>OX459114.1:122470508-123795283 GCA_949775065.1 Brachyopa scutellaris | reverse complement strand
AATGAACGCGTCTCTCGCGAGAAGGTTAAATGAAACTTTTGCTTTTATTCCGTTAAAGTTTTGCATTTCGATTGCTATTCGCATTGTGTGTGGGGGGAGGGACAGGGGAATTTAAATTGAAATTAATGTTCGAAAAAAATTAAGAGATACTAAATGAAGCTGCTCTCCTACGAGGAGTACTAAAGTTGACAATTACTTTGGAGTTTAGGAAAATGTTAAGTCAAAGTCATGAGAGAAAAAGGATTAATTTTGAAAAAAGTGTGTGTGGACCAAGCAAGGTCAACATTCTACGGGATATAACATATATAGTTCGAAAGTGGTTCGAAAGTGTTGTTATGGTGTTTCCGACAGAGAGGCTTTGGGGTTTGTTTTTGCTTTAACTTAAACCAATCTTATTACACTCTTTAAAGCTATATATGTTGACTTGTATCTTCCCAATACATCGAATATTTAAGGCCAAATTTATACATATGTACATATGTTTACGCCCTTGACGGTTTATAAGTTCAAAATTAAAAAATCAAAAAAATGGCGGAACGGTGTGTGGAGAGTGTTTGAATATTTGATTAAAAAAATCTATACATACAGTGCTAGCTCCCTTAAGTGGACGCCTGATTTGAGTCGCACACTATTGTCTGGTTAAAGAGTTTGCATACTTTTGTGGAAGTGTACTTTATAAGTATGTTTAAATATTTGGTGTTAAAAAAAATGGTTTATTTCAATATTATTTTTTTTAATTTCATTGGAAAATGAATAAATATTTTTGTATGAGTCTCCTAACCTCGAGAATTGGATTATTTCGGAATAAATTCAAATGAAACTACCAAACTTTGCGACACTTTGTTTTACGTCCCACATTTCGGTACTTATGTAAATACTGGTACAAAAACAGTCTCAGTAAGGATATTACCACTCTTTATGGAACAGTGCTCATTTACTGAAACTCGACATCTACCAAACGTACGACTGTGGTTATATAAAGCCAGTAATACAATTACAACTGCGAGCATGCGTTAGCTTAAGCTTGTAAGGTGTTCGATTAGATTAAGCTAGTTAACGCTTTAGTTGCTGCTTGGTTCTAGTGAAGTGCATAGTGCACTATATGTCGCTTTTTTTAAAAGAAGACTTTTTATAATTAGAAAGTGTGTGGTTGAGATTACCATATTTAAACAAAAAAACTATCCATCCCATGAACAAATTACGGTCTCAATAAGGTGAATATCACCAGTGTCACAAAATGCTTTAGGACAAGGAAGCATGGGTTTTCTAATATTATTATTATTGATAGCAAATTTATCAAAGCTTACTTTCTCTTTTTACTCATTTATTTATATATATCTTTTTTTATTTTTCATTTGTTTTTCATTCTTATTTATTATTTTTATATCATTATGTAATAACCACTGAAATCTGTGTAGCGAAGCTTGTAGATGAAATAAATAAACAACCATATTCACTTTACAAACTTATAATAAGTAATATGTACATATTATTCTCTATGAGAAATTGGGTAAACATTAAGAACGCGGCTGAGTTTGTAGCCCTTTAATTTTCCCAAAATTGTTGTTAATCGAGTAGTGATAGTTTCATTGAAATTGGTCGAGTAGTTTACGAGTTAATCGGTTGAGAAATTGAATTTCTCGACATAAAATTTTTCGACGTGAATTTCTAAAAAACTATACAACGTACGAGACTCGGTATGTTTTTCTTACAAAATATGGTTATCCACCTACGAACTTTGATTTGTACATATTTTTGACTTAAGTAGTTTCTGAAAAAAATGTATGGTGCTTTTTGTATCATATTTTCATACTTTTTTGGCAATAACTCCCAAAGTTTCTAACGGAAAAAATTAAGACAAATATTTTTGGAATTTTCATTTCGAGTCCTTTCGAATGATGCCCCACATGATATCTTTTTCAGATTTTTTTTTTTAGATTACATTTCACCCACCCAGTATAGTTGTTTCACAATATTTTTCAGTAATATTTTGTCCATGTATGTGGACCACCATAATGTATAAGTGTGCCAAATTTCAAGTGACAGACATTTTTGAGTTAGAGCGAACTTATAATAGTATTTAACCATATTACCATATGGGTACGGAATCCTAAAAATAAGCAATATTATTCTAACCAAGAAAAAAAAACCAACAAACGGTGGTTTATTAATAAACTTAATTATTGCATACTTACGAAAAATAAATTGCCGATTACTCGAACGACTAGGTGCGATTCTCTAAAGACTGTCATCATTCAGTCTTCGGCAAGTTTTTTAAATTGGGTTAAAGTCCCTCACTATTGCGGACTGTTCCCTTGCGTATCTGCCCTGCAATGTCTTTTGATGATTTTTCCTTCCAGCGACTCTTTGAAAAAAAAAAAAAATTATTGAAAGGTAAGATGCACCACGACCCTAACATCTATTGTAGTATTGTGCCCACTACAAGTCCTAGTCGAAGGAGCATCCCTCTCATCATCATTGCTATTGGAATCGATTAGTGAGAGCTTCGCTAACACCTAGGTGAGAATTCCATAGGTCATAGCACCTCCCTTAGACCAATTTATTTGAGAAATCGCAGTAGGAGGCTGGGTGCTATGAGTGGTAAATCCTCTGCTGTAATCAAAGCACTTGAATCTTATCTGGGTGTATGCCCCACATTATCCACCAATATGTGTTCATGCAAAATCTGCATGAATCTTCATCTGATAGACTCCGCTTCCTGCGATGGTCCTTAAGTTTACAATACGCAGGAACGCAGTCAGGATCTGAAGCTTGTTTTTGTCTAGGCTAATGTAAGCTTTGAGCCGATTATATTAATATTAGACATTTAACTAATAATTACATAAAAAAGAGGTTTAGCTGATAAGATAAACATTTTGTAAAATGTATTTACAGTGAAATCTCTCTTAAGTTTATAGTTACGGGACCGGAGTTTTTTGTCTGTTAATGAGAGCTCTCCCTTTATAAGAACGCATTTTGTATGGGAAATTAGAAATTGGTTCCCCAGAAAGGTGTCCGTTAATGCGAGTTGTCCGCTTATATAACAGGGTGTCCGCTAATGAGAGATTTCACTGTATTAATAGCATTTTATTGCTAAATTAACTATAAAACAAATTTGTGGAAACAATTTCAGCCGTTCATTGATGTTACTGTTATGTTAACGTATTATCGATTAAGCTCGCTTGTAAATGCAATTAAATTTACTGCAGAGCTTCCACTTACTCGCACTTGTAAAATTGTGTTACATAACCACCATGCTCTGATAAAATGCATTTAATTTAAAAGCGCGAGCGCTTGTGTTACTCGCTTGCTATATAACCACAGCCTAAGGTATCTTGATTTAACTGCATCAGCTCTCGCTTTTCTACCGCTCACTTTATTTTTAATCACCCAATACTTGCAACAAGTTAACTGAGCACCGACTGAAAATAACCCGAATCAAGTGGCTACAATGATCGAGGGTATTTGAAGTCATGCTTAGACAATTCAATTAAGGTGTTAGAAGTATATGATTCAATTCCAATTCCAGTCCTTAAAAAGTCTTCACCTTAAAGAACCTCTGTCTTAAGTACACTTAAATAGAAGTCTTTTAAAGTCCACCGCTCTATATAATAATTATGAATGCATGTTTCTAAAAATTTTTTTTCAAATTTAATTGGAAAATAGATTCCAAATATAGAGCGTACTTATCTACTTTTAAAACATGTAAGTCAGTGTCTCGTTATGATGATATGATACGATGAATCTGGGGTACGGTCGAGATGTCCTCTAACACTGCGACCAGTGTTGGTCTATTGTGACCCTTTTATGTCTAGGAATCGTACAGAATTTTTAGAAATTTGATAAACCCTTTGACTGGAATACTTTTGTAGTCTTTTAACGTTAGTATGTATTTGCCTAGCGTTTTGGTTCTTCTTTTTTGTTAGAGAAGAGCACTCTGAGATTAGGTGCTCCGTAGGTTTTTTTGTTTTGTACAGGTGACTGTTGCAGATTGAATGTCCCGTCAGACCTGCGCATAGAATTTTTAAATTTCCTCCGTTTAGTTGTAGGGTTTCATTTGTTATTCTCTTGTTGTTATTAAGGATCTTGTTTAGCCTGTTAATGGCAGCTTTCCGGTTAGTTTTATTCCACCATTACCACCACTCCTTAGAGTATACTGGGTCTAACTATCTGTGTGTAAATCCATAGGGCCACCTTGGGGTTGAGTCCCCAGGATTTTCCTAGTAGTTGCTTCGTGCACCGTAGTGCCTTTATTGCTTTCTTATAGATGGAATTTATGTGTTATTCCTATGTTAATTTATTATCTAGGGGGTCACTCCTAGGTATTTGGTCGTCTCGTCATGATACTAACTACGCTAGTGACGTTACCCATTTGAGCATTTGAGTTCAAACTATAGACCTTTTCCCCATTTATCCATCGTCGAACTTGCCTTTTTCTAAAACACATCGATCAATTGGTAAAGTAGAAGATACTCTTCCTCGCTCAGAGAATATTCATCAAATGATGAGTTCAATAACTGGCGTGTTGACGTCAAAGGATGGTAGCAGTGGTGAAAAACATGTGATGTCAAAGAGACATAGTTCTTCTCTTTGACGTCTTAAAGGAGATTACATATTTCTTAAGGATGTCACTTATTCCAAACTTAACCATTTCTAGACCTCCTAAGACGGCAAAAACATATTTTTTCAGGTGAAATATTATTTTGGCGCATGTAGCGATGCTTCAAGTGCTATTTTATCTATTCAGTGACATATCTATCAGTAGGAGTTAGAATTCCCACATGTCCTTTCTGTACTGTGATTGAGAGTTGAATATTTGAGTTATCCATCAAAAGCACCATAATGGCCTTTAGAAATAGCTATTTTTATGGTCGTTTGACTTTTGTATGGACAGGATTTTTTACATAGATAAAGTTATTATGATAAAAAGAAAACCCTATCTTGAAAGTGAAACTATAACTACCTAATAAATTGATTAACATGTACCCGTAACTCAAAGTACAAATACAGCAGTGAAGTCCCATTAGAGAAGAAAGCAACTCAAAGTATCTCTTCCATTAAATGTAAGGAATTAAAAACAAGAGAGTGACAATTAAGAAAAAAAAGTGCATTAACTATTTAATCTTTAAAAAAATAAAGACATTCCACCAAGTACCGTGGATAAGCGTGGGCTCTCCCTTTTTTCCCACAGAACAATGCGTGGCAATAAAATATAAGCTCTTTTACAAAAATACAAAAAATACAAAAATAATAAAACAATTTACTTTCCACCAATCGCCATCGGATAAAATAAAAGAAAGTAAAATGACTTCATACAGATACCAGTCCATTACAATGGAATGACACCAACCAAAAAGCGAACGCAAAACTAACAGATAAAGTGCTTGCAATTACCGCAAAAGAAGATCCATGAAATAAGCTTAAGATCTGAGTGATAATACAATTATTTATCTTTTTCTCTCTTTCAAGAGGTAATTCTGGTTAACAAAAGAACACCTACACCAAAAAGAAATAAAAAAAAAAAAAAAAAATAGAGACAATGCTCGTTATACCTACCGGCTATGTACGAAAATGATTTACTCGTACTTACTGCCGCTAACTGTATTTGCATGTATATATACAACAACCGGCGTTCAATCTTTTCAACGCCCCTCGATGTCGGAGAAGCGAAAGTTTCACAATCAGGATAAATATTCAGCTCCTAGTAAGTATCAATTGAGTATTCTGACTTCAATCAATTTGAGATTTTTGTTTCCTTTTTTTCTGTTAAGTTGAAATTTAACCACTTTTTGATTCCCTAAAAAAACAAGTACGATTTACTATATGTGTATTCGAGTATGTTGGTTGGTTGATTGGTTTGTGAGCGTGAGGTAGATATCCTCCTCTTCACATGGGCCCCGAGGCAGGACCGTTGTGTTCCCATCAGGAACTGAGCTGCGAGTGGAAGACTGTAAGCGGTTTTCACTGCTTGTGGTAACTGTGAGATTTTCTACGTCTTCAGCCCTGCTCTTGCCAGTTCATTTGCTCTTTCGTTCCCCGGTATGTCATTTTGGCCAGGTTAAGTTTTTTTTTATTTATTCAATAGCTTAGTGTTAGTTTTGAGGTTTGTAAGTACTTTAAGCGTGGCTTGATTGTCCGAGCAGATGTGTACGCATAAGTTTCTGGTACTGGCATTGACGAGTTCGTCTACGTACCTAAGAATTGCAAACACTTCCGCCTGTAAAACTGTCACCGAGGGTTGATCCATCCGTGTATATTACTATGACTCCTACTTCGGTAATTGCTGTGCCTTGTTGCCAGCTGGGCGGGAAATCGACTGTATAGTCGGTTTTGAAAATGTTTTCTTTCTCTATGAGATCACTTGGGTTGCTGACAAGTCCAGAGGATTCTGAAACATCCTTTCAGATAGCTTTGCGTCCTGTGAGCCTGTCATCTTAAAAGTTACCCAGGGTCCGCAGTCCGAATGCAGAAAGTTCCGCTGTCCTTTTGACCTCAAGTTCCATAGGAGTAGATCCATTGAACTAGTTTTGGTTTCAAACCCTATATAAATAAAATACGTTAGGCAGCCAATCTGGCAAAACGAATGATGCAGAGTTTCTAGTTTTTAAAAGTACTTTCAGGATATATGCCCAAATCTTAGGCCCGAGATTAGTGGTTGCACTGTGTTATTTTATGCGTTTCTTTAGGTTTCTCTGTGCATAAAATATGATAATGTACACACAATGTTCTTTGAAAATATTGTAATTTGTAGTTATATAAATATAATTAATTTTTACACTGCCCTAACACATGTGAACAAAAAGCCAGTAAAAAAAAATAGAGACAATGCTCGTTATACCTACCGGCTATGTACGAAAATGATTTACTCGTACTTACTGCCGCTAACTGTATTTGCATGTATATATACAACAACCGGCGTTCAATCTTTTCAACGCCCCTCGATGTCGGAGAAGCGAAAGTTTCACAATCAGGATAAATATTCAGCTCCTAGTAAGTATCAATTGAGTATTCTGACTTCAATCAATTTGAGATTTTTGTTTCCTTTTTTTCTGTTAAGTTGAAATTTAACCACTTTTTGATTCCCTAAAAAAACAAGTACGATTTACTATATGTGTATTCGAGTATGTTGGTTGGTTGATTGGTTTGTGAGCGTGAGGTAGATATCCTCCTCTTCACATGGGCCCCGAGGCAGGACCGTTGTGTTCCCATCAGGAACTGAGCTGCGAGTGGAAGACTGTAAGCGGTTTTCACTGCTTGTGGTAACTGTGAGATTTTCTACGTCTTCAGCCCTGCTCTTGCCAGTTCATTTGCTCTTTCGTTCCCCGGTATGTCATTTTGGCCAGGTTAAGTTTTTTTTTATTTATTCAATAGCTTAGTGTTAGTTTTGAGGTTTGTAAGTACTTTAAGCGTGGCTTGATTGTCCGAGCAGATGTGTACGCATAAGTTTCTGGTACTGGCATTGACGAGTTCGTCTACGTACCTAAGAATTGCAAACACTTCCGCCTGTAAAACTGTCACCGAGGGTTGATCCATCCGTGTATATTACTATGACTCCTACTTCGGTAATTGCTGTGCCTTGTTGCCAGCTGGGCGGGAAATCGACTGTATAGTCGGTTTTGAAAATGTTTTCTTTCTCTATGAGATCACTTGGGTTGCTGACAAGTCCAGAGGATTCTGAAACATCCTTTCAGATAGCTTTGCGTCCTGTGAGCCTGTCATCTTAAAAGTTACCCAGGGTCCGCAGTCCGAATGCAGAAAGTTCCGCTGTCCTTTTGACCTCAAGTTCCATAGGAGTAGATCCATTGAACTAGTTTTGGTTTCAAACCCTATATAAATAAAATACGTTAGGCAGCCAATCTGGCAAAACGAATGATGCAGAGTTTCTAGTTTTTAAAAGTACTTTCAGGATATATGCCCAAATCTTAGGCCCGAGATTAGTGGTTGCACTGTGTTATTTTATGCGTTTCTTTAGGTTTCTCTGTGCATAAAATATGATAATGTACACACAATGTTCTTTGAAAATATTGTAATTTGTAGTTATATAAATATAATTAATTTTTACACTGCCCTAACACATGTGAACAAAAAGCCAGTAAAAAAATGTACACATTTCACTATCCAAGCAGCTCATTAAAAAATTCCACTGTAATAGAATTAAAGAGATTTCTTATAGCCTGGAATTTGCGTTAACCAACCACTAGTGGTGTAATTTGAGCATTCTTTTATGCTAAATCTTGAAATATGAATTTTAAATGGCATAAGAGTACATAATTAAAAGATTAAATACTAATATAGTATTTTATCACCTCCCATCAGTGTAAAAATTACAGAGGATTCAATAATACTATAAACAGAAAACATTAAACAAACATTTGAGTTGCATAAATAGACAGCAAGGTTTCAGGCAGGAAGAATGTTATGGCAATTGTAAAGAATGTTATGACTTAATTATAGGCTTTACCATATACTGATATTATTCATTTGTATGCTTATTTCTTAAAATCCCATTAAATTATAGCATCATAATGGGCCCATCGCCCATCCCCTGAGATCATTGTATGACGGTACCTTAACCGAAACATTTCCGTCCAGACATTTACTTTCCCTATAGGATTTAAGGATTTGATGTGGCCACTTTGGCCAGCCTTTCCAATGTGTCAAAGAAGTAGCTTCCTAAAAAATTTCCTACAAGAGCGATAACGCACTGACATTCACACATGATGTGTTCAACATCATCAGTTGTACATGTATATACAAAGGTTGTACCTATGTATGTCATTGCAGTGTCTGCATTCGTCAGTGTTTGAGAGTGGCATGATTCCCCAAGAGACAGCGCCCGGAGCGGAGAGTATTCCTCTTAGAGTTCTTAACTTTGCCCTATTCAGTTCAAGGATTACGCTGTTTCTTTTACGGTTTATGGCCAAAGAGCCTTAGGTACCATATGTCCCTCTATTCTTGACCATCCCTGGTCCGCTATACTTATGATTGTGCACTGATACCGAATGATGGCGGTGCTATGTTAATAGCCGTTTCGATTGTAGGCAGTGCTCCCTTTCCTTGCTAGCTCATCTGCAAGTAAATTTACCTGTACGACAGAGTGTCCTGTCTAGGCAGCCAGCAAAGGTTTGCCTTGTTGAATCTGCTTAGCGATCTGCGCACAGAGCGACATCCTTCTACAATTGCCTATTTAACGATGTACGATTCTAGTGCTCTGAGCGCGACCTGACTGTCGATGTAGATGACGATAACTTTATCCGTTATAAGATTCGTCTGCTCCACTCCGCTGTCCTTTTCACAGTTAGGACCTCAGCCTGAAATACACTACAGTCATCTGGAAGTCTAGGACACATATTTAGCTTCGGTTCTCTTGAGTAGATACCAGAGCCCGTGCCGTTGTCGGGTTTCGACCCATCCGTATAAACCGCAATTTCTGTCTCCGGGTGCAGCGTTTCATACGGTGTAGCGAAGTCCAGAACTGGGAGAGTGTCATCTGTTCTATCCAGATTGCCAAGTTGCCAAGTTCTAAGTTCTCTCAGAATAGCGCTATGACCAAAGCTTCTATTTCTGAAGTAGCCTAAGTTAGTGAGTCTAATCGCACTCCTACTTGCCAGTTGCATTGTATGCAGATCGAGTTGCATAAGATGCAGAAAAATATCCAATGCCGCCGTGGGTGTTGTACGCGGCGCTGCCGTTATGGCAACACCGCCTGCTCTCTGAACCGCTGCTAATATTCCTAATATGTTTCTTTGAGAGCCGCCTTCCACCAGACAAGTGCCCACTAGTATATTGGTTGAAGTTTGTATTTAACCCAGTGTTGCCAGACAAATTAAATAATGTTAATCATCTTTCTTTCAATTTCCCGTTTTTTGCACTGCACTTTTATAGAAACTCACGGCTAATGGCATATTATTTGACTTCAGTCATTGATATTACCTATTTTTCATTAAAAATGTTTACCCTCGTGCCTTTGTAAAAATCGTCGTGTATTGGTCATACTTAAATCTGACAACAGTGCGAGAGGATAATTGGCTTTTTTTTCTGTGGCTTGTTTGTGTATTGAACTTTTGACGACAAAGAACCATTCTACTCTAAAATAAAGAATCGACAATTGCCGACAATTTCATCATCACCTCTCTCCACCTGTCAGTGATGGTTAAAGAATGTACTATGTCCATTCGTGTATTGAGACCGAACACTTTACCCCTTTCACTTATCAGGGTGATTAAGAAACTTACACAAGTAAACTGAACCAAATATGAATACCTATCAGCTCTTTGGTGACTGTTTACGGTAAGAAGCAGATCCGTTTACATGTTCCACTATTTAAGCGACTTTTTCTACAAAATCTCCTTTTCAAAATATTAATGTTTTCAAATACAACATAGTTTCAGATTGCGGTGCCCGACCTGCTCGTCGACAGCCACGCACTAGCAACAGCAACCCCAATGGCAATCAGTTCTCTTACAACGATCGAATCCCGAAAATCATTGCTGGCTCACCCACGAAGGAGGGTCAATTCCCATGGCAGGCCTCCCTAGAACTATTGCATCCGTCGATGGGTTTCCTCGGCCACTGGTGTGGCGGAGTACTAATTCATCAATACTGGATCCTATCGGCTGCACACTGTGTACACAAGTAAGTTCACACTCGCATCAATCTTTTGACAAAGTAAATAAATGCCTTTCATCTGACAGCGATCTTTTTAATTTGCCATTGCCACCACTGTGGACCGTCGTCCTGGGCGAATACAATCGTGTCGTCGAATCCGGCTACGAACAACGAATTCCGGTGGAAAAAATCGTACTCCACAAGAGCTACCACAACTTCCTGCACGACCTAGTGCTGATGAAACTCTCCGTACCTGCTGATTTGACCAAAAAGTCAAATATCCGGCGTATTTGCCTGCCATTCATTTTCGATGAAAATGCTCAGTCCAGCCTGGAGTCATCGTCATCATCGTTGGAGGACTATGAAGTCGACACCTGGAATTCGCTGGACAAAATGGATAACTTTCTGCGAAGTGCGCAAACACGTCACCGTAACATCACCCTACCCAGCATGAAGGAGCTGCTGACAACAAAAATTATGAGTCGCCTAAAGATTAGCACGGGACGAACTGGCAGGATGCTCAACCCCCCCGCCAGGCGGCGAAATGACAAATTCATGCGGGGCCACATCGACGATTACACCGATTATGTGTCAGGGGCGTTGATGTCCCATGACAATGACGAATCGGAGGCAAAGCATCCTCCGACCACCCACAACGAGTACAAGGATCTGCCGTTCATTGATTGCGTAGCCACAGGGTGGGGCAAATCGAATATTACCGGAGACTTAACGGATATACTGCTGAAGACAAATGTGCCGCTGCACAATAACGGCAGGTGAGTACTGCTAATATAATATGTGTTATTAAAACTAATTGGAACCAATCTATCCTTGGCAGATGTAAAGAGGCCTATGGCAGCTTTGTAAAAATCCATAGAGGACACTTATGCGCCGGCAAGCTCAACGGAAAGGGTGGAACATGTGTGGTGAGTCGTAATACTTTTCTCTCATGAATTTAATTAATTCCCGCATTAATTAGGGCGACTCTGGTGGGCCACTTCAGTGTCGTGTAACAAAAAATGGTCCTTGGATTCTGGCTGGCATTACGTCCTTCGGATCTGGCTGTGCATTGGAAGGATTCCCTGACGTCTACACAAGGACCTCCTACTACATGAAGTGGATCAGTGATACAATACGATCTGAATGAGATTGTTTTTTTTTCTTATTTATTTTATTTATTTAATTTATTTGTTATTGTTATTTTTTTGTTCAATTTTTTACACTTAAGCGTTTGTTTTTATTTAAATTAAAATACAAAAATATAAAAAAAAAATTGGAAACCCTCTCAACCACCAAAAGTCAAAACTCACATCCAATCCAATACCAAAAAATTGAGTTCACTTAAACAATAGAAAATATCACAGCACTTATACTTTGTCCTTAATGTCCTTAGTCCGTTGCTAATTCGTAATTCATGTTGCTTCTGTCGCATGTTCCGCTGTTGGTAGGAAAATCGTGCAGTCTTCTGATTTCTCTGGCTTAAATCCAATGTCACTTGCGCGCGCCTTGTTCAATTTTCCTCTGCCTGCACCTCGGTTAGGCTCTGCAGCTGCTCGGCGTCCTCTTCGTCAGCGAATTTACTCATTTCCCTCTTAATTAGTGGGAACAGATACACGCCCGAGTATCGACGGATTTCCAGTTTCTGGTCGATATCTCGTAGTGGTTTGATTGGTTTCTGTACACAGAGGAGCAGGAGGGAGGCGAATCCCAAGGTTGCCACCCCAGCAGCGCCCATTAGAATCGCAAATCCCATTTGCACGTAGGGGCAGATGTTGAAGAGTAGCTGTAGCATTAATATCAGTTCGGGGGTTAGTTTTTTCACGCCCTGCAAAAAGAACAATGAAAATAAAATAAAACTGTGATAAGTAAATGACGAGAGAAAATGTTGTTGGCGCTGCTGCTGCTACTGCTATCCGAAGGACGAACGCAAATCCGACGATGTCGACGCTTTGAATCAAGAATTGTCGGTTGGTAGTAACGCAATCCCAATGGTGTGGACTAAACGAGGTGTTTTCGTGATAATGGTTTTCGTTTTCATAAATTTCAAAGGCAATTCGGGTAAACAAAAGCCCGCCCCCCCGGAACACCGCGCCTCGCACAAAGCGAAGAAACTGAGAAAGGTGATTGTGGAAATTAGCCGTTAATTTATTTTTTTATTGCTGTTCAAGTATACGGACTTTGAGAAGGTCCTGTTGAAAGGATACTCGCGTTGTTTCTATTTGGAAAGTTTCTTTCAAATGCGAAAATAAAAACGTCAATTTGAGGGTGATTTGGTGAAGAGATTTCAGCGAAAGCAATTCATTTTGATTTCCTTTTCCCGTTAAGTACGAGTATCTCTAGCGGCAATTTAATGAGAGCTTGAAATTAGTAGGCACGAACATTTTATTGGTGATGGGCAGAAATATAGGGTATTGAGTCTTAGACTCAGGTTATGCTATTTAGAAGCAAGTATAAAAGATTTGAGGAAAAATCCTAGTCGCCATGGAATATTAACATACACGATTATTTCTATTGTGTAATACAGTATATTTAATATTAAACGCACGTGCATTGTCACTAATAAAAGGAAAACAAAAAGTTAATAGGCTCTTGTTTAATATTAAAATTGTTGCTCCGATTATTAAAACGCGAGTATTTCTAGTGTTTACTTCACGATGTTACTAAATAATCGTGCGATAGATAGTCCACGCATCTCCACCATGCTTGTCAAAGGCTCATAAACGAAAGTATTAAAATAAAATAGGGTAGGTTTACATCGGAGGTACGGATGATGACGTAAAAACGTATAAATACCCTTAGCGATTTTCTTGCGCTTCCGACACGTTATTTATTTACAAGAATTTTGCTAGCAAGACGGTCTTTTCAACCCTATACGACTTGTGTCTTTCGTGTTGACTTTTTGATGAGTTTAAGTTCGTCAAGTGGCACCGTGGCTTAGTGTACGCTGGGCTACAACGCATGCTGCCCGGGTTCAATCCCAGCAAATACACAAACGTCTAGTAAGCATTAATTAGGCGTGTTGTAGCCTATATAGGCTTAAAAAAGGTTTTCAATTAAAATACCAGAAGAACTAATCCTAGATGTCTTCAAAGGAGAAATGGTAATAATCAAAAATAAAAGCTAAATTGAATACAAATATCCATTTTTTTTTATTATCCAAAGAAAAATAAATATACATATAAATATAAATATGTATTTTGTTTTTAACCAGAAATTGTAAAGCATTCGTTAAACCGAGCAGACAATTTTTGCATCATTCGTGATATAGAGCCATCAATAGAAAACGAATTTGATTCGTTAAATTGGAAATTCGTTAAATCGGGTATTCGTTAAACTGGACGTCCACTGTAACTACAACTAAAGGGTCACCATGTCCAGTAGTGCCAGGTGTGAGAACTTAAGCGGCGATAATTGTTTTTTTATGCCCACTTTTTCTTAGCCTATAAAGGTTACAAAAAAATACGCCTATTATCATTTGTTCGGGAGCTGCTTTTCAACTCGCAAACAACTGTAGGTTCCTTTCATTCTCGCAAAAAATATAATGCGCATACATAAATGAGAAGCAGGCCCTCGTGCATCGAATAAATGAACTAGCCACGATGAATCTTGAAGAGAAGAGAATTATCCATTTAGACAAAAACGAGCGTCATGGCTTCACTGAATCAGAAGTTTTACTGCTAAAATGGCGGCGAGCTATGTTTCATTTTTCACAGCGCCCTCCCAATTTGAAAGAAAACTAAAAGACTAATTTTAGTTCAATCAATGACGTTCTTTATTTGTACTTCGCATAGACAACCATAAGTAGAGTACCCTCCGTCTTCTCCATGATGTTTTATTCATAAGATATCTGAGCACTATCCCTTATATCTAGAGTCCGACCGAATATTCGGCTTCGGCTTCGGCCACGTTCGGCCGAAAATTCAACCTTCGGCAAAACATTTGGCTTCGGCTAAACGAGGCCGAAGATTTTGCCGAAGCCGAATATTGAATTTATTGTTTCCTGGAAAAATAAAATGTTTGTTTCGTTTCGCGAAACTTTTGAATGCGTCGACAAAAATTCTGTGGTAGAAGTGCAGTTACAAGTTGATGTGTATTTATATTGAAGCTACAGTCTTTTGAGAGTGGAAAAAGTGGAAAGTTGTTAATAATATCCTTAGTAGAGAAAACAGTTGAGATGGTGTCTTCAAATTTGAAGTAGAAAATAATCTAGTTTTGAACATGAAACATTGTTAACTGCAATTATTTTGTTTCGGTTGCCACCAATCTGATACATTGTGCCCCCGAAAACGTAGTTGATGACACTTTCAGACACTTAGTTTCGCTATTAACCCTCTGAGACTGACGTGCCCTAATTTTCACAATTACACTGACGTGGTAGTATACCAGACACCACCATTTTGCCAGCTTGTATTTTCAAAATTCGTTTTATATTCCTACTTTTAACTATTTATTATATTTGAAAGTTGAGAGTATGCATTATTAAAGTATGCATTAATAAAATTAATAAGACATACATAAAAGTTAAACATAAACATTTATTGATATGCCAAATATCGACGCAACGCTAGTTTTTCGATTTTGTAGTGTCTGTCATACTACCACGTCAGTCCCAGAGGGTTAAGCCTGTAACCATGCTTGAAATGTATAAGCGAATAAACAGTCTCGACAATAAATACTCATATACATTTGAAGGTATCCACAACCGACATTTTAGGATTCATAATAAATATGTAAGCTGGACATTTTTCCGTCTGCGCTGAGAGTTGCTGAACTATTCACAAAAGGTTATCAAAAATCCATGCTCTAATAAAGACCTATTTCGTACTCTCAAAATTTTCAAAACTTTTTGAAAAAATTATGAAAGACCGATTTTTACAATAATTATGAACTCACCCTGTGTGGTTGAGATACGCATTTAAAAAAAAAGTATTAACGAATGGCTCATTTAACATTGAATGCATATTAAATAAAATACCGTTAATTATACAAAAACGAAAAACCAATTTTGTGGAAATAATTTCAGCCGAGGAGAGACTTGCTGTTACGTTAAGGTATTGTGGACTAAACTCGCATTTGAAATTGCGATTCAACTCAGGTAGAAAATTTAAAATAGCGTTATTCATCAGAATCGGCTTCGGCCAAAAAATAGCCTTCGGTCTGACTCTACTTATATCTGACAGTAAAATTTGGTAATATCGTAGAAAGTAATTCTAAAATTCCGACTCACATAAGAAATCGATGACAGATAGCAATAGCAGCGCAATTTAATTGAAAAACGATTATTAAAATTCAATTAACTTACAATTTCCAACCAAAATATTGGCAACACCATATTCTTGAATGCGCTCATCTCCGAGTTGAACTTGATGTCACCCATCAACAGGTTCACCTGGAAACGTGTAAAGACCCTCATCGGCACCCCAAGTTGCTGTAATTATGCACAACATATAATTATTATTTTTTTTTTTTTTTTTGTTTACTGATTTTAAACAGTAATAACAGCTCGTTATAAATGCATCAATTCATTAATTGACCAACTTAACCTCTTACAATCATTAAACCAAGAAACAATCATTGACAGAGCTTATATTATCACTTGGATTAGCATATTATTTTGCATTTCATTATTTGAGTTGTAAATTGTAATACTACCCATTTTCCTTTTTATAGTTTAATTACGAGAGTATTATTGCAAGCGTAGTACTTTCATTAAATAACAATAACTAATTGACTCACTGGTTGAATGACAATTTCAGTCCCATGTTTTGCGAAGTCGGGTTTAAGACCGTCCAGGCTGTTGAATAAAGTCGGATCTCCATTGAAGAAATGTGGGAATGAGATGGCACTCGGAATGTCTAAAAATGTAAATTGTTTAATATATGTATGTGATGTTCATAGGATATGTATAACTCACTATAGTAACAGGGTGTGATTTTTCCTAAACCTTTTTTAAGGCACATTTTATCCTTGCAAAAGCAAGCCGTCTGTGGATCTGACGCATTCGTATCAAACGCGTACTCGGCCAATTTAAAGAAGTAGGCATCGACTCCGTCTAGTGAGCCTGAAAAAAAGGAATTCTGGTTATTTAACATTGACATTGATTTGGTGTTTATAAAAGAAATCGATGGTAGGTTTAAAATTGGCAATAGCGATTTAGGGGTTAATCCATCAATAGCACAAAACCTCTGTTTGATTTTTGACCCCAAGCATACTTAATTGGCGCTACAGCTCGAGGTGAACCTGGGTCTGCTTCTCGCAACCATTTGTGTGTGCGTGTTATATTTTTGCACGAATGGAAGGGACCTACAGTTTTTTGCCGACTCCGAACGGCGAGTTGAGAAGCTCAATCGTGACAAATGATACTCTTTGAATAATAATAGCCTGGGATAATACATGGCTACAACCAAAACATTTAATAACTAAGGAATCTGCCAGTAGACACCCTTTCGGTAGTCATACCCGAGTCGACTAGGTAAAATATATTGGTTATCTGGATATATCTCTCTATCTATATACAGTCAAACTTCGATAAGTCGAACTTCGATAACTCGAATATTTAATAACTCGAATGAAATTGGTTGGCAATAGCGCCAAGACTGAAATTTACATGTAATTTTTATTTGATAACTCGAACTTCTATCACTCGAATGTCTTGATAACTCGAAGAGATTATTTGGCGTCGACTTCTATAAATCGAATTCTGAAGGGGAATTCCTATATTCTACATCGCTTTCGGGGGCACTGTGTTTGTATGTTCCTATGACCTAGTATACATACACTTGTAGAAAATCATGATTTCGTTACCTACATATGTGTGAGTAAGAATTGTCAAATTTCTTGTTAGTAGGGGTTAGAACACACATTAAGCTCGGCCGACACTCGAATGTCATGGGAAGGGCGGTGAAAAGTACAGGGGTAGCTTGCCTCGGCTGGGTAGCGCAACCGAGACGATTTTTGCGTGTCCCCTTTTATCTCGTTTCGTATTTTTATTCATTTGCTTTATTCTTGTGTTCTCAGAGTTTAGTTCGTGTCGGCGGAAGAATTTTCTTAGAGACTGTGTTCGGTGAGTGTTCTGTGTTTTATGGAATGTTTTTAGTGGTCTCATGATTTAATCGAACATTTGATTTTACATTTTTAAATGCACGAAATTCTTTACAATCTAGCTTATCTAGATTATATTAATAGGGTTAAGCGAGCAAATTACAAAATTACAAAAATTACAAAAATTTTGATTTTTCTTCCTTTTCTTAGGTAAATCTAGTGATGTTTCACAGCATTTAAGTAAATCCAGAAGTATTCGTTGGTCATTGCTACCATCTAGATCCATGACGTTAATAAAACCATAAATACACTATATCAAATCATTCAAAATTTTAAAAATGTTTCCATGAATTTTAAAGACTTTTTTTGTTCTTATTTCTGTACTGACAGCAACAACTTCCGAACACAGCGCGTTAAGAATGAAGGGAGAAAAGGATTAAATAGTCGGCTGTCGGAATCGGGACGCATATAAGTACGGACCGAGCCCAAAAGAGAATAACGATAACTCGGCCGAGCTTTCTCGGCCAATGTAAAAGGCGACTAGGTTGGTATATTGGTCGATCGTTACGAACTCAAAGCTGTTTTTATTTTTGAAAAAAATAGTAGGCGCCTGAAAAACACAAAGAGGAAAAGCGTACGTTAAAAACATTATCTCTTGATGAAAAATTACATATTTATATCAGTTTTGTATTATTTATACTTAATAACTCGAAGCCTTGATAACTCGAATTTTTTTTTTGCGGCAAGTGATGGTTCGAGTTATCGAAGTTCGACTGTATGTATTTATAAATGAATTAATGTCGGTTGGTACGCGCATAACTCGGCTAAACATTATCGGATTTGCATGAAGTTGTATTCGTATTGAACCAGGTAAGCACACTTCGGTGCCGAAAATTAAAAATTTCGACCGGAAAATTGGGAAAATAGTGAAAATCCAAAATTGCATACTTTCAGCGGTGGATGGTGGCCATTTTGTATAGAAAGGAGAAAATATTGACAAAAAATACGGAATTGACAATTGGCTAATTTGTCCCACACGAAAATGGGATCGCCAACAGATGGAGTTCACGTTTGACAGCTGAGTAATATATTCGATCTTTCCATATTGACGATAGACCAAATTCGTGTTTAATGCAATTGATTGACGGTTGGGACATTTTTCATTCAGAACTTTTCTGTGTTAGTGATAAGACGATAATACGATCAAACATTCACAAAAATTCGGCGGGAACGAGATCATGTCAGTTGCAGCATCAACCGGAATTTAAGCATTTTCAACAGTTGTTTTGATAAATCATCGGCTGATAGATCACCCTGCAACGCAACTCATATGTACATATATGGCGTACTCAAGTGTCGGAAATTCGACTGCATTGTTTGTTTACCCAGCGGACAACAAAACAAACAACGTTGCTCATCACAATGCGTTGCAGTGATATGAAATGTGTGAAATCCATTTTCCGTGTAAATAAGATGCATTGAATTCAATTTAATTCCAAATGAGTCTCTTTCTTTCAATAGAGAGGCTTGACTTTCAAAAGGGCCATTAATAATTTAATCAATTTTAGGCGGAACGAAGTTCGCCGGGTCAGCTAGTATGTATGTATCTTTGGATTCCTCCATAGTTCTTCCCAGACTAGCATCGAATGCCAGCATCTGTTCAAAGGTAATCTATTTCATCGTCTGGATTTCCACTCAGTGATGTCCGAATATTTCCATTATGTGTGTCGGCAGGTTATGTCAGTTGATTCGGTTTGTACTCATCCCTGTGTACGTAGTGAGTTGTAAATAAGAATAAACTACAAAAGTCTGTGAACTGTTTCAGGATGTACAGCCTATACATGAAGGATAAAACTACATGCCAATATTTCAAAATCCGCACATGCGATGAGAGAACATGTTTTCAAATCCTAGTCCTCATAGTGCACTCTACTAGTTCTAAGCAAAATAGCTAACACAAAACCACAACCACTCCGTGTATGAGAAGAAGTTCCCAAACTACATATATTGTAAAAGTCATTCCACTAAAGTTCTGTTACTCCAGGAAAAAAGCAACTCAATCACCTCACAATACTTCGAAAACTCCTCTTAAAGTTTCCTAACATAGTCACAATCACTTACCAGGATGTGAATAAATAACCGGCAGCGTCCGACAAAAAGCCTTTCGATACACCCGGAACGTATCCCCCTGTGAAATATTTTTCGGGAATAGTGTACCATCGAACGCTCCTTGCAACGTGTTACATTCGGTATTTCTGCAACAAAAAAAAATCAATTTATATGTCTCATCAAAAAAGGCAAATCCTCCCACTTACATGGATCCCTCCTGATAACCCCAGTTCTTCAATCCTTTTAACCCGTTCCAGGTGTCTATGGAAAAGTCCCTCACCGTCGGCTCAAAGTTATCGAACTCATAATCTATGTTCGGCAAAGTATTACCCTCCTCATCGTCCGCTGGCTTTTTGCTACCTGGCTTCCTGGGCAGATTAATTGTCACCAAGTTGTGACCCTCGTCAAACATCTGCCAGGCATATTTAATGTGCACACAATTAGAACCCTTTTTGCCTAAGCAAGCCGCAAAGTGCCATTAGGCCCACTTACCCGGTCAAGGAGTCCAAACTTTTGGAAAGTTATCACATTTGGCAGCAACTTAGAGGCGATGCTCACCAATGGATCCTCATAGCCCCACAGATACTCGTGCACGCTGACTTTTAGCATAATTGGCGTATCGAACCGTCGCACCAGTGTCCTCACGGCAAATGCCATAAACATCGAAACACTCGAAGCTGCTGCAGTCACCCCCATGTAGGGGATATTCGGCGAGATAATCATATCGGTATGGGGGTCTCCGATTGACTTGTCCCGAACGAATTTTACCGTTCGAACTGGCTTATACGAGAGTGTGTCATTCGCATTGAAGGTGGCATTCAAATTCTCCAAAAACTCCTGATAGACATACGGACCGATTTCTTCGACTTTCAACTTCTTATCCAGCCCCTTCGCGAAGCGGTCATAGTTCGTCACATTAAACATGTAAACTTTGATGAACACATCCAGCGGTGGTTTCTGCCATAATCGATAGAGAAACGATCCTTCGAACAATGATAGTTTCTAAAAGAAAAACACACAGAGCTTGACACATGAATAGTTCAATGGTTCATAAATTAACATACGTTATTGGCCACCATTTCCACTGGATTCATGACAACAATAAGAATGGCGACTGCAAGTAGACCCATGCCGATTCCAGCGCATTTTAGAATTCCTAGAAAAATGAAAAACAACAGTAATGATTTAACTTGATGCTGACGCAGTACAGATTTCTCTTAACGCTAACATTTGCTGGCTTTAATTCACTTTTAATTGCTAATCACTAACAATACGATGGAAATCAAAAATAACATTCAATTATTGTGATATGTAAATTTATTATCGTATTATGTAAGCCACTATTGTAGACCTCATTAAACTGAACGCGGCAAAGGTCAAAATGTAACTACCTCAGAGTAACAACATTTATCATTAAATGTGCTGTTTAGTACAAAATTCGCTACGTAAGCGCTGTCAGGTTGACTGCTGGTATTTTAATTGCCACAAGACAAGATTAGAAGAATTTTTATTATGATTATATAGGTACCTACTCCTTTTGAAATCAGTATTTAATAACTGTTCATTAAGCATAAGGTGGTGACGAAAGAGAGGGTTCATCTATAGCATCATAACTGATGTGGCATGTAGGATGTAGCTGTCAGAACTAGAAATGCGCAGTCATAGAAAATAGCAGTAAGAAAATTGTCATATTTTATTCGAATAAAATTAAAGAAATTGTTTTTCTAAAAGAAAACTTATTTGGAGCTTTTTATAACGAATAAAAGTTAACAAGACCACAAAGAAAATATTTGACTAAATCCCCTGCATAATAACTTATAGAACTCTTGTATAGTCCTCTTTATAATTAGCCGGGTAAACTCCAAGCAAGTAGCAACAAATAAAATAAAAACGGAACTGAGAACGCACCCACTCGCTTTCCAACGGAATCGGTGGCAACCGCTGAATACAACTATTTAAAGTAAATTTATGACTTCATTGATTTATACCCTTTTAACGTTAATGCCGTTATACTACACAGGGACCATTTTATTGGCTACCGTGTTCATTGTCCGTTATATGCTTGATGGAATTATACAGTTATTTTATTGATTTATTTCTGTACCACCATTAGTTTTCAAATTGGTTTTGCCAAGGTATTTCTAAGGTTTGTTTGTTTTGAATGCAGTGGTTACGACGTTTTGACACTTATTGAGTTTTCCAAAATCGGTACAGCTAAAAGTTTGATATACAGTGGTGAACGTATAAATAGCACACATTCAATTTTGTCGATATAAAGATAATTGTAAAACTTGTAATGAAACAAATGACTTTTCTACTAGTAATAGCCGTATTTTATTATCGGCGATGATCCATATAGATCATTGATTTGTATGCATTACAACAACACTACGTGATCTTGCTTTTTATCAGAATCAATTTTCGTGGTCTAAAAATTAGTTCGGCTATTTCTCAGTAGGATGCACTTCCGCTTGTGAACGCATAATAAAACACGGCTAATAAAGGGTGATTTTTTAGCTGGTTTGGTTTTGGCAACACTGGTTTTGACAGCTGACGTGTGTTTAGTACCTTGTGTCACTGTCAAACAGCTTCAGTTTGGTTTGCAATTTAACCATGGATCGTCTTACAAATGAACAACGCTTGCAAATTATTGAATTTTACAATCAAAATTCGTGCTCGGTTCGAAATGTTCATCGCGCGCTGCTTCCATTTTATGATCGGCATTCTCGACCTTCTGAGCAGTCTATTCGGAAGATTGTGACCAAATTTCGCACCAAATTTACTTTGTTGGACATTAAACCACCAACACGTTTACGTACTGTGCATAGTGAAGAAAATATTGCGGCCGTATCAGCTAGTGTGACAGAAGACCGCGAAATGTCGATTCGGCGCCGTTCCCAGCAGTTAGGCCTTTGTTACAGCACTACGTGGAAAATTTTGCGGAAGGATTTGGGCGTAAATCCTTTTAAGATACAGC
Source organism: Brachyopa scutellaris (assembly GCA_949775065.1). Classification (NCBI taxonomy): domain Eukaryota; kingdom Metazoa; phylum Arthropoda; class Insecta; order Diptera; family Syrphidae; genus Brachyopa; species Brachyopa scutellaris. The sequence continues at coordinate 123,772,548 of OX459114.1, read as the reverse complement.
TGTTGCAAGAACTAAAGCCAGCCGACCTACCACAACGCCGAATTTTTGGTGAATGGGCTCTTGGAAAGCTGGCCGAGGATCCGCTTTTTTATCGAAAAATTGTGTTCAGCGATGAGGCTCATTTTTGGTTGAATGGGTACGTAAATAAGCAAAATTGCCGCATTTGGAGTGAAGATCAGCCAGAAGCATTGCAACAGCTACCAATGCATCCCGAAAAAGCCACTGTTTGGTGCGGTTTATGGGCCGGCGGCATTATTGGGCCATATTTCTTCAAAGATGATGCGAATCGCAGCGTTACTGTCAATGGTGAACGCTACCGAGCGATGATAACAAACTTTTTTTTGCCCGAAATGGAAGTTCTTGACTTGCATGATATGTGGTTTCAACAAGACGGTGCCACATGCCACACAGCACGCGAAACAATGGCGCAATTGCGAGGCGAGTTTGGTGAACAGTTAATTTCACGTTTCGGGCCGGTCAATTGGCCGCCTAGATCGTGCGATTTGACACCATTAGATTATTTTTTGTGGGGGTATGTCAAGGCTAATGTCTATAGGGACAAGCCCGCTTCGATTGACGCACTGGAAGCCAACATCCATGCATTCATTCGTGAGATACCGGCCGATATGTGTGAAAGAGTATGCCAAAATTGGACTCAGCGGATGGGCTACCTGAGACGCAGCCGCGGTCAACATTTGCATGAAATTATCTTTAAACATTAAATTGCAAGGTTCAAACTATCGATTCAAATAAATATTTCATTCATTTTTTCGAATTTTTTGTGTTTTTTTTTTTAAAAAAGTTCTCAACCTCTTAAAAAATCACCCTTTATTTATCATACTTTAAAATATCAATCTAACTAGCTAATAATGTGATGATTTTCTTGAAAATAAAAAAAATATACACGTATTTGTTAAAGCGTAGCTGGCCAGATAAATAGCACATTATGTTTCATTACGCAAAGATATGAAAATTAGGTAAATACCTTCATGGACAAAGCCTAAAAGCTAGTATTATGTCGGAAAACCTTTATTTTGAAGCACAGCTGCACATCCTTTCAGAAGATGCTCCAGTGAAGAATCTCCACTAAAGCCTCACACTGTGTTTCTAGTATAGACCGTTCGGCGAATCCTATTTATTCCCACACAATTCTGCAGCATTTCATAGTTTGACTGCTTCTTTGTGTTGCCCGACATCGTTCAGTATATTTTGATAACTTAGACAACACCATACAAGGCGAGAAGTGTGTTTAGGATCGTTTCCATGCATAAAACGCCATACCAGTGGCATAATTTCCGCAGCAAATAGGATCATGCTGTCCGGGATAGTGGGTTTATAGACGCAATTGTCCATTTTTGTGGTTATCTTCAGAAACGGTCCTCCCCCAGTGGCAAGAAAACCAGCCCTTTTGGATTTCTGTTTTTGGTTAAATCGACGCCAAACGTACCTTTTTCCATTCGATCCGAACCTACGCAACTCGGATTCATTACTCGACAGTCCAATTTACCAACAAAAACATCGGTTTCTGGAGGTTTTCCATTGCCTTGAACTTTTTTATTTCTCAAGTTTATTTTCCCTGTAAACGCCTTCTAATGGTTCTATCGAATACACTGATAAGAATTCCCTCAATAGCCTAAGACCTCAAAAATTGGTTGGTTGCATTATCTCTGTAGATTAAGTTGTCCACTTTTGAGGTCAATTTCTTGGGCATTGGAGTCCTTACAACATTTTTGACATTCCCTCCAGGCGATATAAGGTATTCTAGATAACGTTTTCGGAACATTGTAGGTACTCAGAAATATTTGAAACGGATAAGCCGTTACCTTCAAATTGAAGATGAGCTGTCGTGATTCCTCTAAGCGATGTGGTCCTCTCCCCATATTTAAAGACATTTTCTGATACTTAATATTACCTAGGTTGAATACTTAATATACTCCACCAATGTAAATATTGCATATAAAAAGTGTAAAGTTTTTTTTTATTATCGTTGACAGCTGTTAAGTAAGGCAAGCCTCTTCTTAATTTACATACTAGTTTACTGATTACCTGGTTAGTGAAGCTATTTCCAGCTAACGCAATTAAGCCAGCCTACCTTCTTAGTAGCTGATGACATTGTATTGTGTGGCTTCGACTTATTTCAAATGAAACTAAAACAAAATACTAGTATTTGTAGCATCTAGTGAGCTATTAAGAATCTTGTTACAAATTAATTGCATTCTGTCATAATGATCGCTGTTAGATTTTGCTGAAGATGTTTGTACATACATACATATAATTGCGAATAAATTAAATAATTAAATTCTGGCAATTAAAAACCAAAACACGCTTATAACCGAGTGCTACATTGTAAACGAAGTCCTGAATATCACGCACGAACGAAAAGTGATTTTACTTGGACCGAGTATTTCTGTTAACAAATTTTAACCTAAGCTCATTGGACAGATAGATTTATATTTCGTTATAAAATTAGACAAGTCGCTACACAATTTACAATACAGAGATATGATATATGGTATATGTTTTTCAACTGAAATATTCTTAAACAATTCAAACATTTACTTTACAATGTTTTTTTTAAGGGAAACACCGAGAAAACCCCTCAATTAAACAAAAAAAAAATAAAAGCAAAATTTAATAAAATAACAAATAAGTAAATTTTCAAATAAATAAATTTTCAAATAAATAAATAATGAATAAATAAACATATAAATGAATTAACAAATAAATCTCAATAAAAGCAACCCTCGATATGCGCAACTCCTCGATAAAAGCAACAAGAAAAATCTTACCACTACTGTTGACCCAATAATTGCAACTGTTCAAAAAAAAGTGACTCAATAAACGTAACTTTTGTTAAATTCTTACATCTTTCCTTGTTTGTATCTCGTTTTTCTTGTTCACCTTTCTTTATTTTGCAATTCGTACCGGAATAAATAAAATGTGATCGACTTGACTAAACTCTACTACAAAAAAAAAATTTGATCGGGAGCGAATGGTCAAATTTGGAAAGAAAAATTGAGGCATTTAAATAAGGGCATGCCATATGCCTCTTGGCTATTGCATGGGTCAAGGTACAGTGCGCAATGCGCAAGTGCTGGTACAATTGGATGTATCCAAACACTGAATATGACAAACACGATTATAATTGATTATAATTGCATCAATTAAAGATTTGCAGCAATTTGCAGTAATGGCGAAATGCAGTTGAAGAGCTCCCCTTTTAGCATTTTCTTCCACTTCTGGCACAACTGCTCTTATTAAGGTCGTACTGTATCTACAACAAATAAATAAAATAAATAAATTAGCAAATAAATAAATTAAAAAATGCTTAAATTAAAAAAAAAAGTAAAATAGCATATAAATAAATAAACATAACCTAAGCGCATTTAACTTAAGAACTCCTTATATATAATCAAAGCCGAGGCAAAAACCAAAGGGCTGGGATTCTAACAAAAGGTCACCAGGGTGTCTTCAGATGTTTCTTTGCCAACATGTATTTAACTTTAAGGCTAGTGTCAATATATCGAATATAAAAATCGATACCATTAAGTGGCTTTCAGAACTACCTACATATGTATGTACATAATGTTTTTATGCCATTGAGAGCAGAGCGAATTGGCCTGCTCAATAGCCCAGAAGTCATGTCATTGTACGATATAACACTGGTCTGAGTCACTACTAAAAAGCTGATGGCGCTACCAGCGCAGGATTTGAAGCCCTCTAAATTCGTGCACAGCTACTAGAACGCTTGAACAGGTGCAACTATAACACAGAAACGTAGTGAACAGTTCCAGGTTTGAAACCACTTTGTCCAAAACTACACTAACTGCATACATACATATTCAAATCAATTATTGTACTCCGTCGCGTCGGTCGCAGCAAACAATTTGTGCGCATCACAAATAAAAAGCGAAACCACCAACCTTGGCCTTAAAAGGGCGCAAATAAGAGAAGAAAATGTACTCATGCCGCATTAAAAAACAAAACAAAAAGCAGAAGCTTTTTAACATTTTTTATAATCTCCAAAGTGAGATGAGATGCCCTTTACTTTTCATTTCAGACGAATTCGTTGGCACACTACTTTTGTTTTTTTGTGGTTACACAGAAAACAAGGTAAACAATCTTGTCGAACTTGGTCTACGAGTAATATTGAGCCAGACGTCGAATCCAAAAGCCAATAATCAAACATGATGTTTACAGCACAATGAAATCCGTGTTGGCCGGACAAAACGACAGTCGTGTAAACATTTAAGCGAATTCATCTCGGCCAAGACGGAAACTCACAGCGCTTGACCTTAAGATGCAGTGAACTCAAAAAAACTGTCGTGATCTCCTTCATACGTGTACGACTACAATCGTTCTCTTGTTTTCTTTTGCGGTGATTCGTTGTGGAAACACACGTTTACTTCTCGCCGTGTAGCAGTTTTCTTTTCGGCTCACCGCCGCACGCCATCGTATCTAAATAAATTCATTTTGACGACTTAAAGCAAATAAATAATCGGACACTGCGTCTGAGTAAGCGATTACAGGTAGCCGCGTAGAATGTAACGTGGATGTAAGACAATTTCCGCTGAAAAAAACGACGTAAAGGTACTTGCATAACAGCATGGGCGCATCCGTTCGAAGCCGGTTCGTGAACTGTTCAAGTTCGACAGATTACTGGACGAAGGCGAAGGCTAAGGAAAATACCCTCAGTATGTCTGTGGTTTTATCAATACTTTTTTTTTATTTTTGAATCAGCAAGGATATTATGGTGAAAAATTGTGATGACTCGCGGCGATAAGGAATGAAATTAACCGAAAATTGAACTTGACACATATCCGATATCCGATCTTGAAGAGGTTTTCTCAGTACATACGTGACGTTATTGATGTACAATTATTGTGATCGTTAGTGATTCTGTTGCGCGAAGAACTGTGTGATTAATTCGATATTTTGTACATGGTCACACTTTGAAAGGTAATCAACGGAGTTGGATGGTTAATGATGCAATCAATAAGTCATATTCTCAGATGGAGTTAAGGTTTTGAACATTCCTTTTTCCAGGCATAGCCGTTTTGTAATAAACAAAATATGAGAATAAATTCTCTCGGTGTCGTATTTAGCGGTACTTTTGAATCTACAGTATCGATTGTCCCAACGAATAACAATAAATTCTGGCAGGCACTCGTAGTTGATGGGTATAAATAAATACCCACAAACGTAGACATGTCTCGTGCACAGCTAGTGCTCAATAAATTAAATCTTAAAAACAAATCACTTAAGCAAACTTGACCAGATGCACAGATGCAACGCCCGCTAGCAAACATTTTAGAAAATAGTAAACACTAGGATCAAATCATATAATCCGTGAACGGAACGAAATTCATAGAATACGTTAATTTGAATAAAGTCAGCCATAATAGTACATATTTTTGTATGTAAATATATAAATAACGTTTTATGAATTTGTAAGTTTTTAATAAAATTGCAATTGGTGATTGCGAACACGGATGACATGATGAGTAACTACATTAACGTACATATATACATGTATATGTATGCGTGTATTACACCTGACTCACAACACTGGTTTATTGTTACCGTTTTACTGTCACGTTTCTATAACCTAGTACCAGCGCTCATATATTTTTAATATTTATAAATACAGGATATTTATTTATTTTTCGTCAATCAAGTTTCATACAACTTTTAAGAGACTACAGAATAAAAAAGAAAAAAAAGAAAAAAATAGCAATCATAACAATTCCCTAATAATATTCTTAAGAGCTAATCTATTAATATTAAAATCTATAGCATAATCGAATTGATTATAGGTAATACAAGCAGATGTAATTGGATTATTTCTCGCATAATTTGTAAAATGGTAAGGAACATGTAAGAAATCAAACTCTCTTGGTCGTAAGCTACGAGATGGTGCATAAATTTTAAACATTGAAAGTAACAGCGGACAATTTATTTGACAATTTAAGACATCAAAGGCAAAAAGTATCAAATATAATTTTCTTCTTGAGACCAACGGTTTCAATCCAATTAATCTACATCTGATCTCATACGTAGGAACATTTGAATTTCTAAAAATCTTTCGCAAAGCAAACTTCGTAAATCTTTTCTGAACTCTTTCAATTCGATAAATACTAGTTTGATGATAGGGATTCCAAATAACGCAGCAATATTCAAGAATAGGCCGAACAAGCGATAAATATAAAGTTTTTAACGTGTACGGATCTTCAAACACCTTAGAATTTCTAATCACAAATCCTAACATTGAGTTTGCCCGGGAAACCATATGGTCAATTTGTAAAGAGAAATTCATTTGAGAGTCAAAAATAACTCCAAGATCCCTTTGGCTAGTTATCCTTTGCAAGACATGATTTTCAATTTTGTATTGGAAGCAAATGGGACTGAAAATCTTTGAGAAGGTTACCACACTACATTTACTAGCATTAAAATGCAAACCGTTGCGATTACACCAATCAACTATAGAGTTCAGATCGGTTTGAACTTTAGTTGCCTCTGATAAAGAACTTATTGAACTGAAAATCTTGAGATCATCAGCATACAGAAGACACTTCGCAAAGGATACCTGAGACGGTAAGTCGTTTATAAAAAGAAGAAAGAGGAGCGGTCCAAGGTGACTGCCTTGGGGTACACCCGAAAAGTTTATAATTTCTTCAGACAAAAAATTTCCAATTTTGACAAACTGTTTGCGTCCAAGTAGATAACTTTTTAGCCAATCAAGAAACTTAGAATGAAATCCAAGCAGCTCAAGCTTTTTTATAAGGATATTATGCTGTACACGATCGAAAGCCTTTGAAAAATCGGTATAAATAGTATCGACTTGTAAGCGATTTTCTAAATTATTAAGACAGTAATTACTGAAAATGGATAAATTAGTAGTGGTAGATCTACCACTTACAAACCCATGTTGGTACTCTGAAATATGATTTTGTACAATATTGTAGAGTTTCTTTTTAACGATTGCCTCAAACACTTTAGGTATTAGCTGGAGCTTAGCTATAGGTCTGTAGTTATCTACAGAACCTTTAGAACCAGATTTGTGCAAAGGAGTTATATACGAATGCTTCCAACAGTCTAAAAATTTGCCTTGTCGTAAAGACATATTAAAGATGAAGCAAAGAGGATTCGCTAAACTCATCTTACAGGATTTAAGAAGCAACGGTGGAATATTATCTGGAGCAATGGAAATATTGTTATCTAGAGATGATAACATAGCCATTACTTCATCCTCATATAATTGAAGGCTACCGACATCCGTTATCGAGTTTACGCCAAAGCAGTTTTCACAATCAATCCTCATATCAATAAAATTTGATTGAAAAAAAGATGCGAAACTGTTACATATTTGGTTTAAATCATTTGTAGAAACTCCATTGTAGGTCATGTTAGATGGAATCCCAAGCGATCTACGTTTTTTATTCAAAAAAGCCCAGAAAGATTTAGAATTATTTTTAATTTTTGATTCAAGAGACCATATGTATTGCCTGTATATAAATTTTTTCAGAAATTCATACTCCTTTCGTAATTGATAAAATTGTTCCCGAAAACAAACCGATAATTTTCTTTTTTTATGAAGCTTATTCATGGCATTTTTAAGTCTGGATAAACTTCTATTAAACCAAACTGGTCTCTTAGAATTCTTAAAAATTTTCGTTGGGACAAAATTAAGAATAGCAGAATCTATAATGTTTCGAAACATTGTAAAAGCTGCATCTAAATTAGTACTATCGAATACATTTTGCCAGTTTACAGATTCAAAAAAACAATTCATAGCAACAAAATCCGCATTTTTAAAATCATAAATTGGAGCTATAATGTTACTAAAAGAGTTTGATTCACTAAGAACAGAAAAGTTGAACATGACTTCAAGTGCCTTATGAAAAATACTATTGCTTAGTAATGGAAAACTTGCTTCATCCAATTGCACCTCAAGATCTTGATCTACAAAAACCAAGTCTAAAATACGACTCATGGAATTACAAACATGATTAACTTGATACATATTCAAAGAAGTAATACCGTCAATTAAATTAACTTCAAAATCATGAGATACATTATAAGGCAAAATACGTTTTTCTTCATCTGAAAATATCCATTTCAAATTTGGTAGATTAAAATCTCCTAAAGTTACACAATAGTTATTTTCATCCAGATTTCTCATAATATCACTAATATTTTTTATGTGAGCATCATATATTGAACAATTAGAAGAAGGAGGAATATAAGAAACAAAAAAGTATACATGAATAATTCTATTATCAGCATACATAAGCAAATCCACACAAACACAGATTTGTTCAATCTCAGGAGATGAATTAGGTAAAATAATTTGCCTACTCTTAAAATTAGAACGAACCGCAAATAAAACACCACCACCTCTACTTAAACCAGCTTGATCGTAGCATCGGTCCTTCCGGATGACATCGAAATCAGATGTAAACAATTCCGAGGTAAGAAAATTATTGTTCAACCAAGTTTCAGTGAGAACGATGATGTTGTAAGGACAATCAGCAGCAGCAATAAAGAAGTCGTGTATTTTAGTTCGCATTCCCCCTACATTCTGATAGAACATAGAGAGAGATTCATTGGCCGCAGCAGTCACAGAGGTATCGGCAAATTTTATGTTTGGTCCCCTTGTTGAACAGGTGCACCGTTTTTTGGACGGCTTAGAAACTCCTTTATCTGTACTCCGACTGGCCAAATAGACGGTTGAAGAGCAGCATTGAATGAGCCAGCTGCGATACCAAGTTTAAAATTTATAAAACGAAGAGAAGTTATATCTGTTTCCCTTTTTACTAACTTGGAGCAAACCATGCTGGATTTAGGCAGATTAAGCCTGCGTGATAAGTAATTCATAATATCGTCTTCGGTGACTGTGTTACACAGACGAGATAAATGTAGAAAACGCAATCTTGGTACAGATGGTAGGTCAGTGACAGCTTCAATATCAGAGCCAAACAGCTGTTTGTGTTTTTGCTTTTTGTTGCGAACAACAGACCATACAGGTGCCGAAATACCATCAGCGGCGACATTCTCCAGGCATACAGTAGAAACATTGGGACCAATGACATCAGTTTCTAGAGTAGCAACAGCAACAGCATCAGTCGGGCCAGCAACAACAACATTGGGACAAGCAACATCAACAGCAACATCGGCGCCAACATCGTCAATAGAAACCACAGCAGCAGAAGCAGGTGGAGTAGAAACATTAGCAACATCGCCGGCAGAATCGAACGAGAGAATAGGAGACGATGATGATCTTGTCAGTTCTATTGACTCCGGTGCAACAACAACAGCCGTGGCGTTAGAAAGAGAGCAGGTTGAAAGTTTACGGTGCTCTGAGGAAAGACGAACAGATGGAGTCGATGACAATGTAATTGGAACACGCCGATCAGCGGAGGTGGACAGCCGTTTGTTGGGTTGATTGACCGATGGGATTCTTTTTGCTCGAGTGGAATCGCGAATATTATAACGGCCCGAATTCGCAGGCAATGTTTTTGCAAGCAAGCTCTGGGAGGAAGAACTTTGAGAGCTGCTTTCCAGCAAGTACACTGAGAGCTCTCTCATCTTTTGAATGCATGCTTGCAATGGAATATTAATGCACTTTTCACACTTGTAAAATAAATTCACATAAGAGTTTATAGTTTTTATGTCTCTTTTGTTGATATTGCAACAGTCGAAATGCGAGTTTAAACCACATAAGCCACATGATAAAAAATTCTTATCAGAAATTAATTTAAAACACTTATTGCATTTAGAATTCATGGAAAAAATGGTAAAACGCGTGCGTATACGATGAAAGCAGTCGACGGACTAATACTTTTAGTACTAAAATCGGTTTCACATTTTCACAACGAATAGAAGGAAACTACAGTTTTTTGTCGACTCCGAATGGCGAGGTGAGAATGCCCTCGTGACATATGATACTCTTTGAATACTTGTCAGACATTCAAAAGTGGTGGCACCGTGAAAAAACTTTTAGGAGTTTTGCTGAGATTAAACCCGAGCAGCATTGCGTAGTAGTCCAACGCACTAACCACTACACCACGGTGCTCACTTTGTTATATTCTAAGCTCCAGTATTCCAGTTCAAATCGCAGTCTAAAATTTTGTGAAAATCTAAATTAAATAGAGTTGAAGCGAATCACACACTTGCTATGACAGATGGTTTTGATATTTGATGAAAACAACAAATCATAACAGAAGCCAGTAGAATGAAAATGCGACATAGTATTGCACACACTGTTCAAGCAAAGCTTGTTAGGCGTAAAATTCGTGCGTACTTTGGGAGTATGTATCAATAGAAAACATATCTGCATTGATTGATGCTCAAATAGAAGCTTAAGCGTGGAGCTATCCACTCGTTTGGAAGAGTTACACGCTAGGTTTTGTGTATCATCATACAAATGTATACAATAAAATCTCGGAAAGTTGACCTATTCCAAAAGATGAACTAGAAAGAAGGATTTTTTTCACTATTGCATTATTCTAAAAGATTGATTTTTGGATAATCGACGAAATGAAGGCTCTACCCATACATTTTTTATTCTTCTTTATTCGTTTTAGTTATACGTAGCAGATTCATATAACCGGTATTCTTTGGAAAACTGTTCCTTTCTGCTTGATTTTGCATTTCTTTCTTTTGTTTGCATACCAGTGTGAAGTGAACGAATGTAGAGGAAAAATTCCACCAGTTAAAGGAAAGTGCAAGTGTTAAAATACATTAAAAATGGAACTTCGTATCGAATTATTGGAAACAAATATGGGATTGCCATATCTACGACCGTGGGAATAAAAAAACAAGGTAAAGAAATTGCTTACAGAGCTTGCGAAACATCAATCGCAGGAACAAAGAAACGCAAGACCTTACGCAAAGCAGAAACTTCGAAAATGGATGCTGTTTTGTATCGATGGTTCCTGAAGCTTCGTGATCGTCATGTTTCAGTATCAGGAAACATGATGAAAGCCAAAGCCAAGAAGTTGCATAATGTCTTCAAAGAGACAGAATCGTTTCACGCAACGCAAATGATGGCTGGATTACAAAGTTCAATGCCAGGTTTGGGATTCGGCTGTTAGCAATCCGCGGCGAAAAACTTAGCGCTGATATACAAGCTATGTGAGACAATTGCTGAACTAGGTCTTACCAGGAACCAAGCTTATAGTGTAGATGAAAGCGGTCTTTTCTGGCGGATGGTCCCAACATTTGTGCGCGGTGGCGTTAGATCAGCTCCTGGAAGGAGAATAGTCAAGAACCAATTTGTAATCCTTGTATGCACGAATAGTACTAACATAAGTTGAAACTGCTTGTCATTGGAAATGCAAAAAATCCCCGGTGTTTCAAAAATGTTAACCCTCCAATGACTTATACCAACTCGCAGACCAAAACTAAGTACATACTCAAAATTAAGGACCTACTCCAATAGATGAACATTTCGAAAAGATGAACGGGGCCTGTTTTTTATTCGTTCAACTTTCCGAGATTCTACTGTATATTTTTTCTGTACTATAGGTACCATTTGCGGCTCTCGGGCTTAACCAATCTTAACAAATGAGGTGTCAAAAAAAAGAAAACTTCATGGATCAGTGATGAATTTCACTTTCACTTTATAAATTTTAACAAATTAAAAAATAAATCAAAACAAAATTTTACGCAAAATGAACTCCCAAAAGAATCAATACTTCTCCTATGATTTCATGATGGAAATGAATTCATTTTCGTTGATACATTCCTATTGGTGCAAGTGGTAGTGGACAAATACATATATATACCAAAATGAAGTTTAAAAAAAAGAAAAACACTTCCAATATGGTTTCCATGGGGTTTCCATGAGTTGACAGATGAAAATCATATGGAAAGTTTGGATGTTGGATGGGAAGTTCAGATTTTGGAGGTTGGATTTTCTCTTGCGAGAGTTCTCTCGCACGGCTACACTAGTTGGTTCTAATTTCTAGTATTTTGGTGTATCAAGTTTGAGAAGAAGTGCAATGTTTTGTTTAACAGTTTTAGGCTTTAAAATGAAGGAATTTGGTTATGCTTCTTAGAATCCTGCTCTCATTGAAATTCTTTTAGTACAACAAACTAAAACAACAAAAACAAATACAGATGCTTGGTAAATATTAAATATTATAAACGCCTCCAAGCTTTTATAAGGTCAAAGCACCACATACACTTTGTAAGGTATCGGGAAATCCCAAAGACTTTGATCACTTGAAACTATGACTGCATCTGGCTATTTTTCCTATTCTTAGAACGCCTGTGTTTGATGTAAGTAAACAAATTAATTGCACGTCTGCTCATTTACTGCAAATAATTCCAATATTTGCAAATTCGACTGCAAATGTAAAGTACCTGTCTTTAGGGTTAAAATGATTTATTCTGATTTCTCCTCGAATTGTGACCCCAAAAACGGTGTACACCATTGAAAGAACCAACGAAGGCAATACAAGTTAAATAGAAATATTTACACAATGCAATACAAACTAACAGAGTTGTTATTCTTTTCAACCCCAACAATGTAAATGAATTCATCAATGTCAACTATAAAAGTACTACAAAACAGGAGATCCCTGGCAACTGAGTACGGCACGTATAGTCAATTTTTCACTAGGGAAATTCTATCAACAACGCGCCCAGCACGTATTCATGAGTTTTGACTTGAAGAATCAAATCAGCTGTCTTGGAGAGTTGTTTGAAAGTCGATGCTGTTTAGCTTTTAAGTTTTAACACTCAATAGAAAAGCATTTATTGACAACCCGAATGCACACACTCAAATGAATGTATCTACGACTATTTCTATCTACCAAGCATATACGATACGGTAGTGGGCAGTCATGAGTTGGAAGTTCACTAATAAAACTATAATTTTACAAGATCATTTGTAATTAACCTAGACAGAGTACTAATCACTCCAAGAGAATATTTAATTAAAAAAAAATGTATTAATTCATAATGAGGTATGTATGTAAGCGAACATTGTGAGTTGGTAACATAAAAGCGCAGGAGAGATCCATTAAACTTTATCCGGAAGTAAGAATCGATCGTATGGCACATTTCTTAATGGTTTTTGGCAAGAGCCCACATTCATAGCAAAAGTTTGCGAAATGTTCCGCAGTAATTATTATCAAGTTCTGATGTCATAGACCGGACATACTAATACACACATGCAAGGAATTTAGTGGGCTTTTTTACCCCTAATTTCACGGTCATTCCAAGTGGATGTTGACTTGCGGTAGAAGTACGTCTGTTATATCCAAAAGTACTCGTATGAGCATTTTTAAGTTTTATTACGGATGCATTCGGATAGGTTGGAATTCTCTCTCCCTTAGCGAGAAATGCCATTGTTAAGTCATTGGCAAAGTACCACAATGACAATACCAGATAACGTTGCCACTAAGATGTTGGTATCTCTTCTGACAACAAGAAGAACATTAGCCTGACTGTGAGAAATTGTATGCTTCTTTGGTTACCCATAAACTTGAGACGCCGCACCGCGCCGGACGAAGCGGTAGATTTACTGGACATGGCATTTTCACGCAGTTATTTCCACTAAAAAATTTCACCGTGGATCAGTATTTTAATTGTCACGCTGAATCGAAGGGTGAAATCTGTTTGGCTGTAGGAGCAACACGAACGAAGCTACAGCCCACAGAATATCCACCTTCGGTTTTATTTAGTTTTATGTGAAATAATATTTCGTACGAATTGTAATAATTTTTAACTGTAATAAGCACTAATCAATTGTCTTTGAAACAAGCCTACTTTGGTTGTTATGATTGAATAACTGTTTGTACCTCTTTCTCCGAAGAAACTTTTTTATACACCCTGTAACTCAGTGAGTGTTCAAGATAGACCCCCCCTCCTATACGATTTTTTTCATAACATGAACCAAAGAATCAGATCCCAAAATATCTGTTTTCCAAACCAGACCACCCTGTATACAGGCACTGCCTATGGTTGAATTTTATGATGGGAGGCACTTGTTCAAACATAAATAGCGGGCGGAGTCGGACCAAGTCGGATATAAATCTTTTGCATAATTTTCACTAAATACCTAAGGTAAACACCTGTGAAGTCCGTTTTTCGGAGCAACTCGGAACTTTTTTGTACGGGTTGAATTTCCTGAAAATACTGCCAAAAAAGACGTTATTTCCAACAAAAAATTACATGCATCGAAGCTATAAATAATTTGCTGGAGTCATTTATGGGTATCAACGATGCGGAATTGGCCACACAAATCTGGGATCTCGGTGCGAATAAGACAAACTCGATGGACTTTGCCGAGGCCATTGACAACTCAGATTTGGAATCGTTTGGGCTTACGGATGACTTTATTATTGAACTATGGGGTGCTATAACAGACGCTAGACGAAGAAAGTCGAAAAACTGATGACTGACGAGACGCGGTGCGAGTAAATCTTAAAACATTTTTTTTTGTTGTTTACTTACGAAGCAAATGGTTGTATTTGAGTTAATAAACTATGCAAAGTTTCACAAATCTAAGTATATAATATTTTATGTTTGTTTAATTTTTTAATTTTTAATCTTTAATTTTTTTTATTTTTTTTTTTTTTGTGTATAAAAAAGTACATACATACATACGAGTATACTTATGAAAAAGAAAAACAAAAAAAAATATATCACTGCATTTACATTATTACTAAAGAACATAGAATGTTTCTATTTCCTGACATTATTTACTACTAAACTATGTAAAATGAGAATATTAAAAAAAAAAAAAGACTCAAACATTCTTCCCGACTTGATTATATTGCGATAAACGAAACCCAATTTATCCCGAATTTTCGTTAAAATGGCAGATTTTTATACTCGTTTTTGAGGTTGTTTATTGAAAGAACGTGTGGAAAACGTGCCAAAATTTAATTGATGTGTCCACCAGTGTCTATATAACAGCTGTATATACTTTGAAAACCGTAGTAGATACATGCAATTTCGACCCATGTCGCGATTTTTACACCATTCGTCCCACTGTGCGCC
Organism: Brachyopa scutellaris; assembly: GCA_949775065.1. Taxonomy (NCBI): domain Eukaryota; kingdom Metazoa; phylum Arthropoda; class Insecta; order Diptera; family Syrphidae; genus Brachyopa; species Brachyopa scutellaris. Next base: position 123,757,533 of record OX459114.1, on the reverse strand, counting down.
GCCCGCCCGCCGTATTCCCGAAAATCTTTTTATTTACTGTAAACTAAACTCATTTTCTCAGTTTTATTTCATTGACTCATATTAACTTTTAAGCTATTTTTGTTATTTACCTATCTATATATGTATATAAAAATGTATGTATGTACATATGTATACACATACATACGAGTATGTATGTTTAACTGTACATTTTCGCTAAAGAGAGCTCTTGGGCTATTTCTGAAATTTTGAGTCTTTAGATATCTTATATTCGGCTTTAAGATGGTTTTTTAAAACGTTTAAGTTTCTTAACAAATTAAACACAACCAATTTAAAGAGACTCGATCAATGTCTACATGCGAAAACTGAATGACAATTTCAAATAAAATTCCCTTAAGGAGAAATTAATTTGTTTAGTTTTCATATTATCGCTTGAGTTGGTAGTTTAATTGCAAGCAAAGCAATTAAGATTTAACTGCAATTTACATTAAGATACATTTTTGTATCCAACCCGACACGCTTCCAAATTTTTAAATGCGAAGTCGAGAAGGGCTTCGGTACAAAGAAAAAAGAAAGCCGTGCTAATCCGTACTCAAATTCGAAAGAAGTATTTTGTTGATAGGTTGAATTTCTGCACGATGCATTTGAATTGCTTTTCTTTAAAAATGTAATTAAAACAATAAAAAGGAAAAGAACAAGAACTGCTTTCTTGTTTTCGAAATAACATACATATAATTTATAAATTTAGAGTCTTCTTCAAACACAGTGTACAGCAAGTTGACATTGGCAATAGAACGATTACCTTTCGTGATGTCATGGGAAAGAAATCAATCAAATCAGACGCCATACGATGACACCTCAAAGTTATTATGGCAACGCACAAGGTACATATTAATAACACGTACCGTATGATATGACACATCGACGAAGAGCGTCATACGAAATTAAATCAGTGCTACTTTCGCCATCTAGATGATCAAATAAAAGTGGAAATCAATTTCAATCGTTTTAATATGAAATAAACTTTGCTGGCAATTAAATCGTTGTGATAAATAATTGAACTCTATGTTAGCAATTAATTTGTAATAATTAACCCATGCTATGGATTATTCTAATTGGTAGAAGAAAATAATGTTATAAATCGATTAAAATGATTGTAGCTACATATTTGTATGTTCATGCATATGCATGTACTTCCACATACAGAAATTTTAGAAATTAAATAAATCAATGTATTGGATTGCTGCTTATTTATAAGGTGGCCTGCTATTACTTTCATGGAATATTTCATTCCATTTATTTTTCAGTGCATTCGCACTTAGCCACGCATATAAAATTAAAAACAGTAGAATCGTTTGATTGAATTTTATTATAAGCAATTTTTTGATGATTTATCTGATTTATTTATTAAAAACTAGCTGTTGCCCGGCGTTGCCAATTGTGTCAACAAACTGCCGCGCATTGCAAGACCAAGATCTTCAAAGAAGATTAGCGCTTCATTTTATATTTCTTTTGTGAAATCCAAGCCATGATTTTGTATTTCTGGACGTATTCTGTCCAGAATATCTTCAGCCAGTAGTCTTTGTATTTCTCTGACAATTGCACAAGCAAGCATCACAGCAAGCACTTCTTAAGTCCCACCCAGTCGGGCTTTCGTGCGAAACGTAGTTGCAAAACCACCCTATTACTATTTGCGGGCGATATTCGCAAAGCAATGGACGTGAACTGTCGTATATTTTTAACATTACCGGTCTTCTCAAAAGCGTTCGACACGGTGGATCACACCATTCTTTGCGATAAGCTGAGGCTGTATAATTTCGATTTCTCTCCTCTTGCAGTCAAACTCATGCACTCCTACCTTATAAATCGGGAACAATGTGTGGCAGTAGGAAATCAAAAGTCTTCCTTTCTTGGATTAGCTTCAGGGGTACCACAGGGTTCCATTCTTGGGCCGTTATTGTTCTCGCTTTATGTAAATGAACTCCTTCAACCAGTTAGACATTGCTGTGTCCACATGTTTGCAGACGAAGTCCAACTCTATCGTTCCTGCTTGTTATATCGTTAGATAGTTATGCTATACAGATAACATAAACGAAGACTTGGAAATAATTCAGCGGTGGGCACTAAGGCACAACTTGTCCCTTAATCCAGCGAAGTCCAAAGTTTTGTGTATTTATAAACAGGAATCGGATACATCCAGCTTCCCGCCCATAAAATTGGGGCAATCTTCTTTAGAATACGTTCATATAGCAAGAAACTTGGGAATATTATTAAATGACACCCTATCTTGGACCGATCATGCAACTGTCACAATCGGAAAGGTTTATGATGTCTCCGTCTGTTATGTCTCACCCAAAGCTCTATGCCTATTAAAATCAAGATGCTCCTCTTGCCTATATTGCTTTATGGATGTGAAGTCTTTTGTAATGTTGACTACAATACTCGACGAAAACTAAATGTAATTCACAGCAATTTGGCAAGGTACGTCTTCAACAAAAGATATTATGACCATATATCTAGCTACTCTATTCAGATAATGAAACTCAGCTTTGATAACCTTATTAAGTATACAGGTTATTAATCCTACTGCATGGAATCATGCAGAATCGATAGCGCAAGTATCTGTACAACAGACTAAATTTTGCCAACTCACAAAGAATAGCTGTACTGATTCAGCCCAGATTTTATTGCCTATAATCTGAACGTAGATTTTTTGTCCACGCCACTCGCTTATGGAACTCATAATCCACGATACTTAGGAAAGTCACAAGCGCAAACAATTTCAGAACCAAACTTTTTAAACACCTGGCCAGTGGTACACAATAAACTTTAAATTAAATTAACATTATGAGAATTTAGGTAATTTGTAAAAATGTTCTGTTATCAATATCAAAAATAATTGTATACTAGTGGACAAGTGCAAGAAATCCCGCATATAGAAACTCTACAACCGTTTGCGGTTTACGAATGATTAAAAATACAACGTAAGTATAGGTAATAATGTTTTTTCGTAGTAACTTAACTCATATCCACTTTTCAAAATTGTTTATATGAACAGTTGATAAGCTTTCGATCAGTGTTAGAATCATTGAAATTGAATTGAATTGAAATAAACTCTTAGGAGGAATCACCAGCTTTTGTTCTAGCGATAATTTAATTATATAGATAGATACTTCTTAGCTCTTATTTTTGGGAATTCGTGTTGCCACTCGAATTTTTTCTTGAGCCTTTCACTAATTATGAGATGTTGTAATATTTTAAATAAAATAAATGAAATGAAATTTGTAAAGGCGGATAAATCCATTATATGTATATCAAAAGCGCTAACCACCTAAGCTGCTCTTACGGCATAAGGAGATAAATACAAATTTTACCGTGAAACATCAGTTTTGGATGACTAAATGACAATATGTCATCTTCAGTGATGAAAAGAAATCTAATGTGGATGGTCCTGATGGAGGACAGAAGTATTGAAGGGATATACGCCGAGAGCGTGAAAGTCAGCACTCGAGAGTCTTTCAAAGAGGCTTTCTATTGGTATGGGCTGGTTTCGGGTACAGAGGAAAGACTCTAATTTGTTTTGTTTTCCATTAAATGAATTCGGAGAAATATGTGGAACTGCTAAAAAAAGTTCTTATTGATTATGTTGCAAATCTGTGGGGAGAAGAATGCACATTTAAGCACGATAACGCTGCCACACATACAGATACAAACATCTTCGTTAAGTCGAGTAATATCCCCACTTTTCGTTGGCCTGCAATAAGTCCTGACTTATAGGCATATAGTAGATGCCAGTTCGAATCACTTTTGCAGCTAAAAACTAAAAACTATTCGGGAAGAATGGCTAAAAATTGACATATCCACACTACAAAATTTAATCGATTCAATTCCTCGATGCTTAGTATGAGTTTTGACAAAAAAAGGAGGAAAAACAGAATACTAAAATGTTATTTTCAAAATATTTCATTTAAATTCTTACAGCAGAATTAACTTTTAAGTTCTTTTCTGTTATACTTATTTCGTTCGGAGTTGTACAAAATATACAATTTGTTTTTCTAATGAATGAACATTTTTAATTTTAGTTATGGATTTCTTCCTAGTTTTATGTCTCTAATTAAAAAAAAGTACTTTTTTTAAAGTGTTTTACTTATATATCAATCTCTTATTCTTGAGTAAGTTTCTCTGACAAACAACAAATCCCCACTTTGTCCAAGAAAAATTTCTAGTACACTTAAAAAAATAAAAAAAAGCTCGCCTTGAAACAACTCAAGACTTTTGTCGCCGATGACTGTTGATGACCACTAATGTAACTTCCAAATTCAAAGAGATCTTCTCTTATACGTTTTTGGCGCTCCAATAAAACTTTTTTTTTTTTCATGAATAAAAATTAATTTGTAGAAACTGTTCGATTAGCATGACAACAAAAAAATAACCGATAATCTTGCGCAATGGTGTGACCAAAATGCACATTCATCACATAAACCACACCTGGTTAAATCTCAAGTACACCTTTGTTAACCTCACTCAGGCAATCGGCTTTGACACTGAACTTGATGACTGTGACTCGTATCTCTTCACGAAACTGATACATGGTCTCAATTGGTTACGTATACGCCACAGTACGAGTATATTACCAGCACCACTTTGCGTGTTATTGGCCGTTTATGTCCATTCGCTGCCTCAGACAGAAAGCGTGTTTTTTTATAGAAAAGTAATGAACTCTTGCTGTTGTCCAAATGTCATCGTTAAACGGCTTTGAACTGAATGAGATGCGGTTGCTGGGGAGCGGCAAAAGTTGAAAATGTTTCTCTGTTTTGATTTGAAAAATGATTTCAATCGGAAAACGCTAACATTTCCATATTTAGAAATTCCACACCGCTGAATATTTTGTCAGGTGGATTTCCTCAAAAAATTGTTTTGTTTTTGTTACAAAACACAAATAAAGAGAGCGCATTGTTGCGCTGTGAATTTTTTTTATGAAGAAACGTCAACACAAATTGATAACTATTTCTCTGGATGTGACAGATACTGATTGTGCATTTGGAAGAAAAATAAATATTTGAGTTGGTTTCATATACTGTACCAGTGCGAGGAATCTCGCATGTAGAAGCCCTATACCCGTAGGTAGGTATAGCTAACAATGTTTTTTCGTCACAACTTCACTCATGTGCACTTTTACAAAATTCTTAGTTGATAAGCTTTCGATCAGTGTTAGAATCATTGAAATCGATGCAGAAATAAAATCTCAGGAGGAATCACAAGATCTTGCGCTAGCGACTTAATTATATAGATAGACTAGTTGGTCCGGGGGCAGACGTTGTCCTGCCCTATCCTGTATGTTGCGCGATGAGTTTGATTTCTTAATTACATTTAGTATCTTAGTTAAGATTAAGAAAATATGAATTTGATCTTACTTCGATTAGGGATGTAGAATAATGAACAAAAACACAGGAATACAAATTTTTCATAAAACACAAACAAAAACAAAATTTGTATTTAATTACTAAACTTTAAATACAAAGGGTATTCACTTAAACTCATAAATTTACGCATCTCGTAGTTCTGTAAATTTACGATGTGCTTTAAATGAATATCCCTCGGAAACAAGTTGCATAATTGAATTAACTCTTCTGCAACTGTCAAAAAACTGTCGCCAAACATATGAAAATGCCGAAAATAAGCGAGAAGAAAAAACTTATTAGATTGATGAAACTGCGATACAAGATTTGTTAATGTTGGATATATTTGCCGAAGGTAATAGTTGTTATTTAATTGAAATGAAACAAAAAAAGAATCCTTTTTAATTCGACATCCAGCAAATTTGACAGTAGCACAATTTCTGACAGCAATGTAATTTTCCGAGGCTGATTTCCAAATCAAAATCGTTGCAGAAATTTACGGGGCTTGTAAATAATTTTTCATTTAAAATTTGACAGTGCATTTACACGATTGTAAATTTATACGGTTTACGTAGTTTACGACGGTTCTACGAGTTTAAGTGAATACCCTTAATGTTTTATTATAACTATTGATTGATATTAATGCAACACAGTATATCCCAGTTATTATATGGATACTACAAAGTTAAATAACAGTTAAAATAGCATTTCCGGTGATCCGTTTGATTATCAAACGTGTGCCATTGCATAATCTGGCTTGACCTTCTTCGAGGCATTTTTCTATAAAAATAAACTCAAAACACAAAAACGATAAGCAATTAAAGGTTTCTCTCTGCAAAACAAAAAAGCTCAATTGGTAGTATTGGTATTTAGAATTTGTTAATAACTTGACTCCAGCGCCACATATCGGGTCCGAAGTTTGTAATTTTCTCCTATGGCAGATATTGTGAATATGGGTAATTTTTTTCAATAAAAATTTCAAAATTGTTATTAAGTTGATCATAGCGCCACCTGTCGGGTCCAGAGTTTGTAATTATCTGTTTTGGTTCTAAACCAAGAGATATTGTGAATATGAGTCATTTTGGTCCATAAATATAGAATTTTTTTAATAATAACTTGACTCCAGTGCCACCTATCGGGTCCAGAACTATCCTATATTTTAAGCTGGAACAAACCGTACACCTTCACCAAATATCATCGAAATCGGTGAGGCGGTTTCGGAGAGTATCATGTACGTACACAGTGACACGTGATTTTTATATATTAAGAAAATAGGTTAATCACTGACACACACTTTTAATGAAGTAGTACTTTGGTTGACGTCAAGTAATCTCTGACATCAGAGAACATCATTTTTTGGTAATTTTAAACATTATTCTGCAGAGCAGATAATTAAGATACCCACATCACGGGCTAATTGGCTTAAATAAATGCATTGCAGTAATCGTGTACATATGTAAGAGTATTATGACTTTTTATATGGTGAATGTTATAGTACCACTTCTTAGTGGTAAAGTGCAATGCTCTTCGGCTGCGAAGACTCGCCGTTTTTCTAGCATCGTAGGTGTGCTATTAACAGTTGGGTGGTAGTAAAATCTGGACTGAAATGAAATGTATACCTTGACAAAATGTTTACACATACACTCGGGTAAAGTCGGATTAAAAAACCTCTCTTTATTTTATATGCTTATCCCTGCCCTGATGTCTTAAAAGCAAATATGTAATTCTCTGCTGAAAAGGAAAACTATCTTAAGTCGACTTAAGTGAATTTTTAACAGTTTAGTGCATAATGTTCGTCAATTCAATACGCGTAGTTGTATCTAATCCTCGTCCTTGTATCTAACTTATATTCCGAGTTATAGAAAAACAAAATCATCTGAAGCCGATAAAATGCATATTAAATTTGATTTTTGTTTTTTTGTTTTTTTGCTCTCCTGAAAAACTACGAAAATAGACTTAAGACAGTTTACCTTTTCAGCAGAGAATTTATAAATTTATTTTGTAAGTCATTTTAAATAATAAAAAAATAAATAAATGCTTATCCTTTTCACACACAGTGGGTATTATGAGTTCGAAGAGATATTGGGTAGCATTGCTGAAAAGCTGTGAAACAGTGTTACAACTTTTTACTTTTTTTCTTTCTTTTTATTGCAATAGTGAAAAAAATCGAACTCAAGATTTGAATCAAAAATGATATTGCTCGAAACTCGAAAAAATGGGTTTGCAATTCTGTCCGTCTGTCTATCCGTCTGCCTAAACTGGGCTGGGCGGGTTTACTGGACACTTTATATCTGTGGTCTGTGGGCTTATACCGCGAGGTGAAGCCGAAATTTTCATTCTAGCCCCAAAAATAACGGGCATATTTTGCAAAAAGAAGATTTTCTCGAAAACGGCTTCAACGATAATGTTCAAATTTCATATTGATTAGCTTAGACACATGCTTTCAGATGGCCATTATAATGGCATGCGACCACGGCTATACTCTGAACATCATCGTTTTATTTGATCTTGTTTCGTACTTTTTAGTTAGTTTTTCCTGTAGTAGGGTTTTAGTTTTTTTTAACTTAATTTTGTATTTACAACTTTTTAGTTTCAGAAAATATGTAGATTGTAAGAAGGTAAGCAATGTCGTGCTCTACTTGTCAAACCCTTTCATTTGATACCCACCACCACATTAGTGCGTCCGCCATATTGAATTTTAAATTTTGTTACTGAGATTTTCGTAGCATACTTGTCTAGCCCTTTTATTTGTTACCCATATTAAGGAGGCAGTAAAGGCAACGGTAATCCGCCATTTTTTGGGCGTCCGCCATATTGAATTTAGAATGACGTCATATCGTATAGTATTCCACTTACCAAGCCCCTTCATTTGGTACCACTATTAAGGCAGTTGTAAAGAAAAAAAGGCAATCCTCCATCTTGCTTGGTGTGTCCGCCATTTATGAATTTTTCTGTAAGGTTTATATCCAAGGACACTCTGCGGATCAAGACAAATCCGGCGATATATCATTTGTTGAAATCGGTTCCATAGTTTAGGCTGTGCGAGGTGACATCTTTACATACAAGCAAACAAACAAACCCAATCATAACCCTTCCTTTTGAAACAGTATCTGGAAACAGTATCTGGTTGCATTATTTGCATACACCATATGTGCACTGCATATGTTTTATAAAAAAACAAAACTTCGTGCCTTCGTGTCTGTTAGTAACTCTCTACATCTGGCCCTCAAAATAATGGATCAAACTAAATTAATAATAATATTAATAAACCGGAACATGAGTCAAAAAAAAGGATCTAAAATACATATGTGTACATACGAATTTATTAATACTAAATGATCAATAAAAACTCACTTAAATTATTCCGTTTGCTCGAACTCAATAGTTTCATGATGATCTTTCTAGACTAAGTGTTTATTTCTTCAATGAAAAATTTTACTCCTACCGTTGATACAGGTAATTACTATTTTATTCACTCGTGTATATATTTGAACCTTAATATGCTTAGCGACATCAATTATAAATGGTGGTAAGCCTCATCCGATGGTATTTTAAAGTTCTGAAAAGAAAAAACAACGAATAGATAAGTAATTAGGCGCTGAATGTGATTAACGTACATTTTGGTTAATTGTTTTGGTCACGTTAAATTTAAATTATATCGAATTTAAAACAATCATGCTTTGTAGTGTGGTTTGGTATAAATTGCTGTCTTTGTACTACATTGATTAAAAGTTTAAGTCGCATTCTGATATCAAATGTAGGTTTTCAAAATCTATGCGTATTCTAACTGAAACGTCAAAGTTTACAAGTGTGTAACTAATATTTTCAAACTAACCTAACCTAATTTTTTTTTCTACTGCGGTAAACAAATAATACATGTATACATAGAAAAAAAACATCGATTTCAAAAATTCCATTGACCTTAATCTTTTAATCCTTAAACCCATCATCTACGTCTTCATCGAGTGGTTGCAATATCTCGTAAGTACATACATAAGTGCACGGTACTCGAAATCAATGTTCGCATAGAAAAATTCAATTGCAAATTTAATTTAAATGTAATTTTGGCCATGTAAGCAACACCTACGAATACGTAGCTAATTGAATCGTATTGACTGACAACTTGCGATGACAAATGGCATCGTTTAAATCTCGATGACGTGAAGTAGCTGCGCTAGAGGTTTACACGAGCCCTGAGGTCTGAGCTAAAGTATAATTATCAGAACATAAAGGTGTGAGTAGTTGTTATTTTGTTGTACGTGGATAAGTACGTGTGCTACCCTATGGTATGCTATTAAAACTTTTACACTTAGGATCAAAATTACAGTCTCAAAATATTTTCTACTTATATTTTATTTTGTTTAAACACAATTCCATTCCAACACAAATCAATTTGTTACATATTAGTAGATGAACATACATACATGTGTGTATATATGACGAAGGTGACTCTAAAAAAACAAAGTCATTGCGCCTCATTTGAGGTATTAAATGCTGGCCTTTTAGGGCAAAGCGTCAGCGCCTATGACGAAGTATGACAAAAAGAAACGTTTCCGTTGTTATTAACGTATTAAGGGAATAGAGGGTTAAGGAAATGGTAAGCACATAAGTATTCTATCAAATTTTGAGGTTATCATACTGAAAAACTTAGGATTTAGTTAGTTACACAAATTATTTTATTTTTAATTGTAGCAAAAGTAAAAATAAATAAATAAATGTACGGCGTCAGCAGTCCTGTACAGAACCAAGCCTAGCTCCTCACAACCATTTGTGTGTGCGTGTTATTTTTTCCACGAAATGGAAGGGACCTACAATTTTTTTTTCCGACTCCAAACGGCGAGTTGAGAAGCTCCCTTACGACAAATGATACTCTTTGATTGCTTGGTACCGTGAAAAAACTTTTAGGTGTTTTGTTGGGATTGAACCCGGGCAAGCATGCGTAGAAGTCCAACGTCACTAATTCATAATATAGATACATAAACAGATGAATAAAACAGTGGCATGTAGAGTGGAATAATCCAGTTTCAAAACAATCATTGGCCAAAATAGTTACAACACAATTTTTCCATCCAATTGACATTTTTACTCGTTCGGACAGTTACTCGAATTACAGAGTTTTAAGGGGACAACAATTAACTTCAAAAGTTGCGCGAAATATTTTTAAGTTGAATTATCATTACATCAGTAGATTGGGAAAACCATCCACTTACTCTTGAAGCAGCTAGGAGGCTGCTGTCAATCAGCCGAGTACCATTTTGAAACAAACAAAACTGGAATTTTTTAACACTCAAAACTTACATCAATCGTTCAGGTTTAAGCAATTCTATTGTGAATGACTAATTTGTGATAATAATTTCCTATCCGTAACATTTATTAAAAGAACACCGTTAGAAGCCATAGTTTTATCCAAAAATCGCAGTGATACCTTCAACACATCGTTTACCGGCGGAACCTGCAAGCGTTTCAGCATCCAATGTAATTCAAATTTAAACTTCATTTTGACAAAGAAAACACTCTTAGTGTGGTAACTATATGCAGGAGACTGCTGCAAAGAGCGCTCTAAAGATAAGTCAGTCAGAGTACTGAAGATCGAATGCATATGGACACGCCAGGATACTTGGCAATTATCTCAACGACAACATAAACTCAGTCCCATACCTGAATTTTAAAAAATCCTTCTCATAGGAATTTCCAAGTAGCGAACAATGGGAGAAAAACGAAGTATCTAACATAAGAAGTTCTTGGCACGCAACACAACGTGAAGCTCTGCTGTGTACTAGGTCACAGCGGAATACCAGGCAATGAAGCTGCAGATGAATTGGCCAGAAGGGGCTCAGCACTAGATAAAGAACAAGCAGATAGTATGATTAAACCTCCACTCTGTAAGTTCAGGCCCAAAATGGAATAAAAATCACAACAAACAACAGGTGAAAATCATTAATCAAGAAGACTGTGGCCAGAATATCACTAAACACGAACAAGAAAACTCCTACAGAAAGATACTAAATCGCTGTCAATGCTAAAAGGAGGGCTAACTGGTCAGAACTTGTTAAGATACCACATGAAGAAACTACGCCTGAATGATGATGACATTTGCAGGTGGTGCGGTGATGAAGATATTAATGAGGACACATCCTATTTCCCCTGTCACTACCCTGAAATTGGATATATTTACAATGTTTGCGAAATTCATATTTTACTTTAAAAAATAATAAACAAAATAAATATTTTTAAGAAAATTCAAGGCAGAAATAACATAGTAAAAGAGATTAAGTTAATTTAATATTTGGTATGCCCCCATCTAGCCTTGATAACGGCCTTAATTCTGCAAGGCATGGATTTTATCAACTTTCGGCAATAATCTAGGCTTATATCATTTTCCCAGGCTCCCTTGTTGCAAATGTAAATTCTACCCCACTTCTCCAAGTTCGATGTTCAGTTTTCTGTTTAAGAATTGCCTAGCAATTGCGTTAAGGTCAGGGCTGGTTCCTGGCGGATAAAAAGTTCTGAGCCCGACTTCGTTTACGAAAATCTTTATATTAAATAAAAAAAAATTAAGAGATCAACACCAAACTTTTATTTTTGATAGATTTAATGGTCAATATGATCAGAGTATAAAACTATTTTTCCGGGCCCGATGACAGGGCGCGGAGTCATTCTGAAAAATAAGGTCGACCATTGCTGGGAATAACCGGTCCATCGAAGGAATGAGATGCTCTTTAACAATATTAAAAAAGCTATCTCCATTCATCGATCAGTTAACAAAGGCTAATTTACAAGTTTCGTAATAGCCTTTGCGGCCTTAGAGCATGAACCTAATGGGAAATTTATTTCTAGTGACAGTGCACTCACTTTTTAGATCTTCTCCGAATATTTGACTGCTGTACCGAATTCCATCGAACTGATTAAGATTAGGTTTCGCCTCTTTTGTGAAGATGACCCTCTTTCAATAATTTTCCGTCCAATTCCGGCGAGCTTTTGCAAATTTTGAGCGTCAAACTCCTAATTTTAGTAGTTAAACTCGTTTTTTTTCCTCGGCCTCCTGACTGTTTTTGAACTGATCTCTTTTTGCGTTTGTTCCTTAACCTCAAGACACATCTGTTTAGATGTTTTTTTCTTTCCTTGATACACAAAGTTTTAAGCAAACGGTCTGCTCTTTGATTTGTGCTCATCCCGGTCGCAGCTTTCCTCCCCCCTGATAAAAATAAACAACTTGTCTTTGATTTCTTGACTCTTTCAACAATAGCCCTTAAAGATATATGTACATATGTTCGTTATGTTAGGCGTAAATCACACTTTTTTCCTCTCTATTTGACTGACGACTCATATTGCCCACATTTTAAGCTTAACCGTATTTCCCTAAATCTGAACAGGAAATAAGACAAATAATCATCATGCCTGTGACAAATCACAAGGATAATGGAAACATTTAACAGCTTTTATAATTAAAGAACACTGGTAAATTGTTTCTGGAAGTGAATAAGGAGGGAAAAACTAACTACTTTTGAAGCCTTTAGCAGGTCTTAACTTTTATCTGCCCACTACGGTATACTATAAAATAATTTTTATTTTATTTCAAAAGGGCCAATCCAAAAACTTCAGGCACGGGGACATCAAAAATATCATTAACTGTCGTTTCATGCGCATGATTACCAACAATTGCTGAATTGATTGATCAATATATGACACGATACCATCATGTAAATATTGAAATACTAAATGGGTTCAGTCGGCTCAGGAATCGCATATTTGTGATCAATTTTATTTGGGGCTTATTAATGGTTCCTGAGATTAACGGAACAAGACAGACAGACACACGCCTCCCAACACCAAAGTTTATACTAAATTTTTCATTGCATTGTGTTCCAATAACAAACCAAGTCTGCATTTTAATAAATACCTGTCAACTGAGAGTCCATAGTTCCCAAAATTTATTTATATGTAAAGAACTCGAACACGTTTCCAATTAAAACTAATTATTTTTGACATTTATGACTACTCAGACTCACTTTTACTGTAACCAATTTAAGGAAATACTGCTACATATGCTATGCAACAGCATAACGTCTCGCTCCCCATACCTACAATTAACCGTACTGTTTAGGTATTTAAATTTTTAACGTCGCTGTACCTATGCAACCGGCTCTTACAAATCCCTGGTCAAAATTGCTATTGATTGAGACATTGGTCCATAATTGTAGCAGATTTTTAATCAATGAAATTCAAAGCCAAAAATAGGTACAACAGAAGAAAAAGCCAAACAAGAAGCTGTCATTATGACATTACGACACACCTACCTATAAACTTATGCAATTGAGCGATTCGTGTTCGTGTTTTAGTAGTCTGTCGTATATCGGTGGACGTGATCACGTCAGGCTGACGGCTGACAGGGGTCAGTTTGGAAGTAGTAATGACAGTCGCAGTATTGTTGTTTACCAAAGAGTTGGGACATGCAACGTGCGCTTAACTATCTCTGCACGGCATTGATTGTAAACCAGTTTCGAATACAATTATCAAATGATACAGTTTATACAGGTATTTTGTTGGTGCTGTTTTAACACGTTTTTTTTTTCTTTAATTTTATAATCAAATCACCTTAATTGCAGTAGGCATTTTATTAGCACAGTCGGCGGCAAGTCAGTCACATATCAGCGAGGTATCACATTTTAAAGTGTTTATTTTTTATTAAACATATTCATACAATGGTTTTTGTGTATTATTTATTTTTGGTATAGGTACCTACATACATATATTATTATTTAATGCGGATTCGCTTAAATCAGAAGGAAGTTAGTTGACCTTAGTTTGACGTTGACAGCTTTTGCTTTTGATTTGCCTGGCGTTTGAGTTAATGTGGAAATAATTATTACGGTTTGGAATTAAATGTAAGTGATTTATAAAATCGTGTATCTTCTATCTACATATATAATTAAATCGCTCTCGCAAGAGCTTGTGATTTCTCCTGAGAGTTTATTTCTGCCCCGATATCAAATATTGTAAAACTAGTCGAAAGCTCATCAACTGAACTTTGTTCATCAGTATAAACAATTTTGAAAAAATGCACATGAGTAAAGTTGTTATGAAAAAACAATTATTACCTATACCTAAGTGCTTTTTTTCATTTGTAACGCGTAATCGGTTGAAGGGTTTCTAGATGCGAGATTACTCACACTGGTCCACTAGTTTTTTGTTATTACGTGTGAATAGCTTATTTCTTGATATGACAGTTAAATGCAAATAATTTAAAGTAGACAACTGTGATGAGCTTTATTTCTAATGGAGGATAATGTCAATAGTGTCGAAAAATTGACTTGAAAATGTATTTCAAGATAGTAGTGTTTATACACGTAAATAAGAGGAAACGTTGTGTGGTACTCCCTAGGTTCTTCCTTATCGTATTATACAACATTCTATACAACAAACATGTAAGAAATTGTTTGACTAAAGACGGAAAGACAAGGAATACCGAATTACTGTTTTGGTGGCCTATCAGTTGAGGTACATTATTAAAGTGTGGGAATGTCGTGTTGGCGCGTACTTGACCTGCGTAATATCCTTTTGTAATTTTCGTGACGCATTGTTTTTTGCTTAGCTTGTCTCAAAACGAATAACATCTGTGGCGATAAACATTTTAATCTGATTCCCAACCATTGACGTTATTACTTATACATACATAAATAGCTCCCATTTATGTTACGTTGATCACGTGTATGAGTCTGAGCTTTCAAGTGAGCATCTCGGAAATTTGAACCTGAAAATGACGATATACTGCTGCAAAAACAAAGTAGGAGTAGGAATTTATGTGGTGGGATTATTGGTACAAAAGGGTTGCGCTAAAACGCCCATTTCTTCTTTGGGTGATTTGACATTTTTATTTTTTGGTCAATCTGTCATGTTAAATCGCCAAAATATTTTGGACGTTATGATATTTTTCAGATTTGGGGGATGTAGTGTTGGGCGATATGACACAAATCCTTATTAAAAAAGCTAAAACACAAAATCGTCCAAAATCACTGTTTTGTTTTAGTTTGTTTCGCTACGAGGTTTTCTTCTCAAGATATTCATTTTTAGCTACGGTACTTCGATATTACCTATGTTAAATCTTGCAATTTGGTACTAACGAACTGCATTATAGAAATAAAATGGTATATCTTGTGGAAAAAACCTCGTAGGGAAGTAAACTAAAATGAGATTGAAAGGGAAAGACTAGTACTAAAGGATGCTTTAGGAATGACTACAAAATTTTGATGTTCTCAAAAAATTACTTTAAATATCGCCAAAAACCTGATTTTAGCACTTTGAGATTAGTATATCTCAAAATTCTGACGTCCTAGAGCAATTCTGTTGCCAGATTTAGATTAAGCTTCAAATAATCTAGAAGAAATGATGTATCTCATTCTTGTGCAAAAAAAAATTAAATTTTGTAGACTAGTGTAATAATACCAGAATTTGAAGTAGTGTGAGATTTAAAATGAAATGTGATTATTATAAGAAAAGAACAATTCTGATTAGCTTCGTCTAGTATTTTTTTTTTTTTTGTAAAAGTGTCCTGACTTAATATTTTGACTGAGACACTGTATGCCCGCAAAAATAAAAATATTAATTTGCAAAACCCTCATACGACCAATCCTCACCTACGGGCTCTGCACGTGGTTCACAATCTCACCCACTGGGCTACAAATTTCCGAACGTAAAATATTAATGTTTTACTGTGAAAAATTCAAAACACCTAATAAAAATAGCTTTCGAATAAAACCTTATGCGAAGAAACAGGAGTTAATCCCTTTATGATATACCAAATCGATATTTTGTTCAAAAGATTAAAAAAAAAAAAATATTTGGCTTCAGCAGTCCTAGGTAGAACCAAGCCTAGCTTCCCGCAACCATTTGTGTGTGCGCGTTATATTTTTGCACGAATGGAAGGGACCTACAGTTTTCTGCCGACTCCGAACGGCGAGTTGGGAAGCTTTACATGACAAATGATACTCTTGAACGCTTGTCAGGCATTCGGAAGAGGTGGGCACTGTGAAAAACTTTTTAGGTGTTTGCGACGGGATCGAACCCAAGACCGCTGGCTCAGTAGTCCGACGCACTAACCACTTGCCCTACGGTGCAATCAAAAGATTACAGAGTATTAAGTAACCATGCTAATACAATGGTTAGATCTCTGTTGGACTCAAATAGTAACGACAATATACACAGGGGAACAAAAAGAAATGTTTTTATGGTTTATGGCGTCAATATAGATACATATATTCAGCCTATAAATTATTTTATTTGAATTGACTCTGGTTCTCCTGATAAACCGCTCTTTAAGAAACACACGTTTTTTACTAGTCTTCCTCCATTAACGTGTCTTTTCGAAGTATAACGTGGAATACCGATTACATGGACAGACCCAAAAAACCACCTTGATGATTGCTACTTTTGTGCTGTGAATGTAAAAGGTATGAACCAATACAAAAAAACGCTCCCTATTAAACGCGGCGTCTCCATCCATTATAAGACCAAATGAAGATGCAATCTAACTGTACCTTTATACGAGAAAGCATCACCGTTTAATCTATGTTGATAATACTAATTTCACAGTCCACCGCGTTAAGATACTTCAGTCTTCGGTCTGCTTTTGTTTATATATCGTTACATGATATATTGATATAATAAGCAGATCAAGGGCTGAGGTTTGAGATCTAATAGAATATCAAACTTAAATTCACATTAAATAGTCAACTATCGTAAGATACAGGATAAGTATATGTTATTATTGATTATTTTGATATTATCAGCTTCTCTTTTTGTTCTAGTCATTATTGTAGTTTTAAATGCTCAAAAAAGCAATCTTGAATATGTACGCCGGGAGCAAGCATACGCATATAAAATTTATAACTATAAAGTTAAAACTGTCATTTAAATATATAAAAATATTTACTTTAACTGGTTTAGCCAGGCAAAATATTTAAGTCAGCTACACTACTACTCTGTACAAACACTAACAGCCGTATTCATTACATTTCATTATTTGCCTTTTGATTCATGTTTAACTAACTCTCGATTAAAAAGTTGATCATTGTGTTATTCATAACAACATTGTGAACTGATAATAACTAATTTAGCTTCGATTAACGTTTTTGGAAACACTGTTTGAAAATTGTAATGGAGTAGTGTCAAATTATGACATAAACGTTCATCAAAAAACAAATAAAATGGAAATTGAAAATTAATTTTCGCATATTTTTCTTCGAAAATCTGTATTAGCTCCGAAATGTAATCTCATGGAGGAGCAATCCTTTTTCGATACTTTTTTGGGCATTGTGTGTCTAAATCAACATATCCAAAAATAAAAAAAAAATAAAAAAAATTATAAAACTATCCACTTTCCTATTTTTTATTGAAAAAATAATTTCTATCTGTCACTTTAATTAACCTTTAAAGGCCAATTTCGGTATTTAAATTAATTAAGACTTGATCAACGTTGATTAGTGACGGAAAATGTAATGAATAACGAATGACGTATTAAAGGATACTCAAACCAAAATTAAGGTTAATTCATAGTTAATTGTGCTTTGTGAATAGGGCTGTAATTGTATTGATTTATCTCGTCTCAATAAAGTAAGTAAGTAATTGAATGGATTTTATGAAGCATTTTACATTTTACTTAATTTCGAAACGAAAACTTCACGAAAAAAATGCAAGATAACAGACGTAAGGATGAAAGGAAAGAGCACAAAATCCAACAAACTGCGACAGAAATTTTTTTTTTGTTTATAAGTTTAACCCTAGTACAGTGGCAAGGTCCATTTACAAGTTTTAAAGCCTGGGGTAAAATGTTACCCCACGAATAAAAAAACGTAAGTAAACGGTAAATGAGGGCTAGATGTGGCTAGATTATTCACATAAAATTAAGGGTGATTCTTTTATAGATCAAATAAATATAATTAAGCACGAAAAGCAGTTGTCAAAAAATATGGCATAAAAACAATGCCCAGACCGATAAATATGAAATAAAAAAATTAAAATAGCTTGAAAATATCTCGTAGACTTTTGAAAAAAATATGGAAAAAATATATGGAGTGCTCCCAGATCGTTGACCACGTAAAAAATGGACTCATGACAAAATTAGTGGTAGTAGCACAAAAATCTAGGTTTCAAAACTTGGCAGAAAAAAATTTGTCCGATTTCAAAATAGCGTTGGGGTAACATTTTACCCCAGTCCCTGTACTAGGGTTAATGCGATCCCAGCAAGAATAACAGACGTAACGATAAATGCACAAAATGACAAAAGTAAATATGTTTTATTTTGCAAGAAATTTTAAACCATTCGTTAAATCTAAAGCACAATTTTGCATCATTCGTAATGGACATCATGGAAAAATATTCTGAACCGCTGTATTGGAATTCGTTATTTCAGGTATTCGTTAAACTGGACGTCCACTAGAGTTAATTCAATTGACTATGGTATGTAGAAAGTATGCATTGAAAAAATAAAGTCAATAATTAAATGTTGACTTATGACCACTGTGCATTATCTCCAGAATTTTAAGCTGAATTTCGCTCTGAAAATTTAAAATTTTAACTCCATAACCAAGTGGTTTTAAGCTATGTGCTTTCTTAAGCAAGAGTTGTGTCAACAGAAAATAAAACTAGATTCCAAATACCACTTAGGCTTATCTTGTGGTGCAATAGCCATTGAGGTTTCATCATAAGAAAATGAATTCATTTGCAAAGACTGTTCCTCAGTTGGACAGAAGTATGAAACATGAAACCCTAAATGGTACAAAAAGTCACCACAATAGACTCCTGTTATCATGTTAATTTTTTAGTTAAATAAATTAAGTTCTAATAGAACTCTAAAGTAACTCTTAAAGTACCCGGAAACACCAACATGAAACAAAATTTTTAAGTAAAAAGCTAAAACATTACCTTATAAATTGTACTAATCGCCGCGCGCAAATTTAAAAGAAATCAACTTTTAACAATAAACGAATGAACCATAGGATGACGAATAGAAAAATAAGACTCCTGGGATCAAAAAAGTTGAAGTTTAAAGGCTGTATTACCTCAAACTGAGTACCTCCAGGATTCGGGTGACCTTAAACCGACTACATAGATTCTTCTCGAAACTATATAATTATTATCCTCTAAACTTGACTAGAAATTTTTTTGTTAATACTGAGTAACTGCTGATTTAAAACAAAAACTATATTTGGAGATACATTTATATTAACTGTAAATTAATTACTACATAAGTAATAGTTACTCCGCACTTTCAGGGGATTTCTATAGAAGCAACGACTTGTTAATATTTACTTAGTTTTTCGTAAACAATTAAAAAGATTTTCACTTTCACTGTGCAATAGTAACAAATTTATATAAATTTATATTATAATGTTTATTCTAGTTTTCGTGTAAAAGAAGTTCCAATAAATTTAAGTTTTTTTTTTAAATTACCACAATATATAAAACAACAATTTAAAAAAATAAACAGACAATAAAAAAAAAACTCATATTACTCACATTTTATAAAATGTCGTACCTTAAGTCATTATAGTAATAAAGATGGCAGCAAAAACTTTATGTAGGTATATTCCTTTTTTTACAATTTTAATTTATCTTAAGCACCATTCAACAAAGTAACTTCACCAAACAAATGCCCACATGTCATTCGATACTTTCTGAGAGCAGGTTCTTAATGAATGAACAAAATAAACACGATTTTTTGTTTGTTTTATTTAATTTTAAAAATTCATCACAAAACTGTTAACCAAATAAATTATGTTTGCACTTGTAATATTTAAATATTTAACATAAAAAAGTTGCTATTCCTTTTTTTCAATTTATTAATTATGTATTCCCTAATTCCCTAACACACGGAGGAGTGACGAAAAAATCACGAAAAAGGAAAAACAAAAATAAACGACAAATAATGACAACGCGCCGAGAGCACGAGCTAATCGCACTTTTTAAATTCACAACGAAATGAGCGGTTTAAGCATCTCGCCTAGACCTTTATACGATTATCATCTTTCAACGCGGCATCGATTGAGATGAGAGCGAACTTCATTCAGAAATAAGTACGTTACCAACAACAAATTAAAGCCAGACTTGATCTCTGAGCGCGGCGTGCATAATATTAACGCAATAAGTGCCATATTCCGATACAGATACTCATAAACTAGTTGCTCACTCAAATGTATGTGCTTGCTGTTTACAACAGTATTGTGCTGCCGCTGTCTATGAGACTTCCCATAATCGCGCTCCTGAAGCTTACAAGCATATATATGAGCGATTTCTCTCACCTCATGCCCACACCTTTAATGGTCCTTTGTCAGTTGAACTTGACTTTGTTGCAGAGCGTGGTAACAAATACATATGCATGTATGTATTTAAGATGTCATCATATAGTAAATAATGTGAAAATTTATCTCATCTTCGTACGCATTAGTTTTGCGATGACAATAATTGTAGTTTCGTATTAGACTATTAGACTTTGACGTAACGCGAAAAGGCAACAAGTACATATGTATGTTTGCACTTTCAATCGTGGGCAATTGACATTCGACCTTTTCAATCCTCTTATTCTAGTAATTTATGGTGTGGCTAATCATTCTAGATGCTAATTATTTATTCTGGGGGCAAACTGGCAGACATTTGTAGACACCTCCTTCAGTTCGAATAATTGTGGCGGATTAAGAAGGTGATTAGCCCAATATACCTACTATTAAAAAAAACCGATGGTTACTGACCGCTATTTCAGACCTTCGGCTTCGGTAGAGATGTTAAAAACACTTCCGTTTCAGAGTGTCATCAACGAAGCAATTAAGCGATGACTTTAAGAAATCTTAATGGTCCAACAAAAGGATGCATTAGTATTTGTCCTCGATTTTAATGCATTTTATTCTCGCAAAACAGTTTACTTATTTACTTATGACGGAATTTCCAGTAAAAAAAAAAAAGTCCCCCATCAAGTTTTAAAATACATAAAGGATAGCAAAACAAGTACTTACGACGCGTTTAGGAAATACCCAGAAACTCCAAGGATTTTTATTCTGGAAACTGGAAGTAAGAGAAAAAGAAACTACTTTAAATTCTTGTTAACCAAATATTTCTATAAATAACATACAACTACTTGTGTGTACCTACATCAAGATCTTAGTTAAGCTATTGAAGTTCATTTTAATTCGACGCACACAGGTCAGTGACTTGTCAAATAACTATTTAATTTTTGCACGTAACCCGTGACGTTATAGTTTTTCCGCAACGTTTGACACCAGAGACAATGCTATGCCAAGAAAAACCGCAATGACAATATGCCCAAATTATTTTCAAATATCTTATCTTCACATAAAAGAATACTGTGAAATCTCTCATAACCGGACACTAACGGTACTGAGAAAGTTGCCCGGTTATGAGGTGTCCAGTTATGGAAGAAAAAAATAAACTGACATTCTATAAAAAAGAATAACAATAGACATATCTTATTCATTTTATTTTATAAAGGAATTAATTTTTTTGTGATAAGCACAAATTACCAAAAAATACTAATTTCCGTCTATGACAATCAAGCATAAAATTACACACATACTTAGCATACAAACCTATTTAAAAAATGCAACGGGATTTATAAATGCACATAGTTGTTGGATAACACGTTCGTGGACAAGACAGCAAGCATATGGCGTTGAGGGAATTAGCGGTTCATGACAATTTTGGGTATGTTAGGACCCTGACGAGAAATACAGTATACTTCCATATTCCGGCATTATTATGTCCTACCAAATATTTACAAATTTTCCCTTCACTATGACCAGCGGAATCATTTTTATCTTCATACAAAATTCGTATAAAATAATAAAAAAAAATTTCTCAAAATGCCGGAGATATGCGTGTGTCATGCTAGCGTTACCTCCGAAAATCATGTGTCCGCGAAAGTGATAATAACGCAAGGCACACTCCATAGTTTACATTTTTGTTTCATTTCTTTAC
The DNA here is from genome assembly GCA_949775065.1 of Brachyopa scutellaris. Classification (NCBI taxonomy): domain Eukaryota; kingdom Metazoa; phylum Arthropoda; class Insecta; order Diptera; family Syrphidae; genus Brachyopa; species Brachyopa scutellaris. Next base: position 123,735,172 of record OX459114.1, on the reverse strand, counting down.
AAAGTGTAAAGAAGAGGAAAAAAACAAAAACAAAATAAAATATGTAAAATGTTTGCCATAAATAAATTGTACATTCATTTCCGTTCTTGGAAATCTGTCCGGTTATAAGAGGTGTCCGTAAGAAGAGATTACACTTTATTTCTGATCACAAAATAATTTTTGCGTTATTATAGGTCTGTTCCCGTGCTTTCTGGACTAAAATTTATAGATTCTCAAATTTCAAGAAGTGAGGGTAAAAATATGTTAGAGAAAATGAAAAATGTATGACGTTTGACAGATTTGACAGTTTCATAGAGCTGCCCAAAGAAATTTCTTGGGCTGAATTCGGCACCATGGGGAAATTTCTTACTCTCTTGTTAGCGCTCTCTTCTGTCGAAAACTACGAAAAATCTTCGCACTGGAACAGGATTTGACTGATTTTCGTAGTTTTGCGTAATTTTGCGCTGTTTTGGGCAGTACGGGAACAGACCTTATATTTTGAAAATTTAATATTAGATTGGGTTCAAGAAAATGTTGAGAGATTGAGATTAGATTTTATTTCGTTTATAATTAACAATGTGTTATCGCACAATTTACAGAATTTGATATACAGAGATGTGATATATAGTTATATCTTTCTACTGGAGCATTTATTTTACATTTACAAAAGAATTATTTCAATCAAAAAAAAAATATATTGAGGAAATAACGGAAAAAAACCTCAAATTTAGGGTTCAACAAAATGACATAGGTTACATAAAAAAATTATGAAGGATGCAGTGATGATAAAATGAATATAAATAGTGTGTGGTTTCCAGGTCGAGTTATTTTGAACAAATGTAATGTTAGATTTAATGAACTTAAGATTTTTTCTGTAAGGCTACTTTAACAATTAACGACTTGGAGCCATTTCTTAAAACCATCTCTATTATACGTAAGGGTCATCTAAAATTTTTCGGATCACCTCTTCAAAATCAAGCAGCGGAGGCCCTTTTAAAAAAAAAATGTCTAAACATAGTATTATAAATACTTCAGTCCGCAATAAAGATTTCCGCCATCCCTAACATGAAGCTCTATATTTATTTATTTATTTATTTACCTAAATAATTTACAAATCAATTTATAAACTATTTTTTTATTAAGACTATATTTATTAAGAATAAATTAGTTTTCAAAATGTAATAAAAAAAACTATAAGTACATAATAGATTTGTAAAATATCATTAAATTTATGATGTGGTGTTGTAGCTCGTTTGATGGTTTGGATTGATTCAGGTTTATCTGGGTTTAGTAAATCCGCAAGTTGCTGTTCGTTGTTTGGAGCATCTCCGTCATCTTTAATTCATTTAGATACTTTATTTGGTATAGTTATGGCTCCTGGTGAAGAGAGTTTTCCCCAGCCGCATGCGTAGTAGAAGAAGCACTTTTTAATACTTTTTTAAGATCAAGCACCCATATTTAAAGATTAATATCATAGAGGAAAATTGAGAAACTTTTTGATCTATTGGCCTGGAAACCATAATGCTGCTTTCTATTAGTGTCATTTATAAAGTTTCATTTCATCTTCTCTGGTATATTCTCGGGAACTGACAATTTAAAGAACACAATTTCTTAAATAATAACTGCAATGAAGCCGATAATGTATCATTTATAGTTTTAATTATAAATAATTCTGTCTTAAAATATATTATATGTACTTTAACTTTCAGAGAAGACTGAATGGAAATTGTCTGTTTTATAAATAGTAGTACTGGTGTCACATCTGTAATCACTGCTGACAAAAGCATGCTGCGGTGAGAGACTTGGAAGGAGAGTTTTGTTTGAAACGTATCAGTTATTTAGACGCTAATTGATGTTATGGTTGACTAGTCATTCATAGTGAAAATAACGAAAAGAAAGAAGACGAAAATGTCGCAATAGAATAAGAAATAATTGAATATACGAATTTATACCAAAAAAAAAAAGTATTATATAAAATGAAGCATGAACAGCTTTAATACATGTACATAACATATTTTACATACAAATTTGGCATAGATATATTTAAACAAAATTAATATTTTCATAGTTTAAGAATTCATTCATTTGACAACATTTTGGAACAAAGTTATGTTTCTATAAAAAACATCAAACAATGCAATGGAGCGCTTCGTGTTCCTCAGTTAATCAAACAGGATAAATTGATCGGGCTTTTTTGTAGGTACTCAAATAAGCACTAACACTGAATAAAGTACATGGGTAAATTTGAGTTTTTTTGTGCTGAAGTCGGGTTTTTTGGAAGGAACCATCTGACAACACTGGTCCGGACCATTCATTTTCTCGTTGCGAGAAAGAATAGTTTCTCGCAGTGAAGGTGCGAGAATTTTTACGTTTTACGCTACGCTACGTTCTAGGAATAAGAGGCTTTACTGTTTTTAGTGTAGAATATGACTTTTAGGAGAATAGTTTATTTCTAGAAAATAAAAAAAAAAAATATATAGAATACCGTCATGCGACGGAACAAGATGTTTATATCACGTTTTGTAGCTTAATTTTATAATAATTATTTTTTCCGGTAAACAGTATTGTGTGCCTTTAATCTCTTAACAAAAAAAAATTAATTGAATAATTTAACTTCATGTTCGCCGCAAAGACTTAAAAGTTTTTCACAGTGCCCACCTCTTTCGAATGTCTGACAAGCATCAGAGAGTATCATTTGTCACGATTGAGCTTCTCAACTCGCCGTTCGGAGTCGGCAAAAAACTGTAGGTCCCTTCCATTCGTGCAAAAATATAACACGCACACACAAATGGTTGCGAGAAGCAGGCCCAGGTTCACCTCGAGCTGTAGTGCCAACTAAGTAAGTAAGTAACTTCATGTTCACTACATAAACTGTATCCACCTGAAATCACTCCCATGACTTATTATTTTTAGGTCCGATTTGAAAACGGGTACCAGCTTTTAATTGAACCTTCGTTTAAGTTTTCTTAGCTAAGTGTTCTTTCAAAATTAAATACATAAATTAGAGTCGAGAATTTTACTGAAAGTACGGATATTTCTGAACGAATGGCAATTCTCACCATAATAGAATCGCTTTATGTAGTTTCGCTTTATGTATTTTCAGATACTTATTTACTTTTCGATACGGTCTACTAATAGCTGCGACCAATCATAAAATTATCTCTCTATCCTTCGTGACCTTTTTCATTTATTTACATTTCCTGATACGATTCGCATAGAGTTTGACCTGAACAAATGAGATAACTAATACTTATATTCAAAACAGAAGTCATTCCTGCTAATAATTTGCCAGCAATTATTCTTTGCCGTATCAAAGAATATACTTATGATGATTAGTCTACTTTCTTAAAGGCATATACAGTGGGCCCTTTAGTGCTTTATATGGCACTGTAGATGTATACTGAAACCGAGTGCTCAAATCATTAGGGCAACACTATTGTAAACAAAAAACAAACCTCAGCGGTCTAGTGGAAGTATATAAGATATAAGAAGACTGTGAGTAGAATTTTTTGTCTTCTGCAGTCACATTCAAATTGCGGTTTGAACTTGGAAGTCCCACAAATGATTCCAAATTCACAATGAAATCTTATATGGGTAAAAGGTCATACGGGAATTCCAAACAATCCCTTTAAAAATCTTAAATATTCATGTCGGGAATTTCATAATTTTATAGACAGATACATAACATATGCGACCGGTTCCTCTCGAATTTCAAACATTTTCTAATAGAGCAGTAAATATTAATTCACAGCTCTTCACTATAAACACCTAGCTAAAACTTTGCAACTATTTGATTGATTTGTGTATAAAGATCAAACGATCTGTGTTTACCATGAGTCGATATTCACAAACTATTTTTATACCATAAATATATAATCACACTCTTAAACATATTAACTTAAGGCTAGGTGCACACATGCGATTGCAGTCGCACGACTATTCAGTCGCAAAAAATAGAACACATAGCTTTTAATGTAAGTGCGCACACATGATACGTTGCGATTGATAGGTTTCATGTTCGCGCACTTACATTGAAAGCTACGTGTTCTATTTTTTGCGACTGAATAGTCGTGCGACTGCAATCGCATGTGTGTACCTATCCTAAGTGTAAAAAAAAATTATCGAGAACAACACCACCACTTGACATCAATGATCAATATTAGGCGTGTTTTTTTTTCAAACCTATATAGGCTAAACATGTTTCCGCAACATGTTTTCAATGCAAATCTATATAGATTTGAAAAAAAAACGCCCCTATTGTCAGAAGTGACTTGAAATGCAAACGGAACTTACATGGGTATGTTCAGCATATAGATTCCTGACAATGTGAGCACCATGATGTACATAGTTGTAGAGTGCGTTGGACTTCTAGGCAATGCTGCCCCGGTTCAATTCCAGCAAACACATAAACATTTTTGCACGGTGCCACCTCTTTCGAATGTCTAACAATCAATCAAAGAATATCATTTATCAATATGAGCTTCTCAGCTCGCCATTCGGAGTCCCTGTAGGTCCCTTCCATTCGTGAAAAAATATAATACGCACACACAAATGGTTGCGAGAAGTAGGCCCTGGTTCACCCGGAGTAAAACAGAATATCGTATGCGGAACCAAGCGTAATATCCTAAGAACGAACACTTTATGTAATAGGAAAATAAGTAATTTTTTTTTTTTTTTATAATCTACACACGCTAAAGGGGATATGAATACCCTTATAATGCTTACACACAGCGCGAGCACATGAAGGACAAGAAAGAGAGATGTACGGCTTACTCGCGGTAACCTGAACACACAGATTTTGACATAAGCTATCCAATAACATGAATTTGAACCTTTCAATTACGTGAATAGTTGCTCTTGTTGACTGCGAATGTAAATTATATCACAAATAAACATCTTCTAATAAGAAATACGGGTAACTGTAGAAACTGTTTTGTTCAGTACATTAGCTCTCACAAAATCTTTATTTTACTTGAAAACACCTACACGATAACGTTAATTTTTCAATGACGTGAACGGTCTATGTTATCTAATTAGTTTATGTTACCGCGAGTGTACTGTATTTAACTTCGAAATCAACAGGCAACCTAAAGACTGAGCTGTTCATTGTAAAATAAATAACTTGTGCATTCCATATTCCGAAGAATGGCAAGCATTTTCAGTGAATACATAATATGTACCAATAACCAAAGAAACACTGATTTCAAATCTTCGTAACAGCCAATAAATATTTCTTACAGGAAATAACAAATGGTGTTTCCGGTTAAAGCACCGCGCCATCTATGCCTCGACTATAGTAGTAGCAAGTTAATTTTCAAAGCATAGAAAAGCTTTCGAAAATATTTGATAAAGCTTAAATGTTTCAAGCTTTATTCACTGATATGACATAATGATTAAGATTAATTATTTAAACTAAAATGCTAAACATACATACATAAATATATTATTGCATATCATACATATAAGATGGGATTTATTTATTTATTTATTTATTTATTTATTTAATCTACTAGGTACAAAATATCCTTAACAGATCTTAACATAAATATAATTACTATACATATATACATACAAAATAGAGAAACATTTCAAAAATTGAATTACATAAATTTGGCTCTTAAAATTTCAACTGCATTTTGTTTAAAACAATCACGTCTTGAGCTTACATCCAAGTGACCGGTAACAGAATTAAATAAACGAATGCATCGAGTTATTGGCTCGGCCAGCCCATAGTTGGTCCTATGCAGTGGAAGATAAAATAGAGGCCTTTCTCTTAAAACTCTTAAAGGCGCGTAGAACGGCAAGGAAAAAAGCAGTTCAGCACACTGTATTCTATTTGAAACTATGTCATTCAAAAACACTAAGGACTGCAATTTCCTTCTGACAAAAAGAGTGCTTAGATCAAGCAGTAAACATCGTGACTTATATGGTGGAAGCTCAGAACCTCTACTGAATCTACGAAGTGCATAGCGGGTAAACGATTTTTGGACCCGTTCAATACGGGATGAATGAACTTCATAGAAGGGGTCCCAGATTACGCAGCAGTACTCTAATCTGGACCGAACTAAAGCGCAGTAAAGCGTCTTAAGTACATATGGGTCACGAAAATCTTGAGAGTTCCTCTTAATAAAGGCCAGCAGCGAATAGGATTTAGACACTATTCGGTCAATGTGCAAACTAAAATTTAACTTTGTGTCAAAGATGACCCCTAGGTCTTTAACCTCAAAAGCACGACTAAAATTTACATTGTTGGCTGAATAGGAGTAATGGAGGGGGCTGGGTGAACGAGAAATTGAAAAAACTTTGCATTTAGCAAGACTAAGTTCTAGGTCATTTTCGTCGCACCAGGACAAAAACAGGTTTATCTCATGTTGAAACTTAAGGCAGTCAGTAGAGTCTGATATTATAGAAAACATTTTAAAATCATCAGCAAATAACAAGCATGAACTCATTTTAAAAAGCTCAGGAATTTCATTAACGTACAACAAAAAAAGCAAAGGACCTAGATGGCTTCCTTGCGGAATACCCGACGTGGCTAAAACGACATCTGAGAGAAAATTATCTAGTTTGATAACTAGTTTTCTATTTAAAACATAGGACGATAACCAATTCAAAATATTTGAATGAAAACCGAGCATAGCTAATTTTTTCAATAAGATTGAGTGGTTAATTCTGTCGAATGCTTTTACAAAATCTGTATAAAGCACATCAACCTGCACACCGCGTTCAATTGAATTAACACAAAAATTCGTGAAAAGAGTTAGATTGGTCATAGTAGAGCGCCCAGAGACGAATCCATGTTGCAATGGGGAAATGTGCTGCTCAACCTGAAAATATAATTTATCTTTTACCATTTTCTCGAAAAGCTTCGGTATTGCTGACAACTTACTGATGGGCCTATAGTTTTCAACCAGATGTTTTGGACCTGACTTGTGAATTGGAGAAACGTAAGCAACTTTCCATTCATCAAGAAACTGTCCACAAGATAAGGAGTGGTTGAAAATTAGATGGAGCGGAGTCGATAGCGGAAGCGCACAGCTCTTCAATACGATGGGTGGAACCCGATCAGGACCCGGTCCTTTATTTGTATCGATGCTATTCAATGCCAGAAGAATTTCTTCCTTTGAGAGCGCTAAGCATCCAATATCAGTGATGGGATGAATTAAACTATTAAAATTAAATAAACCAGTAGATGAACCAGCAGCAGAAAAATTGGAAGAAAAAAATTTCGCGAATAAATCGCAGGTAGATTTACCACCTTGCGATACCTCATTCTGAAATTCCATTTGCTTAGGGAACACTGAACATTTTCTTTTGGAATTGTAGAAAACCCAAAATGTTTTACTGTTAGATTTAATTTTCGATTCAGTAGAAGTTATGTAGCAACGATACAAGAATCTATTAAAAAAATCGTATTCTTTTCTAAGTCGAAGAAAATTAATTTTATCAGCAGGAGAACCAGAACTTTTTAATCTTTTGAAGGCTTTAGATTTCAGATTCTTTAAATGGCCTAACTGTGAATTAAACCACGGTAGTTTAGGGGCTGCTTTTTTCCTTGAGGTTGGTACGTACATTTCGAATGCGGAGTTCAAGATTACTTTAAAAATACGAAATTTGTCACTAAGATGTAATCCCAAAAAGCGATTGTGCCAGTCGATAGAATTAAAAAAATCATTGAGACCTTGAAAATTGGCTTTTCTAAAATTAAAGAAAGGTAATGTGTTACAATAATTTATAGTTTGAAACTCATATGATTCGAATTGAATAACTAAAGCTATATGATGAATAGAATTGTTTAATAAAGGAAATTTGTCTTCATATAAATTAACTTTAATATCACTTAGAGTAACAAATACTAAGTCAAGAATTCTATCTAAACCATTTTTAATAACATTAATTTGAGAAAGAGAAAGGGAGGACAATGAATCAACAACCAACGATTCAATATCATTTCTGACATTATATGCAACAAGAGCTTTATCATTGCCCATTGTCCTCCACACAACATTTCCAATATTAAAATCGCCCAAAATGACTGGAAACTGATTGGCATTCAGATTGTTGCAGATATTAACTATATTTGACACATGAGAATTATAAATTTCAAAAATGCTACTTGGAGCAATATAACTTAATAGAAAATAATATTCGTTTTTAAAATCAGCCGAAGCAACGCAAATGCACAATTGTTCGACGACATCTGTATTGCAATTAAGAGAAATTTCTTTACATACAAGTGATGAACGCACAGCTAAGAGAATTCCACCTCCTCTAGTGAATCCAGTGGAGAGGGCGCGATCTCGTCTGAAGACAGCATAATAGGGATCAAACAACTCTGACGACAAGAAGTGAGAATTAAGCCAAGTCTCTGTAATGGCGATGACGTCGAACTCATGAGAAGAGGCGGCAAGGTATAGCTGGTTGGTTTTTGTTCGCATGCCACCAGCATTTTGGTAGTACACAGACAAGCAATTGGAAGAGAGACGTGCATGAGATGAAGGCATGCGGTTAGAGTTCGATGCAGTGGGAGAAATTTCTTTTTGTGTGGAGAACATTGGTGGTGTTGTTGTTGCTATTCCATTGTGTTTATCACCTCCACTTCTTCGTTTTTTGCATGGAATTTAAAAACTCTGACGTGAACGTTACACGGCCAGCTATCAGCGTTCAGAGCATTATGAAGAAGAGAAGACGGTACAGCTAATTTAAAATTTATGTATTTAAGAGTGCTGAGATCCACATCTTTTTTAATAAGCGGCATACAGATCAGCTGATCAGCTGGGATTTGAAATGTCTTCGAGCAGTATTTTATTATTGAATCTGCAGTCGTCGATGATGCGAATCGGGAGAGATGAAGCCACTTATATGAAGGTATAACACCAATATTAAATTCACTTGAAGGATTAATTCCGACGACACGTTTACTGAGCAGCTTGCCTATTTCGTGTGATGTTGTTTCCTTACTCGACTGAGTAACTGGGGCTTTTTTACTTGATTCGGTGAATATGAGGTCAGCAGCTCCAGGGCGACGAGTAGAATCCAAATTAGGAGCAGTAGCCAGCTCCGTATGATGATTTACGACAGTATTTTTAGCAGCTTCAGTCACAGCCGAGGGCGGTAATAGCAGTGGTGGAACAGCATTATGCAAAAAAGAATTACCATCGCTTTCAAAAGCAATACTCTTCGAAACAGAAGAGAGATCTGCGTTTGCCTTTGATTTTGGCGAAAGGGAATTACGGGAAAAGTTTACTGCACTCTTTGATCTGTTTAATTTACCTTTATTGATCAAATTTGGTGGGGATTTTTGATCACCATGATGACGATGAGAACTGTCCACAATGATCTTTTCAGATAATAGTTTTTTTAAATCACAGATTTCTGCAGCAAGATATCTTATGGTTTCAATTATTAGGCTGTTAGCTTCACAGGACACTATGCATGAAGTACATCTCCACATTAAATTTGCATCAGTGGTTAATATTTTTGAAATAGAATCCGAGATATTAGCGCACTTTTTATGAAAAATTAAATTGCAAAAAGATTCACATTTAATAAAGTTGCAATCGGTAACTTTTTTTCCGCATTTGGCACAATTAGTATTAACCATATTGAAGAATTTAGATATGAAATAATTAATTAGAATACGGAGAGCAGAGGTAAACACAACCTGTCACTTTAGAACTTACTCAGAGAGTGAGTGATTTATGTCCATCTATGTGTAGTTATGCATATGTACTATCGCCGTTTAATTATATGTTTATGAAGGAATTGTGCCGATTTGCGTCTCTTCATTGCATGGATCTTAATAATAATCATGTGCTATGCTAATTTAGAATGTGGATTATGGGTAATGTGACCATGATTTTTTTTTCCTCAAAGCGGGACCTCCTGTACATTTTAACCCTTTGTTTCCTAGTGGTTTCACTGTGAAACCACACACTTAATAATTTTTCTCCATTTTCCTAGTGGTTTTGTGATGAAACCTAGTAGATTTTTAGGAACTGAAATTCGTCTCGATCAGTTGTTAATGCGTTTAAATTGATAATTTGTGCATTTACATACTTTGATTACTTGTGTCATTCAGAGTGATTTATTTGTTCGGTGTACAATTAATGAAAAAATGGGTCTTTGTTCAAAATAATAGAATTTTCGTTCTGTATTTTACTCCTTTATCTACTGGTAACGTGCAGTGACCGCTTTTTAAAACAACAACAAAAGGCTTAAAAACTTATATTCACCATTCTTAACGCACGTTTTATAAGAATTTAAAACAAACATATCAATATTTAAAAAAATTGATAGGTCCGGGAAAACACATAATTTTTTTTTTTTTTGTATTTTATTTCAACCTTCCGATGACAACAGGGGTGCTCTACCACCCCAGGCAATTTTATTTTCTGTAATTTGAATTTGGTTTTATTTCTTTTTCTGCCGTTCTATTCCTGTCAATATATATATTTTTTTTACGAATTTCGTAAAATTACGAAATTAAATAAAATTATAATTGTTTACGAATTAAAAATTTGTGCAATTAATCATTATAAATGAAAAATGACGGAGCCCAGTTATAATGAATGGATTTGATATTTTTTTTTGTTGGATTGCTAATCCCATAAACTAAAAAGTTTACCCATTAAAAATTACCGCAATTCTTAAAATCCGCAAATTTAAGCAAAAAATCAAAATTTCAAAGCAAAAAATCAAAAATCCATTTTTTTTCTTACTAAACAGGGTGGTCCGGTTCGGGGTACAGATATTTTTGGATCAGAGTCATTGGTTCATGCTATGAAAAAAATCGTATGGGAGGGGAGGGTCTATCTTGAACACCCACTGAGCTACAGGGTGTTTAAAAAAGTTAATTGAAGTAGGTACCAACAGTTATCCTATTACAACTTCTAGTGTATTAAACTTAGAGCAAGCAAGGTGGCATTGTTTCATAGAAAATTGATTAGTGCTTATCACAGTTAAAAACTATTACCATCCGTAATCTCGGTTTTGAGATATTGGTCTTCAAACACAGATTTTTATAATTTTTAAACCAATTTTAGTGAAAATCGTGTTTTTCTTGGAAAGGTGTACTTATAACTTTTTTTATGATTTCATGCGCCATAACGTCACTTACAAATTCACAAAGTTTTTACCTGCGGCTTACAGTTTCCCTAGCATTAAGTTATGTAATTTAGTCAAGGACCTGTAAAAGGAAAGTACTACAAGTAGCACCATTTTCATGGGATAAGTCTTAAAAGAAAAAAAACATTAGCGGAAGGTTTCAAAAGGTAAACTTTTTACTTTATAGTATAAGAAATTCAAAAAATCCCGAAACATCTAAATCCATTCACTATAGCTGGGTTCCGAGGTATAAACCTAATAATCCTTAAAAGTATTTTTTTTTTTTTAATTTAATCCTGGCTGGGGTTGTTCTGTTGTTGTGCATGTATATTTTAAATGTGTTGTTATCGGAAGGTTAAATTATACCTAATAATAAATAAGAAAATAATATTTCAATTAAGAACTACATAATTTGTATGTATGTAATCTTAAGCAGTTTGGTGGGCTTCTATATTTTTTCGGATAAGCAGATCTTCTTTAATATATCAGGTTTGACTTGTTTATATTACCCTCGATGATCAGAATGGCTTTTTGTACTGAGACTTCCAACTAAGTTTCTTCTTTGGTCCATATCTAATTCATATCAGAAAACACTCTTTCGGCTGCGGTGTTACTGTCTGGCAGATATAAAATGTAGTCTACAATATGCAATACGAAAATTCGCATGAGCGAGATATTCGGCATGGAAGGGTGTAAGCTTTGTACTTTCACCCAACGTAACTTTTTGAGCTGTAATATTGTCGCATACAAAAATGTGATTGGCGCGAATAAGGCGAATAAAGCCGCCGAAGAAAAATTGCAAATGATTAAAACCTATTGCGGTTAAGTAGGGATGGAATTACGCGACTTTTGTTCGGATATTTTGAATGTGCTGGAAAAACATCTCATTCCATGCGCCACAAGTGGCGAGAATTACAGAATGAACGGTGATTCTCATCGTTATTTGGGCGAGTGCGCTACCGATTCGGATCGTAAGGATGCCGCCGAAAATTCACTGATCGCTTATAAGGCAGCCAGCGATATAGTCATGAATGATCTTCCTCCAAAACATCCAATCCGGTTGGGATTAGCCCTGAACTTCTCCGTATTCTACTATGAAATATTAAACTCGCCGGACCGTGCCTGCAGACTCAACGCTTATTATGCGGCTTTTAAGGGACAACCTTACACTATGGACGTCCCGATATGCAGGCTGATGGTGAAGACGAACAAAAAAAACAAATCCAAGATGTTGAAGATTAGGATGTGTCTTAATGTATGTACTATTTTTTAAAATGTGTGGAAATTGCATAATAAACATAAAAAAATATAATAATAAACAAAAAAAAAATATCTACAAAAATAATAATATAAACACACACAAAACAACAACTTTAATTTTAAGGAATCTGATAAATATAAAATAATAATAATACAACATGAATTATAATTGTATTATTTTGTCTTTTTATTAAAACAAACAAAATCAGCAAACAGAGCAAGAAAAAAAGCAACCACCCAACACTCCCCCCCAACTCAACATCTCATATAATTTTATTTTTTTTTTTATTTGTTTGTTCTTTAGATGAAAATCAATTTAATTATTTTATAAATCAGAGGAACAAATAAAAATCAAAACATTCGATGAATTTTGTTGGATATCTTTTTTTTCACATCCTGCTCCTACACACATAAAATAAGTAAAATTGGGTAACCCAAAATTCACACAAATTTGGATCTACGGTAAAGCGTTGCCATCGAAAAAAAATACAGCGTGGCAACTGACAGTTCAGGGGTTTTTTAAAATGGAGTTCTACACGAAAGAACAACACATTTCACATTTGTTGAGCAATGTTTTAAAAATAATAAAGGTTCGCACACCCTTTAATTAAATTAGTGAGCACTCATCAAACACTCCTGTATCTTGGACTGCTGCTAATAAGATCCTGCTCAATTAGTAAGTCCTCCACTTTCTGAAATCTCCCCTTACGTAATGAATTGCCTACGATTGTACACAGCTCGATGCACATGTTTGCTGATGACACTCAAATTCATTTAAGCCGTCCTCTAAGTTTGATGAACGAACCAACAACGTTAATGAATGAAGACCTTCAGTGTATCTTTGATTGGTCAACTTGAAATGAGCTACGCCTTAATGCACTAAAAATAAAAGCTATTATAATACTTAAAAAAAAACAAGACCTATCTATTTTCCCAACAATTCAACTAGAACGAAGTCCTATAGAGTACGTTGACTCCGCCAAAAATATTCGTCTGATTTTTAATCGGACCCTTACTTGGTCTACCCATATTAATGCCGCCATGGGTAAGGTGTATCGTGGACTCTGTGCTCTTTGGATGACATATCATTTCATGCCTATAAAAACAAAGTTCTTGCAGGCGAAAACTTTGCTATTGCCTGCTGTGAGGTCTTTTGCTGTCCGTACTATAGCTACAAACAAAAACTTAAGGTATTGTATTTGTATATATGTACTTATAATAATTTAAAAAGATATGACCATGTCTCTTCATTCTCCAAACAAATCAGTGGATGTTCTTTCGATAATTAACTTAAATATCCTTACTATAGTAAAAATGTAACTTTTTTCGACTGCAAATACTTTGTTCCCATTTGTCTTAAAAACTGCTGCACGAAATTGAATCCGGTTTTCACAGTTGGATTGCAAAATGTCAGGAATACAGGCAAATATTTTTTATCGTTATCTGCTATCCAGAAGCGGAGATCTAAGCTGATATCTGGGCAGAGAGTATTTTCACGAATACCTTCTAGCTCCTAGCTTTAGAATGCCTTGGCCTATGGGAATGGAATTTCTTTTATTATAAAGTTCAATTTTTAACAAACGTTTTAAGATATAAATCATCTTTGTACGTTATACAGAAGTTGAACAATAAGCATTACATTAAAATTGACATTCAATTAAAAATGACATACAATTCAAGAAAAGCTTAGATCGTTGGATTTTACCAACGACCGACCAGTGGAGATAATTTTGTGTGTGCGCCAAAACCGGTTTTTTTTTCTTCCGTACCTACCTGCTGTGTTGTTTTTTTTTTTATTTTGAACTGGCGATGAATTGAGGATATCATCTATACTATTTGAACGCGCATCACGCAGAAACCAATGGACGGATTTTGATGAAACTTGACATAGTGATTGCTTATGTTCTTGGTCAACATTTTTTATACTTTTTATCCCCGACAATGATATGGTTTTTACAAAATTTTGAAGAAAACTGCATGTCTGTAAGGAAAATCATAATTATTCAGCTCTAGCTCAATAGGAGCTTATCGGATTGGAGAACAAAAAAATAGGTGAATCTAGTTAATTCTCCACTGATTCATTTGAGGTATGAATCATCCTTCCCCGTTATCCTGGAGCTGAGCTATGCTCAAAATAGTTAATGAAATGTTCGCCAACAATTTTCCATCAGTGGAGACCGCAGCCAACAGCCGTGCAGCTGTGGGTGACATCATAATGTGTTAATGCGCGCTCAATAAATCTTATATAATAAGTATGTACCTATGTATATATATGTATGTTTATGTATATTAAAAGTAATGTTTGTGTGTTCCTTTTTTATTTTTTCGCGCATCGTTCATCCGATCGCGGTAAAACTTTGGGGAATGATCAAAAAAAACATTGTTGATGTGCGCACGCCGCGGAAGATTCCTTCTACATTTTGGGAAGATTTCGACTTCATTGCAATCCAATTTTGTTTTTTTTTTTTACAAAAGCAAACGCATTAATCATGATCACGGTGGAGACAATACAGGCGAATTCCTCTACATTATGTCGAGTTTTCACGGGCGATCAAAATTAGTGCAAGTTAGAGGGATTTTTGAGAAAATCGAGCTAGAACGATTAATCCTTTTTTTGAAAACCCATTTATTCATAGTGGATGTTAACAAAAAACCGGTCTAATAGAGTTTCCGATTTCCTGATATGTTAGAAAGCTAAAGAACATTTTGTTAAGACTTCAGCTTCGAAAAATTTTTGGACCTACCAAAAAAGCATTTAAATACGAGGAAATAGGTCAAGTTTTGAAAATTAGAAAAACATGGCAGGCGGGCGAAGCAAGGCGAGTACGGGTCAGCTAGTAGAGCAATATGCCTGCTTCATAGCATAATGCAAGCACGTTAAGCTACGTTTTTTTTTTAATCAGTTAAAAGTTAGATCATGTATGCTAATACAAAACAGATATGCTTGCTTGACTTATAAACGTTAGTTTTTTTGTAAGTTCTGTTCGGCTGTGGAATTCCTGTTAACATTAGAAAAATGTACTAGTAGTTTCAGATCCTCTCTTTTGAAATATCTGGTTACTTAAACAAATACATTATAAACATTTGTATTAAATATTTTATCTTGTTGTCTTTGTCCCTTTTTTAAATTTACTATTATTTCTTGTATTTATATTTGTCAGTTTTTTTCTTTTTGTCTAAATGTTTCTATCTTAATCTAAGTTAAGGCTTTCAAAATTCAAAAGATGATTGTTTTCTTAATATTGCAAGCAATACCATTGTAAATAAATTGAATTGAATTGAATGTGTACATACATATATTCAAAAATAGGGCGGGACTTAATTTCCTAAGAACTACATACATACACTATGTACGAGTACATACATATATACATATTAGTTATTGACTTAAAATCCAACATAGTCTAGCTTACTTTATTCATTTTTAGAGCGCCGCGCGTGGGACTGACAAAGTTTTAAGATTATTCATATTTTAGAACTAAATTGATCGACTAAACGATATTGTTTCCAAATTTATGTTAACAGTAAGAAAAAAAGAAATTAAAATCTATTTCGCAAAAATGGTTTTATTCCCCCCATAGGACAAACGGTGAAATGCAAGAGTTAAAAGTACCCAGGATTGCTGTAGCAGATAATATATTTAATAACGAAACAACCTGATAACGGTATATTTCATCATTTGAGAGTAGTTGTTCATAGTATGATCAGTCGCTAGAGTTGAGTATTTTGTTTCAGTAGTTAGCGATTGGTTTTTCAGGTATCTTTGCACAGCGATTTCATTAAATATATTATTGTCTTGATACATACCTAACCTACATATTATGTACATTGTACAGTTATAGATAGTGATGGATAATGGAGAAAAAGGTCTGTAGATAATTGGCAACTAAATTATCCTCATTATTGAGGTGTACAATTACTTATATTAAAACCGTTACTAAAGTTAGTGCTAAATTTGGGTCCTTTTTTAAAAAAAAGTCAAAATTCGACAGGACATAAGCTTTGATTCGCGTACTTTCGCCTAATATAACTTACATGATTACTGAGCTGATTTCTTCCTTTTTAATGGCATATACATATGTCAATAAATGTGCTAAAACTTACAAAATCTTACTAAAAATTAAACAATATTTTTTTCCAACCCTCCATCTTCAGAGATTATGGTCATAAGCAAGTCTATAATTGAAAGATGATCTGTAGTCCTCAAAACTATGGCATGTAGCTACTCTATATGTATCCAGGCCTTTGAAGATTACGCCTTACAAAGTGCAAGAGAGATTGTGGATGAATATCCATGCCAGCTTTGGTAGATGAAGCACAAATTCCACAACATGCTATATTATCTATAGGACAGTTAATTGACGAAGCTGCTGATTCTAATGATTAAAATATTAAGTTGTTTAAGTCAAAAAATACGAGAAAAATATTCAGAGCAGCCACCGGCACTGATTTATTGAATGTAACTTTGGATCTGTTTTTAGCTAACGCACGAGATTTAGAAAAAATTAAAAAAAATCTATGTTAAGCAAAGACGTTTTAGAACTTTTGCTGTGCAAAATAAAAAATTAATTCCAAATGAATAAATTAAGTCATTTAATGAAAATCTACGTATCAATTTATAATTTTAAATGCAGTTTTGAATTATGACCGCTGAGCTCATACATTATGAAACCACTGTGCAGCGCCTTGCCCCTATTATGCTGCTACTGTCTATACAACTCCATACCTGTACCGTGTACATACTACCTACTCCTTGAATAGAATAATTAGAGTTAATTTTATGAATGACTATTATTATAAAGTGAGTAACTAACGTATTCGCAAGAAGCTTTTATTTAATTCCAATAAAAACCGTGACATTCGCAGCGATGTGCAACCCACATTATTATCATATCCTTCTTATCTAACCCAACTATTTGCTTAAGATATAATACCGTTTCAAGTATTCAGTGAGCATTACCTGCATTAGAATAAGCCCGTTTCCCATAAAACGATTTTACGCTGCCCGCTCGAAATTATTTTCCTAAAATAGACAATAAATCTCTCAATTATCGATTAAATGGCCACAAATCACCTTTAAACCCACCTATTGAGTATAGTCATAGTTTAATTACAAAACACTGAAAATCAATTTAACACTTCGCGATTCAAATCCCTATTAGATTAGATTAGATATGTTCGAGTGAGTTGCGAGCGTCGACGCTCCTTTCAAAAGAAGGTTAATTTAATTGCGTGCGTTTTTCGCCAGGAATGAGCCACGAGTGCATCTACTCATATGTACTCGCCTCGTAAATGCACATCAAATATTTACTATTTACTCATTTGTGGATAACGGTTCAAACTATTTACGCTGCGGAAACAAAGGATTATTAACCCATTAGAGAATTTATAAATGATGATATAATAAGTTTGCACCTGGTGCGCGGGGGGTGACTGTGCTGGTGCTCTCTCTCTCAGTCATGATTAACGTTTTGTGACATTTCATAAAATGTATCTACGGTTGAGCGCATTACATTTGTCGGATAGTATGACCATTAATTAGCATTGACAGTAATCAGAAAACTTAGTCCGTATTCATCATACTCGTACTACCCACAAATTAATATTCAGATGTGACAGGTATATACTCGAGGACGATTTTAAAATTGGAATTCTTCATTTGTCTACCATGGTTCTGCGAATGCTGTGTTGTTTTTGTTCTTTTCAAAATCCACCCTCGGTGGAGCCACCTCGAATGGTATCCAATCTGCGATGGAGTGCGTGGTTCTCGCCAAATATAAATGGCGGTTTCTTCTAGCAGCAACCGTCATTAGTAAGCAGGATCCTAAAGTGAGTGCAGCTTTGAGTGCTCGCTAGTATCGCGATAAAATTTTAACTTAAGAAAAGTCTTTTAAGTGAATTCAAATAATATAGTGAGTGTTTTTTAAAATTTTTCATAATTTAAATATTTTGTATACTATAAACTACTGAATTTTAAAATTGTAATAGTAATGTGCTTTTAAAAAATGGTTTCAAATAATCTGTATATTTATTTAAATAATTGTGTATTGAATTTCCATAATCCATAAATCCATAAAAATAAGGTTATCCCTTAAAAAGTTAGTTGATTGTATAAACACAATAATTTTATACTCCGTAAGTTGATCTTGAACTGAACAGTCTCTTCCTACTACTTAAATGCCCGAGCTGACATTTTGTCAGTTTCAAAAAGTAGCAGGTTATTTTAAAACCTACGTTCCATTTATGTGTTTATATTTGTTTTAAATATCTTATCAATAGATCGGACCCCAAACTATGGGGAAAACTAAAATTAAAAAGTAAATGTTCAAATAGTGTGCTTTACATTCTCGCTTATATGATCGACTGATATTCCTTGTCATAAGTGATCAAGTCCGTTTTAGTTTGTAGTACTTAAAACACATGCCATTTTCACTCAATCACGGATGTCTCATATCACTCATTAACTCAATCAATTTGGCCGCTTATATGGAATTCCATATTTCAAAGTATATCTTGGGTGGTTTACGCAGCATATTGGCTCAAACAGCCCAAAGAGTTCCGAATGTCTAACTCTGAAAATGTCTTAAACACCGACAACTGCTACTAAAACACTTTATGGATTTCAACATTTCTCGCGGCCTTAGTCAATTTGTTTTAAAAAATGGTTAAACAAAACGTTTTTGGTATTTAAAGTTTTAATTTTAAATATTTGCCTACAGCTAAACTCGATATCCTTGTTCAATTCTTCATTTTGGTACATTTGATAAGAATATCACAAAAAACTTGACCGTACGTTAACAATGCAAGAAATATGTCCACTAGCACAAGCGTTGCTTAGTTGATTCTGAATTTACCCTATTCTTCAAGTCCGAGGGCCTTTGTTAGGTCTTTCTTTATTATTTAATTTATTGATTAGTTTAACTACTGCGAATAAGGTTACTCAATTTCGAGTCCGAGCTCTAACGTACTAAACCAAGATTATAGCCTCGTTTTATCATCACAATCTGAATAGTTGATCACAGATTGTATGTTGTTTATAAAAAAAACATGAGCAGCAGTTGTACCTGATAGTTTTCTTGAGGGATGACTTAAGTTTGAGATCAGGATCGGACCTCTTTTGCGCTAGCAGCATTAAATGTATCTATTATTGGCAGACTACGCAGACTCATTTAAAGACCTAAATTATGGGCATATATTGGCTGAATTTCTAAATTCTATTTTGTTTTAAAAAAAATCCTTTTAAAAAATAAAATTAGTTAGCGGTACTTTTTGGAAGCGCTCAGTTTATTTGTTTTCACTAAATGACCTATTTATAGGCCAAACTAGTGATGATAACAAAGAAAGTCGCCACTGAATAAATAGAAGATATAATTAACCGCTTATCCAGATTTTGGAGCAAATTTAGGAAATTTGTCTGACAACCTTTGAAAGTCAAAACCGAAATGAAGTCTAATAGTTATAGATAGAGATGGAATCATTTTCGGCCTCATTTTAGTTTTTCGATGTTCCAATTCAGACATCTGCTATATTCTCCACTTTTTTGGACCTACTTTGATGGTTCTTTTTGGTTTAGTCCTCTATATGACATAAAAAACTATTATATAGGTACATACATATATGTTATGTGCTGTTCAGAAACACAAAACAAACGTTTAACAGATAGTCTCAACTAAATACGATTCCGATAGTCGTTCTATTATTCAACTCGAAACAAATACCTATGTATGTACACAGCTGGTCAAAGAAATAAGTGTGTGGACGTGGAGTTTTTTTTTATAAACTCATCTTTTTAAATATTTTTTTTTTACTTAGTTGTAGTTACTTACATGGACGTTAGTAAATTTAATAAACTAAATGTTTTCAAAATAAGGAAATAAACAATTTTGCTCCAAAAACAGTTTGTGTTAACTTTTGAGCTTAACCAACAATAGCTTTTTTCAAATTTTTTTTAAAAAGTCCAGCGAAGTGTCCTCCATTATTATCTAACACTTTTTGGATTTGATGTAGCATTGAGTCTACCAATTTTCAGTATGCAAGCAAAAATATGGAATGCCATTCTTTTTGCACTGCTTCCCACAACAGGTCCCTGTTTGGGAATTTACTGACCACCTAATTTTCTTCTGAGTTCATCTCACAAGCTCTCAAGGGAATTGAGATCTGGCAATCGACTGTGCCATGGGATGACAGACACATTTTGATCTCAAAACTAATCATTTACAAAACCTGCCGTATGTTTCGGTTCGTTGTCTTGTTGATAGAACCATTGGAAAAGCATGTTTTTCTCGGCAAATGGAAGCATACATTTTTTTACAATATTCCTATATCCATGTTTTGTCTTGGTATTTTTTCTACAAAATAGAGGGCTAGAGGCAGCGTTGCCGCGAGCAAAATTCAAAAAGCGTCCAAAAAAGGTGTCCAGAAGCAAAAAAATGGGTCCCACTTATACAATATTTGTATGAAAAAATGCAATTTTTCGATGAACTGTATTTTATTGCAGAATCTAAAATATTGGGAAAAAAATAACAAAGACAAAAAAACATGTATGCAGAACGAGTGTTTGGGAAGGAAATTCTGACTAACAGAAATACTTTGTTGATTTTATCACTGGTTGGACAAAATTGATGTGTTTTAAGAGTGAAGTACTATGTTTTAAATGTTAAAAGAGACATGAAATGAAAATAAATTGAAATAAGGGTCCTACATTTTCAAAATGCGTCAAAATCGCCGTTTTTTTGAAAAGAGGGGTCCCGCGTCCCATCGCCGAAAAAGCGTCAAAATGACGCAAAAGCGTCCCAAACGGCAACGCTGGCTAGAGGACCCCATGTCCTGATATTTCCCCCTTCGAGCTTGATGGTTTTCTTCATATTGCGAGGGTGGTAGTCCTTTCCTTTGGATCACCTAACATTACGTCCAGAATCTGATGAGAACAAATTTATTTTCGTCTGGTCACTCAAGAGGATATTATGCCACCTTTTCACTCCTTCAGGTCCGTTCCAACATTTATGACTTATGGGAAACTCTTTTCGGAACCTTATGTTATTAACACTTAACAGTGGAAATTTCTCGGCGACTCTTCCAGGGAGATTCGAAATCTAGAGTCCTCTTCGGATTATGCGTGCACTTATAGTTCTTGACGAGGCAAAAAGATTGAACTTCGCTAAAAGCAAAACGCGGTGGTCAGTAGTCGCTGACGTCTTTTTGGGCCTACCTCCATTTTCGCGCACTTTTGTTGGCTGAAGGGCTCTCCATTGGGCGTTCACTTTAAATTTATGTAATTATCAACTATTATCTAGAACCAAGAACAGAGTGACTAGCTAAAACGGGCAAGTACCTATTTCTTTGACCAGCTGTGTATGTATGTGCAATATTCATGTATGTATGTTATGTGCATATGTATGTATTTAACATCTCTCTAAGGATATAATTGTTACTATCATCTGAACGAAAGTTAAAAATCATTTTATGGAGTAAGTACTACTGAAGTCGTTTATGATCAAAATACCTATACTAACACAATACCTATACAGCACAACAGTTACAAAATATAATAAATAATTGAAAAACCAGGCTCCTTGGTTATGTAGATATTGAGATATATTTTGAATTGCAAATAAATAGGATTTTTTTACAAAAGTTTCTGCTCTCTCACTCTACCCAACAATTGATTAAAAACTCCCATTCCATATTAGGGGACCTAAAATTTGTTTTATGTAAAAAAAAAGGCAGAAATACGCACATTAAATGAAGTCATGCAATTCGACGCAAATTAATTCTTTCTCCTCTTATTCCTTCTTACTTACTGTGACGTTGTTTTCCTTTTTTTTTTAATTGTAATATAGAACGCATTTTATTTTATTTTCATAGCAGTACAATATAGAAATGGCTTCTCAAACAGTGTCACGGTTTGGTATTTTCTTCTGCATAATCATGTTGGTGGGCTGCATATCAGCATCCATGTCCCGCCCACCAAGGAACAACGACATAAACAACATGGCTGATGCCTTGAAATACCTTCAAGACTTGGACAATTACTATGGTGACAAGGCTAGAGTAAGGTAGGATTCAACATTATCATAAACTTTTCAAGCACTTTTTAAACTTTTAATTAAAATTATTAGGTTTGGAAAACGCGCATCACTTTTGCTTAGGGATCGGTTGATGGAGGAACCAGATTTGGTAAATTTTTTTTAAATGATATTTCCAAGTGAATTCTTTTAAAAAACACTCCCATTTGCAATAGAAAGACTCACATAGCCAATACAGCTTCCGAAGATGAACCATTTTAAGCTTAAAACACACCCGGATTTATGCGGAACTACAAATTTAAATTTAGATGTTGATAAATTATAATGTACCTACTTAACTGTAAACATTGTTCAATGACGTGTTATTGTTCATAATGGGCGGCTTGAATTTCTCATTAAATAAAACCAAAGAAATTAAACAAAAAAAAAAAACATTTTTTTATTATTTACTAATTTTGCTTTATTGCAGTAACAGTCACTTATTCAAGAACTACGTATGTATGTACATGTATATTAGATGGGTAGCACGAGTGTCAGCAAGCCGCAAACTAAAATAAGAAACAAAAGAAACATAAACTATTTCATCTAAAAGTATCTACTAATATAAATTAAGATACTATAAGTTTACCAATTCAGGAAAACATTTTTTTTTTATCGTGGTGAAATTCAATGCCTAATGTTATAAAGATGTTACTGAGAACAGAAATGTCACTATCTTCATCAAATATTAGTGTTTATTGCAAGCATAGCAAACAATATAAAATAAAATATTCTTTCTTCAATACTCGTATTTGAGTGAATGAATTTTTTATTTTTATTTGCATATAGAGGTTTCGTTGGGGTTACAGTTTGGGTGAAACAGGGAATGTGTTTCAAAACCATCAAATGGAAGGGAATACAGTTTTTTTGTTTACCGTCTCCGAACGGCGAGTTGAGAAGCTCCTCACTACAAATGATACACTTCAATGTTCGCCAGACATTCGGAAGAGGTGACACACTGGGATTGCATTAGGGGAGCATGCGTAATAGTCTAACGCACGATCAGTTTCATATCTACAGAGTTGGCAACAATGGCGCAAATTCATAGTCAGCCTATGAATAGTGCCTAGAGCCGACTTTAGTTACAATCGGCACTAAATAAAAAACCCGGCTATAACTTTTCGTTATTTATGTATAAGTTAGTATCGACTGAAAAAACCTTAGGTTTTAGATCCGGGCTGGGATTGAACCCGGGCAGCATTGCGTAGTAGTCCAACGCACTAACCACCAAATATGAGAAATTTAACAATCGCTTAAAGCCGACTCGAATTATTTAAAGTGACGTTTAGCTCATTTTAAATTTCGAGTCGGCTTTAAAGTCGACTATAAGGTTACTATGAATAGCAAAAACTATATTTAAGGTTATATAGAGCAGAATCCTAAAT
Organism: Brachyopa scutellaris; assembly: GCA_949775065.1. Classification (NCBI taxonomy): domain Eukaryota; kingdom Metazoa; phylum Arthropoda; class Insecta; order Diptera; family Syrphidae; genus Brachyopa; species Brachyopa scutellaris. Next base: position 123,711,378 of record OX459114.1, on the reverse strand, counting down.
CTGAATGTTCTCAAAGGCGGAAGAAAATGAAATTGAAAGTTGTTTCGAGAGTGAATTGATTGTTCGTCCCGTTTGTTTTGATGGATAGTAGGGGATATAATCCAATCCAATGAGGAGCTTTATAAGCTGCATAGCGACAACGATCTTCTTCTTTCCTCTTAAGGTGGCGCTACAGTTTGGGGTGAACCAGGGCCTGCTTCTCGCAACCATTTGTGTATGTGTGTGGAAGAGACCTACAGTTTTTTACCGACTCCGAACGGCGAGTTGAGAAGCTCATCATGACAAATGATACTCGTGAATACTTGTCAGGCATTCGAAAGAGTTAGTACTGTGAAAAAATGTTTGGATATTTGCTGGGATTGAACCAGGGCAGCATTGCATATTAGTCCATCGCACTAACCACTACGCCACGGTGCCACATCGACATCGATCTGGTTAGGAATTATTGGCTAACGTAATAAGTGGACATACCCGTTGACTGAATGGTCACCAATTCTATAGGGAACGGGGTGAATTAAGATGCACGCTCTTATGTGAAACGTGTGACGATGAAAGAAAAGCTGATAGACGCATTACGCGGAATGACTGCTGAAATTTTAAAGAAAAATAATTGAGAAAGTAGGAGACTATGATTAACTTGACACCATTAATTTGTTACTACAAGTTGCAAGGACAGCAATTGGACATAAAGAGCCTGCATGATCGCAAACGTTCCCAACTTTACCGCCAAACATTAACTTTTTGAAGTGATTGCAAGATCTGTGATATTTTATAGGGTGCCCGTGTACTCTGTTATCAAAAAAACACGGCTATTGCGTTACACCGGATGGATCATAAAAAGCATATAATCTCTTTTCTTCAATACATACTATTCAAATAATGACAATGTATGAGTCAAATCTGATGGCAGTGTAACCAAATTCGAGAAGAATGGGTTATCAATTTCTAATCTGGGATGTTAGTTTCGGAGTGAGAAGTGAACTCGTGAAAGAGAGCTGTTCAATTAAAGTTCTTTTGTTTTTTATTTACTTTACGATGTGAAGACCTATTAAAGCAAGATTACAGTAATCAGCAACATGCTTATCTATAGCGACTATCTATTGCTCTTGAATTTTCAACAATGCCTATAAATTGAAAAAGATTACTACCCTCGAAGGTTTTCCATAACTTCTTACACTTTTTTGGATACCTGCGCGCAGCAGTAAAGGGACATTAATCAGATAAGCTAACAGGAAGAGGACTGAAGCACAATAATTGTATTGGGAATAAGGAAACATGTTAAACTCACAAATAATAAATCCAGCAAATATATAAAACGTTATGCCACAATATGGCTCCAGAATAGCTCCAAGAACATTACTTCCGGCCACACTTCCAAACCGTCCAAGCATCATGCAAATACATACGGCCTTTCCTCTTTAACGGTTAATTTAACTATGATGTAGAATTTGAAAAAAAAATCTTAAAAAAGTTATATGTACCTCAAATGTGTGGGTATAAGGTCAACAACAGAACCACCCAAAACCGAAACAGAGAGTCCCGGCAGCATTAAAAATCCGCAAAACAGTACCACAACAGTAGCAGGTTCAGAAGTCCACTGCAGGGCAAGTCCACACAGTCCCGAAATGGCCAGTGAACCTGCTAGTACCAACTTGCGCCCTAAAGGATTTATCACGACGCCAATAATCACATATGCGAAAATGTACGATGATCCCAAAGTTATACTATCGATATACGATTTAGTATTTAATTTATCTGTGCAAGTCTGTAAAAAAAAACGATTTTTTTGTATTGTTAAAAGCTACACCAAAACATTTCTTCTTACAGTTTCCAAGGTAGTGTCGTCCACAAGCGTCGCATTTGTTGCTTGATCGATCACTTCGCAAATGGTCATTTGAACATCGTTTGGCTTGAAACCCATGCGGTTTTGAATTTCGGGATACCATAAGCCCAGTCCAGCTGATCTGCAAATATCTTTGTTAGAAAAGAAGTCAATGTTTTGACATTTTGGAAACTTACATAAAAAACAATCCAAACATAACCAAACAGCAAATTATGTAGTTCAAAGCATGTGGACGCTTGAAAAGTGGCACTGTTTGATTCCAAATGGAGACCATCACTTCCCAGCTGCAGCGGAATGACTTTAATCAAAATGTTTGAGGAAGACTACTTCATCTAACTTACGAAGTCTTTTTAAGTGCCAGCATCTGCATAAATTCCTTATTTTCTTCTGATTTTAAGCGTTTTACCTGGAATTCCTTAGACGGTTTGCCTGAGTTCTTCTCGTAGATCCAATACAAAACCTTAAGTGCTTCAACATTTCTTCCTTGAGACAGATAAAATTTAGGAGTCTCAGGAAGTGCCCGCAGCCAAATTATTGCAATCAATCCTGGTAGGAGATGAAATAGGATCAATAGACGCCACGGCCGGAAGTCAAAATAATCGAATATCGATATCGACCAGGTTTGCGATAGTATTAACCAGGCAACAGCTGAAGGGGCGATATGTTCAAATTAGTATGAATAGGAGAGTCTAACAATTTCTTATAAACATTTTAAAATGGCGAATTTAGCTGCTTAAATAGGTGTCGTGACTGAACATAAGGCCATATTTCAAAATATTTCAAAATATGGCCTTGTGACGCTTTCACAAAGCGACATACAGCCCAATTTCGGTGTATGGCCTTATGTCGCTTTTTAAAAGTGACTTAACGCTATCATGGCTTTATGTCACTTTCATATGAATTTTTTCCCTTACCTGATTAAATTTCAAACGGCCCATGAACCATCTTTAAAAGTTCAAAAGTAAAAATTAAGACGTAGCATGATTTTATAACAACTGTAAATATTTATTTTTAAATAAATACAACTGTGTCAATTTAGTAGAAGGAAATTAAGTAATATTTAACGCTTTTAACATGTAACAATTTGCCTACAAATTTCAGTTTTTGAGAGTTTCAAAAAATAGAACTAACAAAATTGCGCGGTTTTATTTTCTCAAATTTTATCAGTTTCTTTTCTCCAATTCTCAAGTACTAGAATGGCTGAAAAGGGTTTGGAAGCCTAATGAAAATCCAGAAATATATTTTTTAATCATATCTCTACGAAAATTTGGGATTTATGTCCCACCTTCGACCAAAAAAAATGTCCCACCCTATCGGAACATAACATAAGTCCCTAATTCAATTTGGGTCTTATGGCCCACTTAAGTGAGACTTCTTCCCCGCTCCAAGTGGTAAACCATATGGTCTTATGTCTCAAATCTCATGCCATATTTTGAAATATGGCCTTATGCCACATGATCTTATGTCACGGCAACGCCTTAATATGCTATTCGCAAGAATAGAAATAAATGAAGAGCTTTCGATTAAAACCAAAAAATTGAAACTTCGTCAAAAAAAGATTTTAAGGAGTATCTTAAAATTTATGTTAAGCAAACTAAAAATAGCTGGTTTTTTAAGTTTTTAAACCTAAATTTTGCGTTTAGGCCATAATCAAAATATTTATAAAAAATAATTTTTAATATACATACCTACCACGTTTATAAGGCGGACTAAAAAGTATAAAATAGTTATTTAAATAAAAAGAAATGTTTAATAGACTACGTTTTTAAACGGTCTAAAAGGTATAAAATAATTATTCCTAGTCCCATTCAGATAGTCCTGAAAATTATTGAATTTTGAATAACTATGAAAATAGGTACTTGTAAGATTTAAAACCAAAAACGTGATATGTACATACATGTATGTATGTATGTATATTAAAAATGTATTCTTATAAATAGTTTTTTCAAAACTCAAAACATAAGATACAAAATCCAAAAAAATACTATTGGTTACGGTAAATATGTGTTATATCTTAGAAATGCAATGCAAAATTTTAAGTAAAACATGAAAATAAAAATACCAGAAAAACGTTGCATATCCACAGGTTGTGTAATGTGTTTGAAGCTCCGTACGGAATTGTAACGAACAGACTGACAAGAAAGCGAGTTAATCTTGCATTGTCATCCAGTTCTGAGCTATGTTTAAAGTTGCCAGTCTCTAGCTCATCGGGAAGTTAGTGTAAAATCAATTGCCAAATTTGTACCGAACTTTAGGACAGACAATAAAGCGACCGAATTAAAATTTAGTAAAATAGGTTTTAGTGTTCCGTTCCCAAATGGGAAAAACGGAACACTTATAGCCTCACTCCGCCGGTATCTGTCACAAGCCCCAAACGGTTAAAGCAAGAAACTTAAAACTGGGCAAAGATAAAGCTGTGGTTTGAATAACTAATTCGCTTATTTATGGTTAAGAATATTATTCTTATTATTGATTATGAAACAAAACAAAAATTCAACCTTTTCGAGTGGCCTAACTGGTAACCCATAAAAAATAGTCATATTTTTTATAACAAATTCGTGAGATGATTTCTTTCACCAAAGTATCATCTCCGATCATCATCTATTGTTTTGTTTGTTTGTTTTTCTTTGTTTTATTTATGGGACTTTGTTTTAATCACCTAAATTGCTCCACGCTTACTAACAAAAATGTGTTTTTATTTATTATAAAGATGTTAAAAATATAACAGAAAACAAATTCATTTGATAACAAACGTGTTATCAAACCTATAAGGATACGAATAAACACTTGCCCTCTTATTGCGGCTGTGTTTGCATACTCGTATATCTCTCAGTTATTTGACAAGTAGCATTATTATAAAGCGTTGCTAATTTTCTTCTTTACGCGAAATCCACCATCTTAGGGTAAATTTATCTTTGAATTAACAGAAGATCCAAAAAAAGAATCGTTTGCTGACACTAACCAGTGAACAACACAAAATATAAAAACCTGTACATATCAACTATTGACTATCAATATAATATATATATTGTTATTATATAACATTTTATTTTCAAAATTACCTGGCGTATATGCAATGGAGAGTCCAACAAACGTGCTAGCGTAATTAATCACAACCGGGCGATACTTCAGAGTATTAAACTCACCCAAATAGGCGTATACAGTTGATGATGCACCCGCAATCCTAAAATGAAACTATGTACATCGTATTTAATCGGTTTGAAAAGTTATATAATTCCTTACCCTATGCCCGTTAGGAAGCGAAGCGCCACAAACACCCAAAAATTTGAAGCACACATCGATAATACAGAAAAAATTACTGCGGCTGATGTTGTTCGGAATAAGACTATTCGCCTCCCAGAAGTATCTGATAGATAGCCCCAGGGATATGAAGCAACAACAACTCCTAAAAAAAACAAGGAAATCAGTCTGCGTATAGTATGAGTATGGACTTGTGCATAAGTATGTAAGTACCGGTAAAACTTGCAGCACTGATTATGGCCTTCTCCTGGGAGTTGGTATTGAAATCACACTGTGAAGCGATGGTGATGATGCCCATGCCCAATGTTTCGTTGATGACCGCCATCAGGAGGAAACCACTAACGAGCAATATTTCGAGCTGCACTTTGCCGAATCCTATTCAGTAAAAAATCGCCTTAAATTTCAATATAAACGGAGGAATCCATATTCACTAACCAATCAAGTTGAGAGCATCTTCATAAGCGAATTCCTTTGAGTTTTCCTTTGCTGCCTCAACATCGCCGCCGGTTGTGATGGTTTTCCCATTTATGCTGTTCGAATGTTGTACATCTAACCCGTTTGAAGACATCTTATTAACTGGGTCTGGATTGCATTAGATACGAGTGTTAGATATTTGGCATCTTTCTCTATGCTTATCTTGGAACATTTTATTAGTGTTTGATTATAACGACTAATTGCCAAAAGCTTATATTCAGGCAGTGGGTTAGCAAAAGTAAGCTTATTTAAATTAGTTAAAGAAAACTATTCATGTACATTATGAGATTTTTTTTTTTTTTGGTTTTGAATGAATTAAATATGGGCGGACATTGCGTAGTGGGAAAAGATTTATTTACATGATAAGCATTCAAGAGTATCATTTGTAGTAAGGAGCTTCTCAACTCGCCACCGTTTGCTGACGGTAGAAAACCTTATAAACCTTAAAAAAATATATCAAACACACAAATGGTTGCGAGAAGCTAGACTATTATTAAACTGACAGTTTAAATTCGAGTGTTGAATAGAGTGCAGTGTACTAAAGAGATATTTTTCGTACGTTTTAAAAGTGCACGAAAATTGAAGAAGTGAAATCAATTTATTTATTTATTTTATTATTTAGTTATTATTTCTTTGTTGACAGATTCTATGAGCCGTTCGACGATTTAGAAGAGGACCTTTAAAAAGCAATGAAACGAGGAATCAAGTTGTTTCTATTTTTATCATAAGGAAAACTGTGACGACTTCAAATACTACATTTTTAACTTATAATAAAAAAATATTAATACATATATAGTAATACAAAATAAAAACAAAAATAATTTAATTATTTAGCAAGTTTTTATCTGTTATATAAAAATGAATGTATGTTTGTTTGTTTGTCTTTTATTGACTCGGAAACTACCCACCCAATCTTGGTAAAATTTTCAGAGTACGTTTTTCTGAATCAGACAGACAGACAGGCAGACAGACAGACAGGCAGACGGACGGACAGACAGATAGAAAGACAGACAGACAGACAGACGGGCGGACAGATAGATAGGTAGACAGAGACAGACAGACATACAGACAGACATACAGACAGACATACAGACAGATAGACAGACATACAGACAAAGAGACAGATTGACAGACAGAAAAACAGACAGACAGATATATAGACAGTTAGACAGACAGACAGACAGATTGACTGACAGAGAGATAGATAGACAGACATAAAGACAGACAGATAGATAGATAGATAGATAGATAGACAGACAGATAGACAGACAGACAGATAGGCAGATTGACGAACAGGCAAATAGACAGACAGATATATAGATAGACAGACAGTTAGACAGACAGACAGACAGGCAGACAGATTGACAGACAGACACACAGATGGTAGACAGAGACAGACAGAGAGACACGCAGACAGATAGATAAATAGACAGACAGATAGATAGTTAGACAGACAGATAGATAGATAGACAGACAGACAGACAGACAGACAGACAGGCAGACAACTGATGTTTTCTGTATACATATTTCCTCTGTATTGAATCATTTTCCCTTTATCGTAACACATTTTTCGTTACACTTTTTCAAAACAAATACGTTGCTAAAGAAGTGTTCACTTCAAAAAAATGGAAATTGAAGTTAAAAAATATGTATAACAGCAGTGATTGCCGGGCGGGCAAATTTGGAAAAGATAGGTGTAGCGAAGCGCACCGGGTTACGGCTAGTTACCTTATCAAATATTTATTCTTACAAGGAAATAATCCTTAAATCAGGCTGTACATTATATTGCTTATCAAAAGCTGATAGAAAAGCTTTTTAGAAGCTTAAAATAAGGATTAAGGAAAACTGAAATAAGCCTTAAATAAAACCTGAAGTAAGTTTATCATAAGGTTAGAATAAGGCTATGTGTAAGGTACAACAGTTTATTCCTGATTACCTATGATATGGCCTGTGCTTCAATAAGGGACACAATAAGGAATCTTGAATGCAATGCATAATGCCTTATAAATAACATTCTTTATCTGCTAAGTTATAAAGCCTTAAATAAGCCTTACTCTTTTTGTTTGGTATGTATATGTTTTGCATTGTGTTTACATGTACAATTGTGTGTGATTTTTCAACATCAGGAGTGAAACGTAAACACCTTACTCATTCATTATTGAAAAATTAGCAGTGCTACAAAGACTGGACAAAGGAGAATCACCCCAAAAAATTGAAAATTTACTTTTTTTTGATAATCCGACGTTTTTTGCGTTCCGACCATACCCCAGTCTCTAAAGTAGTGGATTAGAGGGGTTCTACTGTGGATAAACCTTATTGTTGCACTCTTGTTTGTTTTTTTTCAAATAAATATTGTCAATAGCAAAGTATTTGATTTTAGGTATTTTTTTCACATTCCACAGTAAATGCATGATGGATGGATTTCGAGAGTATAATATGTTTTTATACCTATCTATGAACACATGTATCTATGTAATGTTATTGTTATTGTCTTTAAACTAATGCAATTCAACAGAGAATAACATAGACATTTCATGCCTTTGCAAATAAAGCACGAATAAATGCACAGTCGAATTTGTCCAGCTCTGGTTAAAATGCATGTGGAATACGCAAGATGAGCTTGCACTCCGTTCACAGGATTCAACCAACCTAGCGACCAGATTTTATCGGTTTGTCAACGCAAACTTCCCACTCGATCTGCGCAATTTTTTTATTTTTTTTTTCCCCAAATTTAACATTACATCTGTCTAATTAGCTACACTACATCTAGTGATTGTTATAAAAAGTTGTTGGTGGGATACATTATATAAATTTAGACCATTGCCTTTAGATACATTTTTTAACATTATGTACAGTTTCACAATTTTTTATTTAGTTATTACTTATTATTATTTTTTTTTTTTATCATAAATATACTTTAAATATTTTGTAGGTAAACTTTGTATTTGAAAGTTGGTGAAATCAGAAAGCGCTATTTGATGTCGTCTGCTGATTATTTTTATTTCTTCTTTTATCGGGAGGATTTTGAGGTCACGGTGTAAGTCTGCATTGGTTATGTTCTATGTACCATGGTGCATTTACTATTGCCTGAAGAATTTTTGTTTTTAGTCGTTGAATGATATTAATGTTTGTCATGCAGGTAGTTCCCCAGATTTGAGTCCCGTACGTCCATATTGGTTTTACTATTATCTTGTAGATTACAAGTTTGTTTTCTGTTGATAACCTTGAGTTCTTCCCTAGAGCCAGTTTTTTTAATTTGGTTCCGTTTATAGAAAATGTGTGATTTCCAAATCAATTTTTTATCTATTACCATACCCAGGTACTTCGTTTCACTGTCAATACCTACAGTAATTTGTTTGTTGTCTAGGATGATGTTTTCAAGGATATAATTTTTTTTTGTAGTTTATACAACTTGTACTGTTTTTTCCTCGCATATCTTGATTCTCCATTTGTGGAACCAATCTACTGTCCTGTGAAATGCTATTCTGGCTTGTTGAGTGGCTAGGTATAAGCGTTTGTTCGGAGATAGGATAACCGTGTCATCTGATAAAGTAGCTTTCATAGCGTTGTTAGGTTTAGGTATGTCTGCTGTATCTGCGCAAATAATATGGATTTTTTATTCAAATTTAACTAGGTATGTGTCGAACATACGAAGTTTCACTTAGTCAAAAACTACATTTTTTCTGATCTTGAGAATGGATATTAAACACTATTTTATCGGCATTTTCCCATTCATTATTCAGATGAACTATAAAGTCTTAAAAATGTAGATATGAGTTGAAACTAAGCTGAGATTTCAACCTGAGTATTTCAACACACACTGAGTTGAATAGTTGAAATTCTCAAACGAGGTTGAACTGACAGATATCTTAACACACTTTAACCGCAATCAAAACAAAATGATTTCCCACTCCAATCAAAGGCAATCAAAAAACACAAACATAGAGATCACACACACATAGACAACATCTCAGTTCAACCACTCAACCCAGGTATATATGCGTTTTTTTAACCCGACCGAAGCCCTTCATATTTACCATGTTCAATACATAATATACTTCAATGAAAATATAACTACTGCAAGGGACTTAAAACAAGTAATACATAATGTACATATGTATCTGCATATGAACTGTACATATCTATACCCGTGTATGACTTTGTTTTTTGATTGCATACATTGAATAACTTCATGTGGAAACCCGACAAAATCTGGCAAAGCAATTCGAGATTACTTTTTACCCTACGGTGGCCAAACTTTTAGGCTATGGGGTCGACTTTTCCTTGAAATAGGTTACGCGTGCTACCCATTGTTCTAACTGAGAAGAAAATATAAATACATACATATGTATATTACACCAACGATTCAAGTAAAATATTTTTGTATAATTTTATTAATGCAAGAAACTAGGTACTTAAAAACATAAGAGGCATTTGTAAGTAAATGAATAAAGAGGTACAATGAATATGGTATACCGTATACCATTATAATGTCGATAATGAGTCAGGAAGAAGCATCAAAAGAGGCACTTCCACTAAGGACAATCAAGTAGTTTGCGAATTGTTCCGGAAAATTCCTACAGTAAGTCTGAGAATAAGTGTTCGCCTTGGCCGTGGTGGTTAGTCCGTTGGACTACCACGCAATGCTGCCCGGGTTCAACTCCTGGCCGGGTCTAACACCTAAAAGAGCTTTTTCACGGTGCCACCTCTTTTGAATGTCTGACAAGCATCAAAGAGTATCATTTGTCACGTTTGAGCTTCTCAACTCGCCATTCGGAGTCGGCAAAAAACTGTAGGACCCTTCCATTCGTGCAAAAATATAACACGCACACACAAATGGTTGCGAGAAGCAGGCCCGGGGTTCACCTCGAGCTGTAGTGCCAACTAAGTAAGTAAGTCTGAGAAACGCAAATTTTCTGTAAAAGGAATTAAAGTATCCATCAACATAATATGACGCCGTTTGGGAGAATCTGTCATCATGAATAGAAGTGCCAATCGTAAACCGCTACTTACTCAGAAACACGTTGAAAGAGGCTGAGCTGGGCAACGGAGAAATTAAATCTAGATTGGAGCAGTGCTGGGGGATCGAGGGAAAACCCTATGACTTTGTGAGAATTTTTTGATTTTGTGGGAAGTTGTTTTATTTATAAAATTTAAACCATGAAAGGGCATAAGCAACAAAATTCCAAACCATTAATAGTTTTAATTTACTTGCTCCAATCGTTAAGATAAATTTAACGAAACTCGCTTATAACGCTTATTGCGTTTGAGGCCTTAATTTCTCTTCTTTCTTTTTGTTTTCCCCAACACTACACAAAAGTGAAATGGTATTTGAAATAATTTCAACCACTTTTTACCTGTTTGATCATGTTGAATGCAAATTCACTTATAATTCAATTTGATAATTGGCATTATAGTTATGTTGGGATGAGTTCATAATTGTAAAATTTACCGCAGCAAAATCTGTACACATTTATGAACGCTACTTCTGCAACAGTCATTTGGCAGCCGTGCAGCAAATTAAAATAAGCTGCAAATTTAAGGGTAATTTGACATTTGTGAACACAGTTCGAGGCACACACAAGTGTTGCCGGAACGTTTGCAATGGTAAGGCAGTTTTTCTACATTTGTGAACGCAGTAACTGCATTGCTGCGTTTTTTTTTACAATTATGAACTCACCATTGATGCTACTCAAATAACAAAGGCGTACTTCATACACAATTTTTTCTCCAGTTAATTGATTTGATTTGGTGATTTGATTGAGTTATTTGGTGATAAGACGAATTTTTGTTATATGTACTTAATTGTGCTGAATTGATTTTAAGTGAAAAAAAGTGTTCCATGACGCCATTAGTATGAAATGCTCATTGTTCCAACTTCGCCACTAAAATTGGACACCAAGATAGTTATAATTATAGTCCACATAAAGCCGAAACCTCATTTTAAATATTTAACGTAAAGTAAGGCTTATGCCTATGTCATCTGTCATTTTAGTGATAGAAATTCGTTAAAATGTTTTCGGTATATGAATTTTACGTATTTTTTCTCACTGAAAGGATAGATAAAACAATCCTAACACACTTTAAATACTTAATATGACTATAATTTCGTCACGAGGTGATAACGATATTGTGAACCTAAAGTCGACTATAATTATCAAAACTCTTTGTTACGTGCTAATATAATTTTAAATTGTAGGTACTTTATCCGACTATAATACTGCGCCATTTATTTTTGTTCTTTAATTAAAAAACCTTTTTATTTACGTTATTTGGAAATACATATGTACATATGTACAAATTAACAATACCAAGTATGTACAAACAAAAACGGAAATTTTGTTAAATTTTTTTTTTGTAGGAAATAAAAGGGAAAAAAGAGTGGTGTGTGAGGAAAAAGGGAATTTTCGGCTCGGGTGATGGGACTTCTGCGAAAAATGCCCTCCAGTACTGGATTGGAGCAATATCATATTTAGAATTCATGGCAAAATTATATCAGAAGAGTTTGTTGAAGTCTACCGAATCTCTGTGATTGGATCTTACAAGAGGATAACGATCCTAATCATCGGAGTCGCTTCTGTACGCGTTGGAAAGAGGAAAACACTATTAAGACGATAGATTGGCCGTCGCAAAGTCCTGATGTGAATCCAAAAGAAAATGTGTGGTCTTTAATGAAACAGAAGATTAAGGGCCAAAAGTAAAACAACTTGCTGTTTAGAATATGTGCAAACATTAAGTGAAAGTTGCACTAGACGATGCCAAGCAATTATAAACAATAATGGCGACTGGACTCCCTATTAATATACATAATTGCGCAGCTCGGTTGTTCCAAACTTTAAAATAAAAAATATTAAATATCATCATAAAAATTTGGCATTTTTCATAGTTTTTTTTTAAACGTACTTTTTTTTAACACGCTGTATGTATTGTACATAGTATGTACCACATCTAGTTTAAATCTTTTTTTTTTCTAACTATATACAAAATACTTGGTATATCAATGCCACGAAGACTTAATGAAGTTATAAAGTCTGAACGCGGTCAAACAAAATATTAAGTTTTGTTTTTAAGATATTAAATTTATGAATTCCTTAAAGAAATTGATAATGTTGACTTACTTACTTACTTAGTTGGCGCTACAGCTCGAGGTGAACCTGGGCCTGCTTCTCGCAACCATTTGTGTGTGCGTGTTATATTTTTGCACGAATGGAAGGGACCTACAGTTTTTTGCCGACTCCGAACGGCGAATTGAGAAGCTCAATCGTGACAAATGATACTCTTTGATGCTTGTCAGATGTTGACTTACTTGTGACGCGTAAAAAATGGGGTATGGCTAGTTTTTATTAGAAAAAATTTATTAGTTTTATTTTAATTGATTTATTTTTTCCGCTGTTTTATTGTTATTGAATAAAGCTTTTATTTTACATCATTGGAATCGAATTTTTGTTAATTTTTTTGTTTAAATTACATGTAACTCGAAAAATCATATGGGTGTTTACTCACTTTTGATGCCCACAGTATATGTACATCCATTAGAATTGCAATGCATAGTACATAGTAATCTCTATCGTGACATTTGATATGGATTTCCACAGATAATTCAATATGCAGTTACTCACTTTTAAGCACTGCACATTTAATTCAGTTACAACAATCTAAGTATTTTTAAAATTATTATCAGAACTGATCGTATGTACACTGTACACGTACAGTGGTGTCAAACTAATAAGAAACAAATATATTTTCTACAAAAATGTGACTACAGCGCTTAACTAAAATTAATTTGTATTTTCACACAATTAATGTATATACTATTATTTAAACGTTATTTTTTATGGAAAGAAACAAGGACATATACCGTAAATAGAATCAAATTTAAGCAAGTGAAGAATTTTTTACGTTTTCATGTGGAAATATAATTAGAAACAAAAATGTTTCTTTCCATTAAAACTCATAAAACTGCATAAGATATACTCAAATTTGTATCTTAATATCTTTTTAATTTATGAGAAGAGCTAGTTCTTGGTGGGGTAGCCTCTATTCAATAAAACAGCTGATCAGCGTTTCGGTAAATATTGCATCTTTATAGAAGGAGACTCTTCCATACTTTTTCAATGTTTTCAAAGAGTTTCGCGGAGTTTATGAACTTTTTTGACCCTAAACCTCTATTCATATCAGTTCGGAGGTGCTCAATAGGTTTTAGGTCGGTACTCTGCACTGGCCACCCCAAAACACTCATATGTTCCTTCTCAAACCAACACTTTACAAGCCGTGAAGTGCGTTTAGGATAATTTTTCTGCCAAACGATACTGGCAAGTAAGTGGTCAACAGTATATAGCTCCATTGTATTTTACAGAATGTCCTTGTATCCATACTGATCGATGCGCCCGTTTATTTTCACATTACGACGAACACCATACCACGAAAAGGTTCCCCAAACCATGACATTTCTACCACCAGGTTCAATTGCTTTGATGATGTATGTATATAGGATCGAGTTTTTTATTAATTCCAATAATAGACGTGTTTTTTTTTTGTAGCCTATATAGACTTCGAAAAAGCTTTCAGAGCAAAAATAAGACTCGATAATTATTGAGGCTAAGGTTTTGTTGTATTTTACATGGGTAAACATGCTGCTGAAACATGTTTAGCCTATGCAGGTTACAAAAAAAAAACACGCCTAAGATCCAATATTTTTCGCAATTGGATTAGAACATTTTAAACTTCGATTTATCACTCTAAAAGGTCGTTTCCTCAAATACGACAGTTTTGGGTGGATGCTCCTTAGCAAATTACAACTGACATTTTAAATTTTGTTTTAAAACAATCTGATTTCTGCAAGCAATGGACTCCCGCAAACCTGCGCTACCAAAAGTCGGTTACTTATAGTCTTTTGTGAAAAGTGTGCCCTTAAAAGGGTGTCGACATGGCAGATAGCATGTCCTTGCTAGTGCAAAAAAGATTGGCCTTACTCTGCCAACAAGTAAGTCTGTCCTCCTTAATTGGTTAATAGATTTGGGGTTTCCTATGTCGCCAGTTTCAGTGTACACCATCATAGCAGAGTAGACCATCTTTTTGGAGCACAGCAGATCATTTCCAGTTGCATCCGTTGATCCTTTTCCCCGGCAGTACCACTACATGATAAGCCTTCTCATTTCTGGTATGCAACTCTTGTTTGTTCTTTTTTTTTTTTGTATTATACTAACTAGTTAAGGTAACATAATGCTTACAGAAAATATATAAAACTGTTTAGATTAACTGTAATATTTCACTTTCATATCAATATTCGAGCACTGTTTCCAATTACTTTCCCAGCTAATTTCACCCAGGGACGTGGCGTGATGTTCTAAGCAGGGTGTTCTACTTTTTTTTTTGTTGAATAATACAAACGTACATATGTATATACTCAGTTTTCTCCAGGACCACGTCGATGATGTTAAGTAAACAAGGCCAACAAAATAATTTATTTAGAACGGGGCAACCACACAACCAAAATTTTCTTTCATAGTTAGGAATCTAAAAATGTCTAGTAAAAGCTTTACTAGGTAAACCTTACAAATCAAATCCGGAAGAGACGGTGTTGGCCTTCCAAAACTAATTATTTCTTTCTTCCGAATTTAGTTGAGAAAATGGTTTCTTCAATAAATTTTCAATAGCGCATCGACAGGTCATTTTTCTCTTATACGATTTGGCTTAAAAGAACGACATGCATATCTAACTATTGCCAAAATGCGAATGATCAATGATGATGTAAGAATAAACATGTTTCCGCAACATGTTTTCAATTCAAATATTTGAAAAAAAAACACGCCTATTGTTGTGTTGCTTTTTGCTTTCGCTTCAGTTGATTTTGTTCTACAAATATAGAGCACATCGAAATCGAACAAATAACTAATATCAGTAGAAGAGAATCGAACAAAATTCAACCAAACAAACGTTAACATGCGAAATAAAACAAAATATGAAAACCAACAAAATACCCACAGGCCACAGCTAACATCTTCCTCGCTAAAGAAAAGGGTAGAAAATGTATTGTATCGAGCCTGCCTGCGTGCGCAGTTTGCTGGGGAACTCAAATTGATGCGAAACAAAACAGAATATGAGAAGCAACATAACATCCACAGCTAACATCTTCCTCGCTAAAGAAAAGGGTTGTATCGAGCCTCAGTGCGCAGTTTGCTGGAGAACTCAAGTTGATGTGAAATAAAACAGAATATGAGAAGCAACATAACACCCACAGCTAACATCTTCCTCGCTAAAGAAAAGGGTTGTATCGAGCCTCAGTGCGCAGTTTGCTGGAGAACTCAAGTTGATGTGAAATAAAACAGAATATGAGAAGCAACATAATACCCACAACTAACATCTTCATCGCTAAAGAAAATGTGTTGTATCGAGCCCGGGTGCGCAGTTTGCTGGAGAACCCAAATTCATGTTA
The DNA here is from genome assembly GCA_949775065.1 of Brachyopa scutellaris. Classification (NCBI taxonomy): domain Eukaryota; kingdom Metazoa; phylum Arthropoda; class Insecta; order Diptera; family Syrphidae; genus Brachyopa; species Brachyopa scutellaris. The sequence goes on along the minus strand of OX459114.1, from coordinate 123,695,365 downwards.
TTGTACAGACGATTTTTGGGACTTTGAATGTGGTAGAACGTTTTTTTTTATATGGATATTTCCTTTGGGTTGGTGCGCTAGTAAGTGGAGAACAACCGGGCGAGTCGACGTCGAACTGAATTTAATAAAAAGTTGGTTTGGATAGGTTGCTGGATAGAGGTTTGAAAGTATGTATGTATGACGGCGCGCACCGTTCAATTTACTTACGAAAAGAGGAGAACATTTTGTTCAACGTCAATTTGTGTTGAATGGTTTATATACATTTTGGTGTTGCGATTTTGACTGCGGTGTTTGGTTTGGTTGAGTTGGCTATGGACGGTGCGGCATAACAGAGTGAATAAAAGTGGATGTTTAAGCATTATTTTTAATTACGTATTTTTGAATTGTAACTCAATTAGATATTGTTAGCGCATGTAAACAAATAAATTTTTCATAAAGATGGATTTCGTTGGGGTGTGCGGAGAACACCTGCGCACCTTAGAGTAAACGTCGCTGATTTCACCTACAAATCTCAATGACGCGACGCACTATAGTTTTTGTGATCGATTCAGGTGACATAAAAAGCGCAATGATATTTGCTACCAAAACGGTGTTTTACCGGTGCAGATATCTTGCAAATAACAAACCGAAAATAAACAATATTTATTTGTCCCATTGTTTCTAATTAGTTTTTCACCACTGTATGTTTGTATTGTATACATTTCAATTCAAAATAACTCACAAAGTTCAAAAAGCCAGATTAATACTAAATTGTTGTATTAATATATTTATATGAGTGAAAATACATACATATACATATGTACATACGTTTGTAGATACAGGTTCAATTTTATTGTGTAAGAAACCTTTTGAGGAATATCCAATCACTAGTTATTTTGTATATAGTATAACGGATTTATAACTGATACATTGAGCATTCGCTGATCACTGGCTCTTCGAATGTGCACAGCCCGACTAAGATCAAAGTTTAGGAAGGAATTTATTGAAGAAAAATTAAATTATATTTATACAAATGCGTACGATACGATAGTCATTAATCGAATGAAAAAGCTGAACTAAAATTCAAAACAAAAAAAGTGTGTGTGTCAGTCACACCACACGCGGTAGAAGTGAAACTTTTTCTTAAAAATAGTGAATGTAGGTTTATATTATTGGTCTCAAAAAATGAGATAAATGCGGAGAGATAGAGATTGCGATGGAACGAATATGGAAAATTATATACATACAATTACTAGCTGACCCGTGCTCGCCTTGCTTCGCTTGCCACCAACTTTTAAGAGAAAACAAATTATTTTCTTCTAATATATTTCTGAGTACATACATATTGTATTATACATACATACATATAAATGTATAAAGCTGTCTTTTCATTCGTTGGCAACACTTTACCGCACAAATGGCGAAAAAATCTTGCGTGAATTTCGGGGCACCCTTTAGAATGATAAAACATACATACATAATTATGTACATAGGATAGATCCCATATCGTCGAACGGTTTACAGACTTGGAAAAATAGGTCCGTTCGCGTACCCTCCCAAAACAACGAAAATCCACGAAATATAAAGAAAAACAATGAAAACCCGTTCGCGTACGCTAAAATAAAATAAATAAAATCTGTCAAATCTGTCAAATCAAATACATTCTTCATTTGTTGGTGCTTAATGCGTTCGATTACTTTTTCGTGATTTTTCCATCTCTGAGAGAATTTTACCCCCACTCTTCGAGATTTGACAGAAAACCCATATTTAGTGCAAAAAGTACGCGAACGGACCTAATGAATAGTCTGTACAAATTCTAAAATTCTAAAATGTAGGTCTGTTTGGTGACCCACGAATTCGTACACATTTGTAAGATTCTTACGAATTTCATGTTTGTTAACCCAAAATATTTGTAAAAGAGAGAGCCAAATGACTTACGCGGTCTTTTTCTTCGCGTAGTTTCATCGATTCTGTCAAACCAGCCATTCTGGCAATTGAGAAATGTCATAATCTTCATTGTTAGTGGAAAACAAAAACAAATTTGGAGGTTTTTTCGCAAACGTGTTTGTTTACTTTGCTTTCGAGTAACGAATTTCCCACTGCTGAGAGGATTTTTCCCCACTTTTCAAATTATTTTAATATTTGAGAGCGAGCTAAGACTTCCACAGAAAAGATACCAAACAGACCTATTGTAGTTATGATTTAATTTGAAAGAAAAACTCAAATATTCTTAAAGCTCATATACTTAGTTGATTTTATTTATTATGTATTACAGTAATATACGAATATAAGAAACTCTAAAAATCCAAAGAATCTTTTTCTTATATCCGTTTTTTTTTTCTCTTATGTGAGAAAATCGGATATAAGAAAAAGCACTGACTAGCGTTGTACTCGAGGAACAACTTGACTTATTTTTATTGAAAAAAATTTCACCTTATTCAATACAATTATTATTTGTTTAGTATTTTACTTTCAGAGTTTAATGTACGAGGGTAACAGCTTATTTGGCCCAGGGTAGTTTAAAAGGTGTAATTGCGAACAGCTATGTTCGGGTAAGAAAACTCGGTTAAAAATAGGTTCCTCGAAATGTGCTGTGACGAAAAGCAGAAACTGTAAATAAGCGATACCTAATATAACGACTTTTGTAAAAAGCGTTCGAGGACTGGGAATGTACGGGAACAGGTGACTCTACCCTACCCATACTGGTTGGATATAATTAAAATATCACGAATCAGTTTACCGATGCTAATATAATAGTATCATGGTGCACACTGCACAGTGACAAAAAGTGAGCCGCGCAGGTAGGTGCCTTTCTCGTAGACCTAAACCCACCGCCCACTCTCCCCCATATCAACACACAGCACGCGCGTCATTACTTGGACACCGCGTTTGGCAGTGTTATGAGTGACCTTTAATTCCTGTGAATTATATTAATTTTTCATTATCTCTTTAAAATTAAATTATTTTTTCGGTCAAAAATAGAAAAAAAAACTAAAAAAATGTTTTTGTAAGGTTAGCAATTAAATTGTTAGTGAAATTGCAAGAAAATAGAAAAATGTTTTTTGATTCTGGTAATTCCATTCTGCTTAAAACCGATTCCAGTAATTTCTTATTACCACTAAATTAAGAATTTAACCACCAAATCTCAAAAAATTCAATATGGTGAAAGCTGAAGCGTATTCCTTAAAATTAAAAAAATATATATACTTTCAAAGCTTTGCGAATCAAAACGAATGAACATAATATGTACATCCAAAAAGTAGACAAGCACAGCTAACAGAAAAGCAATTTAGTATTAAAGCAATATCAACTGGGCATGGAAATTAGACCGCGTGAAATTAGGCCGCGCATGGTTTTGTATGGTAGTTAAAAATTCATTTTGAAAATGAAATATGGCCGCGATAGTGAAATGAAATTAAACCGCGCAGTCTTAGCTCTTCGCACGAGCTGGTTCAAAAACATTTTGCAATGGAGGAAACTGGAATAGCCAAGACGGTTAATGAATCAGCTGAAGAAGTCCGAGCCAAAGAAATTCTGAAGTCTATTACGCGGCGTACAGGAAATACTTTCGAGTGCGGATTATTTTGCCGTCATGATGACATTAGTATGCCAGAAAGTTATCAAATGGCATTAAAACGGTTGCAGTGTCTGGAAAGGAAGATAGTTACGGATCGTTCAGCTGTATTGAAAATCAACCACCAGATTAAGAACTTGACTGAGAAGGGCTACGCTTAGAAATGCAATCAAATGGAGGCAGAAGAGCTACATCCGGTAAGTTGAGATTGATATGGGATGCGGCAGCTACCGCGAAGGGTATATCCTTGAACAGCTTGTTACTCAAGGGTCCTGATCAACTAACATCGCTTCCAAATCGCTAACATGGCTTTCGTGAAAACAAAATAGCCATTGCAGGTGACATTTGGGGGATTAGTCTTCGCAGAGGTTTCGGTGGCGCGAAGGTCAAACGAATCGCAAGCCGGATGTCTATGAGATGAAAGTGCTCACCTTTGGAGCAACATGCTCAACAAGCATCGCGCAGTACATAAAGAACACCTACGCTCAAGAATTCGCAAACAAGTATCCCCGTGCTGCGGAAGCAATTTTAAAAAATCACTATGTGGACGACCTGTTGGATAGCGTCGAGACAACCGAACAAGCTATTCAACTAGCAGCAGAGGTTCGGTATATCTATACATTCGAAGGCTGGGCTTCACATACGGAATTGGCTGTCGAATTCAGTGAAAGTGCTCGAATCACTGAGACAGCCAGGAAGCAACGAAGGGCGAGCTATGGATAGCCGAGATAGTGAAAACACCATGGCGAAGGTGCTAGGACTTTGATGGTAGCCAGGCGAAAACATGTTTATCCTTTCCTTAAGACTTGTCAAATCACAAAAGGATGTCTTATCAGGAGCCAGGGCGCCGACAAAACGCGAGCTTTTACTGATTCTTATGTCAATAGTTGATCCATTGAGTTTCTTGGCCTTCTACTTAATAAGGCTTAAGATTTACTGCAAGAGGTCTGGAGGAAGAAGGTCGAATGGGACGAAGCTATTTCTGGGCACCTGGAGGTGGGAAATTTGGCGGCAGTTGCTAGCAGTAGAGAACGTCTGCATTCCAAGATGATATTCAACATTGATCTCCAGAGAAGGCATCAGAGTTCATTTTCGCGGATGCAAGCAAAGATGCAACAGCAGCTGTGGCTTATCTGCGGTTCAGCGACGGTGTGTCTACAGAATGTGCAATAGTAGACGCAAAGAGTAAGGTATCTCCCCTACTGCCGATCTCCATTCCTAGGATGGAATTGCAAGCAGCCAATTCGAAAATGGGATTTTTTGGACAGACTCAAGGAATGTTCTTCAATGGCCAAACAGTATAAGCAGTTCGTGATGTTTCGGGTCGGCGAAATTCAAGAAAACACAAAGTGCAGCGAATAGAGGTGGGTGCCTTCGAAGTTGAACGTAGCCAATAAAGCGACTAAATGGACCAAGACACCAAGTTTCGAGAAGGTTAGCAGATGGTTCCAAGTTTTTTGTATGAGCCGGAGGAGAGGTGGCCTGCTGAAGCTACAGTGAAACCAGAGGAGAAATCCAACAAAGAAATTCGGCCTAAGTATCTTTTGCTGGTTGATAAGGTGGGTAACAAAGCCGTTTACCGTTTTTCCACATGGGAGAGGCTCAGCCGTTCAGCTGCGTGGGTCATCAGATTTGTACAGAATCCTCGTAGGCGTATCAAAAAAGAAGCTTTGCCCCGTGGACCACTAACGTCAACAGAGCTTCGCTCAGCAGAAGTATTCATCTGGAGAATGGTGCAAGAATCGGAGTATGAGGACGAGTTGGTTCTACTAAATATTGGAAAGGATTTACCAAAGTCCAGCCCGCTGTTTTAGTATTCGCCTTATATTGATGACGATAGTATTCTTCGCCTTAAGGGACGAATCGACCGTGCTGAATTTGTTGATGAGGCAATGCGACGACCAGTGCTGCTTCCTAAAAAGAATAGGGTAAGTAACTCAACGATGAAATGGTGCTGTCAATTTTAGTGGAAGTCGAGGGAAACGTCAACTCCCAACTGATGTACCACTGGAGAGCGAGGACGATGAGGCGCTAACTCCTTATCATTTACTTTTGGGATCGTCCAGCGGTAGTAGTAGTAGTAGTAGTAGAAAACTTTATTATAAAACATACTTTCAAATTTACAATTTTGGTCTTAAGTTTAGTATGGATTGGCCCAAGGCCGTCTACCAGATTGACAAATTCTATTCTTAGTTTTTATATTTCATAATTTTATTCGTACTGTTTTCATTTGTTTAAAAGTCTCCTTCGATTATCCGTTGCCTGTATTTTAATGCAGTTGTTGTATATTTATATAAAGTTTCCCAACCGAAATAGCCATTTAAAATATTCAGGACTTCATTAATTTCCATCGAAGTTGCTCCAAAATACTTCAGCCTGAACTCTTTTAAGACGTGACATCTGGCGATGAAATGGTATATATCCTCTCTCTCCTTAAGATTGCATAGGTCGCATAGGATTGGCAGGTCAGGACGGTGCGGAATGTAATTTAGATTTATTATTTCACCTCTAGCTTTAAATATTACACTAATCATGTTAAGGGGAAAACGATTGTGGAAATACGTACGTTCCTGAAGGTCAAAATTGAGCTGGCTGTAAATCATTCTATGTTGAGAAGACTGTGCTTTGAGTTTACATCCTTCATACGTAGATAGGCTTGCTCTCTTTAATATTTCATTAAGTACGTTCCTTAAATTTGAAGAGTTAATATCGGTTGAAATGCGTACGTTTACACCCAGACCAGCCCCCAGTTCTTCCCACTTTTTGATAAGGTTTCCCCTAGAAGATATAATGCTCTTAAGCACTTGCTTGGGCAGCCTTTCCTCTTTCATCTCTATTACTTTCAAGACATACTCAAAATGCCGCTTAAGGGTGGTTAAGAACAATGGTGGTACTGTTGTTTCTAAATGCAGCATATAGTTTGGCGTGCAGGTTGGTAACCGGAAAATTCGTTTGAAGAAATACCTCACAAATTGTTCTACCTCTTCGAATTGGCAGTAACCCTATACTTGCGCTCCGTAAAGCAATATGGAGGCAGCAGTCGCATGAAAAAGTTTAAGCTTAGAACTATGCTCAATATATTTATTATCGATACACCGGCCCCACACTGCCCAGCGGTAGTAGATTGCCCATCCAATTTGACAACAGAGAGCTGCTTTCGAGAAAAACATGGCGAAGATGTCAACAACCAACAATCAAATTTGTTCTGGAGACGTCGGGTACGAGAATATTTGCCCACTCTGGTACGGCGAACAAAATGGTTTAAGAAGGTTGAACCATCGAAGCGGTGTGACGTTGTCCTTATCGTGGACGAACACCTACTCAGATACTCTTGGCCTAAAGGAGTTGTCATAAGCGTTGTGACTTCTCAGGACGGTCAAGTTAGAATAGCAGCTGTAAGGGCAGGAATAGGAGTATATGAGCGTCCGGTATTGAAGTTGGCGGTGCTTGATGTCAGCAAGGAGACAGAACATCGTGAAGCAGTTGCAGAAGCAGACTACCTCACTGGGGAGAGAATGTTACTGACCACGCACCCTTAATGACAACACGTCCTTAACTAAGGACAACCAATGAGCGCGCAGCTTTATTTAAAACCGAACTCCGACGAATGAGCGCGCAGCTTCCATATAACGGTATTTTAGCTGTCATTACAAAGGAGAGAAGCGAGTAAAGGCAGTAAAAATTAAAACTGTACTGAATTTGATTTAACTTTTTTATATTCTTTAATTTAACGTAATATCTAATCGAACAATAAATATCAACTATAAATCTTCCTGTGTTTACTTGTTCTTTGGAATTCACTTCGCTTTAAGAATTAACAATTGGCATTTATAAATTACATCTCTTGTTTTATGATGGGTCGATAAGTGTAAAAATCACTAAAATCCGATATTTAATAAGCAAATATATCTGGTTTGAAAAAGCATCCAATTTCCTATTCAATATCTTGCGAATTTATAAACCTCGAATTAATTTCGAAGTCGAAGAACATTTATTCGTAGAAAAGTCTCGTATTTCTACCGCTGCAGTACAGCAGTCATTCGTTCGTTAAACTTTGGGCAGTTTTTAAAATGCTCGTCTAATTTTCAATTTCAATGTTTTCATGTTCCTGAATTAGTAAAATTCATCCAAATTCATCAAGTCCAGAGTAAATACAACAGTTAAATGTGCAGAATGGCAAAATCCAGCTTTTTATCAACCATTTTTTTTAAGCTACGCGGTAATAGCTTAGATGATCTCCAGCATCGTAGACCAAAATAAATTCTTTTCAGACGAAGTAGCAATTTAGAGCGCTATTAATGAAAAATCCTAAATATTTTAACTTTAAGAACATAAGGAATAATAGCATCACCAAGATATAGGGGTGGATAGAACTGCTGGTTAGAGGTGGAGAAATACCGATAGTCAATGCCATCGATAGTTATCGATAGTTGGCTTTTGACTATCGATAATTATCGATATATGTATATCGATAGTTTTTTTCCTCTTAAGGGTAATAATTCAAAAAGTTAAATGCACCATATTAAATAAACTTTTCTAACCGAGAGAAATGTGGTCGCCGTGGCCGTGGTGGTTAGTGCGTTGGACTACTACGCGTGCTTGCCCGGGTTCAATCCCAGCAAAACACCTAAAAGTTTTTTCACGGTACCACCTCTTTCGAATGTCTGACAAGCAATCAAAGAGTATCATTTGTCGTGAAGAGCTTCTCAACTCGCCGTTCGGAGTCGTCAAAAAACTGTAGTTCCCTTCCATTTCGTGGAAAAAATAACACGCACACACAATTGGTTGCGAGGAGCTAGGCTTGGTTCTGTGTAGGACTGCTGACGCCGTATATTTATTTACTTTTTAACCGAGAACTTAGATTCCACGTTTTAAAGAAACTTGGTCCAGCTTTTTAGGTTCAGCATCATAAAACGCCTAATTACCTTCCTACGTATAGACAGAGAGAATTGAAAGACCAACTCCTATTTCTACGTCGCTGACTCATAAAGCGGCGAATCCCCTTTTTAAATTTAAATTTTGACAGTTGGCTTATTAGATCGGATTCCTCCGTGAAACTTTAGATATACTCCGTTCGTTAGGTATCGACCATTTAAAGAAATTTTTAAAATTCTATATTTAAATGGCTATCGAAAACAATCGATAGTGGTCCAAAAGTATCGATTGCTTTCGATAGTTCTCCACCTCTACTGCTGGTCAATTGCAGTTCTGGAACAGATTATGCCTATCGACTTAAGCGGATTCAATTTCATTCTGTTGGAGGTGGACCATGCTAGAATGTTGGATAGATCTTCATTAATTCTAAAAATGCAATCCTCCATTAATCGAACTCGATGATCTTAGTACCTAAATTAAGACATCGTCTGGATACATACATATGTATTTGACAGCTGGCAAGTACATAAGGTAAGTCCTTGATGAATAAGGAAAACAAAAGTGGACAGATCACTGCCAAATTCACAGTAAGCGGACTGGAGGAGCCTGTATCTGTTTCAATGATCTGACTTCGATCACTCAAGTTATCAATAAGCAGCCTAAGTTAATTAAAAGAAAATTAGAACCATTCATTAACAAACTTAATGACGTTATTTTTTCACAATTTAACAATTCTTTTTCCGATTTCGTCAACAAATCTCCCACATGTTAAAGTTAAGTACCTAGAACAGTTGTTATTGTTAATGATTGTTATCTAGTCTGTTAACTTAAGTGCTTATAGGTTTCTGGTACAGAAACTCATTTGTTAAAATTTGCATGTTGTAAAATGCTGGTTGTTTTGTGGTGTATACCCACATGAATGTGCCAGATTCAACTTTCAACTTTTCTAATCCTGTTTAGCTTGCAGTCATTAAAATACTGCACGCAGCGAAGTACATCAAGATAAAACAAAATATATTTGTAGGTTTTAATCAGTCTGATATTCGTTGAAAATCTAATGTTCCAATAATAAAGGATTTCTATGTAATCATAAAATATAAAATTAATTTCAACAAACTAATATATGTAAGCATTTCATTTGTTTATTTTCATTTAGACTAACTGAATCTCCTCAACTTGCTTGATTAGATCCATATGCTTGAAACTATCGGGATTTTTCGTAAAAGTCTCCAGGACCTTTAGTTTTGCTGGATCATTCATACAATAAAACATTTGCAACTCATTTGCTAAACACTGTGCCTCCTGTCCGGTAAGCACTTTAGTGTCATACTCGCCACGCATAAGAATCACCCCTTTATCTCGAACCTCTGTGTAGTGCACGATGCTAAGACACTCTGGCGCATTTTCAGCATGGATCTAGACAAAATAAACTAATTTAGGTACCTAATGATTCACTCAACAAGAATATGGTTTTTACCTGGTAAGCCAATAAAGGTGTGAAATGTACAGTATTAGCAGAAAACTGCAGCAAAATGAATTCAAATCCTTCACTCCGTGGCAATGGTAGAATGAAAAGTGGATGTTGTTTTGCACGAGACATGAGGGTACCAAACTGCTCAGGTGTTAGAGTGGCTGAAATCACATCCTTCGTCTTATGATATTCAAACCAAATTTGCTTTAGCTCGTCTGCTGACTTATCAGCAACTAACTCAAGCTTCATTATGTCAGAAAGCCTCTTATAAGGTGTATCTGAAGTCTTTTCAGCGAGCGGTTTCTTTGGATTTAACAACTCAGAGTAATCACTGAAAAGTGCCAAAGATAAGAAATTCTTACAGCAAAATATCATATTACCTACCGTGTTTCTTTTTTCTTCCTGGTTTCTTGAACATCTGCAACCTTCTCCATTCGCTGGACAAACTCATCATGGGATGTCTTCTGCAGTGCTGCGATCTTGCCCGCATATTTCTCAAAGTACGGATTCTTGGTCTTCATATCATCCAAAACTTCGTCTGCCCTTAAGCGAGATGACATGATAAATGATCGTTTTGTTACGGAGTTTACTAGCAGAGAAGGGAGTAATCTACGAGCACATGCCATAACAGATTCAAGACTCAGGAGCACCAGCAAGGCCGAAAATTCTATTGCACAACAGAAAAAAAACTCCAATGAAAAACTGTCATTCCGGCGCATGGTTCCACAAAGAGAACACTTCCATTGAAATGGGAACAGTTGAATATTGAAGGGGTCAACACACTGCAGCTATGACTAAAAACTAATATGTTCCGAAAAACTTTGATTGTAGGCATTACACATTAGGTCTGTTCCCGTACTGTTGCAAACAGCCGAAAACAGCCGAAAACTACACTCTCTTCTGTCAAAACATATGAAAAGTCTTCGTACGGGAACAGGATTTGACTGATTTCGGCTGTTTTCGGCTGTTTTGGACAGGTACGGGAACAGACCTATTATTTTACTAAGCTGGATATACACGATGCAATCGTTGTACAACATTCGCGTTTGTGATTAGCGGGGTTCACATTGAACGATTTGTTTGACACACTTGTTGGACGACCAAATTAGGGTAGCGTTCGAATTTAACGATATGTTTGACACACATCATTTCTGATAAGATGTTGAACTGTGAACATGGGCGGGTATTTTATTCACTTCATTAACTGCAGCATTATCGTCTTGGAATTCCAAATCAATAGTAGATAATCCTTCCATTTCTGTTTCTTGCTCTTTTTGGAAGTTTAAATCTTTAAAATACCAACAATTTCAAAACATTTTGTCCGCGCTCGACACCATATTTTCGATGTTTACCATTGAATACACAAAAAAAATAAAAAAAATGACCTGAAGTTTGACAACAAGCGTTCACATTGAACGATATGTGTGTCAAGCATGGCAAAAAGTTGAAAAATTTGAAAAACCATACGATAAGTTGGGCGACTTGTTTGAACGCCGTTCGAATTGAACGATTTGGTAGGTCGTCAAACAAGTGTGTCAAACAAATCGTTCAATGTGAACCCCGCTATTCTGTCGTGGAAAGTGTATTGTGTATGGGATGTCAACAGCCAGGAGTACAATAAAAAATTTGTTTACTAGAAAATGCCTTGGGAAATTTAAAAGAAAAGTGTTCGGAGCATATAAATATTTTTACATAGAAAATTATGTTTTTTTTTTTTTTTTGACATAATCACTCAACGACAGTTGAAGAATGAATGAAATAATATTCTGGTTGTATGGAAATCGCACGTAAATTGTATAGTGTATGAATAACGGTTGTGCCGATATCGGTACAACTCGCGGTTGTAAAACGATTGTATCGTATATTCCCAGCTTTATTTACGATTTGCTTATTCTTCTTTGTTCCACGAAAATAAATAAGGAAGAACCAGCACTGCTTTATCTGATCGTGTAAAAGACGACATGGAATCAGAATTGTTTTGTTTGCAAAAGTACACTGTGACGTCAAAATGATTGTCAAACTAGTATCACATCTTGAAGTTGTCTTAAGTCACCTTTTCTGGAATTATTTTTCAGCTGTCAAATATTTTCTGCACGAGTTCGCTGTCGGTGACTTTTTGTGCTAGCGTTTGAGAAACATTTGTTTCTTTTTTTGTTAATTAATAAATAACAAAAGCAATTAAACAATATTTAAGTATGGCATCAAGTACCTCAGGCGATCAAATCGTTTTGGAAAAGCTAAGTTTCGAACAACTGCAACAAATTAAAATGGAATTTCAATCGGTAAATAGCAGCTCTTATTTGGACATAAACTCGTACCATAGAACACTAACCGCCCATCTATTCGTCATCCACTTTGCAGGAAGTTGAAGCTATTCAAGAATCGATACAAACCCTTTACAACTGTAAAGCTAAGTATGCGACCTCAAAAGAAGCTTTAGAACAAGTACAACCTGATTGGCAAAACAAGGAGATCCTAGTCCCGCTCACAAGCAGCATGTATGTGCCCGGTACGATTAAAGACATGGATAACTACGTAATTGATGTTGGGACAGGCTATTATGTTGAAAAGGTTTGTAATATGGTCAGGAACATCTCAAGTTAACTACATATATGTACATCATTATAGAATCTTGAGAGCTCAAAAGACTACTTTAAGCGGCGGGTGGAGTACGTTCAGGAGCAGATGGAGAAGATTGAGAAAATCCAATATCAAAAGAGCAGATTTTTAAATGCCATAGTCAGCGCAATGGAACAAAAGCAGCATCTGGCCAAACAAGTGGCAAATTAAGTAAAATATCGTTTATCAAACCAATTTTATTTGTTGTCACCCAGCACGAATAAATACAATACAGAAATAACCATTTACGAATAAAACTGCTGATAATTTATGGTAGATGTCATTCATCGCATACTTCTTCTTCGTCGCTGAAATACGAATTCTTCTTGAACCTTTTTCTGGGCACAATGATTGAACTTTGTTTGCACACTCTCAATGGAGGTTCATACTGAAAGAGTTTATTTGTGAGTCGTCATCACTCTCAATTTATTACCTCTAGGTACCTCTTCACTTGGTTCTGCGTTTCCACTTTCACTGGTGGGCCGACGGATTGTACGTTGCTTCCTGCTTGTTTGTTGTGGAACTCTGGCACCCAAGATATTCTGATCGCAGCTGTAACTTAAATGGCCAAACTCGCCGCACTGATAGCAACGACTTTTATCCTGATACTCTCTTCTAAAAACAAAGTACCTGTGTTAGTAAATTAATTAAGAAGAATTAATGTTACCTCTTGATAAACTCAGCACATCGTCCATTATCGTTTGCTATACTAATTTTAACTGTTCTTCCAAAGAGCTAGTGTAAGTACTAACTACATTCAAGCATTAATTAGTGAAAAATGTTGCTAATTGTCCTTACCTGTGTTCCGTTCAGATCATCCACACAACTCTGTGCGTCCTGTACCGTCAGGAAGTTGATAAATGAGACTCCTTTTGATTTTCGTGTTGTTTTGTCGCACATAGTAGTTACCCTATTGCCGAAAACTATTTTTTAGAATTACTCAATTTGTATGTTATATAGCCCCTATTGAGGCTAATTCAACACCGACTGCTTTATTAAGTGAATACATACTTGACTATCCGGCCATACTTCTCGAATATTTTATGAACATCATTATTTGTTAACGAAAATGGTAAATTAGAAGCGTAAACAGTACTTTTACTTGGAGCAAGTTTTTCACTCATCTTTATTTTGACATTTCCAATTTTGATATGTACCTATCTGCTTTTACACTCTTGGTACCTACCCAAGAGATTTTGTCAAATTCTTTGATGTTTTATTTACTTATTAACACGATGAACTCTAACTGCCCGAACAATGGTGACGCTATAGTGGAAGTAGGCAGCGTTGTCAAAGTCAAAATGCACGTAAACCCTAATAGCGCGAACACAATGCGAAGCTGTTGCTGTAGTATGATGTATGGTGAAGCACAAAGTTCAGCCAACTTCAACTTTCTACTTCCGCTACAGCGTCACCATTGTGTTCGGCCAGCCAGTAAACATGAAACAATTTTTTCTTCCTTTTTTTTTTTTTTTTTTTTTTTGATTTGACATTCGCAACAGAACTGGAATGAAAAATATCGAAAACCTACAAAAAGAGAAATGTCAAAAAAAATCGGCTCAAGCACATACTCCGTTTACATGGTGAATTGAAAGTGACTCGAAACTCGAAGATGTTCATTCTCCCCGAATTAAAAATAGAATTCAGCTTGAAAGAGAATTGAGTTTGACATTTCATTCTGGTTTGTATTGCGTTGAGGGGCTAATTCAATTGCTCACAAAATGATAATAATTAAATCTTAATGGGATTCCCATCACTTTCCAGTTCAGTTGTCAGTTAAACTGCTCAGAAGTAAAATAAAAGCTCAACTGAATGCCGAACTGAAGCCTAAATGTACCACCATTTTTCAACTAAAATGCCAACTGAACTGACAACTGAAACTAAAACTAATCATATAAATGGGGCTTTATGTATTCACAATGTTTTCTAGTGAGCGGCATCCAGGAGAAACAGATTCTATGGTATTAATTCTAGAAATAGTAACAACTGCGTCTAAAACAAATATTGGGACTTCTGATATAAGAACGCTTAGAATACGAATAAGAGCAATCTAATCTCTAGAAAAACTTGTCTAGTGATTTTGGATGGCACTTAATTGTAGTTATCTTTATATTGAAGGTACTTTAAGGTTGAAAAAGTTCAAACACTCAGAAATGCTAGGACATAAGGAGCCTTTCGCAGCGTTTGGGAACTAGGGGAACCGTTTGCCCAAAGTCAAACTTCTAAGTTGGTTTGTAAAATTAGGATTTACAAATTAAGGCCTGGAACAATGCCGAATTATTTTATTTTAGTATATATAAAAATTGACATTTTTGTTGTACGTATCGCAATATTTAACCGACATATTTTAATAGTTATTAAGCATAACTAATTGTATACTCGCGGGCACAAATTTTTCTGATTAAACCCTTTTTTAAAAAATCAAACTTGCCTATGAACGATGTGGCTTTCATTTTACAAAATGTTAAGAATTTTCTTCTGTTACATTATCCGATACGCACTGTTTTCGATCTGCTAAAAATAGAGTTTTCAAAACATCTAAAAATACAGAATCACATGCCGCCTTCTGCTGAAAATTAATTTCATAATTTAGAGCTCTAGCCATCAAAAGAAAACTTACAAAAATGGCAGATAGTGTGAATAATAAAATGGAAGATCCTGTTACTGATCCCATTCAAAAGGATTTAAATGAAAACCCTATTGAGATCGCACAACAAACGTTCGAAGAAAGTGGAGCAGTTGGAGGTATAGATGTTGCTGACAAACAGCAAGAACTTCTAGATATGGTATTTTCATTGGAAAGCGAGAAACAGTCCATAATTGAAGAGTCACGTAGAAGGATAACACAACTGAGGAAGGATCTGGAAGTAAGTTGTGTGTTTACTGAGAACCACGCCCACTTTTAAAATAAAACTTTCAAAACATAAAAGGGTACTATGACGAAGCATAAAACTTTTACCATAAGTGCAAAAATATAAAACTTATAAACGAATGGACGTGAGAAGCTAGGCTCCCGTGTCTTTTATAGGCTTCCTTTAGTAACTTTAACAGTAACAGTAACAGTAACTTTTTTATTAAAAACATTCAACAATGCTTACGAAAATGTGTTTCCTCTTTTAGGACTCTCTTCTAGAAAACGAGAAGCAGAAGAAAAAAATCAGCCAATTGGAGCAAACGTTGGTTCAGTCAGCTGCACTGGGTGGTATTGAAGGTCCAAAATCTAGACAAGATCAAGAAGAACTCTTGTTGCGAGCAAAAACACTGCTATTTGAAAAAACCAAAGTTTGCAAGCAACAGGAACAGCAAATTCAAAATCTCAAGACTCATGTGGAGTCAATGAAAGACGTTGTTGCAGTGACCAAAGATATGTTAAATCTGAAGACTGCAGAGGCAGAACATACTCAATCAAGATTAGATACAGCAGCGTTGCGAATAAAAGCTGAACGAGACAAGTGTATCATTTTCGAAAAAAAACTGGCTATATCACAGGGTGTTTACGAAAAATTGCGATCGGAATACGATATTCAGTCGAATATTTTTAAGGTAAAATAATTTATTTGACTGCTAATAAAAGGATTGAAATGAATTTTTCTTTCTTGTAGGGACTAAAAGATGCCTATGAACAGAAAATTGTGGTTCTTTCAAATGCTTTGGAGCGGGCGAAACAGGAGTAGTTTTAATTATGTTATTTTTTTCTTATTTTAACACTAAATACATATATTCATACCTAGAATATGTGTGTGTGGATGTACATGTGTTTTACTGAATGGGATGGGATGGTATAGGAAGTCTGCATACCCAGTAGGAAATTACTGCTTACCAACTCGATTCTGTAAGTGCTTACTTTCCTTATTACAGGACCGATTACATTTACATAGGGATCTCCTAGGGTGGCAAGCACTTACCAACTGCCTTAAGGCTCCGACCCATAGAATCCGTCGACTTCGTTCCGTTGTACTTTGATGTTGAAGTTGAAGTATTGCCGGATAGAGTAGTCCCATAGAACCCGTCACATATCTACATAGAAATGTCAACGATTCTCTTCATTCTCTCTATGCTTCCAGCAATGAAAATGCATACGCTCAATTTGTGAATGCGTGAACTTCAATATGTATGTGAATGTGTGAATTTGAATGCGTGAATGTGTGTACTGACAACGTATCGATGGATGCAAAAAGTCGGAAGTAATAAAAAAAAAATATATATATATATGCGTCGTCTGCAGTCGTCCTATACAGAACCAAGCCGAGCTTCTCGCAACCATATGTGTGTGCGTGTTTTTTCCACGAAACGGAAGAGACCTACAGTTTTTTGCGTGAATGTGTGTACAGACAACGTATCGATGGATGCAAAAAGTCGGAAGTAATAAAAAAAAAATATATATATATACGCGCCGTCTGCAGTCGTCCTATACAGAACCAAGCCGAGCTTCTCGCAACCATATGTGTGTGCGTGTTTTTTCCACGAAACGGAAGAGACCTACAGTTTTTTACCGACTCCGAACGGGGAGTTGAGAAGCTTCTCATGATAAATGATTAAATTGCTTGTCAAACATTCGAAAGAGGTGGCACCTTGAAAAAACGTTAAGGTGTTTTAGCTGGGATTGAACCCGGGCAGCATGCGTAGTAGTCTAACGCGCTAACCACCACGGCCACGGCGACCACAGAAAAGTAGAAAGTAGACCTAATTTATCCGTCGAAGTTCATGAATCCGTTGGTTATGGGCCATCTCCCAGAAGAGATCAGTTAAAAAAAAACAAAGCAACGGATCGACGGATTCTATCGGTAATCACTTATTTCCGCGGTGAATGATAATTGCTGAAAACATTAATTACGTCATTCTGGCGTGTAAGCACTTACTATTGGCCTTACACTTTACAAGGAATCAGTTAATTCAGCAGTGGAAGGTAGTTATTGAAAGCACTAGTTACTACATCCTGGTGTGCATTTACTAACCTTCTTAAATTATTGTTATTGTTATTAATTTTTTTGAAAAGTACTGGCACCGCATAATAACAAACTTCAAATGATGCAACATGGAAAAAATTCCTGAATAACTGTATTTTCATTCCAGGAATGCTTTTGAGAGAAAAATATCTTACAAATGTAACGCCTGGTGAGCAAATAAGTAATGGCATCGATGTAAGATTTCAATAATATTTAAAATAAGATTTTCGATGCGCTACACCTTCGCTTACTAGGCGTTACCATGGCAAGGTCTTACATTTTGAATATTCTCTTTAAACAAATATGCACTTACCATGGAAGCAGTTACAACTTCTCCCACTGGGTACGATATAACTAGCGGCTCGGCTAAACTGGAAATGATTTTCAACGTGCCAATCATAGGATAGGTCAGGGGGCCTATTCCTGTACACGAGTGAGAGTCAATTTCATGTGACAGTGATGAAATGGTATTCTTGAACACGAGTCACTCAATTTTGGTATTCCTGTACTCGAACTGAAACGTCAGATTTCACTCGAGTGAAAATGTAGGTATTCCTAGAGACGATAATGACTGTTTTCTTGTGACAAATTTCTCGTTTAAGAATAGTTGTCGAGTGTCGCTGTCGTGTGAAGTAGCAATGGATTCTGCAAAAATGTAAGTTAATTTTATAGCATTGTTGAACGATTTTGGTGTATAGTGAAATTATTTAATATTTGTATCCATTTTAGGGCAAAAATAGAACGAAGTTTTGGTGAATTTTTTTTTAAAAACATTAAAAAAAAATGCAACAGCCGCATTCAGACTGCGGCAGCAAGTCAAAAATCGAATGAATTGTGGAAGGAATTAAAGGACCATCTGTAAAAGACGTGACTGGGTGGAAGAAGTTAATTATATGAAAAATTATAAAAATTAAAACGTTATATTTTATATTATATTTGTTGATAATTTATTGTATTCTATTTATAGATTTGGTGCAGTTACAAAAATATTTTGAAAAGAAAAACACACTATCCACTGAAGACGATCTGCTGCGGCTTTTAAAGCAGGGTGTGATTGTTTCGAGCAAATAATGGAAAACATCTTTTTTCACTCTAAATAATTCCTAAAAACTGTAAAATATAAAATATAACATTAATAACATAACATATTTGTTTTTGGCGTAACACTTACGTGTTATTCGGTAATTCCAAACAATTTCACGCATCTCATCCTTTTTGAAGTGAATTTGCGGTCGTCCGAGCTTTATCACGATCTAACTGATAATATTATTATTAATAAAATTAATTAATAATTCACAAAAAAAAAAACTAAACTTTAAAAGAACCATTTCATTTTTTCAAATATAAATGCTGAAATGAAATGTCAAATCAGCATTAAGTGAAGTTGTGTGTGGTTTAAAATTGTGTTCTCGAGTGAGAGACAGTCGATCGAGTCCAGGAATACCAAAACGTACTCTACTCGGCTGTGGGCTCACTTTTGACGTCTCACTCGACTCGTGTACAGGAATAGGCCCCCTGGTTTGGTTGATATCCCTTAAAACTGAAAATGTGTGCAACTGAATGATGGTTATCGATCAAAACTGACGAGGTGCAAACATTAGGCGTGTTTTTTTTTAAAAACTATATAGGCTTAGAAAATGTTTTCCATGTTAATTACACACAACTAACTAACTACCACAACTAAGCCTATATAGGCTTACGAAATCTGGATAATTATCCAGTCTTAGGTAGGTACTTAGCCTGGATAGAAAAATGTGCTACCAAACTGTTTTTCGTCGATAGTTATCGAAATGTCAAATATGACATGAAAGTGAGGGAGAAATATCAAGGCCGGTAGCGATCAACCGAACTCTGCTGTCATTTGAATTTTAAATTATTTCTGTTCATTTTAAAATCGGTAGAAAAGAAAGAAATACGAATTTATCCGACAAGGAAAAGAAAATTATAATGAATTAAGTGAACATGTTCCTTATTTTACTATTTAATTGAATTAGATTTGACGAAAAAAAATTCTATCCACCAACTTATTATTGAGCGCTTGAAAACTACCGGCCTTACTTTCAATGAAAACAATAGGCGTGTTTTTTTTTCAAAACTATATAGGCTTAGAAAATTGTTTCCATGTTAAGTTAACGGATTATATCTACCTCTAAACTAGGAAACCCTATATTCCTCCTCATGTTCGGATTAATCGGAGGAATCGTGATAAGAGTAACAGTGACTCGTACTTACTATTTACAACTGAAAATTACTGCGGGCTCTTGGTCTATTAAGACAGCAAAGTAAATCAAAATTCCATCAACTACATCCCAGAAATGGGGTAGGCAGGCGAAGCAAAGTGAGCACGGGCCAGCTAGTATTAAATAAACTTTCTCACCGAGAGAGATTAGATTCCACGTTTTAAAGAAACCCGATCCAGGTTTTTAGGTTCAGACATCATAAAATGTGTACCTGCCTACGTATAGACAGAGAATTGAGAGACCCAATTCTATTTCTACGTTGCTGACTCATAAAACGGAAAATCCCCTTTTTAAGTTAAGAGAAAGACATAATAATGCCCCTATTCCTACGCTCTGACTCATAAAACGGGGAATCCCCTTTTTAAGTTAAAGCCATTTTGACAGTTGGCTTATTAGATCGGGTTCATCTGTGAAACTTTAAATATACTCCGTTCGTTAGGTATCGGCCATTTAAAGAAATTTTTGGAATTCTATATTTAAATGGCTATCGAAAACGATCGATAGTTGTCAAAAAGTATCGATTGCTTTTGAAACTATCGATTATAATCGATAGTGCAATCAATAGTTCTCCACCTCTAAAAGGAAGAGAGATCGAAAAATAACAACAACATCTACGATTAATTGTGTGTCAAACAAAACCTATAATGTGTACGCAAGACTCTTCAGTCAAAAACGACTGAGTTTTGAGTTTTTGCTGTCAGTTTTGATCGATAATGTGTACCACGCTTAAAGCCCGTATGACACTACATTTTTTTCAACTTTTTAATGCACTTTTTAAGTACGTAAATGTCAGCCGCGCGTAAAAGAGACAGAAACATTTTTGCAGGAAAAGGACCGATAGAACTTGTAGCAAAACAAAATTATTGTCAAATTTAATTAAAAAAAACTTCATTGTGGTAGCAATTTATTTGTCTTGCATTGCAGCAGAATTAGATAAATTGGCTCCAGACCTGCAAATCACTGGCAAAAAACAAATATTCAACATAATAATGGATCTGCAAGCCGAACAAATAAAAAGAATTACAGAATAAGTCTTTTTTGTTTAGTTTTTTTTATTCAGTATTAAAAGTTTTAAAGTATATTTCCAAATCTTTTCTTATTTTTTCCGCACTTTTGTTGGATTTTCTTCTATCGGAAGCTATTTCGATGAAATTTTGTTCAATTATGCGATCAATTTCATCATGTGGCATTTTATCGAAAGCTGTCTTATTTTCAATATTTTTTGTTCGTAAAAAATTATGCAAACAAACGGTAGCAAGTACAACGTGGATAGCTTCTAAAGGAGCACGATAAATTGGTGAAAACAAAACTTGAAACCTATTTGCTAGGATTCCAAAAGCATTTTCCACAACACGTCGATTTCTGGATAGCATATAATTAAATCGTCGTTGGTCTGGTGTTAGATTTAATTGTGAATAAGGCTTCATCATATAATTTGTCAAAGCAAAGGCATCGTCTGAAAGTAATGTATATGGAGAAGCGATTTGTGTTAAGGGTAGGTTACTTGCCGGTGGTATATGAACTTTGTTCTCTTCGATTGCGTATTTTAAATCGGAACGAAGCCATAATCCTGCATCGCCTACACGTCCATTTACCCCAACATCCACATAAATGAAACGATAATTAGCATCTGCAATTGCCATTAAAATAAAGGAATGACTGCCTTTATAGTTGAAATAAGTCGATCCAGCTTTCCTCAGAGATTTTATTCTGCAGTGCTTTCCTTGAATTAAAAATCTTTGTATGAACTGTATAATAAATATGTTTCTTATCTTACCATCTATAGCCCCAATACAATTTGGAAATCCCCACATTTCATAAAAGTCCTTCGATATCTTGTACCAGTCACTTTCACATTTGGGAAATTGCAAATATTCTTCGTTCAATACCGAATAAATCGCCGGAATGGTTTCCTTTAATATTTTAGAAATTGTAGACTGATGGATTCGGAATGGCAATTGAAGTGATGTTTGAGTTTCACCTGCAAGAGAAAATAAATGAATGGGATAACATAAAATATAATAATATGTTCGTACCAGTAGCCAAATATCTCAATGTTAACTGCAATCGTTCTTCTGGTCCTATACAATTTCTAAAAGATGTGTCCGACTTGGAAATAAATGGCCGAACTTTTTCCAATATCTCGCCAAATTGTGATGGTGTCATCCTTAAAATATTTGTGTACAGCTTGGTATCTTCGCAGTGAATTTCTTTCAGAAGTTTGTGGCTGAAACCTGCAACGAAGTTATTATTTATTGTATAAATTGTTTGTTTGAACTTGCCTTCTTCTTCCCTTTGCAGTAGCCAATTTGCGGAATACTTTCGTTTTTTTCGCGATTCTTTTTCTTCTTCACATAACGCTGCTGCATTTAATAAATTTATATTTATTATGGCTGCAATTTGCAGTTGAGTATTTATATTATTCATTTTATTTTTAAATAAA
The DNA here is from genome assembly GCA_949775065.1 of Brachyopa scutellaris. Lineage (NCBI taxonomy): Eukaryota > Metazoa > Arthropoda > Insecta > Diptera > Syrphidae > Brachyopa > Brachyopa scutellaris. The sequence continues at coordinate 123,673,218 of OX459114.1, read as the reverse complement.
TCAAAGAAAAACTTTCCCGCGCGGGCACACAATTCTATACGATATTACAATCTGTCAAAAAAAAAAGGGAAAATGTCAAAAAACAAGCTGCCAGCGGCTGGAAAAAGTGAATTGAAATGTATTTTTTTTTGACAGTTTCATATGTTTTTGATTCTTGTGTACGCACTCACACCTATTGGAGCTTTGTATTGAACATCTTTCTTACTGCTCTAAGTTCATTTTTAATGCATTAAAAAAGGGAAAACAAGCTAGTGTCATACGGGCTTTAGATAACTTGATTCGTAGTACCAAACTATTATGTCAACAAATTCATTGTTTTTCTTCACTGCAAAGAATACAGAATGGCCGTCGTAAATATTGAATGTGTTTTCAATAATGTAAAATCAGAAGCAATAGCAGATGGCCCCTCAAAACTCAAGATTGAGAAGTCGCTTAGCAACTAGCCGAATTAATAACACAAATCTCGGTGAGTCCCAGAAGATTTATTAGCAGAGGTACCTCCTATGGCCCCTTCCTTGAAACCTTGTAGTAAATGAACATTTGCTAATTGCTACTTCTGGAAAGGGTGGGATGCAAAGTAGTCGCATATGCTGAAACCGTCGCTATAGCAATCTCCAGCAAGCATCTTTACACTATTAATGAAGTCATGCAAAATGCAAAACAAGCCCTCAAAGAGGACCGCAAGACTAGGAAATTCAAAATCGCTCGTATTGAATTGCTTTACTAAATGTTTTTTGATTCTGGTAACTCCGTTCTGCATTAAATGTATTCTAGTAATTTCTCATTACGATTAAATTAAAAATTTGACCACCAAATATCAAAAAATTCAAAACGGTGAAAGCTATAGTGTATCCCTAAAGAACTTTTAAATGTATGGGGTCGGTCCACTGTGCGCCGTCGTCCGTTCATCATTTCATACTTGCATATACATTATGTATGTATGTACTTACTTATACCTACTTACTGTTATATTAAAATCCATTTATTTTTGTTTTGTTTTATTTAGACTAAAAAAAAATTATTTAAATGAAATAAATAAACGCTTAAAAAATAAAGTCCTAAAACTTTTGAAATTTTTTGCTACTTATTAATCCACATAGGTACCTACTTAAAATAAACTTATATGTTTTTTAACGTTCAACTATTGTTTTTAACTCTACATAACATTTCTTCTTTTGCCAAAGTATGTAAGTGATATGCCACTCTATAGCTACATATGTGCTCTTATCAAACCGATTCAGATTTATGGCGTAATTGTCTGGTGGACCGCCCTAGATAAAGCTATAGATCGCAACAGCCTGGGGAAAGTATATACAAAGATTAGCTTGTTTGTGTGTTAGAAGTGGAGCCATAAGGCTCAAGAAACTGTGAATTTGCAATAGAATACCAGTGTACTTATAAGTTAATTTATTCTTTAAACATATATACTAATCATATACTTACTCATTATTTGTAAATTATTAACTTAATCCAATTTGTTATATTTTCTAATTATGCCAAACAACTACAATTTACCCTATTCTCATTAACCATTGCATTATGTAATCATTTATACCTACCATGAACAAATTAATACATACAAACTAGGAGTGGGTTTAAAAATCAGTTTTTCATCTCGTAACGACTTAACCGTTTTTATTTCATTAAAAACAGTTGTTTACAAAGCAACTAGGTAGGGTAGTGGAACCTATTTCCGAACATCTCCAGTAGTCGAACACTTTTGAATAAAATACGTTAAAATAACGTTATTTTTCTTCTTATCAGTAAAAATTCAGAAGAAAACGAATATGTGTACTTTTCTTTTTGAGTATATGTAATACCTCACTCAAATCTTTACTATTTCCTATTCAAGCCACAAGTTTAGTGAAAGGATTTGATGTTTAAAGAAGTGCAAGTGAGTTAAAAAAAAAAATAATTGTGCAAAAATACAAGGTAAGTTGACTCAAATGGTTTTATCTATACATATAATAAAGCTGTAAATTACAAACTGTTTTTTCGCGCATCACGCTAGAACTACTGGACGGATTTTGATGAAACATTGACAGAGTGATCGCTTAAGTTCTTGGTCCATATCATTTGTACTTTTTATCCCGGAAAATTGCATGGTTTTAAGAAAATATTGAAAAAACTGCATAGTTGAAAGCAAAATTACAATTATTCAGCCCTAACTCAATAATGGCTTATCGGATTGAAAAACAAAAACAAAAAGGTGAATTTAGTAAATTTTCCCCTGATTCATTTGAGGTATAAAACATCCTTCTGCGTTGTCCTGAAGCTGAGCAATGTTCAAAGCAATTATTCAAAGCATCGCACACAATTTTCTTTCAGCGGAGACCACTGCCAGCAGCCGTGCAGCAGGCGGGGCATCAATAGTGTGTGTGTGAGTATATGTGCGCGCTCTAGCGTGATCATTTGTTTTGCACTTCAGTGTGCTACAATTATCATAAGCATTTGCGGCTCTCATACTCAACCAATTTTAATTTTAACAAGTCAAAAGAAAGAGAATTTTCTAGAACAGTGAACTGCATTTTCAGTTTTTAAATATTATTAACAAATTTAAAAAAAAAATACCGAAAACTATCCAAAATTAACTTCTGTTGTTTTAAGAGTTAAGAGTATTTATTTCCTGTTACAGATTATAAAAAAAATTAATAGCTTATTAGGATTATTAATAAATATTTTGCTTCTTGCACTATTCTAACGACAGCTTATTGATGCGTACGGAAGTGAATTTTACGTTTGAATATGGTGATACATATACATCTCAAATTTTACAAATTTTGAGTTACAACAGTATTGTACTATTAGTGCGGTGTGTATGAATGAATACATATGTATGTTTTTGCCATATGGAAATCATCTGGGAAGCATTTGTTGTTCATTAGTACGAAGCCAAGGTAATATTGCCCTTGGCTGTGGCGTCGTCAGTAGTTACGATAGCTCTTAAGTACTGGCACGTGTTAATGGTCAAAGCGCAGAATACATATCAATCAACCGGGTTATGGACGAAAAAATAACAACCAGCTATTTGGTCGAATTTTTGAATTCTTTATCTGCTCCAGGGATTCCATCACATAAATTAAAACTAAAAGTGGGTGTGCCTATTAGACTTCTAAAAATTTGAGCCCAGCTAAGTTATGTAACGGCACCCGATCTAGAGTTACAACTCTGCAATGAAATCTGGTGGAAGCGAAAGTGTTGACGAACTGTGGTGCCGGCGAACATGAATTTATCCCACGAATTCCGACCATACCTAACATTTTTTCGTTCCAGTTTAAGCGTATTCACTTTCGCATCAGCGTCAAACTTTGTATTAAAAATATGTCCATAGTTAAATACATTGATATTTTTTTTAATTATCAATTATTTATAGTAGATGATGTTTTATAGCATTTTAGAGCATGTTGGTTTTTAAGAACTATGGAATCTGCACTTAGGGGCTGAACTACATTGAAACGACATTGATAAAATGCAATTAATCAACAAAATTTATTACAAAATTTTCTGAAGTTGCACAAATACTTTGATGTATCTCCGCTCCCACTGAATGCGAAGCAAGGCGGGCACGGGTTCAGGTTAGGGATGAGCGATGTTGGCAAAATATCGATATTGACATCGATGTCAACATCGCTGACTGAACATCGATGATCGATAATAATCGAACTCAAAACATCGATGTTTTAAGACATCGATGTTATAGGATGAATTTATAGAATGCCGAATAATGACGTAAATAAACAACATACTTGCATGGAAGCGGCATAAATCTCGACTTTTAAAGTCCCAAATACACAAAATCCCGAAAAAATGAAACACGATTTTTTAAAAATCCCGAAATTGGGGAAAATAACCAGCATTATTGTGAGTTTCAGCCGAACAACATTCCGCCCGAAAAAATCACATTTGACTTTTCCCCTATTGTGAGTTTCGCCCGAAACTTCATTCGGGCGAAATGAAACACCATTGATAGGTAACAGCTGAGAATTTCGCTTATTTATAGGTAGTAGGCGAAAAAGAGAACAACAAGACGGAATTTGTTTCTTTATTTTAAGGCAAGAATAGTAGAAATTCCAGTAGAAACTCACATTTTTTTAAATCTCAACAAAAAGAAGTAATATTTTACTCACAATAGCTTTTAAAATTCGGGCGAACAAAAATGTTTCGCGTGAAATATTTTTCGGGTGAAACTCACAATAAGGCTGAACAGATCAAAATTCGCGAATTTTTTTATTTTCTCATGCTAAGTCTTCAATTAAAAAAAAACATTCAAAATCTTCAATTAAGAGTCCGGTCTCTTTTGCTAACATCGTTTTATTCTTAACATCGATTATACGATATTTTACGTACTTCAACATCGATGTTAAAACATCGATGTTTAGTCTCTCAACATCGAGGTTTTGTGAACATCGATGAACATCGCTCATCCCTAGTTCCAGGTGGTTCATTAATAAAATTGTTTGTTATTGTGGATAATTAAGCATAGGCCCGCAGAATAATTTGTGATCATACCAGTCTATTAAAGCTTCCGATTTCCTGGTATACTAGAAAGTTAAGGAACATATTTTCTTAGCACTTCAGCTTTGAAGAATCATTTAGAATGTCTAAAAAATCATTTAAATCGCTCTTGAGGAAATAGGCGAAGCAAAGCGAGCACGGGTCAGCTAGTTTATTAATAAAGATACATATTTTGTGGAATATCCAAAATTTAACCAAAAATTTTATTTATTTGTTGCTATTTTAAACTGTTTGGTAAAAGGAAACCAAATTACCAACACCAATGTTCGGAATTAGGCAACGGCCTTAATTTTATTTTCTTTTCAGCCTTATTGTCAGTTTCACCTGGAGAATATTTCACCTTTTTGTTAAGATTCAAAAAATATTATTTTCTACTAGAATTTCTACTATTATTGCATTAAAATAAACAAACAAATTACAATTTCCGCCTTGTTGTTCTCGTTTTCGCCTACTAAAAACAAGGGAATAATTCAGCTGTCGTAGTGTTTTATTTCGCCCGAATGACTTGGCAGGACTACGCTAATTGACGTTTGACTGTTTCACATCAGCATTGTTTTCATTCAAAGTAAGGGCGGTAGTTATCAAGCGCTCATTAATAAGTTCGTGGATAGAATTTTTTGTCGTCAAATTCAATTTAATTAAATAGTAAAATAAGGAACATATTCACTTAATTCAATATAATTTTCGTTTCGTTGTCGGATAAATTCGTATTACTTTCTTTTCTACCCATTTTAAAATGAACAGAAATAATTTAAATTTGAAATGACAGCAGAGTTCGGTTGATAGCTACCGGCCTTCATATTTCTCCTTCACTCTCATGTCATATTTGACATTTCGATAAAATTTTCGATAACTATCGACGAAAAACAGTTTGGTAGCACATTTTTCTATCCAGGCTAAGCACCTAAGAGTCTAAGACTGAATAATTATCCAGGTTTCGTAAGCCTATATAGGCTTAGTTGTTAGTGTAATTAACATGGAAACAATTTTCTAAGCCTATATATGTAGTTTTGAAAAAAAACACGCCTATTATTGAACAATACATTATCTTTCGTATTTTAAATACAAATTATATTATGATTGAATGTTCGAGTAGACGAACACTAAAATTATATCAGGATCCTTTGTTCGAACACCCCTAAATTACCTCCAAATCCTAAGTTATCCGATATGTTTACAAGTTAAAAAATATTGTGGAGTGGCTAGTTAATATTGCGAAATGTGGTTTTCCACAAAAACCCAATGAACTTTTTGACGTAGTTCAAAAAATTGTTCTGGACAATAAAAGAAAAACCCTTTTAAAGATGGCAGAGCTGGAAAAAAATGGTATTATAGTATCTGTGCGAGTTCCAGAAACCGTATGCAAGGCAAGAGCTTCAATTACAGAGGACTCTATCCGAAAATGGTTTCATGATTTAAACGCATATTTAGAAGAGCAGGGCTGGCAATATGTTCTATTGGACTCGAAATGAATTTTTAACGGAGATAAAATATATTTCAGCTTAGCTCCAAAAACGGAAACGGTTATTGGGCCTGGAGGGTATAAAAATATGTATCAGTTAAAGTTTTCGAACGAAAAGGATAATATAACAGTGCTCTTAGTTTTATTGGCATGTGGTAATATATTGCCCCCACTTGAGGTTAAAGGATATGAGTCGCTCTACCCCTACACGAAAAACAAGCGTTCCTGAACAACCAACCCCTGTTCATTCTACTACTGCCGGTAAAACTAGCATCCATTCTTATCCTACAACACCTATTTCTGCATTGCAAAAGTCTCCAATTAAGATTGTTCTCAGCCTAAATTAATCGTTTTTCTCCGACTCTTATTGGAAAATCCGGCTTCAGTACTTCCATGAGTGCTCTAAGTCCAGCTTTTTGGACCTATTTTCTCATTGAGCTTACTGAAATTATTTATCCTTTAGTTCGAAATAGATCATTTTGAATATACATTGAAGTCTTAAACTGATACCGACGGCTTTGGAGCACCAACAAATTATCTTCCACTGAGGTCGTCTTTTTTTGCTTCGCTGAGCCTTTCCTTCTGCTGGTAGTCACCGTCTTACGATACTTTTTAAATTCCATGCTATAGTTCGTTGCACAACATTAAATCTTTCAGAAATTGGACAGGTTGTCGAATTTAGACGTGACAGATACAAAATATTAGACTTACACTCGGAACTGATTTTTCCGATGTTTTGTTTTAATAATCACTTGCTAAATGCACTTCTCATTCATAATTACATCGAGTTTGTTCACTAATTGAGCAATCGTAGCTCTCATAAATTCCAAGAACTGCCATCCGAAAGAGTAAAAAAAGGTTTGAGCAATATTTTTCAAACAGCACTGTACGTCGAAACGACGAGCGTCCTTGATATATGAACATATCTCAAAAGCATGCGCGCGGTGAGAGATGATAATTCTAATATATTATGTCCATATTGCAAGCAAATTGTTATACATTCAAGTAAAGCCTTTAATAAGTTTAAAACACATGAAGATGTTTTTGATTTATTGTTCAAAAAAAATATAGAGAACCCAGGTTTGTTTTGGAATACAGCCGAATTTTATGCAGCACAATTATCTAAGTTGTCAGTTAAGCTCCTGAAAATTCCTGCTTCATCTGCAGATCTTGAACGGATGTTTTCCAAATGAAGCCTCATACACAATTCCATGAGGAACCCTTTATCTTTTGAGAAGTCCAAAAAACTCATGCACTTGTATGTAACATTGCGAATGGAGGACAACTTTCTTGTAAATGAAGAAGTGAGTGAGCAAAATTAATACCGAATACAAATAAACTTTTTTTATAAAAATTCCTGCTTTTTTAAACTTTATAGCGTAATTTACTCTGCCAACACTGCCGATGCGCATATTTTTGATGTTTTGGAACTCAGCCCCTTATTACAACTATTTGTTAGTTTTTCATTATTTGCATTTTTTCAGTTTTTTTTTCGTTTGCACTAAAGTTATATCAAAATGCTTTTTCGCTTGTTTCGTGAAAGAAGTTATGTATCAGCGAGAAGGTAGAATCATGTTTGTATGTAAGTATGGCGAAAATAAAAACGTTTTTTTTGTAACTAGTTCTTAAACTTAAACTAGTTTCGTTTCGTTAGCACAGAAAACGAAAATGACCTACCTCCAATACAAACCAAACAACGCATGTATGAAATTATATACTTTTTAAAAACGAAATTATGAATTGTGGATTATATGTTCAAAATTGAATATTTGTGTGTTCTACATTCCACTCGAAATAACAGTAGTAAATTCGTGCTCTGCAACTAGCTTTGGTACTTAGTGAGACCAAATCTGATGTTAGTGAGACCAAAAAATTGGTACGCTCTGCAAACGATCAACATCAGCTAAAAATTGGTTTGTTTTGCATGTTTACTCGTACCATGTTTTAGTGTTTACGGGCGGTTTACATCTGATTTTGACATTTCAAACAAATAAATTCGAAGTGGATTCCAAAAATTCGAATTCACTCGGAATGCAGAACACTGAATTCCATTTCGAGTGAATTTTAAACTTGATTTCAATTCACTTTCACTCAAAATGCAGAACAGGGCGGTAAAGTTTGAAATTTTTTCAGTACATATATGAATTAAAAACAGCGTGATATGTGCAATTGTGGACATCTTACCATTATGGTTGGTATTCTTACCAAACGTGAATTTGAATAAAAAAAAATACTGTTCCGACGTTTTATTGTTAATGTATGTTATTTTTATTTTTTGTGAATAAAGAAAATGCATCAATACATGAATGGGGGGGTGTGAGAGCGAATCAATTAATAAGTAATAAAATAAAATAGAAGGCTATGGAATATAGGAGTTATGAAACTTGTTTATCCATCGAGTTCGCCAGCGGCACAAGCGTCACCATAAGACTTGCCCTGTTTATCTTCTGGGTTTAGTTTGATCATATCATCAATTCGCAGGATAGTGATTGCAGCTTCCGTGGCGAATTTCAATGACTTGATCTTGGACATTGCCGGTTCCAAAACTCCAGCCTTCTTGTTGTCTTTAACAATACCCTCAATCAAATCTAAGCCAGTCCACTTCAGATGTGCATGTTCAGCCTTTAAAACAACAAGACAAATTAATATAAAAATTTCACTCGGCACTCCTGCGACTTACTTTTGTTTGACTGGAATTATGGTAAGCTCGGAGTTTGGCCACCAAATCGGTGGCATCTTTAGCGGCATTCACTGATAGGGTTTTTGGGATAACCAAAAGGGATTTGGCAAATTCTGCAATCGCCAATTGTTCCCTTGAACTCTGTGAGACGCAAATTATTTGATTATGACGATTTGTTAGATTAAATTCCTTCTTACCAATGAGGTAGCAAAGTTCTCCAAGTAAATTGAGAGAGCAGCTTCAACACATCCGCCACCAGCGACCACCTTCTTGCTTTCCAACACCCTCTTCACAACGCAAAGGGCATCGTGGATAGATCTTTCCATTTCGTCACAGTAGAAATCATTTGGACCACGTAGAATGATTGAAGCAGCAGCTCTAAGAAACAATTAAATAATTGAAATACCGCACGTTTTGACACGATTTGCGAAATCCTACCTCGCCTTTGTTCCTTTAATCAAAATCAGTTCATCATCACAGATTCTTTCCTGACCGACTTCGGCAGCTTCACCCACCATTGATGAATCAAAACTCTCCTCACCGTCCATATTAGTGAGTGATGTACAGAATGCAGCACCAGTTGCCTTGGCGATGATTTTCAAATCCATTTTCTTAACACGACGTACGACCATAGCACCGCACTCAACGAAATACTTCATGCAGAGATCATCAATTCCACCAGAGCACAGGATGACATTCACTCCGGTCGCAAGAATCTTCTGGATTCTCTCCTTAGTAATGTCTAACTCACGAGCGCGGATGCCTTCCAACTTGTCGGGATCATTGATGAGTACTTGAACACCCATCTTCATTTTTGTCTTTTGTAGGGAAAAATCTAGACAAGCGATTTTCGCATTTAAGATCTTCTTGGGCATCTGTTGTGAGGCAATGGTGCAGTTCAGAGCATAACCGGGAATCAAAAGACTTTCTCTTGCGGACTTGCCATGCGCTTTCAGAACGTTAACGGCTTTAATTGAGTAGGCTGCGTTGCCTTTTGGATCGGTAATCTAAATAAAATAAACAAAAAAAATTGCAACCACATGTCAATGTCGAACTCAAGCAGTAATATTTGAGACTAACCTTAACAGCTTGGGCAGCATCCACTACCATAGCAGAGAAAATATCAGCATCGGCTCCGATAATCTTTGAGCTCATAGATGTTTTGGCAATGTTGATAAGGCAGTCCCTTCCCAGTTCATCGACTGGTGCGGTTAGATGCTCAGAGATGTATTTGCATGCCTCCTTACATGCCAACCTGTAGCCAGAGATAATGGAAGTTGGGTGAATTTTCTGTTTTACCAATTCATCGGCGTTCTGTAAAATAAAAATTATGCAAATTTATTTTTGAAAAAAAAAAAATAAAAAAATCGTGCAAACCTTAAGAAGCTCAGCGGCCAAAATTACCACAGAAGTGGTACCATCACCCACTTCCTCGTCCTGCAATTGAGCCAGCTCAACAAGGACCCTAGAAACAATAATTCCATTTTATTCTTCTTCTCATTGGTTTTTAAAAAAAAACTACTTTGCAGCTGGATGTTCGACTTCCAAGAGCTTCAAGATAGTCGCCCCATCGTTAGTCACCGTGACATCACCGATATCGTCTACGAGCATTTTGTCCAAACCAACTGGACCCAGTGAGCTTTTCACAATGTTTGCAATAGAACTTGCAGCCATCACTAGTGAAAAAACAATAACTTATTAATAAAACACGCATTTCATTGAACAGATGCATGGTGACCGACACAAAGATGCCGAGCCCCATAGCGTGCAGATAACCTACAAAAAAAATTACGAAGCACAAAAACAAATGTTCTCGTTTACCACATTTTAAGTAATGCTATAATAAAATCACTTTGTTTTAACATTCAATATTTAGTAAATCAATCAAAAAGACATATGTTGAATGGAAAAACGTCGTTAAAAGGTAGCTTTTCATTTCCATTTGCATTTTATCGGCGAAAATCCTCTTTCGACTTACCGTTTTGGGTGCGGACCGAAGCTCCTGATTGCCTCGTTCCGGCAATGGATAAAGGACTCGCCATGGTCGACATTTTAATTAATTACAAATTAAATTGAATAAAGTTGAAATTTTCAAAAACTCAGTAAACGCACGATGACCGCCTGACTAATACTTTCCGTCAAAATTCTAGAAGAAACAAGAATTGTGTACTTTCAAGTTTTTTTGTTGGTAGCATGTGACAGGGATTTTTTAGTCTTGAAATGTGGCTGCACTAGTTGAGGTGTTCAGAAAGTGGTTGATGTCTTTGCTGACTGGTAATGGTGTGAATTCAAAGATGGCAGGTATACCTTGATTGTAAAATTTGTTTTAAATTCAAACATCTTCACTTCGCGGTTTTTGTTTTTACTTCATATCCAAGTTTTCAAATAAGCTCAGATCTTTGCACCGTTTAACTTAGCTATTGAAATAATCACTTCTTGGCATATCGTTTTCGTCGTTTTTAAATCCTCCTTATGTGTAGGCGAGTCGACATCACAAGATCACATTTAAAAAAATAAAATAAATAAATATACGGCGTCAGCAGTCCTATACACAACCAAGCCTAGCTTCTCGCAACCATTTTTGTGTGCGTGTTAGGGACTTACAGTTTTTTACCGACTCCGAACGGCGAGTTGAGAAGCTTCTCATGGCAAATGATACTCTTTGAATGCTTGTCAGACATTCGAAAGAGTTAAAAACTTTTTAAGGTGTTGGACCCGGACTGCGATTGAAGCCGAGCAGCATGTGTAGTAGTCGATCGCACTAAACACCACGGCCACGGCCACCACCAGATCACATTTAAATCGTGTACAAATCTACTACAAGTTCGTCGAGTCGTCTAACTAAACGACACGACAACCGTAATCGGAGTGAATACATACTCTTGAATGCTTGTCAGACATTTGGAAGAGGTGGCACCGCTATGTTTGTTTGCTGGGATTGAACCCCGGACAGCACGCGTAGTAGTCCAACGCACTAACTAAATGTGGGTATCCAATCCACAGGCATGCAATGATATGTAAAGTAATCCCTAATAATATAAAACAAAGTAAAAATTCCTTTGCATGGACCTACACAGCAAACGGCTAAATGGATTTTGATAATTTTTTTATATAATAAGGAGCAGATTCGTGCATAAAAAAATATCTGTTTTTAAGTGCGAAAACCAAGAAATTCAATAATTAGACTTTGAACCTAAAAAAGGTAAGCTTCTCCTTCGTCTATTTTATTGAAATTCAGATCAGTTTTAAGAGCTTTAAAATACGCGTCTTTTAAGTCCAAAATTATATTTCTACGTGCTCTACAAGCTGAGCAATATTAATTACATCTTGACATGACTTTTTTAATTAATTTGTTAATTGATCACTGTTCTGAAACCAATCTCCGTGGTGTTTTCTTCTTTTGGTTTCCTTTCGATCTCTCTTCGTAATTTGTATTTCTCATTTTTCCTATAAATACGCGTTAAATCTGAGTGGAATGGATTTGTGTATGTGTCTGCTCTGCTCAGCGTCAGCGCTCAAGCGCAAAGGTTTTATTGGTGCGTATTTTGTTCTTTCTGTTTTGTTTACATTATGTTCATGTATGTGTGTATACAATACACTACATAAGTTAGTTGAGTAATGCAGCTGGTAAAGTTTTGTAGAGGGGTGTTTCGTATTCGTGTAATTGTATTTCGTGCAGTGTCCCCACTTCATTACTTCCAAATTGTAGTGAACAGCTCCAAAAATCGTAGTGTTTCACAGTAAATCGTAGTGTTTCACAGTAAATCGAAGTACACTACCCCCCTTTCACTAACACACACCCCAACCCTTTCTTCTCAGCACAATTCTAGAGGGGAATACAACGGGCCCGATCCGTGGCCTACGTAAAGAAGAGTGATCCTCACCCTCACCCTCATTCAAAAAGAGTAGAAGAACTTGCCACTTGCGATTGCGACGACTTCGGAACTGCGAATTTCTTCTCAGTTTCAAATATAATTGGAAAAGCATGATAATATGATGTACTTACATGCATATGTATGTTTATAATTATGAAAGCACTATTAAAAACGTAATTCGTCCGCTGAATGAATTGAAAGTATCGCTTCATGGTAATTTTGGATTAAATATAGGAAATTATGTGCTGCAAACATTACCAACCAGTTACCACCAGGCGACGCAATACGCAAATAACAAAAACCGTTATTAATACATTGTTGTGCTTGCGGCGCGGGTTCGACTTTTGACATTTCTACAAAATATTCCACTGAACTGTAAAGACATACAGCTGAACGTTATTATGAAATCGGTGCATTCAGATCATTCAGTCCGAAATATTGAATCGTTAAAACATTTTTGCATTTTCTTCAGAGCTATCATATTTTTTCTCAAATTGTAGTGTTTGAGAATTTTTTGTAGTGGCGTAGTGAAAAAGTTGAAAAGTAGAAAAAGTGTAGTGAAACACTTCAATTGTAGTGAAAGTGGGGACACTGATTTCGTGTGTTATACTTGAGTGCAATTTTAAGGTTATTGAGTTGGATTGGAATTGAGTTCTAATTTTTTTTTTGCAGCGTTCTTCTTCTTTATGTGCCTGGCTACACGATCAATTTCATACCGATTCTTTTCAGTGAGACAGGTATATTTTATGTGAGTTGAAACGAGAAGGGCTGATTTCACCAAAAGCACACCGAAAATCCGATTTGATAATAATTCTCGGTGGAAGATGCATGTTCTTTTCTCAAAGCGTTTCATTTCTCATACATTTTTTCATTTTTTCCGACCGTCGGAGGGTTCACATCATGGAAAACTCAAAAAAATAATTCTCTGTGCAGGACGGAGCACGGAGATTGTGTGTTCTGTTTTCAAAGTGTTTCCCTCAACACATTTTGTGTGTAGCCACGGGGAAATTTTCAATACCTAGTATGCCATTGACCGTGTAGCCAGGGCCTATCTGTTCTGTTTTATCTTTTATCTTTTAGTTGGCATTGGCAATTATATTTCAAAGCGGAATATAGTCAATTTTTCAGCGAAAATTAGTTAGCGATCAAATCGGCCTGATATTGGGCGAATAAGTCGAAATGCAAAATTAAAATGAAATGCTCGATTACATCAAATTGATACAGCAAGTGGCCAGCAAAATGATCCATATGAGAATATTTCGCTACCATGGACCCGAAAGAAAAAATTCCGGCTTTCAATATGAAATGTGTATTGTTTTGCATAGCTTTTTATCATTTTCATCTGACGAAAAATGGCTTTTACTACCACCTATGTTAGCCGTGAAAAGTTGTTTAACATAATTTTTAGAGAATGCGCCAAAGTATTCGTAGTAAAAAAGGAGCTTTTTATGAAGTAAAAGTTTTAAGAAAAATGCATTTAAGGTAAGAAATTGGAACAACCAATTTTCAAAATTTTGAGTTTAAGGGGCCATAACTTTTTTATGACTGCATAGATGTACATAAAGTCTTCAACATTTCGTATGCGCTTCTAATTGCCTCTCCGAAATTTAAGGAATTGTTTTTGTATCTGTAGTAGCTCAGAAGTAATATCATTTAAAGTGGTCCCTTACTTCGACGGGCTGTAAATATACCCCACTGTCATACGATTTTTTGTTCGCTAATCTGCAGGAATTTACAGTTAACGGATTATATATACCTCTAAACTGGGACACCCTATATTCCTCTTCATGTTCGGCTTTATCGGATGAATCGTGATAAGAGTAACAGTGACTCTTTTGGTTACTATTTACAACAAAAATTACTGCGGGCCCTTAGTCTATTAAGACAGCAAAGTAAATCAAAATTCCATCAACTACATCCCAATGTGGTAGGCAGGCGAAGCAAAGCGAGCACGGGCCAGCTAGTACATTATAAATTTAAACAACATATTAGGTATATACACAATCCAAAATATGTACTTCCAATCATCTGGACGTATGGTTATCTTTAGTGTGATTTTAAAAATGGTTATCTTTCTAGGGTTAAATCTTCGGCATACCAAAAATTCCAAAACACTTTATCCGCGCTCGACACCAAATTTTCGATGTTTACTCATTGAATTCACAAACCAAAATTAAAAATGTTCTAGAGTTGGCGACAAGCGTTCACATTCCACGACATGCTTGTCAAGCAAGGTAAAAAGTTGAAAATTTTAAAAAACCGTGCTACAAATTGGATGACTTGCTTGAACGAGCATCCGACTGATTTGGTCTAGATACACCCAAAAATTTGCAACTTTGGGACAAAGTGTTCATATCGTGTGAACACCTATCATATGCCGTATGAACATATGAGCGAATATGAACACACGAACGTATGACCTCGAATATGCACAGCGAACATATTGTTTGAACGTAGCTTAATGAATAAGTACGTTGATTTTCGATTAGTTCAAAATTCGCGCGAATTCTAAATGGAACGGCCGAAAAATAATAGTTTAAAATTCACTGTAACACTAATTGGATTTCTAAATTAAACGATAACTTATATGTATGCATATACGTTTAGGAAACTCCTTCAGCTGTATCTGTGTTCAGAGCTCCCATGAAAACAACAAGCGCTATAGAGGGCTATAATAGTCGACTAAGTAGGAAGTTGGTGAAATTTGGGAATTTTCTTAAGTTCGTTGATTGCTTGCTGGATGAAGATTTAATAAAATCAAAAGGATTTATAATGTCAACTTAAAAAAAAAACAAATCATTATTAAATACATACAATAAAAAAGAAGATGCTGGATGTGCTTGAAGCATTTGTGAATACCTCCTCCCGGTAAATGTTCTAGTGTGGATATATGCACCTCTGCCTGAATGTGTATATAATCAAAGCGTAATAAGGCCGACTCGTCTTTATTTCGAATTTTTAAGTGAAATAAGGTCGAATTTCAAAATTCGACTTTCATAATATTGTTATTTTTTCAAATGTAAAGCTATCTATAATTGGAGATTTTATGATAAAGCTTTTAAAGCAATAGAATCCTCAGCCACATGAAACTTTCGATAAACAAGAAGTAATTAAAGAAAACTTACCTCAACGGGATGTTAATCCAGCTTTTATCTTCGACTAAAATAATAGTAATCAATGAAACATGAAACGTTATTAACGGTCAGCGCTCATTTAGTTCAATCCACTACCAAAATACTAAAAACAAACTCGACCAAACTGATATAACTAACATGAAAAAACAAACAATAGTACACATATGTATATGTAGTTGTTATTAATATTGATTATTCAGGTAAATTCCATTCACTTCCATTTATATGAACATCTGAATTTGAATTTATTCGTCTTAATTTCTGTTTAGCGTTTCTTTTTATGATTTTTTGTTTTCAGTTTCTTTTTATATAGTTAACATTCTACATTCACTAAATAGTATGTATAAATTAAATCTTGTTGGTTATCAATAATTTCGTGGTTTCTTAACTTAACTATGTGTTGCATGTTGCATGGTTTTTTTCTTTTTCTTTATATATTGTAATTTACATGTTCTTGAATTCATTTTTTGTATTCTAAATAATTTATCAGTGCTAATATATTTACAATTACACAGTAAGTTGTTATCCTATTTATTGTTTAAAGTACATAACTAGAAAATAGTATTATGTATATACTAAATTTGCATTATTCACTTAAAAAGCAGTATATATATTTTTTTAATTAAACATTAGATACATGTATTGTGATGAGTTTCCACGACCTCCTGTTCTTTTTTTAATCACTGGGCTGTTTTTCTTGTTTCGCGACGCTTTTTATATATGTATGCTTAGAACTAGTAGTTATGTTTATTTTTTAATTCATTGAGTTTTATTTTTGTTTGAGTGTGGTTTTGAAACTCTTATTTAATTTAAATGTATGTATATATTTTTTTTTTAATTCGAGTGACAGTAATTGTTATTTTGAATAAGCATGCGCTATACATAAACTGTTACCACACTACATTTGCTTTGCTTGGTTAGTACATAAATACATACAAAAACAAAAATAAACGGAAATAATCTTAAAAAATACTCAACATGAAAAACATTACAAAAGAAAATAATATGTACATTCATTTTGAAATGTGTATAAAAAAATCATATTATAGTAATAAGAGCATATAAAGCACAAAGAATAATATCAAAATCTCTCTTTATAAGGTACATAAATATTTTAAATTAGTATATGAATAATTAACCCTTTAATTATTATTTATGGTAATACTAAAGATGACACACACGAGGACTTACACCTAGTACACTTTTTTAATCGTTCAATTTCTCAGTAATCTTCACCTTTTCATTTTCTTTACAAGTACTAATATAATGTATAAAAAAATAAACAAAAAAACAATTTTATCAAGAAAAATTATTGCAATTGGGATGTACTCTAGCTTAGAATGTAGTTTTTTTTATTATTATTTTTGTCGCTTCTCGTACATTATTGAGAGAAAAAGTTCAATAGTGAAAACATTAATTGAATTTTTTTTTATAGTGTTTAGTTTTACATTTTCAATTTTATTTTATTTTTTAAATAGAAAATTTATTTTTTCTTTACAATTTCAGTTTTATGTATTGGAGTTGATTTACTTGTTCAACGATTACGTGTTGAGGTTAATTTCGCTTACTTAGTTTAATAAGTGTTTTTATGGTTGCATTTCTGTGTTGCGTTACTTCACTGAAAGTTATACAACAATTAATTTGTTTGTATATAGCTAATTGTGTAAGCCGTATTCTAAATGTGTTAGTGGGTTGGTTATACTAGTTGTTAAATGTGTAGTTTACTTTAGTTTAAATAATGTTTCTTTTCTTCTTCTTTCTGGGTTTGCGGACTTAAGAATAACTCTATAAATGTTTTTAATTTTTTGAAACTTTGCTTTCCGCGACTTTCGATTTTTCTTATAAATTTTCTTATTTCGTTTTTACTTTGTTATTTAATTTGTTTTATGCTAAGTTAATATCCTAATTTACCATTAAGGTATGAGATTCCATTGGCGCAGCTGAATCGTAGAGGGTGTCAGTATCTTGGGTTGGTTCACCTTGTAACTGACATTGATTTGTTAGGGTGCCAGCACCGCAGTCACAGAAAAATCTTTAAAAAAGGGAAAGAATAAGGTTAGTACAGGAATTAATAATAATTCGTTATTATCGTTCGTAATGCTCTATTTAAATCGGAATGTAAGAGTTAGACATTGGTTATATATTTTTTATCTACACGAGATTCCCAGATATTTCCAGTTATAGCCGATAAACAAACGCAAGCAGATTCAACTTTGAGGAAGTATTACATACTAGTCGTACTTTTATTATAATCTTTAAATGCTTGTAATGATAATGAATAACAGAGTTAATAGGAATATAATAGTACAACCTGCCAGAGCTTTCGGCTAGTTGGTGTACATTTTGCAAATACAAATATCGTATTATCGTATTTTAAATATTTTGTTTACAGGTAATTCGGCTTGCATAAAGTTAGAGACTTGAATCGTAATGCATTTATTAACTATGTGTCTAATAGGCAGTATTAAATTGTATTGCTTTTAATTTCTTACATCACTAGCCAGCACAAACAAAGTTCGTTTGATATGTGGAGAACATAAGTCAACTCCAAATCTTACAAAACAAAGCTATGCAAATCATTCTGAAATGTAATCGGTATACTCGAATTGAGTGGATGCTTTCATGCCTTCAATAGATGAATATTAAGCAACGAATTTACTTCAACGCATTTATTTTCGTTTTCAAAATGAAAAATGGTCTATTGCCAAATTATCTTTCGTCAAATCTAAAGTATGTCCAAGATATGCAGCCCTACAATTTAAGTTCAAATTCGAAATTCCGTTTGCAGTATTATAGAGACAGAACTACAAATATGATTATGTATAAAGGACTTAAATTGTTTAATGAATTACCAAATGAAATAAAAAATGAAACGGTTTAAAAAATTGTTAATTATACATGTTAAATCTAATATATTGTAAGATGGAATATAAGTCTTGTAAATTGTAAATCAAATAGTATTACATACTTAATAAATATATACATACATACATACAAGCTGGCCAGGACAAGATCTGGTGAGTGGGCAGACGTTTTAGCCAGAAAAGATATAGTATCAATATTTATATGCCAAAAACTATTCTGCACCGTATCAATCAGCTCTCCAAAAACTTGTATCGAAATTGTTAAGCTACGAGCAGACGATTTTAACGATTTAACGATTTTTATTGAACAAAATATATATACAATTGTCTTAATTTAAACTTACAGCTATAAGATACAATGGTAATACAAATTTGTTGGCACACTGGGGGCCTAACCTTATACATTGACTTAAAATAAAAAATATAATTGTATATTATACATGTAAACTTAAAATTAAAAGTCGGTTGACTTAGATATCCTCGGGGTGTTCCGTCCCGGTTGTTAGTGGCGAGTTTGGTGTGGGTTGTGAGGGGGGTTGGCGTTTAGCCACGGCGGTGGGCTGACCCTGTGTCAGCGTAGAATACAACTGCTTCCTCGTTGTCGATTGGGGTGATGTCTTCATCCAGGGTGTCCAGGGCGCTGAGGTACCACGGCTGGGGTAGTCGCTGTTGGGTTGTCATCCTTCTTATTAGCTGGTTCGGGTGGCTGGCTGCGCTTCCTACTAACTTCTTAGCCAAAAGTAGTAGGTACTTGTCGATTGGTATTATCTTTGCTTCTGAGTACAGATGGTCATTCCTGCAGTATTTTTGACGCTGTCGGTCGAAGAATAGTCCGGTGCAGATCCTCAGTATCTTCCTTTCAAAAACTTGGAGTTGTCTCATGGCTGTCTTCGAGATGGAGAACCAGACGGGAAAGCTGTATCCGATGACTGGTCTCAGGAGTTGCTTGTACATCAAGGTCTTGGTTTGTTGGCTAAGTCCGGTTCTTTTCTTCATCAGTGGGTGGAGACGATGGAAGGCCCAGTTGGCTTTCTTTAGGACGTTCCTTGCGTGAGGGTTGAACCTTAACAGCTCGTGAAAGTGGATCCCCAGATACTTCACGCTCCGTTTGGTTGTCAGTGTTGTACGAGCAGACGATATGCAAAAGTCGCATATATATGCGAGTCTGACGTAATTTTTGCGTCATCATATGCGATTAATGCTCGCATATCGTCTGAACACCTATTTAGGACAATATGCGACACCCAATTCCAATATGACCGCATATTTGCGAGCAAATCCTAGCCTACAGACAAAATTAAACTGAGCATGCAAGATCTTAAAAGTTTGAAAATTTCGTTTGGACTGTGTGTAGGTACTTTTTTTTTTTTTTTTTTTTTTTTTTTTTTTTTTTTTTTTTTTTTTTTTTTTTTTTTTTTTTTTTTTACTTTGTTTTTTCATTTTGCTTTGGTTGGGTTGTGTTGTGAGTTGTGACAGTTAAATTGTGAAAATAATTATTATTATAATGTAATTGTGTAAGCAATCGATCCGTAGGCTACCTAGCGGTACACGAAAAGAGTACATGTCGCCATATAATTATAGTCGAAATAGTAGGTCTGTTAGTGGTCGCCGTGGCCGTGGTGGTTAGTGCGTTGGACTACTACGTAATGCTGCCAAGGTTCAATCACAGACCGGGTCTAACTCCTAAAGAGTTTTTTCACTGTGCCACCTCTTTCGAATGTCTGACAAGCATCAAAGAGTATCATTTGTCACGATTGAGCTTCTCAACTCGCCTTTCGGAGTAAGCAAAAGACTGTAGGTCCCTTCCATTCGTGCAAAAATATAACACGCACACACAAATGGTTGTGAGAAGCAGGCCCAGGTTCACCTCGAGCTGAAGCGCCAACTAATAAGTAAGAAGAAGGTCTGTTTGGTTACTTTTTTATGCACAAGGAATTGAGACCTGTCAAATAGTAAAATCCTCTCAAAGATAGAAAACTTGAACAAAAGTTACCAAACGCTTTTGAAACAACCCTTGGCTAAACCTTTCTATTAGGTTTTGTTTTCCACTAACAATGAAGAATATGATATTTCACAAACTGTCAGATGGCTGGTTTGACAGAGTTGAACTTTTAACAGCACACCCCTACGAAAAGGTGTAGCTTAAGATCGCAAGCTGAGAAGTCGCGAAGTCGTACCCAATCTTTGGCCCATACACGACCAATCCTTTGCACTTGTACACTCGCTTCTTCGTGGCTTCCATTTTCGTCCTCATTTTCCATCACATCTTTTGCAAAAATCGCAATAACAGACCATTTTCTTTTTGATATTTTCAATATATTTCCGCAGTTTAAATTGTCACAAATCACCAACACAATACAGAAAATACAAAACGATTGATGATGCTCGCAAATCTGCATATGATTGAAAATATGTGATCTGCAAATTTTGTCGCATATCGTGTGAACACCTCGCATATAGGCCACAACAATTGCGACCCCATTTGCGAACATATCATATGGGACAAAAGTCGCATATCGTGTGAACACGTCTATATGCGAGTTTTCGAGCAATGCCTTCTTTATAGAATTTGCGATAAATTTGCGAGTTTTTTCGTGACGTCAGCACTCGCATGTATATGCGACTTTTGCATATCGTCTGCTCGTAGCTTAAGAAGCAAGGGCACTTTATTACAGAAAGACGGAACTAAAGGTAACTGACAATACAAACTAATTTCCACAAAAGATCAAACAAATTCTATATTTCTCCAGAAGTTGGAGACACCTGGTCATAGGTTTTTTTTTTGCATTTCAGACAAAAATAATTGGTTGCATGTCAGCGGCAATATTTTAAATCGGAACGTGATCTGCCAAACAGTCAAAAATAAAAACGTTAGGGTTGGTTGGGAAGGTAAGTAGTGGGAGATTAGATAGTGGTGTATGGTGCTACTATGGCGGAGAGCAACGGATTTAAATTTCCATACAAAATGTCCCCCCTGGCCGAATACAATTCAAATGTTTTTTAATTTATATGATTTTTTAGACTACAACTAATTTCCACTTACCTGTCATGCCTTATAAATTCAACATCATGGCCAGCGTGACAGTTCTTAATGCAATTTACACAAATTGCATTTCGATCGGTTGTATTGCACGTCTGACATCGATAGAAGTCATGCATGGGAAAGGACGTGTAACTGCTGATTTTATACAAGCATTGCCCACCCGAAACTGCCTTTTCCACTTCATCCTCATTATTAAAGATATTATTTCCCCTAACTATTGGTTGTACTCCGCTCGCCAGACATAGCCCACCGAATTTATTTTTAAATATTTGATTGTGTTCCAGTGTTGCTGTGGCATTATTTGTGATTTCAACACCGGCTGCCTGGCCATCATAAATTCGGTTTCTTCGCAGGATCGGATGACTTTGTGTTGAGATCAGTACACCAGCTTGTGTGTTGCGGAAAATGTCATTCTCTTCTAGAATTCCCTTGCCGCCATTAAATATGCATATTCCACCATCGCGACCATCATAAATCTTATTTCGTTTCAATGTTGGATTCGAATCGGTCTTAATCCAGACGCCTGCCATTGCATTGTCGAAAATTTCATTTTGCTCCAACAGACCCAAGCCACCATTGTAGACCAATACTCCACCGTTTTGACCACCCCAAATCTTGTTTCCTCTTATAACTGGGTTACTCCCAGTTCTTATCTGCACGCCCGAATATAGGTGGTTAAAAATATCATTGTCCTCTAGCTTGCCATGACCATTATCGTAAAAATATACACCAACCTGTAAGAAAGAAAAAAACAAAACATGCTGTATAAAATTTTAATATAGAACTTTAAGCTAACTTACTTGTTTGCCAGAATGAATACGGTTCCGCCTTAAAACGGGAGTGCTGCCAGTTGTGATCCAAACGCCGGCCAAAGTATTTGAATAAACCTCGTTTTCTTCAATGAGACCTTGTCCTTTCTCATGTACATAAATGCCTCCATGCTGACCATGGTGGATTTTATTGTGTCGGACAATGGGATCACTATTAGTACGTATCTGAATGCCGGCTAGGGCATTGCCATAAATATTATTGTGTTCAATGAGTCCTCGTCCTTCACCAAAGATATATACCCCGCCTTGATGCCCATTGTATATTTCGTTTTTACGGATAGTGGGATTACTGTTTGAGGTTATCCAAACGCCTGTTAGAGAATAGAATAAGGAAAACAGAATTTGTTATGCAATTTTCTATCTTTTAAATTCGAATATTAATTGCTCATCCATAATAAATCAAATAAAACCAAACAAAAACTCACCAGCAAAATTGTTGGAATGTATGCGGTTCTCGATAAATTGGCCGAGTCCGTTTTCATGTACATAAATGCCACCGGTTTGGCCATGATGAATTTCACATTTCACCACTGTCGGATTTGCCCCTGCTTTCACCTCAAAGCCAGCTATTCTGTTGTTATGGATGTCATTCTTCTCAAAATATCCCTGCAAAAAGAGTAAGGTTTATAACAAAATACTATATATTACTAATCAATTCAATACCATTCCATTTTCGAACGTAAATATTCCAACATCTCGGCCGTGATGGATGTGGTTTTCCCGCATAATTGGACTAGCAAAGTTCTTAACCCAAATTCCGGCAAGCGCATTTCGGCTTATCTCATTGTGCTCGTAGGTTCCCTGTGCATAATCTGTCACATAGAGCCCAACATTCTCACAGTCACTTATATCGCAGTTCCTTATCGCTGGGTTGGCGTTTAGGCCACCAACGCATACCGCTGCCCCTACCACCGATGAGCTGCGGATGATGCAATTATCTACCGTAGGACTACAGTTTTCGCCAATGTCTAGGCAGTAGTGCTTGTGGTGGGACACTGTAGACGTTACGTCAGGCGAGAACTTTAACGTAATGTATCCCACGTATGCATACTTTGCACCTTCGACGAACATTACTGTTGAGCCTGCTTCTCTCTCTAAAATAACTGTTTCAGCAACATTTCCTGGTGCAGCACCAATCAGTGCAATATCCGAGTCGATAAACAGATATTCACCCTTGTAATGGCCAGCGTGAAGGAATATCAGGCTTCCGACGTTCTCTGGACTGGTGTTGTCATCAGCACCGTACAAATTGGCAGCATTCTGCTGTGAACTTAGACCGGAAATACTATTCGGCATGCCAATATTTGCAGCGGCATTTAAAGCGGGACTATTAGAAGAACTATTGGAGATTTTATCCTCGGGGTAATCAAGAGCTGATTGAATTGTATTGAAGTGAACTATGTTACGACCTTTAAACTTCTTCTCTTGGTAACCTGGACGCACATGGATACCACGATACAACTGTCGGAAGCTCTCCTTCCATGGATTAGCGTAATCCGAATCCTCTGGCTTTACAAAGACATATTTACTTGTCTCGGGATTGAACAACGGCAAATCGTATTCATAGACACACTGATACAGACGCTTCCATAATTCCGTATCGTTGGCAATTGTATTGAAGCGCTTGCAAACCAGAGATAACCGACAAAGATCCTGCTCCAGTAAATATGAAAATATTGTAAGAAGCACCTCGTCGGGCATCTCGTATTGCAAGTAGTGGGCGGCAGATGGCCCACTGGTTTCTGTGCTGGTTGCTGTATACATTCTCTTGGAGCGTTTTCTCGCCGGAAGCATATAACAGCTGTCTTCACATTGTAAAGAGGCAGACGTAGACGTCGATGGAGTAATTGCGTGGTAATGAGTGGTAAAGTTTCCGGCACACGACACAACGCTGGACGAAGGTCCTGCCGTCGGCACTGTAGCGGCGGAGCATGATGCCGTGGCACTACCAGCAGCACTGCTCGTACTGGCAACACACCATTGCTCATGGCTAGAAGGGGGTATTTTACGTCGCAGGTCATACGGCGACTGGTGACAACATCCAAGTGATGAACAACTGCTTACTGTTGCTGCTGCTGCCGCAACTGCAGTTGCATTGGCTGATGTTGTGGGCAAGATAAAGCCGGATGTTGAAGCTACAAAAGACACAGTGGTTTGATTCATCATCTCTAACACGTATTCACTTGTGTTTGGTCACCTACCTGAATTTACCGCTGTGCTACTTGTGCTAGTCATGGAATTTGTGCTATCTGGAAATGATAAGACATATTTAAACAAATGTTAAATTGTTTCTATACACATTCAATCAAAATTACTTATGCAATTGAGTGCTGAAGAACTAGTGCTGGTGGCGAGTAAGCCGTTTCCTCCGCCACCTCCACTGGTAGTCGTCGCAACGGATGAGGAAGATGTGGATGCGCCGGATGATGAAGATGACGATGAAGATGTCGAAGATGTTGAGGAAGAAGACGACGATGACGATGACGATGACGTTGACGTTGACGTTGACGGCCCATTCAAGTTGCCAATATTCGAATTAAATGTATTGGGCGAATTTATGGAACTAGATGATGTACCTGATCCACCAGTTGCAGCTGCTACGCTTGGTCCACCAGCCCCAGAGGGAGCTGCTCCAATTGTTGGCAAATTCTGTAGAATTGGCTCAAGAATGTTATCTATTTGAGGAATAGAAAACAAATGTTTATATATACATAAGTATCTAAAAGTGAAGCGAAATCAAATATTAATTGTTTGAATAATTTTACAAAGAAGCAATATGTTCATACATATTATGTTATTTAGAAGCACATATGTATATAATTTTAAATTGTGGCAAAGTTTTGAGTTTACGAACTAATGGTTTCGGCGTGGATATTTTACCACGCGCTAATGCATCCATTACACTTTTTACTTAAGGTGGCGCTACAGCTCGGGGTAAACCTGGGCCTGCTTCTCGCAACCATTTGTGTGTGCTTATTTTATTTTTGCACCTGCAGTTTTTTGCCGACTCCGAACGGCGAGTTGAGGAGCTCATTGACAAATGATACTCTTTGATTGCTTGTCAGACATTCGAAAGAGGTGGCACCGTGAAAAAACGTTTAGGTGTTGAACCCTGGCTGGGATTGAGCCCGAGCAGCATTGTACTCCAACGCACTAACCACTACACCACAGTGCCGACGCATCCATTAGACAGAGTATAAAAAAGAAAATGAGATATGTTGTAGCTGGTGGGTTGCTGAATTCCTTCAGTTAATTTAAAATTTTAGCCGATTCAAAAAGTAGACAACTGCGGCTCAACTAAAGCTTTATATTGCGCACAATAATAGTTCGCTGTATTCTCTGAACAAAAAAAAAAGACATTTGTCGACCATCTAACTGCCCATTATAAGTGTGGTTTTAGACCATGAAAACCTTACTTCTACCAAATATTTGCATTGCCTGAATTTTTGAAGAAAACTTAAGATAAAAAAAAAAGATATTAAGCTTAATTATTATCGGTCGTCTTCATAATAACAATAAGACAACGGAAATGCACCCTGCTTTATAAGGCCAATTTATAGCATAACTGAGTTTCTTGATGTCCGAAAATGTATTTTTAATAAAAAATTAAGTTGAAATAACTAAAACCCGACTAAGGGAAACACTTACTTAAAAGTACGAAACAAGATGAAGCGAAACGATGATGTTCAGAGTATAGCCTTGGTCGCATGCCCCTGTAAGCAATAGCATGGTAGGAAAGATAACGGTAATCCGCCATCTTGGAGCGTCCGCCATATTGCATTTTCTGTGACGTCACATAGCCTAGGACACTCTCCGGATCAAGACAAATACAACGACACCTCATTTGTTGAAATCGGTTCCATAGTTTTAGCCTGTACGAGGTGACATCCTTACATACAAACAAACAAACAAACCCAACCTGTTAAAACCCTTCCTTTTGCCTAGTCGGGTAAAAAGGCAAAAATAGGGAAAATATTGATATGAGCTTGAATTCCTTGAGACGTATACAGTAAGCATATATTGAAAGATGAATCAGTTAATTAATTTTGAGCACCGTAGCGCAAGTGGTTAGTGCGTCGGACTACTGAGCCAGCGGTCTTGGGTTCGAATCCCGCCGCAAACACCTAAAAAGTTTTTCACAGTGCCCACCTCTTCCGAATGCCTGACAAGCATCCAAGAGTATCATTTGTCATGAAAAGCTTCTCAACTCGCCGTTCGGAGTCGGCAAAAAACTGTAGGTCCCTTCCATTCGTGCAAGAATATAACGCGCACACACAAATGGTTGCGGGAAGCTAGGCTTGGTTCTACCTAGGACTGCTGAAGCCAAATATTTATTTTATTTTTTTTAATTAATTCTATCGCTGGAGCCAACAGATTGAAATCGCCGCAGGAAAAAATTAATATGAACTTTAATTCCTTAAACATATTGATAGATGGATCTTTATTACCCCGCTAAAAATCAACAACCCAAATGGTTTGTATGAAACTGGTCCGTAGATCTCTATAGGCTACTAACTTTGAAAAACTTTAATTTTTTAGTTTAAATAGATATCTTTAAAATATGCCCCGGTAGCAGTTTAATGTGATAAGACAGATATCACCGGGCTTTACACGTATACATACCTATGTATGGATATGCACATATGAACTTTTAATAACACTCAGCAAGTGCAATCTATAAATCACTTTTCATAAAGTTATATTGCACTTTTGTTTGAGACATGTTTCCTGGTAACCAAGAAAAGAGGATATTGATTGGCCGTCTTGGTACCGGAATTAAAAGAAACTAGATACAAAGCTTTATTAAGGATTTATGTATCGTGAACTCTTTATGGTAAAAACATACTGAACAAAAATTTAATGCAGGTACATACATATGTATTACAATTTCGAATATCGATATATACGTATTAAATTTAACATTCCAAACTTTAACGCAATCACGATAAGCTGAAACTTATTTTTTTTGTATAAATGAAATCATACCTACATACCTTGATACCTTCATACAAATGTACATGAATAAATGGTTGTAAATCATATTAATTGTATACATTTTTTTTGTTTTAATCTGAGCCTATTTTTATTTAAGTATCGACACACTCTGGACTTATTGGTTACAGTTTTGGAGAAGAATCTTAACCTACTAAGTTCATTTCAGAGTTTTACATTTTTGTTTCCGTCTTATTTCCTTGGTTTTATTGTATAATCGCTGCTTTGGTAGAACTGCTCTGGCATTTAGAGAAATTTGCTTCCTTTGTCAGTATGTCTCCACCCATTGTAGGGTGAAGTTATTTGTTGTCTTTTTTTTACCCAATATTAAGTACAGTAAAGCCTGTGTAAGTTGTCAACCTGCGTTGCAAGAATTTTTGCCCAACTCAAACAGGTGGCAAACATTATGTAATAGTATTCGTTTTTTTTTTTTTTTTTTTGAATTTTAATAAAAATAATCAAACTTCGATAAAAAAAACATGAGATTAAGTATGTATGAACATTTTCGGATGAATTCCAAGATGGGCAGGTGGACAGCATACAAAGGAAAGGAAAACTTTTTTGGTGTAGTTAAATATTGGCTAACTTCTGCACCTGGCCAGCTTACGAGGGTTTCACTGTATTCTTCTAAGCCCTCACATCTACGAATTCAACACTTGATTGTTTGACAGAATTTGAATTTCTCTCTCTTTATCTTTAATATTGGCAAAACTATTTTTAAGAAATACATGATCTATTGTAATTTTTGTTCACCCTTCGTTGCGCCCAGTTGCAGATCTGCAACATACCAGGCATACAAATCTATGCCTTCGATTTTTTCCAAATCGGGTTGATGTTGCAGATTTGCAATATATCACTCTTTTATATGAGCGAGATTCAAGTCCTGCACATGGCATACATACAAATTTATAAAATTTGCTGGTATGTATCAGTCAAAGTTTTTCTTTTTTGCATAAAGCCGAAATGCATGCTTGATCGGATCCTCTACAATAATTAAAAAATATCAGAACAGCTCCTTTTTTATAGAAGATACTCTGATTTTTCAGGTAAGGATATGTTATATTCAGATCAGGTGAAGGTTTCTCATTTTAGTCCTAATAACAGTCGTAGTGAGTAAAAGCCGTTTTGTTGCATCTATGAATATATGCGCTTGCCAACCATATATGTACATACATATCATATTATTACTAATATATAAATTTCAATGTCACGCTCTTACCTCGTAATCTTACGATTCGATAAACATAAAAACTCTGTGGCAACAAGGAAAAACAGCATAGGTCGATTTTTACAACTTTTCAGGAGAGCAGTTGAAAGGTTTGACGTTATCTTACAGAAAACTATGCATCGTATAAGAAAGTTGTTGATACAGAAATAAAGATGAGAAAAAAAATATTTTTATACAATTACTTATGGTTGCGTTAGTTTCGTTAGCTGTTCGAGCATAAGAACATATTTCAAAAGCTTCCGGAAAATCTTTACTTATGCTGTTTTTCCATAAAAACATTTGTGCGAAAATTACTCATGTTGTTTTTTGGTGGTCTATACTCAGCAACCGCTAGAGATAAAAATAAGAAAAAAATTTGGCAAATAGAATCGTGTTCCAGTTCATTAACAGCCTGTGCCTATTATAGCCCATTTTTTA
This sequence comes from Brachyopa scutellaris, assembly GCA_949775065.1. NCBI lineage: Eukaryota > Metazoa > Arthropoda > Insecta > Diptera > Syrphidae > Brachyopa > Brachyopa scutellaris. The sequence goes on along the minus strand of OX459114.1, from coordinate 123,644,178 downwards.
AGTTAATTTATTCGCAATATTATTTAAATTAATGCAAAAATAAAAACACTCTAACAAATAACACTTTCTTGCGAAATGTCACTTATTCAAACTACAAATAATAGGTCCGTTCGCGTACCTTCCCAAAACAACGAAAATCCACGAAAAATAACGAAAAACAACGAAAATGCGTTCGCGTAGGCAAAAATTTCGTAGTTTCGTAGAGGAGAGTGCTCACGAGAGAGTAAGAAATTTCCCCAAGAAATTTCTTTCGGGTATATTATGAAAACTGTCAAATCTCTCATATCACATACATTCTTTATTTTTTGGTGCTTAATGCGTTCGATTACTTTTTCGTGATTTTTCTGTCTTTGAGATAATTTTACCCCCACTCATCCGGATTTAACAGAAAACCCATATTTAGTGCAAAAAGTACGCGAACTACTTATAATCCACACTTGTGGATAGTATATATTGGTAAATTGCAATCCTTGGGGTGCGTTCGCACTGTCTTTGATTCTTCGAACTATAAATGACAATGTATGTATTGTAAGTAACACTATATTTTTTAGACACGGGCGAAGCCGGGCGGGACAGCTATTGTATTTATATATGCGTTGAAATGACCTGCAGCTTGATAAATCCAACATTTTCTCCTTCTCCTTGTCAGACAAGGGACAGTTCAGACAATTCATTACGGGTAATCTCATCGCAGCCAACATTCTTCAGAATCCTCAACCTCAGCCGTCAACATCTCGCGCAAATATAATAAAATCGATTCGCTTGTGCCCAATTTCGCTGATAAGAACCCTATTTCCGCTGTTTAACGCTTTGACAAAGCACATAAAGTGCACATACCAGTAAAATGTGCGTTTGTGGTAGCAGGCGTATGGACGGGGTGGGCATATCATTGGTAGACTCAAAATAGTAATGCGTTTGTTTTACCATCGGCTAGACATGGCGATGACAAATGCTTGGCAAGGTGGCGATCAAGGAAAGAGCGAGCAAGAGAAAGTCGGATATAGAAAAAAATTTGCAGACAAAAAAGGCCGGTTTAACAGGCACTACCAAAAGAGGTTCAGCTTGATCAAAAGAGCCATTGACCAATATGGATGAAGAAAAGAATACGGTGTAAGATGTCCAAAATTGCACTGGCTTTACACAAACCTTGTAAGAAAAATATGAAGTAAAACAAAATAAATATTATTTCAAAAATTTTTCTGCCAACTTCTAAAAAATGTAAAGGCTAAGCGCAATGTAGGTACAATAAACATGTGTAGGTATTAAAAAAAAAACAAATTGATAAAATTTTATATTATTTTTCCTATAATTCTCACATACTTTAAGTGTTGTTTTTTCTGAAAATTTTAGGAAAAAAGTAGTTGTTGCGCTACGAAGGGTTAATTTACGAACAATATTTTAACCGTATCAATCGAATTATGTACTTGCGTTCAATATTTGATCAAATTTCATTATGATGTGAAGACTAAAAATATACACAAATATCTAGGTAGGTACATATCCATAACGAGTTGTTATATGTTTATATTCATACATATGTCTATTATATGCTATAAATATAGATTTCAATTGTACCAAACACTTAAGTCTTTCTAATACAGTGAAGGAAATACATATGAATAGCCTTATACTTTTTTACGGGAAACGCGCTTTTCTCTTTTATTTTCTCGGTGTTTTATAAAAAACGGTAATTTTGCAAGATAATTGAACACTTTGAGAAAAGTTTCCGGCAAATGAATAATTTCTTTTGCGTCTGAGTTGTCTTTCTACTCGCATGGTAGACTTTCTGGGGGAAATTTGGTTAGCCTCATAACAATTTTTATTTATTTACTGAACAAAAGTTGATCAGGTAACATACAAATAATATTTGTTTGGATTTTTTTTTTAGTTATGGGTATTTTGTTTTTAGTTTGCACTTTTATTTTAAAAATGGGACGTGGAAAATCTCTAACTCCTGAAGAAATTGCTTCAGTTAAGGCTTACAAGGAATGTAAACTTTCCAACCGGCAAATTCCCCAAGAAATTGGAAGATTTCCTAAAGCTATTCACAATTATGTATTTGTAATTGCAACAAAGTTACGGTAAAAACTGAGTAACGGAAGAAATATGCAAATCAAAAGGTGAATAATACGTCGTATTGCTAGTAGCGCCGTGAACAATCACATGACAGCCTCTGAAATTAAGGCATGTCTGGAGTTGTCAGTAGCCTCCAGATGTGTTCGACAAATTCTGTAAAAGCATCCTCAAACAGAATAGCGAAAAGAGCACCAAAGCCCAAAGCTCACAAAGCGACATTGCGAAAGTCGTCTCGACTTCGCCCGAAACTACATGGCGTGAGCCGATGAACGGTAGTGTCCTTTTTAGCGATGAGAGGAAATTCAATCTGGACCGGATGGTTTTCAAAGTTATTGACATGCATTGAGAAAAGGACCAGAAACACAATAAGCCGCGATTTCGGAGGTGGAACAGTCATGATATGAGGCGCTTTTTCCTTTAAGGGAATACTACCGTAAGCTTGGCAGTATATTCCCGGTATAAACTCGGAAAATTACTACTAGTCTAATCGAACATACTGAGACTGTAATAGCAGAGAACTTCACTTTTCAGCATGACAATGCTGCCATACATTCAGCAAAAATAACAATGGAGTGGCTTTTAGAGAAAAATTTAGAAGTACTTTAGTGGCCGGCATGCAGTCCTGACTTAAACCCCATAAAAAACTTATGGAGAACTATAGCCCGGAAAGTTTACCTTAATGGCAGACAGTTTCAACCGATTCCTGAGTTAAAAGAAAAAAATAGGGAAGTCTGGAATGAAATTTCATGCGAACAATTGGAAAAATTGGTCAATTCTATGTATGACCCGAATTTTTCAAGTTATTTCTAACAAAGGAAAGCACACCACATACTAAAAAACAATAACAACCATAAAAATTAACATTACTTATCTCACAGGTAAGAGAATTTCATTATTTTTAATAGTGAGGCTAACCGTAGTCCCAGGCTCAACTCGAGCTGTAGCGCCAACTAAGTAAGTAAGTAGGGTAAAGGCACTAGTGGTCGGCCACTCTCTAGTGGTCGGCCACTTTAAGCCTTTTCCTCAAGTAATATAAATACCGTTATGAATTTTCTTAATGTGAAGATGCAGATACAAGCAGATACATGTCCTACACATCTATCCTCAAATTTGATATTATTACGCAAATACTACAGCTGGTAGATGCACATAAGTCCGTGCACATTTGCAAAAGTGTAAAAATGTGGTGATTTCTTGTTTTTTTTTAGTTGCATATTAACAAAAGTGTTAGTTTATATTATAATTTGTTTGGAAAATAACATTTTAATGAATTTGTATTGTTCTAAAAAGCATAAGGAATATATTTAGTGGAGCAAAGATTACAAAATATAAATATCAGTGTAAATAATTAGGTGGCTGACCACTAGCATCCCATTTTAATGCGAATTTCAGTCCTCGGCCTAGTATGGCCTTACTTAGTGCTTTTTTGTTTGTTCTATGCTACTAAAAATAATAAATTATTATTTATTAAATGTTTTGCATTCAAATAAACCCTTAAATGATCATTGAATATGTTCTTTTTATTGATTTATTGGACCTGGCCGACGACTAGAACTTTTATGGCCGACCACTAGCGCAATATGACTTTTTTCATCAATTTGTTGATTTTTAGAGAACAGTGAGGGTTTAATTAAAAATTCTCTTTTTTATCGATTAATATTTGTTTCGACATTTAATGAAATTCTGTTTAAACATTTTTCAACAAATACTTTAGTAACTGGAGAAGCAAAGTGAAAAAAAAAAGTTAAGTGGCCGACCGCTAGTGCCTTTACACTAACCGTATTTCCGTTTAAATTTTAGTTTTTCTGCACCTTATCGCATATAATTATGAAATGAGCTGTTCCAACTTTTTGTTTTCTTAATTTTTAATAAGTTTAATAAATCCCAAATCACTAAATAAAATAAATAATTTGATCAAAAAAATAAAATTTACAACAATTTACAACAAAACTTCAATGAGGCTATTCATATTTCCTTCACTGTATGTCTCACTGAACGATTTTATAAAAACAAGAGGAATTTTCAACGATTACAAAATTTAACATTTACTCAGCCTTATTGGGTGCGAATTATTCATTTAAAAAATGCATATGAATAAGCAAATATGAAGTATACATACAGTATTGTTCGAAACCTAAGCAAATTTTTCCTCTGAATTATTCAAAGTCGAATATTTATGGATTAACTCGTTTTTATAAAAATAAGATATTTTTTTATTTGCTACATTAAGTACTAGACAAAAATCCAAAATTATTTCATTCAAAGTAAATAAAAAATCAAATACAAATACATAATTTAAAAAAAAGGAGCTGTTCGAAACCTAAGCAACTTCTACGTAAAGACATTTGTTCAGCGAGGAACGATTCTTTGCAATCTTACATGCAACGGTTTTTGTTTTAGTTAGCTTAAAGCATTTGTCTTATAAAGAAGTTCCAATTTTACAATTTTTTTTCAATCGATCTACTAACTAATTATGTATGGAAAAACGTTTAAATCTAAAATTATTGATTGTTGTGGTATGGGTAAATCCCAGATCTCAATTATTAAGAAATATAGAGCAACTGGTCGCCGTGGCCGTGGTGGTTAGTGCGTTGGAGCGTGACTTCGATAAGATTCAGCGATATTGTGACGACTGGAAGTTGAAGATCAACCTCCAGAAGTCAGAAACCATCTTATTTCGGACGCCGTTGTCTGGGGCCTCATGGGACACCAGAAGGAATTGGCGAAAGTTCGCAATCGTTGGGCGACACGGGCGGCCACTTGCATGTCGAAATGTAGTCAGATACCTCGGGCTCTGGCTAGACCAATATCTGTATTTTAACAAACATATAGATGCTGCTCTGGCCAGAGCCAGAGGCGCTTTTGCCCTTACAAAGAGACTGTTTTATAGCAGCCAACTCGATGCGAGGGTAAAGGTTATCTGCTACACGGCCCTTATATGGCCAATGATAGCATATGGTTGTCCCGTGTGGTTCAACGTCGGACCAAGTTCGATGGAAAGGATTCGGGTGTTTGAGAGGGCTTGTCTTCGGGCTTGCCTTCGTTTATACAGAACACCAGAGTCTGAGTACAAAAAATTCTATTCCAATGAGGTCCTATACAATAGGGCTAACTTAATAAGAGTGGATAATTTCCTGATCAAGATGACTCGAAGGCACATTGCAAGAGCAATGAGTTCGATGAATAGCCTGATCTTCGGGGCTTATTACCCCAATTTCACGTACCACGAAAGAGTGCGCCTTAACGGCTTCGTTCCATCAGAAGCATTCCTCTATTTTGACCAACAGGGTCTGATCCAGGATAGATCAGCGGTGCCGCTAATCTTCCATGTTGCTCGCAAGACTGTGGATAGGCGGCTCAACTACGACAGAGACGTCGCACAGAGCCAAACGGAGCGCCTCCGGTTTAGTAGGTCGGTTTCGGGGCGCGATGGGCACGATGTTGAACAGCAACATAAGAAATTCTGGTGGCTGTTAGAAGCAAATGGAATTCCCTCGTCGATTCCGTTCGATCCGGGCGGCATAGTTGGCCGCCTGTTATGTTTATTCATGTAGACATGCCGTGGCCGGCTTACGTAGGTTTAAGTAGGATAGGTCTATTTAAGATTTATAAAAAATAACAACAAAAAAAAAAAAAAAAAAAAAAAAAAAGAACAGCACTTTGCTAACAAAAAAAAAAAATATAAAAACAAATAAAAAACCACAAAAAAAAATTATAAAATAACACAGCACAAAAAAACAAAAAAAATTACGTATTTAATTACGTAGCTAGAGTTAAGATAGGTTAAGTAGTTGTAAGTTTTATTTAAGGTAGTTTTAAACAAAAATTAAAATGTTCTTTTGCTAAGTTTTTAAAAAAAAAAAAATTTTCTTAGCTTTTAAATTGTAAGTTTAATTAAAATTCAATACTTTAAGTTAGGTTACGTCGAAAGACATAGTATAGGTATTAAGTTTAGCTTAGAGTGCCCGTGTGGGGCCAGTAAGTTAGAGTACGATAGTTAAGTTAGTTAAGCTAGTTTTAAGCACTTTTGTCTAGCATGTAAGGAATACTTGAATTAACAAATAAAAATGCATTAAAAATGAAAAAAAAATGAATTAGTGCGTTGGACTATCACGCAATGCTGCCCGGGTTCAACTCCTGGCCGGGCCTAACACCTAAAAGAGTTTTTTTCACGGTGCCACCTCTTTCGAATGTCTGACAAGCATCAAAGAGTATCATTTGTCACCATTGAGCTTCTCAACTCGCAGTTCAGAGTCGGCAAAAAACTGTAGGTCCCTTCCATTCGTGCAAAAAATAGCACGCACACACAAATGGTAGCGAGAAGAAGGCCCCGGTTCACCTCGAGCTGTAGCACCAACTAAGTAAGAGCATCTGGAAGAACCGAAAAAGTGCATTTCGGTGGACGTACTCGTTGAACATCACGTCGAACTGATAGACGAATTGTCGAATTGATCGAAAAGTACCCTTTTATGTCATCGAGAGACATTGTGAATGAATTGCAGCTCAATGTGAGTTCCAGCAAGAAAATGTATATTTGAAAACGAGTTAAAAAGTTATTCGCCATCTAAAAAGTTATAATTGACAAAAGTTATAAAATACAAAGACAACGACAAAAAAGTGCGTGAGACTCTCGCGCGTTAGAAGTAAAACTTGTCTTAAATCCAATAAGGCATTGGCAAATTTGCCCTACCGCGGCTAAAGGAGTTTCACATCAAAAATTCAAAGGTGCATTGCACTAGTATTGCAATGTGTATATATTTCAGAAGAAAGAAGTCTTATCTGCCACCAAAAAACTATCGAAATTGTGTATTGCAAGCTGAATTTTAAGATTTGAATTTGAATTAAAAATTACGTTATTTATAATTCATATCTTAAGGAATGAAACCAAAGAATATACAAACCCAAGAAGTCGCACCTTATATAAATTTTTTGTATGAAAACATTTTTACCGCAGAAGAAATTGTATACGTAAACCCCTTTTCACTGTGGTATTTTTTCGGAGCAAAATATTTTGAAAGTTGTGTAGGCATGGATTAGTTTCCTACATCATTCAATCGCTCAAAGTCGGTAGAAGATTTTCAGTCGTTTCTTACCGCAGACCTCAGTCCCTTCGCCTACAAAACCGATTTTCTTCCTGCAAAAATCATCTCGTGTGCAATAGCCGAATGTTTACATGGTGAGGTTGAAAATAAAAATTTTATTTTCTTCGCTTGTTTTGTTGTTGTTCTCTTCGCCTGCTTGTACTTTTGATATTTTGTGGCTCGATATGTATGTGTATTTTTCTTAGATTTTATTTTGGAGAAGGGGAAGCATTTCACTTTTTCGTCTGATTCAGGCAAATTTGCTCTACCGCGGCTAAAGAAGATTCACTTCAAAAATAGGTCTATTTAAAAGAACTTCAATTTATTGTCTGGAGCTCTGGAATATTAAAAATGTATGCACTAACAGATTAGTTTTCGCAAAAGCACATATAAATTAGTCCGTACACAATTGGAATACTGTTCTTTTTAGTGATGAATCGAAGTTCAACTTATTTAACTCAGATGGTATTTGTCACGTTCATAAAAGAAAGAGTCAACAGTTGAATCCGCGGTATTGACAATGCACAGTAAAGCATGGAGGTAGAAGTGTAATGGTGTGGACTTGCTTCTTAGCGTTTGGAGTTGGACTATTTCAACAAAAAAAAAACAAAAAAAATGGATCGATTTGTCTATAGAGACATCTTAAATGAGCAAATCTTACCATACGCCGAATGGAACATGCGACTTCGATGGGTGTTTCAACACCACAATGACTCGAAGCATTCATCGAAGGTGGTCAAAAAGTGGTTATCAACCAATGGGATACAAGTTTGCGAGTGGTCAAGGTTATCACACCGAATATTAAAAGTTGAACAGCTATATTTTGAAATGAACTTGTATTTGATTTTTAATTACTTTGAATGAATTGATTTTTGATTTTTGTTTTTACTATATCTATCTAAGTACTAATGTAGTTAATAAAAATTATCTTATATTTATTAAAAAGCATTAATACATATATGTACATATGTATATGTATGTACAGTACGCGTTCGGTAAAAGCAACCGATGAAAATTCGAGCAGTTGCGTTAATTGAGGTTGTTGCAATAACCGAGTCACAAGAGAGTATGAAAAATAAAAGAATAATGTTCGTCGTAAAATAAAAGAAAAACAATATGTATATTTAATTCTGAGAGAAGTAAATGTAAAATAACTGCCCAGTTATAGTAAAACCAAACACCAACAAATAGAATCAAATATAAAACGAAATAAGAGATCATGTATGGAAAGTTGCGTTTACTGAGTCACATTTTTCTGAAAAGTTGCAATTACTGAGTCACTAATGGTAAAAATTTGGGTGTTGCTTTGACCGAGGTATTGCGTTTATCGAGGGTTGCTTTTACCGAGGGCATACTTTATTCGACTTTGAATATTTCAGAGAAAAAAGATGCTTAGGTTACGAACAATACTGTATATACATACATATGTATGTATGTATGTGTTTGCATAATATCCAGGATAGCTAATGTTTATTTTTTAACCAAAAATTGACCATTTTATTAGATTATTTTATTAGATTAGAATGCTGCCTTCTTCAGAAAACTCGCAATAATTTGGCCTATTAAATTATTCATTTCGAATGAGTCCGAAACTCAGGTTATGTTTTATAAACTTCATTGGTGAAATACTTCTCTACTTCGAAATGCTGTCCGAAAACAAATTACATTCAGTTCACTGCACTTGCAATCACATCGGCTGTTGTCGCGCTGAGAATTCAATAAGATTTCTTGTTCAAAGGTATTGCATGTACATACATCCATACACTAGTTTTCGTCAAATGTAAATAAATTAGACACACGCAGATGAAGTTTTTTCGTATAATCAATTTCTTTTGACTTATTTAAAACATTTTTTTTTTCTCAAATTTATTTCCATTTTCATTTTCACTTTTCTTATATTTTCTATTCTGAAATCATTTGCACATAATCATCGTGAAACTTTCCAAAATCCACCACAAGATAGATACGTATCTTTTATATCTCTCTGTGGACCAACTTACCAGATGCTCTCGAGGGCAAGGCAATTCGGTTTGCACCTTTCCGACGAGACCGTCTCACGTACGATCTGGATGATGTAAACGAAGCCATCGGCATCTTCAAATCTCTTCAGCGATTGTGTGTATATGTATGTAATTTGTTTTTTTTTTTTTGTATTCTTCACTTCAGCTCCTAAGTACACAAAGCGACTATTGCCCAGAAAAAAAAATATTTTTTTCACTTGCCACTTTTCTATTTTCACTTTACTCCAGTATTTAAGCTTTAAATCACGAACTCAGTTCCCAATCGAGCCCGTGTGTCTAGGACACGTTTTTGAGGCAAGATCGAAGGACTTAGCGGGGCTATGTCGTTTAATCGGGGACAATTTTCGTGAATTTTTCAATCCCCTAAACAAAGAGCAGAAAACTGGTTCCAACCCGCGACGCCATATTTAATTTTCCCGATACACACACTCTGGACGGCATTTTTACAACAATAATTCTGAATCAATTTTCCACGTTCGTATACGAAATCGAACGAACACACGGATCACATTCACAAACACACGAGTTCGGCGGTGAAGGCGAAAAGAAAAACTCGTAGTTGTATACGGAGACAAGTTGTATGGGAAAAAAATTGTTACCACTCTTGGGAGTTTTATTCTCAAAAATTTTCATGACACATTTTGAGTTCAATTAGGCTGTGGGCAGTTTAAATTTGTAGATGTTACTATTAGGAAATGGCTAGAAGTTAAATTGAGACAATTTTCCAACTGGAAATTGCATAATTTTCGATTAAAAAAAAGAAACACTTCTGCAAGAAACTCTAGAAAGTTGAAGCCCTAGACCAAACCAAAGAGTATGCAAGGATTTTTGCTTTTTTGACGTAACTTTATAAAGGTGCACTCACATGTAAGGTGTGTTGATTTTGTTTCCATTGGCGCATTCACGATCCTAGATGACAGATAGTCAATGGCCTCTGATTGGTCGAGAGCCCGAAAATTTACCAACAATAGTCAACTTTTTAATTGAGGTCGGGGACTGGATTCGTATTCAAGAAAATTTTGACTAACCTACAAAAACAGCTAAGTCCCAATCCACACGTTGACTCATGAGTCGCGACTCACACGAGTACGAAAGAGAAGAACGATGAGATAGAAAGCAAGCTGCCCGGTGAGTCGCGGGCAGAATTTTCCGAGACTTTTTTTGACGTTTCTCTTTTTCTTGTTCGTTATTTTGCTATTTCGCTTCATTTATTTTCGTTGCGCTTAGAACGCAATTGTCTTGAAAATTACGAAAGAATTTAATTTGACGAACAAAAATTGATGATTTATGTCGATTTCGATTGGGCAAAAAAATCACTTTTTTTTATCTCGAGCAATTTTTATCGCTCTAGTACAATTTTCATTTTCCAACCGACCAAAAAAGCACTTTTTTTTTGCTCTAGATCAATTGTTGTGAATCTCGGATTCTGCTCGAGATTTACACCTACTTGCACTAACACCAGCATATTTTACATGAAATGTCAACGCAGTACATCAAAAAAAATATCAATCAACAAAAATAATTATCAGAAACTGTGTAGAATATTTAGAAAATAAAAAGAAAGTGTTTTAAAATTGTATTTATTATTTTTCTGTTTCTATTTATTTTCTTTTACGAACTAGGTGTGAAATGTCACACTAATGCAATTGCAGAAAAACAGATCAATCTCGTTTGTTTTGTCGCAATCCACACGTTGACTCATGAGTCGCGACTCTTTTCTATTTTCTGTTTTCAACTGTCATTCGGTGAGGCGCTTGAATCCACGCGTTGACTTTTGAGTCACGACTCTTTTATAATTTCTGTTTTCGTAATTTGACAATTCTCTTTTATTTTTTTCTTTCGCTTTTGAAATGGTTACAGCTCTGTATTTATAAGTTTCTATGAAAAAATATTGCTTACATTTTTTAATTTTCCTAGAATAGTAGCTTGGGAGGCTATGTACTAGGTGTTATACAAATTTGGATGTATTTCATATAAGCATAATTATTTAAAACATAAATTTTTAATCGTCAAATTAAATTCTGTCGTAATTTTCAAAACAATTGCGTATTCACACCAGGGCAAAACAGCTAATTTCGTTGCGAATTTCCAAATTATGCTCGAAATGAGATAATTTCCCATACGAATTGACACATCGAAGTTATCTCATTTCAACATAATTTCGTTGAAATTCGTTCAAAATTATGTGAAAATAAAATCGAACAAACTTAACTTGAATGCAGTTGAATGATTCTGAATGACAATGACAGAACAAATTAATAAGGGAATATTAAAGTTTTCGCTGCGCAAAGATTAAACAACGGATTCTTATTGATCTCGGTGATCTAAACACAAAAGAAAAATTATTCAGTATTAAAAAAAAAATATATCGCTAATTTAGGAGATATTTAGTGTTTAGTAGTTATTTCCGTAAATGAACTATGTGGTTGAGATTACAATTGTCAAAGCTACTGGCCCCGTTCAGCACAAGTAAAGTGATATAAAAACGAAAAATATAATGGAATAACATACAAAACACAAATATCTCATGGAATGGTTTAATAAATATGGGATGTTATCTGAAAAAAAGAAATTGAAGTTGTACGCCGCGTAGAGGCACTCTGATCAACTGCATGTGGAGCCAAAGAGCGTCGGCCATAAGATTCGTACATACACAATATCTGTCCATTTATTTGAGCTCCGCGCCCATTGGGGCACTTTTCTACAGTCGGCTCTATAGTCGACTTGATATCCACGTGAGTGCCTGACAATTGTTGAAATACCCGGAGTGGCAAAACCCACCCGAAAAGTGATATTGTAACATACTAACCCGAGGCAGTGCCGCATCTATCCAATGTTAGCTATATAATAGTCGACTTTATCTACCCAACTGTTAAGCAATAACATTCAACTATTATTATTACTATACGTTATACCTATACTTATTTATATAAAAAAAATAATTTTATATTAAAACATTTTATAACATGGCACCGTCATAGATTTACTATCGGAACTGAATGCATCCATTCACGAAATTAGCAAGCGTAGGTATGATCACGTTTTATTTGAAACTCAAAATTATCTCATTTCGACGCTAGTGTGAATCCCATATTACGTTTCGTTTTTCTTAATCAAACAATAAAAATAAAAAGGTATAGATTTCAAATCTTCTTTCTACCATAAGGGGGGTACACACGATACGACCGATCTGACGGACTTGGTCTGTCCGGCCAAGTCTGACGTGTGTGTACGCTCGAAACGACCGCCGGACGGACATGTCGGATGGTTTTCAATTTTTTTTGATATTTTGGTGGTCGGACGGACATATCTGATAATGTGTACACTTGTCCGTCCGACCTAGAGCAATTTTCATTTCTGAAATGTATATCAAGCGGTGTGGTTGTTGGCGGAGAATTAATAATGGCTGTGTATGGAAATTTTGAATTTTGGAGAAAAAAAAAATGGAAATATAAAAAATTCTGATAATAGTCTGGAGAATTCAATCTTGTAATTCTGTTAGCAAATTAATATAAAAAAAACTTTCTTAGCTTTTTCATCCATTCCTGTACCCAAATTCGATTACTTTTTCTTTCTTAGATTTTTTCTTAAAAATTTTATCAATCATAAGCGCTGCTCTCAGTACGTCCTACATCTTTCAAATCCAATTGCAAAGTGAGGTCGGACAACATGTCGGATAATGTGTACGCTAACGACATCGGTCTGTCAGACATCCATCCGACCAGGTCCGTCAGATCGGTCGTATCGTGTGTACCCCCCTATAAATACGTGAATGGGAGATTTGAAGAAACAGAACATATTAGGTCTGTTCCCGTACTATTGCAAACAGCCGAAAATAGCCGAAAACTACACTCTCTTCTGTCAAAACATATGAAAAATCTTAGTACGGGAACAGGATTTGGCTGATTTCGGCTGTTTTCGGCTGTTTTGGACAGGTACGGGAATAGACCTATTATTTGTCATACTCCTAACCTATAAACGAACGACGCCTGCAACGGTATTTAGTTTTGCGAACTTCGAGTTCATGCCATTAACGCGAGACGTAATCATATTCTGCCAGTTATCCATAAACCTCATTCTGTTTTTCTAAAAATTGAATTTCTTAAGTCTTCTTTTCTGAATGAATGTTTTGTCATTTTGGTCTTTTTTGGTTTTTACAATGAGTTCTTCTACTTTGGTTTGCCACAAAGGCCATTAAAAAAATGTCCTGTCCTCTTTTAATCCTCTCAATTAAACAGGGAAACAGTACTACAGATACAGAGTTGATTTCCATTTAAAAGCTTTCTGTACAAACAGAGCTAACTTTAATTGTCAAATCTGCATGTTACATTGTGCAAGGCAGCTGCTTCTTAAAACGCGAATAATGTTCTAAAAATGGAAGAAAATATGGACTACGCCTTGAATGATCTCCCGAAAATACCCCCAACTACATCAGTTAGTTGCTGTTTTATATTATCTATTATATATGTGGCGAGTCTGTATGTCTGGAGCAATGAACATAAAAGGTAAATATTCCGTAGGTCTAGCCTATAAAGAATTTATATAGTTCATTTAAATATAGTATGAAATGAATATGAAATTATAGAGACCACCCATCCACTGTTAAAAGACGATTCTGCAGTGTTTCCATCGTGATGTTAATTGCGCCAATATTTGTTAGTACATTTTCCTCCAAAGAACTCTTAGAGCGTAGTTCAATTTTAGAAATACTAGGCTTACGATGGCAAGGGCTGTTAGTTGCTTTATTCATTCCCTCACTGTTGACTGCTTTGCTTTTTCTGGGACCACTTAGCGTGCAGTTATATAATGGTCATTTGCAGATGTACTCAGGTAAGGCAATTGCATTTTCCAAATAAGTTGATATTTCTAATACAAAACATTTGTAGATTTCTACTATTGGATGGGCTGCTTTAAGAACCTACTGTGGCTTCGAAACCACGTAGTTGCACCATTGTCAGAGGAGTTCACTTTTCGCGCCTGCATGATGCCTTTAATATTACAATCGTTCTCTCCACTCAAGTCGGTGTTCATCACGCCGTTGTTCTTTGGAGTCGCACATTTTCATCACATTTCAGAGAGGCTGAGATCAGGCCTTGACATTAAGACTGCCGTGATAGTATCTTGCAAGTTCAAAACCCATATTTGAGTAACTTAATTTTAACTATTTTTATTTTCAGGCTTTCAATTAACATACACAACACTGTTTGGATTCTATTCTGCGTATTTATTTGCTAAAACAGGACACTTTTTTGCACCTCTTATCGCCCATGCTTTCTGCAATCACATGGGATTCCCCGATTTCCAAGAACTCTTTCAGCAAAGCACATTTAAAAAGATCATCTTTAGCAGCCTTTATGTGATAGGCTTGATTGGTTGGATAGTGCTCTTACCGTTGGTTACCAATCCAAGCTGGTACGGCAATACCCTGTATTGGAGACTGTACTAAATCTAATAAGTACAATTGACTGTCTTCCATAGCAAATAAGCGAACAATGGAATTATTTTATACACCTATACTATTTAATTTTTATACTAACGAATTAAAATTGTCCTTTTTGTTAAAATGTGCAAATGTTTAATGTCAGCAAAAGAATGATTTATAAAAGTGAAGAATGAGAACGATTGTGTTTACATTATCATGCTTCCTTTCAGAGTGCTCACGAGTTCTCCAGACGACAAGAGTTCCTTGATTATATCTAATCCACCGATAAGTTCACCTTTAACATAAACCTGTGGGTATGTTGGCCAGTCGGAGAAAGTTTTTAATCCTTGTCTAACTTCCTCATCGCATAAAATGTCGAATGTTTCGTATTGGGCGCTGAAAAATATAAAAAGAATCAATGTTATGTACTGAAAAGCAGAGATATTAGGTCTCCATTTTCGCCAGCTATCCAACAACAAAGGTCTTTAGTATTTTAATTTATCAATATTTCAAGCTACAATTGATACCTCATGCATTAAACAGTTCAACGATTTATTACGTATGCATTATACTAGTCATAAAAAAGATAAAGTCGATTTCCAGTGTTCTATAAAAACACAAGGTTCGGTTAAATAGTAAAATAGTTCGTAGCGCTCAGGTGAGGATTCTAAGCGAAAGTTTCTAATGTAATCTAGTATTTGAATGCCCTCGAATAGAATTTTTTGGTAGGTACTCACCCAATATTATCGAGAATTGCAATAAGTTGCTTAGAGAAACCACAGCGAGGTGCATCACGTGATCCTTTAATAAAAATCATTACATCAGCTTTATTGATCAATGATTTTAATCTCTCATCTAGAGAATCGCCGGTGCCAGCACCTGACGTAGATCCACGTTTTTTACATAACTCCGAAATAGCTGCAATATTGACTCCATCTACCCTGTCTACTGCTTGTCCCTTTGTAAAAAAGATAACTGTAGGAACAGCATCAATCTGCAAGTGCAAATGCGAATAAATTTGTAGTTCATTTTACGAAAATTGAACTGGGAACCTGATGCTTCATGGAAATCTCTGGAAAAGATTCCGCAGCCAAATTAACGAACTCCAAGTTCGAATAGCCCAGTTTGGAAATTTCAGACATAACATCTAAAACTTGACTGCACTGTTCTGCCCACTGTGCTGAGAATAGAACCACGGATGTCTGATCGGAGCTGAAGTCAAAGCGGACAAATGTTAATGCAAGTTAGGCAGGATTACTTGTGGAAAATTACTTTATTAATTTGTTGTATTCCTCCACGGTTTTAACTTCGATGACTGGCATTTTGTATGTATTTTTTCTTAACAACGTAAGAATTTAAAGAAAATAAAATAGAAACGCTTTTTTCCTAAACCGAGACTGCGTGAGTTTACTTCAATTTTCAGCACTTCTTGAGTTATGTCAGATTATTAGGTTTTTACAGCGGTTGCAACGAGCTGCGTTCGATGTCAACGATAGTGCCAACTGCCACCACATGCTTCGAAGTCATAGGGCTGCCCTAATAGCTTCACATCGTTGAATATGCGCTCTTAACACTACAGTGAACTCACCCACAGTTTTTCTTTTATGTAATCAGTTGGGCTGTTAATTTTGTTACCTTTAAATACGAAAAATATTCGTCAATCCACATTTTTTTGGGTGTCCTGCAAAATTAGGAAATCCCGACTTTTGACTGTATACGTATACATGAACTTGGAGTTTTAAAAAATATTTATTTCTTTAGTAGGTTCAGATATGTAGGTATACCGGTTGCAGTTTTTACCATAGAATTTCACAAATTGTTTTAATTGTTTTCCCAAAACGCAACCAGTAGCCATTACCAACTGCCACTAGATTTATGTAAGATATTTAACAATTCATATGTACATACATGTACACATTATGTACATATTTACACATGTATATACATAATTTAGGCTTAGGGGATGAATTTAAAAAAAAGTGGAAGAATCTTCGGGATTTTTATGCATACTATATTCGTTCTGTACCATCTACTCGCTATTATAAATGAAGACCACGAACGAAACAAATTGATAAATTAAAACTCTTAAAAGTTATAGGAAGATTTGGTACATGACTAATAATTGCAGATACCCCAACCCAGAGTATATCTATCTATAATAATGAGTAGGGACACTAGTCGAGTTCCTCTTACGAATTTCTCAGAGAATCTCCTTTGCTGCCGCAGCAGAGATTTTTCTATAAGTGGAACAACATTCTCCGCAGAGGAGAAATTTATCTGTCAAAATTAGTACTCTTCTTCAGTAGGTAACATAGTTTTTCAGATTCATTTGCTTGAATTAAATATGCAGAAATGAAAAACATGACAATTTTCTCACTTCACATAATTTAGAATTATGGATTCCTTTCATGAAATGTCCAAAATAACCACATGTTCGATTTCAGCAGAAAGAGTGAGGAGACGAATCCAAAAAAAAAATAGTCTCAGCAAATGCATAAAAATCTCCATTTCCTCAGTTGAGGAATCGTGTTCCACTTACGCATCGCTCGGAGATGTCGGAGTGATTCGTAAGTAGAACTCGACTATTGTTATTGACTATTGTCTCTACAAAAAATGTAACTGCTACTATACTCTGTTCCAATAGAATTGTCAGTACAGGGAAGATAGGATGTTTGTCTCTCAGTTTGGTTGCAGTAGCTTGCATAAACCTGTCCCTCTTTTAAGCTCTCATAGGGCTACCATAGTATGCATGAAAAATCGCCGCAAATCAGAGAGCAGTACTCGTAGGGTTACCATCTGCTGATTTATTAATAATACAATTTGTTAAACTAAATTAAGATAATTGTGTGCAAATTGAACACCGCCTCGATTTTGATGAAATTTAAGAATGATATAGAAGGTATTTTTTCTAGTATTTTGACACAATTATTACATACGCAAAACACTATAAGGGTATCCCCGATAGGCCTAAAGCTATGTTCAGACGATTGCCAGGTCTGCAAATATTGTCAGGTCTACGAATGAAAAATTTGTCCCAAATGTGTTACAACCGTGTGAACTGACAATTTTAGTCTGCAAATATTGTCAGAAAAATCATTTGCAGACAATTGCCAGGTCGCTATCTGACAATAAATTGTCAGGCCTCTGCCAATCGTGTGAACACCTTTTTGTGACATTGTCAGGCCATTGTCAGGCGTTTTGGACATTTGCTGGTTCGTTTTTTATTGTCAGATGTGCGAAGCTTGAACATCTGCAAATAAAATTACTGTCAGATAATTTAGTTATTTTTTCAATGAAATATATTATTATTTTGGGAGCTGATTCCTTGGTTTATTTTATGAAAAAAAAAACATGTTCAAGGGTGGGGGTCTGTTTTCAGCACCCACGGAGCTACAGGGTGTAAAAAAAAGTTACTATGGGAAATGATTCATTGGTCCGTGTTATGGAAAAAAACGTACGGGAGGGGTGGTCCCTCTTCAACACCCACGGAGCTACAGGGCGTCGAAAAAAGTCACTATGGAAAAAGCTTTATTGGTCCGTGTTATGGAAAAAAACGTATGGGAGGGGTGGTCCATCTCCAACGTCCACGGAGCTACAGGGTGTTGAAAAATGTTACTATGGGGAAAGATTAATTGATCCATGTTATGAAAAAAAACGTATGGGTGGGGGTCCCTATCTTTAACATCCACGGAGCTACAGGGTGTTTAAAAAAGTTCCTTCACAGAAGTAGGTATCAACAATTATTTAATTATAACTTCTGGTCTATTAAGTGCAGAGCAACCAAAGTGGATTTGTTCGATAGACAATTGATGAATGTTTATCACAGTCACCTACGCTTATTACCATCCGTGCTTTCATTTTCGAGTTATTGGTCTTGAAACACAGTTTTTTTTAATTATTTTTAATCAATTTTTGTGAAAATCGTACTTATCTCGGGAAAATGTGTTAATAACTTATAATTTTTTTTTGTTATTTTGTTGCGCCGTAATGTTACCTACGAATTCACCATGCAAAGTTTTTATCTGGTACATATAGTTTTCCATGCATAAAGACATTTTAGCACGAAGACAAAAATTTCTATCAAATGCTATGAATCTGACAACGTCTGGCAATGAATTTGTAGGTTTTTTGTAAACAGTCATCTACCAACCATGTGAACTGACAATTTTAAATCTGCAAATATTGCCAGAGAAAACATTGTCAGAAAATTTTCAGGCAAACCGCCTGCCAATAATTTGTCAGGAATTGGGACAAAACCTGGCAACCGTGTGAACTGGCAATTGAACATTGTAAGGTAGTTTGTCGTTGTCAGCTCATTTGCAGCTAATTGTCAGCACATTTGTAGACCTGACAATATTTGCAGACCTGGCAATCGTCTGAACATAGCTTAATTCATTTTAGTTTGTTTCGAAAAAATATATTTTTATCGGAAAACAAACGATATCACTACAACGCTCCTTATTTATTAAATGTAATCACTTACTGCTTTCCGACTGAATGGAATGTGTCTAAATCCAGCAAATATTAACTTTAATTATAAAGCACAAGAAGCACAAAATGGTTTAACTGTATTTTAACGGTCTCCACAGAAAAACAAGAAAATAGCAAAAACAAAAACCAAGCGGCAACACATCACATACTCAAATTCATTTATTTGTTCTCAAAGCACAAAATCCCGAAGCTCTTTGACAAAAACCACAGAAAAAGCTGTAAAGATTTGCTTCGACTTAATAATGGTAACACTGTTTTAATGCTTATATTTCCATACACACCACGATGACTGATGGCGGCCACTCATACACGTCATACTCAGTGTGCCGTCGATTAGGGATGAGCGATGTTGGTAAAACATCGATATTGACATCGATGTCAACATCGCTGACTGAACATCGATGATCGATAATAATCGAACTCAAAACATCGATGTTATAGAATGAATTCATAGAATGCAGACTAATGATGTAAAAAGCAACATACCCTCATGGGTTCGTGACTTTCAATATCCCAAATACAAAAAAATCCCGAAAAAATAAAACACGGTGTTTTAAAAATCCAGAAATTGGAGAATATAATATGTAGTTCAAAATTCGCGAAATTTTTGAATTTTTCATATGCACTTACAGTCGTGGCGAACTAATTAAAAACGATGGTACCAAAAAATGTTTTTCGATTTTTTTTTTGCTTAGAGTTGGAAGATATTGTTACTTGTTATGTATTTTGTTAATTTAATGAATAATTATTATTATTTTTATTATTTTATTTATTTCTTTATTTTACAATGCTAATAAGAAAATGTGATCTTAAGAAATAAAAAAAAAACATGGCAAATAGTGCCGTCTGTCGAAAAAAAATTGACATTAGTTAACTCTTACAAAATTACAAATAAAAGGAATTCAAATGTAATAGCTCTTATACTTGAAATTTATACAATTTTAAACATATAGGACTAAGTTATATATTACTATAAAAGATTCTATAGCTTAAGGTATGATTGCAGTACCGAAAAAGCAGCTTCCAACCCCGAGAACCATTAAGAATTTGTAGAGCTTCTTCAAGTGTAAAAGTTCGCATGGCAAAATAAAGCAAGCGTAGTTCTGACAAAATGGGACAAACTGCTATAAAATGGTAGACGTCTTCCACTGCATTCAGGTTACAAAGGCTACATATACTTGAATCTTGCGTGTCTGGTCGATAAGCTCTGTAGTTAAGCCTCAGTAATTCAGTTCGGGTCCTAAAGATTAAACTTATTTGGCCATGTCCAAGCCGACTAGAGAAGTAATAACTTATGCTCAGAGAATGGTTTAGAGAGCTATAAATAATATGCCTGGATGGGGATGACTGAGCCCTTCTTATAGAATCCAGATAATGCCTGTCGTCTACTTTTTGGATCACCTCATATACTTTGTCTTTCCAGTCAGATACATTATATTCAGATAAAGATAGATCAGAATTTCGAGAGGTTGCCAGTTCATGCCAGTCTTTGAAAGGGGATTGCCTACGTTGACAGGCAGATATGAGGAGCTTTTTCTGTAGATTATTTGTATCCCTATACATAACTTTGACCATATAATCTGCATTGGCTTTAAGGTTACGAATGTAAATCTGCGGAAGACCAGATTCAACATGTATGGCATATGTTGGAGTCGTGAGTGGCAGTTTAAAAATACGCTTAAAGAAGAACCTTTGTATCTTTTCAAGCTCTTCAACATATTTATGACCATACACTTGGTTTGCATAGCAAAGACATGCATTAACTGTAGAGTTAAATTTAATGTATAAGTAAGGAAAACAAGTAACAACAAACTAAAAATATAAGTTATAAACAAAAAAAATTATTCAAATTCAATTACGTGTTTCGAAATTGTTGGCGAACTAATTAAGAACGACTATAGAAAGAGTAGTTATTTTGTGAAAAAATTAATGATATTAACAGAAATAATTGCTAAACATATAAATTTATTCAAAATTAAATAAAAAACATAAATTTTTATTAATTTAGAGCTTGATTTGACGAAAAATAGGCAAGAATAAGAGACGTACGCCACATATGCCGGAGGCCATTGTAAAGATGAGAAATGTCGGAAAGTTATCGTTTTAAGAAATCGGGAATAGGCTGAATTACTCAAAAACAATTGTCTTCAATGGTGTAAGCTATAGTGGAAAACATCAATCTACCGAAAATGTAGTAAGACGCAAAAGACCGCGTAAGACTAATGGGGGTGAGGATCGATTAATCGTTCGAGTTGGCAAAAAATATCTATTTGCGAGTTCTATACAAATTTAAATGGAAGTTTTTGGCGAGGATCAGAATGCCCTTTCAGAACGCTCTATACGGGAACGATTGAGTGAAAGCAAAATTTTTGCAAGAGCGATAAAAGAAATCATTTCTTTCACTAAAAAGTCGAATAGCAAGGTTAGCTTTTGTGAAGAAACATAAGGACTGGACGATTTCTGAATGGAAAAAAATATTATAGAGCGATGAAGCAAAGATTAATAGAGTGGGATCAGATGGTAAAAGATATGTCCGGCACCTAAAAAATGAAGAACATAATACGAAATGCAAGGCGGTTCCCCTAAGCACGGAGGAGGTAGTGTGATGTTTTGGGGATGTATGCCATTCAAAGGAACCGGGCCTTTATATCGAATAGAAGATATAATGAACTCCGAGCAATACATACAAATATAAGGAAATGTCATGTAACCCTGTACCAAGGAAGAACTGCCCGTTACTTGGAGATTTGTGCAAGACAATGATCCAAACCATACGGTAAGGGCAACAAAACATTGGTTCGATAAGAATTCTGTCGATGTTTTATAAAGGCCTTCGTTTAGTCCTGATTTAAATCCTATAAAAACCTCGTGGTATGAACTTAAAACTCAAATTAGCAAGCATAAAGTTGGAAATTTGAACGAATTATCTTAACTCGGAAGGACGGCGTGGGCCAACAGATCACCTAAAAATGCAGTGATCTTATTGTATCTTTGCCATCGAGTTGTAAGGCTTTGATCGCAAATAAAGGGTTTCCTACGAAATATTGAGCCAGGACATGACAAATCCGCAGATAAACAAACAATTTCATAACGTTCTTAATTAGTTCGCCAACCATTTCGAAACGCGTAATTGAATTTGAATAATTTTTTTTGTTTATAACTTATATTTTTAGTTTGTTATTACTTGTTTTTTGTACGTATACATTAAATTAACAAAATACATAACAAATTACAATATCTTTCAACTCTAAATAAAACAAAAATCGAATTGGTGCCATCGTTCTTAATTAGTTCGCCACGACTGTATGTACATAAAGGCAACGCATGCTAAATCTTTAATTTAAAAAAATATATTCAAGATCTCCAATTGAGAGTCGGCTCTCTTCTGCTAACATCGATGGTCGATGTTTTGTTCTTAACATCGTTTATGCGATATTTTACGTACTTCAACATCGATGTTTCGTCTCGCAACATCGATGTTTTGTGAACATCGATAAACATCGCTCATCCCTACCGTCGATTGTTCGCCCGGCTGGTCATGGTGGCATGTATGCGGATTTGAGGGAAATTACAAAAACAAAACGTGTGTAAGTCAGTGGTTTGATTTTTATTTCAGTGGCAATTTTTCGAATTGAGTGCCGTGAAAATATGTACAGGCACCATTCGTTAAAAAAAAGCTCCCCCATAAGGCCTGTACTGACAATTCTATTGGAACAGAGTATAGTACAAAATATGCACCGAATAAGGGACTGCTTTCAATAACATCCTTCAAAAGCTGAAAAGAAGCATTTCGATACATACGACGCGACGGCTGTCCAGACAGCATGTTTAATCATGCTACCAAGAATCCAGTAAGTGGGCTTACTGTTCATACCCAGCGAGAAAGAAAGTAAGCGCTTCCGTGGGATGCAGTGTGTAAGCGCTTACCGTTCATATCCGGCGGAAGCTGCTTGTATGCACTTCCATGTCAAAATCGTATTGAATGCTTAGTCTGCTTTTACACTTAAGACTTGTGAGTCTAGACTTTTTTCGAATTTCTCTTTGTTATTTACATCCGTGAGTCTTGCGTTTTTACACTTCAGACTTTTTTTCTTGATTCAAATTTGACATTCCTCTTTTATTTCGCAGTTCTTGTATTGTGCAGATGACTAGGTGGGAAGCAACACAATGATAAAACGAAGAAGAGAAAAGGAAAACGTCAAAAAGAGTCGCCAAAAACTTTACCATCGACTCACAGGGCAAAATATTTTCCTTCTCATCTTTTCGAACTTTCTTACTCTTTTGCACCCATGTGAGTCTAGACTCACCAGTCTAAGTGTAAAAGCAGACTAAAGCGATTCCTTTAGATTTTAGAAGATCATATTATCTAGGCAGCATCTGTAACATTTTTCGTTATGAATTACATTCTGTCGACATAGGATAATTTTTGAAGTTTTGCTGTTTTTCCAATTTTAAAGAAAAAGTGTAGCTATTCAAGAAAAAGTGTATTGTGACTAATTTAAAGTTTTTTGAGACTATTTTTTTAAATAAAACTTTTATATAAAATATTGAATTGTTTTAATAAAATTTGAACTTGTATAGGAATTCTTCTTGCTTCATATGTGCTTTAACGGTATCGTAGAGTCACTGCTTTCCATTGCCTTAGCAGCGCTTCATACTAATGTTGCCGTAAGTGCTTTCCATTGCCTTCTTCTGAAGCATGTAGGCAGCGCTTCATACTGATGTTAGCGCAAGCGCTTTCCATTGCCTTCTTTAGTAGCGCTTCATACGTTAGTAGCGCTTCATACGGATCTTGCCGTAAGCGCTTACGCCTGCGGACATCATATGATAAAAATGAAATGGAGGGTCATATAGTCAGTAAGCGCTTCGAGCTTCTTTTTACGTGCTTACAAAGTCCTTCTGAAGCGCTTTCTTCCCCACTGGGTACTCATTATTAGATAAGATATACTCTGCCCCAACCAAGCACAATGCAACGTTAATAAAAAAAATAATAATTATGTAATTAAAAAATTAAAACAAGAAATAATTCCTACGCCGCCAATCCAATAAAGTAGTAAAATTTAGTGCACCATTTTATATCTTAAAACTAAAACGTTTGCTTAAGCTTTCATCATATTTTATTATAATAATAATAAGTAATATAATGTATGTATGTAGGTATGTATCTATAGTGTAGTAGTTTAGTCTTAAACAATAACAATAAACAAATAAAAACAGCTACAGAATTGAAGTCACTTAAAGAACTTACAATGATAAAGCAAATATACACTTTACACTTAAAAATGAATGATTAACAAAATATGTACCTATACTTTTATTCTTAATTTTATGGAAGACTGTGCTTTAGTAGCTGACGTGCCTAAATGTAAGCTTTACTTGTGGAATTTTCGCATTGTTTTTTTTTTAGCTTAATTTAATCTAAAATTTTAAATTCCCTAAGCAAATGTACTTAATCTCAACGTAGTCATCAATTCCATGATGGGAGCCTTCACGACCGATTCCTGATTCCTTGACTCCACCAAATGGTGCCTCAGCCGTGGAAATGATACCCTCATTGATGCCAATCATACCGACTTCCAATTTGCGTGCCACTCGGAATATTTGCTGAACGTTTTCACTGTAGAAGTACCCAGCTAGACCTCTCATTGTGTTGTTTGCTCTTTGAATGGCTTCCTCTTCGTCTTTGAACTTAATCACCGATAGAACAGGACCAAATACCTCGTCTGTGTACAGTTTCATGCTTGGACCAACGTCTGTCACAATAGTTGGTTCGTAGAAAAGTTCACCAATGTCATTGCGAGGCTTGCCTCCAGCGATTATATTCGCATTCTTTGACCTAGCATCATCCACAAAACCGCTTACTTTTTTGAACTGAGCCTTGTTAATGAGAGGACCTATTTGCACATCAGGTCTATCACCGGAACCAATCTTTAGAGCTGCCACTTTGATTTTCAGAAGGTCAATGAATTTATCGTAAACACCTTCTTGAATAAAGAATCTGTTCGCTGACACACATGTTTGACCACAGTTGCGGAACTTCGAAGCAATAGCGCCTTCTACAGCCTTTTCCAGATTAGCAGAGTCAAACACAATGAATGGAGCATTGCCACCTAGCTCAAGGGAAATTCGCTTTACACCATTAGCACAGTTCATATACAGTAACTTTCCAACTTCTGTGGATCCGGTGAAAGATATACCAGCTACATCAGGACTCTTGCAGAAAAGGTCGCCAACTGGTGCTGCTTTATTGGTGGTAACCACATTAATCACCCCATTTGGAATTCCAGCCTCCTCAGCAAGCTTGACTATTGCAAGGGCTGTCAAGGGAGTGTCTTCTGCGGGCTTGATGACCACGGTGCATCCTATAACGCATAAGCATCTAGTTAATACAAAGAATGTTCATTAACTATCACAAACATACCAGCAGCTAATGCCGCCCCAGCTTTCCTTGTGATCATGGCCATTGGGAAGTTCCAGGGGGTAATCAATGCCGCTACACCAAGTGGCTGTTTCATAATAATTATTTCACGATTTGGAGTCGGAGATGGCACTACTTCTCCGTTGATGCGCCGTGCTTCTTCAGCAAACCACTCAATAAATGAATTTCCATAGGTAACCTCGCCCAGGGATTCACTGATTGGTTTTCCTGATTCTGCCGTCATGATTTTAGCAATTTCATCGCGATTCTTATCAATGTGACTGTACCAGGACTGAAAACACATTGAAATTTAGTCTGCTGTGATATAATCAATGGAGTATATATATATACCTTTAACAAAATCGACCTTTGTTTCGCAGTTAGGCCGGACCACTCTGGCGAGTAGAATGCATTTTTTGCTGCAGTAATTGCCTTCTGGGCATCATCTGCAGTCATATTAGGAACTGAGCCAATCACCTGGCCATTGGCTGGGTTTGTAACAGAGAATGTTTCACTATTCGATGAATCCACCCACGTTCCATTAATGAAAGCCTTAGATTGAACAAGAGATGAAACATTTCTTTGGACAAGTCCAAAGGTCGCTACTTTATTTCGCAAGAGGACACTACGAATCATCTTCGTTCTAGTTTCCTAAAAGAAGTCGCGAACAGAACTAAAACACTTGCAGATGATAACCGTCACCGGAATCCAATGAATTTTATCACTTAACAAAACAAAAATCTATAAACTGTCAAATCGAAAGCTTTAAGAAAATTAAGATGGATTTCGTTAAGAGAGGAAAGAGAACTAATTATTGTAAAGCTTTCAATTTTCAAGTTTCAAGAGAGCAGAAGTGCGAACTTTGTCTGACACTGAAGAGAAGACTTGAACAAAGTGACATACCTACTGTATTGTATAGTGTATACTGACAATAGATTGGATTGGAAATTGGAATGGAAACGGATGACTTTGAGAGCAATAGTTATCTCTTAATTGAACTAAGTTTCATTAGGTGTGTTTGGTATCTTTTTTATGCACAAGCGAGTTTCGATATTTTATTGATTCGGATTTTATTAATTAAATGCTATTCATTTCGTGGTTAATATGGCTATTTGCGTATATGTATGTATTTAGATGGTGAATCATATTCCCAGAAATCTTGCTTTCAATTAAAAATTCTCAGAGGTTTGCTTGATTGGAAGGCTTAAAAGATAAGATATATGCATAAGTGGGTGAGTGCACCTTCAACGGATGGGTAGGTACATACATCCATTCATAGGTATACATATATGTATGTATACAATAGGTCTGTTCCCGTACTGTCCAAAACAGCCTAAATCAGTCAAATCCTGTACCAGTACGAAGATTTTTCGTAGTTTTTGACAGAAGAGAGCGTAGTTTTCGGCTGTTTTGGAAATAAGAAATTGTAAAGAAATCGTAAGCATAACGGTAGTTCTATTTGACTTTGAACGGTGTACGGTTAAAATTGTTCAGACATTCGTATATGTACATGCATCTATACATATATGTATGTGTGTATTTTCTGATCACATATTCCGGACTGACATGTACTGGTAAATTGTTCGTATTTATATTTTGCTCTCCCTTACCACTGCTTCAGTAATTACTGAAACTGCAAATCTAGTTCGCATTAGAACACTGTGGCGGCCTTATTTAACATAGTTTGTAATAGGCCTTAGGAGGTGTGTGGAGCGGATAGGACGTTGGATTTTGAATTTGACAGGAAATTGGAGTGTGGACAGGATGTTAGGATAAGAAGTGGAAAGGAAAGAGAAAGGGAGAGACAGCTGAGTGCGAGGGACGTGGCATGCTTGCGATGCTCGACTTCGCTCGCCGGAATTGGCGTGGTTCTTGCCCCCGCACTCAACCAAACCTACTACAAAAAAACATATATCATGCCAAAAAAACTACTACTTACTTTTTTTTTTTTTCCATAACCAGAAGTGGACGGACGTCCACCACACTGTAAGGCACTGCTGATGTTGATGCAGCGAATGCCATGCCCTCCCGACCATGAAGTCCGATGGCGGGTGTTTGGACTTCCCCGATGAAGCGGATATTGCTGACGTCTCAGACCATTCCTGCCGAATGTTCTTTAGCGCATCCTACCGCACCCCCTGAAATATTGCTTTAGCAATCCATCGGAATCAAACTAACCGTCAAGCTCAAAACAACAAAAACACAAGATATTCATCCTAGGATGTGAATTTAACAATGTTTATTAAATTTGATCTGTATTTATGTTCGAACATTTAAAGTGAAAACAGACTTAACCATATGACAAATAAAAATAATAATAATTTAAGCAAGAAAATTAACAGCTAAGGTGAATTTCTCCGCCCTCCACTTATACTCTGTGCAACCACTTGTATTTAATTGCTACAGACAAAAAAAATATAAACTATTCAGACGTTCCTACCTAAATAGAGCTCTGTTTAGAAGTCTTGTCTTGTAGTGCGAAATGTCGCGGCAAAAGGGTGAGGATGGGAAAAATAACCCTATTACAAAAATTTTAGTAATTCACTATTTGTATGTAAGTATACATACATACCTCAGCAGTGGGAACCAGCAACCCAAAAAGGAATGGATGACAGATGAAATTTTGTCCCTAATGGATGCAAGAAGACAAAACAAAACAAACCAGAGTAGATACAAGGAAATAGATAGATTAATAAAAAATAAAATCAGAGAAGCCAAAAACCGTCACATGCATCAACAATGCGAAGAGCTAGAACGGCACGGCAGGAACCACGATAGTTTTAATCTCCACAAAAAAGTTCGAGAAATATCCGGCGTTGAACGCAAATCGATGTCCAATGCCTTGAAAAATAACGAAGGTCGATTTTTGTTAAATACAATGGAAAGATTAGAACAGTGGAAAAAATACATCGAGGACCTGTTTTGGGATGAAAAAGTCCAACTAGAACCCTATAATGGACCCGAGGGACCAGAAATAATAAAAGACGAGGTTGAAAAAGCGCTTCAAGAAGCGAAAAACCGAAAAGCGACAGGTCCTGATGGAATACCGAACGAAGTTCTTAAGCTAGTCGGGGAAGAAAACATTCCAACACTAGTTAATCTTTTCAACGCTATTTACAGACATGGCAAAATTCCAGATGAGTGGTTGAAATCAACTTTTGTTACGTTGCCAAAAAAGAACAAAGCAATAAACTGCTCGGATTACAGAACAATAAGTTTGATGAGTCACGCATTGAAGATCTTCCTGAAAATAATTCACAAAAGGATATACAATAAACTTGAGGCAGATATAAGTGATTCTCAATTTGGTTTCAGAAATGGTTTTGGAACACGTGAAGCACTATTTGCGTTCAATATGTTAATACAGCGAAGCTTAGAGATGAACACAACTGTCTTTGTATGTTTCGTCGATTATGAAAAGGCTTTCGACAAAGTGCAACATAAGAAAATGGTGGAAATCTTGAGAAGCAAAAACATAGACAGGTATGATGTCAGAGTCATTGAGAATCTCTACTGGAACCAAAAAGCAAAAATAACCATAGAAGGTGAAGAGTCCGAGGAAATAGAGATTCGCCGAGGAGTAAGGCAAGGCTGCATTTTATCACCGCTCCTCTTTAATATGTACTCTGAAGAAATATTCAAGAACTCAATAGAAAATTCACATGGAGGAATCAAAATTAATGGAGTCCAGATAAATAACATCAGATATGCAGATGATGCGGTAATAATGGCAAATGACATTAACGAACTAAACACTATTATGAACAGAATTAGCGCGGAAAGCAACAAATTCGGTTTGAAAATAAATATAAGCAAAACAAAATTCATAGTATTCAATAAAAGTCAAGAAGCAGGAAATTATAAGCTGAAGATAAACAACGTTGAGGTAGAAAGAGTTAACACCATTAAATACCTGGGAACATTTATAAATAGCAATGCAAACCCTAACAAAGAAATCCAATGCAGAATTGAACAGGCGAGGGCAGCTTTCTGCAAAGTAAAGAAAGTGTTACTGAGTAGAGAGATACACTTAAATCTAAAAATAAGATTTGTCAAATCCTACATTTGGTCAGTTCTATTATACGGAGCAGAAACATGGACACTAAAAAGCGCAACAATAAGAAAAATAGAAGCTTTCAAAATGTGGGTGTATAGACGGATTCTACGAATATCATGGATTGACAGAATTACAAATGAAGAAGTTCTAAGAAGAATAAGAAGAAAAAAGGAAATATTTCTGTTAATAAAACAAAGAAAACTTGAATACTTAGGACACATAATGAGAAATAACAAATATCAACTTCTCCAACTAATCCTACAGGGAAAGATCGAAGGAAGAAGGAGCGTCGGAAGGCAAAGGTCGACATGGTTGTCAAATTTAAGAGAATGGCTCGGTCTTTCAACGGTAGAAATACTTAGAGGAGTGACAAACAAACAAACACTTGCATCGATGATTTCCAACCTCCGGAACGGAGTGGAACTTTAAGAAGAAGATGTAAGTATATAATTTATGCTGATGCTACAACACTAAAGGTAAGAACTATCACTCTTGGAAATTTCAATTGCATACATATATTTATGAACGTCAGAAGGACGTTTAACAAAGAAACAAAAAAAAACGTTCATTACAATTGAATGTTTCAAAATATGTGTTCGTATGTAAGGGAATGTATGTATTATGTTACGTATAAGTTAATTATCTAATTTAATTATAGTGCTATATATGCAGTTGTGCACTTTAGTTTTATATATGTACATAAGTACGTAATCACGTATATCGAATTATATACACATATTATGCGTACGTATATGTGAATGTACACCTGTTGCACCTAATTATTAATTTAAATGCAGCTGAGCGGCTTTGGATGCAGTGGGTGCTCAAGGTCACCCCTACGTCCTATATCAACGAAGACGCCTTGATGCTGTTGGAGTAATCTAGTTTCTGGGACGTGAATGTGGGGAGATTTTATATTTTCAGCCCTCGATCAATAAAATTTTTGTGATGAATCTCCTTTTTTTTCAAAAAAAATTTGGGCGGCCACGACTGTAATTTGTTCGTCGGTGACCGCCGAATGGAATATCTCTTTTATTTTGGTAAGTCGCCTAATTGTATACACCGAATTAGTTTTATCTTATCTAAAAGGATTTATTTTCGCTTACCCCAATATAGAATAAATATTCCCACTATAAATAGCACTGCCTTTTTATAGGTCTTTATAATAATTTTTTTTTTTTCTTTAAAATTATGGCATCTAGTACATGCCTCTCACTATGGTGACCACTGACGATTAACTTCTTTTTCATTTCCAGCAGTCGGTGGAGTGATATGCTGCAATAATGCCCAACCGACGGTTAGGTGGTAAGTATATAATTGAAACCGTTTGCCGCTATTTGAGTCGAATGGATATTCTTCTTTCCCTTTTCTTTTTTTTTTTGTGAGAATTAAGAAAATTTCCTTAGTCGGGACAACAAAAATTTCCTTAACAGGGAACAATGGGAACAATGTCTAATACAACAACCACAAGACTTTAGACTTCACAATCGAAGACAATGACGTTTAAGCATTACGCCCATGACACATCAAGCAATGACAGGCATCAGGAAACGAGGTACTAAATAGTTTTATTTTAATTTTATTTATTCTCCATATTTTGCAGGTATTTGGTGACCATAACAAGTTATACAGTACGACCTCAATAAAAGTAACCCTTGATACCCGCATTTCCTCGATAAACGCAGCACTTAAAATCTTACCATTGTTGACTCAGTAATTGCAACTGTTCAAAAAAAAGTGTCTCGATCAACCCAACTTTTGTTTCATAACTTAACTTCTAACATGTTTCCTTATTTGAATCTCGTATTTCTTGTTGACCTATTTTTATTTTACAAACTCCATTCTTCAGCCCATGGATCAATATGTAATCGACTTTGCTAAACTCTATTACAAAAAAGTCTATTGGCACATTTGGTCGAAAGCGAAGGGTCAGATCTGGAATGAAAAATTAAGGCATACCATATGCCTATTGGCTATCGCATGAATCCAAGTACTGATTATGACAAAGACGAATTAATAATTGCATCAATTAACGATTTGCAGCAATATGGAAGCCGAATAAATCGAAAGTGATGGCGAAATGCCATCCTTTTAGCCTTTTGTTCCACTTCTGACACCAAAATTTTCTGACTCGGTTATTGCAACAATCTCAATGTCACGATTCTAAGTGACTACGTACGTACATAGGTAATTCTGAAATCGCGAATGCTCTGTTTGACTACGTATATACAACACTTATATTTTTGAAAGAAAAAAAGGGTAAAAACAAACACAAATATTAATGGACAAATTAGAGGATGAAGTTATATGTAAGTAACATAAGTTACACATTGTGTTTGAAATATAAATTATTTATTTCATAGGCCAAGATGCATTATTTGCGAATGATTTGCTGAGTTCGCCGATTGTTCTTCATAATCCAACAGTACATATTATATGAACTGCGTGAAAAATAAGAAAAATAAAAATACCTTCAATATTTACTTGGATTTTAATTTCTGTAAAAAGCAAACAACGGCCACGCAGTATTTTCAAACACATCAGTCAGCTGTTTTCGACGTTCTTGACTACAAATCCAGTCCCCGATCTCAAAAAAAGTTACCTACATTGGTAGGTAATTTTCGGGCTCTCGATCAATCAGAGGTCGTTGACTATCCGTCAACTAGAATCCTGAACGCGCCCAATAAAAGCAACTGCCTGATTTTCTATTGGTAACTTTTGTTGAGGTCGGGGACTGGATTTGTAGTCAAGAACGTCGAAAACAATGCTCTAATCAAATCACGCTAATGTACAGATGTGTGCAGCAGACTTAAGAAAACCCCGTGCTATAGAAGGAAACGAGAGAGCCGATGAACTAACCAGGCAAGGGTCAGCCCTTAATAGCTCACTAGCGGAAAATGTTTACATTCCTGTAGGTGGGGTGCTGTTAAGGGCAATATACTCTCACAGTTCTTAAGACAAGCCACAATGATGAAAATGAAAAAGAGTCGCTCATTCGTTTTCTGCCCGGCTTAAGAGAGAGACAGGCAACGCATACAGGGCAAACCTTTCATTGAAGACCTTAAAGAGATTCACGAGAAAAGGATTGGAGAACTGATTATATGCTCTCATCAAGAAATGCAGCTCCTATAAATAAATTTCCCTATAACTAAGCAGTTCCTCTATATACATACATATGTAATAATTGTTGATGCGGAACTAGTTTATTTGTAAATTGTTCATAAATTAAAAAAAAGCATAGCATCAAAATTTGACGTAAATAACATTTGCATGTGACGTCGCATATTTGTAGACATCAATTTGCTGTAGCAAATAAATATATACATTTGGAACTTGAAAAAAAGGATCCAGAACAACACGCCATTCTATTTGAATGTTATTAGAAATACATGCTTTTATGATCCAATCCTTAGACCGGTTATGGCATTGTATCTTGTATGTACAAACATACGTATATGTGGACCTGCTTACTATTATATTGATGCGCAAAATACACCAGAATCATATTCAAGTTCGAAAGTACTCGTACCTGTGTCTGTGACGTTTTGATATGGAAGAACGCGATTTTGCCTCAGCTTCCTAGCCCCAATTGTTAGTGCGTATCCATCTTTCTTTCTATTGTACATACTATCGACAAGAAGAAATGGAGAAGGTGATGGAGACTGCATTCCACGATCAACTTTTTTTGTGCTTCCTAAGGCTGGTTTATCGTTCTCTAAAAAAAAGTAAAACAAAAGTAAGAAGCGAAAACATGTTTGCGATCGCCAGCCAAATGACCACCTGCAGTGGGGCAAAAGAATTTGCGATTCAGTTCGAGAATTGCATTTGAATTGTACAGACGCTCGCCCTTCAATTCATACTACCTACCTTTTTATGTTACAATATTTTTCGGGAATTAAATTTCCTTTCCGTTAAGTGTAAATTTTCAGTGGTTCAGGAAATATAAATTTTGCAAATTTCTAACGGGTAATATTTTTGAATATTTCGTTCTACAACTTCAGACTGACGTCACATATAACCGCCTTTCATCCGAATTGAGTGACTTTGGTCATTTAAAAAGAGCAAAAAAACAGAACCACTCGTTAGAAAAGGAAAATCAACTGAACGAAAGGTCCAAAAAGGAATACGGAACAAAGCGAAAAAATGAATGACCGACAGTCAACGGCAACGCCAAGAAGGAACAGTCTGAAGTTAAACGTCGAAAGTGATGGTAGCATTTCCATTCCGCAGGAACCAAGTGAGCAAGTAAAACAATTAAATTCCCCAACTGCAAAGGAAACATACAAATCCATTTCAGAGGATAATTTCGTGAAAGATAATAACAACAAAGGTAATTATTTTCATTCATAATGATAGAATAAACATGGTCGTGGGCATGTAGTTCCCATGTGCTGTTTCCAATGACATGATTCACAGGGAAACTTCTGAGTGATGCAACTTTTCAGTAAAATTAATAGAACGTGTATGTGGTGTGTCGTATCTCGTATGTCTCATGTTTCTAAATCTAATTGTCTTCCTTTTTTGACTTTTTGCCTTTGAATCTGCTATAGAAAAACGAACGCCCTTCCGTGTTAAGTGTTTATCATGTATCTGTGTATGGATCTGTGGAATTTGTGTGTAGTTATATCTGCCTTGGCGGATGTGGCCAATTGTAATGCGCTCTTCATGTCCACGCATTTAATTTGATTAACTTGAATTGAATAAAATAATTCTTCCACTGAATTTGAGGCTATGCTTTGTCTCGTGTATTTTCTATTATTGCATGAAATTCATCTCAGTGTATACATACAGAGAGAATGTGTATGGGTTAGTATAGTGACCACTGGAGTGGTGGAACTTGATATTGCTTACGATTGCAAATTTTTCATTTACATTTTCGTTTTTTCCTTCAGCACTCCATTTTTTTTATTTATAATCGGGCAGAGAACAATGTTCATCAGGCCTTGCACTTTTGACTTTAGTGCTAAAAAAGGTTGCCTTTCATTCAAAGTATCACATTCGTACGAAGAATGATAAGCGAAAAACAACACAAACTGGTTGCTTATCGAGTAGAAAAATCACCCAACTTTACACTTACAGTGCTGTATGTAGTCTCCACTCGAGTCATGTGATTTTGGATGTACATACATATTCTCCAGTTATACGTTACTTCGTCATACTTATTATTTTTAGGTGTAAAATTATAGCAATTATAGGTACCCTCTCAACTATGCGCATTCAAGTCGGGTTCGTGTTGGGATAAAATGTAATATCTTCGCATATTATTTGAAAGCGTCATTCATGACCATAAAACCAAATCCCCGCATTGTCCCAGGTCCAATGAATAGCATGTAACAACCAAATGTCTTAGGAATATTTGTATGAAGTTTTCAATAGTTTGCTTTCATTGAATATAATTTCTTAAGTTCCATAAAACCCGTCAAGCTAATTGTATTTGTGTTAATTTACGTAATGAATGGCACATGACGTTTTGTCTTTTTGCATGAAGATATATGCATACATAAGTACCAACGAAGAAATACGCCTAAGTATGTATTTTATACGTACATACATGCATACATATAAAACTTCTAAAAGCATTCAGGCTTGTATCTGCCATGTACACTGATAGGTGAATTTTTTCATCATTCCAATTTATTATTGATTGATAACGCTATCAAATATGTACCTAAATTCATATGTATATATAAGTACATATATGTATGTTCGTTTGTAGGTAGGTATGTACTTTGTTGAGTTTTTATTTTATTTTATTCGAATTAACATATTTTTGAGAATCCAGTTTGGCAGTGGTAGAGATTTCTAAACCGGAGATATCGAGGTTTAAAAATTTGAGCAGACATTTATAAACTTAGTTTTTGAGCATCAGGCTTTGAAGAAATAAAACTAAAAAAATCGCGCGATTTTATAAAATGTCTTTACTAAATTCTTAAAAAGCGATTTCTTTAGTTTTACACCTAGATGCAACACTTTTTTTTGTACCGAAGCGAAAATAATTAATTTCAATGGAGTTTCCTTTGGAAAAAATTAATTTTTAAACCTCGTTACCTTGGCGCCACGGAAACCGTAGAATCCCCGGGAACTGCTTATACTTGACTTAGATAATGTTACTACGGTCCAAACTAATTCTTAGTCAAAGTTAAACTTCTGCTTTTTTATCATCTTCGGCCGAACGAACCCGATGGAATTGTAAAATGTATAACCAAACAATGGCTTCACTAAAAAGTAAACTACACATCAGCTTCCATATTTATTTCAGGAATTTGGAAAAGTCCATGATTCAAACTCTTCACATTCCTCCACCAAATTCCACAAAAAATCCAATTTAAAGCTTAAAAAGCGAATACAAACATTATTTGGTATTATCACTAAAAGATAACGTGTTTTGTCGCAAAAATGTGGTGATGGGTTCATGATTCTCGATAACCACTCAATTACCAGCTGATATTGTCATTAGTTCTTATCACTCGCAATAACATTTCCACGCTCTTGAATAGATTATAAAAACAAAAGCGTGCTGTTTGTAAATTCTATGACGCTACTGATATTCCATTACAGAGATAAATATTTTATTTTATGCTTTGTTTTGTTTGCTTTCTTTATCTATTAAGAACAAAATCCACCACCAGCTGCAGCTGAAACAAAGATGGTTCAAGGAAACGATGGAGCCGATGAGCAAATGCTCGGAAAGAAGGATGAAGTTAAATTCATCACTGGTGATCGTCAAAATGGTGATGCCAAAATTGACATTGGTACAATAAGCAATAAGGTGAGTGGTCAAAACATTCGTTCTGCAGGAAACAGAATATTTTACAATGTTTATTGTCTATATGTTTAAAAATCTGTTAACTTATCTCGCTTATTTTTGTATATGCTATGCGATGTTAGGAAGATGATTTGGTAAGAAAAAATAATTCAATAGTTTCTTGCATGAATATGTACAAACATACAGCTATGGCCAAAAAAATAGAAACACCTCTTCAGAAACTGTTTAAAGTGATTTATATGGAAATTGGTAATAGATACTGTAAAAATTGTAATCATAATAGTTAGTAAAGATTACAATAATAAGGACATTTAACCAATTAAACGTTTCCGACCGCTAAGCGAGTTGTAAACTTACTTAGTTGGCGCTACAGCTCGAGGTGAACCTGGGCCTGCTTCTCGCAACCATTTGTGTGTGCGTGTTATATTTTTGCACGAATGGAAGGGACCTACAGTTTTTTGCCGACTCCGAACGGCGAGTTGAGAAGCTCAATCGTGACAAATGATACTCTTTGATGCTTGTCAGACATTCGAAAGAGGTGGGCACTGTGAAAAATGTTTAGGTGTTTGCGGCGGGATTCGAACCCAAGACCGCTGGCTCAGTAGTCCGACGCACTAACCACTTGCGCTACGGTGCGAGTTGTAAAACGACCGCAAAATAAAACTGGCCAAAAAAATAGAAACACTTTGTTAAAACAACGAAAATCTTTTATTTTTACAGAATTAAGTTAAAAAAATAAAGTTATTAATTGAGATTTAATTAATTTATTAGTATTTTGTCCCAAAACCTTTGTTATTTATGACTGCTTTTACACGTTTTGGCATCGAGTCTACTAGATCTTGAAATTTTTTAGCTGAGATGGGGTGCCATTCCTCCTGCACGATTTTTCAGAGATCTTTTAAATTTGATGGGTGACGACTGCAGACTTTCACTTTAAGCTCTCTCCAAAGGCTTTCTATGTGATTTAAATCCGGTGACTGAGAGGGCCATTGCAAAACCTGAATGTTTTTGTCCCTAAACCAATTTTAGGTAACTTTTGCCGAATGCTTGAGGTCGTTATCTTGTTGAAATCGCCAGTTGAGTGGCATGTTATCTTCGGCACATGGCAGCATGACATTCTCCTGTATATCCACATACTTTTCTTTCGTCATTATACCATCAATAAGAAAGATGGGGCCCACGCCACACCAAGAAAAACAACCCCATAGCATCAAACTACCACCACCATGTTTAACAGTAGGCTTCGTGTACTTGGGGATTATAAGCTTGGACTTCTGTGCGACGTACAAATTATTTGCCATCCATACCAAACAAGTTAATCTTTGTCTCGTCACTCCAGAGTACATTCCTCCACTGTTTCTTATTTCTGGTTGGATCATTCGGTACATGGTATGATTTGGCAAAAGCTATCCGCTTTTTGGTATGAACTTTCTTCAAAACCGGAACCTTCCTGGGAGCTCGGGCATAGAATTTCGCATCAACTAGAGGGCGGCGAATGGTTCTGCAACTCACTGCAATTCCTGTCTTCTTGAAGGTCCTTTGATGACATAAAAGTTTTTGCTTTGGCTGCTCTCAGTACAACTTTTTTGTCGCCAGTGGTCATTTAGCATGGCCTTCCCCTGCGTTCCGGAAAATTTTGTTGGCATTCAACGCATTGAATACCATATGAAGAGTGCGTCCCACTGATTTTTATATGGCCCTAACTGATTCGCCATGTTCTCGAAGGGCTAAGATAGTCTGCC
Organism: Brachyopa scutellaris; assembly: GCA_949775065.1. Taxonomy (NCBI): domain Eukaryota; kingdom Metazoa; phylum Arthropoda; class Insecta; order Diptera; family Syrphidae; genus Brachyopa; species Brachyopa scutellaris. Next base: position 123,606,104 of record OX459114.1, on the reverse strand, counting down.
TTTGTCCATCAGTGCAGTGTTTACCACAACCCATATATTACGAAAGATGTCAAATAATTTTATTTTGTATTAAAATATTAGTCTTATACCCTATTACTTTTATCTACCGCTATTTTTTTTAGAAAAATACTTATTTTTTCAAAATTAAATGCACCCGTTTCTATTTTTTTGTCCAAGTTTAACTAAGATGGCTCCGGAATGAAAGGTGGTTTGAACGCAAATGAATTTTTCATTTTTACGATCATTAATATTTAAAAGGGAGAACATCAGTAAGATCAAATTGGCGCCAACTAATATCTTTTTTAAGGAATCGTTCTAGTGATATTTCTAGTATTGTGGAAAATTGGAGTGCGTTTCTATTTTTTTTGGCCATAGCTGTATATACAAAGACAGACACCAATTGAATTTTTCTTATAAACGTTGGACTGAGTCATTCAAAAATATACAAAATCAAAGAACGTTTGTATATCTTTATTTAGATCCTTAGCTCTGGTCGGGTTTAAGTCAAATATGTTAAAAATTAAAATATCACAGCGCTGAAGAGCAGCGATTAGTTTCAATCCCAAAAAATGTATGTTTATTTATGCACCTATCCGGGTAAGTGCAATTATCTCATTGCTTTATGAAAAGGTGACCTTCTCCAGTTTGCAATATCGTTTATCAAATAAATCAGTTTTGTCTTTTGAAAGCGTTTAAGTATTATTTTGATTAATGATTATAAAATAAAATAAATTATGCAATTGAAATACTCGATAACTTTTTATACAGGCATTCACTGGAATGAGCAAAGATGAGCTCATGAAATACGCTAACGATCCATTTTGGGTTCGTATTCGTTGGATATTCTTCATTCTCTTCTGGGCAACTTGGGCTGGCATGTTGTTACTCTCCATTTTGATTATTATCAATGCACCCAAATGCTCGGCGCCAACCCCATTGAAATGGTATCAACAAGGCCCCTTCGCTCATTTCAAATCTGTCGATGCAGTCGCTGCTGCGGATCTGGATTTGGCAAAGAAAATTCACGCCACGGGTGTAATATATGAGCTGGCTGCCGATGAAACGTATTCCGTAAAAGATAGAGCAGTTGAGGAGAAAATCCAAAAAATGGTCGATATCTATAAGGGTTCTGACATCGGTGTAATTCTGGACATTACACCCAACTATGTTAATAAAAACTCAATTTTGTTAAAGGATGCACTGAGTGATGAAACCAAACGTTCCGCCTTTATTTGGATTGAAAAGGCTGAGGTGCCAAATAATTGGCTTTCCATTGTTAATGGTTCTGCATGGGCTGAAATTCAACAAGGAAACTATGTTCTCAGTCAATTCGGAGATGGACTCTACGATCTGCACATGAACGATACGATTGTTAAGCGAGAACTCAAGGCGGCACTGCAGCATTTACTAGGCTTAGGAGTAAAAGGATTCCGATTAAAGAATTCGAAATTCTTCTTGATCACCACTAATATTCAAGACGAAGTGCACAATAATGATCCCAGCTATATCCATACTCAGTATGGCTTCTGGACTCATTCTCAGACTACATTCCAGGATGGACTCGGCGAGGTGCTTTATGATTATAAGCTGGCTGTCAAGAACATCAGCATGGATGCCTTCCTTTCAATCAGTGAAGATACTATTCGTCCCGAGATTTACCACACTAAAACAGGAGAATTTGGCATCGATTTGCCAATCTACGGACGTTTCCCTCATATGTTGAGTGTCCCAGATAGTAAGCATCTCTATAATGAGTTACAAAATACGGTTAAGACTGTAGGAAATGGAACATGGTTACAATGGAACTATGAGCTGACAGGAGCAGCAAATCCATCTGCATATAGTTTGTTCCTGAGTATGTTACCTGGTGTTCCAGTCATTCAAGCGGACTCAGCCGCAGTTCAGCTGTCACCACTTATGTTGCAGCATATTGACCATTTGCGTGATTCAGCGTCGTACATGCACGGTGACTTTGACATGTACCGCTCTGGCGATATTCTATCATATTCACGGTAAGTTTTTTGTTATATTAATTTTAATTATTAAAATGCACACATTTCACATGACACTAATCCACTAAACATATTCATTACTTAACCGCACTCCGCACCTTTTTTATGGATGCAACTTAATTACTGCTAGGCAAAGGTAACTAACTAGTCATCATGCTATTATTAACCATATTGTTTACCTATCAATCGTATGTTGAATCTAATGAACGGTTTCTTCCTTAGAATTAAGTCTGGTAATCCTGGATACTTCGTTGCATTTAATCCAACTAAATTGGTGATCACTGGAAACTTCACTGGTGTTGGCTTACCGGACAAGATGAGTGTTGACATCTTAAGTGATAACTTTAATGTCACAAATATCCAGCAGAAGTAAGTTTGCATAATACCGATTAGATTGTGTTTTGATTTTAAAATAATTTTTTTATTTTTTAGAACAAAAATCTCAAGTGATTCGCTGGTGTTGTCACCGTACTCCACAGCTATATACACCTATGTCCCTATTAAATCGGGATAAAATCAAAACGCAAGCGTCCAGCAAACTCCGGTTAAAGTCTAAAATTACTTTAGAATATGTATTCAGTTAAACTGATTTGCAGATTAAATGTTTTTGCGTTCGCTTTTTTTGTGCATTTAAAAAATTGTGTTTTTTTGGTTTGTTTCAATATTTTATAACTCATTCAGTTGATTCATAAAACAGGTATATTACTTTTATGTTTTACATACACTCCGCGCCACTTGAATAGAAACAACAATTTTTCTTTCGAGTTAACCGTTTAGTGCTTTGGTAAGCTTAAAATGCAGCTTTATTGTTTATTTTTTTAAAAGAGGAATCTATATATATATATAAAAAAACAATGCATACTCAGAATAATAAAAAAAGTCATGTTAGATTGTTAATTTATGCATTCTTGCATTCCTGCGAGAAAAAAAACACTGCTCCACTTGAATAGAAACATTTGCTTAAATTAATTAAAATGAAGAAACAGTAAGACCAATGTTATTTTTTTCTTCTTTTAATAATTTGTCCACCTACCACTACCACTTTTATTTAAAATAACTTCATTAACCCTTTTGGGAAGTGAAATATGACGTTGCTTTAAATGGTTTAACGAAATGTCACTCCATGCTGCATTAATTGCAGTAATGAGTGGTTCACTATTGTCAAATTGTTTTCCGTTATCGTAGGATCTGCGAACCATCCATCCCCACACGTTTTCCGAAATATTAAGGTTCGGTGTGTGATGGCCATTGTAGCAAGCTCACATTTTGCTTGGATATCCAACTTCTAATGCTCCTTGCAGAGTAGATTGGTGCATTATCTTGTTGGAATGCCCAAGATATTGGTCTAAAAACATTGCTTAGTTTAGGGAAAGCAACTTCCAATATCTTGTAGGAATTTGCGGTAATTTTTAGTGTAGGAAACTCCAGATCAACAGTTCCATACCATGAAATCGCTCCGCAGACCATAACACCTTCGCAGCTGGTAACGTTCCAAGAAACTTGGTTCCTATCTCAAATCATGGAAATAATGGTTATATTCATCCGGAAGATCCATATTTAATTCACCCCTATCATTAAATCCGCCGGAGGAAATGATTCACGAAAATTCGAAAATCTGTATCATTGAATCCGTTCGAAGGGAATCGTCCACTTGTCGGTAATGTGAACAACTTTTCACTTGATCATTGAAAACGAACGGATCGAATCTCTCCATTCAAAGTTTAATGTTTCAGATCCGCGAGGAAATCGTTGCGGATCTGGTGCTTTTGCTGTGGTGTTGGCTAGCATTTTTTTTAGTGCCAAGAACTTTGAACGTTGAAAGTGCAGAAACAAACAAATGGAATCAGAAATAGTGCGGCATAACATCCACCATTGGATCGCAATGTAATGAAATGCAAATGGGACAGAATTCTAATCTTCTCTGGTGTTGTCACAAATCGGGAAGGATAAGTATGTATAAATGTTCAAGTCTTCACACCATTATCGCCTTTTCAAGTGTCAAATCAGAAAACAACTGATTTCGAAAACATTTCATTTCATTTTCATTTATTGTAATAAGAAATATTTTACATGATACTACAAGATAGTCTATCTTAAGATTAAGTATATCTCTTTATAATTACTGTGTTTTTTAAAGTTACTTTACATAATATATGAAATTTGTAAATCAGAAATAAATAAATAGAGTAAATAAATAAATAAATAAAATACATAATAAAAATAAAAAACATAAAAAGAGATATAGATAAAGCAGTGTATCCGGCGGATTTAATGATCATGACGATAGGTGAATGTGAACCGAATGAGTGAAGGGAATCTCAGATCGATATAGGGGTGATTGTTTTTCATCTGAAAAAACCACTCTTGTCCTGCAAAAATCCAAGCGATTTTGATTTTGTAATGGGTTTACGGTGTTTTTTTTTTGCAATCTCAGGCGTTTCAAATGTTGACACTATTTATTACATGCCTAACGGTATTAAGCCCAGCACTAACACCAGTCTTTGCTTTGATTTATGCTGCAGAGACGCTGGAATGAGAAGCTAATCTAAGAATTATTCTTCTGTCTGCTTCTGATGTGGCTCCTGTTTACCTTTCTTTTATGTTTTTTCCGTAGTTTTCTTTCTGCTACACACATATGACCACACAACTTCAGCACTTCTTGCAATTTTTTCGGCGATTGTGGATAAGGGGAGTCCATTTTTAGCTTAAACTTCTATTTTTACCTTTTCTGCAGAAGTTAATGCATTTGCTCGGCCCATTTTTGCACTAAATGAAAAAAAGATATTTTCAGTCTGTAGACTTATTACTCACCCCAATTCTCAATGCCGTATTTGTGAGTCGTATACCACTATAGTCGCATTTTGTAATAGCAAATACATTACAAAATACAGTTATGCTTGTATACGACTCACAAATACGACATTGAATTGGGGTGGTTGTCTTTTGGTATGAATTCCTCTTTGAAACAATAACAGCTTAACGAAGCGCCTGCTAGCGAACTTTCTGGAGGCTCTATCAAGAGTTCCGCAACCAGAGAGAAGAATGCCGAAGTTGGTTGAACTCACTCCAGTATCCGACAAGAAGAACTGTAAGCCAAATAGAGGAATAAGGGTACATTATGCCATTTCTGATGTACTGGGCGCACAGAAAGATAAAGAAGGAAGCCCGATGGAGAGGTGCTGGGGACGTGCAGTTCAATAAACCAAGTGGTTTTTGGAAGAGTCCAGTGTTTCCGGTTGGACTTGGGATTAATCGAGTAGACATGTAGAGAGAGGAAGTGGACGTCGTTCGAGGAGTTAAAATTGAAAGAGGAAGAAGCAATAAAATCGTTCATGTGGACAGACTACATGGAGATGCGGATGACCTTGTTGGGAACGAACAAGTTTTAAGAGAGGGCAGTGTTGTATGCAGCCCAAAATAACTTATCGGAGACAGCGCCATCTAGGCGAGAAGAGACGTCTCTGCTGTAGACCGTTTAGTTCCACTATGTGGAACCACAGACAAGAGAAATATACTGAAGTAGAATGGTAGAACAAAAGCCTGTTACAAAAAAATTTTAAAACCAGCATACTAAAATCCAAAAACCAGCATACTATCATACAATACCTCGTATGAAATGCCTGCAACATGAACGAACTCATAGAATAGTGTATGATTCGAGCAAAAATTTTCGTTTCTCTCAATTTCCTTTTCTGTGTTGGACTTCCTTGTGTGATGTGGATGTTGTTGTTGTTGTATTCCCATTGCCGCTTAAATTCGTTTTCTTTTGTATCACGAAAACCGGTTTTAGTTTTTTTTTGTTTGTTTACGCATACAAAACGAATACACGTGATGCGAGAAGTATGTGTGTGTGATGTAATAATTATTTTCTTTTCGCTTTTTTCTTATTGTAAGTAATGCAAGTTTAAAGGGGCATATGGAAGAGGAATAGCGACTATGTATACCACGGCTGTGTGATTTTCATAGTGCTGCAAGTGTTCAAATTTTCTTGAATGGGAATTTTGCTACCGCGTACTCGTATGTACATATGTACATATGTACATATATGTATGTATATGCGATGGCCCAACAGATGGGCGGGAGAAGTAGATCATTTCGTTGGTTTTTGTGATTGCAATAAAATATGTAATTTCTTTGAAAACGTTAATTTTATTTCCAGAGGAGAAATTAATATATGTATGTATATGTATGTGTGTAATCTCTATATATAAAACAGTCCACTGACTGACTGACAGACAACACACAGACCAAACCGCTGGACCTAAAGGGCTTAAATTTGGACAGTACATTCCTTCAATGGCATAGACATCCGCTTAGAGAGGCAATTTTAAATTTCCATCTCTAAGTGGGTAAATTCGGAAAAAAAATCGGCTCTCTCTAGCATATGTATTGCTATGTAATGTATGTCTCCACAAATAACTCAATTTTTTTTTTCCATTTGAAGGACATGCAAAAATTATCGGAGACATTTTCTTATCGACTTCTTACAAATAAAAAAAGAAATCGCTCAACCATAAATCAAAGAACATCGAAATTTCACAGAAATGTGAAAATAAAACCAAACAAAAACACAACCACAGATCAAAATATGACCACATACACACAGAAACACACCACAGTTTAAAATCCAGAAACACAGACCAGCCAGTCAGTCGTTCGTATACCTATGTTCGTTCGCAAGATCGATTGAGATAAGTAAGGCAAAATAAAGGGTTGCAACAAAATGAAATATAAAAAAAATGTGTGTATACCGAAGTCACAACACACTGAAGGATGGTTGACTCGCACGACCATGTAACTTAAAACCTGCATGATCATAGAATAAACGAAAAACAGAAGAAGTGGAGTCATCTACACAAAAGAAGAGAACTAAACTCGATGTATACCATATTCTACATCTGTGTATTTCTCTTGTCTGTGGTGGAGCCCATTCTACGATACCAGTATTCCAGTCGGGAGTTGAGATCTAAAAGGTTCCCGTCCTAGAATATTACAGAATTATACTGAATTTTGGCTGAAGTATAAATATAGCCCGCGAGTAGGGCAGGGGTTGGGATTCAGTCGGAGTGAGTCAGTAATCAGTCAGTGGTGAGATTATTTGAAAAGTGATACAGAGCGATAGTAAAGCGAAAGTGATTGTGGTATTGGATAATAAAGTAAATGTAAAAGATAAAGAGATTGTGAAAAGTGTAAAGGAAGCGATAATTGAATAAAGTGAAATTGTTAGAAAAAGACTTGTGTTTAATTAATTAATGCAGAATAAGGTTTTATCCAAACGAATCCTTTATTTCTATCCACTGGGGATAGGAAACCCACGACGGGCGTGAATATTACAAAACTATGGTGCAATTTTTTCGATTATGTAGTACCTTTTCTACGATTTTCTGTGTGGTTCAAACTTCTAGTTTTTTCTAACAGAAGAAATTTCAAAATTACTTTTAGACAGGTGAGTACTTCAATTTATTTTCTTTGGGACTATGTATTCTTTTTTACCAAGTATTTTGCGCTTTTTACCGATTTTAAGAACAATAAAAAAAGTCAATAATTTTTATATTCAACGGCTAACTTTAACTGCTGTATGTAAAACATGACCGGCCTGCGGCCTATGACACATAACAACAAGTCAACAAGTACTTGTTTAACTGTACTTGTTCAACAAGTGAATATCAATCCTGTAACACCAAAAATCGTAACAATTGTTGAAAATAAAAATTTCCCTCGACTTCTTGAATTATTTCAACAAGTAAATCTTACCCGATGAGCTGGAGAATTAGCGAAGAATCTTATGAAGTAAGAGAAAAGAAACATAATGGCGCAAATTCATAGTCAGATAGAGCCGACGATAAAAGAATTTATTCACCTACATAACCTAAAATATACTTTTTGCTATTCATAGTCACTTAAAGCCGGCTCGAATAATAGCCTAATACCTATAAATCGACCTATGTGCAGCGGCCCTTACACCTACACCACGCAATACTATTGCACAGTACTGGGTATTGCGTAGTAATATTGACCGTCGTGCGGCCCTTATACCACGCAATATTATTGCAAAATTTTATTGCCTTCCTGCAGTTTATTCTGTATCGGTTCGTTGCTAAAAGAAGACAAGCTGCGTGAAAACGATTTTTTAGTATGCATAGGTAAACAAATAAGAAATAAGAAATACTACCTGAATCCACCTCAATAGACCATTGTATCGTGAATTTGCTGCTGTATAGTGTGTGCGCTACATACAAGGCTTGTACCGATATCGGTACAACGCGCGGTTGTGCAATGGTTGTTTCATGTGTATGCCGCTTAAAAGCTCCGGCCCATAAGGCGTTTTTCTTTATTAGTTCAGAGTTGAGCTCTGAACAGAGCCAGAGTGAATCGAGCGCACTCTGAACTAATTGTGTTCAGAGCGCGTCTGAGCACTGAGCGCTCTGATTTAATTTTGAAACACACTTGAGCACTTAGCTGTCATATGATTTTTCAATCGTTTATAACCTCAAATTGTTTTTCATCCATTTATAACCTTAAATTAAGTTTATGCACAATCAAACTAGTTATTAATATTAATTAATGTAATTACTAAATTGTATTAACTAACTTCTACGCCATAACAAAAATCCTCGTTCGCCATTTCAATTGTTTTCGATTTTTTCCTATCTGTCAAATGTTGTTTTGGCTGCGCTCAGCATTTTACTGGGTACACTACACCGAGTACACCGAGTCCATTCATTATACAATGAGTGCATTCATTATACACTGAGTACACCGAGTACTTCGTTTATGATTGCTGTAGAATTGACATGAAGTAATCGTGTAGTACTTCGGTAGTGGAAAGGGGGTGTTATACTTATAAATAAAATTAAACGAAAAATTTAATATTTTGTTAATACGGGTAATTATGTATAATTTATTTCAATTTTTATTTTTATTTTTTCATATAGTTTAAGTTTTCTTCAATATTGTTATGCGTATCAGTTTTGTTAATATTTGAGTGTGAAGACATTAGTATTTGATTTACAAAAATTGGGTCCGAACCAATAAAACTTAGTTTTCAGATATTAATTGCCTAGCTGAAGAAAATATTTTTTCTTGAGCAGCTCTACTTGCTGAAGGAGAAACAATTTTGCAGCCAACCTTATATTAAAGTAAATATTTTTCTTGATACAAATCTTCGTTCCTTAGGTGGCGCTACAGTTCGGGATAAACTAGGGCTTGCTTCTCGCAATCATTTGTGTGTGCATTCTATTTTCGCACGAATGGAGGTGGTCGACAGTTTTTTGTCGGCTCCGAACGGCGAGTTGGGAAGCTCACCGTGATAAATGATACTCTTGAATGCTTGTTAGACATTCGGAAGAGATGGCCCATTTTTTACTGTTTGCGGGGGTTGGATACGGACAGCATGCAACGTACTAACCACTACGACATGGCTCGCGCTACAAGCAAAATGTTTTAATACTGATAAATATTTTACTAAATATTGGGAATAACGTGCATATAGAAGACAATGTCAGCTAAATGTCCACTTTTCGGCTGAAAACACATCGGAGCAGTCAAAATGTTTTTTTGTGACTAATGAAATATCAGTACCTACATTGATTCCTATGAGACAACACACACCAAAGAGGGCAAAACGAAACACATGTTTTTGTTTCGATGCGCTTCATGACTGCTTCATGAATGAATCAGAAACGTTTCGAACCAGCGTCGTTGTCGATTGTTGCACAGTTGTTTATGGCGCAATACACACCGCATACGGCAAAATAAAAAGAAAAAAACAAGGCTAAACAGAAAATCATGTTTCGTTGTCGATAGCTGAACGTTTGTTTTTCAGAAACAAAATTCTCAACGCACACCAAACGAAGCAGAAAATTAAAATGATTTGTTTTGTTACATTGTGTTTCAGTTGGTGTGTTATTATCAAAAACGTTTTCTTGTCTTATGAATCAAAAACGTTTTTACTACTCCGGTATGTTTTCACAAATGCGGGCTCTTCATGTAACATTTTTCAATAAATTTGCACACATTTCATAAATTAAGTCAAGAATATTTTGATTAAGTTGCTCAAGTGCTTCTAGTTCGTTGCCATATACATACATACATTTGTACCCTAATCTTAGAGGCCAATCGACATCACCAACACCAAATAATTTGTTCTAAAAACAAAGTTCTCAGTAATTCCATTGTCACATTGGCTGTATGTAAAGTTCCACCGTCTTGGTGGAACCACAAGTTTACCAAGCCTAAAGCATCCACTTTTGGACTCAAAAAGTTATTAATTATGTTACCATGACGTTTTACAGTAACAGTTGCCTAACGTGGCGTCATATTGAAAAAAAAAAACCGGCCAAGTGCGAGTCAGACTCGCCCACGAAGGGTTCCATTATTTTTACCTAAGGAAGTGAATAATAGTTTTGCTTCTGGCAAATATAAATTTGGATACATCAAAATATCACTATAAAGAATTAATAAGCGTCTAACTAAGATTGTATCCAAATTTGTTTGTGATATTCAAAAATGGTGTGAATTAAATCATATTGTATCGGGATGTTGGTAAATACAAACGTATAATACATTACAATAATTTGGAACAGAAACAGATCAAACAGTTCATTGCATACAAGGCTTTCGAAATCGATTGCCTGGTTTCTGAGATAAATGCTCGAGACACACATGGTTTTATACTTAAAATGGTTTCGTATTTCCATATGAGGCAGGACCCCTTTAAAGTAAAGGCCAGGTCGCACAACATGATGCAGCATACTGTTATTTTAAATGGATGTAATAGTGACTGAAGATTTTTTATTGCCCAGAACTGACTATTTTCTTTATTAATGTGTTCATTTATGTGAACATGATGTAATTTTACAATCAAACACACGAGCCAACGACGACGACGTAGACGACGAGCGACGCAGCTGTATTAAATTTATTTCAATACTTAACTAATAATTCTTTAAGTTACATTTGTATAAAGTTTCGTTCTTAGTTAATATTCCTTTTATTTTTATAATTCATTTCAATAAACCTTTAACTTAAAATATAACAAAGATACTGTTCACATTTATTAATTCATGTTTACCAAAATGGCGACAAAAACAAAGAAATAAACCTACCCTACGAACACCATGTATTAATACACTTATTGTAAGATCAGTAGATTTTTCGCCTTCACTTGATCAATTCTATATACCTAGAAACCAAACGAGTGCACTCATTTCAAACGGGTGCATTCATTTCAAATGGGTGTACTCGATCTACTCAGTGTACTCAGTGTATTTTAAGCAGTTCAAATGGTACATGTTTTGTTCAAAGCAAGCACTCATTTGTATGAATGGAATCAAGCAGTGTACTCATTTTGGTATGAGCTGATCGAGTTGTGTACATTAACTCTCTTTTTTAATATGGTACTGATTTTGAGAGTACACTTGCTCATATGAGTACAATGAATAGAGTACACTGAAGTACTGTACCCATTAAGAGAAAGCAAATGAATACATCCATGCAGATGTCTATTGCGCAATCATTGCTATCCATAGGCGGGCATGAAATTCATGAATGCGCACGCATGCCAGCGGATTTAAAAAAAAATTAAAATCACACAGGCATGTTTGCTCAAACACCCTGGCAAGGCTATCCACAGGCTGGCATGCGTGTGCAATCATGAATTTGCGCAATCTTGCATGCCTGTTGATACCCGGCTTAAGACTAGTGAAACATTGACCATCCAGTTTTTGGTCAAATATTAGGTTTAAATATCAATTTTGGTTTAAATAAATTTATGAATACTATACCTAGTACTAAATGGAGCCCCTAGCATAGAATTAGTAAATTCGGTTACACAATCATAATATATACAGATTTCACATGCATTTGAAGTTGAGATCCGGTCAATGTTTGCCAAGTTTACGGTATTTATTCAATAAACCATAAACATTGAATTGGACACTTGGGTAGTCACTTCCTAGGATTCAATAGTCAATGACATTAAAAATGGCCGTTCTAGAAATGTCAACAAATGTCATGCAAGCTGCAATATCTGTCCCGCTTTTTTGTTTTTAAATAACTCGACAGACCTGCTGGAATCGCTTAGTTTATAAAACATTAAAATTATTAATAGAAAACTTAAGTGTTTACTGAATTTCATAGTTTTGCTAAAGTTATACATCTTTTATTTTAAACATACTTCATAAATTATGACAAACGCGAACGTTATGTCAGCAGCCGCTCAACAGCGGAAAATAGAAAGCGCAGCACGATCCAAGAATCCCTTCGAGTCATTACCAGACTCGTTTAAATATTCTAGCCCGAATGAAGAATATTCGTACACACTCTATTCTAAGACAAAGTCTGACATGGATCAGAAGACACTTAAATGGGCTTTCAAACTGGCGGAGAAGAATGTTGGCCCGTTTTACAAGAAATCCTTAATGGGCTGGCAGCCGAAAATCAAACAAAACGATTTACACAAGAACTGGGCAAGGTATTTAATAGCTTTGGACCAAGCCAAAAACCCTGTAGGCTATGCAATGTTTCGTTTCGATTTAGACTATAGAAGTGCAGTGTTATATTGGTAAGTTTCAGATTAAGATCTGCTCCTTCAACTACTTAATGTTGATTGTTCCAGCTATGAAATGCAGATAGATAAATCATCACAACGTCAAGGTCTCGGAAAGTTCATGATGACTGCTTTGGAAAATTGTGCCAAACACTGGGAAATGGAGAAAGTGATTTTAACAGTACTTAAGAACAATCCTGATGCGACGGAATTTTTTCGTAAAATTGGCTTCGTAGTGGACGAAACCTCTCCAGACATCCTGGAGAAGGCTGATTACGAAATTTTAAGCAAACAATTGCACTAGTTTTAAGTGTTTATTTGATATTTGATATTTTGAATGTAATACATAATATAATAAGGACATCCCAATTGCATTACAAAAATCTTTTTGCTTCGGCATCCATTAGGGTAGCAGCTTTAATATCCTTTGCGCTCAAGCCACCGACGTCGTGTGTGGACATTGTTATTTGGACTTTGTTGTAAACATTGAACCACTCAGGGTGGTGATTGGCTTTCTCGGAGAAAAGAGCAACTGCTGTCATGAAACTAAATGCTTGCACGAAATCAACGAATTCATATTCCTTGTAAATGGCATCTCTTTCAGCGACCAGCGTCCAGCCAGCTTTGAGCAGTGGTTGGAGTTTTTCAGCGCGTTCTGATTCAGTTAATTTAGTCTAAAAGGAAAAGATGGAAATATGTTAATAGAGTTTGAAAGACATTTCAATTACCTAATAGTTCATTAACAACGATAAATAGTTAAGTCTAAATAGGTTTGGCTTGTAGCCGTCTACCTGATTGATAATTAACAAACAATATTAGCTGTTTATATTAAATCCCCATCAATAATACGTTCACTGTATAGAAGAGCGAACAACTACCGCAGGTCCCAACCTTGATCTCCATGTAGGATTCCAATAACTTCTAATTTAAAGTAAGTGATCTGAAGTATTTGCCACGAAATTTTTAGGGGATTTCGGCATCTTCTGACGAAGCTCTCTTATATTACTGCACATTATATTTCTTTCAAATAAAGGTGCCGTCCTAGTTTTTTTAATGTAGCATGTGGCTAGGGGTGTCAGTCGGCAGCTTTAAGAAACGGTCAGAGGAACTTTTCTACTTATACATATAATACATTTATGTAGAATACGCTCACATTTGTGCTCTATAATAATAGAATTAGAGGTTGCTTTTGACTCCTACTGTGTCCACTTTTCAGCTCACCTTCTACTATATCGGTGAGACATATCGCGTACCTACTTATATTTTTTCGACTTAGTTCAATATATCCATCAACGGCCTCTGCTATGCCCTTGTTAGAGTGAACAGTGAAGCGTAGCGTACTTTAAATGCAGCTTTGCTTCACACCCAATGATGTAAAAATCTTCAGACAAAGTCTGCATCCCTGACATGTATGTCACGTTGCTTTGAAACAACGCTCTCAGGACATTAATTACTTTACTGGACACTTCAATTCTAAAGAGTATTAGAAGATGCATTGCTAATTTTATCATATTGCCAAGTTGTTATTGGCACTTAAGTTTATTGGCATTCATCTTAAAATTGTGGAAATGCCTAAACGAAATAAACACAGCGGAAAAGGCCGGGTTACTTTACGAACGCTGGATGGCCACGTTAGAGTTGCAGAAAACTTAAAGGCCAAGAACTGTCTTAAACTTAGGATCGTTACAACAGTGATGTTGGATTCTAAATGATTTAAATAAATTGGTGGTGTGGAACTTAATGCTATAAAGCGTGGGTGGCTAAAATCAAATATATAGGTATACGAGTATAATAGAACTGATTTTCGACAAGCTTTAAGTGGACGACAGTTGTTAAAGTTTGCAATGATATGTTAAAAATATACAATTGCTATAGTCCCAAATAAAACCTGATCCCATTATATGAATTAGAAAACAGACTGACCCAAGTAACCTTGAAATACGTAACTGAACTTAAGTTAAGTCGAACTTGTTTTCAAAGAATTATTCTTATTCTCTTTGCATTTGTTTGAATGCCTCCGATTTTATTTAATTTCTTTGGTTTGTTCCGTTTTTTCAATAACAGTCGCCGATTTTTAAAAATGTCTGTCGAAGATCATCTGAAGTCTACGGCATCTTCTTGCTTTCAAAAACACTTTGATAATAAAAATGCACAACGTCACTTAATTTCTCCTTGCAATTAGTAAGACATTATATTATGAACTAACATTTGGCACTTGTTCAGTCGCGAAAATAATTAAAACACACTAATGAAAATAGCAAAAAAAAACTAACATTAACCATTTTTTGTTTATGATTACTACTCTACTCGTACTCAACTCAGTCACTTCTTGCTACTTGTCTTATTGAACGGAAATGTAGGTATGTACTTTCACTTTTTTTTTTGTAAAGAATTCGTCTTAATGAATTTTAAATGAAAAACAACAAAGGTTATCAAAAAATGTTGACCCTATTCAGATAAATTCACATCACTACCAAATCTAAAAACAATCAACAAGTTACTTTACGTATACATCTCTATGCAATTTAAAGAAAAAACAATGAAACCACTACAACCGGACAGGGAGTCCCCTTACCATTTTCCTCTTTTTCACTGCGACTGCTTCCGTACCCACTGCTTCAAGATGACGTGTTGAACTAAAATTGATTCAAAGCTTTAATTACAATTTGTCTTGATTTTATTTAATGCGTACTTACCCCCGCCTAGCAGGAGTTGGTCCGATGAGAGCAGAAACCGGAGTGAGTAATATGTGGGGCTGTGGGCATTGGACTTTTGCAATGCGATTGTGCGGTTTTAATGTCACTAATTTTCTTCTACATAGCTGAATGGAACTAACATTTGTTTTTGGAATTAGTGTTAAAACCTTTCTGTAAACTAATGTATTCATATTAATTATTATTCTAATAATTTAAATCTGGTTATCCAATTTATTTCACTCGGCAAAGAAGGAAATGTCACTTTTTGTTTACCTTTTTTAACCGCAGTGGATTGGATTGTAGTTTGTGGATGTTGATTTTTCCTGGTGTTATTAGAAAAACAGTACAAATGCAAATTTGAATTATTTTTACAAGCTTTATATTAACTTCACTTTCTGTAAGGGCGGAATCTAGGAATCGATTTTACACCCACTTCCAGATATCCGATCATCCTGAAATTCTGTACACGTATATAGTTCCGGAGACAATACAATATGTGCTATTTAATGACGTTGTTAATCCAATATGGCGGACACTTTTTTAACTTTTCCATTTCTGTGAGGGCGGAATCTGGGAGTCGATTTTACACCCACTTCCAGATATCCGATCATCCTGAAATTTTGCACACGTATATAGTTCCGGAGACAATACAATATGTAGTATTTGATGACGTTGTTAATCCAATATGGCGGACGCTTTTTTAACTTTTCCATTTCTGTGAGGGCGGAATCTAGGAGTCGATTTTACACCCATTTCCAGATATCCGCTTATCCTGAAATTTTGCACACGTATATAGTTCCGGAGACAATACAATACGTGCTATTTGATGACGTTGTAAATCCAATATGGCGGACGCTTTTTAACTTTTCCATTTCTGTGAGGGCGGAATCTGGGAGTCGATTTTACACCCACTTCCAGATATCCGATTATGCTGAAATTTTGCGTATCCGGTGACAACTCAATATAGTACATTTCATGATCTTGTAAATCTAATATGGCGGACGCCCCAAGATGGTGGATTACCGTTATCTTCCCGACCTCCTAAATATGGGTATTAAATTAAAGGGCTTGGCAAGTAGAATACAATACGCTATAACGTCATTAAAAATCCAATATGGCGGACGCCCACAAGATGGCGGATAACCGTTATCTTTACTACCATCTTAATATGGGTAGGTATCAAATGAAAGTGTTTGACAAGTAGAATACGATTAGCTAAGTGATGTGATTCTAAATTCAATGGCGGATTATTTTCTTCTTCACAACATGCATGACATGGATATCAAATAGAAGTGTTGGCGAATAGAATCTCAAACAATATAGTATATTTTATGACGTTGTAAATCTAATATGGCGGACGTCATAAGATGGAGGATTGCCGTTATCTTCACGACCTCCTTAATATGGGTATCAACTTAAAGGGATTGACAAGCAGAATTAGACTAGCCAAGTGACGTCATTCTTAATTCAATATGGTGGGTGCCCCAAGATGGCAAATTACCTTTTTCTTCACAACCGCCATGGCATGGGTATCAAATGAAAGGGCGAGTAGAATCTCAAACATATTGAGTAAACTTTCTCATATCCAACTCACCCAAGCTAATATACATACATACGTATAGACGTAAATTTGTAAACAAAATTCAGATACTAAAAAGTTGAAAATAAATATAGAAATAAAAAAAATATTTTTAAAAACAAGCTTTAATGAACTAAAAAGTAAAAAAATAATTTTTTCCCGAGTCACCAATGTGTGACTATAAATTAAAGCTTGGGGCACTCAGGCTCGAGGTAAAATTTGGCCAAATGACGATGACGAGGTCTAACTAAACAGTAACAGTGGCACAAAATGTGTTCTGCTAATTCTTCTTCCGTCCTCGTTGCACATCGTGTATGTGTTGTCTTGTGCCTGAGTGCCCCAAGCTTTAATTTATAGTCACACATTGGTGACTCGGGAAAAAATTATTTTTTACTTTTTAGTTCATTAATAAAGCTTGATTTTAAAAATATTTTTTTTATCTCTATATTTTTAAACAGAAGATTATTATTTTCTGTTGATTTTATATTTAGCGCGTTTTTTTTCAAACCTATATAGATTTCGAAAAAGCTTTCCATACAAAAATAAGACTGGATAATTATCCAGGCTAAGGTTTTGTTGTATTTTACATTGAAAACATGTTGCGGAAACATGTTTAGCCTATATAGGTTTGAAAAAAAACACGCATATTCTTTCTGAAAACGTTTATTTATGATACAAAATTTGTTGTTTCTATTTTGGTCATCTGAGTGTGAACAATTAAAATAAAATGGTTTCTGGCAAGATTCCCACTAAGGTTTCGATGACGTCGTCCGAGGAATATCACACAACCCATCTTATGCATATATGCAATGACACCTGCTAAACTAATTGAAAATCGCCTTTCCTGAATCTGAGCAATTATGAAAATTGTTATCATGGTATGTAATAAAAAAAAAATATTTTGAAAGATTTTAGACAAAAGCCATTATTGTTTCTTAAAAAAAATTCTTTCGCATTTTTTATTTTAATTTCACTCACTACATACCTAATATCGAAGAGTTAATCATTAAAATTATTGTGGGGTATATCTATGCGGATTCTACTGACACAGAATCATCATCATCGGGACTCTTTGCTTCACCTGCAGCTCCAGATTCATTGCTAATGCTTGGTCTTAGAGAATTGGGTGATTGACTGTTACTACCGCTACTGAAGACATAGTTTGGCACGTAGTAGCTGGGAGAACCATAAGACAAAGGCACAGTATTCACATTATAACGAATCTCCACTGGGTGGTAAGCCTATAAGAAGAATTCAAACTATAATGTCGGAAAAACAAAGACATAAGTACATAATTTTATTTAACTTACTGCTCGAACAAGTGGCGAAACAGCATGATATGAATGTCCTTCAATTGTGCTGTATGCGAAACTGCCTCCCAATCGGTCCGATTGAATTATAGCTGAATCATATTGTGGAGTTCTGATAAGAGTAGTAGCCGGTAGAACAAGTGGTCCCAGTCCAGCCGAAACTAATTGAAGAGCAGCGAAAGTAGTTAACAAACTCACTGTAAATTCCATCTTCAAAAAAAAAAAAAAAATACATAGATATGTATGTATCTATTAGGTTGGAACATTTAAAAACTCCGCAGAAATTTTGCACTTAGAATGTCTCGAATCGATTGCAGGTCTTCAATGAGGTGGTGGGCCTTTTATAGATCCGCGGCTTTCATAATCGTCTGCCTCTTTTAACCAGAACTTCGGCATCTGCCAATAGATCTGATGGAAAAGAGGAAAGGGAACTCCGAAGTACACGCCATCGATAGTCTGACTCGTTTCGTTCTGGATTTTTTTTTTCGCATAATCTTAAGCAGCAATCTGTCTGTCCTCTGTCGTATTTATAGCTGGCATCAGGTTTCGATCTTTAAATCGTTTCTCAGATTAATTGAGATGCGAATGCGATATCTTGTGGTATTATGTGAAACACTTTTCTCGGTCGCTTGGCTAACAGCAGCAGTTGGGAAATGCTATGACGTATTTTGTTAGGAGGAATAATTTGAATTTGATATGCAATTTATATTTTAACATTGATCTACCAAAGGTAATTTTATTGGGTTTTTTTTTTAAATAAAAATAAAAAATACAGTTTCTTTTAAGTTGTGCAACGTACATACCTCCTACCCCGAGAACTGATGATGATCCATGCAATTTTGTTCTATAAACCAAGAAGTTTTACAAACTATCAACATATGTACATACATACATACTCATACATACATTTCTTCTGGACAAAATAGCCTACTTATGCATAGGGTCATCCAACAAGAGTTGTCATTTTAAGTTTCGCGCGATTGTTGAACTGTCAACATTCAACTATCTATCATTGCGATTAGGTCCTACTTTGGAAAAGTAGAAACTAGGAGTTTATTAAATATGCATCGGTACTTACTGGCACAAAGTGTTGAAATAGTGAAAATTCACAATCGCGGAAACTTTTCGTAAAGTTCGTACTGGTTTTGGTCATCATCAAACGCCTTTTCGCACAGTTATATTAAATCTAATCAATAAATGTGAACGTCTCGCACAGGTAAGTGATGTGTAGACTCCAACGTCTAGCAAAGTCAGCTAAAAATATAGCCGCCGTACCTGAGAGTGTGACTGAACACACACCTTTTAACCCACTTTTACATCGTTTTGCATCGCGATTTTTTTGTTGTTAATTGCTGATGTCCTTCCAGCAGAGATTCGGGCTTATGCGCTCTATACCCATGCGATTCTAGAGTTGAAGTAGAATCTCTAAAGCCTCTATTTAGAATGAAGACCCTTCTGAAAAACTGCCTCAGCGCCCCACTTTCGCTTTCGAAGAGCTTGTTCATTTTTAAAGCATCCGAATTAGTGGCAGCATACGGACCGAATACTTCAAGAATATACCATTACAGCACGTTATAAGAAATAGTTTAACCAAGTTCTGATATTTATGTAAACCGTGCTTTTGAATATAAACATAAATGCTGTTACAGATGACTATAGTTGGTCTATCATTTTCAGATATTTCAATGCTACCAAAAAATCCATCCGAAATGAATTTATTCCTTTTAGCAACGTCTTCAAAGCTCATATGTTCCAACCCCAAGTAGGATGGTACGAACTGTCTCGAAAAGCAGCTTCCAACGGTGGACAAATGACATTGTAGTATCCTGCAAGATCATCATCATCTTTGTTAAAAAAGTAATATTATTGTTTTTTTTTTCCTGAATTGTCTCTATATTATGTTTGTAATAGTTCTTACATAAATATCTTTATATGTTAAAAACAAAACAACAACATTTTTTCACGTGTCTGTAAAAAAAAACCGGTAATAACTCACCATTGAGAATTGGTTATTGAGCATTGGTGATTAATTTGCACCAGGTAGGATTTTGAAAGTGTTATACTTAGGTTATAATGGCTGAATTTTACATAATTATACATCAAATTAAAGTCTGAAGAATGTTCTTTCACATAACTGTTAAAAAAGGTATGTTGTCGCTGAAAAATTTTCAGAAATTAGTGATTTTCAAAAAAAAAAAAAAAAAATACTTTACATTTAAAGTCTTAAGAGATTAATTTATTTTTTTGCAAATGAACATCTAAAAGACTCATTATTTTCAAATCATAAGAAAGATAGTAGAATAACCTTTCATTTGATATTAAATTCATGTATGTGCGTCTTACGGTTCTTCCGATATTATAATTTTATATGCATATAAACGGATCAGAAGAACTATCCGCAATACGAACTTCACACACAAAAATCTCAAAATCCACACATACGATTTTCATAAAATTTTACAGTTTTAATGTACTGAAGCTCAGCTCTATTTTGATATTAGGTGCGTTTTTTGTTCAAATCTATATAGAATTCGAAAAGGTTTCCATACAAAAATAAGACTGGATAATTAATTATCCAGGCTAAGGTTTTGTTGTATTTTACATTGAAAACATGTTGCGGAAACATGTTTAGCCTATATAGGTTTGAAAAAAAAAACACGCCTATTGATGATTTCATTGATGTACGCTCTTGGACCGAAAATGCCCCGTCTCCTTTATTACGAAAAAACATCATTGCCTATACCTACGTTCTCTTTTTTTCATTCGTAAACCTTAAACGGTTATAGGGTTTATACATGCGAGATTTCTCGCACTGGTCCACTAGTTATTACTTATTTGTCTAGTCAGAAGGTATATACTCGTATGTATGTAGGTGATATTGTTTTTTTTCTTCCCACAGCATCTGTCAGTTAATAGTTCAGACTAAAAATAGTTTAACTGTTGCCAGTTAGATTGACAGGTTAAAATCTGGACTCAATTTCAGTTGCAACATTGAAATCATAATTCGCTTAGACACGAGTAGGTTGATGCACCGATCGCGTGTGATACAACCCCTTTTTAAATAAATCCAGTAGGGAAGGAAAATAAGAACAGGTTCATGCTGTTCCACAAGGGACAAGGTCACCTATGTACTTCTCTGATTCAGGAAAAAAAGGTGGAATTATTTCTTGTGATTAATATGCAATTACTTTCAGCACGCGATTATGGGATACGAGTATGTTATTTTTTTTTACAAAGACGTTGTAAATAAATGTAATTTTATTGTTTGGGTCTTAGTGGTCGGCAGATTATTTTTCTCGTGTACCACCTTCGCGTACCACCTGCGTACCGCCAAATATTTTTTTTTCTTATTTTATTGATTTTTTTAAATCTAACATCAAATGTAACATAATAATAATTTTATTTATGGCAATTCGTAGTGCTCATGTATGAACTTTTTGGTCAAATAATGATATGTGGTTCAATTTTCGGCACGGTCATCATTCAAACGGTTTCTTTGCTTAATTTTTATCAAAGCCATCATCGAGGACGAAGTTTCACACAAATATGTACATATGTTGACGGAAAATCAAGTAAAATTTTGATTCATAATTTTAACAGAACGGGTGTGTATTGATAAAAAAACAAGTTCTCTGCCATTATAATGAATTACAAAATTGAAATTTTCTCTCGCGTACCACCTCTGGTACGCGTACCATGAAATGGCGACCACTTTGGATGGATATAGGGAACGAACATACATGTCTCTGGCATCCGTGAACTTTACAGACCACAACAGTGTTTTCCAGACGGAGGTTCTAGCAGTGACCGTAGCACCTATGAAACTGCTATGAAAGAGATTCTTCAATAATAGTACATATTGTAATTTATGCCATTGAAATACAATCAAAGCTTATGCTTTACTGATGCCAAAAGATAAGAGGGCTTAGAATAATGTAAAACACTTTTATGTTCCAAGGGCGTACCTGAATTCAGCTGATCTTTTAATAATGAAATGTGTGTGCATAAATTATAATAATAATAATAATAATAATAGAAATAGAAATGACATCTTAAGCTACATGTAAGAGAAATACAGTTTTCAAATTTCGTAAGTTAGTTCTTTTTTGAGCCCTCATCATCGGATGCATAATAATCGTAGACCCATTCTGTTTGTGTTGTCATTGAATGACTTTTTGTAGTTATTACTTCAGCGTTTGAGATTGGAGTCGAAGAGCTCTGGGTAATAATTTGTTTTCTCCCGGTTACGAGTTCACTTATTGGTGTAGCATCAATTTTAATGGTTGGTAATTCCGGTCGTGCTGTTGTCTGTAGTTGACTACTGTCACTTTTTTGGTTGTGAGATGCCTGCAAGTTTTTCTCGACAGATGTCATCAAAGTAGTCCCCAAGTGTTGAATTGGATTTTGTGTGGAACCATATGGACTATTTACTTCCTGATTCGAATTGGTTTCATTG
This sequence comes from Brachyopa scutellaris, assembly GCA_949775065.1. NCBI lineage: Eukaryota > Metazoa > Arthropoda > Insecta > Diptera > Syrphidae > Brachyopa > Brachyopa scutellaris. The sequence goes on along the minus strand of OX459114.1, from coordinate 123,583,502 downwards.
GCTTTAATCGGCGGAGACTTTGCCGTGGTTCTATTTTGCCCCCTCCGGCTGTAGCGACTTCTTATAAAAGGCTTGAAAGTTATCAATTCTGCAGCTAGATTAATGTTTTTTTTTTTAAGAAATAAGAAATGTATTGTAAGATTAAAAAAGCTTATTTACCTGCAAGTGAGCACACTAATAAAGCTGCTACTTTTACTAAAAGCATAATGATAGTGGTCGGTAATTTGTTTCGAAATGCAACTAAACTGCGACTGATGCTGAAAAACTGGAGGCAATCAGTTTAAATATGGCTTTCTTATCTTAAAGAGCACTTTGTATGGTCATCGTTATGAAATATCAGTATTAAAATGGAAAGTGCAACAAAACCATTAATAAGATAAAATAAAACAGCTGTTTCAGGCCACTTGTATTGTTGTAAAAATTGTGATACATTTTCGTATACATCATATTTATCATTTACCATTTGCAATTACGGGTTCAAAGCACTTGGCCTTAAGTATACTCCCTAGGGATGTCTTCGATAATGTTATTATGTATCAGGCAATTGTGAAATTAAAACGAAATGCATTTGATTGAAACCTTGGCCAATGATCTGAGTGTAATTTCATACGGAGTATTCCCAAAAGATTTAAAGTCTTCTTTTGGATTAATCGCTTCGTTTGCTCAAGAATGAATGCAAGTGATATAGGTACTGTGTATAGGCACAGTTTGTGCCCTACCTACTCAGGTTTTTATGCAATCCATGCATTTAGTTACTTTGTGTAGCATAGGTTTTGGTGCTTCAAAATAAAAGAGTGTAAAAAATGCAAAATTAAGTAAATTAAGTAGATAGACATAATAGCAAATGAGGACATTGCAAAACCAATTTTATATATGTACATAAATATTAAGTGGTAAAGATACGTTCGTGCTGTATTGTGGCCAGATTGAGGTAAATACACATTTTCAGGTACCAGTAATGGGTCACCTAACTCTTTTTCTCACATGGCTGCGCGATAACTAATTCACCTGATCATATGTTGACGAAAAATGAAGTAAAATTTTGATTCATAATTTTAACAGAACAGTTTGTATTGATAAAAAAACAAGTTCTCTGCCATTATAGTGAATTACAAACCTTTTTCGAATGTCTGACCAGCAGTCAAAGAGTATCATTTGTTATAAGGAGCTTCTCAACCAGCGCTGCCACTTTGCTACGATCGTAGCAAAACTGCTACGCGATTTTCAGAAAAGTCAAATTTGCTACTCTGCTACGCACTCTCCCTAAATACCCCAATTTTGCTACACTTTTTTGAAACAGGAACTATCAACAAGAACTTGGAATTACCTCTCATAAGCACAATTACAAATCAAAAAAAAATAATTAAATGAACTGTTTTATTATTACTATTCACTTCTACGACACACCTACTACAAGATCGAGTCCAGCCCAGAACTGTTTATTTTATAAAGGATTCCAAATATTTAACTCTCTTCCAAGAAACATCAAAGAAGACTCAAATATACACTCATTTAAACGAGCTATTATTAATTTCTTAAAAAAACAAATGTAAAATATACCCACCAATGTTTGTCTAGTTAAAATTATTTATTAATTTAAAATTATTTATTTATTTACTTATCCATGTAATCTTTTTAAATCATTTTGTATTTATTTTAATCATTATATTTTTTGTAAATGGTGCAAATGTACTAAATAAAATTATATCTATCTATCTATCTATTATGTTTCTATCGTACCCTACACAGGTAGTATACTATACATTTTTTCGGATGTGTTTGAATTTGACTGGAATCGGACTGTTATTGCAATAGTTTTAATATATCAACTATACAAGTCCTTCAAAAGCTGTTTATTTTTAACAAAGAACTAAGCGGTTTTTGGTTTGTTGTCGATGAAAAACGGCATATTATGGGCTTATTGAGTTTAGCTACGCAAATTTGCTACGGGAATTGTTTCTTTAGTGGCAGCACTGTTCTCACCTCGCTGTTTGGAGCCGGCAAAACACGTAGGCCCCTTCCATTCGTGCAAAACTATAACACGTACATACAAATGGTTGCGAGAAGCATGCCCTGGTTAACCCCAAGCTGTAGGGCCACCTAAAGAAAGAAGAAAGAATTAAATGAATATTTTTTTGACTTAACTCGTTGGTTCATGTTATTCCCATATCTCTCATGCATATTTTTCGGGTGATCCAGCACTGGCTATTCAGTTTTACTTTAAAAAAAACTAGTACAGTGCTCGCGCTAAACTAAATTTTTCATACAAAATTTGTCGTTGCTAAACGCAAAGATAAAATTCCACTGGGAAATTTATCCGAGTGTACGGTGCTCATGCTAAAATGCTCGCTAAATAGGTAGTTGCATAGGATATGTCTCCACAAAATTTTTGCCAGCCATTTAATGTCCGGGGCATTTATTTAGCGGCGGAGTTTTGACGTTTTAAATTCCAATAGAAATTTAAAACAATAATCAATTATTCGGTTTGAATTTTTCGAGGATTTTTGTGAAAAGAGGTAAATAAGTGCATGCATACTACTGCTGCTGTTTGTTTACTCAAGCACGAGTATGAAAATGAAAAGACCATCTCGGGGGAGTCAAAGAAAAAATTAAAATAATAAGGAGCACAGAAAAAAGGGTTTATGACAAGGGTGGATTTAGTAATTTCTACAACCATTTATCAATTTCTTCAACCAGCTCTACAGCCAAAATTTATCTGGCATTTATCTTCGGTTTCCATGTAAATTTTTGGAGACCGGCGGAAATTTAATTTAGCGCGAGTACCGTCTAGCCTTAAAATAAAAAACATAATTAAAACAAAAATCTATTATATAATTGCTCGGGGTGAAGCTCGATGACGTTATAGCTCATTTATCGCTGGGCTGATTTTCATGATCCTTTTTTTGTTTTGTTCGTATTGCTGTATACCAGGTTTATGCAGTAATCTGGACCAGCTAGGTGGCGCTGGAGTCAAGTTATTAACAAAATCTATATTAATTGACCAAAATGACTGATATTCACAATATATGTTGGTATAGTTCCAAAGGAGAAAACTACAAAATGTGGACCTGCTAGGTGGCGTTTGAGTCAAGTTATTTGAGAAAACTACAAAATCTGGACCCGATAGGTGGCGCTGGGGTCGAGTTATTAATAAATTCCATATTTATATACTATATCTACCACTACCGTGGTGTAGTGGTAAGTGCGTTGGACTACTGCGCAATGCTGCTCGGGTTCAATCCCAGCCCAGATCCAATCAACTCAAAGATGACTATTATTATTCATTTGTCAATGAGCTTCTTAACTTGCCATTCGAAGTCGGCAAAAAACTGAAGGATTCGTGCAAAAATATAACACGTACACACAAATGGTTGCGAGAAGCAGGCTCAGGTTCACCCCGAGCTGTAGCGCTACCTAAGGTAAAGTATATTTAGGGAAACAAACAAAAAACTCGGATCTAACAGACATGTATCTTTCATCTTGAATGGTAAAGAATCTGATCAAATTCTCAACTGCAGGACGGAAAAGGTAGGCCATAATTAAACAATTTTGTACCGGATAATCACCTGAGGTGAAAAGTGGAGTATGTATGGACCTAGGTAGTGGTTGGATGTACATACATTGCATATGTATATGCACACAGGAACACAGGCATAATAAACAGACTGGATTATATTACACACCCTTTTAGCTCAGACACAAACATTTAGCGCGAAATTGTTGTTTTATTACACAGCTCCTAGTCCACTCACAAACAAATATCCTAGTGAGAAATAGCCGAACTAATTTTTGGATCACGAAAATAGATACAAATAAAAAGCAAGATCTCGTATTGTTATTAGCCGTGTTTTATTATGTTGATCTGATCCGGATGATGATCAATATGGATCATCGGCGATAATAAAATACGGCTATAAAACGCGGCTTTTATAGTTCTGGAGATCATTGAAAGAAAAAAGGTTGGGGTGTGTGATAGGGAAAGGGGGGCTGTGTAGTGGAATGGAAAGGTTAGAAGGAATATGTGGATTCCAGAAAAACACTCTGTGTGTCGTGTAAACTCTAGTGTTTCCGAGAAGTCGATGGATCTGAGCAATGTTAGGGTAGGATGTGTCTTCCTAGGTGTTTGTGCCTTATTTAGCATAAAGCCGGACATTCACAGAGGAAATGCCTGATACTTTCGTCCTCTTTTTCGCATCCTGGGCAGGTGCTGTGCTGCACTAGTCCCAGTCGGGTTTGCATGTTTGTTCAAGTTGATATGTCCCTTATATAGGCCAATCATCAGTTTTAGTTGTGCTCTGCTCAAATTCAATACTTTCTTTGCCCGCTATGGGCTTGGGTGTAACGTTACTCTTCTACAATACGTATTATACGCTCTTATATAACATAGAATTGAACATATAAATATGTATTATTTCATATTTCACATTATAGGTTTGTATTAAAATTAAGAAAAATTATGCTCCATGACTCAATTGATTATGGACCCTTTTGATTCATTTTTGCCATTAAGTAATCATAAACGTAATCAGAACTAAGTTTAAGACAGATTAACTAACATTATCGGTTGTTAATCCATACTCACATAAATTAATAATGCTCTGCACCTGAATCAAATATGTAAATACAAAAACCACAGTACCTTCTTATATGAAATTGCAATAAATACATTAACAAACTTCTCTCGTTTTTCAATATATTAATTAAAATTAAAAATAAAGCACAGTAGTAAATAATAAAAAAGTACATAATTAAATAAAATATACTGTAATAAGTTAATCGATTTATCGAGTATAAATGTCACCTGATCGCTGATGATTGTGAATGAAGCTTATAAAAACAAATCTATACACTAATACTTTACATATAACATAATAACATATAAATTCATCTAAATAAAAGATCTATGTATATAATCACTTAAGCCTTCTTCGTTGAATTGCCGCCAGATGGTATTGGTGGTGGTGGAACATCGGGCACTTCATTATTTTTACTCGCCGACGTGTTTTTTATGCTCTCCAATGGCACTTCCGCCGGAAGTTGTATTTTAGTGGGTGCCGGAGAAGTTGGTTCTGGTTGTTGTTCTTTGGGGGGTTCAGGCGTTGGTGCTTTGGGACTTAGTGGGGGTGGATTTGGCATTCGAGGAGGAGCGGCAGCAATTCCATAGGTGTGACTTGGGAAATAGTCATAAGGTGGGAGATAATGTTCTTGGTAACCGTTGAAGGGTTCATATACCACGGGGAAGTTTTGATATGGGTACGGTGGCAAGTTAATTGGTAACGGTTGACGGGTTCGCTGTGGAAAGTGGTTTAATGGGACTAAGCTTGGGGGGAGACCGTATTCGTTGAGCGGAATGGGAAGCTTTTCATTTGGTTGCATTTGTGGAGTTTTTGGGTCTTGCAGTAGCATCGGGATAGCTTCCCGGTCTGGTGCCGATTGTGGTGGTATTACTTCGTTTTGACTTTGCGGTTCCAATGGTGGGCCAGATGGTGGTAGTGATGAGGGTCCAGATGGTGGACCCGAGGGTGGAAACTGTGGTTGGTATGGCTGGAAAGATTGTGGTGGCAAGCCCGGTGGTTGGTATGGAAATTGTAGCTGCAAGCAAACGTGAATGTAAAAACATGATTTATTTTAGATGCTGATTAAAAACAAACCTGATCTCTTGGTGGTAAACCTGGCACAAGAGGTTGCCCAAATCTCACCAATGAATTACCATAAAATCCGTATGGGTTGTATGGTCCATATGGGTAATTAGCAATGCCAGTTTCATGAATCGTTGGCTGAATCACTGGATAGGCTCTGCTCGATGTGAGATTCTCGTCGGTTGTAATGAGGGCATTGTAAACTTTCGGAGTTCGTCTTAGAGCAGCTGCACAGCTGGAGTAGCAGTTTATAACTATCAACAGAGCTACTAGTATCTGGAAAAGGAAATAAACAATAAAGTCAATGACTTCTGACAAAACTTCATGGCCACAACATTTGTACAATCTTAAAACTTTCTACAATCTTAAAACTATTTCATTGTCAGCAGACACCTGTCATAGCTTAGACGTGCTGTCAATAATTGGCGCATGTAAACACAATAGCCCCAAGCACCCGACACTCAACATTGTCAACTCCGTTCATTCAATAGCCGACTTAAGCTCAAGAAAGGAGTATAGGTAAGGTATACGAACCGTCCTTGAGTGAGCGAGTTTCCGAGTGTTAGAACCTAATTGCTATATCTAGCCAGTGCAAATGATTGTTATTTATTTTTTCATTGTGTTAGGTCTGGGTTTTGCTTGTGCCCGTGTATTATTATCAAAATAAAGAATCTCGAATGAGAATGTGGAGCAAAAGAGTGGCGAAAGAAACCTTTTGTATGTGTACATCGATGTGGTATCCAAGCGACATTCTGACCAGCTGAGCAGGCTTTGCTGCACGACTTAGTCATGACATTTGAATATTAATCATGCGTAAAGCTTGTCGCTTCTGGCGAGACGGAGGAAGGGGGAAAGGAATATAGAAGTTCTAGGAAAATAATGTCGACACAAAATGCAGGAACTATTTATGCATAACGTAGGCATGCATGCAATCGCTCAAACTGATGTCAGTGCCGAATGGAAAGTGGCAGGTCGTACGTTAGCGGCTCGAAGGCATAGTTAGAATGTAACCGTGGGTAAAGTATTCCATTTTTGATTTCGTTTCAGCTTATGCAACGCAAGAGTGCATGTGAATGGAGATTTTATTGGGGAGCAATGCATTGACAATAATTTTGATTGCCAGTGCGATGTAAATGGTATACTAGTATACATATACATACATACATACATATGTATGTAATATGTACATATGTATGTTTACCTGAAATAAAATTCATATCTTGATGACGATGTGTGATTGTTGGTACGCTCAATCCATTTCGAGTACAAGGTTAGAATTTTCAATAAGAAACGAGTGAAGAACTATTTTGCTGCCACTGGCCACAGCGCAAACGACTCATGAGTTATTACCGACAGACAAATCATTGCCATAAGAACTCGTAAAACATTAATAAAATTTATAATAGTAGTAGGGCGTGTTCGTTTGGTAAAATTACCACTTTTAATTAGATTCTGTAAACATTGCCATTCCACGACGGAGCTCGTTTAAATAAAAGGTTCAAGAAATTGCGCAAAAAAGGAGAAATAAATTCTGCTATGCTCGATGTGATCGTAAAGTTTTAGAAGCAATTCGAACATGTTCGGCTGGTCAAAGCTATTATTTGTTAGACTATACTGTAATGAAGTTGAATTTTATTGAGTCTAATTAAGGAGTTCGAATTAGTGAACAGAACAAAATACCAAAAAGTGTTGTCACTCTGAATAGCTGCAATTACACGTATTGCCATATGAAACCACAAGTCCTCCATGTCCACATTATTTGCCAACATGGTAGAATAACACTTTATTCGATAACAGGCAGTTGAAATCGTGTTGCAGGACTGCAGTAAGATGAACGAAAAGCTGAGCATTATTAACGTGCCAATCGATACGCATATGTCTTGTATATGTAGGCTTACAGTATACCGCTCTAAAAAAGCCATTTTATTATAGTTGTCGAATTTCTATTATGAACAAGAAAACTTGATTTGATATTAAATACTTCGTGTATTCAAGATTAGTAATGTCGCTATACCTTCCATATTCCATGAAGAAAAAAAAAAATTTAAACTGTCCTCATTTGTAAGTTTCTCTAAAAATAATTGTTTCAGGTTTTCAACGTAACACTGTTACAAAAATTCTTGTTTTCGGATTTCAGTTTAGTTTATAGGCGGTACTTAGACCTATGTATATATGTATGTATGTTATGTGTATGCGGAACTTAAACTCTAAAGGATCACTTTCCTACAACCAGCATTCCTTCTTATAGTAAAAGTCAAGTTTCACTGAGATCCATTGCCTGTTTCATTTAACTTACTCGCATCTAGATTATACCAACTGACGAATAAATTAGTGACAGCCTACAATTATTGTAAACCACAAAAGCGATTAACACAGACAGTAAGTGAAAATAATTTGTAATCTTTCGTGTACACAAATGCGTTTCTCTTGGCGTCCCAATAATGACAATTAACGTCATTAGGTGCGCAATCTATAAACACTGATATTTACACGTCACATCGGCCACCGTGTATTTCTTCCAAAGACCAGACGGACCTGGTATCGTTGCAGATGGATAGATGGATCAGTGAGAGGAACCTCCTTGAAGCGTGATATTTTTGCAATTATCCACTTAACCGAGAATTTCCCACAGTGTTCTCTTCCTCTTACCATCTACGAGTGTCTATCTATCAGTCTGTCTGTTGGTGGTGTGGCCTGAATGCCTCGGCTGTGGCTGATTCATAATTAGTCAGTTAGTTGAAAGCGGACTTTATGGCAGTAGAATTGGATTTATCATCGCGTTAGGTCACAGATACGTTTTGTAGATTGCGCAGATATTATGCAGTTTCCACGGTCTTCTCTTATTCTTCGTCGGTTTCTATGCGCATTTATGAACAATTTTTATGGTTTACAGTTATATAAAGTATTTTGAGATGATCTTAATGGTTTTCGTATCATTTTGCTTTGTTCTTATGTTTTATTATGATCGCCTCTAGGTAGCTTTATAGGTAACTAGGACACTTAACTACCGGTATGGAGGTTAAATGCGCCATCAACCTCAATGATGTTGCAGATACTTTATAGCCATAAATTCTGATATTTGGCATTGTGATTATTTTATACTGCATCGGGCTTACTTAGAACCGTGCATTTACATATATTTGAAGGTGAACTCCTCATCCAGAGCGTGTTGGAGCTTGGATGGATGTAAGAATGAAGTATCTATCTGGTACGTGACTCCGTGAGACACTGTAAGCAGTCGGACGGAAGTTAACTATTAACTGGTTTAGAATAAAATGATTGCGTTTCGATTTCGTTTGGTGGTTTTTTTTCTAGAAACTATAGGTATGTACAAGAATAATTATTTTAGTTTGCCATAGCCATACGAGTTTTTGGCATCTCAAGTGGGTGTATTGTCGGCGAGTAAGCTCATGTGTAAATCGAACCAATTGACGACGCCTAATTAGGGGATAATTGTGAGGGAGTTTTGTCGTTTGCGAATCGAATCGCCTTAGGAAACAAAATTGGTATTAAAATTATTCTTGTGGCAACATTCACACCTAATAAGACAACAATTTCGTGAGATGATCGATTATGGCCATTTGATTGAGTACAAAATAATTTTGATCCAACAACGGTATGTTGGTGATTTATTGTTTCCCAGACAAAAAAAAGTAAAAGTGATTTGTCGATAAGTGTAAACAACATGATTGGGATTCTGATGAAGATAATATTTTTTTTTTGTGAGAGCGCGTTGCATGTAGGTATGTACAAGAATAACAAACAAAAAATAAACTGGTTTGAGTCGTTGTTGTTTTTCTTTTTTAGTTTTTTAATTCATCTATGTTCTATGAGATTAAATACTTATTTCTTACACTTTAATTTAACTTTAACTAGAAGTGAAATACTTCTTCCGTGGATATATGTTTGCATATCTTATTATTGTTGTGTGATATACTAAACCTTTTTTATGTATTATACATATATGTATATTTTTTTAAAAAATCTATAACTAAGAAGTTAGATGTAACTAACACTACCTTAAACTAATTAAAGCTAACTAACATTTAAGAGCCATGTGATCTCTATTCCATCGGTGAAAAATCAATTTAACGAATAATCGATAGATCAAAAATCACATGACAGGGCCTGTTTATACGTTAGCGGCTAGCCTAAGCCCAATCATTTCACCAATATTTCTTCCGATTGAGTCTTTCGAAATTATTATTATCTTTTTCAGGTATGCTCACGCAGTATCTTAAGATAGCATCGCCATCCCCCAAGCTTGTTTGTACATAAACATACATCATATTTAATTGTTTTATTAGTTGCCCGTCCGGCAATATGGTATATTATCGATACGTTCATTTAGTCTAATAGATAGCCATGAGCATCCAGAAACAAGAATGCTTTCTAATGTATTTCTGAAATACTCTGGGTTGGGATAGAAGAAGCCTGATATGAGTTCGTTGTCTTCAACATCCGTCGACCGGGCAAAATGATTCCTCACAAGGCCCAAAATTACATTGTCAATTCTGGACACACCGGAAGCATCCAATAGCTTTTTATTTGAAACGTACTGCCGAAAGTCGGAATTTTCGCTCCTGTACATCTGCATGCAAGCTCTCAGGCATTTTCTTTCAAAGGTTCTTATTCAAATTAGGGACTATTGCAACAAAATATATCGGCCTTTTCTTTTGTGTTGAGAATGGTTCAACATTATTTTTGGTATATCTGTAGGTCTTTATACATTATTTCTTCCTTATTTTAGGTAGCGCAACAGTTTGGGGTGAACCAGGGTCTGCTTCTCGCAGTCATTTGTGTGTGCTTGTTAGATTTTTGCACGAATGGAAGGGACCTACAGTTTGTTGTCGACCCCGAACGGTGAGTTGAGAAGCTCATAATGACAAATGATACTCTTTGAATGCTTGTCAGACATTCGAAAGAGGTGACACCGTGAAAAATCTTTTGGGTGATTGTTGGAATTGAACTCGGGGCAGCATGCGTATTAGTCCAAGGCACTAACAACTACGCCATGGTACTCACATTACATTACTCGTAATGCATTTTCTCTTACATATTTACTTTGTAGAACTGCATACATTTTCGACTGAAACCACACGTGTTTATTAACAAGTCACATATTCAATTAATGTCAGTAATCAATAGTCCAGATTGATCTGATCGACATCCGAGACAATAATATTATGCACTGTTTTAGTATTCATTCTGAATCTGATAAAAGAACCGCACATAAATAATTCAATAATTAGTTTATGCAAAGAGTAAATCAGCAAACAGCGTGGACAATTTATTTTTTTATAATATTTAACAATTTGTATGTTATGCATGTCAAAACTGCAATGCTTGTTCCCTACCGCTTTCAATATGCGAAAATACTATAATATACATTTATACATATGTATAAATATATATTTATTTTAACTTTATCTATATTATATACCATATACATACATACATCGAAATATACATGCTGTGTATTTGGCAATCGTATCTTATTTCCAGTATCGTGCTGTTGGCTATTTGGTGTTTTTCTTTTGGCACTAAATTTTGCAGATGTGAATAGTTACAAATAACACGCTTTTTCAGAGAAAAAACAATTGATTTTAAATAAAGTCTAACTTTAAATGAAATAAAATAAAAAATTATAACAAATCTATTTACTTACAATTAAAACATAACTATGTATATAAAAAATCTGTGAATTTATGAGTATCTAAACGGAAAGTAAGTAACTAACAGTGGCGGCCGTTGGACTACTATGCATGCTGCTCGAGTTCAATCCCAGGCCGGGTCTAACACCAAAGAAAATTTTTCGCGGTTGTCACCTCTTTCGAATGTCTGACAAGCAAATAAAGAGTATCATTTGTCATGAGAAGTTTCTTAACTCGCCGTTTGGAGTCGGCAAAAAACTGTAGGTCCCTTCCATTTCGTGGAAAAATAACACGCACACACAAATGGTTGCGAGAAGCTAAGCTTGATTCTGTATAGGACTGTAGACGCCGTATATTTATATATTTAAACGAAAAGTAAAAGTAACCGTAACCTACCATATCGACAAGTAATTTTTTCAATAGCTACGTCCCCCCTTTGATTCGACTGATAAACTCACGTACCTATGCAAATCGATTACCATAAAATGAGTTGGCGTTCCTGTGCAATGGCAAAGCCGTGTAGTTGGTAATAGAGTGCATTTACAAGTACGGCCCGCTGCATGCGGGCTCTGGACGCCACGCGTCGATGGCAAGTTGTCAATAAGTCACACACTGCTCAGCAGCAGCATATGGTGCAGTTTGGTTGTGTTACTAAAGTTCAACAATGAAATGATCTTCAGTGTAACACAACGTTAAATGACCTCTTTAGATACAGAGTTATTCAATCCGCTTAAGTGATGCCTTCCATTGTCTGAGGGGTTATTTGTTATATCTAGAGAGTTTGCTTGATACAAAAGAGGATATCGACGATTTGCACACAGTAAAAGACAAAATATTTACGCTCGCAACCGCTCATGTAAACTGGGTCACATCAAGTACCAAACAAAAGATATTGTTACTTTCTTGGTAAATTGTTGTTACGTTTCATAGTGCGGCTTGCGATCTTAATAGTAGAAGCATACATCTATCTAGTCATGGCAGTGAGTAGGAGGACCGGTGTGAGTACCACACATAGTGTGGCAGTTACTTTCACGATCGCGGTTGATTTTTGCTATTTGCACTTGACCCGAAAGTGAAAGTGTTTTGAGATTTGTTACAGTTTTTATCGGATACAATGGGAGTCATTGTTAGATAGTTGGCATTCCTTTTCTAAATCAAATTGTTGTTGTTCAATATTTTGAACAATAAAGTTCAGCGAACTTGAGCTTGGTTAATTAGAAGTGCTGGGCATTACAAAGGCAATGGGTGAAGGGAGCAAAAGTTACTGTACACTGGATTTGCAATATCCTACGTATGTATGTACAGCATCAAGTATATTAACATTGGAAGGTCAAAGTAATTAGTTATTAAGCTGAGACTAGATATTTTTAGTCCATGACATAATTTAGGACTTACAGCATAATACAAATGAGATGTACATTGTACATATGTGCTTATTTCATGTATTTTTTGTAAAAAGTTTAATTGACGACAGAATCTATTTGTTACTTGGTTTATTGAAAATGTAATAAGAAGTTCTGTTATATTTAATTGTGTTTGCCAAAAAAAAAAGAACTATGTTCTTCCGATAGAAAATCAACTATGCCTCCGAGTTACTACTCACTCAGTGTATAAAAGTTGGTGTATAATATTTGTTTCATATAAATACCTATTTTCTTGGAAGTCGACTAGAAACACTTAAGTATAAAATAATGACAAATCTGAGAAATTTACATGTTAAAAACAACAAAAATAAAATAAGCGGCAATAGTATCTCCGCTTAGCTAAGCGGATATAAAAATAGTGACACCAAATCCAAATTTCTACTCTTACGATAAATTCCTATGAAAAAATTCATCGAAAACAATTCTTCCATCTTTTATTTATGCTTTTGAGGACGATTTAATAAGTCAATAAGCAATAAATTTATTATCTAAGACAATAAATATTTTCTTTTATTACTATTATTATAATAAATTTATTGATATATAAATAAAATTACATTCTCAATAATGAAACAAGTAGAGCGCTAGCTACCAGGGCTTTCAGCTATCTTTTATCTTAATTAAAATGATTAGAATGTGCATTTCCTGAGTTTTTGTTCTATATAATTTTATTCCTCAAAATATTTTTTTTTCAATTTTGTCAACAACCGCGCCTCTCAAAAAAAGAGCAAACTCCTCTCAAAGACAGAAAACTTGCACAAAAGTAAACAAACGCTTTTCAAAAAACACTTGGTCAAACCTATCAAATTGTTTTTGTTTTCCACTAACAATGAAGATTATGACATTTCCACAAACTGTCAGATGGCTGGTTTGACAGAGTTGGCTCGGCCCACCCCGAGGATTTGGTCTTGCAGATAATTCATCGCAAAGAGAGATCCAAATGAGAGTAAAACAAATTGAGGGCCATGAAACTGTCAGATTCTATGTAGTTTACGTAGAACTTTCGAAAACTAGCATGTTACCAAACAGACCTAATATTTCAGTCAGAAATCTTTTGGCGCGATCAGCGAATGTTAATAAAAAATAACTTGTCTTAGGTTTATTTCATCGTTACTCTATTTCAAAAATAAATACAATAAAGAGTGGAAAAATAACACCTGACGCATTCTTGTGTCTGCATTCACATGGCTATTTAGCAGAATTAAAAAGGTAGGACAAACGATTCCTCTATGAACTTTTTAACTTAGGGGATGGAAATGTTAACTTAAGATACTGCGTAAGTACATATATACCCAAAAGAGATGAAACTTGTACTGGAACTGTGGCTAACATTTAGATAAGATTAGGTCAGATAAGTACGATTATAAACCCTGACATTTAATTTTTAGGTTGCTATTGATCTGGGTAAAGAAACGAATATTGCTATTATTTGTTTGGATTTCTCAAGAAACTAAAGATCACACGTTAGGGTTTCTATTCAGATTCAGGTTAAGCTGGCTTTACACTTTCGTTCTTTTACCGGTGCTCATTGTTCGTTGTCAGACGGACGCGGAACAACAAAAGTGTTAACGACAAAACCGAGCAACGTTCGAAGAACGAATGAGGAACGAACACGTACGCAAGAAGTTCCAAACTGTTTGGAATTTTTGGTGTACGATTTTACCCAAACACGGAACAACGTGTGTCTAAATGACGATAACCGTAAATTGTACTTTGTTTTCTAGTGTCGATAAATTTCGCATATGTTTCATACTGTCATACATGTTAAATCTGAAAATTATTGGAAACCTTTACAAAGTTTTTTAGGTGATCTACACCATCTCCATATCTTAAAGGCAACATTTCCTTAGCCTATTGCTAAAATATTTGTTAAAGATCTACATTTACATCTACATTGCTCTTTGAGAATGAATAAAGCGTTGCTCTATTTCACAAAACAGCGATAAATATTCAAATCTGCAAGAGATAAATATTATTTGCCTGTTAAATTTTTTTTTACAAAAAAAGAAGACAAAGATTTCGTTGATATTTTCTATAGTTTGCCATTTTGAAATTTGAAACCAAAATCTCAAATCAAAGGAACTGTTAAAGCTTATTTATGTAGGTATCACATATGTACCTATATATTCAACTAAAAAATAACCAACACCATGATGCTCGAGGTATGATCCACAGTCACTTCTTGTTGGCTAGACAAGCGATTGTTGTTTTTGTTTAACATATAAGTTTCGGCTAAATAATTGTCGAATAAAGATATAATTAATATATGTATAAAAAACTAGCGGATACTCGGCGTGCGTTGCTACGCTTTATTTCGCATTGATTTTTTTAACTTTTCGATTTTTTCAATTTCCCGACTTTTCCGGAGGGTTTTCCCAATATTTTCTTTCGTAGAAATCTTCTCCTGGCAATTACGAACAACTGAAAAAAAAATTTGAGCCAAATCGGCCCAGCCGATCAATTGATGGATTACTATACATTTTTCACACCATTTTTATATATACAATATATATATGTAGATATACTCGTATATAATCGAGGGGGTCTTTCCGTATAAAGTCAAAAATAACATGCCTATTATCCAGGTCCATTTCATCCACCCTACTTGAATACAAAAAAAAACTTATTTGTAAGATTCGTAGAAATTTTATAGATGGCCGCTAAAATTCATAACTTCTTGCCATTGCTTATCTTCTGAATAATAATAAATCGAAGGAAAATTCAAATATGTATACATATATATTATCTACGACTATGATATTAAAGGAGTCCCATTACCATTGAACACATTCTGGATTAAAATAAGTTGGCATACTAAACCAATAATGTGGAAGTAAATGACTGCAGATAGTATTCAGAAATTCTGAATGCGATTAACACCTACGTCTCCTTACTCTGTAAAATTATAACGGGTAATGTTTATGTAAATCAGCTTGCCTACTGCAATATAATATAAGATAAAATCCGCTAATAATCCGCGTTGATAATTATTGTGACTTAGCCCTACGACTATACAATCGAGTTCTTGTGGTGGATGATATCAAGTTTTATAAATCTTAAATGCTAGACACATTAGTCTCAACTAATACTTATTCCAAATTAAGTCTAATAACGAGATACCATGCAGCCATTTTAGATGCCGCCAAGTTCAATTTTCTGCAATCTCTTGTAAAAAGGTCCTGTATAATTTAGAAAATATTTTAAATATTACGCATACGCCTACGAATTAAGCAGTGCTTGTGGTTCATAATTTCTTCTCTTTTGTTTATTCGTGAAATGCAATTAATCAGCATGAGCTCTGACATCTAAAGCTAAATTTTAGCTGTCGGCAATATTTGAGTTAATACAAATAAAATAATTAAGTGTTTTGATGGGAATACAAGCAACAATTTGCATACAAACGAATTAATCGATTACAACAACTAAACACAAAAACAAGATCACGACTTCAAGTTGTAGATAATTGGAATTCAATAGCAGTCAAAAAAAAAATAATAAAAAAATATTAAAAAAAAATAAAAAAAAAATTAAAATTCACCTTTGCATCCATGATACTGATACACGAAAAGGTAGCTTCAAAATTTTACGTAATAAAATATGTTTTTTTTTTGTTTTTAAACGTCCGTGGAATTCACAATTAACAATGCAAACGATGTCGCTGCACTTTGCCAACTGTACCGAGCTCCTGTTGCACTTTTTCGTTTGTTCGCTTTTTTTTGCACCGCCAAGGTTTTAGTTTTTGGATTCTTGTTAAATACACTTTGAGTTTATTTGTTCCTTTTTTAAGAGAAAATAAAAATGACACGAGTCACAGAACTATTTATGTCATTTAATAATTTTGCAGTTCACGATTTTCACCCACAACTCATAAAAATGTTTGGCCAAAAAAAGGAAATTTAAGACCCCGATTGGTAAGGAAAGAGCACCACTAATGACCAAACTAAACACAGCGCGCACAGACCGCGAGTGATTGAGTAGAAACTTAAGACTTCAAACCTTTTATACCTTTCTCCGGTTTGAGTCACATTCAAACATAAGCATGAGTACGGGTATCTCTATTCGTTCTTCGTTGGTAGTTGCTGGCCAGCTAGACTACACAACCAGATAGATGGATCTATGTATCTAACTCGTTACTGTGGAGGGGCTCTCTCGCTCTGGTGCTGGTGGTAAATTTGTCTATTACAAAAGATTGAGTTCCATTGTCAGTTGTGTTTTTTTTTTGTGGATCAATAGGCTTGGCTGCTGATTGTTGAGATTCGGTTTTTTTTTTTTTTGGACAGAAGAAGAAGTGCAGTCGACCGATTGATCGAGTTCGTCGAGTTCGTGCGAATCTGCCCAAGGCACTAGGTTAGATACGGGCACCATAATAATAATTGTTTAATGAACCCGAACGAGTCATTTGGGCACAGAGACACTAATGTATTTATGAGGTCCGTTGCAATTTTGAGTGACTGTTTTTACTTAACATTTCTAAGAATGTACGGGTAACGGATGTGACTTGTGAATTTTACATTTTAGCTTATATCTAAGTAGGCCGATGAACTTTTCGGATTACGGTCAGAGCAGAGCAATAATTAAAGAAGTTTATTTTTATGATCTATTGATACTTGTTTTTTTCAAATTAATTTGTTTATATTTATAAGAGATATTTAGTTGAATGTTTTTCCTTTATATATGATCCTCAATGTGATGTGTTTCAAGTTAAGTTAAGAAGTTTTACTGACCATTTAACTTGGGTATCGCTTGGTGCGTTGCACTGCAATTAATTCGCTGGAAAAAAATAAATAATTAAATATACGGCGTCAGTAGTCCTATACAGAACCAAGTATAGCTTCTCGCAACCATTTGTGTGTGCATGCTATTTTTTCCACGAAATAGAAGGGACCTATAGTTTTTTCCCGACTCCAAACGGCGAGTTGAGAAGCTTCTCATGACAAATGATACTCTTTGATTGCTTGTCAGACATTCGAAAGAGGTGGTACCGTGAAAAACTTTTAGGTGTTTTTGCTGGGATTGAACCCGGGCAGCATGCGTAGTAGTCACAGGCACTAACCACCACGGCCATAGCGACCACAATTCGCTGGAAAAAAATGAGGTAAAGTTCATCGAATCGCTCTCATAACCTGTGAGCCTTATTTGAGGCCGTATTATCGACCAAAGATGATGACCAAGGATTTGAGTATCTGCATTGCTTTCGTGGAATTGGACTGCATTATTTGCAGGGGTGGGTTTCCATTTAGTTCAGTGTTCGTCGGACATCCAGTTTCTTTTATATTTTCTCAGAAGAGGCGGGCCTAGAACATGAACATGAACTTGAAGAACGTTGAATTGATTCTGCTCTTAGATTGATTTAAATTTAGATTGTAAGCTTCTGGATACAGATCTCTTGGAGGTGAAATCTACAGCTTGTCAATCGTTGCGTATTTGCTTTATAGGTAGGAACTATTTTATTGAGTTCTTCGAAATATCTGCCATGTTGTTATATCTGTAGGACTGAGTGTTAGTGTAGGATATTTTATGAAGTCAACGAAGTTACATACGAGTAATATCAGGACTTAACTCAAAATATAAGCTCGAACAGTATCGGAAAGTTTCGAGTATGAGTATGCTGTAATTATAAGAGAATGACGGTCGCCGTGGCCGTGGTGGTTAGTGCGTTGGACTACTACGCATGCTGCTCAGGTTCAATCCCAGTCCGGGTCCAACACCTAAAAAAGTTTTTCACGGTTGCCACCTCTTTCGAATGTTTGACAAGCAATCAAAGAGTAGCATTTGTCAATGAGCTTCTCAATTTGCCGTTCGGGGTCGGCAAAAAACTGAAAGTCCCTTACAGTAGTGCACAAATATAACACGCACCCACAAATGGTTGCGAAAAGCAGCCCCAGGTCCACCCCGAGCTGTAGCGCCACCTTAAGTTAAATGGCTTTGCTATTATTTATGAACTTAAAATTATCACAGCTGCATTTCATTTATATATATACATAACACATGTATATTTCTTGCTCCAATAAATATGTACAAGAGCTCCTGTAATTCCAACTGCAATTGATTTCTCTCTGCACCTCCAAAATCTGTGTATACAAATTATATAGGGAGCAGTGATTCCCCGATTACCATCAAGGATACTCCACTTCTTTCTACGGATGCATTAAAATCATGTACAAGACTATCTAAACTCTAAAGGAACTAAGGGAACCATCTTTTGTATTTTTTTTTTACCTGGTAACTGTAGTTTGAGACATAGGGTCAGTTCCCTCTAGCTGAGCGCCACTTAGAATCCACTGAACCAGGAATTATTCATTGATTCGCGAAAAGTTATCGGTGATTCTACTATATGGGTAATAAATAACAGACCTATTCGACTTACGTTGAGGAGGGCTCTTTTGTACATACATAGACAATCCTACCAGAAACGTCCAATTCCATTCATATCATATTTGATTATTTTCGCATTGATCATGATCCGAATGAATTAGAGACTAACAATTTGTTGTGACGGTGACTGACATAGAAGGTTAGGTTTAATCAGTCAAAATTCGATTTATTGAAGTTTGAACTTTCACAAAATTCAATTTGTTGTTCAGCTGAGCACCACTGCGAAGATCCTACTCCTCTATTGCTAACTCTGGTTTAGGAAGCACTTTTACCTTTTTTGGACCAAGTACTTTCTTTTGAGTACGACGCGCGTGTCAAATTCATCCCACTTTCACGACGTGGAAAGTGTTCTAAACAAAGGAATCCATTCTTCATGTAAGGCCGACCAACGGTGGTGGTGATTTTTTTCTTGCAAATTAGCTTATCTGGAAGATTTATTGTTTGACATGATTGCTAACACTGGCACACGTTAGTCACGGAGCGCTAAAGATACGAGTATCTACGAGTACGAATGCATTTCTTTGATGCAATTAATAATGGAAAATTGCAAATAAATCTTTTGTTTCGTTGATGATTGTATGGTAAATTATCAATGGGCGGACAACAAATTAAGGTGTGATTAATCGGTGAATCCTCGAGAATTTCCCATTTGATTTGATAAACATGGGTTAGGATTATCACGATTTTCGAGAAAACGCCGATTGTTTATTTTGCGTTGTTAAAAAAATAACTTTTATGAAAGTTCATAACATATAATTAACAAAAAAAAAACATGTTATGAAAAAATTATTTCAATCATTTACTATCCATGAAAATAAAAATTATATAAAATTGTTTAAAATATCAGCACGTACGATTGAATGATTTGTTCACTTGTAGCTTTTGAAAATTGCTTGGAATGGTTCTGGACTCCAAACCGCACATAGTTTTCTATACTTTCTTAATATGTACATTATGTTATGCATTCGTTACACTAGATTTTGGCAGATAAAATCTAATGGCGTAATGGCATCGGTGTATCCGGCATGCAGAACAGTATTTATAATAGTGTAGCTAGGCCATACCCATAACCTACTAGCAGCCCTATAAATTTAATTTGTATGTTATCTCCGAAATTGCGTTTCACCGCTTTCAGTATTTTTGTTTTATATTGTTAAGACATACAATAGATATATATGACCGTGTCTTAGTATATGTATGTACTTTATTCCATAGAAAATAAAAACAGTTTGTTAAGTAAACCAGCCTATGTTTTATGTTTGATTATGGAATAGAGAGCAAGAATGGAGCGGGAAACAAAACCAAGGACCACAAAGAAATATGAAAAGAAAATCGTGGGTAGATGAGAGTGGAAATACTTTAAGTAAGAACCTGTGGGGGTGGGGAATACAAAATACAAAAATACAAAAAAATACTGACTAACTTTAAAAACTAAAAAATTGACTATCTGAAGTAAGTCAGTTCTTCCTGAATTCCTTGTACAGTCAACCAACAATTTTAACTGGCTTGCATATTTCTAGGCACAATAGCCGTTGTTGCTGCTTAAATTCACATATTTAATTTCAACGTTAATTTTAAATTATGAAATGTAGTTACTGTAACGTCCCTGGAAGGAGGACTCGACGAACACGTTCCGATCACTCTGATCGCGTCAACCAATAAAGACAACTACTGTCAAAATAATGCAACCGAGTTCTCACTCCACGGACGACC
Organism: Brachyopa scutellaris; assembly: GCA_949775065.1. Classification (NCBI taxonomy): domain Eukaryota; kingdom Metazoa; phylum Arthropoda; class Insecta; order Diptera; family Syrphidae; genus Brachyopa; species Brachyopa scutellaris. The sequence goes on along the minus strand of OX459114.1, from coordinate 123,562,697 downwards.
AGGAAAGGAATAGGAAGTAAGTTTTTATTAATAATGTAACAATTTTAAATGCGTCATTTTTTTTAGATAATAAACGCCTCAGCAGAATTTTCAAAAACGAGCGTTCGTTATTTATTCCTGACCGAAACAACTTTATTATTTCGTTCTATTCCGTGGAATTGGTGCATGCCATCAACTTTAAACATGCCATCGCCGCCGACATCGCCGTCTTTAGACGGTAAAATGGATGCGGATCAGGATGCTACTATAGTCGATTCAACTGCAGTCCAGTTCGCAGAACTACAGTCGCAAATACAATATTTGCAGAAATCGCTTGAGCTGTTGACAATGAAGTCTGCCAATTTACCGTTGCCTTCCGCCATGTTGCCGCCGCCATACCCATCATATATCACCAATAGTACCGCCGCCATCTTGTCATCATCGTCGACAAGTCTAACAACTGTACCGTCGTCTTACGCTGAAACTGCTGTTACATTTTCAACAACATTGCCAACAACGTCTGCTGCCACTTTGTCACCACCGTCCGAGACATCTGCCGCCACAATGTCATCACCGTACCAAGCCCCAAATTACTCCTGGAATCAAGGTATGTACAGCAATATATTTATGCCTACTTATTTGCCCTGCCCAAATACAACTACGCCGCTGTCTCACCCAACACTGCCGACAGCTGAGACAATCCAATTTTACCAACCACCCATAAGAAAATTACAAGATCTACCACAATTTTCTGGAAGGCCCGAAGAGTGGCCAATGTTTTCCGTTTCGTACAAAGAAACTACAGCTGCCCATCGCTACACAGACCTCGAAAATCTTTCAAGGCTTCAAAAGGCATTACGTCCAGGAAGCCCAGCCAGACAGATAGTTGAATCTCTGCTCATTCATCCAGGCAGCGTCAATGCCATAATGAGCACATTGGAATTTCATTACGGCCGCCCAGAAATTCTCATACGGAGTCAGTTAGCGAAGGTCAGAGCATTTCCTACTATAACAGAATCCAAAATATCGGAGATTGTTAATTTTAGCACAATGGTGTCTAACGTAACAACATTTCTAGAGAGCGCAGGTGCCACAATGCATTTATTTGATCCAACTCTGCTTGAAGAATTGTTAATTAAATTACCATTATCCAAGAGGGAAGAATGGGTAAAGCATAGATTCACAGTCAGATCAATCCATCCAAGCGTAAGCGAATTTAGTAACTGGCTACGAACTATCGCCACATACGTCGCTCTAGCTACCGAACTAATACCCGATAAATCTCTCACGTTAAATTCCCTTTCACATTCGTACTCAAGTGAAAAAAGACTAAAGCATACTAATACTCTATATACTGTAACCGAAGATCGCCAAAATAAAAACATTAACTGCTTAATTTGTAACGCCAACCACCAAATATATTATTGTCCCAAATTTAAAGCTATTCCTATTTCACAGCGCTGGAATATAATTAAAACAAATCATTTATGTTTCTCGTGTCTACGTGCTGGTCATCCTCTTTCAAAATGTTCATACCGTCGAGAATGTGGTATTTCATCATGCCGCAAGTTTCATAGTCGTCTTCTTCATGGATCTGAGGAGAAAATATCCGCGATTCTTCCACCGCCGACCGGCAACCATTCCAACACTAACACCGCAGCCGTGAATAATCCGTCGCCAGAAGATTCACCAAAGGGACAGAATAGCACTGTTGGTGCCATTATTTGCACATCTTCATCTACAAAAACGATATTGAAGTTTCTACCGGTGCAATTGAGTGGTCCAAAGGGAAAATACAAGGTCATCGCATTCATCGACGATGGTGCAAAAATTTCTCTGATTGAAGAGAAAGTGGCAAACCATATAGGAGTCGAAGGTGGATCCGAACTGCTGTCCCTCAGATGGATAGGTGATAAGACCACTAAGGAAATGTCTAAGCGTGTTGATTTAGAGATATCCGGTGTATACAAAAACGCAGATGGGTACCAAATGCGAAATGTTCGTACCGTAAAGCAGCTACTACTACCAGCTCAGAGTCTCAATTTAGTCGAAATGAAAAAACAGTATAGTAGTTTAGCAGATTTGCCAATAGAAGATTATGATGATGCTGTTCCTCGAATTCTGATTGGTATTCCACATACGAATCTCGTGAGGCCAACAAACATTGTAAATATTGATGCAGGATTTTCAGCTCATTATACGAAACTTGGTTGGACACTTTTCGGTTCAAATGAAGATAATGTTTCGGACGCAATCGTTAGCTACATAGGAGATAATGAGGAAAATATCTTGCGGGATCTGGAACTAAAAGTAGCCGAATATTTCGCTATCGAAAATATTACACCGAAAGTATTCAAGCCAGTCGTCTCGGAAGTAGATAAAAGAGCGGAAAAAATTCTTCGTGAAACAACAAAAAAAATTAATGGACAATACGAAACCGGACTTTTGTGGAAAGATGATCGATTTGAATTCGGAAATAGCTACGATATGGCTTTGAAACGACTACAAACCGTAGAGAAAAAACTTCAAAAGGATAAAAATCTCGCCGATTGGTACAAATCGAAAATTAAAGAATACGTTGAGAAAAGGTACGCAAGAAAACTATCGATCGATGAAGTGAACGAAAAAGATAAACGCGTATGGTATTTGCCGCACTTTAGTATTTGTAATATAAATAAAGGAAATAAATTACGTCTTGTCTTTGATGCTGCTGCCTTTACCGATGGAACATCACTAAATTCAATGTTATTAAAGGGTCCCGATATTTACCAGCCGAAACCTCTTCTGTCAATTTTGCTAGGATTCCGTCAACGACCAATTGGTATATGCGCCGACATCAGAGAAATGTTTCATCGCATAAATATTCGCAAAGAAGATCAGAACTGTCAGCGTTTCCTTTGGAGAGATGGGAATTCGTCACGCCCACCGGAGGTATATGTAATGAGCGCAATGATTTTCGGTTCCACTAGTTCGCCATGCTCAGCGCAATATATTAAAAATCTAAATGCCAGTGCTTATGAACACACTCATCCGCGAGCCTTTGAAGCAATTGTTGAGCGACATTACGTTGACGATTATGTCGACAGTTTCAATTCCGTTGCCGAAGCCGTTGCTGTGGCAAAGATGGTAAAGTATATCCATAGTACTGCAGGGTTTGAATTGCGAGGATTTGTTTCAAACTCACCAGAACTCCGCGATGCTCTGAATGAGCAGTCTCCATCGTTACCGGATGTGAAAAACATATGCTGCAGCGGTTCTCCAACAGAAAAGATTCTCGGTATGTTCTGGAATTCAAAGGACGACCAGTTCTGTTTCGCATTAAATTTTAGAAACGTGCCAAAAGCCATTCTGGACGGTAAAATAAGACCCACGAAAAGTCAAGTTCTGAGTCTTACGATGTCAATTTTCGATCCATTCGGTTTTTTAGCAAACATTGTCATTATATCCAAATTATTGCTGCAAGAATTGTGGAGGGTAAATACTGGTTGGGCGGAAGAGATCCCGGAAGATACTTACTGTAAGTGGTACGAATGGTATAGACAACTGGATGTTATAAAAGATTTTAAAATACCTAGATGCTATCACATACGCTTAACCGATTCCAGTACTCAAATTGAACTCCATCTCTTCGTAGACGCCAGCGAGGTTGCCTATTCTGCTGCTGCATATTGGCGTGTTAGTTACGGAAAAAATGTTGATGTAGTATTTGTCATGGGTAAGACCAGGTGCAGTCCCATTAAAGCTTTATCGATCCCTAGGCTCGAGCTTCAAGCAGCGGTTCTAGGAGTGCGTCTTAAAGAAATTATTCTAAAGGGTCATGACGTCAAGCCAAGCAGGGTGATACTCTGGTCTGATTCAAAAACCGTCATCCACTGGATCAGATCCGACAGCCGTCGTTACAAACAATTTGTTGGTCACCGAATAGCGGAAGTGCTTGATGGATCCGAAGTTAAAGAATGGAGATGGGTGCCGGGAATAATGAATCCAGCCGACGATGCAACGAGACCAAAATTAATTACACACGCGTCTATAAATTCACCATGGATTAAAGGTCCTCAATTTTTGAAACTCTCAATGGAGGAATGGCCGCAAGAACCAGATGACATCGCTGCTAACGAAGAAAATAACGAGAAGCGTTCAAATTTTATTTTCGTAATGTATGATATGACATTTATTTCATTTAATCGTTTTTCAAATTATCATAGCTTGCTGAGAGTAGTGTGTTGGGTTTGGCGAGCTGCTGCAAAATTTGTCTACCTTGTAAAAAATGATGAAAAGTATAAAATGCCTTCGTCTGACGTTCAGCTAACAGCCATGGAAATAACATTCGCAGAGATTACTGTATGCCGTCTGGTTCAGAGCACAGTTTTTCCAAATGAGATGCGTCTTCTGTCGTCTATGAAAAATATATCGAAAAGTAGTGTTATATTCAAGCTGACACCAATTCTGGATGAAAATGGTGTAATTCGTCTAGGTGGGCGTATCGATAATGCCACGTGTGTGTCTCTGAATGTGAAAAGGCCGATAATCTTGCCCAAATGCCATACAGTAACGAGATTGATAGTTCAATATTATCAAGAAACATTTCACCATCAGAACCAAGAGGCAATCGTGTGCGCAATTCGTACTAAATTTTGGATTCCTAGCATTCGTCGGCTCGTTAGGTCAATAAAGTCAACATGCCAGTACTGCAAAAATTTGTATGCGGTCCCGGAGCCCCCTTTAATGGGTCAACTACCAATCGACAGACTTACACCATACGTCCGAGCGTTTTCATATACGGGCGTGGACTACTTTGGTCCTATTCAGGTAGCAATAGGACGCCGATGTGAAAAGAGATGGGTAGCACTCTTCACATGTCTATCAACTCGTGCGATTCATCTAGAGCTAGCAAGGGATCTGTCAACCGACGCAGCAATTTTATGTCTTCGTAATTTTATCAACCGACGGGGTATACCAGTACGACTGTGAAGTGATAGAGGTACAAACTTCATAGGAGCAAGTAAAGAAGATTGGATAATTACTACGAAGGGTTTGGAGAACGAGTGTACACGCCGAGGAATTGAATGGCTTTTCAACACACCTGGGGACCCGTCGGCAGGAGGAGTTTGGGAGCGCATAGTGAGGTGCGTCAAGAATGTTTTGTTTTTTACACTGAAGGAGAGGACTCCACAAGTAGAGACGCTTCGAAGTCTACTAATAGAAGCAGAAAACTTAATAAATTGCCGGCCTCTAACGCACTTGCCCATCGAAAGTGATGAAGCTGAACCCCTGACTCCGAACCATTTTTTATTAGGTTGTCCAAACTACGTACAGACTCCAGAAGTCAAGGACGGTCCGCACCTTCGGAAACAGTGGCATATACTTCAGCAACTCAAACAAACATTCTGGAAGAGATGGGTATCGGAATATCTTCCAATTATTACGCGTCGAACAAAGTGGCAGCAGCGAACTAAGCCGATAGAGGTTGGCGACATTGTGGTGATTTGTGACAGCAACGACAGCAGAGGCGAGTGGAAACGTGGCAGAATAATAGGTATATTTCCGGCACCGGATGGGCAGGTTCGATCTGCAGTAATTAAGACGTCAACCGGCACTCTTCGAAGACCGGGTTCGAAATTGGCTAAACTCGATGTAAGGGGTGAATCTCGCACTTTGATTCACGGGGAGCGGGATGTTGCTGCTTAAATTCACATATTTAATTTCAACGTTAATTTTAAATTATGAAATGTAGTTATTGTAACGTCCCTGGAAGGAGGACTCGACGAACACGTTCCGATCACTCTGATCGCGTCAACCAATAAAGACAACTACTGTCAAAATAATGCAACCGAGTCCTCACTCCACGGACGACCAGGAAAGGAATAGGAAGTAAGTTTTTATTAATAATGTAACAATTTTAAATGCGTCATTTTTTTAGATAATAAACGCCTCAGCAGAATTTTCAAAAACGAGCGTTCGTTATTTATTCCTGACCGAAACAGCCGTGTTTTATTATCCCTGTGATCTGATCCGGATCAGATCAACACATAAGTTTGTGTTCATTACAACAACAATACGAGATCTTGCTTTTTATCAAGATCAATTTTCGTGATCCAAAAATTAGTTCCACTATTTCTCACTATGATGAATTTTCGTTTGTAAATGTTGCTGTATTATCGACAATTGTCAAGGGTAAATGTTGCCAGATAAGAGTATAAAAGTATTATTGGCAATCCAAATATCATTAAATGTTATTTTGTTCCAATAAATTAATTTTTTGCTCATAATGATGTTTAAGCGATGTGAAACTGAAATTATAGCTACAAAATATTATTCTCATGACATTCGGTATCTGTTAATCAAAATTAACTATTTCGTTCTGAAAAATAAAACAAGCCGTGGGTGGGTGGCCGTGGCGTAGTGGTAGTCTTCGTCGCTTGTCATGCGAAAGGTTCACGGTTCGAATCCAGATGTCTTCGAAGCATTTATTTCTCACGAAATAAAAATAAGTTGATCAGTTTCAGAAGTTGATATCGAAACCTACTGCGAAGGCATAACACTGGCAGTAGGATGTTGGATATGGCTGAAGAAATTGTTCGCACATACTATAATAAGAAACATCTGGAAAAAAATCCTGTGAATCATAAGCAAGTACAAAAATAATACACAACTCTACAGTTATCCTGGACACCACCCATAGAGTTAGTTGAAATTGAAACCTATCACCTGAGTTTCCTACCACTACGTCGATCTGTCTGTCTCTCGTTCTCGTCCTTCATGAGCTCGCGCTGTGTGTAAACATTAAAAGGGTATTCATATCCCCTTTAGCGTGTGTAGATTATATAAAAAAAAAAGAAAAAAGCGTATTACATTTTCATTATAAAAAAAAATAATCATTCGCATGGCAACTTCGTCAAAATAAACTTAGCTTGTACAATCACCACAACAACAGAACACTTTAGTTATACGGGGTGTGTAGACCTTCAATATCGTTGCGCTGCATTACCATCACTTGCAACCCGGTGTCATTAATAAAATTCTGTTAGTTTAAACATATGGGGTGGTAAGTCTGTTAAATTGAGAAACTTAAGAAATGCTTGGGTATAACCTAGTGCACTGCATCTTCAGTATGGGTAAAAAAGTTCTGATTGATTTGTAAACTCTGGTTTCGCTAATGAACTTTTCCCGAACGATGTTTTTAATTTACTCTGCAGGTGTGGTGAATTAAGTGTTCTTTTACATAGCTACCAACAACTACAAACTTCCGAAATGATTATAATTTTCAATAGTATTCCTATTTTCTGGTCAAAAGTTGTGTAGCCTGTTTCTACCCAGAGTCCAGACGTTTAGTAGTTGTAGAACAAATTTGTTATCATCACCGCCAATGTGTACTTGTATGTAAGATAAATTTAGACACCACTAAACAATATCCAGTTCATTTACTACAACGGGTGGAGTTTTCCACATATCTCCACCAAAAGCAAATGTAAGGTTGTAAATTAGGTTATTGCTAGATTGCAGATCACTTAGAGTTCGTTTTATAATACCTTCGATATGGGCAAATACTATGAACGTAGTTTCTTTAAATGTGATATTATTTTAGCACATTAATATTCAAGTTACACGTTTAAATTGAACACAGTTGAATTTAAGAAATACAACAAAACTTACTTCACAATACTTTGTATGTACTTGTATATATTAAATGTCTAATGTGTATAAATATAGAAATGGTGATGTGAGACGTCTAATGCCACATATTGGAATTATTTTGCACACACATATTCTGTATATCAAAATCAAACCATAAATACAGATTTTTGTACGCAGTTCGACTCCAGCGCTAACTTACGGCTTACGGGTAAAAAAAGATAAACTTATCGGACGAACAAACGAACTGATGGTGTGAATGTGAATATGGCTTCGATACGTCCAGTCGCTGAGATGTGATGGCGTTACATATGAACCTAGTCCTGCCATAAGTTCTGTTACAGATTCAAAACGCCATTAAAAAAGCCAGTAAACATTTTGTATATTGTATTCAGTACTATTTCATTTATTAGACCATAATATTGATAATTAGAAAAAAGGGGTTTCACTTGAAATGACAGCCTTTGCTTTTACTCAGGCTTTCAAACGTTGTGGCCATTGGGCTATAGCGGTACGCACGACTTCCATGGACTTCGTTGACGCTGCTGCGGTTAATATTGCTTTGTGGCTTCCCAAATTTCTGTAACGGAAGGAAGATCCAGTTCTCTCTAAGAGGGATTTGACACCTTAGTGAAGACGTCACACCAAACTATTATCGATGTGAGATGATGGCCAATCTTAGAATAATTTTGTTTGCTTCCTTAGATGGCGTAGCATAAATTTAGTTATTTTGCTTCTTCCACGGTACAAATATTCTCATTTTTCATGGCCATTGTCCGCGTAACACTGCAAAAGCCGCTTGCATCTTTCCAGCCTATTTTTTTTACAGGTTATGTGTTAAAAGATTCCCAGTTTACTCATGATAGGCTGTCATGTGAAGATTATCCCGAATCAGCCCAGACATGATTCTGCTTGATATATCCAATTCCATGGATATAATTTTCTGCTTCCGGAGGAGATTTCTACAAATTCGATCACGCACCGCTTTTACTAAAGGGACTTGATCGTGCGACGCTCAGACGACCAAATCTTGGCCTGTCCTTTACTTCAGACAATTGGCCGAAGCGACCAATAGCCCGACATATGAACATTCTCGATATTCCGAGTGGTTTTAACAAATCGAAAATTTGGCCAATACTTTCTCCACACTTATGGATCGCTATTACCGCGATTCGATTATCTGCATGATAATAGCTCGCAAGCTGAAACCAAACTGGCTGGTATCAATGCATTTGTTCTGAAAACAAAGTTTACGGTTCTATTCCTAAAAACCTTTTTTTAGCAATGGGCGCTGGAAATTGTGTAACGGGACTAAGTGCAAAACTAGGAACATATATAGTATACACCAGCAATTATTTAAAATGGAAAATAAACAAATGCTTTAATTCACACGCGTCGGAATAGGACGCCATTAATTTATTTTATTTATTTATAAGGTTGGCACTACTGGCAATGCAGGCGTTCGGCTATGGTAAGATTTGGATACATCTGACGGTGATTGTATTTCCTAAATTTTTCAATGCAATTGAAAAAACACACACCGGCAAGTTGAAATTATTAAAATTAAAGTCATACGATGCTCTGCGTTTCTATTTTCGGCATCATAATGGTAACAATTTTATTTATCATCTAACAATGGAATTGAATGCATACAGTCCCTACGAATCTTTAAGAATCTCTGTGACTAGTTGAAAGTCAATAGCCAATATTATTTGTAAAATGTTCAATCTTTCTCTTTATCTCCACAGATGGAGTTCATTAAACCAAGTAACAAAGCAGACATTATACTTCAACATCGTTTGTAGTTCAATGCTCATGCATTCAGATAAGCAATCCACTTTTTCCGGATTAAAATAACAATAGTCAAGAGAAAAGTGTGAACTGAAAATTGAATCCGTTGTTATAGTTCCTGATCAGGTTATTGAGTTGGCATTTTAACTAGGTTAAAATTTGTTCATTTTAAACATTTTTATATGTCAAAATTTGAGTTTACCTGTCATCTGTCAACTTAAAAATACGAGTAGAATGTTTTTTGTACACAAATATTTGGTTATGGTTATGTACTATTGGTATGGTATCTGAATTATATTCTGCATAATTACTGTTAGATCTGTCAGTCTATCAACACAATACTTATCTACTTTTTAAAACGACAAGGCTATAAAACTAAATGTTGCTTAAGATTCTGATACTTATTCAAAAATAGGATACAGATGGTTGAAACTGTGAATGGAACCTCATTATGTATTTTTTACTGATTCCAGGTCAGTTTGGTGAGATCATTATGTGACACTTTTTTATAAATAAATCAATTCTACTTCCGCATTTCAGTATCTTGCACAAATGTATGTATGTAATATGTATGTGCATATGCTCAGGTGAAAATTGAAATAAAATATAACCTTTAATTAGTTCTTCCAGTTAGCACCTCAAAAGTTACATCAAAGTGAAATGTATGCATGTAAATAAAACGGGCAAATAAAATTGCCAAAAATAAAATAAAGAGCACACCATTGTTACGAATTACTAGCAATGTTGACATTTAGGTAACGGTTACGCAAATTTATTACCAAAACACTCTAGCTGAACTTGCACATTTCTTGAATTCCATTAAGAGCAGACTCACCAATTGATCACGTTCGACGTTCCTCTTTGCACTTAATTCTGAAGTCAGTAGCCCGTTACCCGTTATATGGGTTAGAGCTGTCACAAAGTCTACATTATGATAAAAGCAACCAGTACATCCACAAATGAATTAGAATACAGGGCACCAATCAATGGTTCCTATTGTGGACGACTCCTACACCTAAGGTACTTCTGCTGGTCAATTGGAAACGAAAGTGAAATCGATGAATCAAAATTAGGCTGAAATAACAAACGACTGATCATAGAGTAACAAATATGAATGCAGAGTAATTGAATTGTACATAAATTAGGGTAGAATGGGAGGCGGGTGAATCACAAATATAGATCAGTACTTGTGGTTCTTGGACTCAACTCATTGACATAGTTCTGACAAAAAATTAGAGTAGAGATGAGAATGGGTCAATAGGTTTGGATGCTATACCAGTAACGTAGTGATGCACAAGACAAGTATGTGCTAAAGTGCAATAACTCAATAAATCTATGGATTGTTCATAAAGGTTTTACTGTTGTGAGGCCACTAACTATGGTATGGAGACAGCCTCATGGAAAATTTAAAAGATAGGTACACTGATCATGTTTTCTCCGGTTAAAGCCCAAATTACACCAGTGTATAATAAAACCTATTTGTTTTACGTAAAGTTACACTTAACAACTGGACTTATTATGTACACCCCGTGCCAAAAAAAACGCCGCACTAAGAAAATTGTATGCTTTTATGACTTCCAGATGCATTTCTCTAATTTTTTTAGCACATACGTAGGTATAATTGCACAGTTTCGCTGACCTGCTTAGTCTTTGTCATGTATAAAAGATAGAGCACTCAAGGCGGCTACGCATTAGTGTTCTAGAATTTGTCAAAGTGTTTTGTGAAAAGTAAAGAATTCCGCGTTAGTTTTAAACGAAGCAGATAAAGGTTGTATTCTTGCTCTTCACGGCGAAAATTTATTCAACAGGCGAATCGCACAAGTTGTGGGTTGCCACGAAAGCACTGTGAGGCGGCTTTTAAAAAAATTTAGCTCGACGGGCAAAACGGAGAGGCAACCTGGAAGCGAAAGACCGAAAAAGACGACAGCACGGCAAGGTAGGATTTTGGAGCGCATGCCACTCAAGAATCGCTTTGCAACAGCCAAGGAATTAAGAAAGGAGCTGAACGAGGCATGTGCTACTGACATCAGCACGCAAAGTGTTCAGCACCGGCTAAACGGAGCCCTGCCTGAATATAATAGAAAACTCATGGTCAATTATGGGCCGCAAGGTACGCAACAAGGCCCCTAAAACTATTGCAGAGCTCAAAGCAGTAATAAAAGAGGTATGGACTGAAGACATAACAGCACAAGAAATCGAAAAACTTTATGAATCGATGCCACGAAGGGTTCAAGCGGTCATAAGGGCTAAGGGTGGTGCTACGAAATATTAGGCAAAAACTAAAACTGTTTTTCTTGTAAAAATAGCTCAATTCAATGTTCCTTTAATTAGTTTAAAAAAAAAGTGGAAAAAACGACCGTAAAATATTTTTGTTTATTTTTCTTTATTGCTGAGTAGAACGATAAATATTCCTATTTTCTATCCGTTTTTTGCTAGAGTCTACCTACTTTCGCTCTATCGTCTAAATTTGTAGACGATATTAGGAAGGAGAATCCCTCATTCAAATTCAATAGAAATAATAAAATTTCAGTAAAATAAAGTACTTTTTAGAAAATATGTGTGGGTGCGGCTTTTTTTTTGGCACGGGGTGTATATGTGTAAATATTTCCTGTTACTCGACTGCTTGCTTTGCTTAAATTCCGAGATTCTATTTAGCATAATTCACCCATTTCATTCAGATTTTCTTCACCTTTTTAGGAAGAATATTTTCTTGTCATCAAATTAGATTGACTTGAATTAAACCAAAATCTAAAATATCACTAATTCATTTATTATACATTGGTTTTTTTATGTTGTGTGTCTACTCTACACGTATTTTCATTGTACGAGTAGAGTAATAGGCCCAATACATCGCACAAGCATGCATCCACAGTCACACCTTGTCGATACACAATATGTATGGAAGTGTATGTACATTATGTACATGCAAACTGCGCAATATTCATTTTATCATAACGTTGAGGAAGTGGTTTCGTTTAAAATTACAGATTCGGCTAGTGCTAATATTTTAATCGCAATTGGCAATAAAATAAAGAGGAAGAAATATATTTGGGCATCAAAGCTTGATAACTTCGAGAAATTTCTCGCAAAACTTTTTATTGTCTTAACTTCACGCAACTGAGTAATTTTCACCATACACCACACAATCATGTACAAACAAAAAAATATCAAACATGCTTGAATTAACGCAATCCGCATACGCGACTGCATACTTGTGGGGTGTATTGAGCCTATAAAGCATTTAAACAAAGACAGTTGAATCGGATTAAATATGAGTGTATAATCTAATGCGCAGTAGATGTCACCGCATTGCATTTTTCCTTTGGTTCTAAGCATGAATATGTAAAAAAAAAAAAAGCAAAACTCCTTTTTCTATGCAATAAAAGGTGGCCACAACATGTCCGTTGACAGTTTGAGAAGTGCGACAGTTGAATCGGTTCAAATACATGTTGACGACTAATACACAATAGATGTCACCGCGTAGCAGTTCCATGTTGGTTCGAAACACGAATTTGTGTAAAGAAGGAAAACTCGTTTTTCTATTCAATAATAGGTGGACGCAAAATGTTCGAAAACAGTTTGAGCAGTGCGCAAATTTGATGGTTGGTGGCATGGGTTCGGCATACAGTACAAATAATATTTACCAAGATTAGATTAAGCCATTTTCAAACATGTTTTTATTTTCGTAATGTACATAGAATGTTTATGTAGGTACAGTTGTGATCAAAATAATAGTAGTGCTCCCCTTGAAACATTTTTAAAGGAAGACATTTTTTTATATCATGCGATACATATATTTTTTTGATGCAATTCTTAGGGCAAGCATACTAACAAATGCAACTCCTAAAACAGTTATTATCAAATAAAGGTAAGAAAATATTAACAAAAGTTTGGATTTTAGTGCATAAACTGTTAAAGAAAACAGTGATGCAATAGAAGTTCTTCGCAAAATTGATGCAGACTTGTAAAATTGTGTTACAAACATTGGGAAAATAGCATGTAAATCTATTATTTAAGGAAATAAAAACAAAGGAACTAAAATGGGCTGCGTAAAGCACTGCACAATCGAAATACGATAAGTAATTTTAATGGTGCGGGGGCAGGAAAAAAAGATATGTAGGAGTAGTAGAATTGCTCCAAAACGGTATCATGATGTAGTGGACTCCACGCAACGTCGGTGTAAGGCAGAGTTCGTCAATAGGCGCGTTTTTTTTCAAACCTATATAGATTTCGAAAAAGCTTTCCATACAAAAATAAGACTGGATAATTATCCAGGCTAAGGTTTTGTTGTATTTTACATTGAAAACATGTTGCGGAAACATGTTTAGCCTATATAGGTTTAAAAAAAAACACGCCTAATAATGAAACTTCAATAAAATATTGATGTAAACTTAAGTTACTTGATAGTTTCATAATTAAATTCGGTGTGATTGACTTAGTTTTCTTCAGAGATGTGATCCGGTATGAAACTTATTGTTTAGTTTCGGATCGGTACGAAACTAAACTCACTTGTGCGTGCACAGTTTCGTACCGATCTGGTCTGAAACTGTTTGTTACATTTCGTATAATTTCGTGAACAGCTTGTGTGTAGTTTAGTTTTGGATCGTACTTTTTCTGTAGTTTCGTACCGATTTTCGTACCGACTTTCGTACCGGAATGAAATTAAAGTTTTGTATGTTTGTTTTTTATTTATTAGTATTTGCACAGGGGCAATGATTTGGCAGCTGTTAGGAATAGAGTTAAGGCGACATCTCCCCTCTCCGCTGGTCGGGATTGCAACGTGTTAACTGAATACTAAGGGCACAGAAGAAGAAGAAATATAATGAACAAAACGTGAAAAATAGAAATAAAGGACTTAAAATCCATTTTCGTTTAAATAATCTATTACATTTTACTAGTAAAATGTCGTTAACTATTTCGGATGTTCGATTAAAGCGCAGAATGGAAAGTGTCTGTCTGAAGTGTGAGAACAGGCGCCAAACGCTTATTTATGCAGTTGGCAAGGCGAAGGTCGCCCACCAATTTGCTTATCACCAGACATGATGATCAACTGCAACAGATTACTCACTACATAATAAACATATGCAGAAATTTGTTGACACAGTTAAAAAAAAAACAACGTTTACTCTTACTGTAAGAATTTGTTGTCAAGTGTGTTCAGACGTGTTTTTTCTCAAATCTATAGACTAAAAAAAAGCTTTCAAAGTAAAATATAACAAAACCTTAGCCAGGATAAAAATACAATAAAACCTTTGCCATGTTGCTGAAACATATTTATTCTATGTATATTTGAAAAAAAAAACACGCCTATTGTTTACATATGTCGGCATTGTCTTGTGCGCGTTTAATATGAATGCATACGAGTTTCGTGATTCAATCATATCGTGAACCGAAACTAAACTTCACAGCATTAGTATCGTACCGAGCAGTTTCGTACCTGATAATATCGTACCTCAGTTTAGTGCCTTAGTTTCGTACCGGTTTCGTACCTTGATCCGAAACTGTTTTGAATCTTACCGAATAGTACAATTTCGTATCGGATCACATCTCTGGTTTTCTGGCTTTTTAACACACACTACTATTATGTATTTCGAACAACACATATTTGTATTAATATTATAATTTATTTTGTTCTTCCTAAACTTTGCTTTACTTTAGGTGGCGCTACAGTTCGGGGTGAACCAGGGTCTGCTTCTCGCAACCATTTGTGTGTGCGTGATGTATTTTTGCACGAATGGAAGGGACTTACAATTGTTTGCCGACTCCGAACGGCGAGTTTAGAAGCTCATTGACAAATTATACTTTTGATTGCTTGTTAGACATTCGAAAGGGGCGGCACCGTGAAAAAACTTTTAGGTGTTTCCTGGGAATATACCCGAGCAGCACTGCGTAGTAGTCCAACGCATTTACCACTACACCACGGTGTTTCTTCCTAAACTATTCATGTAATCTTTTGCATTGATTCTTTGCATGATTTTACTATAAATATGTTTAAGAAAATCTAAACTTTGTTTAAAATCCATTTTAACCCTTAACTGATGTCGTGGGTCCAGTGGACCCATTGAAATTACATGTTTTTATGATAAGTATATTGAGACTTATTAATAAAAGTGCAAATTTTAAATTGAAACAAATGTTCCTGCCGCAAATTTTTAAAAATTACATTTGTAATTGTTAAGTTTAAAGTTTGATAAAAAAGAACATTTAAAAAAATTAATACTTTTATTTTAATCGCCTTTTGAAACAGGTGGGTCCAATGGACCCCACGACTATAGAAGCATTAATTTTTTTCACGACATCAGTTAAGGGTTAAAGAAAAGTCTGTAAAGCACCACTATTATTTTGAGCACAGCTGTATGTACACAGGAGACATCTTGTCATTGGAGTTTACTCGTTTATTTTACATACCTTACCATAATTTATCATATAGACTATTAGATACTACATATGTATTTATTTTAAGACACGTTCTGCTGCTGCGAATACTACCAAGGTTCTTTGAAGAGTTTAGCAAGTGCATAGTCGTACGTGGTCTTGTAAAATAGAAGCTGAAACAGATACTAGGAACACGTTAGCAGTGTGTTGGGCGTGGCTCTCAGGTCTTTATCTTAGGAAAACATATCGCTATTTTATAAACTTAATATGATTTCTCATCTAAGCGATGTAAAAGGTAACGTTTATCAGGTGCTGTTGGCTCACTAGTTGTATGCACTGCATATTAAACCAGAGTTCGAAAAAAAACACTAACTTACCGTACCTTAGTGTTCTGTACGGTACACTCCGAGAACAGTACACTAAATTTAGTGTACGGAAGAAGAACACATACCCTACGATCTCTCATAATGTTTGCGTATGTGTACACAACCGGTATACACTACGTTACGTAGTGAATACGATGAGTAAAAAAGAGCCCTCCGATAATGTTCTATTCTTTGTACGCAAACTCTATTTTTCGATTTTAGTGTTTGCGTACGCGAGCACAAACACTAAGTAGCGTACGGTATACGGTACTTTTTAGTGTTATTTGCATTGTGGGAAGTGTGTATGCATTATGAATGGATTTTTTTTTTCAATTTCGTGTTGCATCCCTTTGTAATTATCTAACACGAAATTGTAAAAAAATCCATTCATAATGCATACACACTACACACAATGCAAAGAACACTAAAAAGTACCATACGTTAGTGTTTGTGATCGTGTACGCAACCAGTACAATTAAAAATAGAGTTTGCGTACGAAGAACAGAACACTATCGTAGGGCTCTTTTCTACTTATGGTGTTCACTACATAGTGTATACAGGTTGTGTACACGTGCGAAAACATTATGACTGATCGTAGTGTATGTGTTCTTCTTAGGTACGGTAGTTTAGTGTACGGTTTTTTTCGAACTCTGTATTAAACTAACGATTTCAGCCATCGTCACAATTTATGGTTGCTGTTGCTTGAAAGCAAATTCATTTGTCATTTTAATAAATACTTTGAGAAAGTAAATCGTTTCCGGGAACGTTGCGGCCGTCAATGGAATCTTGAAACGTAATAGAAAATCTGAATTCCATAAATATTCTTGGGTAATTCCAGAGAAGCCATTTCCAATGCAAAAATATTTTTTAACTCAGAAAAACTAAAAAATACAGGAGTTTACAAAGTTATTGGTTTCATTTCAATTAAATGATAGGCATTTAATGTCAGTGTCTTAATACTTAATGTAATTAAATCCACCATAGATATCCTAGGGACAGAGAAGTTTCAAAGTACCTTTTGTACACACATTAATAGCGCAAAAAAAAAAAACTGGAAAAAAGAAAAATTTAATCAATTGAAGCCATAGCCACCATCGTGCAAACAAAAGAACTAGATACATTCCAATTCCATTGTCTACTTCTATTTGTATTTACCTCACCATCGTCTGTTGTTCCCTTACTCAGTGAATAAAAAGCAAACACTCAAAGGGAGGATGCTCTGCTTACATTCAAACAACCCCCGCCAACAAGTGAGCATAAGAGTACGAGTATTTTAAAAAAAAAAACACAGAATAGAAGAAACAATTTCGCTATGGGGTATATTTGATATTTTCACTAAACAAAACAAGATTACATCGTGGTTTCCATTCCCCAATAAATCAATCGTTGAATTGTTGCAACAATTGATCGCCTTCCCATAATAAGGATCTCTGTACCGGTCACATTTAACCCACTCTCCTAAGGCGGTGAGGAAATCGAGATGCGGTTAGATAAATATCGAATGAACTTTGATTGTCTTCGGCGTGGGAATCCGGTGAGGATGGAGATTTGATAGCTCAGCAGGTGGAAATCGAGTGCGATATCAGATACGGGTCTATCCTCAGCTAAACAAATATAACCAAAAGACCTAAGTAGTGCCTCACCTCTTGCAAAATGAGGTTATTAGCTCCTGTCAGGTGTGACGGTTGAGTAACCGCTAGAGAAAAAAAAATTCAAATAGAAAACGCGTAGCTAGGGCATTACCATTCCATTACCGAAATTTAATCAAAAACCGTAAAATGAAAAAAATGTCTTCTTCTTCGTTTTCTTTGTCACTTTAATCTTACTTCATAGATACTATGGGCACAAGTACTTACGTGAGCGCTGCATTGAAATTCAGCCACCAACCAGACAAACCGACAGTGGCACTTATCCTTGAATATTTTGTGGCCATTATGAGTAAACAGGTGTCACAGTGTTTGCATTGTATGAAGTTCGGCCACCGGGCTTCACTGTAGGTACAATTCAATTGGTTCAGTAGCCAAGTCGATAGCCGACTTTATGTACATAGTGTGGATCAACAAAAACACCAATCGCCAGATACAATAACAATCCGACAACTAAAGCTGCCCAAAGCCATGAAGCCACCCAGAGTCATGGTGACGGTGACGGTGACGGCGACGGTGATGACACATTCATCTCGAGGCATTCAGAGAAGATGTCAGTTGTTCGGTCGGTGCTCAAAAAGTATATAAAAGCAAAAAAAAAAAAGGTTTTCAAAAAGCAACCGAGAAGCTACTCATGTTTCACCAAAACAAAAAGTAAACCACTATGAATTAATGCCGCACCACCAACAGCCGAACAGTAGTCGGATCGGAATAATAATTATTGTCAACTGTATTGTGTCACTTGGGATATGTGATTCGGGAGTTGTCCGACTTCGAGTTGGATTTCAAAATTTTAAAATGATGGTCAATATTTGCGCTTTGACTGATTTTGTTTGATTTTGCTTAAAAGAAACTGAAGACATTTTCGGATTGTTTTTTTTTGTCCACGTTTCATTTGAGTTTCATCAGAAAAATGTTTAACATTACCGATGACATCCGAAAAATGAAATCATTCGTTATGGGGGGTAAACTTTTGATGGGACTAAATAGCGACAACTGTCATTAATCATTGAATATAAATTGTATTTGAAGTTGGAAGCGATATGTTAATATTTTGAAGAGTTTTATGTGTGCGAATATTTGGATATAAATTAATGACTTAATTAATTAATGGGTTGATGATGATATATGAGCATTGAAAGAGTTATTTTTGTCCACTGAAAGCTAGCTAGCTAGTAGATAGATAAGCCACGGAAATAATTCAGTACCAATGAACTAAGATTGGGATCAGATCTGGCCAATTTTATCGACATTATTGTTGCCATTTATATCCTTCTCAGTAGGACCAATGAGCACGCGTATTTGAAGTTCGAACCGATTTAATAAATTTTTCATTTTAAGACCATCGATGTACCAAGTTGTTTTGTATTTTAAATAAAATATTTCACGATTATCTTAAAAGGATAGTTGCCAGTTGGGTATTGATTCAAAGCTGCAAATAGCTGCAGAGGATCAGAGATCTTCAAGTTACTAACGGATGAAGCTTCAAGGCACTGTTGGCAGCAGTCCTCATTTTTCTTATGTGAATAAGGGAGGATCAAGAAGGACTCTAGAAGCAGTTAATATCTGGAAAAAGAGCTTCACAATTAGGTATCTATAAATGTATATATAATAATGTGGGGTTTCATCTTCACTGCAGCAGTATCTTTGTTTTCCGGCTTTATAGGCCGGATAACATCCTTTGGCCAGTGAATAAAACATTGAATTATTTAAAATTATTAACTTTGCTGACGAATGTTTTTATGACGTTTTTGCAAGATTCTGGCTAAATTTTGCACATAAAAGTTGGAATATTTCTATTAGTTCGGCAGGATCTGCTCTTAATAACAGTCCTCGTAAAGCAATATTTTATACACTTCAAGACGAATTACAGTGGACAACTTATCAATTGGTCACATCTTGCAATCTTGCGAGCTGTCGCTTTCCAAATAGTCATCAGGTGTGTGTTAAAGTTTCAGTTGTTTTGGTTTGGTCTGGTTGACTGACTCTTATAGTAGATCTTAGTGGGAATAAATAAATAAGGCATTAAGATTGGAAACGCACTTTTGCTTTAACATTGAGCACCTAATGATACATTAAATAGACTGGAAGTTTCAAATTCTAAGAGTCAGTGAATCATTTTAAACCTCCATTTGCAAACCAACTTTGTTGCTTCATAATACCATTAATGCAATCTTAACTTTTTTCAATTATGAAGCATCATAAAATCATGAAATCCGTCGCAGTTGTTGAGTTAACTAACAGTTAACATGCTAATGGAAGGTGACCCATCTTACGCAAATAAAATCCAACCTTTACATGTTGCCCAAAAACATATCGTTAGATTGATTTGGAGAAAGGGGCGGGCACATAGCTTTTCACTTTTTCTTATATACCAATGTATCTATATACTTTTATAAAATTCTTTAGATATTTTTTTTAAGAAGTGGCTTTTCTATCCATAGAAGTCCAATTACCCATTAACTTTGTAGAAATATGGCAACAGTTCCGTGATTCAACACTAGTCATTCTAAATGTTTACTCTTTAGTTGCACCTAAACTCTTCAATGTGTTGCCGCTTAATCTAAGGCGTACTAGAAATTACATACTTTTTTAAAAAGAACTAAAAAAAATGGCTTTTTACATTTGATTTAACCCTTTGTTGACCGACGGTACTTATAAGTACCAGCATGTTTAACTGCAAATGAAATCCCTATAGGAACATATTTAGACACTAAGACCAAACAAGACTTTTAAGTATCATATAACCTCAATGAAATTTGTTTTTTATATATGTTTACCTTATTTTAGCCACAGATATGACGGTTTTTCTTACAGCATATTGGACTTTGAAGAAAGTAATTTTAGTCGATTTCGGTACTAACAAACTAAAATGGTATTTTTACACAGTTTCGATCTTCAATTTTATTAAATGCTTTTGTATTCGGAAGCAAAAAATATCATGGTTAGATAAAAAAAAACTTAAAAAAAAATGTTCTTTTTATAACTTTAGTAATAGCCTAACGGTACTTTGGAGACTGAGCTTCATATGTATTTCGTCCCTATGAGTCTTTGAAAAATTCAAAAATTAGTTTTCCATCTTAAAATATCTTCATCTAAAAAATTCTTAAAAAAAAATGGAGATTATACCTTTTTTTAATAGCTTGGTCAACAGTATTATAGTCTAATTTTGTTCTAGTCTATGAGTTTGCTGTATTTTCTTTGATTTGTTTGATGCATGTATACATTTTTTAAATGCGTAACGAACTTTCTCTTAAAATACATTTTATTTTTTTTTGTTTGTTGATGCATTCGACACAAGTTTTATTTATTAAACTTCAGAATGTATTTTATTATTATTCAATAATTATTTAGTGGAAAATATTTAAATTTTAATCTCTCTTTATCTTATATAGTATTTTGTTTCTATGTTTTGGGTGTTGCAAGAGTTAGAGATGTTCCTATTTTGTATTCCTTATAGTATGTTCTAAATTTGTAATTGAATATTTAAATAATAAAATTAAATTTAAAATATTTAATAAAAAAAAACTTGACAAATGAGTCCACATAACATGTTCGATAAATACTTTCCATTACAAAATAATGACAGATCACAAGGTGGTAGTTTCCAATGAAAGCTCAACTTCGCAGACATAAATAAATTCCCCCCAAATATAGCATGTCGTGAAGTGACAGAACCATATTTACATTCACAATCTTTGCATTTGCATTCAGCGAGATAAAATATTTACACTTTAAAACAGAAAAAAGTTCTTGTGAGGTGCCTGCACTTCCGATGTCAAACACAATTTCAATACCATCCGCCGTCACGTTACATAAGCTTACATAACCTTCAGTGAGGGTCTTTCTATAAGCGATGCGATGAGATTTCCCTTCGTATTAAAGCAACTGAAATTCAGTCAGTGGAACAAACAGTTATCAGTTTCGCAACAGTCAAGATGGCACATCTTTTTCTTTTAATCAGTTTATCTCTGTTTATCAGTTTAACAAGCTGTCAAAGTAAAACTCATTTATTACGGTTTTTTTTTATATTTATTATTTGTATATTTTAGATGATACAACGCTAGAAAGCAGCTCGACACGTATTGTGGGAGGGTCGCTGAACTACGAACCTACTCCTTACCAAATATCCTTTCAGATATTTTCCAACAACAAATGGAGGCACTTTTGCGGTGGGTCAATCATTTCACCGAACTTCATGATTACGGCTGCCCATTGTGTTAATGGCAAGGATTCTACCAAGCTCTCGGTTTTGGCTGGAATCACTAACCTCAAATCCGAATACGGATCGCGTCACTATGTGGAGGGCTATCAAATGCACGAGGGATTTGTTCCTTTGAGAAAGTGTGACATTGCCATTGTTAAAGTCACTCCGCCATTCCAATTAAATCAGATAACAATAGACGCGATAAGTTTCACCAATCCAATACCGGTGAAGGGAGGAGTACCTGTTATTCTAACCGGATGGGGTTCGACGAAACAAAATGGAAGTGGACCACTTCCCGATGACTTACAAGTGCTGACTACAAATACACTGTACAATTCTGACTGTCAGAATTACTTCCCCAAACTCGAGGCTACAGAGATATGTACACTAAGACAAAAGCAGTTCGGGGCATGCAAAGTAAGTTCAATGTGATAGATCACATGTTCCGAAACATCTTTAAAACCATTTTGTGAAAAATTTGGAATCATTTACAGGGTGATTCTGGTGGCCCACTAGTGAACTATGAGAGAAATCAAGTGATTGGGGTCGTTGCTTTTGGAACACTGAAATGTGCAAATGGATATCCTGACGTTTTCACAAGAGTGTCGGAGTTTTCTGGATGGATTTCGGATAAAATGGTGCAACCTTGGGCGTACGGGAGTAATTATTATTTGTATTAAAAATTGTAAACTAATATTTATTTTAGAATAAACTTATTTATTGCTTAAAGTTTTTATTTGTGAATCGAAAGCTACGAGCAATAAGGAAGAGTAGATATTATTTTATTTTGAGAATTCAAATGTTCGTTTCAATGGGTTGGGTATATGTACACACATAAGCCGTGTTTTATTGGGAACTTATAAATAGTGAAGTGAAAAATTCCCAATAAAACGATCCGCAGTTGCCTGGTTTTTATTTTTAAAATTTGGTACTATGAGTTTGCTCACGGTGACATTAGCTGTCAAAACAAAGACAAACAGTCGAATGTACAATCGAACTTAAACATTTATCGACAGTTGACTTCGGCTGCGGATGTTATTGAAAGTAAAGCGCAGTGGGTTGTTGTATGTGTATTGAATGTAAAATCTTTCTTCACTTCAGTTCACTACGCATAGGTTTCCCACTAAAACAGGGGTATAGATATTCGCCCATTTTTAGCTTCAATCCTTTCAGGATCATCTTAGATCAGCCGCTATTCAGGTTTGATAAAGGCTGTATGATAAACTGCACGGCGGTATCGATTTGGTTAGAAGAGTTTGATTAGGTCCTACATGCGGATCAAATTGAGATAACTAGGCTGGACGCTGGAGGGACCACCAGAATTGCAACGACTTGAAATATAAATCTTTAAATAACTAAAGGTGCTCAGATGAACAAGCTATACAAAAGTCAGTTATTTTTTCGTAACATATGAAAAACCTGTAGATATGCAACGTTTCTCTGGTGTTTTTATTTCTGTGATAATACTTAAAATGATGATGAAACTACCACATATGTAGTTACCGTAACTAATGGTCATTTTTTGGATTTCGTATTTTAATTTGTGAGTTCTAACGAGACAGGAGTGAATAAGATGCTATGCTAGTTATAAAAACAAATATTTATAAAAATACATTTTTAATATATCTACCACATTTTTAAGACGGACTAAAATGTATAAAATAATTGTTTAAATAAAAATAAAATTTTTAATTTTCTACGTTTACGGACTAAAAAGTATAAAATAATTTTGCTCTATGCATATAGTCCTGAAAATTTGTGATTTTAAATTTTTTGTAACTACAAAGAGAAGCTCTATCGTGACAAATGATACTCTTTGATGCTTGTCAGGCATTCGAAAGAAGTGATACCGTGAAAAAACTCTTTTAGGTGCTAGACCCGGCCAGGAGTTGAACCCGGGCAGCATTGCGTGGTAGTCCAACACACTAACCACCATGGCACACCATGCATTTAAGGGTTAAACCTTTTTTTTAACAATTTTGTTAAATTTCTTATAAGTATATTATTAAATAAAATTTGTTAGTTTTGTGTTGATATTTTTAGTATTTTGGTCGAAATTCTAAGATTGGCAAATCCTCCTACGATTTGTCAAAACCTCCTAAGAACTTGTCAAATCCTCCTCAAAAGTAGGAGGTTTTGTCACTTTCACAATATTGGAATTGAGCTGCATATGATGAAACTCTTTTTGAGTATATAATTGAAAATAATTGGTCGCCGTGGCCGTGGTGGTTAGTGCGTTGGACTACTACGCAATGCTGCCCCGGTTCAATTCCAGACTGGGTCTAACACCTAAAGAGTTTTTTTCACGGTACCACCTCTTTCGAATGTCTGACAAGCATCAAAGAATATCATTTGTCACGATTGAGCTTCTCAACTCGCCGTTCGGAGTCGGCAAAAAATTGTAGGTCCCTTCCATTCGTGCAAAAATAACACGCACACACAAATGGTTGCGAGAAGCAGGCCCAGGTTCACCTCGAGCTGTAGCGCCAACTAAGTAAGTAATTGAAATATAGACAATTTTGAAGTCAAAGAACTAAGGAACATCTCCTACTATGAAATTTTCATCAACTCGCTAAATGTTGGTTCACAAGTATAAAACATTATTTTTGCGTCAAATCCTCCTCGCCTTACCCTAGTTCTGCTAAGATCAGCACAGACATGTGAATTTAATCCGAGTTCCTCGATTCGTTAGTATCTATGCTTCGAAGCTCCGAACTTAAACCACCGTCAACGCGGATATTGTTTTACGGTTCAAAATTCACCTCTGATGATGTTGAAAGTTCTAGCTCTATTAAATTTTTTTTTTGTGACAGAATATGGATTTGGTTAACTAATTCAACAATATAGTTTTTATCGCGTGGCCAGAATTTGTTTGCATACGCTTATGTATGTTTTTTCAAAATGAAAAAAAAAATCCGAGTCAGTGTATTCACTTCTTTTGTCACCCCTCCTCTATATGTGCGTAACTGCTTCTGACAAATTACAAATGTTCCAACAGGACACAAACCATAATATAATCAGAACCGCAGCCTTCATCGCCGCCATGTCTGTCGCAAGGACTCGAAAAGAAACAAAAAGGATTCAAGAACCAAAACACAATTTCACGCCATGTTTCACATATACAATTTGTTATCCCTGAACAGGAAGTTTCCTTCTTTGCCACTTTTTCTTTAGTCCTTCTCCCGCGCGCCGTCTCTCTTTTCACTGGAACTTTCACAGACGATTTTCTTTTGTATTTCCAAGTTCAAAAGACAACACAAAGATTGAAGAAATTTTCTCGTCGTCATGGCCTCACAATCACAATCGGTGCGCAGTCAAGCGACCTCCAGCTCACCACCCACTCGACATGGTCCAACCTCTTTAGTGTTGTTGCTATTGTCCCGATCTGATCTGGGAAGGCACTGAGCAAGTGTTTCTTCGGGATGTCTATTCTTAATCAGCAAAACCCCCGCCGTCCACCACCGAACGAAGAAAGGACATTTTTGTCCCCTCCACGAAAGATAATCTCTCGCAAGAATGAAGATGAAAAAAAGGAGAAAGCCTACCTTCCTACCTAGTGGCTGGTGCCATCTTCCATGTGCTTCGAGGGTTTCACTTGACTTTTTGGTTGTTCCGGCTGAATTGCCGGAAATTAAAACAATCAAAGAAATTGCGAAGATTTAGCAAAAGTATCCGCTCTTTGAGTTCTCCACTCCTCCGGGCTCAGGAGGATGTGGGTGGACATGCTGCTTATGCGTACATCTTTTATGGTTTCTTCAGAAAGTGCTACTGGAAAAGGAAAATGGAAAGGATATTTTCAAGGATGCTCCTGAGTAAATTAACTTTAAATAAGATGAACTATAAGTGGAGAGTTTTGCGTTTGACAGTTTCTGATACGATCGAAGAAAGTAGTCTCTTCTTTTAGAGTCTCCTTTTAGAGAGATGAAAATAATGTTTACAGTACACGAAGTGTGGGTGGTGGTTGCAGTGGTAATCCTAGGAATGGGGTTTGTATTGTATTTTTCTTAGGGTTTTACTTGTTTTATTTTTTAGGAAAATTTTAGCCATGTGTGTTTTTAATATAACTGTAATCTATTGACCAACCTGCATTGGAACTGAACTGAACCACAGCACGTTGAATTATTTTTACCGAATCTAAGGACAAACCAGCCCTTGGCCGTCCTTTTCTTGTTTTAGTAAATTTGTGAATGTGTCGGAGTCATCTGTAGGCTAGGAATGTCTGAATATGCCTGGGTGATAGGGACACAAATATTGTTACAATACAAAACGCATCCATTACTATAAAAAGAATTGGACGCACCCAAATATTGATATTTGGAATTGAAGTATGCACCATTATGTTACTCATCGCTACGGCCGGTCGGTATTACGCGAATGTTCGTTCATCGCTGCATTAAGTTATTTGAAGAGACTGGAGATATAAAAGACCGCCCACGTTCTGGGCGACCGCGTTCGGTACGAACAGTAGAGGCCATCAATGCTGTAAAGGCGAAAATAAGAAGAAATCCACTAAGAAAACAGAAAATCATGGCTCGCGAGATGGGGATTGTTCAAAAATTTATTATCAGCAAAGACTTAGGTCTTGAAGCCAACAAACGTTGTACAGGACAGCTGCACACAGCAGATCCTAAATGGAATAGAGTCGAGAAATCAAGAACAAAAATTCTGTTTACAGATGAAAAAATGTTTAGCAAGCAGAATAACAGGATCTATACTGATGAGGCTTCACAACTGATTTCACGAGTCGAGAAAAGTCATCATTTAGCAGCAGTCATGATTTGGTGGGGCGTATCCTACAACGGGGTACCAAATCTCCATTTTTGTGAAAAGGGGGTGAAAATATCGGCTATCTGTACCAATTGTACCAAGTAACCATTCTAGAACAGGTAGTCTCTCCACTTAATAGAACTCTGTTTCATAACCAGCAGTGGACCTCTCAGCGCATGAAGCAAAAACTACCCAACAATGTTCCAGACTTTATAAGGACTCAAGACTGTCCGTTTGCAAGTTCTGTAAGTTCTCAATTACTGCGATATCAAAAGTGAGAACATCTGACGATTTCTTTGGTAGGTTTCTAATGCCAAACCTGCTTAATACGAAAAAATAGCTTTCAAGTAGGTTAAGCTAAGATTGGCTGAGTACTTCACTGTGGGTCCCAAACTTCTGGAATACTCAAGACCTAGGTGCCGGAAAAACAACGAAACATGTTGGCTCTGGCGGAGATTGGACAAAAACTTTGACCTAGGACAGCTCTATTTCGGTTAAGTGACTCTAAAGCATACAAAGTTCTTCTTATGATATGCATGCTCCTTAACACTGATCCTGCCTGCTCTGCTACATATACGATAAGAATAGCAAAGCACTTTTTAAGGAGACCAATTCTACGTCGCATATTTGGTTCCATATGCAAAAATAACGGACTCCGATCTTCAAAATCACAGCCTTCCGCTTACCAGAAAGAACGAACCTCCGTTCAAAAGATTGAGCTATCGCGGATTTCAAAGCGCTTTGTTTGGAAACCTGGAAACAGCGGGCCTACATATGATCGAATAGAATCGAAAGCTGCTATATTTCAGAAAAACCGCTTCCAATTGTCTCGAGCCCATTATCTAAGTATTAAAAAAATTCTTCTAAATGTGTTTGACAGTAATTTCGAAACTTAGTTACCGTTCGAAAACTGTGCAATATTCCCATCATTAGATCAACAGCTTTTCGGTTACTTTCTAACATCGTTGACAAATTTAATAAATGCGTTTGTATATTATTATTCAATCAAACTTCTTGTCCTTTCCGTTTTCCGAATAAATTCATCCCCAATCCACAGCCTTCTAGTGATTGCTTTAAATTATACGCACAGCTGGATTTTCCCAAACAGATATCCTCCGGGCAAATTAGAGTAGGTAACACCACCAGCAAACCGAACTAAAACAACCCCCTTCTATGAGTTTATCAAATTAAATAACCAGCATGTCAAATCCACCGAAAACGAGTCCTTCAACCGTCACCGCTCGCATGCCATATCATTATTCATTTATTTGCGTTCAGAGCTCTCGTCTCATCTGATTGCAAACTAATAACAGTATCGCCATTTATTCATCTCCTGTGACCGGGAGGGAGAGGCGTTGAAAAACATCGGAAACTGTATTTACCCAAAACAATCACCCGATTAGCATCAAAAGTGTGCTCGTGTGAGATCCTTCCAATATTCGTACTCGTACCTATACACCATAATGTTGACACCCGTTTTACTGCCATAAGGTTACACTGTTATTTTGCTATTCGTATGGCCCCTGGCACATAAACGGGGTCCTATTACAAGCGAAAAATACATATACATATACATACAACCTAATAAGTAGGTACAAGGTATAAGGATATAATGCTCGACTATTGTGTCGAATTGCCTCAGTCAAGGAAGAATATTTTTTAAGGTTATTAACAAAAAAAAAAAACATCGAGTGAGGTGTCATATTAAGGAATTCTCAAACCGGAAACATTTCAGTCAGCTCTGAGAAGTAAGGATTACTTTAGATCCTTGAAATAAGACCTTTCCCTCGATTGAATAATATTGATACGAATGTTTACTGTTGTCAACATTAATCGAAGTGTATTGAAATCGGTCTTTCTTTATAAAAATAAATCTTTGATGGAGGTGTAAGGTGTCAGTATATTGGATTTTCGAGATTATTCTTGTAATTTGATTAACTAAATGTTTCCCTACACCTAATCGATTTTCACTCTAAGTGGATATGGATATACTTGTATATTACATATCTTCAGATGAAAAATGTTACGTCTTTTTGATATATCTTGGGGTAAATGTTTATTATTCACCAAACTGTTGAGTGTATCAGAGTCCTACCTCACACATGTTAATTTTAGATCGAGAGTTTATTAATTCGAATGCTAAAGTGGCATACCTGTGTTACCAGAATTTTGTGGAGTTTTTTCCATTTTTAACTTCATTTGCAAGTAGAAATAAAATACAACATTTTTAAGCGATTGTTTTTTCATTTGTGTTATACTTCACGTTTCATTAAATGGTTTATGTTTATGGTACACCGGTAACAAAGGCAAAGCATAAAGGAGTTGAAGTCAGAATCTCATGCACTGTGGGGTACATATTTAGCATCTTCAGGAACATTTTTAGTGTACAGTGCCCTCCAAAAGTCATTTAAAATCACCATGCAAGACACAAAATGGTTGATTGAGGGGGAAAATAATGTTTTTTTTTATTGCTCTTGATACTATCTGCTTTCAGTAGCACAACTATACGTAAACATAAAATTAAATTTATTCGATTTATATAAAAAAAATCTCTTGAAAGGGCTTAATGTGACTCGCCAAAAGTCAGTTGAAATTGAGGTAAAATTGGTTTTTCTTGATAGATTTCACGGATTTTTGGAAATTCAGTATTTCGTATGGGCGCCATTTTGCAAATCAGCTTCAATGC
This sequence comes from Brachyopa scutellaris, assembly GCA_949775065.1. NCBI lineage: Eukaryota > Metazoa > Arthropoda > Insecta > Diptera > Syrphidae > Brachyopa > Brachyopa scutellaris. The sequence goes on along the minus strand of OX459114.1, from coordinate 123,533,249 downwards.
GTTTCGACATTGATTCAACCAACTTCTGCAATAGTACAGTATTCGGTAGACTTGCCCAGGTTTTCAAAATCTTTTCGACGAAAATTGCTTTGCTTTTTCTACAAGTTGTTGGTGTTCTTCTGTCGATTTTAACCCATAAAGGCTTAATAAGATTGAGATCCGGTAACATGGAGGCTAATCTAAAAAAAATATTCCTGTGTTGTTTTGGCCATATGTTTGGGAAAGACAAATAATCTACTCAATCCCATTGAAGCAGCATAATCTCCTAAGTTGTTTTTCAGGATATCACAATACATCACTGCATCCATTCTGCCTTCAATAACATGCAAGTTTCCGACGGCAAAACAAGAAAAACACCCCCCACACCATACCACCTCCACTACCATACTTAACTGTTGAGTGGAAATATCGCTCACTGTAGCGGTTGTCGGCTAAATGCCAACCAGTTTGCCTTCGACGGTGTCCAAAAGTCTCAGACTCTTCGCTAAATTAGGCTAGGTCAGGATAAGCCCTGACATGTGATTGTTTGGATTGCTGAATATCTGGTTAAGCGTACGAATATCAGTACCGTTTGCTTGGCCGGGGTCTCAGCGATCTAGGGATTACATGTCAGGGCATTATCAATTTAGGTTAGATAATTTTGGTTTAGTTAGTTTAGGTTAAGTTTGTTGGATTAAGTTAGATTTAATTAGTCTAAGCTTTTTTTTTTTTTCTTTATGTAAATTTAAAAAAAAATAATATCCTAAAATAAGAGGTTTAACCACTTTTTCCTTTTTACAAAAATTAATAAATTAATACTGATGCACATAAAATATTAAATTTTAAAATAGTTATATAAATACCGTAGAATAAGATCATTATAAGATATATATAGTAAGTATTGAGAACCTTTAGGTCAGTTACTCTAAATTATTATTATGTTAGTCTTATGTTTATTTAGAACAAAAAAAATTATGTGGTAAATTAACAAACAAAAAAAAAAAAAAAAACTCTTCGCTAAAAATTACTTTTTTCCAAAATTCCAACGGTCGGTTCGGATATTTTTTGGCAAACTCTAGGCGGTGTAATTTGTGAGCAACGGTTTCCTCCTTGCAACATGGCATGTTAGCATGGTATCGTAGAGCCATCTTCTTATGGTGGAGAAGTCGTTCTATCTGTTTCTTCAAGTTGTTCTTTTGTTTTACGAACAACTAACCTTGGATCCCACTTGCAGTGTTCCACCATAAGTCGGTCAACTCTAATTCACGTTATTCTGTGACATTTAGATCAGAGTTTATCGGCCAATGTGGTAGCTTCCCTGCTTTTAATTATAGTTTTTTTGACTCCTTCACTGCTAATTTGGAAGAGTCTTCCGACAGCACTATAATTTTAAGCTTGTGATACTCAAAAAGTCAAAACCCACATTCTGCCTTTCCTCCACGTCCACAGTAAGCCTTCTCCTTGAAGACATTTTGAATACAAAAAGGCTAAAATAAGATTATTCCACACATATTTTTAATTTTTACCTTATCAAAAACAATTATCAAAGAGAAACGAAAAAATAATTTTTTACTTAACTGATCAGTTTTTAAAAAAAAATTAGTTCAATTCGAACGGCTTCAGCTGACTTTTGGCGATCGAATATGGCGCTCTCATTGCATATTAACTATTCGTAAAAAGTTACTACGATTTTCAAACACAATGGTTCATTACAGTTGAGTCCACTCAATCAGACCGGGTTTATTAGGCTTAAAACATATTTAGTCCTGAGTCCGTAGGAAATTGTGTTTTATTTTGATTTTTAAATTTAATGGCGCAAATTTATAGTTGATTAAAGTGCACTTTAAAATTATTTTAGCACGGAACTAAGTGTTTTCATAATTATAGTCGTCATACAGCCCACTTTATCGTTAGCGCCTCGTATTAAAGTTAAAATCACCCGAACCTCGTATTAAATATTTAATACGGAGCTAGATTACTAAGTTTTTTGTTATTCAAACTGTCACTTTTATGTGGGTTCGAATGAATTTCCATAGGAACGCTGCGAAGTAGAAATTATTTAGCGGCATACTAAAAAGTGTCTATTATTGAACAAAAATTAAGGTATGCTTTTTGCATTGCGTATAACTATTTGCGCCAATAATTTTAAAGGGGGCGCCCCTTTGAAAGGCGCCCGAGGTACTTGCCTCACCCAAGAAACAGTGTTTCTTGGAATTGAACCTGCGCAACATGCGTAATACCCCAACGCACTAACCACTACGCCACGGAGCCACTTGTACTTCCGATGGTTTTTTTTTTGGCAGGCATTCGTTTGTAGCTCTGGTGGGGTTGTCGTCACAGATTGCTTGGGGATGATAATATTCCTCATATCTTTAACTTGGTTCTGCTTATAGAATCTGCGATTGTAGCTTCTCGTAGGTACATACATAAATATGGTATGTATGTATAGTCAACCGTCCTTCAATATAAGACAAAATATTCAATTATATTGGGAAGAAGCAAAGATGTCAATATCGCCCGCGTTACCCAGAGGCACTTGTTGAACGTGCAGAGTCTGAAGGCTTATTACGTACTATGTACGGACATATGTATGTATGTACATGAGTGTAAACGTAGCAAACAGCCAGCTTAACTTAACCATTACTCGCACCAGTATTTCCAAATGACATTTCCGATCCAGTTCAGTTCCATACGCACTACAATTTAGAAACGGGAACGCTGGCTAGGCTATAGGTAGGTACTGTGCTCTAAAAGAAATTATTTCTCTTCGTACTTCCTATATACACAAAGGCAATGTTTCCGCAACCATAGTTCACGGAGTTCATGTAACAGTCTAAATGTACCTTATTCCATTTCTTTTTCTATGGCAAATGGCACTCATTTTGAACAACCGCCTCCCCACCCTTGTAATACAGTTTCAAACCAGTTCTCCAGTGTGTTAGTGTATGGGAACTCCTCCTCAAAAAGGCGGAGTGAAAAATGTGTACAGTTTTCTTCTTAAGGCAAACTTATGGGAATTATCCATTCTGTTTCGAATTGTATCTTAAATAAGTTTTGTCGTCTCACTATTCGTTAGACTGAAAGTAGGTGCATTCCTGTTCAATGGGTGTGTAAAAGTGTTTTTTTTTTGTTTACCTTTTTTTTGCCCTCCGTTCCGGTTGAATATAGGGAACTGTGTGCATGAGTATGGGTATGAGTAGGTGAAGAATTGGCATTGTTTGAGTTGAAATCAATTTGCCTATAATGATGCAAAAAAAAAAAAACTAATTCTAATGGATATTGCAGTAAAGAAAATATGTATATTGTAAGTAATTTCCTTTGGACAATCCAATGTTATATGAATTATAGAGATATCAAAATATCAGGTAGATACTCACTTTACGTGAAACATGGAAGTAGGTATTCGTATATGGGTGGCAACACTAGCATCAAGTAGGTAGTTTCTTAAGTAGAATTACAAGGATGTATCATGAATGGGAGACGAAAGCCCAGTCTCTTAATGGATACGCATAATATCAAGTACCTACTGTTCGCCCACAGAAAAAAGAGAGGATATAGCTCGGGTGGGGATCTGCTAAGCAGAATGTTGGTAATCTAAGCCCAGATGCCCGCGATTCTTTTGCTCTTCCGTTTAATATCCTGCACACGTTATTGTTGTTTTCCCCATTGTAGTTTACAGTTATCAGAAAGTGAAATAAGTCCATGTAAGGTACACACTTTTAGGAAAGGTCTTTTATTTATACATAATTGTGACTCCCATTGCTATCGGGTGAAATTGTACAACATATTTATTTATTCATTTATTTATTTATTCATCAAACAGACTTACACAACTAAATATAATCTTACAGACTACAGAACAGTATTTCATTGTTGACAATTGAAAAGGAAAATATAAATAACAACTTCGGATAAGGAAACATACATATGTACATATATCACCAGGTTATACATTTAAGATGTGCAAAACATATTTTTTAAAAGAGTCTCTGCTTATGTGAGAAAAAAATTAACGTGATAACAAATAGTATTACCTTCCCTAATGCTACGCGTTACTGGCTCATTAAGAGCGTAGTTTACTCGATGAGGAAGCTCGTTAAAAATATTGCGGGATCGGAGCTGCCTAGACGGAGCTGCCTAGACGGAGCATATACATTAACCAGGGACAAAAGTATGGGGCAATTAATACGATAAGATATAATATCTCTTAAAAATACAATTGAAAAATATTTACGGCGCACAGAAAGAGATTGTAGGCCAAGAAGTTAACATCTTGTTTTATAGGACGGGATTTGAATTGGACAGCAATTTGTGAATTTTTTTTTTTAATGTTTTCAATCCTCACGGAATGTACTTGATAATAAGGATTCTAGATTACACTGCAATGTTCTAACGAGGATCTAACATACGCAAAGAAATGTGATCGGAAGGTAAAAGGGTCCGTAAACTCTTTAGAGTTACGACAAATAAATCCTAACATATATTAAGCTTTTGCAAACACAAAGTCAATGTGGGACGTGAAACTGAGTTTGGAATCAAAAAGAACTCCAAGATCTTTCTTTACGTTGAGTTTTAAGAGTTTAGTTCTTTCGATGACGTAGTCAAACAGAATCGGTGGTAAATTCCGACAAAAAGACTGAGATTGGCACTTAGAAACATTTAAAAAGAGCTGATTTGCTGCACACCATTCTGATAAGCACATGTACATATACATACACCTAGGTATGCACACATGACCTTCTGATTTACACGTAGAATCAGAACCTTAATTAGCCTATAATTAGTATGTAGGTTCTATTACTTTATACTGTTATAAAAAACAAAATTGGTATTCTACATAAGGTGTATATTTACCAGATACATATGTAGGTACTTACAAGGAGCTACCCAAAAAAAAATCATAGATATTACTCTGAAGTAATTAATTAGCGCTGTAGAACCAGAGTTATCAGATTTATCAGCATCAAAGTTTTATCTTCGAAATAATAATGGGTTGTCCACAAAACCTTTAATTAGCTGTTCTTTTTTACACGTAACATTAATATGCACCCAAAAAAACATGTTGTAGAAATGTTGAAAAACACTGTTGATTCCACTGCATTAATTGTCATAATCGACGAGACAACCAATGCTATCAATGGTTGTGCGTTCCAAAACCGAATTGTGAAAATTACAATTGTTGTAGATGTTACAACTTCAAAAATTGTGGATACAACAGCATTCGTTGTTGAATGTACAACACTATTTGTAAAATATTATGTAAAATATGTAATATGTAAAATATGTAGAGTATTGTAAAATACACAATACAACGTGTAAGAACTACTTACAGATTTTTGTTGTTATTCACAACTCTTTGCGGTCAAAGTGCAGATTTCTATCGTCAAATCCACAGTTCGAATTGTAGAAACTACAACCGTTTGCTTTCATTTTAACAGCTCTCATGTACACAACTTTTTTTCTGAAATATATGCTCCAAAATAAAAACAAATACTTACACGTCAAATAATAGTTTGAGATTCTTTTTATTTAAATAAATTATATCAATGACATCTTAAATTAAAACATAAAATCTGCCGATGCCTCTGTGACTGCTGCGGCCAATGAATCTCTCTCTATGTTCTATCAGAATGTAGGGGGAATGCGAACTAAAATACACGACTTCTTTATTGCTGCTGCTGATTGTCCTTACAACATCATCGTTCTCACTGAAACTTGGTTGAACAATAATTTTCTTACCTCGGAATTGTTTACATCTGATTTCGATGTCATCCGGAAGGACCGATGCTACGATCAAGCTGGTTTAAGTAGAGGTGGTGGTGTTTTATTTGCGGTTCGTTCTAATTTTAAGAGTAGGCAAATTATTTTACCTAATTCATCTCCTGAGATTGAACAAATCTGTGTTTGTGTGGATTTGCTTATGTATGCTGATAATAGAATTATTCATGTATACTTTTTTGTTTCTTATATTCCTCCTTCTTCTAATTGTTCAATATATGATGCTCACATAAAAAATATTAGTGATATTATGAGAAATCTGGATGAAAATAACTATTGTGTAATATTTTCAGATGAAGAAAAACGTATTTTGCCTTATAATGTATCTCATGATTTTGAAGTTAATTTAATTGACGGTATTACTTCTTTGAATATGTATCAAGTTAATCATGTTTGTAATTCCATGAGTCGTATTTTAGACTTGGTTTTTATAGATCAAGATCTTGAGGTGCAGTTGGATGAAGCAAGTTTTCCATTACTAAGCAATAGTATTTTTCATAAGGCACTTGAAGTCATGTTCAACTTTTCTGTTCTTAGTGAATCAAACTCTTTTAGTAACATTATAGCTCCAATTTATGATTTTAAAAATGCGGATTTTGTTGCTATGAATTGTTTTTTTGAATCTGTAAACTGGCAAAATGTATTCGATAGTACTAATTTAGATGCAGCTTTTACAATGTTTCGAAACATTATAGATTCTGCTATTCTTAATTTTGTCCCAACGAAAATTTTTAAGAATTCTAAGAGACCAGTTTGGTTTAATAGAAGTTTATCCAGACTTAAAAATGTCATGAATAAGCTTCATAAAAAAAGAAAATTATCGGTTTGTTTTCGGGAACAATTTTATCAATTACGAAAGGAGTATGAATTTCTGAAAAAATTTATATACAGGCAATACATATGGTCTGTTGAATCAAAAATTAAAAACAATTCTAAATCTTTCTGGGCTTTTTTGAATAAAAAACGTAGATCGCTTGGGATTCCATCTAACATGACCTACAATGGAGTTTCTACAAATGATTTAAACCAAATATGTAACAGTTTCGCATCTTTTTTTCAATCAAATTTTATTGATATGAGGATTGATTGTGAAAACTGCTTTGGCGTAAACTCGATAACGGATGTCGGTAGCCTTCAATTATATGAGGATGAAGTAATGGCTATGTTATCATCTCTAGATAACAATATTTCCATTGCTCCAGATAATATTCCACCGTTGCTTCTTAAATCCTGTAAGATGAGTTTAGCGAATCCTCTTTGCTTCATCTTTAATATGTCTTTACGACAAGGCAAATTTTTAGACTGTTGGAAGCATTCGTATATAACTCCTTTGCACAAATCTGGTTCTAAAGGTTCTGTAGATAACTACAGACCTATAGCTAAGCTCCAGCTAATACCTAAAGTGTTTGAGGCAATCGTTAAAAAGAAACTCTACAATATTGTACAAAATCATATTTCAGAGTACCAACATGGGTTTGTAAGTGGTAGATCTACCACTACTAATTTATCCATTTTCAGTAATTACTGTCTTAATAATTTAGAAAATCGCTTACAAGTCGATACTATTTATACCGATTTTTCAAAGGCTTTCGATCGTGTACAGCATAATATCCTTATAAAAAAGCTTGAGCTGCTTGGATTTCATTCTAAGTTTCTTGATTGGCTAAAAAGTTATCTACTTGGATGCAAACAGTTTGTCAAAATTGGAAATTTTTTGTCTGAAGAAATTATAAACTTTTCGGGTGTACCCCAAGGCAGTCACCTTGGACCGCTCCTCTTTCTTCTTTTTATAAACGACTTACCGTCTCAGGTGTCCTTTGCGAAGTGTCTTCTGTATGCTGATGATCTCAAGATTTTCAGTTCAATAAGTTCTTTATCAGAGGCAACTAAAGTTCAAACCGATCTGAACTCTATAGTTGATTGGTGTAATCGCAACGGTTTGCATTTTAATGCTAGTAAATGTAGTGTGGTAACCTTCTCAAAGATTTTCAGCCCCATTTGCTTCCAATACAAAATTGAAAATCATGTCTTGCAAAGGATAACTAGCCAAAGGGATCTTGGAGTTATTTTTGACTCTCAAATGAATTTCTCTTTACAAATTGACCATATGGTTTCCCGGGCAAACTCAATGTTAGGATTTGTGATTAGAAATTCTAAGGTGTTTGAAGATCCGTACACGTTAAAAACTTTATATTTATCGCTTGTTCGGCCTATTCTTGAATATTGCTGCGTTATTTGGAATCCCTATCATCAAACTAGTATTTATCGAATTGAAAGAGTTCAGAAAAGATTTACGAAGTTTGCTTTGCGAAAGATTTTTAGAAATTCAAATGTTCCTACGTATGAGATCAGATGTAGATTAATTGGATTGAAACCGTTGGTCTCAAGAAGAAAATTATATTTGATACTTTTTGCCTTTGATGTCTTAAATTGTCAAATAAATTGTCCGCTGTTACTTTCAATGTTTAAAATTTATGCACCATCTCGTAGCTTACGACCAAGAGAGTTTGATTTCTTACATGTTCCTTACCATTTTACAAATTATGCGAGAAATAATCCAATTACATCTGCTTGTATTACCTATAATCAATTCGATTATGCTATAGATTTTAATATTAATAGATTAGCTCTTAAGAATATTATTAGGGAATTGTTATGATTGCTATTTTTTTCTTTTTTTTTCTTTTTTATTCTGTAGTCTCTTAAAAGTTGTATGAAACTTGATTGACGAAAATAAATAAATAAATAAATAAATTATATTAATATAAGTATTTTATTATAAAATAATCGAATGCACTTGTTTCAAAAAACGTTTGTCCCATCAATTAATATATTAACGTGAAAAGGTGGACTTTTAACATTATAAACATATAGAAAAATATAATCTTGAAATATTTCTGTCAAATCCATCTTGTTGCACTAAATTTAAATGCTCATGTCATAAGTAACAGGCTCGGAAAAATTACCTATCTCAGATTCTCCATACCTAGCTAAACTTCTGTTTTCCAAAGTTCAAAAAATTAATAGTAAAAAAATGCTTATTTAAAAGGACAAGTTTTAATATGATACATACAATTAAGTTCGAGGATGAGTAAGATGCTTGGGAGCTCCTACATGATTTTGACGTTAAACTGCAATTTTCTTCGGCCCAATCTGCAGTGCTCATCTCGCTGCACATCGTGCTGCATTGTGTGTGAGTTTAAAAACGTCCACGTCCAAAAGTAATGTTCATATGTATTTTCAGTTACTGTGTTTCCCATGAGGATACTGATTTCTATTGCATCCCTGAAAAATTGGGATTGAACCCGGGCAGCATTGCGTAGTAGTCCAACGCACTTACCACTACACCACGGTGCTCACGAATTGGCTGAACAATTATATATTTCGTTATACTGGACGTCCAGTTACAAAAAAATAATAATATGTACTGTACATACATACACATACATAGGTACTTATGTACCTACATTAGATAAAAACAGCAGTAAAATTTCTTCAGAAATTCTAGCTGCAACGCAGCACAAATTAATATTTATGTATTTTTTATAGATTAGAGCAGTTGAAGGAATTTGCGATAAATTACCTTGCCATTTATCTTCAGTATGGACCCACATCCTATCCTTCCATATTTTTAACAAACCCGAAAAGAAAATAATAAGCGTCTTTGACAATATAAGTCAAACTTATTAAAATAAAAATGGTAATAAGTACGTAAAGTAAACGCACGCCACATGTGTGCGTTTGGCAATTCAGTCGTTAGACGATATTTTTCTTCTTTTAATGAAGCTCCACCACTCTAAAAATTCCAGGGTGAAAGTACGGGTGCCTAACTACCTACGTATGTATGTACAGTGAACTCTCTCATAACCGGACACTGACGGTACCGAGAAATTTGTCCAGTTATGAGAGGTGTCAGGTTATGGGAGAAAAAATGAATTGAATCCTTTAAAAAAGAAACACCATAGACATACATATGTATATGATATTAATTAGGGTGGTACACACGATCCGACATATCTGATCTGATAGTCTTGGTCGGATATATGCCTGAAAGACCGATGTCGTCAGCATTCACATTGTGCAACATGTTGTCCGACTTCACCTTGCAAGTGGATATGAAAGATGTCAGACGAACTGAGAGCAGCACTTATGATTGATAAATTTATAGAAGAAGGAAAAAAAGAAAAGGAAGCGAATTTGGGTACTAGGAATGGCAATGGGTGAAAAAGCGACCATAGTTTTCTTATGTTAATTTGCTAACAGAATTACAATCATTGAATTCTCCAGGCGATTATCAGAATTTTTTATATTTCCAATTTTTTTTTTTCCAAAATTTAAAATTTCCATACACAGCCATTCTTAATTTTCTGACAACAACTACACCCCTTGAAATACATTTCAAAATTGAAATTTGCTCTAAGTCGGAAAGACAAACGTACACATTGGGTGGTGTGAATAAAAACTGAGGGAACCCTGGAAGTAAACCCTCTTGAGGGAAGTGTTTTCTTGAAAGGGTTCACTCAGTTTGGTGTGAATAAAAATTTTCTTCAAGTGGGCACTTCCCCTCAAGTTGAAGTTTTAAAAATTGAGTGTAGAACTGTCAAATTCAATTCCCAAGTTACTTGAAATTTACCACCAAAACTGAAATAAAAATTAATAATCATTTTTTGGAACGTACAAACGCTCTCGGCGTTTCGGTCACATGGGTTATTTTATTTTGGCACAACTCAGCTGTTTTTAACATTATTAATAATAATTCAACTGGAGCTGTTCAGTTCAACGGCACATGTACTTTTTTTATTTTTCCTTCCACAGCTCACAGCGCATTTTGTTTATTAATTTTCATCGCTGGAACTTGGCTTTTTTCAAACAAACATGGATAAAATTGCGAGATTTTAACAAAATCTTATTCCTCCATTCAAAGCTTATTTTTTTGTCGGTTTTTCTTCGATTTCATCCATATTTTCATCGTCCGCATAATGGTATTCATGTTTAATTATTTCAAAAGTACCTCACAAGCACCCTCAACTTTCTCGAGTGTTCCCTTAATGAAATGCGACTTTATTTACATCAAAATGGAGGGAACCCTTAAATGTCAAAATGTGTGAGTGAAAGGTTTTCGTTCAACTTAACGAAAAATATTTTTATTCACCCCAAATGGAGGGTTCCCTTTAAAAACTTGAGGGAACAGTCACCCTCAGTTTTTATTCACACCACCCATTATCAGATATAGTCCGACCACCAAAATATCAAAAAACATTTATAGCCATCCGTGCGTCGTTTCTTGCATTCACATTGTCAGATTTGTTCGGACAGACCAATTCTGTCCGATATGTCGGATCGTGTGTACCCCTTAATCAAGCTTAAAATTGCACATATGTACATGCACCTAACATACAAACCTATTTAAGAAATGTAACGGGATTTCTAAATGCACATAATTGTTGGATAATAACGCAAATGCACACAGTTTACATTTTTGTTTCGTTACTTTGCAAAGTGTAAAAAAGAAGAAAACAAAACAAACAAAAAATAGATAAAATATGTTTAAAGTTTGCCATAGGTATACATACAGATGGGTTTTGTCGATTTAAGAGAGAGCGACATTCTATTGCGGTTACGAAAATTGGTGTTCGTGTCCGGTTATGAGAGAGTCCGGTTATGGGAGATTTTTTTATATGAAAAATCGTGTATTTATTTCCGTTATTTGGAATCCGTCCGGTTATAAGAGGTGTCCGGTTATGAGAGGTGTCCGTAAGGAGAGAGTATACTGTACTTATGTACATTTTTTATTCGAACAGCCAAAGTTTTATGCAAAACTTTCAATTATTAAATGTACTTACTTTGTACTTGCATTCATGTATCACAAATAAGTAGGCTCCTACCTGCATACATACATACGTATATGTATGTACATCTCAAAACCTCTCTGGCTCTGCTAGTACAAGTACATACATGACTTCGTTTTTATTCTCAATCATCACGTTATCTGTATCAAATTACATGCAACTAAAAGTGGAACACACACATTTTTCCTCGTTCCACTCGAAAAGTCATTTAAGCCAGAAAAACAGTTTCAAGTTTCCATTGTATACATTTACACCAACACACGCTCATTCGTATCCTGTATCCTTCTTCCACTGCCTTGGAATGACTGAAAGGCAATCCTGCTATTCTTGGGAATAACAAAAAAAAAAAAAAACTACCGCCTATCAGAAGCCTCAGCACTCGGCAGCAGATCCCACATACAAACCGAATCGTAAAACCTGCGCCATTTAATAGAAAGTATCTCACAAGGATACACTCGCCAACTCACTAACACAGCGGTATACTTCATCCCCTATTTGCAGTTGCAAAACGCAAAAGTAACCGAAGGACTGATACAAAATCAACATTTTCATCCCTCCCGCCTTCGGGCAAGCACTCACGAACACACGCGCGTGCAAACACTCTCCTATTTGCACAATGAGCGCTTTTGGTTGGTCGACATCTGGGCCTAGGCTTTGGATGTGTTTTCCTCCGATAAATACAGATACAGTACCAAATTTGAAGATTTTTTTCTTCTCTTTTACTCTCTTTCTCTCTGTCACACTCGTGCTGTGCCTGTGAGCGGTGACATTTTCACTTGAACTTTTCCTCTCTTATACTTATGTACGACGTGAAATATTGTTGCCAACGGCAGTGGCAGTGGCAGTGGAAAGGCAGCAAGAAGCAGCTGGTCGGGCTAAAACGTGTGGAGGTGGATGTTGAATTGTACGTGTGTATCAACCCTTGGGTGGAAACTATTGAATGTTATCCTGCGAATTTGGAATCAGTTGCAATTGGGATATTGTTGGGTTATGACGTGCGTGCGGTGGTGTTGTTGCTCAGTCGTACCAATAGTAATGTTTTTATGACAACAGTTGGAGTGTTAGTGAAGAATATTTTTATTAAGAAAACTGTGATTAAAAATAACAAAATATAAAAGATACTAAAACTAAATCAGATATTTAGAAAAAAAAATCTGTGCTAATTGTGAATACTTACCTGTGAAATAAGAAAATAATGAGTTTACCCAGTGGCGTCGATATGCAGAATTTAATGTCACAACATCCGGTTTTGGGTGCATTGCCGCCAGCGTTTTTTCTACGTGCCGCTTCAGAGCGATACCAAAGGACACCAAAGTGTGCACGATGCAGAAATCACGGTGTTGTGAGTATATAAATGTTTTTAAATTTGAATGAGAATTCGTAATGCCGTCGGAGGCTTATAATGCGAAAATTGTATTCAGATAAAGAGCTGAAACACGCTGTGTCATAAGGTGTTAGATTAGGTAGAGAAAAGTTTCAATTTATGTACGTACTTGCAAAGTCAGTTAATTAAAGTGGCGCCCAACGAGCACATTTCTACCGAGTTTGCACGAAATAACGTGCGGTTATGTCAGGTTAGGGGGTGGCGGCTAATTCTCGTGTAGACCAGCTGTGGTCCACATCGATACGTGCGGTCATTGGTAGCTTCCACACTCAATCCAGTATTTGTCTGCTGTAAAAAGCTAGGTTTCAGGTAAACTCCTTATGGTGTGCCTTAGTAGACAATCAAACAAGTAGATATTTGCTAATATATCTACTCATTTATAGGGATTTTAAGTAGGACACTATTCAAGAGATTCACTCAAGATTTTCTGTTGGAATGCAGACGACTTCTCTAGTACCTATGTAGTAATTTCAAAAATCGAAAAATAGAGCAGGCCGTATGTAGCATCCAAATGTCGATAACTTGGATACAGCTGTTTGACCTTGCCAGTTCGACGTCAAAGGTCACCACTGTCGTGGTTATTGGAAGAATAACCAGCTTATTGTATTTGGGATCAGACTCACGGTTCTGTCAAACTCTGACCACATGTAGGGTGAATGTGTTCTAGTTACTATAGTTAGTGTTAAGGCAGAATCTTGTTTTATTAATGGCCTAGCCGGCAAACTTGAGTAAACTTACTTATGTACCTAGTCCTGCCAAAAGTTCTGTTACAAATTCAAAACGCCATAAAAAAACCAGTAAACATATTGTATTCAGTATTATTTTATTTATTGGACCATAATATTGGATATTAGAAACAAAAAAAGATTTCACTTTTGCTTTCACACGCACAAATTCCATGGACATCGTTGACGCTGCTGCGGTTAGTGCTGCTTTGAGGCTTTCCAAATTTTTGTGAGGAGTTTTGCAGGCAATGCCCTCCAATTCTGACCATTAAGAATAATCCAGTGGATACAATTCTGGACTTCCCGACGGCCAATCTTCTGCTGCCATAGAGCCAGAAATCTTGATCCTGAGTCACTCCTATGTGGTTTTGGCTTTAAGCGCTGGAGTAGAGTCCTGCTGGAAGATCCAGTTCTCTCTATTGATCAAACCCACAACATCCTCTAGCACATCTAGATGGTAAACTTTTGCTCCCATTTTCACCCCTTTTCTTCAGAAATGTTGGTATTGCTGAAAGTCGGCAATCTCCAAGTAGATTTCAAATATCTTTTCGATTACATTTTTAAAAATGAGTACATTAAATAAAAGTTCCTATTTAACAGGTGGTTAAGTTGGTAAAAGCAATTGTGTGCAGTTGGAGATTTTGACAGCATAAGAGTGTGCTTTTCTTCTAATGATAAAATATGAAACTAGGATGCAATTGAATAAGACAATATATTGTATGGCACTTCACATCTTTTAACATTAGTTCGATATGCTTGACTTTTTAAGGTTAATTCTGATGATAATCTCATAAATCAAATCTGAATTAAGGGAGCATTTTGCAAATATGTAATGGTTTAGATTCTGATCCACTAGACTAGTGCATCATTTTTGGACAACTCTTGTTAGGTTATCCATTACAAGCGACCATAATGTTAAAGCTTTAACTATTGTTTCCTTTAAAAAGGCTGAAATAACTACCTACTAGTATGGTTTCTTAAGTAACAGTGTAGCTAACTTAAGTAACAGTGTAGCTAACAGTATAAATTCGACGGTATTTTGAATATATAAAATAACCTTAGCCTAAGTTACTTTTTGAGGCAGATTTCTTGTCCTTGGTTTTAAAGCAGCATATAAATATACGAAGTTAGGGCTAAATATGAATGTATCGTCGAATTAGATAGCCCATTGGGGTCAAGTTTCCGTCGACGGCTTTCTATTGGATTTTCTCTGTTCAATATTGTATTTTCAGTCGATGTCCACTTGAGGTGAAAAATACTAAACACGTATTTTCTATAAAAGAAACTGCAGAATATGGTGTAAGAATGTTTTCAACTCTGACAAGGTTGCGAACAAAAATTTAGGAATCCTTTCAGACCAATGCAACTGATTACATTGTCAAGAAAACGTGTCAAAATGACGAGACCCAGGCACATTGATGTTTTCAGTTTAGAACCAAAACATAGAAAACTAGTTTAATGCTTTAGAGAGAATAACACTGCTACTGTTGGTATGCGTACTTCGAAGACGATGTAGTTAACGGTAGGTCGTACATATTATCCACGAGTGGTGCTAAGCGCAAAGCTGTAAAATAAGTAGAAATGTAAAAAATGTAAAAGTAAAAATGAAAGAAAATGGAGCTGTTTTCTTACTATTGACAAAAAGTGTGGGAAAAAACAACAAAATGCCGACGGTGCTTTATGTGAATTTAGGGCGATTTTATCACAGTTTTTGTACAACGTCGCGTCGATCCTTATACTTATTAGAAGTCTCTAATTAGTAGTTTTGTGTCATGCTTTCGTTACCACTCGAAGACGTCCGTAGTTTTGAGATCTTCATCTCGGTTCATATGCATTACTCAGAATAATATTTTCTACTTGGAACTCACTGGGTATGCTGGCAGCTGTCTAACAGTGTTCATAGGATGTCATTTTCAAGATTTATATATGTTTAATTATAGGCTAGATATCTTTTACTGGATATAGCGCTACTAAAAAGGCTATAGATCGCCGTGGTCTCTGTAAAGACACAACAAACCAGTCTATTTGTAGGCGAGGAATTGACATTTATGAAGACTTAACAGTCCTTGAGTTAATCGTCATATATATTATTTCTGTAGTATAGGTACCATTTGCGGCTCTCACACTTAGTCAATCCTAACAAATGAGGTGTGAAAAGAAATAGAATTTCCTGGAGCACTGACGAATTGCACTTTCAATTTATAAATTTTAACACATTAAAAAACCGATCAAAAAAAACATTTTACCAAAATTAAATCCCAATAGAATAAACACTACTCGTACAATGTCCAGGGATTTCCATCAGTTGACAGATGTTTGGACAGTTTGGATGTTGGATAGGAAGTTTGGATTTTGGGGGTTTGATTTTCTCTTGCGAGAGTTCTCGCACGGGTACACTAGGATATATTATTTCTGTAGTATAGGTACCATTTGCGGATCTCACAGTTAAGCAATCTTAACAAATGAGATGTCAAAAGAAAGAGAATTTCCTGGAGCAGTGACGAATTGCACTTTTACTTTTTAAATTGCATCAAATTAGAAAACCGATCAAAAAAATGTTCTACCCAAAATGAACTCCCAAGAGAATAAACACTTCCCGTATGATTTCCATGGGTTTTCCATGAGTTGACAGATGGAAATCATATAGGAAGTTTGAATTTTGGGGGTTGGATTTTCTCTTGCGAGAGTTCCCGCACGGGCACACTAGTTTTTAACATAATCTTTGTCTTACATGAACCCATTTAGAAATAGATACTGCTAAGTTTTGATACTTTGCAGCATGCTTCACCCACTTTATAGGGCGTGGGTCTTAAATGTAAGAAATTTGTAGGTTTATGTCTTGAAAGTGGCAGAATTTTCCAATCATTAATTAGCACTCTCATTAACCCATCAAGAAGCTAGTTGTAAAAAACACTTGTATGGCATTTGTTGATTTTTATTTTATAAATGTAATTTAACAACAAAATTTTACAAGTATCTTCAATGTTCAATCTTATCTGCAACAATTTAAATTAACATTCTCATGTACGCAGGCCTAAAAAAAATTTACAAACATCTTATCCCTTATTTTCATTTGTTTCTCAGGTTAGCGCATTGAAAGGTCACAAAAGATACTGTCGCTGGCGAGACTGTGTTTGCGCCAAGTGTACCCTGATTGCGGAACGACAACGCGTTATGGCAGCTCAGGTATGTAAAATATCACTTCAAGTGTTGCCCCGTCACAGATCCCTTAGGAAATTTCTCACCTGCATGCACTAATGCACTTAAATCGTCGCGCTGCACACAAGCAGCAAATCTTTACATGCGATTTCTAATGATTCCAAGTATTTCTCTACCATTCAGGTGGCACTGCGCCGACAACAGGCTCAAGAGGAAAATGAAGCACGAGAGTTGGGGCTACTCTACTCGACGGTACCGAGTGCGCAACAGAATGGTGGCAATAATGGCACTGGTACCGGTGCTGATGGCGGTGGTGGTGCTATGCCGGCACAACAGCCGGGTGTTTTCCATTCGGGAATTCCATCGCCACCAAGTGATATGGATGCCAATCAACGGGTGCAGTTTAATGGCAGTGAACCGGATACAGATCGGATACGTTCGGACCGATTGTCAATGGGATATTCACCAGATCGGACGGATGTTGATAGTCCTGGTTAGTATTTGAAAAACTTTTTTTTGTTAATTGGTTTTATGGTATTATTACTTATAGCATAGATTTAAATTTTGGTTACCTAAACTCTTTAAATTCAGAGCGAAAAGTTTGAAACTAAACGAAATTAGAAAAATGCTCAAAAAAGTATTTTTTTTTTTATTTATTTTTAGACTTGATTATGTCAAGTGGATAAAGCATTAGCCTCGCCGGTAATATGGCAAATTTAGGAATAAACTTTTTTTTAGTGCAGATATCATCTGTTCAATAGTTCTTGTGTGCCAAATTCGAATGCAGATTAGTTTAGATTAGAGAACAGGCAAAGTGTTAAAATTCTGACTGGGCCATTGCGGGGAATTAGTTATGGAAATAGCATTATCTACCATCGAAGTCAATGACTTTCATAGAACAATTTAGCAACAGAAGAGTTAAGGCCAAAACGTTATTAGATCTTAGAAATATTTTTACAGTACTATGTTTAGATGTAATGGCAAGCCTGCCATCTTGTCATAGCCAGAAAGAAATATCTAGTTCCAAGCTTGTTGGCCATTGAAAAACTTATTTATAAAAATTGACAACTGCCAGCGTTGGTTCTGTGAGGTGGAACAAAAAACACCGTGAATGAAACAAGTGCAAGTATGTTCAACTTTTAGAAAAAATGTGTCACAAGAACGAGCAAGTGAAAGGAAACCGAATACCGAAACTACTAGGGGAGAATATTTCTTTATAGAACTACAAGTTATTTCCTCAACGGATATCAGTAAAAAAATGTATCCAACTCTCAAAATGGTTCCAAGAGTACCGATAGGAATTGACTCACGTGCCAACATAATGGACCTACTTTTGTCTATGTAATAATCACTAACTTAACCTAACCTAATCCGAAGTTGCACCCGATGTACGACGAGATGGCCAGCCCGGCGCTTGTTGGAATCACATAGCTTCCACATCAATATTTCGTGCCAGAAGTACTTGCTTATCATGCGTTTAATAGGTCAAAATGCGTCAAAGACAAGCCCAGAAGCTGTGAAAGCCAATGAATTGGCTACAATAACGCTACGATGATAGGACTTACCTTATCTGCAATGCCTTCAGTCAGTATTGCACATCCAGCCGTCCACCTTTAGAAATACATAATTTCAATCTCGGATAGCGCTCAAAGCTGCAATGCCTACAAATGCGAAATATCAAAATTGTTTTGAGAGAAAAAACGATTACGTTAATTGACCTGAGCATGCGACCCTTAAGTGAGTTTCCAAATCCACTGACTTAGCATGCATATCCTTTAAATGGAATTGGCTAAAGTAAGAACAACCGAGGCAGTATGTGTTCCTGTTTGCAAACTTAGAAATGCTATTTTAGATTCCGCTAAACCTTCAGTTATCTTGTATTAATGGATTGCGCCGGCGTTGTTTTATTCTTGGCTAATTAATTCTTTGAGACGTACAGATATCATTTCCAGTGATAGATGGCCGCAGTACGGATTTAAGGACGCCATAAACCAGAATGGTACTTTTCGATTAAACGAGTAGTTATGGTATAGGTACTGGTGCATTTTCTGCTGTTTTCGTATTTGCAATCTGAAAGTAGATTGTTTCAATATAAGACTCATACGTCATACATATGTATATAGGTACATAATTCCTTTGAAATGTGTTCTTTTCTTATACTTTTACAGCCCCCTGGTTAACTAAATTCCTCCATCCTTTAAGTAGAAACATTTTTCCATACTGTTGACTTCAACACGCCTCAGTTATTTCAACTACGGCAGTAGAACTCAACACCACCATCGCCACCCACTTTTCATCTTCTGTCAACCCCACATGTCCTTGTTTATGGAAACAATTTCGTGTAATCAAATCAACTCCATCAAAACGGTGCAGCCATATGAGTATATGCAACTTTTACATTGATTTTGTTGTATTTTTAAAATTCATACTCCCGTTCTCTTGGCAGTTCCCGACCTACCCTCGACCGCCGTGTGCTGCAAAAGAAACACTCAGGCGTATTTTTAAACAAATTCCATCTTTGAACAACAGAAACGAAATGTCAACAAGGGTAACCGCTCGTTATAAATGTCCATTGTGTGACATTTTTTCATGTATTTTTTACGTATATACATATACATACTTAACTTTAGCGCTGAAAGACTTGCATTTCGGGGCTGAAATAAGGCGCATTCGAGGTGTGTGGCCCCAATGTCAACACTTCAGAAGCTACTTCGCGTCGTGTTTTTATGTATTCTTTGTTGGTGTCAAAGGCGTACATACATATGTACGAGTATAGGTACACATGTATATATGTTCTGCATAACAATGTTTTTGTGTTATTCTTTTTTCACCTGAAGGAGCCAAAGATTTATAATTTGAAAGAAATTCCATGCTCACAATAATGCAAAAGAAATATCAAAGGAATTCGCGTTGGTGTTGACCTGAAAAGTGGCGGCGAAAGCTCGAAAGTGTAACAGTGTTCAAGGGATGGTGGATTTGTCTATCGTCCAACCCTAAAAGGGCAAAGGTTCAACGTTCTAGTCAAGACTGAGACTTGAAATCAATTGAGTCCTGCGGATTTCACCGCCCGATTTTGCTACTGAGTCCTTTTACTTTTCGGAGTTATAGATCCTGTCTATATAGAAATGCCCTAGCTGAGGTATATCTTCACTAATTAAAATTTTAATCTGAGTGTCTGAGACAGGATAATACACAGAGCCAATGTTGTACAATAGTTCTGATGTTTGAATGGTAGGATCGCTATTGCTATTAATAAAAGTTATCTTTCAACGATTGGCGACTTGATGGAAGCAGCTCTAGCCAAAATGAAAATGTTGGCCAGCAAAAGCGGCCTGGGAATCAACCCGTCAAAAACGGAGCTTGTGTTATTCACTTAGAAGCACAGCATCCCCCAAGACACCCATCTTCCCCCAATATTAAATGTTACTCATCTCAGCTTTTCAGATCACGCCAAATATCTACTACATAGGTTCGGACTGGAAATTGAATGAACTTGAACTAGTAAAAAAATCAGCTGCTGCCTTGTATACATGCAAGAAAGTTTTGTGCTGTTAATGCGGTACCGTCCCCATGGACTACGCTGCGGTAGTCAGACCCATACTTAGGCATGCAGACACTAGACAAAGTTAACTACGTCAATATACTCAATAAAATCCAAAAAATGGCCTGCATCTGAATTAGTGGGAACCTCCTAACTTAGGGTACACCAGAATACTCTAAATGAATAATCTAAATACAGGAATTACGGACTCCGCTCCTAGATTTCAATATCAAATATAAGACGAAAATTTCAAACCGACAGGAATGGGTAGGAAATATATTTTAAAAAGACAAATCTGCACTAGATATCTACATGGATAATTCCTAAACAGGTGATGGTAAAGGAGGGGATATCTTTCAGACCAGCTCAGATTGAACTTGTCCTTAAGACTCCCAAACCACTGTAGTGTCTTCCAGGTGGAGGTGCTGGCTATTCCTGAAGCCGCCGAGTGGCTGTCGATGAAGTCGATGTACAACCGGGGCATCTTCATTTACACCGATAGCCAAGAAGCTATATTAAAGCAGTTCAATCTGTAATCGAGAAAGTGTTTAAGATGGAAAAGATAGGGTAGAGTCGTCACCAAAGACGGGATAGAAATCACCAATACTAGGATCTGCCTTTCTATTAGGACCATAATTGCGTGCGATAAGAAATGCCCTAATGTGGGTTTTAACAAGATTCAACAATCTTCTAACTAAAACAAAAACAAACAAAAAAGTCCCCTTTTGATTTACATCTGCCTTCCAAGTAACAGGTGCATCTCCATAATCATCCTCCAGTTGTCATAGTGTCTACACTACATCATCATCGAATACCTTAAACAAAATTTCTCACAGAATTTTCAAAAATTTAATTATCCTTGATTACGATTCAAATAAATAAATGTCCTGCCATCGTATAAATCTGATACAAAATCAACATAGGCACACACAAAAAAAGAAACACACACTCCTCCATTACCAAAGGAAAACAAAAAAATCTGATTTCTCATTTCGAGTCTCCTTGGTTAATAACGTATCGAATATCAATGGGATCCATATGCTCCTGTTGCTATTGTAATAACAACAAATATCATGGAATCAAGGTGGTCCTCCATTCTCCCTTGTTCGGTTGTTTGTTTGTGCACTATTAAGGGATAAGCATCGAGTCAATTAAGGCGAAAATGTTTCAAAAAGGACACACGCAAGGAAATTGAATAAAAAAAATAATAATAATAAACTTCACTCAAGTGCACTTGCAATCCTAGTAATGAAAGTGTATCCTTTTGCAGGGAAATAAATAAAATAAATAATTGAATATCCTTTTCGTCCCCTTTGTGGTTTTTTGAAAGGGTGCAGGCATACTCGTATGTACATCAGGTATGAAATGTAACAACTTTGGAGATTCCGATTGAGTGCACACTGTGAAGCCTAATTCGAGTTAAGTATTTTCCTTTATTAATTTCCTTTTTCCCCTCTCCTTTCAGGATCAAAACGTGCTCGTCTCTCGAACGAAACAGACCAGGATACTGGCTCAGAATCATCACCCAGCAGTCCACGTCACAAAATGCAGCCGTACAACCATTCAGCGAATCTGTCACCGGCACGAACAGGACCGCCAAGCTCACCAGAATCCGATCTAGATGTGGACTCCGCTCCCGACGAGGCCACACCCGAGAATCTTAGTCTCAAAAAGGATGACTCCACCTCTCCGCCATCGACCCCATCGGAGAGTTTACATATCCTGCGTAGTTTCAGTAACAATGGCCAGGGTTTCATTCCCTATCATCACCATTCTCAGTTTATTCCAGCAGCCATGTCCACGCATCAGCATCAACAGCAGCACCAGCAGCGATCTCCAGTGGATGTCCTGCTGCGGGTATTCCCTAACCGACGACGCAACGAAGTGGAACAACTGTTGCAGCGCTACAGAGGTGATGTCCTACAGGCCATGGAGGCCATACTCTCGGGAGAGGACATGACGCAGGCGCTGAGTTCTGGCAGTATGCCACCCTCACCATCGTTTCCCATCAAATCGGCATTTTCACCCCTAGTGCCACCAGGAGTATTTGGATCACCCACCAATCGATATCCTTTCATGCAAGCGCACGCGAAGAGGTTCTTGACTGCGCCATACTCTGGCACGGGATACTTACCAGGAGTCCTTCAACCTGACGTCGATCAATCTGAGTCCAACAGTGCCAACAACGACCGCAACAGCAACACTGGTGATTCGCAGGATTGAGCTAATCTGCATTTTTGACACATCTATCACTTGGTTAGGCTTCTGCTTCTTGGTTTCTCATTGAATGTGTAACTGTAAATATGTACGATTAGTTGTTCAGCTTATAGGGCAGAGTTAAGTTTAATTAAGTTTTATCAAATCTAGAATAAATGTACTATATAAACGAAGTAAGTTTACTTTAATTGCGATTTATATTTAAAACATGAAGGGAAGAACATAAGTGTATACGAAGTTAGAAAAGACAAAAGCAAGAATACTTAATGTACATGAGCGTGCACATGACATTTAAGAGTAATGTGCTATGATTATCATTGAAACAATAAACTATATACATATATAAACATGAAGAGTAAAGTGTTTGTTTTGTTTTTTCTATTTTCTTATTTCACAGATTATCTTGTCTCCGAGTAGTCTTCGGTACGTAAGTATTTTAAACTTTTATAATGGAACCCAAAATTTAAAAAAAATATGTTAGCTTCATATTTAGTAGTGCCCACGTCAAGTCGAGATCCAAAATGGCGCTGTGATTCGAAGTGATTCGGTGTATTTTTGTGTCCCCATAGCTTCGTTCAGAATACTACTTCAGATCTAAAGTAGAAGTAGATCTGAAATAGTCTGGATACAACTTCAGATTTCAGGATAGGATGTAGTCAGCAAGCTTTTGGAATGTGCTAACTTTTATTCAAATATAAAGCTCTGCTACTTAAATTTCATTAAAAGTTCGCAGGAGGAATAGACTTCTTTCCACATCAGATCTCTTAACTTCTTAAGAGTGAACGTGCAGTGGGACATGGTTGCATTTCATACATTGAATGTTACTGGTGGTTAATATTTCTACACGTGTATGCGTTTCTGCTGCCAAGGATTAGTTTTCTACATGCCTACATTTTAGAAGACTGCAGTCAGGAAAATACAATACATTGGATTGGTTGAACGTAAAAGTTTAAAAGACAACAAAATAGTTCTTTCTGCCAGAATTTGTTACGGTTTTCACTTGAAATAGATACATAATCTACGTGGCAAACGCAACAACTTTGATTATGATTTATGAATATTGAATATTTAATTATGAATATACATACTAAGTTTAGATTTGGCAAAACTTAAGTCTTTCCCTTAAAAAAGGATTTTTAGGCTATAATCGAACGCTATGTTTTCAGTCTTTTGAGTTACGTTAAATGTTAGAAAACTAGAATCTTTCATTCATAGATTCATTCCTTAACCCGAGCTTTAAAAGGAAACGACAACTTGTACAAATAAATATACATGTAGCTGCAGTCATCAATATTCCATTTTATATTTCTTGTATTGGTGAACACAAAACATCTATAATAATTAATTGTCATATTAAGGCCTTTTACTTTAGGTGGCGCTACAGTTCGGGTGAACCAGGGCCTGCTTCACGCAACCATTTGTGTGTGCGTGTTATATTTTTGCAGGAATGGAAGGGACCTACAGTTTTTTGTCGACTCCGGACGGCGAGTTGAGAAGCTCATTGAAAAATTATACTCTTTGCTTGCTTTTCAGACATTTCAGAGGTGGCACCGTGAAAAATGTTTAGGTGTTTTGCTGAGATTGAACCCGGGCAGCATTGCGTAGTAGTCCAACGCACTTACAACTGCACCACGGTGCTCACAAAGACCTTTTTTAAAGAATAAGAATAATTTGAGTGCTTATTTGATCTGTATGGATGCAATTTGACACTAAAGGCAACAGTGAAGTACAAATCAATAACTACAGTAAATCGCAGTTATACAAAAGCAAGTTGGATAGATCGTCTGCATGACGACATTAACAAGCGAGATTAGTAAACCTTAAATTGCAATTTTTTAAACAAATTAAATTAAAATTAACACCAAAAATGTTTGGCAACACTGTTCGGAGTACACAATATTTGCGACAATTCAAATAAATTGCATTATATTGCCTTGTGAGTAGCCAAACTACAAAATGACTGGCAACGCCAGTTTTTTTTTTTTTTTTAATTTGTTCATAAGAAGCGACTTATTGTTGTTAGTGAAAAAATTTTCAGTTTACCTAGTGTTCGAATTTTGAGTAGTTTTATATGAATGAGCTTAAAAAATATCACCAATGCAAATTTGATGACATTACAATTACCAGGACTTTGCCAGAAAAGAAATTAAAAGTTGCAACTCTATAAGACCCTTTTTGTTTTTTTTTTATCTCTTTTATTAATAACACAGATTGGACACCAAGTAATTTTTTTAACATGAAAGGTTACAATAGCTGTTAACTGTAGCTGAAGTATTTCGGAATTCACGGTGAAGTAGCATGTTTCAAAAATAATAGCACAAGTCCGTCATGTGAAACGCGACATTTTAATGGTATGTCAAATCGAACACACCCTTCCATGAGTTCAGCCAGTAATTTTAAAACTTTAAAAAATGATGAGCAAACTATATATGTATATGTACATGCAAAATTGTCTCGTACATTTTTTTTAAATTTTGGATAAAATCTTCTGAAAATATTGCGCCGGTATAGTCAGTGTGAAATAAAACATCCAGATTTCCATGTAGAAACACTACTAATCTGTGTGGATCGCTGGAGCTTCTACTCTAGCAAGATCTAATACCATATGAAGTCCTACATATATTCGACTATAGCCTATAAGAGATCGTAGTAGTGTAGTTTTTGAATATGTTCCAATCGGTCAAAAGCTCTGTATTCTCTATAAGATATCGCAGTTGGTAAATCCTTCCTTGACGAACTTGATTTTGAAGCACAGATATGTATGTATGTGTGTATTTACACACACACTTAACAATAGACTCGCAAACGATTGTTTGGCATCAGAAAAAAAAATATCTAAAACTCCCGATTATTTATCTGGGGGAGGTTCGTGCCGAATTAACATGCAAATAATAACGTAGTCCCAAAATAACTGTCAACCTCTATACAAATCAACTATAAACAATAAACTCGTATTGTCACATCACAATATTAAAACAAAAACTCCACAGGACAACACTAAATCACAAGCCAGGGCGAAAATAATAAGAATCCTCGTTTGCATCGGTAAACGCAAAAGAAAAATATTCACACGGCCCTAACAAACCGTCGTACACCATTACGACAGTTCTGCGCATTAATCCCATTCAAATAATTAGGAATTTAATTTTAAATTAGGACACACAGGGTTTCGAGAGAAAAAAAATCCGTACCCACAGCAGCAACCGATTCCAATTTATAGGTCACCCCCTTTGCTTTCGACACGTATCGAGGCTGAAATTTTACAATTTATTTGTATTTGGTTTTTCAAATATCCAATTGTATTCGCATTCGACAACAATTCATGTTTCACTCCTCGGCTACGACAGACGAGAATCGACGACCGACGTTCGGTGTCAGAAACAGGTCCACGTGACATCGCCGCCAAAGCGAAACAATGGTGGCAGCGACCAGCGCAGCGAGCCGAAAACGTACACAGTGCCAAGTGAAGTAAGAGCAGAAGCAACCCCATAGTGTGATTCTCCGAAGTGATAGAAGCTTCCCATATCATATCCTGTGACTCTGCCCTGCCCTGCATAAATCCTTATCAAATCGTTACAATTTGCATTTCAGGTCTTTGTTTAGATTCATGCGCGGTTTTAAGATGAATCAAGATTTGAAAATCAAAATTCCACTAATGCAGTGAAAAGGACATGGTACATGGACATTTGTTGCAGGATGCACATGATAGTGGCTGGCGGCTGGCCTTGTTGGAATTTACGTAAATGTCCAGGTAAAATGTCCAGTCAGCGGGCGGAAAACAAAAGCAAAATTACTTATACACGAAAAGTCGTCCTGTACGAGTATTTTGTTTTGTCATTCTGAAAAGGACTCATTGCATTAGACAGATACACAAGTCGTTATGCATTCAACTAGGATGCGAAAATGCATGCCAGCATATACAGGAAACTCGTTTTTTTTTGTTGCCCCATGTTTCCACAGATTACAAAGGACGAAACTATGTTCGAGACAGTTCAAAGTGTACGAGTATAGTACAAATCTACTCCCTTTTCAATGCAGAACAATGCGGTTGCGGACGAAAGATGTCGTTAGTGGAGAATTTGTTGTGTATGATCGTAGGTACAATTTGAACGCACACACATACATATATTGTTGTTTGCCGGTACCCTTCGATGATAATGTCCAATTCATTGACTCCTGTGCAATATTTTCTAATTTTACTTCGCCAGGACAAAAGGTTTTCAATTCGATATGTGGTTAAAACGCCATCATCATAATCAAAGAATCTCATCCTTAGAATAGAAGGCGATGATGCTCTAGTTTTCTTTACAATCAGCAACCCGCTCGAGCCCAAAAGTGGGAAATCATTTTCATGAGCATATACTCACTCGTGTACGTGTGCTGTGTGCGTGTCACCGCAAAGGATGCCCTCTGACCATTATGCCGAAACTATTGTTTGCTCCTTATTGTCTTGTCGAGATATTGAGCATTTATTTGGTATTGAATAGGAGACAATGGATTCGCCTTGTAATCCTTTGCCTTACGCTGGTCATTATGGTGAATAGTTTGTTATTTAGTTTTGGGATTCACACAGCTATAAGTTCGATGAAACATATTATATCCAATTAATAAAATGCTATCATTTCGTTAATAATTGTTATTTGTTTGGGTTTAGTGGCATAAGGGGCGTTAAGCCAGAAGGACTTCCTTGATAAATGGTGGCAAATGGCAAATAAAGGATCTGACTTTATGATGGTATTTCGATTTAACACACACGAGTGTTATCAATTTAATAACTCATCGGCATCAACATCGAGAATAACAATGGGTTTGATAATTATTTATTGTTATATTGTTTTCTCTATTTAATGCCAAAAATATACATAAACGTGATAAAATACTGCATTACACTCGGTAGGATTTATACCTAAATAATAATTATTTGTCTGAACAAAGGGCAGCGATTGTATAAGTAATGGAACTTTGTTTTTAATAACATTTATTTACCGGTATTTTTTTTAAACAAATTTTTTCTTAAAATCTCTGGGTATAACTATTTCATAGGAAAAGTTTTTTTTAGTTTGAAATGTTAAAGTTCCACGTTCGAAAGAGAATCTTAATTTTTTTTTATTCGTATTCCAGAGTGATTGGTTTTGCAAACTGGAACAGCCCAAAAAATTAAAGAAATACGAAGTCGTTCCGGAAATTTACGCTAGAGGGCCAGAAAAAAATACGGCGTTTTAAAGCGGATGTTACAACGTATTTTAATAAAAATTATAACAATATCAAAGCCAGGTGGTTGCAACAGCTGCTACTTAGAGACCACCAATCCCACCTGCAATGAAGGTCAAACTTAGAAACATTAACGTGTAGCCAAAGCAATGTATTTTGCATCTACTTTTAAAAACAATTACACAGGTCTGCGAAATATAACTTTTAATTTCTCCTTTGAATAATAATCTTTTTTTTTAAGGAATTTGGCTATGTTGAATTAAAACATAGCGATGGTTTTTTTTTTATAACACATCGAAATTTGTTTTTATGCAAGATATCCATATTAACAAATGTTTGAACAACTTTTATGAAATAATAAAATTTAATGAATATAAAAGTAAATGTTGAGTATATAAAAAGATCCGCATTAGTTTTATGCAAGACTTAACCCTTTCGGTACGCAGAAAAGTTTAGTGATTTTCATACAATCAAAAAAATTAAAATAAACGGTATAGCTTAATAAATTTGATGTCTGATAGCTGGAAATACATTAAGATACTGTTACTAAAATGTTGGAAGACGATCTGAAACAGATTTAAACCAAATCACAGAAAAATTATGGTTGTTAGGGATGTTTATACTTTTGGTTGTTCATATATGTACCAGCGCGTCCCGAAAGGGTTAAGAGACTAGAGAAATCAGAAAGGTGAAATGAAATTTTTTTCTACTTTCTTCCAAACTCCTGTTCAATCTTTTTCTTTTGTTCTTCCGCTTCGGTTCATCTCTCTTTACTATCCATCAATAGTCAGCCATCATGCTAACGTCCCACCTGTCTTCATATATATTCTTACTTACTTACTTTGTTGGCGCTACAGCTCGAGGTGAACCGGGGCCTGCTTCTCGCAACCATTTGTGTGTGCGTGTTATATTTTTGCACGAATGGAAGGGACCTACAGTTTTTTGCCGACTCCGAACGGTGAGTTGAGAAGCTCAATCGTGACAAATGATACTCTTTGATGCTTGTCAGACATTCGAAAGAGGTGGCACCGTGGAAAAATTCTTTTAGGTGTTAGACCCGGCCAGGAGTTGAACCTCGGCAGCATTGCGTAGTAGTCCAACGCACTAACCACCACGGCCACGGCGACCAATCATATATGTTCTCCATGACCTTCGGTGACCACGATCGGTGACCACGATTTCTCGGAAGCTGCTGAACAGATCCGTCTCAAATTTTAACACAAGCTTCTTAAGTATGTATATTTTTTAGTAACTTTCTCACCGATAAATATATTTTTTTTTATTAACAATTTAATGCCGAAATGTTGGCAAAAAATCGTTTTTTTTTCTTGAGAGGACGCCATTTTTGCAAAAAATGTTATTTTCCTTATTCCTTTGATTAATACCTATAGATTATACATTTCTTTAATGACATCCGTTTGGTTTTTTTTCATTTTCTATGATCCAGTCCAGAGATATCGTGGTAACCGCAAGACGCCTTTTTGAGAGGAGCTCTGGGAGATCAGCTATAGCAGCCTTCCAAATTATTATTCTTACAAATAAAAAATCTTGAAGTACAGTTAAAAGTTACCTGAATATGTGTAAATTTTTAATTTTACATTAATAACTTTAAAAGTTTTCTCAGGAAAAATTCTTTTTTTTAGCTCTCCTGACTGTATATATGAATTGTTGCTGGCTTATTGTCATTTTCATTCATTTCATTTCATTTATTTAACGTAATACAAATAAGACATTTTCTTTTATAGTATATAAATTAATGGACTAATTGACTAATATTTTTGAGATAAGTCCAAATAAAGAAGTCTAAGGCCGGTATGCATTGACCAATCTTAAACTAAGAGCCCCACAAACCTATTCACCAACCGCTATTAGTGCGTATTGATGAGCGCTCATAAGACTTACATATGAGTGGTCCCAGCTACTCTTAAGTTACGAGCAACTGTATCAGAGACAATTACTATTGTCATTATAGACTGGAATTATGTAATGCAATGCAAAATCGAAATGTATAAATAAAGTCTAATTACTACTACCACTACCAACTACCACTAGAGCACTCTTGCCGACTGCAAAAAACTCAGCAATTCAAAAATTACTCAATTTAAGATTACTGAAATGGACTGAAAGAAATTTAATAATGAATGCGTCTAACCAGTGGATGTTTGAAAATATTTATAAAATTGCTCAAGGCGTTCTCTCTATTCCACATTCATCAGCAAATTTCGAAATTTGCTCTGCTTTAATCAAAACAAAAAACTTAATTAGGAACTCATCCTGTCATGAATTTAACGTAAGTGGCAATATTTCGAATACAAATGTGCAAAATAAGGGCATTAAGCCAGAAGAACTTTAAACTATGAACTGAAGATGTGTATAGACTAAAGTATTTTTGTTTTAAAGGTTTTGATATAAAGTTATTAATGTTTATTTATGTTAATGTTAATTGTTTTTCTTGTTTTTTAAAATAAAATATTTTGTGTTTACTTTATATTATTTTTTATAAGTAAAATAGTTTTCAATACAATTGTAACCATTTCAGTACAATCTTAAAACAGTTTTGAGAACATCTCAGAAATGTAATTTCACATCCCTGCTAATATCTTAGATAACTTCGAAATAATTCGAAATTAGCTGTCATTTCAAATCATCATTATATTTAAATCGCTAGCGCAAGAGCTTGTGATTCCTCCTGAGAGTTTTTTCCTGCACCGATTTCAATGATTCTTACATTGATCGAAAGCTTATCAACTGAACTTTGTTTATCAATATAAACAATTTTGAAAAAGTCCATATGAGTAAAGCTATAACGAAAAGAACATTATTACCTATACCTACGGGTATAGAGTTTCTACATGCGAGATTCCTCACACCAGTACACTAGTTTTAATTATTTCTGCTGATTTTTACAGTGGGTAGAAAACAAAGAAATCCGAATTTATACCACAAGGAACACAAAATTATAATGAATTTAGTGAACATGTTCTTTATTTCAGTATTTTAATCCTTGATAAATTTGCCACCAACTTCAATTTCACCATCTACAGCTGTTTCATCATCCCCATACTTACATTGCAATTTGTCACTGACATGTTCGAAAAAGACCGCAATTACTCTGAATGTTCGAAAAATATCGCATTCGGAAATTCGAAAATCGATATCTCTCACATCCGAAGTAGCATAGACAAAAACCTCGCTCGGTGAATACGAAACAAAAATTTAAAACTATGAGCCTTTTAACTTTAAAAGGGATTTATGAGCGCGTGATAACTATCGGCCTAAGGGTGGCAAATCGCACGATCTCGGTGACCAATTCACATCGCTGTTTCGCGAGATAATGCGTCTCGGTAACTTCTCGTGAAATAAAGTTCTTGTTGCTTTGGCTGTGCGGCATGTGGCACCGTCTTGTTAGAACAAACTATAGTCTACATCCATATCATCCATATAAAAAAATATATATCATGGCTTAGTTGATGTGCTTGGGCTCTCGACTGTTTTACCATTTAGATTATATTCACCACTTTCATGGTGAAATACGCATTGGCCCACCGTTTATTTTGAGCTTAAAGTTGATACGCACATAATGTAACGTAACGAAATAACACCGCCAAATAACAATCACGTTAGTGTTAATTTTGTATGACGTATGTATGTATGAAACTTGTGTTAGGTAAACTAAGTGCATACTATGATAAACAAACCTGTAATGCCTCATAGTAGTCATATCGTTCCTAGTCAACACCTTCTTGTCGAAATATCTTGTTTACTGAAATTAAGGAGTTCACATCGTATGCAATGTTTGGTAGTAGGCAAAGCAAAGTCCTTTTTCGTTTATCATGGTTGTAGTTGTTGTTCGCTCCTGAGACTTTGTTGCCTAAGCTAGTTCCGGTCATTCTAATATCAACATCCGTTAATCCAGACCTCCTCATTGCTTTCATTACCCTCGTTCCATCCAAAGTACGAGAAACCGTATGAAAGAGTGTCGACCCGGAGGCAATTTAAGGTTTCTTTCTTTTTAGACCAACCTTGTCAAAACTGTTTAATTTCATCCAATTTTCGATCGACATAACGCTTAAAACATCGACTCCTACTTCCAACCTAATTAACACCACATCCTTAAAAGTCCCATTGTTGCGTCGTTGTTCAGTCACTCCTTTCTCACTTTGTGCATTTTGCCAAAATCTTCAAAAATAAAATACAACCAAGAAAATAACGGAAAAGTCCTCATAGCAATAGCAATATACATTAAGAGCCCATCAAGGAACAACAAGAGTTAAGTGCACACTAAGTTTCCATTGTCGAACACAATTCGCAGCTCTTTTACTCTCCTCGGCAGAAGGATTTCAAGTTGTCATGTCACCGATGATGGCAGAAAGGATTAACAGCACTTTGAAACAATTTTGAATAAAAATATCCACGAATAAGGATATAATTGTGGAACAGGAAAATAAAAACTGCAAAAAATTGTATATAACCGCCATTGTAGCAGCGACAGTTGAAACAATAAAACGTAAAAAAAAAAAAAAAAAAAACAAAATACTTGATCCTTTAATTCAAATGCTTGCCCGGCTCAACCAATAAGGACTGTGCACAAGGCAAATGGTTAATGGTACATAAACTGTGCTGCATGGTTTCTTTTTTGAATCATGAATTATAATTTTATTTGAAATAAATAAAGGGAAAGGATTAAAGGACGGGGTAGGTTGGGTATGCGCAAATGTTTTTGTAGGCTTCTGGGGGTGCCTCTGCCCGTCCGGGAATCCACATCCATAGGCTATATGCGGTTTCATATTCGACAACTGTGTGTGTACGAGTATTTGTTAATTTCCAGGAAGCGAGTGTTCAATTGCAAACTATTGCGCGTTGTATGATGAGGATGACTGATGAGTACGAAACGTATAAGGTACATAGTCCCGATTGTCCTAAAGATTTCACTACAATCCTTGTTGGAGTATCGAGGATCAACGATGACGATTGAGCCTTTGTTAACGACTGACGAAGATGATGATTGGGTAGTTATTTGTTCTTTGTTTAATGCAGAGTTTCATAAAATTGATCCTTTTGTTCGCCATTATGCGGTTCACAATGGCCACAGTGGTGGAAACTTAAGTATAGAGTTTTTTTTTATTGGGCGGTTAAACGTTTTTCGTATTTACTCACTGGCACTTCTTTATGTACGGCAATTGTGTGCAATTCACGATCGGACAAATCATCACCCTCTGTGAATTGCGCGCAGGATATTTAAGGATATATCGTTTTTTGTTCCTTCTTTCTACTTTTCATTGTTTGGTTTTTCGCTGTATTAATTCAAAAGAAATCCTTTTGTTAATTCGTCGTTGTGTCGTTGTGCATTGTATTGTAATTGATATTTGTATGACCGTCGAGTGGAGAGTGGTGAAGGATGCCAAATGCCAACGGGAAGAGAGGTATTCTTCGATGGAAATTAAATTACGGATTTCAATTTTGATAGAGGTGGGTGAGTTTTCGAGGGCATGGCAGATGTTAGCTTGAATTTGGTGGGCGGATGGGTTTCTTTTTATCCGTGGTTAATGGATTGTTACCAAATCTCTGGATTCCTAGGCTAATTCAGTAAAACGATGGCTTCCAGGGCTTATACAGGATCTAGAAGATGGCAGCCGATTATGATTGTAGACAATTTGGATAGAGATGGTAAAAATCCCTATTTTTTTGGCTAACCATATGTTGTGAAAGACAGTTCAGATTTGTTTCCACAATTCCACAGCTTTATACACATATAGAGCTGGCTATAGAATAGCGTCCAAGAAGTTGTATTTTCGACACCATACAATAAGTACAGGGCTTAAACCTACATTGTATTTTGTACACATGTTTGTACACACAACTCATGGGTCTTACCAGACCCCTTATATATTTTTATGTATTTAGATGTAAATATTGTGTTATGTTTGAGGTATTTATCCCTTCCTTGTTTTTATTTATTTTTTTATTTATTCATTTATTTATTTACCACCAACGGATAACAAAATAAAAATAAAAAATAAAAAAATATATATAAAAAAAAAAACTGCTCATAGCAATCAAGGTACACACCTTGAAGAATAATTTGGCATGTCATTAGACCAATTTAATTTCCTTAGGGCATATCGCGTAAAAAAATACGTTAGCTATTGTTTTAATAAAATGGTGACCAGACAATTTAATTTAATAAAACACAAGTGATCACTGTGGCTGCCCGGGTTCAATCCCAGCAAACACTCACTCTTTCGCGGTGCTACCTCTTGCAAATGTCTGACAAGCATTCAAAGAGTATAATTTGTCATGATGAGCTTCTCAACTCGCCGTTCGCAGTCGGAAAAAAACTGTAGGTCTGACTCTGCCTGCTATGGATTCCAAACAACAACTGGCCATTTGATGTAAGTTCATTTTCCATGTGAAATACAGTGTCAGGACAGAATAAGTACACGAAGAACAACACTTTCATATGACGAAAGTGATACATCCCGCTTTTGACTTAATTCCAAAACACAGGTTCTCTAACCTCCAAGCCAGGAACAGTATCTTTTTTAATATCGCTAGCGTCTAACAACAATACGAAGTTTCATACCAGGTTTATGGACGTCTTTGTTTACTAAAAATAATAAACGGGATGCTAGCCTTCGCACGATTTCATGTCTAATACACAAAAAGGCAAAACCTCACTTATTGCCACTTGTTCCACTTTATTAATCTTAAGTATGAATATTTACATTCGCTGACGTGATGACAAACAAAGAATCTAAAAAAAAAAATAGAAAATCCCTTTTAATTTTTATTAAATTACTCATTAAAAAGGCGTTAAGCAATAAACTCGTAAACATCCTTGACAGTTGAACATCTTTGCAATTTTTCCAGCTACCCTCGTTGAAATCTTTCACTTAAACATTATTCCTCTGGAGACATAATCCCCCCACAAACAATACGACCGACACACACATACACACACACACACTTACAGAAAAAACCCTTCAGATAAGATTAACATGCCAAACAAACAGCTTCATGAAGTCATCCTTCCCGGGGGGTGATGTGAATTTTCCTTTCTTATTCGCCACGGAAATTGCACCTTGAACCTTAAAATGAGCCAGTAAATGAGGTAACAACCACAAACAAACCCTTAAGGACATTCCATCTCAAGGGTGGTCTTACGTTTTAAATCTTAACTGGCAGTCAGTATCTCACTGCTTTTAGTCGCTCAGCATTTATAATTTTCCAAAATTTTCAAATCCGTGGCCGCCTCTGAAGGAAAACAATTCAGTGTTTCTCAAGTACGTGAGCGGCAACTTTGAGAGGAGAGCAGTTTCTCTAGATACTCCATCTGCAACTGTTTTCGGAGACCGCTTGGCACACTTGACAGCGGCGGAAGCCACTTAATTTGTGACTCTCTCCGCCTGTTTACCATGTTGTCCAGGGGCTACAATAACCATTGTGCGCGCAGCTACCTAGGAAGTGGGGAGGATACCCCGGCAATTGCAATCCGAAAACGTTTGTTGCTCCTCCGGCTGAGCATGGTAATGGGAGGTCATTGATGGCATTGTTTACACTGTCATTCAGAAATATTGTGATGTGTGCGGCGGCGGTCCCGAAAAAAGATGCGCTCCTCCGCTTTAAGCAAATAAATGCGACAAATGTGGCAGCTCAGAAAATATTTCGTTTTTGACAGTCCGTCGCGCTGCCATTTGAAGTCTATTTTCGTTTCATCGACACATGACGATGATGGATGATGCTGCAGCACGATGTGTGTGAGATATTGTTACGCTAATTTGCCGGATACCTTGGAGCGGGTGGTCCGGGCGGGCCAGAGAAGACGCACCGGGGCCTAATGGGATCCAAAGAAAAGAAAACATTTGTAGCCTTTCAGCTCGTATGTTCGAGTACACGCGGCATGGTTCGTTGTTTTGTTTTTATTGATATTTGTTTACTTTTGTTGATTTCGTGGTGTGGTGCGGGGGGAGAAAGTGATTTTTAGGGGGAAAAACTCATCCCACGGTGGTGCATTAATGTGATTTGTAAATTTGTCTTTGTGATTGGGGAATTCTCGGGCAAATGCGTGTTGGCTTTGATCTTTGATCTTCAGTGCAACTGGTTGCAGTTGGTAGAACATTAAGAGTATGTACATATGCATGAATTTGTAATTATCGATTGTGTTTATGAAGTAAAGTTGTATATTTACTTTTGAAACAAAATGAAATTTGGAATTGAAATGAACGATTGGTAGAAACATTCACGTTGTTCAATTCAAATTTGAAGCTATCTTTTGGAAATGAAAATATACGAAGTTAGTTTTCCACAGGACAACCCTAGCAAATATTTTACAAATTTTCGAGAATATTTATGTATGTCTGTATCTACAAATCAGGTCAAGCTTAACAACTTCATTATGCAGCGTAAAATAGTTGTGACTTTTGTCAAATCTTGTTGAAGCAATTGAGTGTCAGACGACACATTTGACACAACATTTATCTAAATCCAGCTGAGCCTATACGCTGTATTGTTGGATTTCAGACATTTTTCGTAGAGGTATCGATTTCGTTAGAGGAAACATAGGATGGTTCGAAGCGGAGCCATAGCCTTTCTGCTCACTTAATCACTTACTTAATTAGGTGGCTCTACAATCCGGGGTGGACCAGGGCCTCAACTAATAACCACTTCCGGTCCTTAGCTAACTGCCTTCAGTTGCACACTCCATGTTGGTTGAAGTCCTTTTCTACCTGTGCGTGCCACCTTAGGTGAAGTCGTCCTCTACTGCGTTAGAATCGAGCATTCTCCGACCCGTAGCGTTTTCCTAGCCCAGTATGTAGTTTTCAGATCAGGTCGACGTCGCTGTACAGCTCGTACAGTAGATGGTTGAATCTTGTCTTCCAAAACTCGTCAACGCAAACGGGACCAAATATCTAACGAAGTATTTTCCTCTCGAAGCGACCAAGTATATCTTAATCCGCTTCGATTTAGTCCATGCTTTAGCTCTATATAGCTGAGATGATAAGGGTCTTATATAGAGTGTCCTAAGTCGATCGGGGCTTTACTACTTAATTGCCTTCTTAGCCGAAAGAAACAAAGATTGGCAAGAGTAATCCTTCATTCGATTTCCAACCAGGTGTCGTTTTTTTGATATTATAGTAGAGCCGAGGTCGTTTACTACCTCAAAGTTGTAACTGTCTATTGTGACGTTCTGCCCAATTCGTCGATGTTGAGTGTCCCTTTTCGTTGACAGCATATATTTAACTTCAATATTATACATTATTTGTAATTAACTTGGGTGGCCGTGGCGTAGTGGTAGTCGTCGTCGCTTGTCATGCGAAAGGTTCACGGTTCAAATCCAGATTTCTTCGAAGCATTTATTTCTCACGAAATAAAAATAAATTGATCAGTATCAGAAGTTAATATCGAAACCTACTGCGAAGGCATAACACTGGCAGTAGGATATTGGATATGGCTGAAGAAATTGATCGCACAAACTATAATAAGAAACATCTGGAAAAAACTCCTGTGAATCATAAGCAAGTACAAAAATAATACACAACTCTCCAGTTATCCTGGACACCACCCATAGAGTTAGTTGAAATTGAAACCTATCATCTGAGTTTCCGTCCACTACGTCGATCTGTCTGTCTCTCGTTCTCGTCCTTCATGTGCTCGCGCTGTGTGTAAACATTAAAAGGGTATTCATATCCCCTTTAGCGTGTGTAGATTATAAAAAAAAAAAAATATTAATGTGGCACCAGCAAAGGCACGTGTACCCACGCGATAACGGCTCAGTCGGAAGTGACCAAGGTATGGATAGAGCGAGATGACTGCAGTGTCGTTTCATGCACTACTGGTCTAAGGTCCACGTTACAACAAAATGTTAATGAATTTTAGCGTATTCATATCTTGATTCTGCTATTGAAGAGAGAATTTGTATGGGGAAAAAACAAAATTCATTGAAAAATTTTCCAGTATTAAGATTTCGCAGGTTTCCACTATATAAGAGTGAATTTGTATGAAGGAAATCAAAATTGGCATTCAAAAATTTCCACTATCCAGGTTTCGCAAGATTCTTTTATTCGCAGATTCCACTATTCACAAGTTTTACTGTAGTACAAAATGTTAAACGGCCGAGTTCTGTCCAGCAGTAGAACTCAATAGGTATTGTCGTCTGTTGTACGTCAGTTGTACGCCAAAATGAAGTTAATGCCAAATAGGAGATGGGGTAGAGCTTCTTTCAGAAATAAGCAAAAATAACAAAAGTAATGGTGGAACGCGTTAAACAAAAAAGGTTGAACCAAACAAATATTAGAAACTTATCTTTCTGTTAAATTATTTTAATGGTGAAGATTTTCAAGTCTTATTTGGATGTCTTTTCGAAAATGACGAACATATGTACTACATATTTTTAAAATCCTCCTTGAAGAATGCAATAAAGCGGAAGGAATACTTCTTGCAAATTTGTCGTCCCAACATTCGCACATATTTCGTTATAAACTCCGAAAAATTCATAGAAACTACAATATAAAACACAATTATCTAAAAAAAAAAGAGTAGATATCTAAATAAAAACAATATAAGTTAAAATTAACAATTTTATAAAATGACCCAAAGAAAGTTAATGGGCCGAAATTTTGTCATTAAAATTTGTAGTTTGAGTTAAAAAGGGGGATTTAAGTGAATAAAATCGCCAAATGTCTGAATAAATTTCAATCTGTAATTTTTTTAATAATAATAAATAACGTACTTAATATAAGCTGCACAGTAAATAGAGTGGAATGTATTCAAAGTTTTACTATCGGTCATCTACAATTGTACTCATTGCACATTATACAAATGACCCTAAAACCTATTAAAATAGCAAAACGATTGAAAAATTCTAAATTGGTCCTTTTGGCATTTAAAACTTGATTATTTTAAAACGCTTAGCTTTGCTACCAATAACACAAAATCTATACTCCTCAACCAAAAAGTATAACTGCTTCTATGTATGGACAAAAAAAAAAAAAAACAGAAAAACATATCCTCCCGTGCATGTGAAAAGTATCTGCATTTGTATCTCCGCCCATTTACTTCGAAATCGCAATAAAGGGCATGAAAAAAAGGAGCGCAACTCCTCTCTCTTTGAATCGTTTTTGTGTCTCTTTCTATATACACTCGCATCGTAACATCCTGCTTCTAACTCATCCCTCCACAGGCATTCCATTCCTTTCGTTTCGTTATTATTTTATTTCATTTCAATTGAATTGAATAAAAGCGCGGCGGTATATTCTTCCACAGTCTCTACACTTCAACTTCAAACTTACAAAAGATCGCTGGATATTGTTTTTCATTCCCGAATCCTCTGTCACTACTCCAGCCTCCAGTCCATTATGTGGCTGTGTGTGTGCACACAATTTTATAACTACGCTTCGTTCCTAAATTCGTCCTTTATTTTAATTTGATTGAAATTTCAATAGACGATGATAATTCCTCTTCTCTGCGCTTGTTTTGCGTCAGTTTTCAATTGATCCATACTAAGTTGTCTATGTCCTTCATCTGCCGGAGGGATACAAGAAAAAAGGTAAAGTACCTACACATCTTCGGCGAACGCAAAGGTAACATTCAATTCAAAGGGGTAAATGGGATTCGAATGCGATCCCTTTACTTTTGATTCCCCGAGTGACAAACTACTTTGCTCTACATCGGCATCACAATCCAATGGAAATGGTTTTTTTTGTTGTTGTTGTTTTATTGTTTCACATCCGCCATTATGAAAAAAAAACATGCTTTTCGTCCTCGCAGATAGAGATAGTTTTTTGTTTGTTTGTAGTTTTACGTATCCTATACAATACAATAGGCTGTTCTCGCCGTCGTCGATGGAATGCGGTTGCTTGGGCAATCATCGCGATCGAAATTATTTTAATTTTAATATTTACCCAGATGATGATCTCTTACGGTAGGAAGGATGAGACTAACGTTGGTTCGATTTGAACTGTTTGCTTTCCTTCTGATTTTGAGTCTGGTAATGTTAAGGGATTGCACTCGTAATATTTATTATTTGTGCAAACAAATGCGTTTACTATCTCTGAATGTTATCAATCATCTCAACAAATGCTATCAAATTAGGAAATTGTACTCTGAAGTATTATATCAGAATTAGGGACACGCACCATGTTTTCCCCTTTGTCCATGTCTTTTACATAATGAAAATTTAAAATAAAGGTGCTATAGACTTGCGGTGATTGAGTACCCTGATCTAAGTTTCATCAGCGAATAACTCAGGAAAGAGGAGGAATGTGGTGGAGCCAGGCTCTGGAATGAACTCCTCGTACTACGACAAATAAATATAGTACTTTTGAACTTCGAACTACGCATATTACCGTTAAATATCGAATGTTTGTATTAGTCT
Source organism: Brachyopa scutellaris (assembly GCA_949775065.1). Classification (NCBI taxonomy): domain Eukaryota; kingdom Metazoa; phylum Arthropoda; class Insecta; order Diptera; family Syrphidae; genus Brachyopa; species Brachyopa scutellaris. The sequence goes on along the minus strand of OX459114.1, from coordinate 123,493,033 downwards.
GAGCATGGCAAATCTAACAGGCTTCCGAACCGGACACTGCAAGTTGAGAAAACACCTACACATTGGGACTAAAAGAAAATGAGTTCTGGAGATACTCCAACGAAGAAGATGACTGTAGTAGAAGTCAAAGGGGAATTTCACCGACCTCACCCACTGAAGATACTGAGATTAATCAGAGTAACCGGACTGATGGAGATTCTATAGAGTATAGACCGAGATGCTTGGTGGTCTCCAGGTGGGTGTGGAACACGATATTAACCATTTTTCTTCCTTCATTCATCTTGAAAAGTTAGAGTCTACTAGCTGGGGTCTATTCCAGATTACCAAAGAAGAAGTATCTTGTTATCCAGATTAAACTAATAATCGCCAAATAGTAGCCAGTAGCAAGTTTTAAGTCTATTTGTTGATCTAAAATGGAAACTCAAGCACACGATTTGGTATTTCCAATATGTATATTCTTACATACGAATATGTACAAGGTACACAAAGTGTGTACATTTTCATCGTGTATACATTGTTTCCATTTTGCGCCGGTCTCTTTGGGCAACCAATCCACTTCAATGTTTAACAATTTTGTTTCTTTTTGTTTTCGCTGTCAGATTTTTCCCGGGAGGAGCTATGGACGAATGAAAATAGACATGTTCTCTGTATTCGTTGATTTTCTGCACTGTATCTATAAAATATTCTTTTTCTAAAGTAATAAGACGAGTAAGTTTTATTATTCTGTTTGGGTAGAAAGTTTGAAGATGTACATTGCAGAACAATTAAACACACGCATGCGTAGACATATATATTTATTTGCTGTCTACACTATGGAATTACTTCGAAAGTTAAAATAATAAATGTAAAGAACAGCTATGTACATTGAAAATTCGATGGACTTTTTGAGAGAAGTCTAACGTAAGCCGGTAGCCGACAGTAGAGAGAAGTGCAGAGACAGTTAAGTAGCCACCAAAGCGCTCAGCGATCGAAAAAAGTATGGAGACTATTAAGGAAATGAACAGTCAAAAAATAACAATGTGACTCTACATCGTAATGTAAGGCTGAAAGGAAACGAAGAGGCAGACAAATCAGAAACAGACGACAATCGCCTTTTAGCAAATTTGGAGAACATGTCATCTGAAAAGTTTCAGGATGTAGAAAAAAAAAGCAGATACTATCACTTCTTAAGTTGTTGTTACGAGTAGCTTTAACTATAAAACCATAAAACCACTATAAAACCATCTTTAAACATAAGTAGGCGTATCTAGATATTCCATATGCAGTACGTTGAAGATGATGAGCGAGTCATTTAGCGAATACGTAAGTACCTTATGTCAATAGAGGTCACTAATCTTGGCTTCCTATGAACGTAGGTAAGGTACACGTGATAAAATCGCAGAATACTGTGAAAGGTGCGAGGCAATGACGATCAAGTATTAAAGGAAAGTAAAAATAAGTGAGCGTTAGCGAGTGTAAAGTTTTCTACTATACAGGAGTTACTGAAAGTCATAAGGTGCTAATGATACATCAATTTCGAGCTGTACTTTATATCGAACACATGCGTTATTTAATTATCTAGTCGTTCAAAATTAACATAACTAAAGCTAAGCTCGACAAGAGAAGTCATAAGACTCAAAACCATCTCACAGTGGTCAAGTAACTACACAATGCAATACTAGATCACTTAACTCTCCCCGAAAACATAGACTATACTGTGTCGAAGCCCAATTTTGATAAAAACTTTAAGGTCACTATTTCCGAAAGGTCCTTTTGGGATGACTTAGGTGCTTTAACAAACAAGTCGATACTCTAAAACCAATGATGGTGTAGGAGGAGGTGTTTTCTCAGACAGATTAAAACTAAATCTCTCCTTTCGCCTCCCTGATCACTGTAGCGTGTTTCCAGCGGAGATTATGCCGATTTCGGAAGCACTGTCCTGGATCAAGAGGAATGTAGTATCCACTAACGGTATTAGCATCTTCTCGGATAGGCAGGCTACCTTGAAGTCTCTGGAATCAGTCTCATCCACTTCTAAAACCACCTCCAACTGCCACTCATCTCTTATATATGTAGATGGCTAAGCAGTTTAACATTTACCTCTGCTGGGTGCCGGCGCAGAGACATTTCAGAGAATTGCAAAGTTGACGAGCTCGCTAAACTAGGAACAACAATACCTATACTACCCGATAAGAACAATATAGGTTTGCCCCTCACTACTTACAAGCTAACACTCAAACTTGACACAGTCAATAAAACCAACGCTAGATGGGAAGGTGGAACTACCTACAGTGGACTCTCCCTAAGTCAAATTTTCACGGGATACCAAGATTTGTTCGAGTTAGAGAGAGTTTTGGAAAAATTCGAGTAATAGAGAGAAGCATTTATTTTTATTTTAAAACGTGTTAAAAAAAAGGTTAATGTACTTACAAAAAAATTAACAAAAAAAATATAGCTTATAAAACTTAATTTTTTTTTAATTGATCTAGCTACAAACATGAACATAAAGACTGCATGAGCTCTGCTGAACTGCCTAGAATCAACTGATTTTGGAATTCCAGCTCTAATCCTACTAAAACAAGTTCATTTTATATACATACATACGCAGATAGATCTATTGAAAAACCTGTTTTGAATGCAAGATGCAACCAACAACACAAGGAAAACGCTGTTTTTGCGTTGCAACTTTTTAAAAACTGTGTTTTTTTTATGGAGATACCAAGAATAGGAATACGAAATTTAGGGTATTGGAGTGGGTAGGTACTTGATGGCTAGTAGTTATATGTACATACCCAGTCGCGGATGGCATGCATTCCAGAACTAGTTCTAGAAGTCCTTCTAGGGAGTCGGAACTACTTCTCAACTCGATTACAGCATATGTAAAAAAGGCATTACATTTAGCATTGCATGTCATAGGACGGAAGCGATCGCCTCTCCACTCTGCAATACACAGAAGTTGTCTCAGAAGTACTTCTCAAACACATTACCAAGAAGTAGTGCATTCATGCCATCTTTCCATTTTCATAAGTTTCAAAAAAATTTCTATTTTTTGGGTAATTTTTTCTCAGTTGAAAATCTGTGAATCAGTGTTTTATAAAAAATCATTTTACATAGCACGTTGCAGAGCATAGTTTGAGCCGAGAACTTAGCATTTTCGCACTTAGAATCTCAAAATCAAATGATTTGCCTTGGTTAACAAACAAACGCAATTCTAAATGCGACAAGCAGGCGACAGTCATAAACGACGCGATGAGATCACTGGGTAGGTATGTATGCACATACATACATATATACTCAAATACGAATTCCGAAGGGGTGATGTATTTTCATTTTGTTTTGTGCCAAACAAAATTCGTCTTAAGGGGTGAAAAAAGAGGCCAAGAATCGAGAGAATGTGTACGAGTTAGAGAGAGTTCCGACTTAGAGGGAGTTCGACTTAGAGAATGGTTTTTGTATGGAAAATTGAAGGGAATGCTAAAATATGGCGAAAAAGTGCGAGTTAGAGAGAATTCGACTTATGGAGAGTTCGACTTAGGTAGAGTCCACTGTATATTGCCATTGCCACTATCCTCTATGGCGCTAAATGTGCTGGTACTAGTTACCAGCAGCCACTGCTACCTAACCTAACCTAAGCTCAACAATACATTTGTAGTGTTTTTGTTACAAATGCATTCACAAATAGACATACAGCATTTATAAATAAATAAACTAGATAATTTTTCCATTCCGTGCTCGGCATGCATTAAAAGTAAACAAAACCAATTTTTTTTTAAAGAAAATATATTTATTATTGATATAAATTAAAACACACTATATACATATATACACTGTATAAAAAGTAAGCAAAGTTAAACAAAAATTATTTAAAACATCCAAATTCATAGGATTGACAGATAATTCATTTTTCTTCCACTTATACCAATTTGTTTATCATGCTGCGGATGGTTTCCTTCATATTACTTTCAATCATACACTTGTAAGTACGGAATGCCCAATCCTTTATTTTATTTCCCGCGGCATTGTCATCTAAGCAGTCCACAATAATTGAACGAATCTCCTCTTCTTTGAATATAACTTGGTTTCTAATAAGAATTTGGACAATCCTATCAGGCAACCATCCATCGGTGTCATCCCATAGTTGCGAGCCACGGGCCGAGCACAGAATAAACTCCTTGGTCTGATCGTTGTCAGGGTATTCCAGTTGGTTAACTTTAACCTTTAAGTCTTGGGACATATTCTGAATTCTCATGCAGCCCAATCGCATTTGCTTTAACTGATTTTTATTTTTTGGGTTCCACTCAGCTGCTGCCTATAAAAATGACCGAATTTATTTTTTTTAACCTGACACAATATGCTAAATACATACCAGGGCTACTAACGCGAGAATAATGAAAATCTTCATGCTGTTCGAGTACTGGTTTGGTTTTACTGTGAGAACACGAGAATGATGTTTGATTTCGAATCTAATGCGAGCACAACTTTTATAATAACAGCATTCTATCTTATCTTGACTGGATGGCTCTCCTCCTTATCAATTACATCAATTACATTAGATTAATAAAAATAAATTGCATTTAAAGACTGCTGACTGTGGTGTTTTTTTGTTTGTTTACTGGTTAGAGTTTGGATGCGGATCAGGATTTGTGTTTGTAGCCATTGAATATTTTGTTGTTGACATCTCATAGATGCTCTTAACTTGAGCGTTAGGTTTTCCTCCATTATTTGTTTCAAGGGTTAGCTCTTACCTCAACCATATAGCTCAGTGTCATCGAGCTGAACAATAATATTCTAAAGTTTCCATTTTCATGCCATTATCGTTCATTTATTAATTTATAAATATCACTGAAATAGTGTTCTAACTCATTAGAATAACGAGTCGAGATTGTGCTGCCTTGGCAACTCCGTCCCTTTGATTGTGGCGAATTGTTTTTCAGTATGTCATTGCTGTAGGCGAATTCTTTTCCTCGTTTTTTTTTTAATTTAACGTCTGCCATAACCTCAAATACAATTGAATTTTATTCAAGTAAGGATAATCTGAGGTGGCGGTTGCTTTCTTATATTCCAGGTAAATCTGCGCGTTTAAGCTATTTAGAAAATTGAATTTAAATGTTATTATTATCAATAGATTAGAAGCCCACAATAGATTGAGCAGTATTTTATGTTTAGTTGCCCTGGCAAGCGTTTTGATAAGGCGGCACAATCCCGACCAATGTAAGTTAAATCTTGTGTATAAAATTGCGATTGAAATAGTTTATGTTTCGTTTATTTTTTAGAAAATAAAATTGAATTCCCATCGAGAGGTTGTCTACTAGTTTTATTTTCGTAGAACTCGATTGGGCCGGATAGTTTGATGATTATTTTTGGGGAATCGGATTGGTGCAATTTCTAATCGTCGCTGGAGCAACATTATTTTATTTTATTGTGGTTCCTCAATACCATTTTGTATTATTGCAACAAGCTAGCATGTCGGACGATCACAGTTGCAGCTCCAAAACTTGTCGCAAACCAGACGATGAGGATGATATGGTAGCGTGTGATCAGTGCAAGCGTTGGTGGCATTATTCGTGTTGCAGTTTTGATCCTGATCTCTATGACACTGCCACACCATGGTTCTGCAAGCAGAGTGACTGTTCAGCTACTCCTGATCAGCGTTCAAAGTCTTCACGCATCCAGATTGAGAACAAAGGTAGTGGAACTTCGTCCGATCAGAATGAAGTCGTTGGTTCCATGGATTTATTGTTAGAAGCTGCGGCAGTTGCGCAAGCAGCCGTTGCTGAGAGGGACTCTGAACTTTCCGCGCTGCGGGCTGAAATGGTGGATTTAAAAGAAAAATTAGCTGAAGCTTCTTCGACTGTAGAACCACCACCTACTATTTCTATTGGTGCCCCTAAGTCGCCTAAATTAAAGAAACTAGATGAAAGGTTAGAGCTGATAAAGAAGATTCAAGCGAATCATGAATCTTTGCTAAAGAAGTCAATTAAACATCATCAATCAACGCCTATTCGTGACAGGCAGAGTGACCAAGGTAGTTTTCGAGATTCTTCATCCTTTAGAGAGATCGACATGGCGAGTTTATTAACTATACTCAACCGAAACAATGTCCAGGAGTTGCCCACCTTCTCAGGCGCTAACAAACGAGAGTGGCCGTACTTCGAAGAAGTTTTTAAATCCACAACCATGGAAGGTAGATACTCCAGTAAGGAAAATGTCGCTCGTCTGCGGAAAGCCCTAACGGGGGAGGCATATCAGCTGGTCAGCGATCGGCTGAGGTACTCATCGGATGCGGACGCGATTATGAATTTGCTTCGCGCTATATTTGATCGCTCGGACGTGCTGGTTCACGATTTGACGGCCGATTTACTCAGTCTTCCAAAGTTAACCTCCAACATTGACCCCAGGTTACGGTTATGGGCGGTTAAGGTAAATGGTTTCGTTGCCGACCTCAAATCGTTGAATAGAGAAGAAGACCTCACCAATGGATACGTTTTGACAGACCTCGCTTCCAAGTTAAGCGCGGGGTTGTATCAGGAGTGGCAGAAAAGGAAAGCGTCAATTCCGCGGGCGAATTTTGTTGATTTTGCGGAATTTCTCACTGGAAAGGTGATTGATCTACCACCTGAATTGTTGACCGTTTCAGGCATCGTTGACTCCAAGAGGGCGCAAGCTGGTCCGAAAACCTCTCGGCGAGTTCTGACTCATCAACCTGTTCCAGCAACTGTTCCCACACTTTTGTGTGAAAAGTGTGGTCGTAATCAGCATCCTTTGAGTCAGTGCCAAGATTTCAAAGCCATGTCAGCGGAGCATAGGCTCGGTTATGCAAGGGAAAAGTTTGTGTGCTTCACCTGCTTGAACTGTGTGAAACACGATTGGAAGGCGTGTGCAAGAAAGAGATCATGTGGAGTAGGCGGCTGCAAGGGACGTCATCATCCGTTACTTCATCAGACGTCTCCTCCCAGCAATGAGCAGCTTAACACCGATGCCGAAGTTTTCGTTCCGCAACCACACCTTCATTTCTCTCGTGTGGGTTCAAACTTACCAGTGATGTTCAAGATCGTCCCGATTCGAATTCATGGTTTGGACCAGAAGTTCGTGGACACATTCGCTTTCCTCGATGACGGGTCGTCGTTGACAATGGTGGAGAAGGAGATTTTCGACGAGCTTGGGCTTGAAGGAAAGCCAGAAGAGCTCACACTCCAGTGGACGAAAGGAGTCTCGCGGCACGAGTTTTCCATGCGAACGACGGTGTCGGTTTCTGGCGTCAACAGCCGTAAACGACATTTCCTGAAAAATGTTTACACCATTAATAATTTGGATTTGCCAAGTCAGTCAATCGATGTCGCCAAGTTAAAAGCTTTATACCCGCATCTTCGAGGTCTGCCACTCACGGATCTCGTAAACGCCAAGCCCAAGATTCTTGTCGGATTGGATCAGGCCAAGTTCCTGTTAGGGCGTGGTCAGAGGCACGGTAAAAACGAGGATCCTTGTGCTTTGAAAACGCTTCTTGGCTGGATCGTGTACGGGAAGTCAGCTCCAACTGTTGAGGTCTCGTGCTTACATCAATTCGCTAAGCCTGCGGTCCAGTTGATGTTTCATGATGCTATCAATTTAGATGAGGACCTTCACGAATTAGTAAAGCGTCATTTTACCACAGAGGAATTCGGTGTCATGGCCCCCAGAGGTGACTTAGTAGGTCAAGAGGTCAGACGGGCAGAGGACATCATGACTCGGACTTTGAAGCTTGTCAACAACCGCTACGAAATCGGTCTTTTATGGGATGCAGATGATGTTAAACTTCCCGACAGTTATCCAATGGCTTTACAGCGTCTCATTGGATTGGAGAAGTCTCTGAAGAAAAGGCCGCATCTTCTGGATTGGAAAAATAAGCACATGCTTGAACTGGTGTCAAAGGGTTATGCGAGGATCGCTTCCGAAGAAGAATTACAGCAGAAGTGGCCACGAGTTTGGTACGCTCCCACCTTTGTCGTCATTAACCCAAATAAATTTCCGCCGAAGCCCAGGGATGTGGCTGATGTCGCTGCGAAAGTGTGTGGAGTCTCGCTCAATACCCACTTGTTGAAGGGCCCGGACAATCTCGTTCCTCTTCATGCGGGTATTTTTAAGTTTCGAGAGCGTGAAGTAGCCGTTAACGCTGATGTCAAGGAGATGTTCCACCGGATAAGCATTAAAGTCGAGGACCAACAGTGTCAGCGTGTCCTTTGGAGAAACGGGGATAGTTCTCAAAAGCCCAAAGTCTACATTATGCAAGTAATGATGTTTGGGCCCAGGTGTTCGCCAACGTGCTCTCAGTTCGTGAAGAACCATCATGCCAACCTGTTCCGGGAGGAATGTCCGGAAGCCGTTGACGGATTAACTAAGCGAACGTATGTAGACGACTACTTTAACAGCCACGATTCCATCGCTAAAGCCGTTTCTGTGACCAAAGATGCCATCCGGATTTGTAAGTCCATGAACTTCGACCTTGTGGGCGTTCAATCAAACAGTTCTGAGCTCCTGAAGCAAATGCCCGAGAGCCACGTGAATCCTAAGCTCGTTAGTATTGACCCGAACGAGTGTGATAGTGTCGTGTCAAAAGTGTTGGGTATGTATTGGCATCCATCCTCAGACTGCTTTACTTACAAGTTATCAGTTGATGACTCTCTGGAGAGGATGATGCTACCTGATGCTATACCAACCAAAAGAGAGATGTTGAGAATGATTATGAGAACTTTCGACCCGCTTGGTCTAATCTCTCTTTACATAATCCGTGGGCGTATTGTACTCCAAGAAGTATGGCGTGAGGGTTTCCTATGGGACGAGCCAGTGTCAGAGGAGCTAAGGATCCAGTGGACGAGTTTCATGAAGGAGTTGAGAAACATTGAGAGACTCAAAATTCCTCGACGTTACGTTTCGTGGAGTCCAGATGTTTCCAAGGTTCACCTAATCGTTTTCGCCGACGCTTCGGAAAAGGCCTTCTGTGCTGTAGCTTACTTACGTTTCGAGCACAACAACAACGTGGAGGTAGCTCAAGTTATGGCCAAGGCTAAGGTGGCACCAGTAAAGAAGCTGTCGGTACCCCGGTTGGAACTGCAAGCGGCAGTGTTGGCTGTTCGTTTAACCTCAACAGTTAAGAGTAGTCACACAATACGGATTGACGAAACATCATTTTTCTCCGACTCCAAAACAGTACTTTCGTGGATAAATTCGTCAACATACAAGTTTCCGTCTTTTGTCGCAGTGCGAGTCGGGGAAATTCTGGATTCGTCTTCAGCACGGCAATGGTTCTATGTCAGATCCTGTGATAATGTGGCTGACGACGGTACGAAGTGGTTCGATTCCTCAATGGGTAACCAAGAGTCGAGGTGGTTCAAAGGCCCAGGCTTTCTCAACAAGTCCATAGAGAGCTGGCCTATTACCCCGGGGAACGTCGTGGACAAGATCGGAATTGGCGAAATCTCAAACTCAACCTTTGTGCTTCACGTTAAGAATCCTTCAGACGCGGTCGATATTTACAACGAGCTGTCAGCGAGATTTCGCGCAAGGTGGACATCGTCTGTCAGGTGCCTGGCGTTCATGCTACGTTTCTTGGATATCATGTGTAAACGGCCAGTAAATAAAGAATCTTACATCACACCGGAAGAGTTTTACCGTGCGGAAAATTGGCTATTCCGAAGGATTCAACGGGATGCTTTCCCAGGCGATGTTACCTCTCTACGTTTAAAAGGAAAGGTCAGTTTCTCGAGTTCCATCCTGTCACTATCTCCATTCCTTGATAAAGACGGTACGATTCGGCTAAGTTCGAGGGCACAGAAGGCGAGCATTTCCTATGCGGCACGCAATCCTGCAATATTGCCAAAGAATCACCCGCTGGTGGATCTTTTTATCCAGCACCATCATGATCGCAACTTTCACTCGGGTTCAGCTTCAATCATCTCCGACATACGTGAGCGAGCTTGGATTATTAGCATTAGAGGGGCGGTAGAGAGGGTCAGATCCAGATGCTTCACATGTAAACGGCTCAGGGCCAAACCAGCGATGCCGATTATGGGGCAGCTCCCCGAAGCTCGCCTAGCTTTTAATTTGAGGCCTTTTACCCATGTCGGAGTCGACTGCTTTGGGCCACTTTTGGTCAAGTTTGGGCGAGGGACGGTGAAACGCTATGGGATGATCTTCACATGCCTTACCTTTCGTGCAGTCCAGCTTGAGCTTTTGAATGATTTGAGCTTGGATCACTGTACAATGGCACTTCGACGTTTCTTGATCAATAGAGTCGTCACTCGATTCCTGTACAGTGACAACGGGTTAAACTTCATCGGATCTAAGAACCAACTGGATAAGGACATCAAAGAGATGGAAAGTGGTCTCAGTGATTACGCTGCGAAATATGAGGGCATTTTGTGGCGTTTCATCCCGGCTTATTCTCCATGGATGGGAGGTGCGTGGGAACGTCTAATTCAATCCATCAAGAAAAGCGTCGAATTCGTTCTCAAAGGAGTTATCCCGCAAGAAGATGTCCTTCGAAACGCTCTAATGGAAGCCCAGGGGCAAATAAATCGCCGTCCGCTAACCCATATTCCAGTCGATCCGGAAGACCCCAAGCCCCTCACTCCGAACGCTATGCTTTTCGGTGAAGAGGACAGAGACGTTACGGCCCCCGGAATCTTCATGGAGAGAGATCACTGCAGCAAGCTTCACAGTCGCCGCACGCAACACTTAATGGCTGAAATTGTAAGACGTTGGTACGCGGAGTACCTACCCGTTATTACCAGACGGGGTAAGTGGCATACCAGTTCAAGGCAAGTGGAAGTTGATGACGTTGTTGTCATTATTGAGCCCAACGAGCTCCGCGGGGCTTGGCAGATGGGTCGTGTGGTGAAGGTGTACCCAGGTCCCGATGGAGTAGTGCGGATAGCTGACGTACGGCTACCGAATGGTACAATCAAGTCAAAGAGGTCAGTTGGTAGGCTCGCTGTTCTAGATGTACGGTCTTCACATTAGAAGTTCAGACGGCCCCCGGAATGTCATCGAGCTGAACAATAATATTCTAAAGTTTCCATTTTCATGCCATTATCGTTCATTTATTAATTTATAAATATCACTGAAATAGTGTTCTAACTCATTAGAATAACGAGTCGAGATTGTGCTGCCTTGGCAACTCCGTCCCTTTGATTGTGGCGAATTGTTTTTCAGTATGTCATTGCTGTAGGCGAATTCTTTTCCTCGTTTTTTTTTTAATTTAACGTCTGCCATAACCTCAAATACAATTGAATTTTATTCAAGTAAGGATAATCTGAGGTGGCGGTTGCTTTCTTATATTCCAGGTAAATCTGCGCGTTTAAGCTATTTAGAAAATTGAATTTAAATGTTATTATTATCAATAGATTAGAAGCCCACAATAGATTGAGCAGTATTTTATGTTTAGTTGCCCTGGCAAGCGTTTTGATAAGGCGGCACAATCCCGACCAATGTAAGTTAAATCTTGTGTATAAAATTGCGATTGAAATAGTTTATGTTTCGTTTATTTTTTAGAAAATAAAATTGAATTCCCATCGAGAGGTTGTCTACTAGTTTTATTTTCGTAGAACTCGATTGGGCCGGATAGTTTGATGATTATTTTTGGGGAATCGGATTGGTGCAATTTCTAATCGTCGCTGGAGCAACACTCAGCTTCAGGCATTGGATCAAACTTTTGCAAATGGAACTCTTGGCTCAAAGACGGGTCAATAATGGTATCCTTTTTATGGAGCAACTGATCTCAGGTCTGTTTGATGTACCTGACTTATTATCTTGTTTAGTACGAAACTTTAATGGGGGATCGCATTATCTGCGTAAAATAGAGTTGCTGCATGTTCCTCATCATGTAAACTTTCCTGACTTTAATCTTAACAAGAATCTTCACATATGTATGTGTATTAAACAGACTCGTTTTTGATTTCGATTTCCAACTTTCATTCCGTGAGACGACACCTGCAATTACACGCTGACTCTCTGCCATGCGGCATGCTATGCATGTAATTTTACAGTTTATTTTTATGCTTTCTTTCGCTGTTGAAGGTTTTAAAGCTCTGTATCTATCAGACTGACTATTGTAATTTCAAAAGAATCATGACTCAAAAGGATTGCTAAGCTATTGCCACCAGCAAAGGAAACACCTCAAGGAAATAGCTTCTGAAAACGATAGGAACTGCAGGTTCTTAAACGATGAGGTGTGAAACTAACGATTGTTTAATAGAAAAATGTGAGGTACTATTTCGTCAAACGGGGGATTATCTGGAGACCTACTTTATAGACAAAATATTTAAAAATTTCCTCACTCGACATTCAGAAGAATCTTAAAAAATTTCTTTCTCACTGTAGCTTGGTTTTCACGAGTGGGGCACAATAGATCTACTATAAGGTCTTGAAGCGTGATCTTATAAGTGACATTTAGGGTTTCCCGTGAACTCCTTTCTCCCCGAAAAATAAAACCCATATTCAATTATGTAGTTATTTTATTAACTGAGAAACGACAGTCTAAGGCAGACTTTTATGTGACTTATTTCCGGCACTGAATTGAGACTTGAATATTCTTATATCTAGTGAAGCCAAAGGGGTGTATCTTTGACCAGTTCTTCTGCTGCTACTGTCAACCATTTAATCAAAAGCAGTCCACTGTAAGATTAACCCAACAGCGCAAATAACTTATAGGTAAAGAATAAACTGAGTATTATATATCCTATTTCCTACCACTGTATTTTAAATATGAAGAGAGAGACCAAGGTTTTGTCAATGCGGGCTTAATATCTACACATTGTGTTTCCAAGTTCAGTTTACAACAAATGCCTAAACTCTGATTCCAAGCCTTGCTTAACCCTTTCGATCCCAACGTTGCTTGAGAGCAATTTTGCATGTTTAAAGGCTACCCATCCGCGTTCTTTTTGTTTTTGTTTGATGAAGCATAATGATAACGGTAGTCATATGTGTCTGAACGAAGTGTCATCAAAAAAACTCATTTGTGAATCATTTAGTAAAGTTATTTTCAAAAGAACTGCCGCAGTGTTGGCGAGTTTTTTTTCCGACTTCTGGAAGACGTTTTAATAAATTTATTTGCGTTTAGTTATGAGACCATACAATAAAGGATTGCCAAAAGAGAACACACAGCGAATTTTAAACTTCAATTGGGATGTTTCTACTGATAAAGAAAGTGCAGATCAGATGGAAGATGTTTCTGCAGTGTTGGAATAGAATTTGGAAGGAATTATGGAAAGAGGTGAAAGTATAGAGATCGGCCTTCTTGACAATATCATAGTGGAAGACGACGAGCAGGAACCTTGTTGTGTTGAAGACACTTGCTTCGAAAAAATATATGTGAAGACACTCAAATGGACATCAAGGTTACCTATTTGTAACTGCACAATGTGTTTGGAAAGAAGACTGTGTTTTGGAAGTAAATGTGAAACCAGTTCAACTTATATCTTCTTCCTTAGATCTGGCTGTTGGGGTTGCAGATGCAATTATCGCTTCCGACAATAAAGGCATGGGAGGAGTGGATCTAGCAAATATGCTGATGGAATTCTAAAAGCTCAAGAAAGTGTTATACATGAATCTTCTCTTTAGTGCCTGGGAACATCCGGAACATATGCGTGGCTGCTCTACAGAAAACATTTAAATTTGCTACATCCGAGGCAGAAGCATATTCCTCTAGTTAAATTTCAACTGGAAATCGCTGATGCACTTTTGAAATCTATGTATTCTGCAGTTTCTGTCAAAAGAAACGCGGCCGACCATCCAACGGTATGATAAAATGAAACATTGGGTTGTATTTAGTGAAAAAGGACGTTGCAGCTTGTGCAAGACAGGAACTCTAATGTTCAAATGTCTAAGTGTAAGGTCCATCTTTGCTGTAATAACAATAAAAACTGTTTTTTTTGTCTTTTCATACCTAATTTTTCAAAATAGAAAAATAAAATTGCAAACGATCTTCATTCATTCAAAAAAATAGAAAAGTTATACCACCATTGCCCAACGTTGCTTACAGGCAATTTTCTAAAGTGCCCAAACGGATGAAATTAAATTTTGCCTTGACACTTCTAGAATGATTACAATATGATTAGAAGTAAAACCAAATTTGAAGTCACAGAAAACAATTCGGGGTCGAATGGGTTAAATGCTGGTATCCTTGAAACACTTCGAGGCTTTTATCCTGTGTGAAGATTTTTCAGTTGCCATGCCAATATTCGATACTCGCTCCTTGTTATATGTAATTTTATTTATCATACAAATTATCAATATTCCCACGCACCGCATTTATCGCATTTTCCCCCGTTTCACCGAATGTTGTTATTTATTCTGTTAACAAGCATAACATTGATTAATGTGCCAATATCTATGATGATGATGACCATTGAATCCATCTCATTTATGTATATCCAATAAAAAAAAATACGAACGCCTTCACACAATAACTGGCGCATGTTTTTGACATCACAGAAGATATGTTTGAATGTGCGTGTGTGCGAAATTCCTTAATATGCCGCAAACATCTACCCCGGAAAAGAGCCCAAATATCTTATTGTTGTACAATAATATCTCTATTATTAATATCACACTATTGCCCGCACTGGGGGAATATCTTCAACTCATCGAATTCCTTCACGCGCAAGGACCGTCCCCCACCGACCTTGTGCCAGGCAAAACATAAAAAGTGTATAAAGTAAAATATTTTATGTCCACACTACGAATGTCTTGGACATAAAAACGAGTTAACTGTAGAACATTTCGCAACAAGGAAAAAATACGTTCCAGAGAAGAAATTCCCTCCTCGAAGACATTCAACACACAAGGAGCGTACGAGTATAAGAAAAAGGATAATATTGAAAATGTCCTTTTTTTCATGGAATTCTTTAGTGGAGACGCCTCAAAGTAATAAAATTTGAATAAAGGGATTCTTTTTTTCCGCTCACGTTCTTATCCTTTTTTTTTGTTGTTTTTGAAAAGTTTGCAATTTAGTTTCAGTATCTGTTTTAAATGGTCTATTAGTGCTGGAATCGATTTGTCAAAAAAAAGAAGAAAAAATCAAAGTACCCAAACCGTCTGAAAACAATTAAAGGTCAAAGTATGTACATTTAAACAGGTCACAAGTAAACCACCACCCACTAGCAACCACCCAGTCAATTTGCACACCCTCTCACTAGCATTCAACCCCAATCAACCCACTTTTGAAAACACCCGTCAGCGCATCGCCACCCTGACAATGCTCGGAGTGCGGGCGAGTGTATCGAAAAGCCAAAGAGTGTCTAAATGTCTGCGGGTGACATTCCAAACACCAAACAAATTTTATTATATCACGGATTGTGGGAGGGTGGGGTTAAGGGTTGGTTGCCCTTGCACGAAGTGCGAGTGTAGCGGCAGTAAATGAGTGTGGTGATTTTAATGTTGGAAATATGTACTATACGAATTCGAATATATGTACAACCGTTAATAATATTATAATATTTTGCCTGTCGTTTGACGGAGAGAATCCATTTGCGATCGACCTCTTTTTTTTCTGGATTTGAATGTGCGGATTGTCACTCTTTTGTAGAGAAAGAAAGATATTTGCATTTTTTTTGTCGGATTCCATCGATAGATTGCAATTGAAAAATTTTACTTCATGGAGAGCACATTTAGGAAATTCGCTTGTGGGGTAAAAATGTGCTAACGCGAACGGAAATTAACCCCATGAGTAATGGGTATATTCTATATTTTAAATGTAAACTTTCCTGACCTTAATCTTATCAAGATTTCCCTCGCACGTACATACATATGTGAATGCATTTTTTGTTATTACTTATTTAGTTAATGCCTGTGTTAGTGTTGTACTGTAGTGTTGCTGATCTGATAGTGCTGTAAAACAGAGGCGAGATTGTTGCACTAGATCAAAGGAAACATAAACATTCCCAGACTTGTTGGTTAGTATTGCACTATTAAGTTGTTGAAAACTCATCGAGAAAAAGGCGCCGACATAAAGCAGTGAGTTCATTTTGTTTTTTTGATATTCTATACATATTCTATGTTAAGTTTCAGTAAGTATGGCGATCGGGTTTCCCGTGATGGTGAGTGAAATTATTTGCGCAACTAAGTTTGTAGGTAGTCAATAGATAATGATTAGGGTGTAGGGCAACCCAGAATGAATATGTATTAGGAAGGATATCGTTAGGACAAAGTAAAGATAAGTGTTTAATAACAATCGAATAATTAAATGTATTCGTATTAAAATATAACCTTGATGTAACCTACACAACACATTGTACTCGTAATATTGTAAATTACTAACTTATCAATTCTTTGCACTTTTATATTATTCTATTATTTCTATTATTTCTATTTCGAATCTATGTATTATCTTTTATTTCGAGTTCTCTCACATGTAATATTTGCATTTTGCTTTGTTGGTATATTAATTAATGTATTTCTCATCCATTTGGATTTCAACTAGCGTAGTGACAAGTATTCGGCTAGGCACGCACATGCAATTTTCGTCGCAAAAAGTAAAACATATAACTTTCAATGTAAGTGTGCGCACATAACAACTAGCAATCGCAACATTTAAAAGTCTGCGATTTGTTCTATTTGTCTTGTCGCATGTCTTTAGTGATGAAATACCTCTTTTCAAAATACCTTCGCCCAAAATACCTTTTTCTAAAATACTTTTAGAACAAAATACATTTTTTGAAAGTTTGGATTATTCAGAGACCCTTCCTCAATAATTCACAAAAAAGTCATATTTTGGATTTTCTGGATTTGTTACTTTTCGTGGGGTATGAACCTCGAAAACGTTTCCTTAAATGATCGATTAGATGGAAAAACTGAGGAAGATTGAAGAACGACGTAGGAAATTGTTCTTCAATTCCATGGCTCCGTAACAAATATTAAATCATCACCTGAACTGCTCGAAATGAGCACCGTGGTGTAGTGGTTAGTGCTTTGGACTACTATGCAATGCTGCGTGGGTTCAATCCCAACCCAGGTCCAATACCTAAAAGTTTTCCACGGTGCCACCTCTTTCGAATATCTGGCAAGCAATCAAAGAGTATCATTTGTCACGATTGAGCTTCTCAACTCGCCGTTCGGAGTCGGCAAAAAACTGTAGGTTCCTTCCATTCGTGCAATAATATATCACAAACACGCACACACAAATGGTAGCGAGAAGCAGGCACAGGTTCACCCCGAGCTGTAGCGACACCTAAAGTAACAATTAACAAAATAAGGTTAGGTTAGATAAGGAAGGGTGTGTGATTGAACGAGCAATCATTTTCACTCGGAGACCCGAAGGTCCATTGTGTTTTGTACATATTCATTTATTTATTCAATTATTAAGTTTATTATTATTTAATTAAACAAATATTATTTTTTTTCTTTTTATATAAAATTCTATATAAATCATATTAAATGATGGTTTTGATCATAGTTTTCCTTCAAATGTAATCTAAAGCTCAAAATGTTCATAAAATCTTTCAGTTGTAAGATATAGGTATGTAGTTTAAATATTAAATCTCTGAGCAAGCTGCATATTATTAAAAATGTGTAAAAAGCCGTTATCTATGAAAATAAAATATCAATCTATCTATTTCTAAACTTATTTGCTGGATAACAGCGTTTTGCACAGACACGTTTTTGGATGCGTTTGCACAGACTGTTAACATAATCCTTCTAACATCAAGTGTCCTCATGAGCAAACGTGCTCGTAAGGACGAATCGGAAAGAGTATCGCTGGCTTGCCTGGTCTATCCACAATGCATAGCATCTTGTCGGTTCTTACTCTATGCGTGGTCAGGTCACAAAAGCAATATTCGTTAACTAATTACACATTGACTATGAGCCTTACTAGTCTATTTTATTCTGTTTAGCCATCAGTACTCGTAGATCGGCAAAGGATTCCCTTTCTCTAGGTTTCGAGATTCGTAAGTGCTTGTCAAGTTATGCCAATGCGTATGCCAACTTTCGTTCCAGCGATGTAAAGTTAATTAGATTCATGGCGTAAGTTTTCAAATATCCTTCCACTTACAAAATGTTAAACTTGTTACATTCAAATGCCTGATGAAATCATTTTATTTCCTGGTAAACATTGAAATGTGCCCGACATCGTGAACTCGATTATTCTCCACAACTTCTTAGATTTCCTTAAGAATCCCACACAAATTTGTACTTTTCCTTCTGGTACCGCACAAGGAAAATCAATTGGCAGGGCAAAATCAACCCCAGCATTTTTCTGCCACCATGATATTAAAAACGGATTAGCATCATGTTCTCGTTCAAAGCAATAACGCTGGCTATGCCTGCGACTCCCTGGCACCCCTCATGACGACGCACGAGTCCACTTTTGTCCCATTCGAAGAGCAGATGATGATGATGATCATCATCTTATTAAAAGAAGTATCTGTATATCTATGGCCCGAAACTTTGGTATTTGTAACCAACCGAAAACAAAACGATGTAAATAGAGAATCAAAATACAATGGATCACGGGGTGAGCTGAGAGCTGATGCTGCTGGGCAGGGGTGATGAAGATGAAGAATGGGAATGCCATGGAATCGAATTAATAAACATCCTGAAAGTAATGAACTCAGTTCAACTCGTCTGTGTTACCCTTGCCCCTCTTGCAACAGAACTGAAAATGATATTTGGGATTTTAATAAAATTTCAAATCATCATCGCTGTGTGTGACTGTGAGTGTACGAGTGCGGATATAATAAAGAAATTAATTTAATTTCATTATTATAACAATGGTCACACGAATTTCATTTGAACTCGTAGTTGTATCTGTATCTCTCGGGTGGGTATTTATTTTCATAAATCGAAGGGGGTGAGCGCAACTCGCAGCCACCTTCTTCGCTCTGGGATGTATTTAATTTATTGGAATTATTTATGGTACATGTCCTTGCCAATGACCGAGAGAACGGTGCCAATTGTCAGGAATCCCTTAGTTCTGTGAATTTTGGAACTTTTTAATAATGTGCAACTTTTTCAATTTTTCATTTCATTCCTAGGTACCTTGGTTACGATGAGAAAAAAAGGGGTGGATAAAGCGGAAATATGTTTTGGTGACAGTAATCTTCTTGGTTTGGGATTAACCGGGGACGAACTCGTGGAGGATGAGGTTTTAAGATTTGATCTGTTTTTCTGGTTTTCAGCACGTGCGTGTCATTGGTTAAAGTAACAAATTTGTCATTCGATTTTAAGTGATGGGGTGCGTTTAAATTTTGGAATTCAAATTGCAATAAAGTGGAGGTTTTTTGTTGGGATGAATATTAAGCAATTATCGTTAGACTAATGCCCATTGAATGTGCTTAACTCTGGTTGTGGCATGTGTCATGATTTCGAAGATTATGTCGGTTTTTATGTTTTCATTTATGCGAGATGACATATTGACAGTTACTCTAAACTGAAACTTCAGGGACCTAACTATGTTCGACTTAAAAACTAAGGTTATCAGAAAATAAATTAAAATAATTTGATAGTAATCAACATTGGCGTCAACTGTTAAGTATGCCTACCGTCAGAATCGTCTAATTTATCCATCATTATTTTTGTTCTCTTCTTTTCGGTGCAATTCTGCCAAGATTTTTGTATAAATAAGTTTTTTAGCTGAACCCGTGCTCGCCTTGCTTTGCAATCTAAAGGCTTTCTAGTGGGAGCGAAGAAACATCAGAGTATTTATCCAAGTCCATAAAATTGTGTGTGTGTAACTTAAAAGACGGCATCACATGGCCCGGCTGCTCAGATGCCTTTTTGTAAATGAATTGAACACTAGTTTATAATGGTCTATTTAAATCAAAACTCCGATATGGTTTATCCTGCTGGGGTGGCACACATTCCAA
This sequence comes from Brachyopa scutellaris, assembly GCA_949775065.1. Classification (NCBI taxonomy): domain Eukaryota; kingdom Metazoa; phylum Arthropoda; class Insecta; order Diptera; family Syrphidae; genus Brachyopa; species Brachyopa scutellaris. The sequence goes on along the minus strand of OX459114.1, from coordinate 123,473,219 downwards.
TAAAGTAGATCCTCTATTAATTAAACAAAAACATGCACTTAGGATTATACATATGTCGGGTCAGTCGCCGAAGCCCAAGTATGGAGTCAGAAATCTTAAAATTCTTCCTTTAAGACATTTTTACTGTTTCAAAGTCCTCAAGATATTTTTATTAGATCAGGGTACTCTGCCGTCAGGCTCTATGGTAACTACAACCTACGCGTTAATACCGAGCAGGGCTGCCGTTTCAATTTTTTGCTTGGGAGTATAATTCGATCCATTTGAGCAGTACCCCGCAGTACTCTGGGCTGAGGTTTCCATTATGAATATTGCGGTAAAAAAATGATTTTTTTTATAATTTTTGTTTAATTTAAGTTAATTTAAGATATTCTGTATAAAAGTGTTTGCGAAGAAACTTATTTTACTATTTTTTTAAGTTTTTGATTTCCACTACAAAAATATATGCAATTTTATTTTTTATTAAACCAGTTGAGGAAATAGCACCGCAGAGCCCGGGTACTCCTGCTAGATCATGACTGGGGCAGCTACCCATAGTTTTTTTTTAATTTCATGCAATTTTCTTATAAAATTATAATTTTTTCCTATTTTAAGGTTAGAATTGAACAAAGAAAGTTTATTTCCTCGCAAAAAAATATTATATGTGTGCTATTTAGACCATAGATTATGTTAGGTTAGAAAAGTCGCTTGCAGTAGGCGCAATTTCACCCAGAGGCCATAAAGGTCCATTGTGACTATTGTGGATATTGGAGCACGCATTTGCGACAACCATTTCGATCTTATAATGAATCTTTTTAGGTCTTGTAAGCGGTATCCTAGCAAGATCGATCAGGCAGTCGAAGAACCGCGTTGTCATACAAGACAGGCGCCGTTCTTGGGGAGCCGGGCAGTGACATAGAAGGTGTGGTCATCATGGTCCATGCAGTTTCTGCAGAAGTAATTTGTAAGGATACCGTATCTACTGGCCATGTTTCCTTTTGTACAGTGTCTGGTTAAAACACACCTTTAGACCAGAAATAGGCCAAAAAAAATATTTATCGCATTTTCATAATGGAAACCAGCCCTCTAAAATGTAATGGCAGCTGGAATATACGAGTACGGGTTTGTTTTTTAATAGTTTACAATATTTGTAAATCACGAATAGCAAGCATTTATTTTTTTATTACAATATTATTTGAATTTGCATTGGAAGCTCAATTTGTACTTTGAGCAGTATAATCTAATTTTGGGCAGTACGGAGTACGGGATGATAAAATAGCAGTATAATACTGCTATTGCAGTACTTTCGGCAGCACTAATATCGAGTATATTGCAATAGTACCGAAAGTCAATAAAGCACTTTTTTCCCGTTTTTATAAAGTTGTTATAATTAATTGTTGCTTATTTAATTGTCTACCAGTTTGTCTTAGACGCGAGAGGAAAGAATCAATCCTTTTAAAAAACATTCGTATTTGGCTCTTTTCATTGAACCATTGTGGAATTGAAAATCTGTTGACTCCTATGATTTGATTATTTGTTCTTTTGCTCATGCTTCCTAATACTTGAACTTGCCATTAAAAGCTTTTTATTATTATTTAAATTGTTAGTCCCCATCTACACGTTAATTTTATTTCTATGTTTTAATTTAATGGTGCATTCGCCTCTTATCCTTCTGATAATAGAATGCTCCTAACTATTTTGTGTGAAAACTCTTATAATTATCTCGTATTATAAAACTTTTATGTACTGTTTTATCACAAAATAAAGTTTTCTTAAACTTAATCTAATCTTAAATCTTAATAAATTAATTTTGTTAATTACTTCAATAAATAAAAAAAAAAAATGAATTTTGTTGATTAATTGCATTTTATCAATATCGTTTGAATGTGTAACTTTCAGCCCGTAAGTGCAGAGTTTATAGTTTTCAAAAACCAACATGCTCTAAAATGTCATAAAACGTTATCTAGGAATAAATACATGTTTGCCGGAACCGCATCCTGTCAACACTGCCGCTTCTACCAGATTTCGTTGCAGAGTTGTAACTCTAAGGCCATTGCCACATGAGTTTCTTTTTCCAACCTTTAGTTTGAATTTATGTGATGGAAGCCCTTAAGCAGAAAGAGAATTTAAAAATCTGACCAGATAGCTGGTTGCTACTTCTTGGCCCATAGCCCAATTGATTGAAATGTAGTCTGCACTTTGACCATCAAAAAAATAAAAAATAAATATAGGGCGTCAGCAGTCCTATACAGAACCAAGCCTAGCTTCTCGCAATCATTTGTGTGTGCGTGTTATTTTTTCCACGAATGGAAGGGACCTACAGTTTTTTGCCGACTCCAAACGGCGAGTTGAGAAGCTTCTCATGACAATTGATACTCTTTGATGCTTGTCAGACATTCGAAAGAGGTGGGCACTGTGAAAAACTTTTAGATGTTTGCGGCGGGATTCGAACCCAAGACCGCTGGCTCAGTAGTCCGACGCACTAACCACTTGCGCTACGGTGCCACTTTGACCATCAACAGGTGCCAATATCTCGCTTTTAATTGCTGCAGATTGATCATTTAGAGCTCGCTCACAAAGCCAAGGATTCTCACGGCTTGTAAAGTGATAAGTTCTTCGGTAGAAGACACTGTTTGGCACAAACAATATGATAAATGTACTTTTCCATTTTCTTCCCAAAGCGTTCCTCCACCAATTTTAAGCAACAAATCAGAATCTTGTATTTGGATTGCCGCCTGTTCGTGCTTATTGATGGTCAAGTGCATTTTAATAACACTGGACACTTCAGCTCTTGTGCCTAATAATTCATAATTTTCCTTATGAATATGCAGTTTTTTTTTTACTATTATCTAAGAACCAGTAGGCTGAGCAAAACACGGGATAGCCTATGTCCTTCCCGGATACTTAAGAAACATTTCAAGAAAGTTTAATCGAAATCTGTCCAGTGGTTCTCACGCCATTATGTTACCAACAAAAAAAAAACACGTTCAGTTTTATAATATTTATAGATAAGTTGTCCGATACAGGAGTTTATTTAGGAAATTATATAAAAAGTAATTGGCTTTGGTTTTCGAGCTTCAACACACGTATGTATGCAGTTACTTAAGCACCACACACAACTTATTTATACTTTATTATGATTATTGAAAAGTGTGTTTCAGAACTGTTTAGAGAGAGCTTAGCTCCCACAGTGCCCGGGTGCAACTTGGCTGAGTTATAGCATCTCATCCATACCGAGTTCACAGAAAAATCGCAGAGAAATCGCAGCTAGAAAATCGTGCAATACGTGGAAGATTCTCTGCCGTTATTTGGTCTTTCTTTATTGAGTGCCACATTCCACAAGTATGTGCTCTGGAGTTTCATTGGAAAGTCTATATGAGCCCCCATCTGAAAAATTAAACTTCCTCAGAGTGCGGACTTGTGGAGTTTTTCTTAAGACAGACTCTGAATCTCTTCAAGTTGAAGTTCGTTCGCTTCCTTAGAACGTTGGGTATTCCGTTAGCTTTTAGGTGGAAAGTGATGCTGACAACATTTGTGTCCGCCTAAGAGAGTAGTCCGTTCAAGGGATAAACACAATTTTTTCTAAGAAAATGATCTTTATTTATCAAAATATAGACAAAAACAATGTAACTTTATTTGAAATGACGAACAAAACAAAACCAAGATTAGGAATCCTCACAACGGCCTTTGGTCGCAGCTGATAGTTGAGAAGGAAGGAGAATCCCCCTCTCAACTCCTGTGCAGCTGCCCGGTATTCTCCTCCTAAAAAAAAGATTCTGGGAGAATATTTCTTAATAGACCTTCAATATATTTCCTCAGCGAATATCAATAAAATAGGGAAATCTATTCAACTTTTAAAATGAAGTGAAGTGAAACTAATTGAATTCGAAGTGAAGTGAGCAAGTATGTTTCTTTCAAATTCAAATCAAAATAAAAATAAAAACTCAGTGTGAAGCTACGAAGAATTTTTTTTTGTTTTAATCCGCCTAATGGAATTAAATTAAAAAATTTTTTGTAAATATGCATGTCCGCGTCCGATCAAGGGAGTTTTCGGTTAAGGGAACGTTAAATGTATGCAATCTGAAACATAAAACCTTGGTTGGGAAAATTTGTCCGTCTAAGCATAGGTCCGGCTAAGGGAGCTGTCCGTATTCGGAGATTCTACTGTACTGAGTTCTGATAGCCTTCCCAGGTGTGCGAAGCTTCTTTTTTATTGTATGTTTTTATATACTGCAGAAGGGTTATGGACCCACGAACGGCATGTACATATACATATCTATATCTATATCCATTTCCTAAATTCCAATTCGAGGTACGGACACAATGTGAGCTATAATTCTGTCTTAGGTACACTTATGTAACCCATTTCTTTAAAGTCACTCCTTCTTCCTGAACGTTCTAAGTACATGCCAACTAAACTGAGTACACCTGCAAATTTAAATATATGTACTCGTAGTCGTTACTCGTGTAATGAATTACTGATTAATTCGTGCCACAAGTTTCCAGTTCAATACAGCAACTCCTTAATTCGAATCAACCTGTGCGATTAATTAAAATCGTGATCGTCATACAACCGCACAACATAATTTCCAATTTAATTAAAGTGACATTAGACTCAATTAATATGCATAATTAGTGCAAATTTTACAAACGCAACCACACCCACCTACCTAGCTACCCACGTTCATGCAACACGACGACGAATGACTATTAAAATATCTTAAGCTTAATCCTTTTCAGGATAACAACTTCATTTGAATTTCTACACTTGACTGAATTGTGGAATCCGTGGAAGTCGTGGAATTTCTGGTGTCTGCAGAGAACACGATGGAAAGAAAGTTGCGGTTCAACGGGTGAACCCTGAGGAATTTCAACAATTTAATTAGACATTTAAAGGGAATTGAAAAATTATAATATAATAGTTTTAATTTTTATATTTTTTCAGGGCACACCACAACTAAACGAAGCAATTAGGAAAAAGAAAATGTTTTTGAAAAAAAATATACTCCTCTTAGTGCAACCTGTACAGAACTATATGAGGTACAAACGGATTGACATACATAGAAACAAACCATCAAAGAAGGAGAAAAAGGACTTTTAAGTGTTTTTGCTTTCGGTAAAATAAATTATATCCTTTGTGAGAAAGCATGACGCATTTTATGGGAAAAAGTACATGTACTTGCTTTTTTAATCACTGTACCGTGTTTTCCGTTTACAGATTCAGGACTGTTCGGTATGCATGAGAAAATATATTCATTTCCTTTGGTTTGCAGTGGAGAGAGACAGAGTTTTTCCTTTTTTTATTTTCCCTTAGTTTTTAACTGAAAAAGATAAAGATGTAAACACAGCCAAGAAAAGTGCATTAGTTTTGTAAAACTATGATGAGGTGTGTTTAAGCTTACTTTGATGTATGGGAGAGGGGGAATCACCTCCGAGATTTAGGTTAACTCATATTAATTGAAGTATGGACACTTGAACTGTTTGCTTTCGAGTTGCGGCACATTAACATAATACTCCAAATGATAGGCACATAATAGAACCAACAAATGTTAGGATTCAGCTCCCTAGGGAGATACGCTTTGTTTTTTGTTGTTAAATGAAAAGCCTTTCTGAAACATATGAAACTATCCATACGGTAGGTATTGAATATGGTTGGTTTAACTCGACGTACAAAAGATAAACGATAACGAATCAAAAGATGGCCAAGGCTATACAACCAATTTGGCCTGAGCGACGAAAGGAAACATTTTATTTTGCAAGGTTGCCAGTTCAAGTGCTAGTACACGTACTAGAATTATAGCAAATCCTAAAAAATCCAGACAGTTCTCATCGATTAGTGATATGCAATCCATGGAGCAAAGCATTTCAAACGATCATTCGAAAAAGATAAAATGAAGAAGGCAACATTTCAGCTCAAATCCAATAAAGCTACTCCGGGAACTGCTCTGCTCTGTTTTGTGGAGACCTAAGACCTTAAGTCAATTAATTGGTTGATAAATGCGGGTAAATGCCTGTTCAACCCTTCCATGGAGTTATTTAAGATGATCGTTAGCAGTGTCACTCTCTGGAATGTTCATTTAACTATTAGGTTAGTGTCTCTGCTGTCTGAGTAGGAGTTAAAACAATTTCATGTAGCTAAAGCTGGTTGTACACTTTCGTTCTTCATTCAGTGTTTATTGTATTTTGCTCGGTAAAAGTACACCGAACAATACACAACGAAGAAGAATTCACATTATATGGTTTTTTCATCCAGTTTGCTCTTTGTATCAAAAGGGATAACATCACATTTTGGCAGTGGCAGTGTTTGGGTAAAACATCACACGGAAAATTCTAAACAACTTGGAACTTCTTGCGTACTTGTTTGTTTTTCAAACGTTGTTCGGTTTTGTCATTTACACTTTTGTTGTTCCGCGTACGTCTGACGACGAACAACGAACACCGGGTAATGGAACGAAAGTCTCTGAAAACTGTCTGTTACACTCGTACAAGTAAACATAAGTGTAACATTTTCCTGGGCTCTGTATAAGCAATTGCAGACTAAGTTAACTCGCAAAGGATCCTCAATTTTGTTCACTCATTCAGATTGGGATCAGAAAAACCTCTGCAGCTTAAGTCCCAGTTAAGATGATACGCGAATAACTAAATCAGAAAATCCAATGATTCAGGTTTGTTAGCCGTTTTTGTTTACTACATTTTTATTAGGTCGTCAACGACCACGCCATCCTGAAAACATCGGTCGGGCGCGGTTAGTACTTAGATGGGTGACCACTTTGAAACACCGCGTGTTGTTGATATAGGAGTAGGAGTAGGGGAGTACCGATAAATAAATCGACTCCATGTGGTAACACAATGGACCTTAAGTGTCTAAGTAAATCCAACCAGAGTGATGGGGATAACCACCTTAACCTAACCTAACCTGTATGTATGTATGTATGTATGTATATTTTATTTAGTTATTTAAACTATTATAACAATCATTTATGTATATAAAGCTATTTACAAAGTGAATTTACATATATGAGTTTAGGTAACAATGAAATAATACATAATAAAGTTATTTACAAAAGTTAATTTACATAAGTATATGAATTCAGGTAACTGTTTCTTTAAAATATAAAACTAGCATTTTTTTAAATCTTTGTAATATGGTTTCATTTTTTAATTAAAGAGGCAATTCATTATATAATTTTAAGCCTCGGCACAAGAGCATATTTTGAGTCCTTGAATCTCTATAAAGCTGCAGTCGGAAGTCAGAATTGGACCTTAAGCTATATGGCTGAGCATCTCTTATATACAGCAAATTTGATGACAGATATTCCGGCACAATGTTGAATTTCATTTTAAACACAAACGTTAAGACATTAAAGACAATACGTTGCCTGACGTTCAACCATTTAAGACAGGATAACATCCATGTAGTAGGGGAACGAAAGCTACATCTTAAAATAATTCTCATTGCTCTGTTTTGTAGCACTTGCAGACGATTTATGTGTTCATTATTTCCCATAAAAAGAATTGTTGAGCAAAATTCAAAGTGAGGTTTGATTATGGTATCATATGTATTGACAGCACAAATTGTGGTTATAAACTTTCGGATTCTTTTGAGGAAACCAATTTTTTTAGCGATTTTTTTTGTTATGTAAGTCATGTGACTGTTAAAGTTCATTTTGCTATCTAGTATCACACCGACGTATTTTACTTCTTCCACTTGCTCAATTATTTGACCGTCTATTCTTAAGTTGATACATTCATTTCTATTTATAGCCATACATTTAGTTTTATTTACATTTACTTTGAGTTCATTGAACTGTAGCCACTCACACAGATTTTTAAGACCAGACTCCATAGACTCCTTAAGCACACACACATCTTTCCCACTTACAAACATTAAAGCGTCATCAGCAAACAGGGACATCTTACATTTCTTTAACACTCTACATATATCATTAATATACAATAAGAATAACAGAGGACCGAGTATAGTTCCTTGTGGTACGCCAAAACATGTATTACTATCACTTGATATTGCACTTTTGATATTTGTTCTTTGGGTTCTGTCGGATAAATAAGACTTAAACCAATTAAGTTCCGGGCCTTTAACGCCATATAAATATAACTTTTTAGCTAATAGTTCTCTGTCAATTGTTTCAAACGCCCTTTGAAAGTCCAAAAACAGTGATAAAATCTTGTTTTGTCTATGCCTTTGCTCTTTAAGGTTCATCACCAACCAATTAAGGGACGTTTCACACGAGTGGTTATGTCTAAAACCGGATTGATTTTCGATTAGGATTCCATTATCACACACGTATTTATAGAATTTATCAAAAGCACATTTTTCTACTATTTTTTCTAAAATTGGCATCATGTTTACTGGTCTAAATTTGTCGCAAGCTTTTGTTCCCGATTCTTTAGGTATTGGAATAACCGTCGATTCTTTTAGGTTTTTTGGGAATTCACCATTTAAAAAAGATTCGTTTACGATTCTTAGAATGATCGGACCGACAATATCAAAACAATCTAGTACCATTCCAATATTGATATTAAAGGCACTTTTGTTGTTAATTTTTTTACATATACATAGTTCGCAATTCATCTATGCCGATTTGTCTAAATTTAAACACGCACTGAAAATCCATTAAGTCCAGACAGTAAGAACAGTTATTTACAGTAAACCATTTATTATCACAGATATTAGTTCTCTTTTTTATTGTTCGCTCTTTTACACATAACATGAAGTTTTCTTGTAATAACACGGACAATACGTTAAAGTCAGGGTAACAAATTAATCGAGCACATTTACGACTGATCATGTCTCTGAATCTATTTTTTCGATACTTAAATATATCCACAAACCTCAAGTCTATTCTATTATTTTTATAATTTATAGGTACTTTTATCACAATTGACTCGTGATCACTTAATTTTAATTCAGGGATCGTATCTGCCCAAATATTTCTCCCCGCGGATATTATTACGAAGTCAACTAACGTTCTCGAGAATTCCGTAATCCTTGTTGGTTTGTTTATAATTTGTCGGCAATTATTTATTACCAAAATTTCATTAAACACTTTTGAATAGGTATAGTTGGTATACAGTTAATTTATGTTGAAATCCCCCAGAACAACCACATTGGGGTTTATATGCAGCACACTATCAATCCATTCCGAGAATACAGTACAAAACTCACGTTCTGATCCACTCGGAGATCTATAAAATATTGCAACAATTTGGCTAAACGGAAGACCATCTCTTATATAAAGGATAACGCCACCGGTGTGGCTACTCATACTATCGCAACGCACGATTGTATTATACTTCGTTAGACTTATTTCACAATTTTGAATTTGATCAGTTAAATGGGTTTCACTAAAAGCGAGAACATCAAACACATTATCATCAACTAAAGACTCGATTTCGTTAAAATTATTTCTAAGGCCTTGAACATTAACACTCCAATAGGACAGTTGCGTTAGTTGCTAATATTGGGCTCTTTCTTTAAGCACTTTGATTTTACGCATAAAAACAGGACAACACTTGTCATTCGCTTCATGATCACATTTAACATTTAATTCTAAGGAGTCATTCATTTTAACACAGTTTATGCATTTTGATTCAGTACTCCTACAGTCTTTGACACTATGTTCCTCGCCACATTTAATACACGCTATTTTATTTTTACAAACACTCGCTTTGTAATTAAAACCTTGACAATTAAAACACCTTCTTAAATTGTAGTATTCTCTAACAAACCAATTAACCCATCCTATCTTTAAACTCTGTAGCTCCATTATTTTATTAAACGTATCACCATTTACTTCAATAACTGCATTTAAATTTCTCCATTTGTTATTGTTTCTAAAACACTTCACTAGTTTTATTTCACAATCGTTTAATTCCAAGTTTTGTTTTTTAATTTTATTAACGATTTCATCTTCATTTTCGTCACTCTCTAAATTCATAACGCATATTTTTGGTTTAGACATTTTCGGGACAATTACATTATATTCTTCTTTTAATATATTCTCAATTTCATTTTTAAGTTTTTCAGAGGATTGTTTATCACCACACTTAATGGCAACGCCGCCGCTATTCTTATTCACCACATTGTTAATATTTATACTAGTCGGATCTTTTGACAATTTTATTTGTTTCCTCGTTTCCTAACCTAACCTATTATGTCGTTTCGTTGCCTGTTCGGTACAAATTTTGCTATTGCTTTTACACTAACTTTCCCATGAGCTAGAGACTTGAAACTTTAAACATAGCTCAGAACTGGATGACAATGCAATATTAATTTGCTTTCTTGTCTGTCACTTCGTTAGGGTTCCGTACGGAATTACAATCGCAAAAAACACTTAAGATATGCAACGTTTTTCTTGTAATTTTTATATCTGTGATTATATGCTTAACATTTTGCATTGGATACTTTAAGGCCATTCAAAATTATTTAGCGTTCACTTATGATTATAGCTATAGCACATAGTTAATGTAACTAATGGTAATTTTTTGGATTTTGTGTTTTAATTTTTGAGTTTTAACGAGAAGGGAGTGAACAAGATGCTAATTATAAAATAAAATATATACACATATATAATAATAAATTTTTAATATACCACATATTTAAACAGACTAAAAATTATAAAATCATTTTTCCTAGCCCCGTCCTGAATATTTGCGATCGTGAATTTTGAAAAACTATGAAAACAGGTATTTGTAAGATTTAAATAGAAAAACGTGGGGCGTGCATACAAATATCGAAATTGAGACTAGCTCCGAGAAGAATTCAAAATGTCTGCCATCACACAGTTTTTCGTTTTGAAATTTCATTATGAACACACATTTTTAGTACAGTAACAGCAAATGTGCCACCCACAGCCACAGTACTTGAAGAGAAAATCCAATCTGCAACTTGATATCGTGTCATATCAGTATAACGGTGTTTTCCGCTATCTGGTTTTATTTAAATTTAAATTAGATTCTATTTGTACAACTGTCGCGTCAATGTAAACCTACAATGTCACTTTTCAATTAACACCATTCCTAAAAAAAACGACAAGCGAACGCCAAGCTCACATTTGCCCATTGACGAAACCAAAAAATGACAAGGATTCAGAGACAATTATTCTGAAAAATATTTGTTTATTTTTTTTCGTGATCATCATTCAGAGAGTATATGTGTAGAGTGTAGGTGTATGTAGTGCCACAATCACAGGATAAGGATGTACAATGTACATACGTATGAAGTTACATACATATACACGCAGGATGTACATAATTCCATTCAGTAACTTTCTCAGCGATTCTTTTTTTCTTTTACAGAATTTGAGCAACAAGGACATCCACTTCATTTTTAATTTTTGTTGCTGTCACAGAGTGATTCAGCTAACCAAGGATGATATCCTTATATAGGGACATTACCGAAGCAGAACATAACAAAAATCTTGTTTTGACACTTTTTCGCTTCAAGGATTCTGAATTGGCACCAATTATGATGATGACGAACACATCCGCACAATGGTAATGATTTCGATTTCAAATGTAAGTGGGGCGAAATCAATGAAAAAAAATATAATGCGTGGGTATACTCGCAAACATGTGTCCGTTTTCACCCCCCAAATGTTGGCCGTGAATTTGCCATTCATATACGCTTGAAAGTGAAATTAATCAAGCGATTAACCATTCAATCGATGGATGTGAAGGTATTCCAATTATTGATTAATTCTTTTCCTTGCATATGAGTACGAATATCATAAGTGCCACCAAAAAGGATATGCCACTCGCCTTTGTACTGGGAATCCTTTTCTATCCAATCTAGATCTACGAGTCGATCTCCCTTTGAATTGCTGTCTGCCTAATGAAAACATGTTTATTTATTTTATTTCGATAAATCACCCTCAAGAAAGCATATCATGATATGCGGCATGAGAATTTTCGTCCTTAACCGTTTGAGGTCGTTTCTGTTATTTGTGATGAAAATTCGACGATACGATTGAGGATCTCTCAAGTGGTGGACGGTGAACAATAGGCCTCCCAAGATATAAAATTTGGCCAGTAGCAATTCAAAAAAAAAAAAAAATGATATGTGTATTTATTCGTCAATAAAAGTATTATCCTTTTTGTGGTTCAACAGACCACAGAAAAATGCCGGATAATGAAGAGGGGGACGAAAACATATTGCACTTGTGTGTGGATAAGTTTTCCACTTGAGTGAATCGCCTGCGAAGCGTTTCGAGACGAGACTCCTGTGATAATCGTCTTGTCTCCTTTTAGGACGTTATTTCGAATGTTGTTGATGTTTTTTTCTGTTTTTTTTTTTTAGCATTGAGGGTGAAGTTGTTGCCTTTTTGGCAATAAAATGATGATTGCAAACAATTAAAATTTAATTCGATTACAATCTATTTCTATTGCGTAGTTAGAGGGATAGTTAAGTGTTTGTGCGCAACATGGGTGGTAGGACATAATTGAGGGGCATCGCATCCCAATAACAAATGCCTTTGTTGTGCAATTTTTTCATTATTATTAATATCCAAATGGAGTCGTGAAGATGACTTGTGGATAGTAAGTAGATACAATTAAAATTGCGGAGTGATATTAAGCTCTTAATTGTAGCTTTTTGTTATAGGAAATATATTTGGAACTACCCATACATTTAATTCAGAAAACTTTTTCGGTTCAGAATAAATTTAGCCTTCTGACCACCATTTAAGTGATCGCTGATGAAATTTTCTCCATGTGCTGTAAAAAAAAACCTACTAGAGGCGCTTTCTTATCGAAAAATGTTGTTGCCTTTATAATATCAAATCACCACGGTTGCCATGTTGCCTATTATCCAATCAGAACTATTTTTTTAAGATCAGTTGCTTGAACGTCTTTATTTTATGAAAAAACATTGATCTTGACGAACGAAATTCCATCAAGAATTCAGGACCATTTATCAAGTTTGTGCCGTTATTCCAATGAAATTAAAATTTCAAAAAAGTCGCCTACAATGTATGTATACTATACATATATGTATGTATGTATATGTGTATGGTTACAGCTTAAAATATTTGGGAGGGTGGATATTTTGGGGGTTCTACCTTGGGTTGATAGCTGCATTCAATTAGGAGAATCAGCAAATGCAGTAGAATCCGCTTAAGACGCTCACGCTTAAGACGCTATCCCGCTTTTAATGGTCTTTTTCTCCGGTCCCTTCATTCAGACTAGAATTCGTATTAAAAAAAATCCGATTAATACGCTCTATTTTCCGCCTAATACGCTCACACAGCTACACGAAACACCGTCAAAATTCGTATTTTCTTGTTTTTGCATGTTTTTCATTCATTCGGTGCATTTGGATATATGGCGGCGCCCACGGTCATCGCCGCTCTTAGTGCTTTTCGCAAACAAACTATATAAGGCGTGTCGTTTTTGTGGTCGTTATTTTTGTCATTATCGACTCTCAATTCACTACATATCATCATCATGGAAGGAAATTTACCAAGACGTGATCAAAAACTGCTTCCGTAAGGCTGGCTTCTGTTGGGCAGATGATCCTAGCCCAGATGACTCTGATATCCCATTGGAAAATATTGAAGAGTTGCAAGAGTTTCCTGATTATGATTCTGTTGATGATGACCTAGTTACAAACTGGTCCTCGCAATTTAGAAGAACTCAACAGTGATAGCGCTTCAACGCAACGGTTGAACCAGGAGGAGTAAGGGGTGAAGAAGATTCACTACCGAAACCTTCGGTGGCCAGTTCAAATACACATGCATGTAACTATGAACACATATAAAAGTAATGTACTAATATATATACATACATGTATATACATGTATATAATTTCAACTTTTGTCATAAAAAAAGATCTTTTGTTTAACTGGATGCTATTTTTTAGTTTTTCTCGCTTAATACGCTATTCCGCTTAAGACGCTATTTTCTTTCGGTCCCTTGAAAAGCGTCTTAAGCGGATTCTACTGTATATAAAGAATTGAGTACCCATGCGTGAGCATTCGCAAGAGGAAATCTAAGCTTCTTATAAGCTAAGCTCTAATAGAAAGTATTTGTTCTCTTGGGAGTTCATTTCGGGTAGAATATTTGTATTTGATCGTTTTTTAAATTCAGCACTGCTACAAGAGATTCTATTTCTTTTGACACCTCATTTGTTAAGATTGGTACTTGATCAAAATATCATCATCTAGGTCTGGCTTTGTCAAAAACTGTATGAAAACTGCAGATAATTTCACGACAAATACCTTACATCTATTCATTGTTCGCTTGAAAAAAAAAATTGCCGCTACATGTATAAAAACATATATGTATGTATGTCCAATTTTTTTTTTTAAATGTGTCAACTCTGATAGCTCCTCTACCTTATCAAAACTATTAGAAAAAATCTTGTCCAAGCGTTTCGACCCACTACATTACCAAACCATCAATTCGATTTCCGACAACATCACTCCACTACATAGCAAATACACAGAGCCGTCAACATAATCTCTATTGACTCTACCGGGTAGCAGTCTTTTTTGGACATATCAAAAGCATGGATTGAAAGGGCTGCAATATTCATAAAAAGAAGCGACCTACCTCCGTTGAGGGTAGCAATTCTGGTGTATAGTCAGCCAACTGTAAAAAAAAATAAAAATGGGATCAAACACAATAAAGTCAAAGTCAGACAAAAAATATCGCAATACACTAAATGCCATAAGGCACCACAAGGTTAGAATGCGCTGGGTACTCGGATATAGCAATATCGAAGGGAACGAGATAGCAGACGAACTAGCTACAGCTGAAAATGCCATGAGCAACAGTGATGTTGACACCTCCATACTGCTACCGATCAAAACACTGTTCAATACAATTGACCATATAACCGAAAAGAGACCAACGCTCTGTAACTCAGACGAATCGACTGCATCACATCTCGTTCTTTCTGGCTGAAACTTGAACTTAATAGGAAAAAGACGATGTTACATCTGGATAAATACTCCATACGTTTAATCACAGGATACTGTGCCATAGGTCATATGACAAGCAAATGGCTACCTGAGTCTAACGATATCTGTAGACGCTGCGGAGATGAGGAAGAAAGCAAATCGATCCAACATCTACTCTGCTACTGTCCCGTCCTTCAAGATTGTCGTCTCCGTACTTTAGGTCATAGATTTTGGCAGACATAGCAGAGCTCGGAA
Organism: Brachyopa scutellaris; assembly: GCA_949775065.1. Taxonomy (NCBI): domain Eukaryota; kingdom Metazoa; phylum Arthropoda; class Insecta; order Diptera; family Syrphidae; genus Brachyopa; species Brachyopa scutellaris. The sequence goes on along the minus strand of OX459114.1, from coordinate 123,458,067 downwards.
ATTTAAAGATATCGTATCTTCTTAGATTCAAGAAGAGCACAAACTGGCTTACGAGTTCGTAAGGAGAGGAACTACTCCAAAACTATCAGGGGATCCACAATGGACCTTCGGATCTCCGAGTGGAAATGATTGCTCGAACAATCACACACCCTTCCTAGCCTAATCTAACCTTCGGACTTCAACTCCAGTAAGTCTAGTACCAGCAATACTAACATTGATCTCATACAGCGATTACATTCAATAATTATTCTTCGGAACATAATAAATGCAGAGTGGAAATAACAAAAAATAGTATTAAACATACATATACATTATACATAAGTATCTCGACTCATAAAACACAATTATGCAGAAATTTATTTAATCCCGAATAAAGAACAAACTTAAAAACTGAATTAAAACCAAAAAGAACAATATCTAGCTACCACAGGGTAGCAGTGTTACCGCTGAGAATTTTTAAAAAGTCACAAAAAAGGCTCACAGGCTCACAAAAAGTAGCAATATGATAATTTGTATATTTCTGAATGGGGATCTTATTCGGGATTGTCATAACGACAGGCAGGGTTTTTATTTAATACATAAATTACCAATAAATTCACAAATATTTGTTTCAGAATTGATTGTAAATTTACTTACACACCATAACAAAGTTATTTCGTTTTTTTCAGTGGTAGGGGGTCTATTTCCACCCACCAAGTTATAGCCCTTCGAAGTGGGACACCTCCGATTTAAAGGCATAACCACTTTAAATGATATGACTTTTAAACTATTATAGCTATAGCCACAATAGCTATGTATTTTGGAGAGGCAATCAGAAGGGCATAGAAAAATGCTAAAGACTTTGTGCAATTTTATGCAGCCACACAAAAGTTATTGCTCCTTAAGCTCAAAATCATTTAAATTTGTTGTTCCAATTTTTTGTTTAAAATGCATTTTTCTCGAAACTTTAAAAAAAAATAATTTTTCAATACTTTTAACTTTGACCAATTTCCTGAAAGAGAAAAACTGCCATACAATTTTTGGTTGGAGTCTCCACTTAAAGGATTATACCTCTTAACTGGGACACCGTGTATTTATAAACATTTCGCAATGGAATGCGAAGGATTCATTGATGTGGTCAGTGATGGTACGAGAAAAAAAAATAATTCCCTACTTCACCAAAAAAAAAAATCCCTACCGGAGGATAATTTTCCCTACGCACTCTCCAAATAATGTTTTTACCAATATGTTTCTTGTTTTTATTGGATTTTTGTTTTGTTTAAGAAAATCATTTATTTTTTTTTTGTTGTTGCATGTCTTAAAAGGTCAGATTTTCCACAAAATAAGATTTTGTCGCATGCTTCGCATTTGCATTTATATAAATCGTCTTTTAATTTGGACAACCAGCCCTTGAAGCTCTCTTCTTCGAGCCAATCATCGTTAAATTTTTGTTTCCGATATTTTTCAGGTCTTCTTTTCTTGATTTTTTTTGGATTCCTGCTTCCACCAGAGGAAAATGATTTTTCCGACGAACTCATGTTGGCTGGTTTTCGTCGTGAACAACGAATAATAGATTCTATAAGACAACACAAAGCTATTATCACAGATAGTACAGTTATTTATCATATTATATTCCTCAAAAAGAATAAATAAACGTAACGTACCTTAAATGTTTCGAAATATATTTTTTAATATATTTTTTTAAACAATTAAACACGAACACGAGCAGAAACAATAAGACGATTTGAAATTGGCGACATATCAAACCAAAACATATAAAGTACAATTTTACCGTTATTTTGTTTGACTGATACTTACACTACACCATTGGTGTTCACTGCACGCATGAAAGAGAAAACTTAGTGACAGAACTGTCAGCGAAGTTCAGGTTCAGTAAGAAATCGAATTGTGAGGTTTGGAGACATATGTAAAGGTGAGAACACATGTTAATTAGGGTGTGGTTGCAGTTTTCGAAAAAAAATAGTTTACGAAAGAAAAAAGAAAAATCTGTCTTTTTTTCCCTACGGGGTCATTTTCACATCGAAAATCACTACGTGTAGTGAATTTTCCCTACGTGTACCATCACTGGGTGGTCATTTATTTGTTTGCATGTGTTTGGCTACCTGACTATATTGCTAAATACAAATTTAGAAGTAGGTTGTGCCTACTACTATGTGTTATATACGGCCTTAAGCCAACCCTGTAACATTAAAACAAGTGAAGTGTTATAAAATGGCTTCTTTCCTTTTACATCCTTTTTTCCGTTTCTGAAGTTGCTGGTGAAAAGCGAGAATGAAGTTCTTCTTCTGACTTCAGTCAAGCCGACCACACGCCTCTCTCTAAGTATCTTATACTTATCCATTGAATTAAATATAGTTGTTTTATTACATTCTTAATTTATTTTATTATTAATGAATAAAGGATAATTAATTTAAAGTCGAAAGTTTTCCTTTTATTAAAGTAAAGAAAAACCTAACATTTGGCGACGAGGAAAAAAAACGTCCACGTGTGTAAGTCAAAGTACGAAACAACAAAAAAAAAGAAAAAAAAAATGTCAAGATTAATCGGCTGTGTGGAGCCGTTCGTCAGCGGTGGAAATTTTTTGGCGTATGAAGATCGGGTTCGTCAATTCATTAAAGTCAACGACATCCAAGGAGAAGAAGCCCTTACGCCACTTTTTATCACCATCGCAGGAGCAGAAATTCACGAGCTCCTAATATCGCTAACAGTGCCAGATTTGCCCAGTGCAAAACCATTCGAAGAACTCATATCGCTTCTACGTGCTCATTTTGCTCCTAAGCATAATAAACGAGCAGAGCGATATAAATTTAACAAGCTGAAACAAGAGGAGGGTGAACCTATTAATGAATTTATTGTGCGTCTAAAGGCTCAAGCTCAGTTCTGTAATTTCGGGGATATCATCCCAGAAAAGGCTAAAGAAGACGTCCAAAAGTACAAAATTAAAATGTTAGACGATGTATTGAGTGATCGTTTTATAGTGGGATTAACATGTGAAAGAATCCAACAGGCTTTATTAGGTGAGGATAACCTTACTTTCGAAGAGTACACCACGAAAGCACTTAATATGGAGCTTTCGCAAAAACAACAAAATCGTTACATTCCCCGCAAAATATACATGCCGTCTTTCAACAAAAGAACAATAAACACGTGCCGTCTAAAGCACACACAAATTCTTTGCCTAGCAAGAAATTTAATCGTCATTCGTCAAGTACACACCAGCATCAAACGTCAAGTGGAAGCTACCAAAAAAATCGTCATGTATCACAGCTTTCATCATCGCAGCAGTCTTGTCATCGTTGTGGAAATAGTCATCACCAAGATAACTGCCCAGCTAAGAGAGAAAATTGGGAGTGTTTTACCTGCCACAAAATTGGTCACACGTCCAGAGTCTGCAGGTCCAAAAAGTCGCATGGTCAAAAAGGCGCAGTCAATGTCGTCAGTACAGAGAAAGAAGGAAGTCATCACCCAGAACCAGCAGAGTGTTCTCTGCTTATCAACAATGTAAGAACCGGTTTCGAGATCGATACCGGAGCCTCGGTAACTATTATGTCAGAGATACATTATTATGATTATTTTTCTAATATCAAACTAAAAAAGTCATGTAATAATTTGTGTACTGTTTTAGGTAATAAAATTGAAGAACTAGGCATTATGAGCGTTGCGGTGGAGTTTGGAGGTGGATGTTGGAATTGTGAAATAATTGTTGTCAAAGGAAGTTGGCCGAGAAAACCCTTGTTAGGAAGAGATTTACAGGATGTTTTGTTCCCAAACTGGCGCAAAATGTACTCGGAAAGTTTAACAGGTATGAACAGTGTAAAAAGTGAAGTTGTGTGTCCCATTTTAAAGTCGATTCAAGAAAAATACCCAAACATTGTTGATGACAAGAATAACGATCCAATTAAGGGTTTTACCGCGAATATCGTTTTAGATGGTTGTCAGAAACCAATTTTTCATTGTGCATACAGTGTACCATTCAAATTAAGGGATAGGGTAAAAGCCGAACTCAATCGTCTTGTGGAAGAAAAGATTTTAGAACCTATTAAATTTAGCCGATGGGCTACCCCTATCGTGATAGTTCCAAAAGCTAATGGTGAGTTACGGATTTGCATGGACTGCAAGGTGACCATCAACAAATGTATTTTGATGGAACATTACCCACTACCAAAAATGGATGAAATTTTCGCGGAGTTAGCCGATTGTGAAGTTTTTTGTGTCGTTGATTTAAGAGGAGCTTATCAACAATTGTCAGTCGACCAAAACTGTAAAGAACTTTTAGTGATAAATACTCTTATAGGACTTCTAGTGTATACACGTCTTCCATACGGTGTGTCTAGTGCTCCTTCCATTTTTCAATCCGTCATGGACCGAGTATTGTTGGGACTTAAATCTGTGTTTTGTTACTTAGATGATATTATCATCGGAGGCAAGACAAAAGATGAATGCTACCAAAAATTGCTTTTAGTGTTGTCACGTCTTAATAATCACAATATTAAAATCAACGTCGTAAAGTCCAAGTTTCTAGTTCCGTCTGTTAAATATCTCGGTCATGTGATTTCGGGCAAGGGTATATGCCCAAATCCAGAAAAACTTGAAGCTATTCTTCAAGCTCCGGCGCCAACTAGCCTTAAACAGTTGCAGTCATATCTCGGGTTATTGAATTTTTATTCAAAATATATCCCTAACTTGTCGTCTAAATTACGTCCACTTTACGATCTCCTAGGTAACCAAAAATTTATTTGGAATTCAATTTGTCAAGAAACTTTTGACAAAAGTAAAACATTTTTAACTAATGAAAGTTTATTGGAGCTGTATGACCCCAATAAACCTATTGTGGTAACTACAGACGCATCACCTTATGGGGTGGGTGCAGTGCTTTTGCATGTAGTGAACGGTGCTGAAAAACCTGTGATGTTCGTGTCCAGCACACTTAATGAAGCTGAGCAAAACTATTCCCAGCTTCATCGCGAAGCATTAGCGATAATTTTTGCAGTAAAAAAGTTTCACATTTATATTTATGGACAAAAATTTACCTTATGCACTGACCACCAGGCTTTGCAAGAAATTTTCAGTCCAAAGAAAAATAATTCAGCCGTTTCGGTCTCTAGGCTTCAAAGATGGAGCATAATACTGTCGTCATATACTTATACTATAAAATATCGCAAAGGAAAGTCTTTGGCACCTGCTGATGCCTTATCAAGGTTACCATTAAATAAAAGCACAGAGGTTGAACAAATACCGATAAATCATTTCTCTGAAAGTGAAAGTCCTATGTTAAAAGTATCCGTCATACAACATCACATGGCTCATGACGATGAGCTAACAGAGGTGTATAAAATCTTGCTTGATAAAGAATATAAATATGAGTTTTCATCCAACCTGTTTAAAAAAATACACAATAATTTATCTACAGAGAATAAGTGTTTGTTTTATAGAAATCGTATTATAATTCCTAAATGTTTAAGGAACTCTTGTCTAAAATTGCTTCACGAAAACCATTGTGGTATTAATCGAATGAAAATGATAGCTCGTTCATATGTGTGGTGGCCTCTAATTGACCAAGACATTGATGCATGTGTGAAAAGCTGTCAGAGTTGCACTTTAACTGGAAATGTTAAGAAAGAAATTGTCACTACGAAATGGCCTGAAACACATTTTCCTTTTGAGCGAGTTCATATCGATTTTTTTTATTTTCAAGGCAAAAGTTTCCTTATTATTGTCGATGCTCACAGTAAATTTAAAGACATACATTTAATGAGTTCAACAGACGTTTCGAATACACTAAATGCACTTAATAAAACGTTTCGAATTTTTGGATATCCTAAACAACTTGTTTCCGATAACGGTCCACCGTTCAACTCATTTCAGTTTAAATCGTTTTTCAAAAACAAAGATATAGAAGTTTTAAAATCACCAATATACCACCCACAGTCAAATGGGTTAGCCGAGCGTGGAGTTCAGTCTGTCAAAAATGTTTTGGTTAAATTCTGTTTGGATAAAAATAACACAAATTCACTGCAAAATAAGATTGAACAATTTTTATACAATGATAGAAATATGCCGTCCACATCCACTTCTAAAAGTCCATCGGAAATGCTCTTTTCATATAAACCTAGGTCTAGCTTAGATATTGTAAATAATAAATTTAAAGAAAATTTTGATTGTAGCAACAAATTTTGTGAATATAAAAATTCTTTTCCACCAAAAACACCAAAACAAATTGCAATTGTTAAAAATAATTTTAAAAAAGGTGATTTAATTTGGTATCAAAATCCACATAAACATTTTGTACGCTGGATACCAGCCCAGATTATGGAAGTTTTAAGTAACTTAAGATATTTGATTAAAGCAAACGGTTTGATAAAATATGTACACCAAAACCAAATTAAATGTTCAACTTCAAAAAATAAAATTTTTTTATCAGACATTAATGTGAAAGAATTAGATAAAAGCAACGATGAATTAACATGTAATAAAAATGAAAATAAATCCTTTGAAAATTGTAACAAAAATCTCGTAAAGAAAGAAAAGGAAGATATTAAAAGTCCTTCTGAGACAAAAAGTAAAGATGAAATAATATTACGAAGATCTAATAGAGAAAGAAAAGTTGTTAAAAGATATATATCTGAATTTAAAACTAGTAGAAAGAAAAAATATTAAATTGATATTTTTGTTTTTTTGTAAAGGTAATGAAAAGAAAGAAGTTATTTTTTTTTTAAGAAGGGGAGAGTTGTTATATACGGCCTTAAGCCAACCCTGTAACATTAAAACAAGTGAAGTGTTATAAAATGGCTTCTTTCCTTTTACATCCTTTTTTCCGTTTCTGAAGTTGGTGGTGAAAAGCGAGAATGAAGTTCTTCTTCTGACTTCAGTCAAGCCGACCACACGCCTCTCTCTAAGTATCTTATACTTATCCATTGAATTAAATATAGTTGTTTTATTACATTCTTAATTTATTTTATTATTAATGAATAAAGGATAATTAATTTAAAGTCGAAAGTTTTCCTTTTATTAAAGTAAAGAAAAACCTAACACTATGATTAAGAAAAATTAGTAAAATAGATGTTTTGAAGAATTTTATGTTAACATAAATGCATTTCGACCAAAAAAGTCTTAAAAAACTATGTATAAAAAGTCTCCATATTTTTTCATGAAAAGTCGCAAATTTGGGATATTTAAAAAAGTCGTATCAAAGTCTCAGGAGAGTCAGAAAAGTGCCAAAATGCGACTTTAGTCGCACAACGGTAACGCTGCAGGGTAGCCAGCCCATAAGCAACACTTATTTCTTACATTCCTTCTTTCTTCTTGTTAACTTCTCTTTCTAGAAAATTTCATGATGTAGATGATAGATGGTGACATATTTTGTCCAAAAATATAGCCGATATCAAGAAGATAATCCATCCGCCAATACTTGTGAAATTTCAACTTGGCGTATATTACAGAGCAATGAAAACAACTTCGCATGTTATCTCTCCAAATTATTCATAATTCCACATGTTTACCTAATCCTCTTCAGGTTCTAATTGTTATTCATTGCCAGACTAATTGCCTCCATTACCACTACAAACGTATACCTTTCGATATAATTTCTAAAATCTCGCTGTGTAGTACCTCCATTCCGACCCACCGCATCGGTCGCTTCGTTATTGTATTCATTGGCATTGTTCGCTGTCAAGACCGGGTAACGCCGCTGCCAAGCGTACTTTCGACATAACACAATAGCAGATTATTAAGTGCCCTCATTCCAGAGCAGACCGAACAGAGATTTACCCGAAGCCACTAAGCCAAGTGTGTGTATAGATAGAGTTAATAACCGGAGCTCACAGGTCAAATGTACACCCCCACTCACCACTCAAACAGCCCGGCCCGTGGGGAAGCAACACAATCAAGTGGAAAACAACACAATAGCATGTGATAATGGCATATATGTACGAACGATGGACCCCCCCCCCACCCGAGCCGAACAACGCCGGCGCTTAAAACAACGCTACGCAGGGGTCATTTACAATGTTTACAATGGAAACATGCATGCGCCAAGCACCAGGGCTCAATAGTGCACAAAAAAAGAGGATGCGATTATACATTCTCACAGTACCAATGAATATAATGCGAGATACAATATGTATCTATAGTGCCAGCCCGGTGTGGAGCGGTAGGTAGGTGGGCTTGTGATATTCGTTGAACAAGTTCAGCATCTGCAGATGTAATTTAATTAAATTTATGGCATTTATCCAGTGAAAATTTTATGCGAAACCCTTTTCACCTCAGCTCCTCACCCCGACCGACACCAAAGTTGTTGCCAACATTATGTGCAGAGGTCCTGCCCAGGATATAGAAACGAGTGCCGCGCAGTCGACGAGTAACTTTGGCAATTCTTTATGAATACTGAAACTTCTGTAATTTGTCTCTGATAATTTCCTGCTTTATCGTTCCTATATATGTACATATAACATACGTATACCCTGGCTTTTGTTTCGCCCTGCAAATGTATGCAGGAGGTAGGAGGAGCAGAACGCTATGGCATGGAATGGAATTCTTTTCTTAGTTTTCGAACTTTATAACATTCTTTGAACTGCTGCTGAAAGAGAGATGGCAGAAAATTGGAACTGTGTGCTTGTCCTATCCTCTATCTGTATGATGGGAATAAGGTGAAGTTTATTGAAAAATTCGTTATTCAGTTTTAATTTCAATAGGAATTAATTTACTCGACAATTAAGAGAAAGAGAGAAAGAGAGAAACAGCGAAAGGATTCATTTTCGAAGAAGAATAGAAGGCGTCACGAAGTTCTTATGCGGATTTATGCATTAATGCTGTTTGTGGTCTTTTGTGATCAAAGACAAAGCAAAAAGGATTTCAAGAGTTTAAACAAACAGGTATTGGCTTACTCAATTGCAGCTGTATCTTGATGCAGTTCAAAGGCCACGTTTGTAACTTTTCTGTAAGTCGCCATTCTGGCAGACAAGGGCAACCATCACTCAACAAAGTGCGGATCGTCACTTGACACCGTTGCACAGTGGTTCAAGTTGTATGGAGAGGCGGTCAAAAATCTATAAAATCTGAACCCGTTTATAGAACTCGATGAAATTAAGGATACGTATTAAGGAATGTTATTGTAATCATCACACTTAATTTCAAGTTAATCCTTTGATCCATAGTTTTTTATTTACAAGTTGTACCGGATGGTGTAACTAAAAAAACTAATCAATCGATTGTGATAAACATTTTACCAAAGTCTTTGCTTAGATCTATGAGGAGTTATAGACAACTTCCCATTCCCATTTTCACAATCAACAAAATAAACATGAAAATAACAACACAAAAGATAGGTCAAAAATTCATATTTTGTATTTATTCTTTTTAATAACATTTCTTTCTCTTCGTGTGATCTAAATTGCCATTTTTTAATATCTACCATATAAAAGAGATGAATAAAATATTCAAAAAAACGGATCCATGAATGCAGCGGGGAAAGTCCGAGCTCAAACGTATTTTCTCTTGTCTCTTTTATTCAACCCCAAATAGCTCCAGTAGCTCCAAATATATGTGTAACACTTACGAGAAGATGTTTCACTGGGGTACTGCAAACTTTACCATCTACCAAAGGTAATTCGAAAGAATGTTTAATTTTATGTTCGCGGTTATCTCAGTTAAAAACAGTAGGTTGCAAGTTACATATTTTTTCTTTAAAATAAACCTCATTGTGCAAAGTTAGAACGGAACATTCTTATAAAAATAGTTTCGTTTAATGGGTAAAACACTTTTTCTTGGCACTCACAATACTGTGGTATGATGGTAAAATATTAGGAGATACTTTGGTGTCCATGAATTTCTTGATTAATAAATATTGATGTTTAGTCAAGTGGACTTTTATGAAAAGTGACAAGGTTTCGTCTGTGCTTATTTGAGAACAGTTTGAGCTATCACAAATGTCGAGGAGCCCAGTCACAGTTGACTCATCTGATTTTGATAACTTAGCCATTCTTCTACGCTTTCAACGTTTGCTACACACCACGTAATCCTTCTCTAATTTTCCAGAAGTTTGAATCTAGCCCTTTTTACAGTTTTCCAGTAACTAGCAATACTTTTATATAAGTTACGCGATTTTCTAAATTCTTAATGTCTATATTTTGCACATCAGGTACAGCTTTAATTAACACTTCTAAGAGTTGACGTGTCTTTTCTGTATTATTTCCACTTTTAGATTGCGAAATGTCAAAGATATGCATTATCGAGAATGTACACTTGCATAATGCACCTGTAATAATCCATACCATATTAGAAGAGAGGAAGCAGCTAGAAGCAAACGATTTTTTGTGCCTAAGAAAATTCGTAGTTTGAGTAATACAGTCCTATAAGTCATGTACATTACAAATGATTGCAAGGTCATTAAAAGCTTACGTAAGTTAATATTCAGAGGAAAAAAGTACATGCAAAATTATGTGTCTTTGTGAGGAAAAATTTTCAGGAATATGGAGTATTTTTTTTAAAGGTATTTGACGAAATGATAAACATATATAGTTCCTCTATATCCATTGCGAAAGAACAACAACAGACCACCAAATCTCGGATAACGGACTTAAAAATCGAAAGTCTCACGCGCGCTATACGGCAAACGATTACTCCTCTTGTTACATGTGCTCACTTTCGTTACACGCAATTGAATGATAATGTAAACTAATCGAGCAAATATTTGTGTTTTGGAGTAGTTTGTTTATTGGTAAATATAAATATGCAATCATATTTCTTTTCTGATAACATTGCTGTTATTGAATTTTGGCCTACGGGTGAACCACTGTGCGCTGGTTGATTGGTTTGAGAGGGTGAGGAAAGATCTCTCCTCTTTACGTAGGCCACGAGTCGGGCCTGTTGTGTTCCCCTCAGGAACTGTGCTGAGAAAGAAAGGCTAGGTATTTTTGTAAGTGAAAGTGTTATTCGAGTGGGGAATGGAAAGATTAAAAAGGAATATGTGGATTAAAGAAAAACGTGAACTCCAGTGTTTTCGTGAAAACGATAGATCTAAGCGATGCATGTCAGCGAAGGTAGAATATGTGTGCTTTAAGCGTGGCTTGCCTATCCGAGCAGATATGTACGCAATTGTCTCTGATATTGGCGATTACTAGTTAGTCAACGCCCCTGAGTATTGCAAACACTTCCGCTTTAAAAACAGTCACTGAGGGTTCTAAGTGAATGGATAGATTTATCTGAGGATCTAGACAGTGTACACCAGCTCCCGATTCTCCGCTAATATGTGATTCGTCCGTGTACATTACTATGCCATCTGTTAACGGGTGGATGCCTTTATCCGCACGTATTAATTATTTGAATGGTCGTAGGTACTTTAACCTAGGCCTTGTAGTAGTGGTCTAATCGATGCGTAAATCAATTAGCCGTTTGTGAAATATCAACCGTCTTCAGCAGACTCACTGAAGATATTATGCAAATAAAAGTCTTATGTTCGGTCGGTGAATGATAACAATCGATTCCCGTTCTTTAATTCCATCTTCTTATTTATACTAAATTACAATCAAAAAAGTGCTTACTTCATCTAAAACATAAAACGCTTAATACTACACAATTTGCAATTCGAGAATTCAATAACTAAAAAGCAATAAATGCAATCTATGCAATTCTAAAGGCAATGTACATACCAAGAGTGCAACGGCCCAAAGGTAAACAACCGGAGTGCCGTTGAACCCGTTGGTATGTTATGATTTGTTCAGCATATTGCTGAGTGGATTAAACTGAGGTTTAACATTCTGCCCCGCGTTGAACGGACAGTTCAATAAATATAGATTTTTTTATATTTTATATTTTATTTACTTAATTGTCAATTTTCTTAATTATATACAACAGTGGTCACTAATGCTAAACTATTACACTAAATCTGCCATGCTGTTGGTCTTCTTGCTGGGCTGGTCTTCTTGAAGCGTTGTCGGTTAATGTTCGTGGTTTGGGTATGGGTTGGATAATCCTCTTCTTGCGTGCCTTCAAATAACACTGAAGTGACAAGAAAATGATGACTGCAATTGATAGTAGAACTCCTATATTTCCTATGGTATGGTGGATGCTATGATGTGGTAGCTCATTTGGTAACGTTTCGCGGAGAGTTTGAATATTTTGCCTCAATGCTTCGATTTCTGCTATGTGGCTCTGGTACGGCTGGGACGGCAGATTCAACCTAATATCTTGGTCTGGGACTATGACCTCGGTAAGGTTGCCTAGCGGTATGTATGGTATTCTCATGGCAGAAGGGTATGTATTATGCCCTTGAATGGTAAGAAACTCCTGTTTCGCTATGCAGTCCTTCTGAAGTCGTGCAACACCTGATCCTTGAATTTTGAAGTATGTAGTGTTTGGGCCGCATACTATATTTAGCGTGGTTTCTTGTCTCAAGGCATAAATCCATTCATTTGGATTATGGAGCTGGATCCAATGAGGGCCGTCGTCCAGTTTCTGTATTTGACATTTGTCCACATTTAGCAGATGGTTAAAAAGGGAAATCTCGCAAGCACTGACTGCTGATCCCTTATGATGTAGGGGACCTCCTGGTTTGCATAGGTATTCTCCTCGATTAATAGGTACGCAATTTCTCATGTCTTCTCCAGAGAGTGAGTAATATTGCTCTCGATGTAAATTTATTAGCAGAAATGGCGAAGCTGGTTGTATAGCATGGAACGTGTCATTTAGAAGCACTGGCACAGGTACAACGCGAAATAGCTCGAATGGTTCGGTGGATATTAAGGGTATACAGATTTTGAAAATCGCATGTCTTTCCAGAATCCTTCCTTCGATAGTCATCAAGCGGTATAAGGTTGTCGTATCCAGGTGAGATCCGGGAAGTTTTAATACATGCGACAAATGTTCCCTTATATGAAGTAGCTCTTGACGCAGCTGTGGCGTCGGTATCAGGAGCGGACTAATTTTCCCGTGTTGACTGTAGGTTATGACATCCAGCAGCGAGCCCTGTATGCGTTGAAAGTTGACAACGGTAGTTAACGTTTGTATTGCGAGTGATATGAAAGCTTGTGAAAGTTTGTCTTGATGGAGTTCCGTACTGATGCTGTTCGTTCGTTGCCTTAACTCCTCTATATGGGATGACATTGCCTTGAATTGAGTTACTATTGCCTCTTGGTCGCGGCTCATCAGGTTGACAGTAGCCTCGAGAAATGATGTCTGGTTCTTGATGTGGGTTAGTAGTAGATCTTCATTTTCTTGAATTCCATCAATCGTCCGGGATATTCCTTCTGCGTACTCGGAATCCAGTACTCCGAATAATGAATTGGCTATATTTCCAATAAAGTTCAGGGCTCCTCGTTTTTTCCGAGAATTGCTGGGGGGAACAGATAGTAGTTCGTTGTTCGTCTCTAGCTCTTCCTCGAGATGTTGTACCTGGTACGTAATTTTGTTACATAGGTTCTTGGGATTCATAAGATTACATAGGCTCTTTAACGAAGAACTGGCGTTTTTCACTAGTTGTAGTTCTTGCCAATAAAGCTCCATATCATAGTATGCTATAATATTCCATTCACTAGACAAGATGTGGGCTGCTGCGATGTTTTCAAAATAAATTCCTGGGTGTGACTTAAATGGTTCCAATTTGACAGGAGATCCTTGGCTGATTGGAAGCGTCAGCAATATCACTAACATCGTTGCGAGAGTAGCACCCAGTGATTGCCTTATTCTTTTTCTTGGCACCACCTCATTGTTCGTATCCGGTTCTAGTGTCGTTGTGGAAGGTTTTTTGGGGGTTTTTTTTAAGGGTGGATCATCGTCCACTGGAAGTGGTGCCAGCTTATGCACTGGTCTCCTGAACAAACCCTTAGTTGTCCTTAGTTCTACCACTCGTATTAAATTGTCATTACCACTTATACAATTTATGATTCTGCCCAGCTGCCATTGCGTTGGTGGGAGGTTATCATCTTTTATGGCTACCAACATCCCAGGCCTGATGGTTTCATTTCGTTGCTTCCATTTGTACCGATGTTGCAGCTCATTCAGGTATTCATGTGACCAGCGTTGCCAAAATTGGTTCTTTATTGCGGTGATTGTCTTCCATCTGTGGTTCAAACTTGTGCTGAAGGGTCCCGCTCGAGCATCTATGGTGGATGTAAGTGGTTCTCCGACCAAGAAATGTCCCGGTGTCAAAGCCGTCAGATCGTTGGGATCAGATGACAGGGCGGTCAGTGGTCTCGAATTCAGGATGGCCTCTATTTCTATCATTAATGTTTCCAGCTCTTCATAGGTGAGATTAGATGAAAGAAGATTTCGTTGCAAGAAGTATTTAGCTGATTTAACGGCAGCTTCCCATAGGCCGCCAAAATGAGGTGCTCGAGGTGGAATGAAGTGAAACTCTATGCTCCTCGCTGTACAGAAAGATGTAATTTTTTCCTTTGCCGACGCTGAATGTATTGATTGCTCGATATCCTTTATTTGGTTGCTAGCTCCAACAAAGTTAGTAGCATTGTCGCAGTGGAGATTTCGACAATGTCCTCTCCTCCCTACGAATCGTTTAACAGCACCGATGAAGGCCTCCGTAGTTAGGTCTCCGACTACTTCAAAGTGTGTTGCCTTGGTGGCGAAACAGCAAAATACTGCCACATAAGCCTTCCGGGGTTGCTTGCCTCTTATTCGGAAATGAATCCACACGGGGCCAAAGAAGTCTACTCCTGCGTTCACGAATGGTCTGGCCGGTTGTACACGCATCGCTGGTAGATCCCCCATTATTTGCTCCATTAACCTTGGTCTCGCTTTAGTGCAACGAACGCATTTTTGAACCACTGATCTTGCCATCGTCTTCCCTTTAATGGGCCAGTACTTTTGACGTACAGCTGCTAATAATCCCTGCGGACCGACGTGAAGATTCTTCAAATGGAATTCTTCCATCAGCAATTTACTGAGTTCATGGTTGTAAGGTAACAAGATGGGGTGCTTGGCATTGTACTCTAATTCTGCTGCTTCTAGGCGGCCTCCTACCCGAAGTATGCCTTCCTCATCCAAAAATGGTGCTAAACTGCTGAGTGGGCTCTGGCTGTGAACATACTTTTCCCTTGATAATTGCTGGAGCTCATCTTTGAAGGCTTGTTGTTGCACCTCTCTCATGATGCTCTGATTGGCGTTGTCGAGTTCCTTAGGAGAGAGAGGCCCAACATATCGATTGTCTTGGTTATTTGTCTTGCAATTATGTATGAGTCGTTTCACATATGCAATGATTCGCTGCAGGCGAGAGAATGAGTTATGGTGGTCTATTCTGCTGACAATACTGATTTCGACTGCTGTTGTGAGTACTGTCCTACCACTACTATCCCGCCAGTGAGTAGTATCGCCAATTCTGCACTTCTTTTTCTCGAGATCCGGGCTCTTGCCTTCAAATTTTCCAGGCCAGGTGGATTCTGGACCGTATAAGTACAGAGGACCATAGAACCACATGTTACAGGTTTTCAACTTAAGTGCTGATACTCCTCTTGACACAATATCAGCCGGGTTGTGTTTCGTTGGAACATGACGCCACTGATGGGGGGAAGTTTTTCCTTGAATCGCCTTTACTCTGTTTGCTATAAAGCTGTGATACCTTGAAGCATCTGCCCTTATCCATGCCAATACGATTTCGGAATCGGTCCACAAGTATGTTTCCAACCTTCCTAGCCTTAAGTCAGTCGTTACTCGTAACGCGAGGTCGGTAGCTAGTTTGGCTGCGCAAAGTTCTAAGCGGGGTATAGTGGTTGCAGCTCTTACCCTTTCATCTGTTTCTTGCTTGATTGGTGCTACTCTGGATTTCGAACAGAGCAGATGAACTGCTATTGTACCGTCGTTAAATGTAGATCGAATATAAATAGCGGCTCCAAAAGCCTTCCCCGAAGCGTCGGCAAAGGCATGTAGTTGACTCTGAACTGCGATTTTGTGGGAGAAGACATGTCTAGAGATCCTGATATCCTTAATTGCTGCTAAGTCCGTTCGAAAGTGGTCCCAAGTTGTATGCAAATCCATGGGGAGGGCAGCATCCCAATCAATTTTTAGCTTCCACAGCTGCTGGATGAAGATTTTTGCAGTAATAGTTATAGGATTGAGGATGCCTAATGGATCGAAGATGTGCGCGATTTCGGACAAGGCGATTCGCTTCGTGATTCTGTTGTTTGATTGTAGTCTGGAGTCGATGAAAAACTGATCTGTTTGTGGATTCCAGCTGATACCCAAGGTTTTTATTGTGGACGACTCCTTATCTTGGACCTCTGATTGCAACGCCTGATCCCCTGCTGTAATATGCGTTAGGAGTTGTGGTGTATTACTACACCATTTCCGAAGGTTGAATCCTGCTGAACGTAGAATGTTACTCAGTTGTTTTTGCATCTCCAGCGCTTCCGACAGACTGTTAGACCCCGACATAACGTCGTCCATGTAGAAGTCCCTCTCCAAGATCTTCGCTCCCAATGGATATCGGTGAAAGTTATCCTTGGCCAATTGTTTCAGGCAGCGTGTGGCCAAGTAGGGGGCGGAGGAGGTACCGTATGTTACCGTATTAAGCTGATAACACTTCAGAACTTGATCCTTTGCCTTCCGCCAAAGTATTAGCTGAAACTTACGATCTTCCTTCTCCATACTTATCTGTCGATACATTTTTTCGATATCGGCTGTGAATGCGAAACGTGGTGTTCGAAAGCGTAGAAGCAGTGCGAAAATATCGTCTTGAATAGTTGGGCCTGCTAGCAGCAATTCATTTAATGAAACGTTCGCTGATGTCTTCATGGATGCATCAAATACAACTCTTAATTTAGTTGTACTGCTTTCTGGTTTAAGTACTCCATGATGGGGTAAGAAATAGTGTGGTGACCCTATGTTGGTCATGTCAACCTCTTCCATGTGTCCTAATTGAAGATACTCTTCCATAAAATTCGTATAGAGTTTGCTAAGTTCAGCGTCCTTGGCCAACCTTCTCTCTAATGCATAAAACCTGCGTAGTGCTACTTCCTTGGATTCGCCTATCTTGGTAGGATCCCTCGCGAAAGGTAGGCTTACAATAAATCGACCAGTAGAATCTCGCTGGCTTGTCTTTGAAAAGTGAGCTTCACAACGCTTGTCACCACTTGTGAGCTCTGGATGATCATCTGCTGGTTCTTCTAGTCGCCAGAATTTCTCCAATATTGTCCCAAGTTCTTCCGGTTTGACTCCCACAGTGCCTAATAGGACCAATGTTCGACGATTATCCTTGAACAGTGCCGTTGCCGCAGTTGACGGGTCGACTGGACCTTGGGAATTGGTGTTGCCACTTGATTGGCCTGGCGTGGATACGGTACCACTTAACGATGGCGATTGGTTCCAGCTGCTGAGATGTAACAAGCTGTTGTGTTTCTTGTTGCATTTGAAACAGCTTCGAGAATTACAGTTGACCGCAACGTGTCCTGGTTTGAGGCAATTAATACACAGGTTGCATTTCTTCACTAATGACAATCGGTTGGCGGGGCTGAGTTGCAGAAATTCCTTACAGGTAAATAGCTGATGACTTCCCCTGCATGATGGACAGTTGAATTGGGATGAACCAGCAGTTGTTACCAACGATTTTACCCCATCGCTTCTCCTTAGAGGATCTTCCCCAGACCTTCCCTTCTGTCCAAGTATCTCTAATGATTGGAATCTGCATTCCAGAAATGCCAGAAACTCCTTCAACGACGGTAATGCCCTTGGATTTTTCAGCGCTTGTTCATACAGGGTATGCGAATCCTTATCTAGTTTCTTCAGCAGAAGGTGGAGCAAAAGTTATTCTGGATAACTGAATTCCGTTCGTCGAAATCCTTCCATATCCTCTTCAGGTTCTTGAGCCTCTCTGCTAGGTAAGGTACAGTCTTTCGATCCTCACTGTCCTTTCTGGTTTAAGTACTCCATGATGGGGTAAGAAATAGTGTGGTGACCCTATGTTGGTCCTGTCACGGTCGCCAAATGTTAACGGGTGGATGCCTTTATCCGCACGTATTAATTATTTGAATGGTCGTAGGTACTTTAACCTAGGCCTTGTAGTAGTGGTCTAATCGATGCGTAAATCAATTAGCCGTTTGTGAAATATCAACCGTCTTCAGCAGACTCACTGAAGATATTATGCAAATAAAAGTCTTATGTTCGGTCGGTGAATGATAACAATCGATTCCCGTTCTTTAATTCCATCTTCTTATTTATACTAAATTACAATCAAAAAAGTGCTTACTTCATCTAAAACATAAAACGCTTAATACTACACAATTTGCAATTCGAGAATTCAATAACTAAAAAGCAATAAATGCAATCTATGCAATTCTAAAGGCAATGTACATACCAAGAGTGCAACGGCCCAAAGGTAAACAACCGGAGTGCCGTTGAACCCGTTGGTATGTTATGATTTGTTCAGCATATTGCTGAGTGGATTAAACTGAGGTTTAACATTATCTACTTCGGCGATCGCTGTGCTTGTTGCCAGTTTTCACGGCTGGGGAATTAGATTGTATAGTCGGTCTTAAATAAGTATTCTTTTTCTATGAGATGACTTGCATTGCTGGCATGTTCAGAGGATTCTGAAATATCTTTCCAGATGGCTCTGTGTCCCGTAAGCAGTTCGTCTTTGAACTGACCCAGTGCCCGCAATCTAATTGCAGATAGCCCCGCTGTCCTTTTGACTTCAAGTTCCATAGCATGGATATTAAGGATAGTTTCCATGGCTGCCGTGGGTGTGCTGGATTGTGCCCCAGTTATCTCCGGACAGGCCATACGTTGGGGTTTGGTTAGCAATGCTCTAGCGTAACTGTTGGTCACAACTGGCCACCGTACAGTCCGTAGAGTATAATGAGTTTGACTATACACGAGTAGATCCATTGAACTAGTTTTGGTTTCAACACTTCTTTGAATTTTAGGTTTCACAGAGAACCGCTAAGATGGGAATAATAATTCAGCTATCAAGTTATCATCGTAGAAAAATAAATTTCACAAAATTACGGCGTTACAACATGTCAAAAAATATGTCTGGTTCCGAAAGCCCAAATATCGTGTGCCTGGCCGAGTTATATTTTTCTCACGTGTCAGAATGTCTAATACCAGGTTAAAGAGAGTAAGTAGATCCTTAAGTGCACGCAGTGAACTTGGATAGCTGCTCCTACCTGCAGATATATAAGTACATAAACTCTTTCCTGTGTGATTACTTCAAAGTTGCTAGATTTGTGCTATTTCTGCCTAATACTGATAGTTCTGTCTGAACCACGGATTATCGTGTTGAAATTGTTCATCATGTTATAAGACCACGTAGTCTCAGTAGTGGTCTTAAATTCTTAAACCGTCTAAAAGTCCCACAAGTCAGTTTCTGTCATTCAACGCATTCAAATACGGACTATGACACGATTTAGGAACCGTCTTCGGCCTTGGGAAGCTGGTTTTATTTTTGTGTAAATTAATAAAATTTTAGAGTTCTTGGATTGCAGGAAGTTAAATTTATTATATAAATAATAAAATGTTTGATTTTATAGAAACAGATACATTACTCTTTATGAATGCAGTTCCTGGGAATGGTATTCACTGGTTAGGTCATCATCTGAACTATTGTCCTGATTTATTTCGGCATTGTTGGTGGGTACGAGTATATCTATGCCTAATGCTACTATTCGTATCCAAGTTGTATTGCGTCCATCTTCGTTTGAAGGTATACATCCGTAAACTGGTGGATGTTCTCCAACAATTAACTGCTTGATCTCATTACCCATTGTTCCATTCATGACACATCGGACTGCGTTGAGCATCCATTCGTCTGTATCATGGCATTTGTTTTCAATATTACAATTATAAACTTCGGTCACCATATCAGCAGGTAATTCATATCCTTGCATAACATCACTAATGTGATCGGTTCGGAGTCCATTGGTATCATCCCATATTTCCAGATTCTCTAAAACACATCTCATATAGCTATGAATCCCCTCTGTACTGGGATATTTAAAATTCTGGACCATTTCCGCCTCTTCCCATGATAAATGACTTACTTGGGCGCAGACATTCCGTATCAACCTCACTTTAAGGCTTAGAAATAGGAGAGAAGCCTGGCTATATGCCTGCGGAGTATTCAAAAGTTAATTGTGAAGTTTTCAATTAAAAAATGTCGACTTACCAGTGCAATTGTAATGCAAATAAGTAATACGAACTTCATTGTGCAGCTAGCTTCGAAAACTATACTAACACCACTAGTTGCGACAGATCTTTTATATTGAAAACAGTGATGATCCATAAGTTTACCTATATGCTGGCAGAGGTATGATAATGACAGAATGAGCCATAAAGTTAGAACTTAATGCCACAACTGTCAGCGTTAAAATATTTGAACAGTGAATTATGGTTTTTGATAAGCTTATGGAATTTCGGAATCTGTCTTTGTTGAAGGTCTAAAGTAATAAAGCATTTAGGCTTCTTGTATACATTGTAATGTATTTTTAGTTGCTAGGTGCGCTTTGGCGCCCAGAGAAGCAGTTAGCAATGTTGCTAACGTTGCGTTTAGCATTCATTTTAGTGGTGGGCAAATCGTTGTAAGACATATACATATTCACTTTAATTAGCTCATTCTTATAATAGACGTTTTTTTTAGACAAAAAAAATCTAAGTATTTTTAATAAACTAACTACACAATGCTACCAAGTCTAATGCTAGGTCTCCATTTGTCGATTTTAAATTGATAAGTGGAAATAACGAAAAACTGCTTATTTATCGTTATTTCCAATTTTCAATTTTCTAATTGACCTTAAAATACGTCGTTTATCATTTTCAAATCGACAAGTGGAAACATAGCATTAGTCAGCTTTTCTGGCTATTCTTTGTTTGTCCTTCTTTCTTCCTTTGTCAATTCAGGGTACATATAGGTACATTCATAGACCAATGGAGTGATGAGAGCTCTTCAATTCAGGATCAATCAAGAAAGTAGTAAGGGCAGCATTTATCCCGAATATTCTGAGAGAATAAGCGCATTAGGCTGCTTTAAAAAATAAAAAAAATTTCAGCATTACATGTATTGAAATAAGAACTCTGCCAAATGACAGTTTCCGATAACAATTTGATAGTTGTGCTCCAAGTTTTGATTGCACTCAATTTTACATATTTGGCATGAAATTAATTTTTACAGACTTATTTATACAGTACATAGAAATAGGGTAACTTCGCGCATTATGGCGCGCTTTATTTGTTTCTCAAATAACTTCAACACGAAAAGCTTTTTTAATAAAAAAAACATTTTTAAAATACAGGAAAATCAAAATAAAAACAAGTTTAGTAAAACTAACAATTCAATGATTTAAACAAAGAAAAAGTCAGGTTAATTTTTTTTATAAAAAACCATATTGCCCAATATGGCGTATCTTATTGGGCAACATGGCGTGATGCTTTACTTGCGGTTCGATTTGCTACAGCTATCGCAAGTGCTATTAAATTGAGTACCTACACGAGTCGTTGGACCACTTGCGACTTATTAAAATTATGATTAAGCATGTATTTGTCTGCCATTTCAAAGACCATATTGCACAGCTCTTTTTTATTAGGAGCGAATCCATGCATGTGTAGTTTCCTTTTGTGAGCCACAATTTTCAGCTCCGCGAGCGCGAATTATTACCATTGTCTCAAAAATTAATATCAATTCTAGATTTATTTGTATAGAAAAGTGTTTGATCCACTGTTCATGCATGCAAATGAGTTTACTCAATACAAATAGTTTTTCTAAAATCTGATAGACGTGGATATACTTACTTAGTTGGCGCTACAGCTCGAGGTGAACCTGGGCCTGCTTCTCGCAACCATTTGTGTGTGCGTGTTATATTTTTGCACGAATGGAAGGGACCTACAGTTTTTTGCCGACTCCGAACGGCGAGTTGAGAAGCTCAATCGTGACAAATGATACTGTCAGACATTCGAAAGAGGTGGGCACTGTGAAAAACTTTTAGGTGTTTGCGGCGGGATTCGAACCCAAGACTGCTGGCTCAGTAGTCCGACGCACTAACCACTTGCGCTACGGTGCCCACGTGGATATGGTTTTACAAAAAAAATTATATAAACTAATAAATTTGCCTTCCTTTGGGTCATGTACTGAACAAACACAACTAAGCTTACCAAGAACACAAAATAAAGTTGATGCTAAAAGTTTTATCAATGCATTAATAATGTACATACATATTTTGAGTAAATAGATATTACACAATATAATGTGCAGTATCATTCCTTGTATAAAGTAAAAACAATACCTACAACAGTAAATTTGAAAACAAAAAACAATTTTTTGCTGCAAAAAGTTTGTTAAATTCTTATCATTTTCAAAAAAGTTACTGAATTTACATTTTGGACCGGCTTTAATTACTTTTGCAGTAAAATGAAGAGATTTTAAAAATCTCGAAAACAAATTTTTTTCGAGATTTTTTTTCGAGATAAAGTCTTTCGAGATATTTGTACTTTCTAGATTTTGTCCATTCGAGATTTATCAAATAAATTTTCGAGATTTTTTTCGTTCGGGATTACGTGGTGATCCCGACAAAAATATATGGATATGACAAAACTGGCACATTTTCTTGTTTATTATTTTTTTCATTTACAAAAAAAATCGCAATAGCTTTTCAACTTAACATGGGTCTCTATTAGGGAATACTCAAGTTTCCTCATCGTATTGATTTCTATAAGTAAATCGCAAATGTGGTATTTACAAGGTGCGCCATAATGGCCGAAGTTACCCTAACTAACGATATAATATAATACAAGTGATGGATAGGGATGAAGTAACCTTTTTCCTGTTGCCTGACTTTTTGACGGCTTAAGACAAAGTTAATCATGCGATTAACAACAACAATAATTTTTCAACAGCAACAATAAAATTGTTCATCACGTGCTACCGAGTTAGTATATGGTATTCCTGCTTAACCATAATTATCTGATTTTTTCCTGAGTGTTACGGTATTCCTCAAGGTTCTATACTTGCTCCGCACTTTGTAATTTGTGGGTAACTCATTCATAGAGTCCTTGATAAGTCCTTGATAATACCAATATTGATTTACGGCTGCAACAATTTGTGTAACAGCATCTATGCAATCAAAACAGAGCTGAATATCGCTTTAAACAGCACTGCACGCTCTGTCTATGGGCTACGAAGACATGACGGATTGTTTGTTTTTGGTTCTCGTGCTCACATGCCTTTTAAATAATTATCTTCAGGTTCGCGGTTTAACTTGGTTTTCCGAAATTTTGCTAACACTAATACTGTTTTGATAAAATTACACAATACTGTTTTGATAAAATTAAAATAGCATCCTCGCATTGTCGTTTTGACATTCGAGCGGCATTTTTTTTTTTCTTGTTAATGCCATTCATTTGTGCAATTCTTTACTGCGCCATATTAAAAAAATACAGAACACAACAACGATGAATATAATTTTTAGTTGAAGATTTAAAATTTACTTTTTTGTTTTCCTCGT
Source organism: Brachyopa scutellaris (assembly GCA_949775065.1). NCBI lineage: Eukaryota > Metazoa > Arthropoda > Insecta > Diptera > Syrphidae > Brachyopa > Brachyopa scutellaris. The sequence goes on along the minus strand of OX459114.1, from coordinate 123,434,632 downwards.
TTTGTTTTTTTTGTTATTGTTTTACGAATTTTAATTTTGTTCAATTTTAATATCAGCTTTATTTTGTAAAATAAGCTTAAGACTAACTTTAATAATAAATAAATAAGTAACTGTTTACAGGCCAAAAAGGCTGTACTTTCCTTTAAGCTTTGCTCTTCATTTACGTTTCCTTTCATTTTTGATCGATCATTCTAACCATTAGAACCAAAAAAAAAAGAAAAAAACCCTCAAATACTCAATACTTAATATTTATTTAAAATTTTCAATAACATTTTGCTATATTTGAACAAAGCAAACAAACATACGCAAAGAGAAACCATTGCGAAGTGGGTGCACACTTCTAAAATGGTTCATTTGGAAAAAAAAATATTAAAAAAAATTGTTATTGAATGGAATATTCAATTGAATTTTCAATGGCCAGTGTTTTTTCTCAGTCAAGTGGCCAATTCAAACAGTTTTCATATTTTGCACACAATGTTCAGGGCCGAGAGTAAAATAATAATTCTGATATTCTTTTTCAGGCCATTATAGCTCACGAATGTGGTCATTTTTAAAACACACAACTCTCGCCCCAGGTTAAGTCATTCAACCCCACTTGCCCCCGATATGGAAATGAAAAATTGAAATCTACCCAAAGTGGTTGCCCTTGCCAGTGTGGAAAATTGGTTTCACTTGATTTCGTTCTTTTTTTTAAGTACTGTTTTTATTTTTACGGACTCTTGTACCAAACTGACCAACGTATTTTCCGCTTTCATAAATAAAACGAAATTGTAAAATTGAAGCGTTGCCCTCTTAACGTGTAACAGGGCGAGCGCTCCGCCGCGGCCGGGGCCGTGTGGTTTTATGTACATTTTCACAGAACACGAAGTGAGTGGAAGGAAAGTTAATAAGTATTTTTAAACAAGTCCTTCGCCACCCACACGCAAATAAATAAATGACCGCGAGTGTAGGTATGTTTGTATGTTTATTTTTGTAAGCATGTAATATTTAGAGTAGGTACCTACCCCCAACCACTCAGCAGTTTAATACAAAGTGGCCACTTAATGGATGACCGAAGGCTGGAAAAGCTTACCTTTCCGCTGGCGGTTGTTGGGATTTGTTTTCTTTTAATTTTTCTAACGAAGTAAATTACTGGCGCACACTCCTCGTTTAAGGGCTAATTGCTATTAATTAAGACCATATCACTTGCGTCGGCATCGTTGGGGGTTGATTCGTTGGAAAAATACTCGTACTTTGCGAAAGTGGTAACGCGAAAAACCACAATGTAAGAATACTTAAAGCAATGAAATAAAGACGCAAGGAACGCTGCTAGACCCCTTTGGATTGGAAGCATTTTTTTCAAATAAATTATGAAATCCTTCAGTGGGAGTTGGGGAGTAAAATGGGTAAGGAAATTTGGTTTTCTTTTAAAAGAGGAAGGATGAAGGAGATATTTTCATTTAAAGTTGGTATAAGGTCCGACTTTTATATCACAGACAAGGTAATTGGAGACGAACCGGGTCATAAGAGGAAGTCGGAGCTTTCTTAGGTTGTGGGAATATGGTACGAGCGGTTCTTTGTTTGCTCATCCACCTGGATTTTGGCTTTAGTCTGGAGTATCACAGCAGGATCTATCATAATGTGATGTCAACTCATTTAGTTTGAACGCATTGCTCTTGCAGTTGTAGCGATGAACACAGTCCTGCAAAAATCAAAGGTCTATTGCAGGGCGTACATATCTGCTTTGATGGTCAAGCCACGCTTAAAGCACTTGCAAATCCAAAAACTAACTCTAAGTTAGCAAACAAAAAAAAAAAAAAAGACAATACCCTAGCAAGATCCTGCACGATGAATCTGCTCTGGGTACTCTGGCCGCAACGTCATAACGCAGAGCGAGATATCAGATGAGCTGGCAAGAGCACGGACTGTAGGCATAGAAAATTTCACAGTCACTACCATTAGGTACGGCGGTACAAGTAGTGAAAACTACTTACTTTTGCAAAACGTTGCTCGAAAATATGGAGTCAAATCCAACCATGTACGGCAGCGAAGGAGGAGGACGAAAGCATCTCTCACATCCTCTGCGACTGGCCTGCTTATGTACAATAAGGTACACATCTTTTCTTTTGATTTCTTTAGGTGGCGCTGCAGTTCGGGGTGAACCAGGCCCTATACTTCTCACAATCATTTGTGTGTGTGCTGTGAACGGCGAGTTAAGAAGCTACTTGTGACAAATGATACTCTTTGAATGCTTGTCAGACATTCAAAATAGGTGGCAACGTGAAAAAACTTTTAGGTATTTTGCTGGGATTGAACCGGGGCAGCATTGCGTAGTAGTCCAACGTACTAACACCACGGTGCACACTATAACTAATCAGGCACAAATAACGAGGAAAAATATCCTGCCTGAGATGACATCGCTTAGATCCATCGATTTCTTGAGAACACTGGAGTTTACATGATAGACAGAACGTTTTTCGTGATTCCACATGTTCCTTCTTTACTTTTCCATTCCCCATTATTTACTAACACTTCACTTACAAACCCCGTACCCCCTTTTTTCTCAACTCAGTTCCTTAGGGGGAACACAACGGGCCAGAGCCCCAAAAACCAATCACTAACTAACCAAGGTGTTGTTCGTCTGTTTGTTCTAAATTAAGTCAAGGGGACTTATGCAAAGCGACTCTGTTATAAAAACAGTGTCGCTTTGCAGTGAGTCCTTTCGGCAATGCTGCGCTTTAATTGTCCGCAAAAATCGACGCAAGCTATGCCAATTATGCGCAATCATACGAGAGCAGAGTAAGTAAGCGTATTAGTTGTTTGATATACCCATGAGCCTACGTCACATCCAAGGAAACCAGATCCTCGTTCTTAGTGTAAAATTGTTTGAAATGGTTATTTATGTGTCAATATTAAAATTGTAGACTTCTTAAATTGTAATGTACTAATTTTATTATACCTATGTAAGTAGTACAATATATATATCTTTCATTTTAGTTTTTACTCTTCAGATGGTGCGCGAGCAATTGCTTTTAGGTCTTTGTATAAAATCCTGTCATATGGGGGCAGAAATTCATCTGCGGGTCCGTCTGCGGGTCCGCATTCGATTTTTTCTTGTTGTTCTTCATAAATTAACTGCTTAATCTCATTACCCATTGCTCCATTCATGAAACACCGCACTGCGTTGAGCATCCATTCGTCTGTATCACTGCATTTGTATTCAATATTACAATTGTAAGCTTCGACTAACAAATCAACAAGTAACTCATGTCCTTGCATAATATTAGCAATGCGATCGATTCGGAGTCCGTTAGTGTTTTCCCATATTTCTAGATTCTCCAAAACACACCTCATATAGTTGTGAACCCCCTCTGTACTGGGATATTCAAAATTCTGGATCAGTTCGACCTCTTCCCATGGTAAATGAGTTACTTCGATGCAGATATTACGTGTCAACCTAAATTGGCTGCCCCATGATGGGTTGGTATAAGCCTGGCTATATGCCTGCGGAGTATTCAAAAGTTATTTGCGAAGTTTTCAATTAAAAAACAGAATATCGGCTTACCAGTGTTATTAAAATACAAATAAATAATAAGAACTTCATTGTGCAGCTAGCTTCGAAAACTGTACTAACAATACTAGTTGCGACGGATCTTTTATATGGAAAACGGTATTGACCGAGATATACTCATACCCTGGCAAAGATATGATAAATTGATGACAGAACGAGTCGTTAAGTGAGAACTTAATGTCTTGGCAATGCCACACTTATCACCAGTGAGAGGAGTTATTGGCGTTAAAATATTTGAACAATGAAATATGGTTTTCGATGAAATTCGATGATGATCTTTGATTCTAAGGTATTCCAAGTTGCTAGGTGTAGATAGTTTGGCGTCCAGAAAACTCGTCAATGTTGCTAAAAAAGCGCATTTAGCATTAGGTTGAGTGTATTTTGAAAGGTGGAAAAATCATTTTAAGCATGTGCTTTGGTGTGTAAAAACACATTCTGGTGTGTTAAGCCGTCGATAGGCTACCTAAAAATTGTTTTACCACATAAATTGAAGTATGAGATCAGCCAAAATTCGCTCCTCAATTTTAGAAAATTCCCGGTTCTGAAAAGTAGAAAAAAATAATTCTAAAATTCCGTTGTTTGAACATTTTAAGTAATACAAATTGCTGTCAAACCATTACCCGAATATTTCTGCATATCTGTCAAAAACTACTTGACAGTCATGCTTTCGAGGGAGTGTAATTTTATTTTTCCACGTTATTAACGTAGGGAATGTAAGAAATTGTCGTAGACGTAGCAATTTTCCCAAAACAATCCATTTTTTTGTTTTTCCGCATGCGGTGCAGACATCTTAATTGATTTAATAATCATAATTTTTCTTAGATTGACCATCTTATGCCCAATTTTATTATATGCGAGACTCTTTCTTTTATTTATCACAGCCGAGTCGCAAGTTTAACAGTTTAACTTGATTTAGGTTAGGTTAGGTGGCTGACTACTCGGTAAACTTCACTTTCCAAAGTACATATGGCGAGCAAAACTGGATACATAATTTCCGATTTTTGTGGTTTCTTATCAACAAAACAATTGATTGTAAACGGATTTAAATGAAATTTTCAGATTTCTTCTCCTGTTTCATTGTTGAAATAACTGTATATTTATAAAAACTAAATTATGAAAATAGGAGCCAACACAGCTCAAATACTGTCACGTGTCCCAAGTAGGTACATATTCAGTTTTGCACTTTTTAGTTTAGTTAGTTTAGTTTAGTTTTCACCGACTACACCAAACAATGATGTGGAGTTGTTTCACTTGGTGGCATGTTGGTCCACTAGTAAAAATCGACGAAATTATGATAAAGGAGGATTACTTTAACATATTGCAGACCAATTTGCCTGAGTTTGTTAAAGAATTTGCCTATCCAACCGACGAAATAGTTTTCAAGCAAGATGGTTACGGTCAAAATTATCAAAAACTGGCTCGAAATTCAAAGTTTTCAGACCATGAAATGGCCTATGGGCTATTGTAAAAAGACAACTGACCAATTTTGAAAGAGCACCGAAGAACTTGGAGGAGTTGCGGGTAAGAGTACAAGGGGAATGGGCAAGAAATTCCTCATGAAATCAAAGAAAATTTTGTGGAGACGCATAGAAAGTTTGATAAAAAAAAAAAAATTATTAAAATGCATATAACCGGTCTTTTTAAAAACGTACAAAACTGGATACTTAGAGGCACTCGTGGCATTCAGGCTGTGTTCGCTTCTTTTTTCATAATTTAGTCTTTATAAATAATACAATTATTTCAACAATGAAATCAGCAAAGAAAACTAAAAATTTCATTGAAATCCGTTGAAAAAAAATTATTTTATTAACGAAAAACCATGGCTATACGTATCAAGGCAATTCAAAATTAATGAGTTCCAGAACTTAATAAAAAATAATAAAAAAAATAAAACATCTATATATATAAAAATTAATTGCTGTGCGTTAGTCTCGCTAAAACTCGAGAACGGCTCGACAGATTTGGATAATTACTTTTTTGTTTTGTTTAACCTGATTCAGGGATGGTTTATGAGAAAAGAAAATTCAGAAAAACCCCAAGGAAAAGCCGGAAAATCGAAAAAAATGAAATTTGAGTTTTGTATGGGATTTTTTTAATTTTGTTTGTTTTTTTTTTAAATATATAGTATAGTAGGTATCTACTTTGAAATAAAAGTAATTTAAAACTAACAAAAAAAAAAATTAATCACAATTTTGATAAGTTAACAATATCTATCTGTCTGTCTATCTATATATCTGTCTGTTTGTCTGTCGGCCTGTCCATCTGTCTGTCTGTCTGTCTGTCTGTCTGTCTGTCTGTCTGTCTGTTTGTCTGTCTGTCTGTCTGTCTGTCTGTCTGTCTGCCAATCTGTCTATCTGTCTGTATGTCTATCTGTCTGTCTGTCTATCTATCTATTTATCTGTTTGTCTGTCTGCCTGTCAATCTGTCTGTGTGTCTGTCTATATTAATTGACCAAAATGGATCATATTCACATTTCACCTGAAATTACGAAATTTTGTATTACAGGTACCAAAACCACCAGTTATTGAGTAACCGCACTGACGCTGTGTTCTATTCTATATGTATTAAGAATAACGTACTCTGAAAGTTTTACCAAAGTCGGTTGGGTAGTTCTCGAGTCTTTAAAAGACAAACAAACAAGCAAACATATGTACAGTGAACTCTCTTATAACCGGATACTGACAGTGCCAAAAAAATTTGTCCGGTTATGAGAGGTGTCCGCTTATGGGAAATAAAATTGACATCCTTTAAAAAAACACAATAAACAGATGATCTTAATTTTATTTTATAAAAGGATTCATTTTTATGTGATAAACACAAATTACGCAAATAACCGAAAAATACTAACTATCTCAATAGAGGGTACACTCGATCCGATATTTTTGACAGACTCGGTCGGATGGATGTCTGACAGACCGATGTTGTTAGCGTTCATCACATTATTCAACATGTTGTCCGAAATCACTTTGTAAGTGGATTTAAAAGGTGTCGGACGACCTGAGAACAGCACTTATGATATTTTAGAAGAAGAAAGAAAAAGAAAGCGAGTTTGGGTACAGTAATGGATGAAAATGCGACCATAGTTTTCTTATGTTAATTTGCTAACAGAATTACAAATATTAGATTCTCCAGGCGATTATCATAATTTTTCAAATTTTTTTCCCCCAAAATTCAAAATTTGCAAACACAGCCCTCTTCATTCTCCGGCAACAACCACACCACTTGAAATACATTTCAGGAATGAAATTTGCTTTGTTATCAGATATGGACGTTCGACCACCAAAATATAAAAAAAAAAAATTTAAAACCATCCGACATCTGTCCGACCCTTCGTTTCTTGAGTTAACATTGTCAGATTTCGGTCTGGCAGATATGTCGGATCATGTGTACCCCCCTAATCAATTTTAAAATTATACATACATAACATAGGTATTAGGTACACTTAACAGCCTATTTAAAAAATGAAACTGGATTCATATATGCACACAGGTAGTTATTCGATAATAACGCAAAGGCACACTCGATAGTTTAGATTTTTGTTTCGTTTCCTTGCAAAGTGTTAAGAAGAGGAAAACAAAACAAAAACGAAATAAAGTTTGTTAAAAGTTTCCCATACATAGATGTGTTTTGTCCATTTAAGAGAGAGCGACATTCTATTGCGATTACATAAATTGGTGTCCGTGTCCGGCTATGAGAGAGTCCGGTTATGGGAGATTTTTTTTATATGAAAGATCGTGAATTTATTTCCGTTCTTTGAAATCTGTCCGGTTATGAGAGGTGTCCGTAAGGAGAGAGTACACAGTACATACATTCATTTTTATAAAGTAGATTTAAAACCATTGAATTAACGAGTTTCATTTAATAACCAAACGAAACTCAAACCGTACACAGTGCCAATATTGCCGATCTCAATGAATTGGAGTTGCGTTCATTGGAATTCATAATCGCTTAAGAAGAATTATAATCAAATTAATTTTAGGTGGTACGAATTCACCGGATCATCAGTAGTTAAGTACTTAAATAAAAATATATTCTGAATAAAATTATATTGTGAAAGCGGAAGTATGTCTTTGTACATTCTTTAACTCCAGTAATTCATCCATTAAGTAAGGATTAAGTTCATATTTAACTCAAACTCATCGCATAACATACGGGAAAGGGTTAAACAACGACTGGGAGTTGAATTAAAAATTAAAATGTCGGATTTGGCACGCGTTATTTCTATACAAAACCACATTACAAGAGCAGCGTTTTACCTAATAAGTAACACGACTGTTTTAGTACACGGGCGAAGCCCGTTTATTGGCTTTTTTAATTTCGTCAAATTAGATGAATGGGCTGTTTGAACTGAATTTTGGAAAACATTGAAAATATTTATTTTCACCTCTGTCGAATCGTGATTAACATTCAAATTAAAGAAAGCAACTAAAAGTCAAATATATACGAGCAAAGTCTAAATGTTGTACTTTCTACTAGTAAAAAACATTCCTGACTTGGTATGACGCAATCCGACAGACTATTGCGTTTAAAGAAAAAAAAAAACGTTCAGATTGCTTAATCTTGGTTCTTCGAAAACCTAAAAAGAAACTGAAATAAAAACTGTAAAAACTCATTTCAAATAGTCGATAGCCACATGATGTATAAATGCACATTGATAGCAAGAGTATTGAAAAATTGGAAAAATAAGAAAAACAAGAAATTGAAAAAACTTAGTTGAAGAGGATTTACCAATTTGCCAAATCGAGCAGAGTATTTTGCCAATCAAGAATTTTTCATTCTCTACAACGGGAAACGGGGAAAAAGAACAAATAAAAAACAATTTACAGGTTGGCAAAGTCATCAGCCGCAAACAAATGAAATACATCAATCAAAAACATCTATGATGAGGTTTTGTCCTTACTAGGGATCCAAGCCACCCAATCTCCCACTCGTGTGTGTATGTGTATGGTGAAAACAATATGCCAAGCCGATTGGATCAGAGATTAATTTTTCTCATCTACACTCGGGCTCATTCGTCCTAGCAACTATATATGAGAGTCGCAAGGATGCTAAAACAAAACAACAACAAAAAAAAAACTAGAACCTCTAAAAAGATTTATTCGGATTCGATTCTGTGCTGGAAAGCTTACGATTTGCCAGATTTTTTTCTTTCGATGGTGAATAGTTTTCCCTTATTTGTGTGGTTGTGCTGCACATGTCCTTCAATGGATATGTGTGTGATTTGTTGTTTTCAGTGTTCTTTGCCTTAACGTGCTTAACAAATTGGTTTCGATCCTTTTTAATGGCTCGACGACACGGTGGAAACTTGTACAGATGTGGGTGCGAGTGCGATTACCTTTGGTTTCTTGCTACCTCGAAGCCGATTAATATACTGAATGACAAATGGATTACGGAACTGGATGTGGCACCGGTTTTTCATTCAAAAAAAAAAATAATAGCTTGTGTCAAGTGTTTGCATTTCGCTCTCAATACATATATGTGCATACGAGCATCGAAATCCTTGCACCTGAGGAGACGAATTTGTCGAAAACGGATGATTGGAGTTTTGCATTAATTTCAATTGAAATGTGAAATTAATGACGTGTGCTGTTTTGATAGAAAACCAGCTGTAAGGATATATGCGCTAGTACACATTCAATGCAGCGTTACGCATCGACTCCCAATGCGATTGTTATCGTTGCATTTTTAATTGCAGGATCAGATTTCTTACTTCGGAAGTGCATACGATTTTCCCCATACTTAAATGAAGAGTGTGTTACAATTAGAAACGGAACGCCTTTCCGGTCTGGATATAAGATCGATTACAGCGCGGTTGACAAAGGGCAATAAGTGCCAAACAAAGATCTAAATTAATGATGTTTGTATTGAAAAATTACAATCGTATTTATGAGATAAAGTTTATAATTTATTTGGGTGCAGTTAGTTTGGGTCATTTTTTAAAATATCAAATTGCACTGCGGGTATCTGAGTGTCTTCCAGAAGTTCACATCAACTTCTATGATCATCATAACTGGAGTTAAACATTTTTCGTTGACAAAATCAGTAGATTTGTTATCTGAGAGCTCTGAACAGAGCCTGAGCGAATCGAGCACGCTCTGAACTGAGTTTGATCTGAGCGCAATTTGAGACTGAGCGCTCTGATTTATTTTTGATACACACTTAAGCAATTAGCTGTCATATCAATCATAAAAATCATAAAATCATTAAAACCTTATTTTTCATTAATTTAAAACCTAAAATAATAAAGAAACACACGTTCCACACTCTGAACACTCTGAGCTAAAAAAGAAACAAAAACATTTTTTTTTGACAGTTTACGCTTTGCTCTGAAGTAAAAAAGAAAAACGCCTTATATGACTATATGTAAAATATGTTATATAGAGAATATCTAATCTTCAACTGTTGCCCAAATATGGTCTTGTTGTGCTTGCTGCAAAGATTTGTTTGGAAACTGGAAGTAGCACAACGAGCGATGGAGAGAGCGATGCTGGGAATAAGCAGGAGGGACCGGGTTACAAGCGAGGAAATCAGAAGAAGAACTAGAATATCTGATATAAACATGCAGAAAGGTGAAATGAAGGTGAGCAGGACACGCGGCAAGAATAACACACAATAGATGGACAAAAAGACTAATTGAATGGATACCAGGAGGGTTTTGAGGACCTGAGACACAGAGGAAGACCACCCCCATACTGGAGTGACGACATTAAGCGAATAGTAGCAGACAACTGGGCACCGTAATGTAGTGCTAAGTGCGTTGGACTACTACGCAAAGCCCCCCGGGTTCAATCCAAGCCCGGGCCCAACACCTAAAAGTTTTTTTCGGAGTCGGCAAAAAACTGTAGGTCCCTTCCATTCATGCAAAAATATAACACGCACGCACACACAAATTGTTGCAAGACGCAGGCACAGGTTCACCCCGAGCTGTAGCGCGACCTAAAGTTAAGTAAAGTAGGCAGACAATCGGATCCGAACAGCACAAGACAGGACAGAATGGAAATTATTAGAAGAGGCCTACGTCCAACTTTGGACAAGAGAGGCTACATGATGAAGTTGCTCCACCGATTGGATGAAAAGAAAGGGCCCCAGTTTTATTCTTGTGGTGTACCATCATTAAATGGTTCTTAAGCACCGCTGTAAGTCCGTTATATTTCTTGTTCTCTTATTGCCTGCAATGCGCAGCAACCAGCAATGCTAAAATTCACTGCGATTGAGAGAGGGTATTAAAAAGTTTTTCTCTAAAAACCCCAAAAGTAGAGTTATTCCTAGAAATATAATGTTTAGAGTTCGTAGGCCATATGACATCGCAAGCAGAATGTTCTTGAATCTAGTTCTAGTCCTAATATTTGCTAAAAAGTTTTATTGTTATTAACGTTTTCATTGAAAAGTTGGCATTTAAAATTTGTTAAAAGTTTTCTAGCTGTCTTACTTGTGCTGAATCTCGTTGTAACTCGGCGTAAGCCTATCAAATTCACCTATTGTTCTTAACATAGGGTAGGACAAAAATGGTGAGTGCCGGGTACTTGCGCACTTACGCTACACACTCATAAGGCCCATATGTCCCAAAAAGCGTCACATTTAATTCTTCTTATTTATATTACCGCATAATGAAGATGTTGATCTAAAATAAAAAAGTTCTGGAAATCAATACGAACGCAAAAAAATCATTACAATTGTCGCAGTTTATCTTCGCACGAAACACATGACGCGACATTTCATCTAAGTTTCACGCCGCTACTGCAGTCATTTTTCCTCCCCCTCTGCCAGCCCATAATAAGTCTGAATAACTTATTCGATTGCATATAAGATAAGTCATTAATTAACTCAGCGCCACTTTTTACTAAAGAAACCGAACGTTTCAGTAATAAATTATACATACGTAAGTACAACGTGTTTTTTTTAATTACTATGTGAACGTAGGGAAATATTATTTAAGACAAGCGGATACTACTGAGTTTGTAATGGAATGCACTATTTGGCTTTCAGAAGAACATGATCATCGCGTCGCGTCGCGTCGGTTTAAAGTTGTTTACTTCAATTTCATTTCAGTAGAAGCTCGATAGCACTATCAGATCTACGACACACATTACAGAAGACGCTCGATACAACTGTCAGATCTACGAAAACACTTAGCCTTGGCTGTAAAAAAAGCCTTGTTCGTTTAGTCCAGTTAAAGTCAAGAAATTCGTTATACATAAAGTACCTGAGGTACTGTTTCCTGAAGGTGGAAAAATTACAATTGTCTAAAAAAAAAAAAATGAAATGACCCTTTGCAATGTTTGCAATGTTTGTGTTCCATTCGATGAACTGCCAGTTGCATGCATAAAATGAATACTTAACCAAATTTCAAAATTTGGGCTGAGAGTTTGCGTTTAGTTGGAATAAAACAGAAGAAACTAAAAGGAAAAGATGATCATAGCATAGACGACAAGCGAGGCGTTAACTGCTCACACATTTTGTTAAAAATAATAATTGCAAAATTAGTAAACAATTTTTTGCTGTCTGCTAAGATAATCAATTAGAATACAATGGTACTGTTTATTTCCTCCACATTAAGAAAAAATAAAATTCTAAGGTTTGCTTGTAAGCTTAGCGATGTCCTCCTTGAACCAAGTGCCTACACGACTTTCCAAGATACACTTGAATCCTCGATACACCCATTTTAGTGGCGGATCATTCTGTGCGTTGCGATTACATTCCGTCAAAATCGGTACCAGAACTTCAGTGTTAGCCTTATCCTTGTAAAGATCAGCTATATGCTCCACATGGAAGCCAGTTTGATCATTCCATAGCTCCAGTTCCAGCCAAATACATCGAAGATATTTATGCACAATCGGTTCATCTGCATATTCGAATTTCTCGAAGTTAGACTGATAACTCTGGGGAACTTTCATTCGCTTGAAACATAATTCACTTGCTTTGAGGAAATCCGCTTCAGTCTTTTCAACAAATTCAGCTGATCCCTATAAAAAACAAGTACATAGTATTACCTTTATTTTAATGTAACGAAAAACAATCAGCTATTCGCAGATTACGAAGTTTCAACTTACAAGTGCTAATAATAGCAAAACAACAACAAAATAGCCTGCAACTCGCCTCATCTTGTAAATTCAGTTGGACTGCCACTGCCACTCAGATACCGATTCGAATCACAACTGAGCTTAAGTAGCGCGCATCTTACAAGCAGCAGATACAAATTTAATGGACACACAATGAACAGCAACAATAACAATGCGAATAAAAATATTATTAACACCAACACAGAGCTTCATCGTTGACTAAAAAAAAAAAACTTGATTTTTAATGTGCTGGTTCCCATAGTTAAACTAGTTTCCGGATGCGTTCGGGTCGGGTGTCGGGGTTTTAAAATGAAATCAAATGATTCACTTCAGCGAAACGAAATTTATATACAAGTATGAACGAGTACATATGTATGTATGCTTATGTTTATCAATAATAACAAGAGGAGAGTGAACTGTATAAATGCAAATGTTTTTATTTATTTTTGGAATTTTTCGGATGCATTCGGAACCCGTTTATCTTTTACATTTACCAACCAGATACCGAAGAGAAGAAATCATAGAGTACAATGTTTAGAATCTTACATTAATTTTAATATAAACATGTTTACTTTATTTGAAATATAAAAATAAAATTTGTTTACCTATAAAAAAGTCCACGAGGTCAAGGCAAATCGGGTAAAAATATGATGACGGATGAAAGGAGAGTTCCGATTATTAGGCAAACTTGGACTGAGCGCAATTTCTGTCTGTACAATTCGAGTAGGTTCTTGGTTTTAAATTAATAATGCTTGAAACGTCTGAGATTTCAATCAAAACAGCCAGTCTAGGGTAAGGTCGGAAGACAACGACACCTTTTATCTTAACTAAATATGGACGCTCAAGAGTAATTTTTGATTAAATAGATAGGAGGCTCAAGAGTAATTTTTGATTGTACTTATCATTTCAAGAAACCTCTAAAAGTTCTTAAAACTGTTCTGAAATGGACTCTAGTCTCTAAATTCACATCTTTAAGTTCAATTTTCAATTAGGGTTCAATTTTAAACATTTGCATAGCTGTTCGATAAGTCAGTGACTTAACTGCAAGATGGCGCTCGGATCGCATTGAGTTTTTTTCCGCCATCTTTGTTTCTTTCTAAGCATAGGGAAAGAAAATCAGACAGATCTGTCAAACATTGTTCTTTTTACAGTGATCAAAAGAACTTCGGTTTGTGTTAATTGCTCAAAATAGAAAAAAGTAAGTTTTGATAAAGCACTCCTTTTTGCGCGCTGAAACCATTAATTAGACTGAAAAGAGACTTCAAAAAATATTATGGAGACTCGCATGGAATGGTATGAAATTGGTTTGCTGAATTTCGTTGCGGTCGTACGTATTTTATGTACTGGGATTCTGGTGTAATATCCGAGGCAGGTTCTTAGGCACGGCCTCTCAAATTCTTGAATCTTTTCCTACATACAGGGTGGGCCAACTACAAGTTTCTGTTTAAAAATGCAATAAAATGAACAAAATTTAAACTTGCCAAAATTTCTTTTCAAAAAACGCACTGTTTAGGCTACACAGCACTCACTTTGGAAATAAGTTTTCAATATTTCTCAACGTTGTTCTAACGTAAAGCGACTCATTTCGTTCCGCGGAGGTATGATACTGACTTTCTGTCAAGATTTTGAGCGGGAAGCAGCTGTCAGTTTCAAAATATCCTATGATTTAAAAAGAACCCACTAGATGGCCCACCCTGTATATGTATGTCAGAATATATATCCGGGTCGAGCAAGTAACTACATGTTTTACAGTTAATAGCCGCCCGTGCTGTACAATGATTGGCAATTGTTTCTGGTATCTGTAGAAGCCTTACTCAATGAAGTTCTGAACAGCATTGTCTTCGTCTAAGTACAGAGCGGTGGACATTTTTTTTTATTTATACATACTTACATACATAATGTATATCTACTTCAATCAGGGTCTGAAAATCAAATTAATTGATTAGTTTACTCTGGTTATTACTTTAGATGGGAAAATTGAAATCACAAGCTTAAAGATCACCGGTTTGAATCCGATGTACCTACATAATGTACATCGTAGCTACATCATATGTCATTCAAAAGTCCGATCGGACAGTTCGGACTGCAATACAGCTCCACTTATGCGTAAATTGCAAAGAGTACATATGCTAACACTTATCATATCAGTAATAATTATAGATTCTGCACTAAACATCATATGATGTGTTTCTACGTTGTCATACGATTCTAAATCAATAAATTGATTAATAATTTCACTGAAAATTCTGATAACTCAACACTATTTTTGTTTATATTAACTGTGAGAAATTGATTTCTATCTACATATTTATGTATGTTTAATATAAATATAAACTTTTTTTTATAGGAAAATCAATACAATCAGTAAGTCAATTCAATCATCATGTATCAAGTACGTATGGTATAACTGAACTGCAGTAATTCGAGAATGCATGGGATATGTCTATTGTTTATAAATAGTTTATAAATATGTATTGTGTTATTCTATTATGGAAAATAAAATAAAAGCTATTAAGCTATTATGTTCGTTTTTTAGCATATATGTATGTATAACAGAAACATTTTATTCTGCGGGTTGTAATTTAACATTTCTGAATTGAACCTACATAAATCCATAGTATTAATGATTTCTTTATTCTATATTTTGTTTACCAAAGTATATTCACATGATCAATGAAGTCATGTAAAATGCATTAAACAAGCACTCACAATGGACCGAAAAATGTGGAGTAGGAGTGGGTGTTAACCATCAGAAAACGGAACTGTTTCTTTTCACTAGCAAATACAAAGTCTTTCCGATAGACACCCGTTCTTCATACGGTACCAAACTAGTCTTCACCGATAAATCAAAGTACCTAGGTCTCATTCTGGACAAAAAACTTAGCTGAAAGCTCAATATCCAGGAAAGAGTAAAGAAAGCTACTCTAGCCCTTTACTCCTAAAATATAATGCAACAAATGGGGACTTCAACCCCGCAAAACCTATTGGCTCCATGTGTCTGTTATCAGACCGATTCTGATGTATGACGTAGTTGTCTGGTGGACCGCCTTATAAAAAGCTATACATCGCGACAGTCTGGGGAAAGTACAAAGATTAGCGTGTCTGTGCACTAAAATCAACACCCTCCGCAGCATTAGACATCATACTTTATCATCCACCCCTTAATAAAACCGGTAGGCAAGAGGTAGCCAGTGCTGCTATAATACTCAAAATCATCTCTCAGTGGTCAAGTGCCGAAGTCCAATTTTGACAAAAACCTTAAGGTCACTATTCCCGATAGATCCTTTTGGGATGACTTAGGTTCTATAACAGACAAGTCGATACACTTCTACACTGATGGCTCTCTCAAATAGATGAAAATTAAATCTCTCTTTTCACCTCCGTGATAATTGCAGCGCGTTTCAAGCAGAGATTTTGGCGATTTCGAAAGCACTGTCCCGGCTCAAGAGGAATATGATATGCAATAACGATATTAGCATCTTCTCGGATAGTCAGGCGGCCTTGAAATCTCTGGAATCGGTCTCGTCTGCTTCTTAGAGCACCTCCAACTGCCGTTCATCTCTTATAGAGTTTAATATTCACTTTTGCTGGGTTTCGGGCTACAGAGACATTCCAGGGAATTACACAGCTGATGAGCTCGCTTAACTAGTGACAACAATACCTAGAATAAAGGTGGCCTCGCTACTCACAACCTAACAATCAAACTTACTCAGTAAAACCAACGCTGGGTGGGAAGGTGGAACCATCTGCCTTGCCGACAGACAAATCTGGCCTAGACTAAATCTAAAGCACTCTCTGTCCCTAAAAAGACGACATATAAGTACGGCCATCGGTGTCATTACAGGACACTGCCTTGATTTCAAATGACTTCTCTAGAAGCTGCAGAGACGAAAAAGAGGAAGAGAGCTCAACACATCTCCTCTGTTCATGCCCAGCTCTTTCTCGTAGTAGAAAACTACACCTAGGAGAATACTTCTTCGACGATATTAATGACCTAGCATAAAAAGACATGAGAAGCCTTTCGCTTTGTACAAAGCTCCAAACGAGGTAAAATACCCCCAAGATCCTTGGTATCACAATGGGCGTCTATATGCCTAAGTGTACTAGTACTAGTTACTGGCAGCCACTGCTACCTAACCTAACCTAACCTTGTTTACCAAAACTGGTTGCACTCACATCGTATTTGTCGAAGATAACAGGAAGATATAGTACATATCCCATATCTTCGCGTATAAGAAATTATGTACATCCGTTCTGCTGTAGCTAAAATTACGTCTACCACAGCCTCATTTGAAAATTGAATTTGAGACAAAATTAAAAAGTTGTATCCATCGAAATTCATGTTTCTGGGAGCAAGGAATAAGCTAAGTGCGTTGTTGAGTTAGTTTATAATTATCTTACTATCTTATCTCCTTCTGGCAGACAGAGCTTACCAACTTTCAAAGCAAATAATAACCACTAATATAGCCATGATAGCAAAGTACAAGCGATTGTGTCATAACCCGCAGCTTGTGGCCCGCAGTTCATCGGACAAGACCAACACCACTGCTTTCACTGGGAAGGAGTCAAATCCACTGCACACTATAAAAAACATGGCCAGAAGATACGGTATCCCGACAAACGATTTCTGGAAGAATATGAAATAGATACTGTAGCACACTTTTTATGGCACTCTTTCTTGCATGGATGCACATTTTTTTCACTGCCTGGAGCTACGAGTAGCTAAGAAATCGCTTGCTGATCTCAATAGATTCATCAACAGGATCAAAATGGATTTATTAACTGCTGGTCGGTTACGATCACCAAGGGCCTTTCAGGCCTCATGCTCTGCACCTGCTACCGACGATCCTCCTAACCTAACGAAGCCTTCACTTTTTCCTTAAGGATTGAAATTACAAAGACAAATTAAAACATTTTCTTTATTGTTTGAAGCTACGTATCCTGGTATAAAAGAATATTCCTATTCAGGTTTGCCCTGTCATGGGCTGGTTAGGTCGAATTCTTGAATTTTTTTTTGTTAAATATTTTATCCTTTTTGGATTGATGGATGGATTTGTGAAACCAGATGAAATTGAGAATTGGACGGAAAATATCAAAACAACAATAATAATCGAAAATTCGATTAAGAACAACCTCGAACTTCTCACTTTCATTTTGAAAACAACGCGCTATCGCTATCCTTGTCATGATATGAAGACCTGTAGTGCTACCAAAAAAACAGTAAAACACCGCAGTCAACAGCCTTTAAATGCAATTTGTTTTTATTATTTTTGTCTAATTGATAAGGGGAACAGTCATGCAGGTCAAGATAAGACAGAATACTGTTATTATAAAAGGTGTGCCCGCATTGGATTCGACATCAAACATCGTTCTCGTGTTCTCACAGTCAAACAGTACTCGAACAGAATGAAGATTTTCATTATCCTTGCGTTGGTAGCCCTGGTATGTAATTTGTATTTTTGTCAAGTTAAACAAAAAAAACTTCGTTCATTATTATAGGCAGCAGCTGAGTGGAAGCCAAAAACTCGAAATCAGTTGAAGCAAATCCGATTGGACTGCATGAAAATTCAGAATATGTCCCAAGACTTAAAGGATAAAGTGAGCCGACTGGAATACCCTGACAACGATCAGACCAAGGAGTTTATTCTGTGCGGGGCTCGTGGCTCGCAACTATGGGATGACACTAATGGATGGTTGCCCGATAGGATGATCCAGCTTCTTAAAAGCGAAAGTACATTAACCGAAGAGGAGATGCGTTCAACTATTCAGAGCTGCTTAGATGACAATGCCCAGGGAAATACACTAAAGGATTGGGTATTCCGTACTTACAAGTGTATGATTGAAAGCAATATGAAGGAAACTTTCCGCAACATGATGAAGAAATTGGAATAAGTGGAAGAATCTGTCAGTCCTATGAATTTAGATGATTTTATTAATTTTTTTGCTTTGCTTGGTTCTTATATTTGACACACATTTACATATGTCATTTTTTATTAATAATCAATATATTTTCTGCAAAATAAATTTGTTGTAATATAAAGTAATCTAGTTTTTTTTTTATAATTCACGCGCGCTAAAGGGGTTATGAATACCCTTGAAATGCTTTGCACAGCGCGGGCAATATTGAAAATTATGGAGGATGCAGGAAGAGATACCGATGCGCATTGGTCTTAAATGTTTGCAAATAAGTAATGGGAGTGAATAATCGTGTTTGGTAAATCATTCCATATTCGTGTTGAGCGGTTATTTTTTTAATTGTACTTCCGAAGTTGGGCTTAAGGATAAACTGATGAGCATTCCTTGTGAGACGTGTGTTGCGAAAAAATTGTTGAAAGGGAGGAATGCAACGGGCTATTTCGCTGGAGCACTGTTTGTGGAAAAAACGATAAAACAGGGAAAGACAAGAAACACTACGACCGTGTTCAGGGAGTCAATCGACTCAGTGATGTTTCTATCCTTACTTACTTAGTTGGCGCTACAGCTCGCGGTGAACCTGGGCCTGCTTCTCGCAACCATTTGTGTGTGCGTGTTATATTTTTGCACGAATGGAAGGAACCTACAGTTTTTTGCCGACTCCGAACGGCGAGTTGAGAAGCTCAATCGTGACAAATGATACTCTTTGATGCTTGTCAGACATTCGAAAGAGGTGGGCACTGTGAAAAACTTTTAGGTGTTTGCGGCGGGATTCGAACCCAAGACCGCTGGCTCAGTAGTCCGACGCACTAACCACTTGCGCTACGGTGATGTTTCTATCCCCTACAAGTTTTATCGCGTGTTTTTGAATTCTATCGATCAGGTGCGGTGATGTTTTTGGAGCACCCGACCAGATATGAGCATTGTACTTAAGCTTGGCGCGAATGTACGCTTTAAAAATTGGAGCTAGGAAACCCAGGCATTTCGCGCCGTTTTTGGTGATTACGAATATGTGGTCATTCCAACGTAGGTTGGCATAGACACATACATACCGAGAATAGAAAGCTTTTCGGTGTCAACAATACAAGAGTCATTCCTGGATACTGGCTAATGGGTAAGATTACTCTTTAACAACAGAAGACAGCATTCAGTTTTTGAACCATTAAATTCCATTCTATTATTTATACCCCATTTGTTTATACTGTCAAGGTCGGAATTTAATGAGCTTAACATACACGACCGTTCCACTTCGACAGCCGAAGAGCAGGAACGTAAATCTGGAAACGAATATGTTAAGCTGAGGGTGCTAAAGTCAGCAAAGGAATGTATTGGATTAGATGTGGCAGACAAGAGATCATTTATGAAAATAAGAAAGAGTGTCGGACACAAACTGAGCCCTGGGGTACACCAGCATTTATGGGGTGAATTGCAGACTTGAAACCATCCAAAAAAACTTGTATTGAACGGCCCGAAAGGTAGTTTCTAATTTATTGAAGAAAATGATCATCGAAGCCATATGCACGCATTTTCGACAAAAGAGCTCGATACCAAACAAACTCTGTCAAATGCTTTTGAAATATCGAGTGCGACAATCTTACACTCATCAGAGTGATGAAGAGATTTGTTCCAACCTACCCTACCCAACAAGTTGGTAGTTTAAGGATGAAAAATTCCACAAATTTTAAACACCAAAGTATTTACGTATCAAAACTGCACTCATTTGTCAGTGAACTAATCTCACTTTGATATATATATGATATTTATTGATGTAATAGTTTTATTTATTTTGAACGTCTAGAATCTAGATAGTAAAATAGCGTTCGTATTCGTTCGTATTAAGAATAGCTCGAATTAGCACCTAATGACTTTCGGTGACTCTTCTATAGTAGAAAACTTTACACTCGCTAACGCTCACTTTTTTTAATACATGATCGTGATTGCCTCGCACCTTTCTCAGCATTCTGCGATTTTATAACTTTGCCCACTATACGTGTACCTACGTAGAATGCCAAGATCAGTGACCTCATTTGACATTAGGTACTTACGTATTCACTACATAACTCGCTCATAAAAGTAATCTTCAGCGTATTGCATGTTAAATTATGCAGATACATGCGCCTACTTGAGTTTAAAGAATTTGTCAAATGGTTGTAGTTAAATCTACTCGTAAGAACAACTTAAGAAGTGATAATCACACCACTGTACTTAAGAGCAAATTTCATGCCAATAACAAAATCTGCTTAAAATTGCAAACAAATACATCACGAGGCCGCATATGGGTAGATAGAAACACAAATCCTGATCTGCATCCAAGCTGCTTTTACACAGAATACCATTTTATGTCCACATGTCGCAAAAAAAAAAAAACGATAAAGGAAGATAAAGTAGCATGACATGTCCTAAAAGTCTTACATGGACTAGTGCAAAATATCAATTATCACGATACCACAAAAAACGATGGGTTCCAACTATGCAGAAGCTCGCATTGTGGCGATAGCGATTGTGTCGTGCTGTAGAATTCCCACACAACGAACTGGAACTGGAACTGGAAGCTAGGAGTGATAGGAGTTAGCAAGTGGATACATTTTTGAGTCACTTCCTGTGCAACGATTTAAGAATAACAACAAAATCAATTTTAACTTAGCACTTATAATTTTATTAAAGTTAAATTAAACTCTTTCACCAAAATATCTCTTTATTGTATACATAAAGTCCGCCGTTGAACACCTTTAGTGTGCATGATCATGCTTGTGTTCATGTTCATGTTCATGGTCATGTTCATGTTCGTGATCGTGGTCATGAGAATGAACACTCTTTTTCACCAATTGAAGATTCTCGGCAATGAAACACATGGCTCCACGGTAAGCCCATTGACAGATATCAGAGCCTTGGGTGTTCTTATCGGCACACTTATCAATTTTAGCATGGGTCTCATCAGTATGATCCGCGTGACTTCCGCCAACCATTTGAATGTGGACCTTTTCCACGTCAAAACCGCTATCCTTGTTAAACAATCCGAATTTCTCGAGTACGCACTTCATGTAGCAATGAGTGGTAGCGTCATCGGGGAATTCCCATTTCTTGAATTTTTCCAAATGATCGTTGGGCACATGCAGCTCGGCAACACACTCCTCCCGGTACTTGAGCAGATCTTCATGAGTTTTGACCACATACTCAGCTGATGCCTGTGGGGATACAAACATATTAAATGAATTTCACCATTCGTCAAACCAAATGTTCGTATCTTACCAAAGTGGCCAACATCAGTAATGCGATATAAAGTTTCATTTTGAAAAAAATACTCGTAATAAAACCGTTCAGTGATGGAAGAATCGCAAACTCAAACTGTCTATTGATTGTTCCAGTTCCATCATTTTATACCTTTGGCCGGTAGTGTGTATAGGTGTGTTATATCAAATTGCTTACGTATTAAGTGTATTGGTGCATTTGAAGCCGTAACCGTATCGCCTGAAACGGCATTTGAATAAAAAATAAAAATAAAATAAAAAAAAGAGTATGCCCCCGCCCCCGGACCAGCGTTAAGTAAGAAGTGATATAAAAAGCCGGCCGGCTGTCTAATCAAATGATTATTGCATCGTTATCTGGGCATTGAGACACCTTTGTGTATTGACGGGAGATTTGATATTTTAAAATACATAACGACCTTACAGGTCAAAAATAAGTGATAAGCTAATGATTGGATTTTCTGCTTATCAGTGCTACTGCGAGATACTCGTAAATAGGTGAAAAGGTTCCAGAAGTGTCTTCGTTTTTGTTTTAAAACTATGCACTGTGCAATCGTGCAAAAAATAGGTGTGCTCGGTTTTTTATAGGAAGGACTGCTGACGCCAAATATTTATTTTATTTTTTAAATTATTTTAACCGAAAAATACACAAAAAGTGAATTCATGGGATTTTTCTGGTGCTTGTCTGTGCTAGGTATACTGACTGCCGACAGTTTGAAATAGCGTGGTGGTGGTTTCCAAAAAAGAAAAGGTAATTTGTGGTTTATCTATTTCTCAATAGGTGGCAAATAGGGAAATTTTGACTAAAAATGTTTCTTCGTTTAATTAGGAAGAGATGACGATTTTAATCAAAAAAATGTTAAATTATTCAGCGTTTAATTACGTTAAGCAGATTTTGCTTAAATGATTCTTTTCGCCGAGATCGATTATATTGTAAACCGAATTAACAGTTTTGCACGCGTTGGCAAACGTTTGTTGCAGGTTTGCAAGAATAAAAAGTACAACAAAAATCGCTCATTTTAAAATTAAACATTCATGAAATGAACCTTCTGCAGAAAAGCCATTAAGGCTTCGCGGAGAACTATAAAAATTGTAACGAAACCAATAATCTCAATTCAATATCGGGGACTCAGTATTGGAGTGACATAAATGCATTTTCGTCATTTTTGAGTTAGGAATGTTTTCTAAGGCCGTTTGCCAATTGCGTTAAATTTTTATCCACTGGCTAATATTTGACGTTTCTACCAGAGGTGGATAAAATTTTAGCTTTGTGCTGTGTCGATTGGATTAAATGGGATTTATTTTGGTACTTTTTTTCATTAATTTCCCACTAGAATTGAAAATGTTCCCTTGAATTTCATTCACATCAGATTTTGTTATAACTAAAATTACCAAACTGCTTTCCCAGTTTTAAATAAAAAAATAACATTAAAACCATAACTAATAATTATTTTCCGCGTTAATGCTTTTGTTTGTAAATTATATCTAATTTGTGTACATGATTGAACAACAAAGTTCGTCATTTGTAAATGGAAAATATAAAGATAAAAATTTCACCAATCAACATTATTCAAACTATAAATTTTACTTGTTTTTACACGATATTGCTCATATGAATTACTTTTTTTATAAAAAAAAATATGTTGAACTGGTTTTTACATAATTTTCACAATGGGTAGTTTTCCCATCGTATGTGAACACTAGTGCACTACATTTGTCCACCGACAATCAGCTTGGAAGACCGAAACAAACACAAAGCTCTAGTCATCTCTCTCATTCCTTTATGGGTATATACAAATGTCAAACATTAGCCACAGGATAATTTTTTATGCAGCTTCAGAGCCGGCTAATTTTTTGAAGTCTATATTCACCTCACTAGCGTCAAAAATTAGCCAGAGGAAGTGAAAAAACAAGATCTTTCGATTGGTGTAATAAAATCTCTCCTATCTCTATTACATATTTCAAAAGATGCCAGTGTTACAACTTACAAATAACATATACGCACTTTTGGGAAGAAATGGTCAGTACCTATTGATCTGCCACATAAGCCTTTGTATGGGAATTGTTTGGATTTTTTTTCAATGGTTTAAATGACCTACACGTACAACTGATCTCAGATATGCTTCATTTGCAAACACATAATTCAGTGCTGATATGCTCTATACTCAATACATACAATTTCTGCACAATAGTGCCTCATATGCATGATTATTTTCCAGTGTTAAAATGCTTCATAGCAACAAAACGAATCGAAGGTCCAAGCATTTTAAATGATTATACAGTGTATAAGTGACTCATAAGTAAAATTATTAGGTATTTTCCGTACCAGTAAAAAGCTATAAAAAGATGGTTTCTTAGATCTCCGTTATTACGAAACGCGTTCGAGCTATTTTTTTTTTAATGTTAACTAACTTTTTTTTTTATAAAAAGTGAAAAAAACAAAGAGGAAGAAAGTCACGCCTATTTTAAAATATGTGTTTTCTTATACTTTTGTGAATTCATGGGAAAATATGACACATATGCATCTTTTAATCGCAATCGCGTTCAGTATTACAAAAATGCACAATTTGAAAAAAAAAAATCATGACCTATTCCTTTTTCTTTTCAAATAAAGATAAAAAATAAATGAATGGCCCGACTAAAATACAAAATATAAGTTCAGTTCAGTGGCCACTATTTTAATGAATGGTTGTTGCACATAATACTTTTGTTTTATTCACTTTCAAATTTCAAACTTTAAATGTCGTTTTTTCGAAACTAGATTTTAGTCGTATAGATCACTCCAATACTGAGCCGACGATATAGCTTGAACAGACATAATACATAAATGTTACTTTTTGATCTCCGAATATTTTTAAGTTTTATTTTTTTGTTCCATCGTTCTCATGGGTGGTTCCATTGGGTAGATGTGTAAATTCAGTTTTCTCGAAAAATTGCCGTGTAGTTTTGTAGCCAATGTACAATATTTGTATGCGTTAACTTAAGTTTAAGCCGAAACTTATTATTCACCCCAATTATGCAAGTCGTATCTCGTATCTCACTTCAAGTCGTACTCGCATCGTATTGTATTTCGTTTGTTATTATGCAAGTCGTATGTGTTGAGTACGACTCCCTATAAGTTGCTGCGTGTTAACAGCGCATTAAGTCGCACTTCAAGCTCAACTTTTTGCTGTCAGTGCTGGTTTCCTTGCCGGCGAGGTCAAGGAGATGATTTATTACAACTGCTCCCGAAAGATGTCACCACAAACTAAATAGATTTATTCTTTTGAGCACATGAAGGAATATCGTTAAAAGGAATTATATTCACAGATTGTCAAGAGATAGTTGAAACGCAATAACTGCCAAATTCATTGTAATGTGTATGTTCATGTGTGTGTACATGTGAATTTATTTTTCGGATGTATTTTTCGAAATTTGAATTACAATTTTCTTAAACTAAATAAATAATTGACCATAGCAGTTTAATAAAACTGTTCTGTTGACAACCATTTGTCCATCTTTTAGATCAACGTGCTGTCCCTTGTGATGTCAACATTATTCTCTATAGCATATACCAAACCAACGAATTGGTTGCTGTTTTTAAGTTTTTTAGAAAGTAAAAGTAATTTAAGTAGTAAAATAACTTCAATAAACATTAAATCGTTTCCATTCAAGAGCTTACAATTGTTTATTTTCCATGTTTTTGCGAAAATCGTGTAGAGTCACTTAAGAAATCGCAGCCGAAGAAAATACGCCTAAAAACGTTGAAAATACGACTTAATACGACTTGCATAATAGCTGATATAGACCGAAAGTCGTATGCGATGGCATCCGATTCTTTTGACAGTTGAAACTCATTAGCGTACGAGTATGTTCGTAGTGACACGACTTCCATAATAACAAAATACGTCTATGTTCGTATGTGACTCTCAAATACGACTTGCATAATTGGGGTGATTATATTATATATTATCCCTAATAATATAAAACAAAGTGAAAATTCCTTTGCATGGACCTACACAGCAAACGGCTAAACGGATTTTGATAATTTTTTTTTGTGTTGATTAGGTTTTGATAAGGAGCAGATTCGTGCATAACAAAATATCTGATTTTAAGTGCGAAAACCAAGAAATTCAATAATTAGACTTTGAACCTAAAAAAAGTAAACTTTTCCTTCGTCTATTTCATTAAAATTCAGATCAGTTTTAAGAGCTTTAAAATACGCGTCTTTTAAGTCCAAAATTATATTTCTACGTGCTCTACAAGCTGAGCAATATTAATAAAATCTTTGCAAAATGCCTTTTTTAATTAATTTGTTAATTGATCCCTGTTCTGAAACCAATCTCAGTGGTGTTTTCTTCTTTTGGTTTCCTTTCGATCTCTCTTCGTAATTTGTATTTCTCATTTTTCCTATGAATACGCGTTAAATCTGAGTGGAATGGATTTGTGTATGTGTCTGCTCTGCTCAGCGAGAGCGCTCAAGCGCAAAGGTTTTATTGGTGCGTATTTTTTTTCTTTCTGTTTTGTTTACATTATGTTCATGTATGTGTGTATAAACTACAAAAGTTAGTTGAGTAATGCAGGTATGCAGCTGGTAAAGTTTTGTAAAGGGGTGTGTCGTATTCGTGTAATTGTACTTCGTGTGTTATACTTGAGTGCAATTTTAAGGTTATTGAGTTGGATTGGAATTGAGTTTTAATCTTTTTTTGCAGGGTTCTTCTTCTTTATCTGTTCTGTTTTATCTTTTATCATTTAGTTGGCATTGGCAGTTATATTTCAAAGCGGAATATAGTCAATTTTTCAGCGAAAATTAGTTAGCGATCGAAGTCGAAATGCAAAATTGAAATGAAATGCTCGATTACATCAAATTGATACAGCAAGTGGCCAGCAAAATGGTCCACATGAGAATATTTCGCTGCCAAAAACCCGAAAGAAAAAATTCCGGCTTTCAATATGAAATATGTATTGTTTGGCATGGTTTTTTATCATTTTTATCTGACGAAAAATGGCTTTTACTACCACCTCTGTTAGCAGTACGTGAAAAAGTTGTTTAACATAATTTTTAGAGAATTCGCCAAAGATAAAAGTGTAGTAAAAAAAGAGCTTTTTATGAAGTAAAAGTTTTGAGAAAAATGCATTTAAGGTAAGAAATTGGAACAACCAATTTTCAAAATTTTGAGTTTAAGGGGCCATAACTTTTTTATGACTGCATAGATGTACATAAAGTCTTCAACATTTCGTATGCGCTTCTAATTGCCTCTCCGAAATGTAAGAAATTGTTTTTGTATCTATAGTAGTTCAGAAGTAATATCATTAAAAGTGCTCCTACCACCGAATCGGAGGTCCCTTAATATCGACGCACAGTGTTCCGTTTCATACCAATAAGTGGACAAAATTCAAAAAAATTCATGACAAAATTTAGAGTACTTGCTAACGCAATTCTTATAAAGGATAACTGAGAGATGAGGAAATGATTTTAGAGCAAGTCAAAGTGGAGTGTGTTACCATAACAGGTCGAGTGCACAATTTGTATTTAATTAATTCTTTAATTTTTTTGTGTGAAAAATTAAACCAAATTGGTATGGATTCAAGTAAACAAAGTGAATAGATTATTCTTATAAATTTTGAAAGTCTTTTTAACTGTTTTTTTAAGATTTTTTTAATTTTAAGATGTAAGTTTTTTTGAGGCATTTTTTATTTTTTTTGCATAGACTTTTAAATATGAGCCCCACCTTGCCCCGGGTCAGTTTTTATTTTGATACAAAACTCGACTTCTTAATTATAGGCCGTGAAAAAATCAGAGTGCGCAAACGTGCGCAAACGTGCGCAAAAAAAGTAATCCTTTTTTTGTAGGTCACCCCAGTAGCGCAAGTTATGGCTCTGTTAGTCGGCCCTGCTGTCCCACCATTACCTCAGAAACGAAATATTGAATCAGATAGATTCTGAAGACTCACTCAATAACAGCAGCAGTGATGATGAATATGATATACACAATATAAAAAAAAATAATAAAGAAATTTTAATTTTTTTAATTTTTTTGTTTCTTTACCCTATAAAGTCGTTAGTATCAAAACATAAATAAAGCACTTAAAACATAAGTTTTTAATTACAATATACTTAACTCATAAGAATGACATACAATAGTCAAAAAAATATTTTTGTCCACTTAATATGTACTACGCGGAACACTGTGCGACGGGCTGAAAATATACCCCACTGTCATACGATTTTTTGTTCGCTAATCTGCAGGAATTTACAGTTAATGGATTATATCTACCTCCTATATTCCTCTTCATGTTCAGATTTATCGGAGGAATCGTGATAAGAGTAACAGTGACTCTTTTGGCTACTATTTACAACCGAAAATTACTGCGGGCTCTTGGTCTATTAAGACAGCAAAGTAAATCAAAATTCTATCAACTACATCCCATAAATGTGGTAGGTAGGCGAAGCAAAGCGAGTTATATTATGTACTGATATTTAACTTAATAGTGATGCAAAAGGTATCCTACGTGCTATTCTATATTTTTTGCTAAATTTCATCTTCATATTTAATAGATTTAAAAGAAATTAAATAACCCATGCGCCAGATGCCCAGATATCGTACGTTAACTGTTCTATTTTCGAAACCATCCCTGGCATGTAAACGATAACTTTCCAAGGTTTCAATTTAAGAGAAACAGAACGAGAATGTCGAAAATTCCTGACTTCAACCATCATTATCGTTTAGTGTTAGGTTTTTAGACTAGTCGGAGACATGTCTCCTGCGTATTCAATGTCGACTTTCTCTGTATGCCGGGCTGGCTCAACACAAAGAAAAGGATAACAATGTTTTTTTTTGTTTTTGCGTTGCAACTTTTAAAAAACTGTATCTTTGTATGGAGGTACCAAGAATATGAATAGGAAGAAACCCGACGAGCTGACGATGATGACACACGCGATGCTGCACATATTTAGGATATTTAAGTGTGTAAGTACTAGATGGTTAGTAGTTATATACTCAATTACGAATTCCCAAGGGGTAATGTATTTTTATATTGTTTTGTGCTAAACAAAATTCGACTGAAGGGGTGAAAAAATATGCCAATAATCGAGAGAATGGGTTCGAGTTAGAGATGGTGACCGCTTAGGGGGCGTTCGACTTGAAGAATGGTTTTTGTATGCAAAATTGAAGGGAATGATAAAATATGGCGAAAAACGTCGAGCTAGAGGGAATTTCGACTTATTGAGAGTTCGACTTAGGGAGAGTCCACTGTATGTGCTTTCCTATAATAGCTGCTTAACCATCCTTCAGCCACTTCTCAAATTGATCTACTATGCAAAACCTTCTTGCATAAGGTTGGAAGGCTACACTCATCACGGGCTTAGGACACAACAGGATGAGGTAAAATAAGATCACTGATGAGCTTGTTAGGCAAAATTCCGAAGATAGGTTCTCTGTACTTTAGTTGGCTATATCGGCTTCTATTGAAGTTTATATTTATAGTGAACACAACTAAAGGCATGGCTATCCAAGAACACTCGTTGTTTATTAGGAATCCGAGCGATTTCGTTCTTATAACTCAAACCGAAATTGCAAAGTATCTAAATATTGCTTAAAAGACCTCTTAACGACCTCTGTGAAGAGGACGCTGACACTGCGGAATATTTTCTATATGAATTTCTCACTTTTTGTCGGATCGGGTTGGGGATTTTTTGTGCTGATATGGTCAGTGCTGATAACCTTAGTTTATTATAGTCTTTCTACATCGAAGTACAACGGACCTTGAGTCAGTAGAGAAAACACACCTCCTGATCTAAATTTGTGTACGATAGCCGTTCAGAAATCTAAATTTCACTAATGACTAGACTATGATTTCGATGTCGTGAATGTGAATTTAAAGGAATTATGGAAGAATTTAGGTAAAGTGGTGCGTCCACAGATAAAAATGTATGTAAGTGTCCTTTTACTGCTGAAGAAATGACTTCGGTTCTAGTTCCACTAAATTGCTGCCCAATTGCCATTTTAATTCCAGATTCCTCAGCTGATTCGGAAGCTAGTTTTTCTTTTGAATGTGTTAGTCACGTTAGTTATGCCCTTATGGCTTCCCTGTTTCTTGCGCATTGTTAATATCTGTATATAGCTGTCAGTATCCAAGCAGCGGAAACTCGCTAAAATTCTGCCCATCCCTAAGAAAGCTAATCCTACAAGTCCCTTAGATTTCAGACACTTTCAGGTAAAAGTCTGAAATAACGTGCTCTGGATGGCTTTCGTAATAAGAATAGTTGTGAGTCTGCTGTATTAAAAGTTACCTCAGATCTAACGGCTTCTTTAGACATTAATCAGGCTTGTGTCATGGTTCTGCTAGATTTCTCAAAAGCGTTTGACTGCATCGATCACGCAGTTCTTCTACATAAACTGAAACCTAATTTTCTAACTATTCACTTAAACTGCTAATTGATTACTTGAGTGATCGAAGTCAGATCACTGAAATTGATACAAGCTCTTCCAGTCCGCTTACTGTGAATTTGGGCGTACCGCAGGGATCGGAAAGGTCCACTTTTGTTTTCCTTGTTCATCAATGACTTACCTGATGTACTAGCCAGCTGTCAAATACGTATATGTATGCAGACGAGGTCTTAATTTACTCAGATCGTCGATTTGGACTATTGGACGATTGCATTTGTAAAATTAATAAAGATCTATCCAACATTTTAATATGGTCCTCCAAAAGAATGAAATCGAATCCGCTAAAGTCTATTGGAAAAAGAAAGACAAAGACCTCCGCTGCACGGAAGTGCATAAGGAACATTCATATGTCATTGTAGTTATTTCTTTAACATTAACATTTAACAAAATATACCAGTCCCCGTTTCTTTAACAGTTTTAGATCCGTCCGCGAAGACTGCAGTGTCTGTATGCCGAGTTACTATTATTCGTCCACTCTTACCGTACAGAGTTTTGTTGGCTTTGCCATAGCCGGCTTAAAATAGAAAAGAAACAAAAAACAACACCAAAACCAAAGGAAACAACTTTCTTTTCTGTCATCACTATTGAAAAATAGAAAAGACATAAAAATTAGAACCATTGCAAACTTACTTTTATATTTGTTATCAGAACAGTAAGTCCTATCTCCACGATTAAAAAATATTAAGTAAGTAAAAAATATTAAGTAATATAAAAGAAACAGAAAAAAAGAACAAAAAAAAGAAAGAAAAGAAGTGCCCCCGCCAGGAGACGAAACGGGAACCTATGAGATGAGAAGCCGACATACCATACACTGAGCTGCTGCCCACCTTAAAACATGAGTAGATATCCAAGTTGGTATATATTTTTCTGGTAACACTTTTTTGGCGCACATTTTTCAGTACAAACATCAAGCGGTTAGACATATTAATGTAAAAACTTGTTTCAGAACTACAATTGACCAGCAGTTCTATCCAACCCTGTATTTTGGTGATGCTATTATTTCTTCTGTTCCTTATTTTGGTTTTTAAATTTATTTACTTAATTTCTCTTTTATCGCTTGTCTCTTTTTTTCAATTTTGCATTTAGTTTGCCAAATTAGAAACTTACTTGTTACTTTAGTTTAGGTAATTTATATAAGATCATAGACTTGTAGTGCCATCTTATATCTACCTATCGATAAAATCGAACCTAATCTAAATCTAATCTAAAGATGTCGGTACCAGTATCTTTTTGTGAACATCCAAGTCTGGTGCCTCACTGACCACTTCCAAGAACGTGTATCTATCAGAGGCTAACTTCAAATGTAAGAATGCAACTCTTCTCTACTTCACCCCCTATGCATTTTGCTTTAAGAAAAGCGGCACAGATTACGTTTGTTGAATGTTAAGTTTCCATTTCAGTCAAAAGTTTTCCATAGAAATATGAACTATTTTTTCAGCAACTGATAGATACTTCACTTTTAATTGGATTTTAAAATCTGAGACTGAGATAATCAATGACTTACACGATTGATCAAAAATAAACTAAATTACACAATTTTTTCATCAAAACAAAAGAAATTCAGCTCAAAGAGGGATTATCTCGTACTCACGACAAATAATGGAAATTTACTCTGTTTGGAAAGCGAATGCAATCGACTAAACTTTCCATTTACTAAGAATCCATAAAAAACATCTGAAACTAAATATACATATGTATATGCACTATCATTGCGTACGCAACTAACACAAAGAACCTGAATGTAAAGCACAATCTCATGCAGTAAAGAATTAGTCTTCCTATCGGTATTGGTTAGTGACAAACTGACAAACTGACAAACTCCTTTGGGTGCCTTATCATCTTTTTCGAAAAGGTTAACTAGACACTTTGGATTTCTTGTTTACTTTCTTCCTGCAATGCGGTCTTATCAATCGGAGAATTGACCTGGGGACACGTTATTAATATTTGTCAACCGTCTATTTGCGTTAGAGGTGATAATGCGTATAGTATCTCGTGTACGTATAAATATCTCGATGCTAGAAGTCGTGGGCATTAGTTAGATTTTGTCGATCGAATAATAAGCTTCATCATGAAAGTCCTCATCGTTGCTCTTGCCCTTGTTGCCACTGTAAGTATACTCATATCTGTTGATGAAATACTTTTCTTAATCCTCAAATGCTGATCGCCTTTTTTATGCTAGGTTGCAGCTTCCGACTGGGTTCCTAAGAAACTGGACGAAATCAAAGAGATTCGTGCTGAATGCAAAACTGAGAATCCATTGTCAGCGGAAGTAGTTGAGAAGATGAAGCAATTTGAGTACCCCGATGAAGAGCCCGTGCGCAAATACATCATGTGCAATTTAAAGAAACTCGATCTCTTCTGTGAACATGAAGGATTCCATGCTGACCGCGTCGCTAAACAGTTCAAATTGAAGTTGGAAGAAGCTGAAGCGATTGAAATTGCTGAGAAATGCGCCGACAAAAATGTGGAGAAGAGCAGCGCCGATGTCTGGGCATTCCGGGGACATTTGTGCTTGTTGAACAGCAAGTTGGGTGCTGGTGTTAAGGATTTCATTAAACAACGTGAGGCGGCTTTGAATGCATAAATTCTGCGGATATGGACACGGTGACTGAATATTGTTTTTTTTTATGAAAATAAACTAAAAGTAGATAGCTAATTTAGTGAGTTAAAAGTGTTTTTTTCGTGCCAACTGACGTTTTGTGTATAATTTAGAAATTGCTATATCAGTTCCTTTAAAGTTGTTAAGATGCATTGTCTCATAACGTCCGGTCAAACGAAAGGTGAATTACCTCGAAGCCCATTTAGCAATTCGAATGCGCGTGCTGCTGAGGTATCAATTCTCAATGCAATCTAGAATATGCCAGTGAAGGAAGCAACCCGACATTTTTGTTGGAAAGAGAGTGATCACATTATTTGAATATAATACTCGTATGTGTTCGAGATATAATGAAAATGGACCGCTGCTGTATTGGGTCCCCTTTCCTCTCTCTTCCATGATCCATTTTATACAGGAAGACTCTATGGATTTCTCCACAGTTCCTCCTGAGATTCCTTGTGTTAACGTTAGCATCTGTTTGTAGGGAATCACTTTCAAGCTCTGGATTTCCACACAGTGTCAGAAATGTCCCAAGATCTCTATTCTTCTGCTAGCCAGTGCCGGATAAGTGTGCCGCTGTCTCAATTTCCTCCAGGCATAGTTAACAGGTATCATCTTCTAAAAGGCCCATCTTCATTAGATGACACCCAAAATTTCCATGACCTGTAGATATAACGCTACTACCCATTTCAACGTTATCTTGCACATGCTCAGAGCGTTTCGCAGAGTATAACGGTTGATCATCAGATGCTGATCAGGTTCCCTATCATTCCTCTTTCAATTTCAGAAAATGGTTCCGGTCTGAGCAACTTCGAGGTTGACCGCTGTTTTGTCTAGTTGAAAAAACCGAGCCCGGGTTGTTCAACTGAATAACTTTTAATTTTGAACCCACAAATCCCCAACGTAATAGTTTTCTAGCTACGGCATTGCTCTATGCCGATATCTATCAATACAAGTTAAGTAACCTTTAGTCAGATGATTGACCATGACAATGAAAAAGACGGATTTCATCACAGTTCCGAATGCAGTTAGGTAAGTAGGTACAAGTAGCAGTTTCGATGGAAAGGAAACCCAAATAGCGCAAAAGGGCGCCATTTCGATGATACCACAACCTCAGCTGACCCGTTCATTCGGATGTATCATAGTTTGAGATATTTGTAACCCTGTGCAGTTTAAGAAGAGGATTAGTTCTATAATCCTAGTAGCTCCGCTAAGACGCTATCGAAATTCGGTAGGTGATAGGATTTCGATATGCTGAGTTTTTCCGAGAAAATGCCCTCGCCTACACCGCAGTCCATTTTCGAGCAATCGGTGAATACCGTTGTATAGAAATCTGTCAACACTTTCCCTCGCTTCCATTACTCTCTTCTTGGAAAACTTGCAGCGAAGAGCTTCTTGAAGTTAAGCTTGGGGATATTGTAAACCGTTGGTAACAAAACCGAACTATTTGGTAGTGTCTACAGGATTTTACTGTAACCATCTGGCTTAGCAGTCCAGCACCCAGATTTCTTGAGTCGGACTGCACTGCACAGCGCTGTGCTTTTTATATGGGGATCAAGTTGAAGAAGGTGCAACAGCACAGTGAGAGCATCAGTTGGGCATGACTTCATTGCACCTGTGATGCCTATGCTTGCCGTTCTTTGGACTTTTCCGAGGAGAGAAATGGATGCGCTACAGTTGTATGCATCCAATCCATAGTGTCATCTTTGGCTCCAGTCCCCATTTTTTGCCAAATGTTTTATTGCAGGCGTAGAAAGCTATGCATGCTTTCTTGCTTTGCTTCCAGCTAATTTTAGAGTCAATGACAATGCCCCAATTCTTAGCACTGGAGGATAGTGAGAGTAGTTGTCCATATACAAAGGTCTTCGAGCTAAAATGTAGAATTAGATTGACCGCTGCTATTTTATACTGATTAATTTCCAATAGAACCGAGGCTTTGCGAGGCTTTGTTCCTAAACTTTCGGAGTTACTTACCGATGCGATTAAATACATGCATGAAGGTTAATTTGCACTGACTCTTACTCAACAAAAAAATAAAATCTAGATAATCCTACAATGCTGAAATTTGGGAAAGGAGTATAAGTTAGGACATTAAGCTTCAACACCTAAATTCAGTGGGTTGCAATAACTGTAGCTACTTATAGCTTCTATTAGCATATGCCATTAAGTTTTAAGGTTGGTAGATGCGCTTAAGGCCAAAAGAGGGCTTACGAAATGTGCCTGGAAGATGACGTGACAGCTTAACACTTCATTAGCGAATGTCCGGCCTTCGCTGGGATCAGAAAGGCCATCCTAAGTACATACCTAAATTCTTCAAGCTGAAGGTCTACGTTTTGAATTCAACCATAAGGAACTCCATAGGAGAGGATGATCTCATCAGCGGTGGCGTCTGCAAGTTAAGGATGAGTCCAACCAACTCATCGTGCACGACTGGTGATATATGTACATAGATGGCTAAGCTTCGCGCTGGTTAGTCGCCTTTTACATGCAGAGATTCGAAGTAGGCGATTTTTTCGAATTTTCTTTTGAAATTGCCTGTACCTTTTACACGTTGAAATTGCGAGTAGGTACGAAACATTTTATGTCTGCTTTGATTTGACATTCCGTAAAACTGCCTAACTTCGAATTTCTATGCACAATCAAACGGTAGAAAGCAGAAAATAAATATGAAGCAATAATATGAAAAATATACGAAAAGTGTAAAGAGAAATGTCAAAAAAATCGCCACAAACGCTGACCGGGGAGATTTTTCCTTTTCCCATTTCGACTTCGAATTTTACCAACAAAATACATTGCTCGCTGCGATTTGTTTCAACGTGGAAAAGTGGACTTAGATAGGTCTGCTGGGGCTTAAACTACATAACCTAAAGATCAAAATGAATACCATGAAACATACCATATTTCTGTACGAAAAACATGGTCTAACCTTACCTTACCCGTACGTTGAACTGCGGCTGTTGTTGTGTTGATTTCTATTTAAAGTCGTTTTGTTTTTTGTTTAAAAAAAGTTTAATCTGCAAATGCAATGGTTTTGATTTAGATTGTAACTAAACGTATCGTAGAATCAAATTAAATTATAAAGTTGCTTTTATCGACATAAAAAAATTATTCTATTATTATTTTTATCTTGAATAAAGCAAAAGTGAACTTCACTTCATAACTTCGATCTTATATAAATGAATGTATGTACTAACAAAAGTAAGGTAAGACGGGGGTAAAACTCATAGGGGTAAGTTGTAACAGCTAAAAAATAAAGAGTTTCTAGGCAAAAGGGAGAGTTATGATTTTCACAGGCTGGGTTTGTTTGTTTGCTTGTGAAACTATGAAACCGATTTCAACAAACAAGGTGTCGTTGGAATCGTCTTGATTCCATGATTAGGCTGTGTTGCGTCACAGATAATTCAATATTGTGAACGCACCAAGCAAGATGGCGAATTACCTTTTTTTCTTATCAAATATGTAGTATCAAATGAAAGGGCTTGGTGAGTGAGTGATATAATACTTTATGACATCATTCTAAATTCAATATTGCGGACGCCCTCAATATAGTGGTTTAGCGTTATTTTTACTGCCTCCGTAATATGGGTGTTAAATTAAAGGACTTGACAAGTAGAAAACGATAAGCTAAGTGGCTTCATTCAAATTTCAATATGGCGGACGCACCAAGATGGTGCATAAACGTTATTTGTACGACCTCCTTAATATGATTATCAACTGAAAGGGTTTGTAAAGTAGAACACGACATTACTTACCTACTTACACTCTATATGATCGATGAATTTAAGAAGTTGTAAATAAAAAATGAAGTTAAAAAAACTAAAACCCTACTAGATAAATACTTACTAAAAAGTACGAAACAAGACGAAACGAAACGATGATGTTCAGAGTATAGCCGTGGTCAGATGCCGTTATAATAACATATTTATATACATAAGTCCGCATTCATAGGTTTGTGTACATAGGTATGTGAGCTTTGTATGGATTTCGACTTTTTTTTACCAGACTAGTTTTATAGTGTTCTTTGTGTCAAATTTCATGGCGGGCTAGTTGTAATATTATTGCGGGGCAAGTTGTAACATGATATATCACCTCACCAAAACTGGTTGATCAATGCTGAATCGCTTGTGCAATAAGGCTAGAGTCACTCTTCTCTGGGTTCCAGGACCATTGAGGGAAACGAGAGAGTTGACGAACTTGCCATGCGAAGGTCGGCCCTTAACACCTCGCAAGCGGAAAATGTTTATATTTCTATAAGTGCTATTAAGGGCAATATGCTCCCACACTTCTTAAAACTAGCTGGTCTCAGGTAGAACAGTTTTACAAACTTTGCCATATCCAGAAATATATGGCCAAATTACAATAGCGTAAAGCAAATGAGCGAGGTAAACCCTTCTTCGACGACCTTAAAGAGATATCCGAGAGGAAGATTGGAGAACTGATACTCTTCTTAAATTCCACAGGGTGGATATAAATATCTCCAACTACATCGAAATAAACGGGTCACCTCAGGTTGTGGAATCAAAACGGCACCCTTTTTGCGCTATTTAGGTTTCTTTCCGCCTACCTGATTTTGTTTATTTTTTTATCAAGTGCATTGTGATTTTATATTTTTTTAAATGTTTTTATACTTTTAAGTTTTCTTAATAAATTAATATTTTTTATTAAAAACAGTCATGCGATACAAGATTTCATTATTTCAATTATTTTTTTTTTACAACAACGGCCAACGGGGTAAGTTGTAACAACCCCCTTTTTTAAATTAGATATTTTGATATCTTCTAAGAATAAGCAGACTTTATTGGACTTTTTTGGTGGATTTTGTATGTGAAATGTTGCTATTTGATTTAAAACAAGTTAAGCTTACTAATTTGCAAAATCTTAGGAGCTCCATAAACTTCAGTCGAAAGTGTTACTTCTTACTCCGCTCTCTCCTACTACTCATAGTTGGTGTCAACTGTGTTGAACTTTTGGTGTTAAGGGGACAGTCAATGTTGAGATCGGAAGCTGCAAAAAGACGATTTTGAAAGATGGATCTATTGATTGAAAAAAATGTATTGACATAAAAAAGAGGATTAAATATCTAAGGTTAAAATTCGTTGTGTGATTTATTATTCAAACAACTAAGCGAACTTTTGTTAGTCCCGTACAGGTACACAGTACATACATATTTATAATAAAAATTGACACCAATTGACAGTTGTGTAAATAAATACTCCGATCTCCGAAAAAAATCCGCAAGCATTGTGAATAAAGACGGAAATTGCAAAATTTTACAAACACATTGAACTAAACAAATATGTGTCTTCTTCTGTTCTAAAACTTCGTACTAAACGATGTCACACTTGCGTTTACTTAAGTAAAACACTTGAAAATGTGTGCCTGTTTGGCACACATTTCCTCTAATTCGTTGTAGGTAGGTACACAATTATTTTGCAATTGAAGAACAAAACATTTTGTTTGCAATAAAGATTACCTTATCTTTAAGTTCGTTACTTTTAGTATTAATTGGGAGTGCCATTTTACGTTTAAAAAATTTAAAGTTATCACAGTCTGAGGTTTCTTTCAACTTAAAGAGCGTGTTTCCTTTCCGAAAACTCAATTAATTCTGGAAAAAAAATCTCAAAACTCAATCCATTGACCTAGTCTAGAATATACCAACAACAAACATACATAGCTATTGACACAATCAATAATCGCCGCACTTCTCAGGTACTTGCGATCATTTTAGTCAATGACAACACTTCGATTCGACTCTTCATCTCATATAAAAATAACACTGGTTGTGTGTTTTTATGTACTTTTGCAATGAAGAATAAAAAAAAACCTCAGCTAGTCAGGGTTCCCCTCTCATTTGTATGCTAAATGACGGAACTCCCTGAAGAAACGTGAATAATTCCAACAAAAATTTCCGATTCCGATGCTTGGTACGTACGAAACACGATGGAAGTTTGTCGATAAGATTATAACCGAAATTGTAAACCACCCCGTACCTCTTAGCCCGGTTAAGATTGTGTATCTAACTCTGTGTCAACAAATTAAGTGTGTGATATTCCCTCAAGTGCATATCGATCGTTTGTAGTCATCGCGTCGTAGTCAGTTCAAACGCGATCGTCAGATTATCAACATATGGTGCTTTTCTAATTAAAATAAAAAAAAAAAACGTTCAAATCTCCGGCATCCACCCACAATTCGTTATCAGAAGAGTACACAAACGTGTGTATGTGCATAGACTTTGGCGCAATAATTACAATTGGATACCTAAACAGAACCCGCAGTTTGCGACGAGAGGCAGACAGGCAGTGTACGCGCCACCACCGAACTCTACAAGAAATGCGCGCGCTTATCAGGAACACATGCGTAGGCCTCCTATCCACGTCTATGCAGCCAGTGAGCCGTTTGTCTCCAGTAGACGCTAGTAAAAGCTTAACGCGACGGTTTCAGTTCTATCGCGGCCGCCATGGCACTCGTCCAAGTAAACGAATCGATGCTCCACCGATTCTGCTAATGAGTACGACGACGACGACGACGATGAAGATGATGACTTCGGGACAGGCGGTGTTGACTGCATTGCTTTCGCTGCTTCTACTGCTGCTGCTGGCCGAGGTAAACGATCCGATCCGAATCAATATATTGATCGATTTGTAATTGATCTTTTGATCTCTCCACGTCGCGCGGAGTAGGCTAACTGCATTACACCCGAAGATGTGCGCTTTGCGACGTCGCGCTGTCAGAACGATTCCACTGAAGATCCATCGATGCGGCTGCAATGGTCGATGCGGATGTATCCGGACGACCACGAGACTCATTGCTATGTAAAGTGCCTTCTAAGCAAATTAGGGCTAATTAATCTGAAGTATAGGGGACTTGATGTAATCAGTGTACACATTTAGATGTGGGAATCTTTGATCTCAGAAATTCCATTTCCCATTGCAGGGTGAAAGATTCATTCAGCCGCTGGAGAGCCGTGAAATCGAAATCTCAGAAGAGTGTTTCACGCAACTGGAGGATGTACTCAGTGGCACATGCGAAGAGTACTACCGAAAGTGGATGGAGCTGAGGAAGTCTTGCAAGGAGTTCTTCTACATAGCCCTGTTCGAGGATCCCAGTGAGATTGAGAAGTTTGCCAAACAAAATGTGAGTTACTATAGAAAAGATACTTTAGTGGTCTTGCAACTGTATTCGATTTAATTGTAAGGACTCACAGAGTAAGCATCTGGGTGAGACTGCGTCGGAGTTTTGCAATAGAGTTGTCCAAGAATCCGAAACCCATGAATTGACTTCAGCCCAAGCGATTGGCGATGACATGCTGAGTATCTTCAAGTGTGAACTGGAATGTGTGTTTCAACATATTCGTTACTTTGATGCCTACGGACGTGTGGATGTAAGATTTTCAGATAGATTTTTGTAATTAATAAAAATTAGTGCTCCCCAGGAAATAGAGATTCAGCGTAGTTTCACAGAAGCCAATTCGAACTCGAAAGCCAACTTCGAGGTGATTTCCAAGTGCGTGCATCGATCGAACGCCCTATATGCTATTGGGTCTTGTCATATGGCATATGAACTTTATCGGTGTTTACAGAAGAAAATGACAAACTTTAGGGATGTATATACGCAGCGCGATAAGATAAGCCGGTACTATTGAGAGTCGCGATAAGCTGTACTGATAAAATGTGATTATCTTTAGTTAAATACATATGTATGTACATATGTATACTCCATAGGAATACATATCTGAATTTATTATGAAATGTAAGATAGTAGATAAGGACGCGTGTTTGATAAATGAATGGGTGTGTTGTTGTTCCGGTTTTTGATTGTTGTGATGTGATAAATTGAAAGGGGGTTTTTTTCTTATGAAAATTGGCGTACTTTAAGCTTTTGTCGTAATCCAGTTAATACAGATAGGCTTTAGGCAGCTTAGTTATAATGTCTTGAGATTGAAATGGAACAGCAAGTGAGTTTTTTGTTACCAGCCATAAATTTGTTGAAATAAAATTTTGTTAATTTTATGGGTCTTTTTTTTTTTTTAAATATATCGTGAAATGGAAATGCACATCATAGGTAA
Organism: Brachyopa scutellaris; assembly: GCA_949775065.1. Taxonomy (NCBI): domain Eukaryota; kingdom Metazoa; phylum Arthropoda; class Insecta; order Diptera; family Syrphidae; genus Brachyopa; species Brachyopa scutellaris. The sequence goes on along the minus strand of OX459114.1, from coordinate 123,393,776 downwards.
ATGATGTCGTAGTTGTTGCAACTGTGGTTGCAGCATACAAATTGCTTTGGGTGAGTTCATAATTATTGTATTAAAAACCGCAGCAATGCAGATATTGCGCTCACAAATGTAGAAAAACTGCATTACCATTGGAATCGTTACGGCGTCACTCGTGTTCATAAATGTCAAATTACCGCTTTTGTTGTCCAAATTTGCAGCTTATTTTATTTAGAGTATTATATGGGTGGCTGTGGGGTAGTTGCAGTCGTCGTAGCTTTTTACGCTGAAGGTTTACTGTTCATATCCAGATGTCGTCAAAACAATTAACATGTTTCTCACGAAATAAAAATAAGTTGATCAGTTTCAGAAGTTAATGCAAAACCTACTGCGAAGGCATAGCACTGGCAGTAAGATGGTGTGGCTGAAACAATAATAGGAAACATCTCTCATTGGAGAAATGTCCCAGGGCTAGGCAAGCCAAACTATTAATCAAGCCTTATACCCATTACAGGGAAAATCTAAACCACAATAAGATATACATACATATATTAGGTATCTAACAAATTTTCACACCGATCATTTCCAATTACGATACCACCTAAACAAGTTAGGCATGTCTAGCGAGACCGATTGTCGACTCTGTTTAGAGGAGGTCGAGGCAGCTGAGCACGTCCTTTGAATTAATAAATGCGTCAACCAAGGATATACTTACCTTTATCAGAAAGGTGATTTGCCTCTTGCACTAATTAGTATCCTTTGATACAATAGATCTTTTAGGTCGCAGTATCAGCCTTGGGGCAGGATCCGTTATTTAAGAAAAGGGCAAAACTTTCAATAATACACAACTCTCCAGTTACCCTGAACACCACCCATTGAGTTGGTTGAAACCTAATATCTGAGTTTCCTATCTCTACGCCGATATGTCTGCCCTTCATGTTCTTCATGGGCTCGCACTGTGTGCTAACATTATAAGGGTATTCATATCCCCTTTAGCGGGTAAATTATAAAATAAAAATTATTTACTTGCACGGCTGCAGAAGTTCCGTTCATAAATTTATACAGATCTTGCTGCGGTAAATTTACAGCAACGCTTTACTACACTAACGTCGAATAAATGTAATTTCTGAGCTAAACAGCATGTACTACGTGGGTTAAAAAGTTCCAGGATTTTTACTGAAAACAAGCGTTTGTTAGGCAAAGTTATATTTATTCCTTAACATAGTGACCTTCATGAGCAATACACTTGGCACACCGAGTTTTCAACATTTCGATGCCATTTCTGTAGTACGAAACCTCCAAGCCTTCGAAATACGCCTCGGTTTCCGCGATGACTTCCTTATTCGATCTGAATCTCTTTCCCTGGAGCCAGCGCTTGAGGTTTGGGAACAGAATTTGTTAAAAGCGTAAGAACCTGGCTCTTTAATACAGGCCTTTGTGGTATTGAATTGTTAAAGCTTTAAATGAAAAAGTAGTCGCTGGGAGCCAAGTCTGGAGAATACGGTGCGTGGACCAATTCGATTCGTAATTGATCCAATTTGGCCATCGCTTGCAAATACAACGTGTGTACCGGTGTGTTTCCATGATGGTACAGAACATTTTTTCGCCGTATAAGGCCGTTTTTTCATTATTTCGTTCAGTTTGTCCAATAATGCTGCATAATACTCTGCTGTAACTGTTCTTCCCTTCTGCATATATTCGATGAAGATTATGCCAAGATTGTGCATCCCAAAACTTTGGTCTTTTGGTTGCTTTGGTCGGGTTTCGTAAGTATCCAGCCACTCTGCAGACTGCCTATTGAACTCAGGCGTATGGTAATGGACTCACGTTCCATCCATCATAACGAAACGTCGAAAAAAGTCCACTCGATTACGCTGCAACAAGTATACATCAATTTTATTTGTGTGTTAATCAGTCACATTAAAACTAAAACAATTTACATTGGAAAAAGTATTCTTCAAGTGTGAGTATGTGAAGACTATTTTATAAAATTTAACAGCATTTTTAGCAACATTTACAATTAAACAATTTCTAATATCGCGCTAATAAAACAAGCAAAAATACAGCTTTAGTATTTGAATAACGGTTTCTAATTCCCAATCGATATGGTTTTCAGAGCCTCAGTGATGTGATCATCCAGCGGAAGATTTGCATCGACAGATGAATCACGATAGCCCTCTAAAAAGTAACAAGTACTGTCACCAGCATTTCCGAATTCCTTGGGCAAACAAGACGGATCCCTTGGCTGCAGATCGAACTCAAATTCAGGATGCTTAATAAGCCATCTGCGGAGGCATATAATATTTAAAAAAAAAATGTATATATTTTCAAATGTCTTGACTTACTCTCTTGTGGTAGGACTGACGTTAATTTTACACGCCTCACTGCTTGATTCGAACTTATTGGCTATTGTAACATTGTGCCCGAAGAGACAGTAGCGGGGCATTTTACGACCCACAACGCCAGCCAGAACCGTTCCAGTATGTAAGCCGATTCGCATCTTAATCCGTTCGCCATCATGTGTAATTTGCTTCGAACATGCGACAATCATCTTCAAAGCCATCCATGCTACCTTGTGTGCATCATAAATACTGGCCCGATGCAAGCCACTGGCCACGCAGTACGCATCCCCAATTGTTTCGATCTTGTAGACATCGAATAGATCGCAGAACTCATCAAAATCCTTGTACAAGCTTTCCAGCATGCTGATGACCATAAAGGGTGTTGCTCTCGAACAGATGCTTGTGAATCCCACAATGTCACTAAAGAGAATCGTCACATCCGGATAAGTCTGCGAATCGATGCTAGAACCCAGCCACAACCTCTCCGCGATCTCAGCCGGGAAGATCAAGTGAAGCAGACTAACATTCTTCTTTCGTTCCTTGGCCACAGCTGTATTAGCCTCTTCAATGGAGCTCTTGAGCTTGTCCATTCGTCGTCGTAGTCCGTCTTGAGCTCGCGCCTGCTCACCAACTAAAATAACTTCACGAGTAGCATCATGCAGAGGGATATCAGAAATAAAGAGCCCATTGCACGTTAGCCCATCCAAGCCATCCAAGAAGGGAGAACCCATAAACAGAAGTGAGTTTGATTCGGGGCAGAATACCATCTGTCCTTTGATTTCAAGGCCCTAGAAATAAGGAATAAGTTTCGTTACAAGAATTTAAATAAAAAAAAGTTCATCTCACCTCTGCAATGAATTCCTTGACACCAGGTGGTGCCTTCAGAGCAATCAAGAAGGGAGTGTATGTGCGTCGTACAATATCCCGGAACTTCAGTGACAGTCCCTTTGGTCTGGTAAAATTGAAATAGGTGGAGGCCAAATGTCCATTGCTGCTCAAGTATGGTTTGTATAACTTACTGAAGCCCCGTCCTTTAAACAAGAAAAATATCATTGGTAAGAGAAACAAGTGATTTACCAATACTCCCTACCCAACTGAACCAACTCGAGGGCCTCATTCATGATAAAGTGCCATGGAAAAGCCTTACAAAAGGTGCTCGAGTTCATGGTCAAATCCGCAGCATTAGTAGAGTTGTTTCTCTGCACTGACAGCTCGTGAGCTGCAATTACTTCAGCTCGCCGAGTGACAGCATCATGAACTACCGAAAAGAGATAACGGTAGCGACGTGAGTCTCCCTCAACTGGCTCAATTTTGATGTTCACTTTTAAATTGTACAACATCCGGGTGAGCGCTTTCAAAGAACCGAGCAGCAACCAAGCAATCACAGGACGTTCCGATGTGAAGATAAGCTCACCATCTCCAGCACAAACGAAACCAGTGTCAGTGACGTCTTCCTGTTGCGAATTAAATACGAGTAAATACAGTTACAGTTAGTTTGAAAAGTTAGGTTATGATATGGATTTATTTGTAGGTTTAAATAAGTTGAGGGCACCGTAGCGCAAGTGGTTAGTGCGTCGGATTACTGAGCCAGCGGCAGTGTTACCGCAAGCTGAAATAAAAAGTCACTAGGCCAACCTCCAAAAGTCACTAGATTTACTGAAATTTTGAAGAAAAGTCACCAGGAAAAAAAAATGTAGGAAAAATAAAATGTAATTCAGCTCAGTGACAAAAATGGAGGGCTGCATGTTTATGGGATTGATATTGAAACTTGAAAAACGTGTCCAGCAAGACAGCTTGATTTTAAGTAAGTTGAAAAGAGATGGAATATTAAGGAAAATATGTTTTTGCATGCCACAAAAATGCTTGGTTGAGAAGTTACTAGAAGAAGCACTAGAAATCTGGTGACATGGAAATTTGTTTTGTCACTAAACGAGTGAAAATTCCACTAGATATAGTGACAAAATCACCAAAATGGCAACATTGGCCAGCGGTCTTGGGTTCGAATCCCGCCGCAAACACCTAAAAGTTTTTCACAGTGCCCACCTCTTTCGAATGTCTGACAGTATCATTTGTCATGATTGAGCTTCTCAACTCGCCGTTCGGAGTCGGCAAAAAACTGTAGGTCCCTTCCACTCGTGCAAAAATATAACACGCACACAAATGGTTGCGAGAAGCAGGCCCAGGTTCACCTCGAGCTGTAGCGCCAACTAAGTAAGTAAGTAAATAAGTTGAGGACTGCATATGATTAGCAGCAGGGATGGAAAATTACATTTTTGAGTTGTACTTAAACCTGTCTTAAGATTGTACTGAAATGGAGCTAATTGTATTGAAAACTATTTTTCGCATAAAAATATGATAAAGTGAACTCAGAATATTTTATTTTCAAAAACATAAACAAACAAAATTAAATTAATAAAACATTAATATAAATAAACATAAACAACTTCAAAAAAAAAAAAAACAAAAATACTTAAGTTTAAACACATATTGAGTTCATAGTTACATAAGTTTATGAGCTCTTCAGACAAAATATTGAGTTCTTTTTGATTCAGTTTTTTTTCGACTTGAAGTCAGTTTCGATATTTTGACTTAATTAGCGGCTTTGTTGAATGACGCTGTTCCGAACAGTTCAGAACAGAAAATATCAGGATTTCGCTGTTCAATGATAAAAGTTTCTGTCCGGTAATAGTCTGCTTTGTGTTCAATAACTCTGTGCTGGCTGGAAAACTTTTCTGCACCTACAGACTTGTGACCTTGTGAGTATATCGAGGAGATTTAAGTTTACCAAATGGAAGAAATCGAAATTCAAACGGAAAAGGGCAATCAGGTATTGTAAAATGCTATACGTAAATAATTTGGAAAACATAAGAACAATAATCGAAAATTAAGTTGTCATTTTTGAAAACGAACATATGGCTGTAATTTTCTGTGCTGACTTGATCTGTCGTTTTTCACAAATCTGTGCTGCTCTGCTCAGCCCTTTCTGTCCTTTTGCTATGTGTGTGGAATAGAGAGAACGGCATAAGCAATTTTCAACTAATTATTTTTTAAACTTATTTCAATCCAAAAATCTGAAATTGAGTAGTTTTTGAATTGCTGAATTTGTTTGCAGTCGGGCAAGTGCTCTATATTCCTTGATTGATAAATTGTATCGAATTTATGCAAATTGTACTTTTGTACTCGAACAAACTCATTTGTAACGAATTCAATTGGATCGACTTTTCCATCCCTGACCCCGATTAGCAGTACAACTGTCCCAAAAATATTTGAATCCTGTGGCGAACTGCAGCATGCTCTTCAGAGAGTACGAAGAGCACAGAGGCAGAGGTATTAGTTGGGGTCATTGGCAGTCGATGAGTAACCGCAATCGTGAGCAAGTGTTATTGTGTAATTAAGTATTGTTTATTGTTGCGTTTCAGTTAAGTTGTTGCTTATTATCTTGGTCGTACCTACGTGCACCGGGTAGTATGAATCCTATTTCGAAGTCAATGTCTCAATTTGTCTACACATGGACATGAGGCGGAAACTGCAGGCGTTACCAGATTGAACAGTTTCCTACTTTTTTTTTGCACGCAGCAGATGTATTGTTTGCAGAATAGTTAGCAGTTTTGTTGTGAAACCAAAGCAAATGTAAAATTGGCGGATTTAAATTAAAAAAAAAGCTTGGATTAGAACCTCTCTATTTAAGCAACGGCTACGCCAGCTTTTTCCCATCATATTTACAGCTATTTTCAAAATGGTCGACTTACGAGTAAGTCACAAATTTCGCTTGAGGAATAAAGGCAGATAGATGATAGGTAGACATAGGAGAACCGTTAAAAGATCGCAGCCCATACCGCTTTCCGGAGCTGTTTAGTTGTTTTTATTTTGAAGTTAAAATGAAGTTTGCACATGCAATGAAGAGCAGTGTTTTGCTCGGAAAGGTGTCTCATTTAAACTTCGTTAAGAGAAATCTTTGTAGGATGATGTTTAGTAGATCCGTATCTGACTAAGCTTAGCTGATTTCTGGCTAGCTGATCTACTAAATAGGTCAGGCAAAAAAGATGAGAAAAATCAAGATAAATGAGACTACAAGAACATGGCTGTCAGTAATTCGAGGCTAAATATGATAATTGTTTTAATTTTTTGAATACCGCCCTAAAAAACAACTCACCTCCTGTAGCTTCAGTACATCATAGACTCCATCCAGTGAACCCAGAAATTCCTGTAAATCCGTTCCCAAACACCTGAAAGCTCTTTCAATTATTCCAGTGCAGCACGAAGTAATTAATTCTTCCCCAAGCAAAACCAAAATCTCACTTGCACTCGCCTCGTCCATTTCCAAAAGGATGTCCTGAATATCTGACAAATAATCATAGTTAGGATACGACCTTAGAATGTCCGTATCGATTTTCCTGAAACGCAAAATACATATACAATTACGCCTTCCTTAATGCGTTCGTTTAGGAAAACAATTTATCTCACAGTTTACAAATGGTTGGCCAGCTGTCACTGTGTTTGCTGATTAGCGCGGTAACGGCTGTGTTTAGGTCATCATTCTGGAAAGTAAACAAGATACATTTAGAAGGATGCCACCCGCCAGATACTCATCTATCACTCGCTGTCAAAGCAAACAAAGCAAAAAACTTGGACAGTTCACCAGAGGTACACCTCTCTTCCGTTTATATAGAACACAATTCACTCGTAACACAAACTTACCGAAGGTGCTGTCAACAGTTGTATGGCCATCTGTAAGTGGGTCAATGTCAGTGCATCATCGGGTACTTCCGCCAGCTCATCCTCCAGAGCCCAAGTGTTACCTTCAACGATAACGGAAGGTTGTCGCGTTAATGAATCTGTGCGACGAAAGAAAGGACATGCCATCTTTGAAGTGTTTTCAACTCGTCCTTATTCGGCTTTTTATCTCCGGTCTACCTTCAATGAAAAATATAAAATGAAAAAGTGTGCCTCTTAAGCAATTAAGATAGGGAAATTAGATGACATGAGTAATGCAGGCACTACTAAGTTGCACTGCAAGTGGGACCAAGTTCATTGTGCACTCTAACACTTTAAATTTACAACAATTGGATCAATAAAATTGTGTGGTGGGTGGTAGTACAATATAATGAGGGCAGTAGAACTTTCATGGATACACAAATTTTCTTTCAGTTTTGCTGTGCATAGCAAAAATATTGAAATTCATTGTAACTCTTCTCAAGTTTCACTTTATTTTCGACGTTTAATCGGCTTTGTCGGTAATTTGAATAAGTGGATTACTGAAAAAATCTATAAAATCGAAAAGTACTATTACAAGAAAAATAACGAACCGTAGAGTCTGTGTACGAGTCCAAAGCAAGCGATTGAAGAACTTCAACTGAAAAAAGTTCTACAGATTGGAATAATATGAGTCTACTTTTAGACGTCGAATCGAAAGCTATAAGCTTTCAGTTTGTGTATAAAGCTTTTTCCGATTTCATGCAGTTTTTCACCTGGAAAATATTTCTCTTTATTACATAAACAACAACTTGTTGCGCCTAACATAGCTACATTTTCCGATTTGCTTTTTTACACATCTATAAATATATTTATTACTTTTTTGTATAGAGTTTTAAACATAATGTAGGTATGCACCTAATATTATACACTATGTAGGTACATATGTATATTGTTTACTTTTAGGATCGTCATGGTGATAGGAATAAACTTAAAAGAGAAACAATAAATCATGGTTATCAATAGAATAATATCATTACCGTTCCACCTTGGTCTATAAATACTAAAACATCTTTAGCTCCATGTAGAAATCCAAATCAGTGTTAACTACATATTGATTGAATTATTGGAAAAAAGCGCTTGGGGTTGCTTCTATGTATACTTTTGTTTTCAGTTTAATGATAACACTTTTCCGCAGAAATGAAACTCTATTTGTACCTTGTAGGTATTCAGGTTATTCTGAAGAGGCTCTACCTTCCTAATTGTGTCTTTATTGTAAAAAAGTAGCAGTGCCAATGTTGTTTTTCTAATTATTGAAGTATGTACCTATGTAAACTGGTCCATAGCCAAATCGAATTTGGGTTTGCAAATGCATTTCGCGCAGGTGTGAAACCGCTTAAAACGAAGTCGCGCAAAGCGAGGGACCAGTGTATGGTGTATAGTCTATTGAAAAAGAATTGTTAAAAATGCAATCTTGAGAGAAGGATAAATTCAGTTTCTTGACACAGAAGCCTTAATAAAGTTTCTGCGAAAGAATAAGATCACTACATGTACGCACATACTTTCAATAATAAGGCTTTAGATCAGAAGTGGCCAAACTTTCAAGGTATGTGTTTGACTTTTCCTTGAAACTGGTTGCGTGCGCTACCACCCATTTACCATCCATTGAAGAGAATGGTAGGGCAAAAAAAAAAAAAAAAAAATATATGTACCTACATAATATGTATGTGTATGTGTGAACATTTTTCTTTACAAAGTAGGGCTCAAAAACTGTTTACCGTTAAAAATCTTGATTTCAGAAAAAAAAAAAACAGCAACATAATTTCATCCTTTCTTTATGGTTCTGTATCCATAAATAGCCAAAAATACTGTTCTCGTTATGTCATATCTATTTGACAGGTAGAACAATCACCGGAATAATCACAGGACACTATGCCATAGGTCATATGACAAGCAAATGGCTCCCTGAGTCCAACGATATCTGTAGAAACTGTGGAAATAAGGAAGAAGGGGAATCGAGCCAACATCTACAGTGCTACAGCCCCGCCATCCAAGAACGACGCCTCCGTACTTTAGGCCATAGATTCTTAACAGGCATAGTAGAGCTCGGAAATTTAAATATATCAGATCTTCTAAGATTCACCAAGAGCGCAAACTGGTTTACGAGTTGGTAAAAAAGAGGATTTACTTCCAAACTAAGAGTGGATTCAGACTGGCCCTTCGAGTCTCCGAGCGGCAATGATTGGTTGTAAAATCGCACACCCTTCCTAACCTATCCTAGCCTGACTGGTAGGGTAGGGACTCATATACATGGAATGGAAGAACATTGTAATATTTTTACTGTGTACCTACATTTGCGTTGTTAAATTTTTTTAAGAATGATATTCATATATTATGTATAGGTACCTATTGCGTATTTGTTATAGTACTAGTTGACCAGTGCGAGACATCTCGCATGTAGAAACTCTACAACCGCTTACGGCTTGCGAATGAAAAAAACAAGAGAACGTAGGTATAGGTACACTGGTCCCTCGCTTTGCGCGGGGGTTAGGGGAATGAAAATTCTCGCGCAATGCGAAATCGCGCAAAGCGAAACCGCGCAAGGCGAAGTATGAATTTAATGTAATTTAGGGGGTTGCGTTCATGAAAAATGAAATGTTAGCGCCGCGCAAATCGAATTTTGGTAGACAAATGCATTTCGCGCAAACGTGAAAGTGTATTATCTTTTCCGTAATAACTTTACTCATATGCACTCTTTCAAAATTGTTTATACTGATGAACAAAGTTCAGTTGATAGATCAGTGTTAGAATCATTGAATTCGGTGCAGAAAAAACTCTCAGGAGGAATCAGAAGCTCTTTAATTGTATAAAAGATAGATAATTTATAAATTAAGTTCACAGCGTCGTGGTCGACGGTAAATTTCTTGGCATTCGACCAGTCGACCGCCGTAAAAATAATAATCGAAAGTCCTTACCTCTTTATCGATTTCAAACAGCCTTTATAAAGATGAGCTATACAGAGCCTTGCCACAGAGTACATCCCTGCCACACTCATCCAGTTGTAAAGGATGACGATGACGAACGCTCGATGTAAAAAATAAAGTCGGGCGCTATAATGCGCTAGCATGTGACATTAAACATTATCCTGGACAGATTGTGCTGAACTCATAAGTTAGCACCTGCACCCGATACACATCCTTTTAAAAATCTGTGCAACTGTACAGTGACATTGACTTGATAAAAAAAAATAAGAAGTCGTCCTAGCTAATCATCGAATTCACTCTAAAGTGCGGTAAAGCAAGACCTAATCTTCTTCGCAAGCACTGCAACAGACTTAAAAAATTGGCAGAGCACATATCGACACCCTAGTTGGCGTATTGACAGGTCATTGCGCAATAGGCAGACATGCCAACAGGTTGGGAATCCTCACCAATGACTTCTGTCATAGCTGCATGGATGGGAAGGAGGAGGAATCCCCCTATCAGCTCCTATGCGGTTGCCCAGCACTCTCTTTAAGAAAAAAGATTCTGGGAGATTACTTTTTTACAGACCTTCAAGATATCGAGAATCGGCTCATGTGGCAACACAATAGACCTACTTTATTCTAAGTGAATCCTTTCAAATTTGGGGATAGCCACCTAACCTAAGCTAACAGAGCGTATGTAAGGCTGGGAACACACCGGAGCAGTCAAAACGTTTTTGATTCATAAGGCAAAAAAAAAGTTTTTTATTTTCACCAACCGAAACATAATGCAACAAAACAAAATATTTTACTTTTCTGTATTGTTTGACGTGTGTTGAGAATTTCGTTTCTGAAAAACAAATGTCCAGCTATCGACAACGAAACATGTTTTTCTGTTTCGCCTTTTTTTTTTTTTGGTATGTGTAATGCACACCGCATGTTGCCTCATAAGAATCAATGTTCTGTTGTTTCATTAGTCACAAGAAAGCATTTTGACTCTGGTGTGTTTTCAGCCTAAGTTGGTGTTATCTCAGACAGAGTACGAAGGCCTGAAAGTGCTATAAATAAGTTGGCCCGTCTGCCATGTATAGTATCATGTGACTATAAAAGTCCATGGGGATTGTTTAGCATACTCCATACTCATACTTCAATTAATATACATAATATGTATGTAGGTACATAATTATCAAATCAAAATTGGAAGCAATGTAAATACAAAATGAATGCCTACGATTCGATTGTCTACCAAATTTAAGCAGAGAGCCCGTCTATTTAAACTCGAATTGCCTTTCTTATGAATACACACATGGTAGATTAAATGGTAAAGAAATCTAATTAACGACTCATGGTTATAAACTTAAGTAAATAGAAATAGCGTGCAAAATCTTAAAGTACCAAGATAAATTATTCAAGCATACTTAAATAACGTTTTCGGAGGCGATCAATAAGCCATGTTTTTTTGCAATCCATTTTCTCAGCTTACATACGACACCGAATGTGTTTGTAAACATCTAAAATTCTAAAATACGAGTAAATTGGTTTTATAAGCGCTTTCAGCTTCAACCCAAAAACTAGTTTTCTCTACTACTGTCTCTTAAGTATTCTCTTTTTGTTTCATCATGTGCTTTTATTAATTCTATTCTATTTTATTCCAGTCAATTAGTTGCACGCATACAATTCCATTCAAATGTTTGCGAAATTACACTTTTTGCGCTTCTCTTCCAAGTCTAGCGGGCGATGAAACGTCAGAGTCTTATCATTGCAAATAAATTAAATAGTCAGTGAGTACACATACTCGTATACTGTATACATCCATTCATATGTATGTAGATACAAAATATTTGTAGGGTTGTTTTTTTGTTCAGAAACTGCAGGGTAATGTTATTTTTACTTGGTGACTGAACTTGCATACTTAGCACATATGTACTAGTAAAATGGAATTCGTCAAAATTAATTATATTAAGTATTCAGCCCAAAGTGTGTCTAAAACTAAATTCGGTCTTAAGAGTTTGAACCTTAAGAGACTTTTATACTTGATACTTTTTTCTCGAGTTATGGATTGTGCCCGAATTTTCTTCTCGCAACTGACTAATAACAATACATAGAACACAATAAACACAAGAGCCTTATTTCAAACAGCCATTAGTTGGTAAATAATATCAAATAACAATTATTATTGTTAGCAATTAAATAAATTGTAATGATGATCATTTCAAAACCAAATGATAATTTAACGCGGGATGCCTCGTGAACAAGAAAAAGTAGAAAGATTGGTACAAGAAAAACTGTGAAAACTGAATTCATTATATTCGTTATTTAGAAGTATCAATGTTTTTCAGCTCAATTTTAAGTTGTTTAGCTATCTGAAGAATTAACTGCCAAAGATCTTGATTGTTCTGTTGATGATGGTCGAAGTAAGATGGCTTAGTATAAATACTTAGCGTCATTTAACAGAAAAAGTGATTTTTTATGAAAATAAACATAGCTTTAACTTATCTGAGAGCTTTTCACCGTTCTTTCATAGCGCTGCTGTTATACCCCTGTCTTACAGTATGACACATGTACATACATACATACATATGTATTGACAGGGGTTTTCACTTCTTAAAATGCAAAAAAACTAAACCATTGAATAGAAATGGAATTCCAATATCGTCGTGCTAATAACTCTTTTTTTTTGTAAAAAAAAAGTGTCAAAGTAACATAAGCGCAACAGGAAATTTGAAACGTGGATTAAATCTTGGCTGCAGATAACGTTAACAGGCATTTGGGGACACGGGAGATCGCACAGTGGTTAAACATCGCCCATACAACCGTTTCGCAGAATCTGAAAAACTTCCAAAATGACAACGCCAGACAACATTTGTGACAAAACAGCATTCACTTTACTCTTCAGTCCCCAGATCTTGCACCTTCTGACTACCATCTTTTTCGCTCTTCCCAAAACAATTTGAACGGCAGGCAATTCAACTTTTTTACCCAAAAGCCAAAATTCTGGTGACTTTTGCAAAAGAGGCATTATGTCTCTTCCAGAACGTTGGGAGAAAGTAAAGAAGAATATTGATGGACAATATCTGAAAAAATATAAGTTTTCTACCAAAAATGTGTATTTCTTTAACTCTTAAGAAACCGCAGAACTTATTGAAAGACCCAATAAACAATTTTAAAATGAAAATACATACCTATTAACATCTTTATATTTTATAAAATTCAAGATTTGTTTTCTGAATTCGAAGTTTGTACAGTGAACTCTCTCATAACCGGACACTGACGGTAACGAGAAATTTGTCCGGTTATGAGAGGTGTCCGGTTATGAGCGGTGTTCGGTTATAGGGGAAAAAAATATATTGACATCAACGAAACACAATTAATATACATATGGTATTAGTTTTATTTTATAAATGAATTCATTTTTATGTGATAAACACAAATTACCGAAAAATTCGTACTTCTGTCTATGGAAATCAAGCTTGAAATTACACTTAATATACAAACCTATTTAAAAAGGGCAACGGGATTTAAAAATGCACATAGTTCTGGGATGTTCGCGGACAAGACGGCATATGCCCTCATTGGTTAAGGAAATTAGCGGGTCCATATTCCGGCATTATTTTATTCTACCAGAGACAATTTTCACTTCACTGTGACCAGCGGAATATCTTTATACAAAATTTGCATAAAATAATATAAAATATCTCTCAAAATGTCGGAGATATGCGTGTGTCATTCTAGCGTTCTCCACCGAAAATTATGTGTCCGCGAGACCACGAACGTGATAATAACGCAAAGGCACACTCCACAGTTTACATTTTTGTTTCGTTTCTTTGCAAAGTCCTAAGAAGAGGAAAACAAAACAAAAACAAAAAAAAGTATGTAAACAATTTGCTATACGTAGATGTGTTTTGTTGTTGTTGTTGTTGTTAAGAGAGAGCGACATTCTATGGCGGTTACGAAAATTGGTGTCCGTGTCCGGTTATGGGAGAGTTTTTTATATGAAAAATCCAGTTTTTATTTCCGTTCTTTGAAATCTGTCCGGTTATAGGAGGTGTCCGGTTATGAGAGGTGTCCGTAAGGAGAGAGTACACTGTAATTACAAAAAAAAAAATTAGTTAATCTAAGACTTCAGTAGCTATAGTCACTAGAATGCAACGTGCTCAGAACTCAGAAAAAAAAGTAAAATTATCAAGTAACTGTCTGAGGTGGTATAAGTCTGACCGCCACTTGTCACTTTAGAATAACAATCAGCAAACATTCTACACCGCTACTGGTCTGCAAACCAGATGAGCATTCCAAAGAGAAGCTCTCTTTCGCTTGCTCATGCTTTCTATCTCCGATTTTTGCTCTGCTTTGTTTTGTTTACTGGAACTGAACTGGAATCAACTAAAGGTATTTCTATTTACAGAAAGCGCGGATACAGAAAGTTAGCATAGCACTGTCGTTTAGTCGCACTATTAGTCTCGTCTCTACCGCCTCGCCAATCAGTGAGTATAAAATACAAAGTGCTAACCTGAATGTCAGGCATTGACGTGTTAATCGCAAGTGAATTGCTTTCCTTAGGACCGGAGTGTATAGTTCTTCGATAGTGTGTTAAGAAAAAATTGATGTTTCTGTGTCGTCTACGACAACGTCATGTCTGAATTTTTACATCTTGTAAGTTTACAACTGAGCCAACTGACAGGCGAAATCAATGAAACTTTCTTACCTTCTGCCGCCTTACCTCCTCTTATCATTTGTTGTGTTCCATAGTCATAGTCCAAAACATGAACGTCCTTGACCTTGTGCCTCGCTTCTTCTTATGTCAGTTTTGTTCTCTCCTCTCTTGGGATTCACATTTTAGATTGAAGTGCTCTTGCATGAGCTTTCTCTAACAGTTTTTTTTATTCGATTGTGGGTGTGCGTGACAAAATGTACATAAATGCGTCTCCGGAAAGTTTCGGAGGAAAAACAGTTTTGTTTATATCGTTTCAATGTGAATTTTAAGAGACCTTAGCATCGACGTGCAGCTACAGTATGTCACGGTGATTTGTCCATTTAATCCGTTGAAATGTTAACAAAAAAATTTCGCAGAAGGGTGAGTTGGGTGTATTCTTTTTAAATCCGAATTTAATCTGTTACTGTCGAATACGAGATTAGATTTAAATAAAATGAATTTGAGACGTGATACGCTGCTGTCGTGAAGCCAATCTAGTGTGACCAGTAATTAAAGAAATCAAAAAAAACTACGGATTATCAATATTCACGCCGCGCCGGCAACAGGTGATGGCTATTTATAGCGTTAACATTTTTAAACCCATCGATGATGTGGTTCCGTGGAGAATCTAATTTTTTGGCGGGAAAAAGAGAAATTCTGACGGATGTACGCATACATTTTTTTCTTTTAATTATTCGATTACTTAACAAGTGTTTTAAAATTAAAAATAGCAGAAAATGTATTTCAAAACACTTGTGAAATGGAAATTAGAAATCAGTACGCTGGCATGGGAAGCCATTTTCATTGCAGCAAGTGGAGAAAACATACATATGCACATAGGTATGTATGTACATATGTATGTATGTATGTCCTACATACTTATGACTCTAGAGCAGTCTAAGAAAAGCAAACAATTATTGTATTAAGTTTACAAAACATTTGTGCACGTACATTCCTACATAAATGTATGTTCAC
This sequence comes from Brachyopa scutellaris, assembly GCA_949775065.1. Taxonomy (NCBI): domain Eukaryota; kingdom Metazoa; phylum Arthropoda; class Insecta; order Diptera; family Syrphidae; genus Brachyopa; species Brachyopa scutellaris. The sequence continues at coordinate 123,378,139 of OX459114.1, read as the reverse complement.
AGTTCATACACAGTCGTACCTATACAGTAGTGCAGTAATAAAAGTACATTCCTGTGGATTTATATAAAACTAGGCATTAAAATATTTTTTTTTTCAATGTTTTTGTTATTTATTTATTGTTTGGCTATCACCTTTGTACCGTAATTATATTCATTTAAAAAAAAGACCAACTAAATTGGTTGCATTTTGCCACTTAGTTTTATATATAGATTTAACAAATCTGTTATCTGTATATTGTGAAAACTCTCCTAACGGACACTCTTATTAGGCGGGCACCCCTCTTGCGCGGACATTTTATCTTAAACCAATGTTTTTTTTATAAAATGTACACATCTACCCCACTTGGAAGGACCCCCTTTTACCCGGACGCGGACAGTTTATTTCTATGAATTACTAAAATCATCTCTCTTAGTCGGACGCGAACCTCAACAACAGACGCGAGGCATAAAATTACATATATCATAAACTGTACGTCGTAGAAAGCCCAAAGTTGGGGATTTCCCACCTTTCTGTCTGATTTACATAATTCAGTTTTGGCACGTTGAAGTAAGTCTTATTGCGATTGTGAAGAATTTCTCGCAATAGACAATGATATGGCGACAGAAAATCCGGAGCAGGAGCTTGATATTGATTGTACCAGTAGTGAAACAGTAAATGTAATTAACACTTATCCCTCCGATATCTCCAAGCGATCCGTAAGTGGAACACGATTCCTCAACTGAGGAAAGGGATATTTTTATACATTTGCTGAGACTATTTTTGTTTTTGGATTCGCATCCTCACTCTTTCTGCTGAAATCTAACATGTGGTTATTTTGGACATTTCATGAAACGAATCCATAGTTCTAAATGCTGTAAAGTGAGAAAATTGTCATGTTTTTTCATTTATGCATATTTAATTCAATTAAATTAATCTGGAAAACTAAGTTACTGAAGAAGGATTCTAATTTTGACATATGTATATGTATAAATTTCCACTCAATAGAAAAATCTCTGCTGAGGCAGCGGAGGAAAATCTCTGAGGGATTCGTAAGTGGAACTCGACTAATGATACGGGTACTGAACTTATATCTGAGAGTTCTTGTGAGGTGCACTCAAATAAAACGGCGTTAATATGCATTGCAAATAGCAAAAGCAGTTCTTAAAAGACAATTAAATTGCATTCGAATATTTAAAAAATTTAGAAAGCCATATGCAAAATAGACTTATGGAAGAGAAACAAAAAAAATGTACGTCCATCGACCATTTCAGAATTTTTTAAGATATGAATTATACCGTTTTTAATTAAGAAGTCAATATGAAAGATATAATGTTATCTTTTTATTTTGTACATACTATTTTATGTTTTTTTTTACTTTGCAGAACTTGCACATTACATAAAGGGAGGACTTTCAGCGTCTTATTTTTCCCATTCCTTTATTTTTAGACAGATTAAAACATATGAAACATCAGGAATTACACATTTGGTTATAGTCAGTGGTTAGCTAACCATATTAATATCGATACCATTTACATATATGTACTTTAATTCTTCCCGTAAGAATTATCTACTCCGTGCCCTTATTCTTCATTTCAGTGGATTCAAAATATACAGGCCAGAATTACTTGTTTATTATTCAAACGCGTTCTGTCAGCATTATTTGCAGCACATAACGAGCGTTTATACATACATATGTATGTATGTACATGAGTACGCTTACTAACATGTACACATCTGTTTGTACATATACATATTTTATACATGCATTTGTATCATAAAATGTATTGTTCTTGCTAACATTGCACTTTTGTCAGTTATTTAATGAACACGCAAAACAATCTATTGTGTTCCCCTCACACCGCTTAGAAAATTTGCAATGTTTTATCATCCAGGGTTCAATAGTCAAATTGTCCCAGAACTACTCTGAGTGCGCAATCTATTTTTCTACTCTTACAGACTTCATTCATAATTCATTATTTACAACTTATTGCGAGCTTAATGATACTGTAGGTACCTACCTACGAGTTTTTTTTTATGATTTCATTAAACGTATACTTTTGTTTAGAGGTTATTACATGATTTTGTTTGGTTCGAGTGGCATCTACTTGTTTTTGAATTGACCCCATCAACCCAGAATTTACTTATTGCAGCTCTTCAAGTACTGAAGTTGATGCCAATGTTCGAACATTAAGTTGCTTTAATTGAAATAAAAGTAGAAAAAGCTTTCTGTGTCTCGAAAACTCGTATAAATAAACCTAATAATGTTCAGTGTACATTATGGTCTATTCTTTAGCTAGCATATGAAATAGTGTTTGCTTATTTGTCAAACAACTGATGTAATTGCTGAGCAGATGCAATTGCTGCAGCAGCTCTATCATATACGCCGCATCCGTCACATGATTCGGATAAGGTTGGCAGTCTTAGAATTGATGTTTTCTTTTGTCGCGAACGGTTATGTGACACTAATTTTGAAGTTGATGGCAAATAATCGTCACTTTGACAACTTTCTAAGTCATAAAATGAAATGGAATATTGTTCAGATAGATTAGATTTTGGGGTGCGTTTTTAAAAGCCCTGAATTCTATATTTTTAGTCGTGTGCCTACTTTCGTTTTAGAAAACCTTATTTCACAAAATGTTTTACTTGACCGAAGTAACAAACAGCGAAAAAATGATAAAATTTCATATCACTTTTCCAATGTAAATAAATTATCGAACTTTTAAACGTCTAAATCAGCTGTTCTGTAAAATAGCAGTGTATAGTACGTTTTTCGTTGAATTCAAATGTTTAATGTCGATTTCGATTGGGCAAAAAAAGCACTTTTTTTTTTATCTCGAGCAATTTTTATCGCTCTAGTACAATTTTCATTTTCCAACCGACCAAAAAACACTTTTTTTTTGCTCTAGATCAATTGTTGCGAATCCCGGATTCTGCTCGGGATTTACACCTACTTGCACTAACACCAGCATATTTTACATGAAATGTCAACGCAGTACATCAAAATAAATATCAATCAACAAAAGTAATTATCAGAAACTGTGTAGAATATTTAGAAAATAAAAAGAAAGTGTTTTTAAATTGTATTTATTATTTTTCTGTTTCTTATTTATTTTCTTTTACGAACAAGGTGTGAAATGTCACACTAATACAATTGCAGAAAAACAGATCAATCTCGTTTGTTTTCCAACCAACACGAAAAATCTGAAATCTGAAAAGCCCAATCGAAAACGACATAATTGAAATTGTTTAATAATTCTCTTATTTAATTAAATGTAAGGTTATCCGTTTGATTTTTTTTAAATAATAAGAAAAAAACGGACTGTTTTAGTCGTATAAATTTGTCACGGTCACGGCTCGAAAGAAAACCTACAAAACTAGGTTCAGGAGGAGCTAATTTGTTGGGCAAAAATAGTTCAAAATGCTATAATATTAGGAAAAAGCACTAAGACAAGTGAAAAAAACGCCAACCAACTGCTCAGCAAAATGTCCAATTTATAAGAACAGCTAAGCGTGGCCCTTTTATCTCATCAACGAAGATTCAAATCTTGAGATTAGTGCTGTTACGTTAAGAGAGAGACTTCTAGAGGCCAGATTGTGGTGACCGTGGCCGTGGTGGTTAGTACGTTGGACTACTACGCATGCTGCTCGGGTTCAATCCCAGCCCGGATCCAACACCTAAAAAAGTTTTTCACGGTCGCCACCTCTTTCGAATGTCTGACAAGCAATCAAAGAGTATCATTTGTCATGAGAAGCTTCTCAACTCGCCGTTCGGAGTCGGCAAAAAACTGTAGGTCCCTTCCATTCGTGGACAAAATAACACGCACACACAAATGGTTGCGAGAAACTAGGCTTGGTTCTGTGTAGGACTGCTGACGCCGTATATTTATTTATTTTTTAGAGGCCAGATTAAAAGCAAAAATTCCGAGGAAAGTTCCCCTTCTGCTAAAAAAAATATAGGGACGTCTAACGCATATAATGTGCCTGAGAACACAGTCAATGGCCACTGTCAAAATGGAGAATTATTCTCTGGACCGATGAGTCCAATGTTAAAATATTCGGCTCTAGTGGATCTAGGAAATATGTCAGAAGACCGGCTAATGCAAAATGCTAGCCTCAGTACACTCTACCGACTGTTAAGCATGTAGGTGCCCGAATGATGATTTGAGCAAATTTCTCTTGTAAGAGTTGGTCCATTATTTTGGATAAGAGGAGAAATTACCCAGGATAATGATTCGAAGCATACGGCGCGTGCGGCGTAAGCAACAAAGAATTGATTTGAGGAGAATAAAGTTAATGTAATGTTATAGACGCCTCAGTCTCCGGATTTAAATCCGTTTGAAAAGCCGTGTAGACAGCTCAACCCAGGAATATTAAGAAATTGGGGGAAGTGAGTCAAAAAGCGTGGGAGGCTATCCTACTGAAAAGATACCAGATTTTTATTAGTTATATGCCACACCAGTGCGAGGCTTGAATTAAGTCGGTTTCGTATTTGTTTCACTGCTATGTCATCGAACACCAAAAAAGTGGCATTTTCTATTTTTCATTTTTATACTCTTTTTAAATGAATTAGAATGTCATATAATTTTTTTTTTATAAATTTAAGGTTAAGTAACCAAACTAAAAAAAATTAATATTGGATAAATTAATGAAATATATATTTTCAAAATGCCTTTCAAAGTGCATTTGTAGATGCACTGCTATTTTATTGAACTCATCTGTACCTACATATGTACATATACCTATACGTAAAGAGCCCTCTTTATTTCATAAAATCCCGTTATCTGTGATTGGCACACTTTCATTATGATATCCCATGAGATGAAAAAGAAAATGTTTGTTATACTGAAGCCTCAACCCCTAGTCATCCAAAAATGGATAAAATATTTTTTTTCTTCTGGTTGTGAAACTTGTGATTTTAAAATTAGGTGCGGGCCACTAGAATTTTATTGGTCCTCAGAAAATTATCTAATTATCTAATACCTACAAGTCATCAGTTTTATTTGAAGATAATTTTCCAAAAAGTGTTAAAAAATAAATAAAGAACCATATTCATGTGGATTCAAATCCCTTCTATATTTAACTCATATATATGTATGTATATTTTTCAGGTCGGCCAAGAGTTATTTAGGCTAACAGCCTTTATAACCTTTTTAACTTTCTACTATTTTTTCGTTGAGGATGATGGAGACATAATCCTAACTAGTATTCTGAAATGTGCTCCAATTGTATCACTTGGAGTCTACGTCTACCTTAAAGGATTCGAATTTACCAAAGAGTATAAGTTAGAAATAGAAACTTTTTTTTTTAATTAATTGCTTTATTTTTCTACAGATACAGATACTCGCATATAATATTGAGCGGATTGGGATTCTCCTGTATCGGAGATTTGCTTCTGAATGTTGGCCTATTCCCTTTTGGAATGGCTGCATTCGCCGTAGCGCAGGGGATGTACATAACAGCATTTGAATTAAAACCTTGGAAGATTAATATCGGTCTACCATTGTACTTTATTGCGGGTGGAAGTAAGTTAATTCAAATTTTGTATAGATTCGATGAATACTAGTATTATTATATTTTTGTTCCAGTGACTGCGTACTTGTTTACCTCCCTAGATACTGTCTTGAAAATCGGACTTCCAATTTACGCATTTTTATTGACCACCATGTGCTGGCGGTGTATAGTTCGAGCTGTCGTTAAGGGAGGCGTCATCGCGCACGTCTGCGCTATTGGCGGTATTTTGTTTGTTGCTTCGGATACCTTGATTTCTGTGTCGATGTTCGTTACACCAATTCCAAATGCGAGGGTATTCCAAATATTTATGCATCTAAAGAACGTGATGATATTTATTTATTTATTTATTTATTTCTTTGCAGCTACTCATTATGACCACCTACTATATGGCACAACTCTGTATTTCTTTGAGTACTTTGTGTGATGTGCTGAAGCCCAAAAAAATTAAAGGATCAAAGAAACTCTCGCGCAAGTTCAGAGATCAAGATTAAAATCCCAGATCTTCCAACGAAATAGCCAACCGATATTTGAGCGGAGAACGTATCCGCTTTTGGCCAAAAACACAAGCATTTATTTCTGTGTAATAGAAAACGAAAATCGTGTTCTCGATGTACTTCCATTAACATACGTATAAGTATCAATAGTTCTTTTTGTATGAGTATGAGATCCTACATACGCCATGAAAGATACATTTTCTAGATTTTTATGGTTTTATGAACGGTAGAATGATAATCTATAAAGGTTCACTGTTTGTTCGGCGTTTAGGTTAATTAATGTGATAATAAACTGTTCAAGATTATTTTTAATGTGCTTTGATTATTATGTAATAAGGATGTGATGTTGAAACGTTCAAAAGCGTTCTACGGATTTTATAGACAAATTCGAATTTTGCAAGTATTGGTGCGGGTGATCCTGGTTCTTATAAATTGGAATTGGTGGAATACTTACTTGTTCTTTCGGATATTTCTTGCCTTTCTTAAAAAGGTTTAACTCATACCGAAATGGATTTTATTAACTTTATTTGATCCTGCGGTTTTCATTTCTGTTAGTTTTGAGCCAAGAATTATCTTATTGCATTTATTTTAATAATTTTTTCATTGTCATGACTAGGTATCATTTGTGTCAATTGGAATCGAAGGTGATGTATTCCACTTTTCAAAAAAAAAACTGAGTAGGGGTGAATTTGAATTAATTTTTCTGAAAGCTTTCTATGGGTGTATTTGAAAGTTTCAAAAACCTACTATTTCCAGAGATATTTCCACTTTTCAAAAAAAAACTGAGTTAGGGGTGAATTTGAATTAATTTTTCTGAAAGCTTTCTATGGGTGTATTTGAAAGTTTCAAAAACCTACTATTTCCAGAGATTTCAGAGTTTGAATCAAAACCGGTGTATTCCTCATACCTTTTTGAATCAAAACTACTCTATTTTTTTTTTTTGCAAGTGTTTATTTATTTTATTTAACCCTAGGATGGGCAACTACCCTGAGGGCGGTAAGTTATACTACTTGGTCTAGCTAGACCAAATATTTTTTTGGTATGAGATGTGACCTATATAAACTTTTATTGGCTTGCCAGCTGTACTATTATGCATCGGAATTACATATTTGTATTTATTTTATATTTGCTTATTTTATATTTTTATATTTGCTTTAGAAATTACACGGTTATTCACAAAAATTAGAGAAAAAAAATTTTAAAAAAAATATTTAATGAACGCCATTTTTGTTATTTTTGACTCAATACTAAATGATGCTTATTCCCGCCATATAAAGTAGGATATTGGTATAATATAGAAAATAATTATTTCATCAATTTTGGCAACCATCACAAAGGTAATATCTGACATGTCTCTGGCTAAAAAATGATCATTTTATGTACATATGCCCGAATATGTTCTTAGAAAAATTGTTGTGGTCCAGCCAGACCAAGTGGTCTATTTAGCAGTTGTTTTATTTGAAAAAAGAGTTTCTACCACAAACTGATCCGATTTAAGCCAACAATGGCTGTATTCGATTTAGAAAACTATGTTTAAAGAAGTCGAAGTCGTTTCAGGTTTTTATATTGGATGGAAAAAAAAGTTATTGTACGACAAAGTCAAATTTGGTCTGGCCAGACCCAATTGCCCATCCTAGGGTTACACAATATTACATTAATCAAAACTACTCTATTCCAAGTTAAAATCAATGCAAAAGTATTCCAATGCAAAATTAAATTTGTTTATTTTTTTACAATCAAAGTGCATGTATTCCGAATTTCGGCCATGAAATTAAAAAAATTAAACGAAATGGACCAGATGTTTAAACTGCTGTTCTCTATTTTTTTTTTTTTTTTTGCTATTGGTATTACATACATATGGTATAATAATTTATGAATTCCCTTACTGGTCTTTAGATTTAGTTCGTACATTTGTTGTTAGTAGTAAAACATAATTGAAAAAAAAAAAAAATAAATTAAACTAAAACCAAAATATAATATTTGGTATTGTTTTATCTTCAAAAACAATCTATTCCAAACGTGTACCTTTCAAAACCTTCTCTATTTCAGATACTGACTTTCAAAATAACTTTATTCCAAAATGCATTGTTGAATATTTCCAAGGCTTCGTTACTTTCAAAAGCAAACTGCTTGAATTAAGGTTCAAATATCTGTTTTAATATAAAAACGAACTACATAGTTCCTAGTATTTTAAAGGCAACAGCCCAACAAACGTTTTTATTGAATATCTCGGAAGTAGTAAAAGTGGAATACATTTAATTCTAGATACATTTAGTATTTTCGACGGGAGAAATAATGTCCGCAAAAATAATGTTTTCCCAGTTTCATTCAATAGTCGAGTTCCACTTACGAATCCCTCCAATATCTCCGGATCGCTCGAACACGATTCCTCAACTGAAGAAACGGAAATTTTTATGCATTTGCTGTCTTCGCACTCTCTGCTGAAACTGAACATATGGTTATTTTGGACATTCAATGAAAGGAATACATAGTTGTACGTGTGTATATGCTGTGAAAAGAGAAAATTGCCATGTTTTCATGCTTTTTTTTTATTTCATGCATATTTAATTCAGGGAAATAAATCCGAAAAAGGAAGTTATTGAATAAGAATACTAATGTTGACAGGAAAATTTCTATTTATATTTTTTACTATGAAATTTGTATTCAATATGAAAAAAAAAAAAATATTGACTTAGTTTTAGTTCTGTCACAATCATTTGCTTCGCTACTGCTGTAGTCATTCTCAATTTTCTAATATCAGATAAACATTCAAAATAAGTTTAATAATGTCGTTTAATTTTAAAGATATAGCAAAACAACATCGGGTGAGTGTTTTTGGGCCACCCTGTATAAAACACATTCCATTCATATTCATATTTATGAATTATTATTAATATATTAAGGGTGTACAGCAAGACCTAGTCTTTTATAGTACAAACATGATTTGAAAAGTAATTAACACATGAACACTCAAAATATAAACTTGAGATTAAACAAAGCAAAGAAATAAATAAATAAATAAATAAATAAATAATAAATAAATAAATAATAACTAAAAAATAAAAGGAAAAAGTAGAGCAAGAGAAAAATGGAATTAAAGCTATTGCTGCAGTGAGAAGTATTTGAAAATTTCAGTCTTGAATTTGAAGCTGTTCTGTATTCTTTTTATATTTATTTGTGGGTAAAGAATTCCATAACCTGACAGAGTGAATAAAAAAGAGACGCGATGAATTAAGATGCTTGTGAGAAAGTGGGTTGATATTAAATGTTCTTAGCGAGCGTGAGAATTCTAATTTTGTAAAAAGATAATTAGGTTGATTGATTGATACACGTAGAAGGATATCTTTATTTATTGCACTTAGTTTTTTTTATTATTTAAAAGTGCAGGACACATAGATTACAAAATATATAAAATCACGACGTACACTCGCATACAAAAGTTTTTGTAGTCCAATAAACGCAAAACTTTTAATTAATTTGCAAATTAGCTACTCACCAATACATTTCGGTGCAGTTTAACTTACGAAATCACTGCCTAAGAAACTGTGTTATAGTGAAACGAGAAGTACATACCTTGATCTTAAACATCCATACCAAACTATTTTTTGCAAATAAACGCTGGTAGAAAATAGAATTCACATCGTTAAATCACAGAGGAGAATAAGCGCTCGGGTTTTTCTTGCTTTATTTCTTTCTTTTGTTTACACAATTTAATATAAAATAGTTTTTTCTTCAAAATAAACAAACAAAATAACTCTTTCAGCCACTCTCTCATATAGATGATATCATTAATAAAACAATTGGATATCTAGTTTAATAAGTCTTAATTTATTAAAAAAAAGTTGAAAAAAATTAATACCGCGTAAGGATTCAAAGGTGGGTTTCAGTTCTGCATTTTGCGCATCTCTGGCTGATGCATGTTACTGTTTAGGCGTAATTCTTTTGGAAAATACGGCTTGTGGGGTTTTATCGAAACAGGTAATGGAGAAGATGGTACAGAATTACTGAGAGAGCGTTTAGAGCATGATTTGCAGATCTTCGCCTGAGCTGGTGCTAGAATCCCTCGGTAAACACTTCTATTGGAATGATAATAGTGACGTATTTTTGATGATTTTTTGAAAAGCCATAGCGGACCCCCTGATAGTGCTCAGTGGACCTCCAGGTGTTCGCGGACCAAAGGTTGAGAACCGCTGACTTAGTTGAAATAAAGAAAAACTAACCACCCAACCTAAAAGAGATAAACGAAAATTGATCTAGAGCAAAAAAATAGTGCTTTTTTGGTCGGTTGGAAAATAAACATTGTACTAGAGCGGTAGAAATTGCTCGAGATAAAAAAAGTGCTTTTTTGCCCAATCGAAATCGACACAAGTTAATCTATAACATACCTGCTTATTTTCAATCGTCTACTGCTCGCTTCGAGGCACTACTATCGTTTTGGAGTCGCTTTCCTTCGAAAAGTCAAAAACATCTGTCAACGATTTTCCAAACGTCAATTAAAAATAATTCTAAAATTGTGTGTAGACTTGATGAATGTTGAATTTGAAACCAAAATAATTTGAACTGGAGATTGTAATTCGCATTCTGCACCCAAAAAAAATGAAATGCATCAAGTTCAACTATACCTACTTAGTTCGTAACATGTAGTAAATAATTATGTACAAAGAAGGTAATCTCATCAACTATGCTCTTCAAGTTTCTTCAATTCGCATTCTAGTGGTACCTATAATTATGCTTGTCGATTGCATGGAAATAATAGCTTTGTCCACGTTCAATTGATAAACCTATTCATACTATCACGCTCACGGTGAATGTTTAGTACTTTGTTTAATAATTTCCTATCGGCATGTTCCTTACAAGGAATAAGACCAAGTTGCCTGGTGGCTGCAAATGTTTGGTCATTTTAAAAGGTTAAACGGCCGCTAATAGAATTAGGGTCGACTAGATAAATTGTTTCAGAAGTAGATAAAGGGTAGAATGAAACCTCGATTTGGAAGCCCAATCGTTTTTTCTACAGCCAAGTCGATATGTACGCTTTCATTTTCCAATCCATCAATTTCAGAAAAATGGTCTGAAATATGGTGGCGTTTAATCAGACAGCGTGAAGAAATCTCGTCGTTGATTTCAAGTATTGAAGTGATTGATGAGACCTAGTAGTGGATACCTCTTTCTGTTTATGCAGATACACTTTCACACAATGGACCCAACCGATGAAACCAGATTTCGATATAATAACAGCAACATCTTTGGTGAATTCTTTACAATAGACGAAGGTCGTTGGAACTCAATGACTCCATCTGCATAAAAAGCAACATTCATGGTAGAAGTAAGCAGTACCTATAGATTAAAAGTTTCTCGCAATTTTGAAAGGCTTTGAATCAGCTGAACGGCGGCTGCGAACTTCCAACGGAAGGTGGGTGCATGGTATAGTACCATCCAATGGAGGTGTTTGCGTTTTTTAGTACATCTCCCTGGTTCATTGTAAGTAGTACCTAGGGATCACTATGTTAAAGAATCTAAACATATCAACATGACTTTATGTGTGTGTTAATCTGTTGAATGTAATGTACGCTAGTAACAACATCATTATTATGGCTTTTAGACTTACATATTTCAATCAATAATTTTAACCCAAAACTAAGATAATGTTAAATAAAAAGTAATTATGAACACATCGTAAATAACCTTATCATTTCATATAAAAGGAGCACAATCATAAGGTTGTGTAAGATTGGTTACCACTTATAACTTTACAATCAGCACATTGCAGCTAGCTAGGTACCTTTTAGTTAGTCGGGAAAACACGTGAGAGTTTCAGACTCTTTTTACCCCTATATACTTTGAATCTGGCTGCTTTGTATTGATTGTTGGATCCACTTAAGTATTTATAGATAGCGCGGATACAAAAAAAGATAGCACATTATTGTCGCTTAGTCGCATTACTAGTCGTGTTTGTGCTACCTCGCGAGTCAGTGACGGAGAGAGAAAAAAGTGTTATTTTTTGTTATTCTTGTTCGTTAGTGTTCGATAATAACAAACAGCGTCATGTCTCAATGGATACGCGTTGTAAGTCCATACTCGTACAAGTAGTTTGCAACTGTCAATGCCAAATCAATGTTAATGCATATTTTATTATCTTCACTACTGCCGCGGCCACCTCCACCGCAATCCGTTATCGTTTGATGTGTTTGTAGTTCAAATCCAAATAAAACAGTTATGTCCTTGACCTTCTGCTTTGTTCTTGTATCCGATTAGAGCCTCTTTTGTCCAGTCTTTGAACATTTTCAATACCGAAGTTAGTTATAATGTCACAGCAATAATAATACATTGCAAATGACTGGACAGATAGTCACTGTTACTTGTGCTGATAAGCACGCTTTTAGAGCACTCTTTTACAGTGCTTAAAATACTGGTATACATTCCGCAAAAAAACCGGTGCTAAGAAGGGTCTTGTTATGGCCGTGTTATTCTATAGGGAACTTTACTTAAACTTCAGTCTTAAGAGGGCTTGACTGCTGAGCATTTCTCATGCAGTCTGCGCGTGGAACAGACATTCGCTATGAATTATTCTACAAACACAAGGGTAAGAATAAGATATGAGTGACAGTGAAAGGAAAAACTGATGAGACCTTTTTCGAAGGTACTAAGATGACAACCGGACCAGGTTTATCTTCGTTATCTACTTAATCAAAAGATAAGTTTGGAAACAAATCCTATCGAAATCAATCTGCAGGTTTATTTTCGAATACGAGATTAGATTTTACTAACATAAACTTAAGACAAACTTTTTAAGTAAGTGAGTCTAGTGTGACTGACGATAAGAAATAAAAGAAAAAAAACTTTAAGTGCGGATTATCAATATTTGATCGCTGGAAACATGGAGGATTGTCAATAAATTGATATAAACGTGCATGATCTTTAATATTTTAGAACACCAAATGAAAATATCGTTGCAATATGCAATGAGATACGTCAACTTGCTCTTGTATGCTACCATTTTTGTATTTTATGCTTAAGAATGAAGCCAGAGTTTTTTTTTTATTATAATTGAAGGGTGAGGTGCACCGCGTCTTTTAGATCTATTGCACCCCCTACAAGTCCTAGACGAAGCAACATCCCTCTCGTCAGTATTCCTATTGGAATTGGTTAGAGAGAGCTTCGCTCACACCTAGCCCAGGTAGGAATTCCATAGGTCACAGCACCTCATCTAGACCAATTCAGTATCTACCCAAGCATTTGAATCTTAGTGCCCCACAGGCCACCAGTATGTGTTCTGAAGTTTCACTGGACTCATTGCAAAATCTGCATGAGGGTTCATCTTATAGACCTAGCTTCCTGAGATGTCCCTTGAACTTACAATACCCCGTAAGGGGTCGCAGGATGCGAAGTTTGTTTTTGTCAAGGCTGATGCAAGCTTTGAATCTCTTCAAGTTTTTTTTCAAGACTTAATCCTGTTTGTCTTCTCCAGTGATCGGAGCTCCTCTTTTGGTGTGTATTCCCCTATACCACAGAAGGGTTCAGGACCCACAAAGAGTGTGGCAGCCTCTTTCCTGGCAAGTCTGTCCGCCTCTTATTTACCTTCTATTCCCAGGTGTTCTGGTACCAAGTAGATGGTGATGTTGTTTCGTTCGCCAAGTCTAATTAGTTTATCAAGGCATTCCCAGACGATTCTAAATTTAATGATCTGAACCCCGATTGCAGCTATCAAGCCAGGCTGTCTGTAGCGTTTATCAATATTAAGTTGGGCACATCTGTCGACAGCACAGATATAAGCAAGCACATGAGTGATGATTGATCTTGAGAGGGTAATAGCCTTCAGATGTGGAAGTTTCCTCTTTCTTGCGAATCGTACTAGCGTTGCCTTAGCCGGGTTGATATTTAGTCCCGCTTTATTTCACCATTCCTTTGTCACTCTAAGCCCTTTTTGTATTATATCAGATAAGGTCTCTTCGTACCAGAGTTTAATATAACTTCAGATTGCAGCTCCCTGCAGCATATGATTGTTAAAATAAGGGTTCAGTACCAACAAACTATTATTTTCCATCAAGGTATTGTCTTTGTAGGACTGGTGACGAAAAGTTAAATTTAATTATTTATGGCCAATACACTTAGGAACCGAATTATCTGAACCTGATTCTTAGAAACTTTAAAGTAAATATCTTGTAGTTTTAGTACTTTGGTTTCCTTTAATAATTAACTAAGCTTGAATCTAATCTTCTTCTTTATTTTCAGTGGGGCATGGAGCTGCTTAGGTTATCACCCTTCATAAGTTTCACAGTTTTGTACTTTGCCTGTGTACGGGATGGTGGGAATGTTGTCTTAACCACAATTTTAAAATGTGCTCCGATTGTATGTCTTGGAGTTTATGTCTATCTTAAAGGATTCGAATTTACCAAGCAGTAAGTTTGTTTACCAAAAAAAAGTTTCCTAAGTAACTGCCTTACCTACTTTTGCAGATACAGATACTCACATTTGATAATGAGCGGATTGGTGTTTTCTTGTTTCGGAGATTTGCTTTTGAATGTAGACCTCTTTGCTATCGGTATGGGTTCATTCGCTATCGCACAGATATTTTACATAATAGCGTTCAAATTAATACCTTGGAAGGTAATAATCGGCTTACCACTATACTTAGTTTCGGTCGCAAGTAAGTTAATTTCAATATATAAAGCGGGTTTTAATTGTAGTTCTTCTATTTCAGTGACTGCCTATGTGTTTAGCTACCTGGATGTCACATTGAAAATAGGACTCCCAATATACGCATTTCTGGTGACCACCATGTGCTGGCGGTGTATAGTTCGAGCTATTGTACTGCGAACTGTCCTTGCAATCCTCTGTGCTGTTGGCAGTGTTTTGTTCCTGATTTCTGACAGCTTGATTTGTGTCACCATGTTTGTCACACCTATTTCATGCCAAAGGGTATATTCAAAAGCAATACTTACTGAAGTCAAGAATTTAATGCGTTCTGTGTTTCTTTCTAGATACTTATTATGACGACCTACTATGCAGCACAATTCTTTATCGCTCTCAGTACATTGAGTGATGTGCAAAGACAAAGCATGTTTGTGTAAAAGGGTCTACGCAATTAAAATCCCGATCCATTGAATACGCTTTGGACCAAACATAAGCTGTTATAATTGTATATACTTCCATTAGCATTTAAGATACTTTTATACAACAATAAAACATAATTTCTAAATTTTTATAAAAAAAGATTTTAACATTTCTGCTGTAATAACGATTGTCCGAACTTAACTGTTATTGTGCAATTCAAAAGACGATCACCCTGTAAATGGTATTTAAATATCAAAATAAAATGTAACAACCCTGCCTACTTTTACTCGTCTACTGCTCGCTAGGTAGCACATTAATCGCTTTAATGCCATTTCTGTGCTGAAATGTCAAGTCGCTGTCAAAATTTTGAAAACGCCAAAAAAAAAAAAAACTACCAAACGAATCCAAGCTATCAACGGTCTGAGACAATTCTTAATTGAATATTCGCGGCCACAAAGAAAGTTAAATTAAAGTGTATCAAGCTGACGTTTTACAATATGGGGCGTCCTACAGAAATAAAACTAAACAATGCCCCGACTGATGTAATTTCTTCAGTAAAATTCGGTCCGGACTCTAATCAATACCTAATTTCTGCCGCTTGGGATGGGAGCGTACGATTCTACGATGTGGTTAACAATTCCATGCGACAAAAGTTTATGCACGATGCCCCGGTTCTGGATGTCGCTTTTGTGGTAAGTTGAGTTTTCAGTACTCAAATGAAAGAAATTTAAAAGTGTTTTCTCCACAGGACATTGTACACGCTGTTAGTGGAAGCCTTGATGGACAGCTGAAACTTTTCGATGTAAACACTCACACAGAAAGTTCTGTGGGCAGTCACGAAATGGCTGTTCGATGCGTGGAGTACGTGGAGAAAGTCAATGGTATTCTCAGCGGCAGCTGGGACAAAACCATCAAACTCTGGGATGTGCGAGACAAACAATGCGTTGGCACCTACGAACAAAGTAATGGGAAGGTCTACTCGATGAGTGTGAAGGATGAGAAGATAGTTGTTGCTACATCTGACAGAAAGGTGCTTATTTGGGATCTTCGCAACATGGCACAGTATATGATGAAGCGGGAGTCCTCGCTGAAGTATCAGACTAGAAGCATTCGCATCTATCCAAACAAAGAAGGTTATGTGATGAGTTCGATTGAAGGGCGGGTGGCTGTGGAATACTTTGACCCTGATCCTGAAGTGCAAAAGAAGAAGTTCGCCTTCAAGTGTCACCGCAACAAAGAGGACAACATGGAGACTATTTACCCCGTGAATGCCATAAGCTTCCATAATGTCTACAACACTTTCGCCACCGGTGGCTCCGACGGTTTTGTAAACATTTGGGATGGATTCAACAAAAAGCGGCTTTGCCAATTTCATCAGTATGATACTACCATTGCTTCGTTGCACTTCTCAAACGATGGAAGTACCCTAGCAATAGCGTGCTCCTATTTGGATGAGTTTGAGACTCCACCACAGAATACGCATGACCCAACCATCTACGTGCGATATGTCAATGACCAAGAAACAAAACCCAAATGATGAAAGAAGAGGAAAAAGCAATTTGCTAATACTGACACTAAACAATTAAAAGAAGCGAGTCCTTCGGGGACTTGAATTGCTTTTAGACTAGATGTATACTTGAAATATAGTTTTATAATAAAATATGTAGGTACGTTTTAGATGTTATTACAAGTGGTTGTTTTTAATTTTTCATCTCTCATGTGCCTGCAAAAATACATTGTTAGAATCGATTTCGTTCGTATACATTCGCCACAACAGTTTTCAATTGTAATGGAATGTTGTTCTTTGCTGTTTTATCTGACGAATTAAGTAACGACTCAGTCTGCCAGCTAACCGTCCAGAACAGCATCCATTGTGGCGCTCAAATTAGAAAAGTCATTCGGCGCACCAGCGGATAGAGTCAATAGAGACAAAGTGGAGGAGCGTTCTTAGTTTTTAGTGAATTAAGATTAATGTCTGACGAAATACGTAGAGACATACAATGACACTATCACTCACCAAATCGATACAGAAAGCCCAGCTTTGACTTTTTTTTTATAACGACATCAGAAGCTGCAAGCTCAGAGATAACTTACTGCTTTTGCTAGCAGGCACCGGGATCTAGATTCGTGGATATCTATTGCAGAGCAGCACACAGCAACCTTCCATCAATCTAACGTTGATACATCTCTGCAGTTAGTTTAACCAAGTTACCTAAACGGAAATCTGGTGTTCCTAATGGCTCTGATTCGTCAATCGTCTTCTTGGTAACTGGATTTTAGTTTAGCTCGCTGTATACGAACCCATGTAGTCGTTGAGTCTTATGTTCTTTGGATTAAATCGACATCTTAGTTCAACTTTTAAAATGCTCGCAAGCCTTGCATTGATCTAATATGGATTAAATAATTGGATGAAAAGGGGTCAGAGTGGGAAACAGGATAATCATCATCACTACTTTTATAAAAGGAAGTCTAAAAAAAAGTATGCATGTATGTGCCACAAAAACCAAAAAACTACTGAACGGATTTGAATGTGGTTTTTGCAATCGATTCTGGTTGGGTTAAATCTATAAAATGGATAAAAAATATCAATATATTTCAAAAAAAAAACTTCTAAATGAGAGAAAGAAAAGTTAATATTTTACTGTTGGGCATTTACTTACTTACTTACTTAGTTGGCGCTACAGCTCGAGGTGAACCTGGGCCTGCTTCTCGCAACCATTTGTGTGTGCGTGTTGTATTTTTGCACGAATGGAAGGGACCTACAGTTTTTTGCCGACTCCGAACGGCGAGTTAGAAGCTCAATCGAGACAAATGATACTCTTTGATGCTTGTCAGACATTCGAAAGAGGTGGGCACTGTGAAAAACTTTTAGGTGTTTGCGGCGGGATTCGAACCCAAGACCGCTGGCTCAGTAGTCCGACGCACTAACCACTTGCGCTACGGGCATTTATCTCGCTCTATCTTAGTTCTTAAACAACGTATTAAAGTAAAATTTACATATTTGTTTAAATTATTTCACAACAAAGATTTTGATATATATAACTTCATTGTATGGATTACATTTTCTGTGACAAAAGTAATAACATAAAGAAATATGGTTTGTAATTTGTATGCTTTCGAAACGATGATCAGCACCAGCGGATATGCGTGTATGCGGTTAGTATACGTGATTGGGATTGCTTCATGCTAACATATATCTATGTATTGTAATTGTTCGATCATTTCTAATACAATAACTGGATAAAGAATGCATTTTTTTTTTAATATAAGTAAATGCAGGGCTTGGAACAGATACAGATATGTATGTTGTATTATGTTTTGGCGGTAAGAACGTGCTGTAATATTTTAGAAAGCGGAAAAGTTAGATTGGAAGAAGTTGCTAGGAAAATCCTTTGCCCAAGCAATTAATTCAGTCTATACGATCCTATATTAATTCTTTTCAAATGACTTAATTTGGTGCTAAGCAGTAGAATAAGCCCAGAATGTATTTTTCTACAGGAGACAAATTTTAATTATTACTATACTCGCAAACACTTTAATACACAACATACAATACAGGGACAGTTCTATGAGGTTTTTTAATCCTGATTTTAATTATTATCTCTGACAAAAAAGGGTTTTATTCATATTTTATTTGTGTAATCTGTTAATCTACTAAAGCAATGTGTATGGTGTCTACAACAACATATCAAACTGTTGTCTTTGACGTCTCATATAATTTCAATTAACTGTTTGTGGTTACATGGTACAATAATTTTGAAATAAATCAACTGAGGACGAAAGTGAATTGATGTAAATTTGTATGATGATTGAATAGCAATGTTCTCATTGTCTATATCAGCTTTTAGATACTTGACCATCAAGATAACGTTCTGCATTTGCTGATGTATGCCAAGCCACTTTAGAAATCGGTGATAACATAGATGAATCTTGTTTTCGACGATCAGTGTTCCAGAATTTTCGATCACGAATTGGATCAACGCAGTTATTGTCCTTGACAAAAATATAAAGCCCAAAAGTGAGATGGTAAATGATTTCAAGTCCACTGACTACCGATGCGCCCAGGAACAGTCCAATTATTCCACCAAGACTAGCTAAGGGAGTGTGTAAGTTAAACCCATTATTACAAACATACAAAAATGTATTACATTTTACCAATCAAATCCATATAAGTGTACTCTTGGACTGTGTTATATTTAACCATCGCATCTGATTCATAATGAACATCTATCAGCATAATTCTGGTGTCATTTGATTTTAACCTGGAATGTTTTTGTTTTTATACAGAGCTAAGAGGTGATTAGGACTCACTTTAACAATGGATAAGTGGTTATAGAAACGAAATACAATAAAGCGTTGCAGCTCAACAAACAAGGACACAGCATCCCACCTTTAACGTTTTTAACAAATTGCTCTTCACCCCGCCGCTTGTCAAAGCTGAAGATATCTGAAAAGCAAACGTATTTAATTACATGTTTTTTTTTCTTCAAATTTTGTTGCAATCGAACAGTGAAATTAGTCAGGAACCTTCTGCGTTTCAGTATACATACTACGTAGTTAAATAGAACTGCGGTAAAGGCAGTCTTGAGTACAGCTTAATTTGCCTTCTGCTAAATACAGGTTATTTGATTGCTTCACTCACAGAAACAAGTGCTGGTAATAATGTTTTTCTCTTGATCTCTAAATTAGTGTTACCAATAAATTCGCATCACTGTATTTGACGAGAGCATGTTTTTGAATTCTATTGCACAGTGCAACTGAATGGCAAATCTTGATTTGCGTTTGCTTGGAACCGATTTAATGAATATCTACTTTGAATTTATGGGTGTGCCAATTAATTTAGGTAATATGTATCCGGCAAGTCAAACGATGCATTTTCAGAAGTTTTTGTCGAAAATCTACCGATCTATGCACTATGTTCGCAGTTGCGGGAAATGTACAAGCGTTGCGAAATCTCCACAAAAATCTTTACTCGCAACCTGGCCAGTCTCTAAGTATCCATGGGACAGAATACACATTGATTACGCTGGTCTAGTAAATGGTGATTATTTTTTGGTTGTAGTAGATTCATTTTTGAAGAGACCAGAAATAATCCAGCTGTAGACAAAGACATCGTCAGCTAACAGCTACACTTAACCAGCTTAATACAATTTCAGTCAGTATATAATTGGCATCATTGTAATCATTATTATTGAATTGGCATCACTATATTTGACGAGAGTTTTTGAACGTGAAATAATTGTTATTTATTGTATTGTGGTTTGATGAACCGTTGTTTAATTGAGACTGCAGAACACAACAATAAATTAGTGTCTTTTGCGGAGCTTACATTCACTTACGACTCCTAACCTGTGAAGAGTTGCAATGCCAATATTCTTTGACTTAATCAAATTAGCAATTGGAGATGTTTTGCTTAGCTGAAGGAGCAACGAATTTCTATGGGTCAGTATTTGTCGAATCTTTGGGTGCGGTAAGGTCAACTTGCGATCGAGTTTTTCATTATTATAAATGTGCCTAACATTTTTAAATAATGATTAAATTTAATTTTGGACTGACCCAATAAGTCGGCTTCAATTGCTGCTCTGAAATATATCCTAATTAATAAAACAAAATCACTAAAAAATCATTCTTAGCCACTTTGAAACACAACCGGAACCGTATGGTTTTTCCAGTTGTGACGCTTTTCCTAATCTGCCGATGTTGAGTGTCCATTCTTGTCGGCACTTTTTCTTCATTTGCGATGCTAATTGCTGGTATTGTTCGCACATTGTGTTATTTATAACCTTTTCTTCATACAAAACCAACTCACCTCGAAATTTATACAAACATCTGTAATCCGCTGGGCTACATTCCCTGTAAGTATCTGAAAAGGGATTTTTTTTAAAATACATTGTTTTGAAAAGACACACACAATGCATTACCATTATATTGGAAAAACATTGAAATCGTACAATTGCAAAACCGCAACAGATACTCCTCGTGACACACATTAAAGCAATTCCACTGATGGTATCTTAACTTTTTGATGTTTTTGTACAAATAATGATTAATTTCCTTCTGCAGAAATAACAGGACATCAAATATAGGACACCATTCACTCATACTCACATCAAACATGCAGCCACGGATTTCAGGCGAAATTTATCGGCTACTTAGACCCGTACCACTATATGCTGGTTGAATCCTGACTACCGTATCAGTGTTGCCGTTGATCGTGTACACCACATCGCTCCACTTTTTAATCATCAACTAAAATGGCTTAGGTCTTAAAATTGAAATGACCACTCGCGAAACTTACAAAAACTCTGCCATCGATACCTGTTCCATTCGTTGTGACATTTAACTTCAGTTTGAAGTTCAGCCCGCTCTCCTCACCGGCTTCATAGTTTTTCAAAGGATAAAACGGACCCTTTGTAGGGTAGTGGTCAATTGAAGTTGTTTTATAACTAAGCAAGATTCAACTTACCATTTTTTTCCTAGATGCACCAGAAATTGCCGAATTGAAAACCATACAGAAGCCCACTTCGGTCTTCTCCATGACGAACATGTCACAGCAGGAGAACTCTTTCCGGTTCCATAGGCAACTACCATCAAAAATGTCGGCGCAACGATAAGTTAAAAATTGTGCAACTTTTGTTACGTTGATAAAGTCAAGACTCTCCAGATCTATTCCCTCCATATTGTGAAATTGGGAAAAATCTCCGAATCGGAGTGATTCCATGCGTTTGACAAAATCGTAAAAAATTGCCTGTGTTTTATTGGTAGAGTTTTGAGGCAGAAAAAGCAACTTTGCCGCTTGGAATTTGTTCCAATTAACGCGATTTTGATGGCAAACGGCTACGGCGGGGAAATACACCTTGGAGACAGGAAATCGTGGGTCATCGACGAAAGTTAACTGCGTTCGGTGATTATACTCCTCAGATAGGATCAGCAAGGTGGCGAAAGTTATTACTATCGAAATTATGACAATCACCACCCAGCAGAGTCTGGAAAGAGGTGATTCATAAAACTGCGTTATTTCAGCTCAAGCCTAACAAACCTATCTAGCTTATTTAGGTTATTGTTGAAAATATACCTAACGCCATGAACTGTTGAACGGTCACAGTAAAGCTTAAAATATGACCTAATAAATTTTCTTATCTCAACGAGCCTGCTCTGGGAGGATACGGCCATACTTATTGCGATAGTAATCTTACACTGAACTGGATTTGTCACCAATAAATAACCTTTACTTGTTCTAATGACTTTTCGATTAGGACCGCACCTGCTCAGAAACCCATAATTTTACCATAAAAACTTTGATGAAAGCAGGAAATTAAGTTCACATCGATGGGTGGCATATACAAATTACCATGTACTTCTATAAACGTTTTCTTGTAGCACTGCTTCCGTGTTTCATTCTTTAGTCTATCACTCTATCAGTACTAATTTATGCAGACCGGAATATGAATCACGTGACGTTATGTTAAGTTAGGTAGCATAACGTTACGTATAAGGTATAACAAATAATATATATCTTTAGAATGAGACTAGTGCCTGTGAACGAAACAAAATGAACATACTATAGAATACAGAGTGCGGAAAGCATGTATCGCTTTTACCGCCTGTAGTAAAACCTTGGGTAAAAGGTGAGGACTTAAACCAAAGATGTTCTTGCCGAAGTATGACCTATCCTCACCTCATGCCTTAAGTAAAGCCTAAGACATCACTAAACTCAGTATAGTCCGGCTTGTATAGGTACCAGTGGTTCCATACGATGAAACCTGACCGAGACATTAAACGTGTTCTTACACATATTGCTCCAAGAACTAGGGTACTGGTTTTCGAAATCTTAATCTTAAGGCTCTCGATCTGCTCCAGAAAGATCATACCCTAAATACCGCAGACTATATAACAGCTAAACTTAATTTCAGTCAATACTCCCAAGTCCTTTTCCCGACCAGATTGGATTGGAAAAACGATTCTATTATATTAAAGTACCAAAGAGCGATCTTCCCCAAAGGTTCCAAGATAGATTGTGTCATCGGATCGGTCATCTTCTCAGCCGAACTAAGAATCTGCAAGTCCCTTCGCCTTCTTGTTTTCTCTAGTATCTAGGGGAAAGTACTCACTACAGCCCTACAACCATAAAGAAGGTAGCAATATTAGTAGACAGTTAGTCTGCTATTAAAGGTTTTTACTCAACCACCACATCATCTAAATTGGTAGAAAAGTGTAATGAGGAATTGTCCCGGGCATGCAGTCGTTTTAATATCACTCTTCTCTGGATTTCTGACCACAGCAACATAGAAGAGAAAGAGCCGACGAGTTAGCTAGACGCGGTTCAGCACTTCACATCTTGGTTGCGGAAGAAGTTCACCCTCCCCTAGGACTTGAAAGGTTAAAATCCTCAAACACACGCTCTTATGCCAATTCAATATCGGAAACCCTCAACAAATGTGTCATTTCAAGGAAGACTTGGTCCGTTTACAACAAATAAAGATATCTAGACCCAATCAACAGATCACGGGTCGAGAGCGCCAGAATCGTAGCAATAAGAACGGGTCACTGGCCAATCGGGGGTTATTGGAGGGGTTAAGTTCATTTAGGTAAAGTATCCCATTCAACTGCTATGGTCGCAGCTGCGAGAGTGCGTCTGCGGAGGAATTTCTTTTTCACTTTCTCTGTGAATGTCCGGCACTAGCCAGAGCCAGATAGTTTACACTCGGCAGACATTTCTTTAAAAACGTTTCAGAAAATTCCGACATAGAAATCTGTTACCTCATAAGATTCCTTAACTCCACAGGATGGCGCACATGCGATAATTGTGTTTGACAATATACGCCATACAGGCTGATGCTGATTAGAATACAATTAGGCTAGTAACAATTTTGGGCTATTACCTTCTGTCGTAAGATGCAACGAGCGTATCATAATCGTAGATGGTAGGTTGTAGCTCGTAGCTACGATCTTTCTTTTTTTTGTTTTTCCTCTCAAAGACAAACGGAAAGGAAATTGATAACCCAAAAGCAAATCTGCGAGGCTAGGGAGCTGATTTAAAATGGAAGCAGCCCATGGAAGGCAGCCGAAGAACTTAGTTTGAGTGAAAACACAGTTTCAAACCATTTAAACTACGAAAACTGTAACTTAAACTGGTTGCGCAATCTTACTCATACCTCTGCGCACTCTTACTCTGACTTTGGGGTAAGAGTACGCAACTTGACTTACTTTGGTTTTTTGATCAAATTTTATGAAACATTAAAAAAAAAATATAAAATATTTTTGTATTAATTTATTCCTAAAATATAGAGCTACTAAACAATTGGCTCTTTTGTTTGTTATCTATTGTACATTTTTCAGAATTTAAGCCCGAAGTCCAAAATGCGCACTCTTTCCCCGAACGACTATACTAAACAAACACTACTGGAGAGAAACTTAAACAAAGCAAATATAAGCATAATGTATGACAGCCAAGCTGTACAAATCCCAAAACTACAAATCAAATTCGAATGCCACTCAAATCTAAACCTGCTGGCAAAGAAACTCATATGGGTGCCAGGGCATGGAGTACATTAGGGCAACGAAAAGGCTAATAGCCAACAGTTCATTTATTGGACCAGATTCTTACTATGGCTTCACAAGAGAATGCAATAACAAAGTCATCGCAGAATGGACAACAAACCAACTAAAGAGTTACTGGAACAACTCAGAGGGCCTAAAGCACTCAAAAAAGTACCTCAATCACAACAACAAATGAAATCCTAAAACTAAACAGAGGAATTTTAAAAATTCTTTGCTTAGGTTTGACGGGATATTTAATCTGCAACAGCCAACTCTATAAAAAGAAAATCAGCAACACAGACACCTGCAGATTCTGTCAACAAACAAAATAAACTACAGAGCACCTGATCTCAGAGTGTCCTTCTCTAGCAAAAAGAAGAGCCACAACACTAGGCAAACACATTTTAACGGAAGAAGTCTACAAAAGTATTCCAGTCAAAGGGATTATCCTAGACTTAAAAGAGGGCACAATAGGCCAATCACCGTGGTGTAGTGGTAAGTGCTTCGGACTACTACGTTGCTGCCCGGATTCAATCCCAAGCCGGGTCCAAGACCTAAAAGTTTTTTCACGGTGTCACCTCTTTCGAATGTCTGACAAGCAATCAAAGAGTATCATTTGCCACGAGTAGCTTTTCAACTTGCCGTTCAGAGTCGGCGAAAAAACTATAGGTCCCTTCCATTCGTACAAAAATATAACACGCACACACAAATGGTTGCGAGAACCAGGCCCAGATTGACCCCGAGCTGTGGCGCCACCTAAACAATAGACCAACTCTGGTCGCAATGCTAGCGGACACCACTACCGTACCCCACATATACCATATCATATCATAGGGGTACGTACAGGACCAATAAAGCAAATTCTAAACTCAAAAGCGTTTGGTCTCACGTGCACTTTTCCTTCTCTATAGTCCTTCAATCTTTTATGCAAATCCATTCCGATTTCGACTCCTGCCATTCCCTCCTTTTAAAGCTGTCCAATTGAATTAATTCCTTTCATAATCATGGTTCCATTAGTTCTATTCACAGAATTCAATTAGCTTCGTTTGCACTTACTTATGTAACCAATGTCTACATATCCTGTTCGCAATCTGCATTTCAATAAATCACTCATGTGGCTCAACCATGCTCCTCGAACTCGTATCTATGTATATTTGCATTTTATTAAAACTCAAGAATACCAACCATTCACGACAGGAGACTCCTTGAGTTTTCTTTCTCTGTCTATAATTTTCCTGCACCACTTTCGATCCTGAATAAATAAGTAAATGGAAATAGTTGTTCGTCCTCTCGCATGCACCTAAGCCGATACAGCAACACCGACGACGTCAACGAACGACCGCATGCAAAGATTTCATGTAAATTTCTCAAGACAGAATTCTTCCCTAATAATACTCACATGGAATATTTCTCACTTCCTCCAGTTACGGTCCTGTTGAATCCTATGCGGAAGAAAATCACCTGCTGCTTCAGCTCGCCTCCAGAGGAAGCAAACACTAGGAAAGATTTTTAGTCCTTGATTAAATGAAAGTTTGAAGGCGAAAAATTCCCACATGCATGGTAACTTTCAATCTCCCTCATCCTCGTATGTCATTCCGTTGCAAAGATCTTCAAATTAACTGCACATACCGAGCATTACATGCGAGCATGTATATATGCGACATTTATGAATATGTATGGATGCTATATGCAGATGTGTATGTGTTTGTGCGGTTAAAGGACTTTTGATGGGAAATGCAAATCTTAACAAACTTCTGAAGGTTGTCTTCTGTGGGCACTTGTGTGTGAAACCACCCATACATATACATATACATACATACATCCATAGATGATGGATAGAGCAATGGGTATGCGAAGGATGCTTGCTTAGCTGAAGGACTAATTCAATTATTAGAAGGCTGATGCAGAATATATCAGTTGATGCGTGAAGTTTACTTCATTCCAAGTCGCAAATTGAAGCCAGCAAAGCAACTACAGTCACACAAAACACCACATCGACCGCGAACAACCTCTAGCTGCAGGTAACCACAGCTCTGGGAGATTAACCAATTCACGCAGCGCCCTCTGTGCACACACTCAAAATCGATACAATAAACTCCTCCGGATGGCAGCAGATGTTGTTTAATTACGCTCAAAGGATGTTACAATTGAGATTAATTTTAGAGTATTTCAGAACTTAGAGGGTACCATGTGGGCAAATGCCACCTCAATTACCAGGTACGCATACAAAAACTTTAATTACGTCCTTGTCCAGCTGGTGCGCTGCATGCAGCATGCCCAAGGAGTATTCGATTTGGGTCTCGTAATCGAATTCCACTTGTTGCTCTGGTGGATGGAGTTCATGAAATATCACACATGGGATTAATTATTTTCCGCTAGAGGGGCCCAGGTGGGTTGACTTCAAGTGGAGGGAAATTCTATTCATTGAAAATCGTATAATTTAAAAGGATTCGTGGTTTTTTGTTTGCCAGTAGAATAATATGTATGTTTATATGAGTGTCTGACATTGCTGGCGGATATCGAATACATTTTGTGATTGTTTCCAAAGATGTTATAAAAAAAAAAAAAAAATATTCTATAGGATTGCAGATGTATATTTTAAATTTCGTTCAAAAATACCCAATACCTTGTAAGTAGCGAAGGGCATACCGCATACCTAATATTACTTTTCTCGAAAATTATAAGAGATTTTGTTCCAAAACTACATGTTGAGAAATAGCAAAATGCACCTTACCATTCAAAATATTTCTTTTCCAATGTTAAACAACATATGAATACGGGTCTCTATCATGAGCGTGCATAACACGATCTTAACCCATTTCCTTAAATAACTCTTTGCAATGTATAGCTCCTGCAAAGCGGATCTTAGTCTTCCTACCTAGTCCTAAGAGCGTTAAAAAATCGTTCAATCGTGGCCACCCTTTCCTGTATGTTACGTAGAGTCCGACCGAAGGCCATTTTTTGGCCGAAGCCGAAGCCGAAGCCGAATCTGGGGAATAAAGCTAGTTTAAATTTTCTGCGGTGGCTTGAATTGCAGAATACCTTAACGTAACAGCAAGACTCTTCTCGGCAGAAATGATTTCCACAAAATTGGTTTTTCGTATAACTAACGGTATTTTATATAATATGCATTCGAATGTTAAAGGAGTCATTCGCCAATATTATTTTTTTAACAAATCCATATCTACAGGGTGAGTTCATAATTATTCTAAAAATCGGTCTTTCATAACTTTTTCAAAAAGTTTTGAAAATTTTGAGAGTACGAAATAGGTCTGTATTGGCGCCTGGATTTTGGATTACCTTTTTCGAATACAGTAATTACTTTAACAACTCTCAGCGTAGACAGACAAATCCTAAAATGTCGATTGTGATACCCTCAGAGCATTTATTGTTGAGACTGTTTATTCGCTTATACATTTCAAGTGCGGTTACAGGTTTAAAAGCGAAACTTTTGGAAAGTGTCATCAACTAAGTTCGGATATAAGTTGCACATTATTTTCGGGGGCACAATGTTGCAGATGAGTGCCAACCGAAGCAAAATAATTGTAGTTAAGAATGCCTTTCGTGTTTGAAACTAGATTATTTTCCACTTCAATTTTGAAGACACTATCTCAACTCTTTTCTCGTTTAAGGATATTGTTAACAACTTTCCAGTCTTTCTACTGTAGCTTTAATATAAATACACATCAGCTTGTAACTGACAACTCTACAACAGAATTATTGTCGATGTATTAACAACTTTCGCAAAACGAAACAAACATTTTATTTTTACAGAAATCGAATTCAAAATTCGGCTTCCGCAAAATCTTCGGCCTCATTTAGCCGAAGCCGAATGTTTTGCCGAAAGTTGAATTTTCAGCCGAAGGTGGCCGAATGTTCGGTCGGTCTCTAATGTTACGCGATGAGTTACTTATGTATGTTCTGAATATGATTCCATTTGGTCAATAAATATAGAATTTGTTAATAACTTGACTTCTGCGCCACCTATCGAATTTCTAGCCTAGCCGTTCTCCAGTTATACGGTTACCAACGATCATCAATTCATTTCTATTATATAAGAAGATTAATTCCAAACATTTTTCAAATTTAATGTGGACGATTTACATCATATGTACTTACAAGTAAGTCCCACAATAAAATATTCATAAACATTTTCGAAAATTTACGTTTTAAATCGCTTGAATGCTTAAATTAAATTTTCTCGTAAAAGCATTCACGAATCCTCTTTCTGGCAGTATATCGCATATCTTTAATCCTTTAAAGGAAAATAAAAATAAAAAAAATATTCCAAAGCAGCTTTCACTTGCAGCTTTCGTTGACGCGTTAAAAATCTGCTATTGCGGAAATATTTAAATTTTCATTTTTTGCTTTTTCAGTTCTTTTTGACGCTTATTCCAAGCAACACTTTGACAAGAGAAATAAAAAAAAACCCTATTTTGGAAATTAAAACGAGAAAAATTCATTTAATCTGTGAATTTAATGGAATTTATGTAAATTATTTGATGGTCAACGGTTTTCTGATTTTCATTCACGGTACGTACAGATAATGACACTTGGCCATAGTGTTTTAGATGTCAGATGCGAAAAATGAGCTCATTCTTTCAATTTTGGTCAATAAGTTTATACGTGGAAATAAAACTGTTTTATGGATGCAGTTTGTACATGTTCAGTGAAGCGAAGACTTCAAAGCGATGTCCTTCATAAAAAAACTCGTAGTATTTAGTAAAGTATTTTCTGATTCAAAAATATAAAAAAATTGCAAAAAATTGATTTTCACTCTTCTAAAATCTAAAATCTAAAATTTCTTAAATGTATAAAAACTGAAGCTGATTGCCTTCTCCTACAGGAGGACCTTCTAAGACTGACTGAATAGTGTACCTCGAACCAATTGTCTTTAAATGTCTCCAAATGTCAATGTTTTTCTTTTTGCCGGAGTTCCTCGCCAATAAACTTTGAGTATACAATTGGCAATAATGTCCTTGAACGTGTTTTTAAAAAAAAAGATCTTGGTGTTGTGTTTGACCCTAAATTCAATTTTATTAAACTTGTTGAATACATTGCGGCTAAAGCTAATTCTATGTTGGGTTTTATTAAACGCAACTCAGCTTATTTTACTGATCCCTATACCCTTAAATCTCTATATACCGCCTACGTCAGATCCATATTGGAATATTGCTGTGTTATTTGGAATCCATACTACGACATTCATTCCAAACGTATAGAAAACATCCAAAGAAAGTTTACTAGGTTCGTCGTCTGGAAACTTGGTTGGAATATCGAAATGCCCCCTTATACTACCAGATGTAAGCTTATAGGCATTCAGACACTTGAAAATCGCCGTAAAATTTTCTCCGTCATGTTTATAAGCGATATTCTTTCGCATCATATTAATTGCCCATTTCTCCTATCATTAATTAACCTATATGCTCCTTCTCGCCTGCTTAGGGAGCGCTGCCTATTCTATATAAATGTTCACAGAATGAATTATGCTCTCAATGAACCAATAACTCGCTGTGTCAGGGAAACTAATTTAATCTCCAATGCTATTGATTTTAATTTTCATTATAGTAGAATTACTTTAAAAAATAAGTTAATGTTATACTTTTTAATTAACTGAAAATGATTTTGTATTAAAATTTAAAGCTAACATATTACTTTTGTTTAGTTTCGGTAGTCTGTAAGTGGATTAATGTAATCACTGATTGATGATAAATAAATAAATAAATAAATAACATATAGCTCGATGCAACGAATTTACGAATATTAACCCTTTACAGCGCCATGATGCAGTAATGCTACATACCGTTGTTTTAAAGTCTATTATAACTCAATGTTACAGTATTGTCATATACCGTTCTATTATTTTTTAGTAAGTTTCAGCTGAAAGAGATTGCGTTAGGTGCTCGTCTCTAAGTTGCAGTTCACTTGTCGTGAAACTTGTGAAAAAACACATGTGTGAATATGGGTATGCAATTGAAAAAATACTGAAAAGTGATACCCAGTGCATATTTTTGCGTAAAAATTTCAGTAAGTTCGGTGCATTATGCTACAATTAGCAAAATAATTGCTTCAAAATATTCCATACATCATAGGGATACGTTATAATACATTGTGACTGAAAGTGTCAAAAACCTTTTTTTAAGTATTTTTTCAAAAAATAAATACAATTTTGTAATTCTAAAGGTGTGTCCAGACCGAACGAAACATTTCAAAAACATTTCAGAAACATTTCAGAAACATTTCAGAAACGTTTCAGAAAAAAAAAACATTTCTGAAATATTTTTGAAATGTTTCTGAAATGTTTTTTATTCCCCATTCTTAACGGAAAATTATTTTTGTTTCTCAATGCCTAAAATGTGTTTTTTGTGAAGAAGAAAATTAAAATTTCAAGAAAGGCGTGGAGTAATGAAGATAAAATTATTTTAAATAATTTTCTGATACATTTCGTGCTCTGCTTAGCCTATGTATGCAGTAGAAATCGGTTATAACAATAGCCGATATAGTAATTCATATGTCAAATAAAGCTATAAAGGGACCTTTAGTGTTGTTTTTTTAGCCGTAGTAGACTCATTATATTCCTATATACATATACGAGTATGTACATCGATGTTGGCCGGATGGCGGCATTCTGAAAAACACTATGCTTTGGGCGGCTCTCAATATCAATTTTTTTAACAATGCTATTATACAATTTTTCGACTGTATGTGGGCGAAACACACGAGTTGTTTAAAATTTGTTCATGTGCACAGATGGACAAATAACATTTAAATTGGGATAGAAAATGCTCGCGCTGTGGGTTGGATACGAGAGACAAATTGATTTGGTTATTTGATTGATGTGGAATAGTTAACTTAAAATATTTGCCAAATTAAATGTGCAACATAGAACTAAACAATAGCATCAAAATCTTTGAGAATAGTTTCAAATTGAGTTGTTGACATATCTACGAGACTATAAAATAAATAAAAAACATGTATGTAGCCTTATTTTAACACAAACGAGAATATGTCCATCATGACAGGAACTGTTCATTGCAAAATTGTCCCCTTCTTTTAAAAACTGGCACTTATCTTGTCCTATTTGCTACTTGTTTGCAGATATGACAGCTGTTCATAGATGAAGGTATGATTTACTGTAAAAGCCAGGCTTTAGAACTCATAAAATCGTATAGAAGCTACTAGCCTCAAGCTATTCTCAAGGTACCGCTATATCAGGTATTGTTATAACCGATTTCTACTGTATACATAGGATAAGCAGAGCACAAAATGTATCAAAAAATTATTTAAAATAATTTTATCCTCATAACTCCACGCCTTTCTTGACATTTTCATTTTTATATTCACAAAAAAAAACACACTTTCTGCATTGAGAAACAAAAATAATTTTCCGTTGCGAATGGGAAATAAAAAACATTTCAGAAACATATCAAAAACATTTCAGAAATGTTTCATTAGCGTACACACCAAAAGAAACATTTCAGAAACATTTTTGAAATGTTTCTAATATGTTTCTGAATCAAATGGGAAACATTCGGGAAACAATGTTTCTGAAATGTTTCGTTCGGTCTGGACAAGCCTTAAGAAATACGTGTTACATTAAATTCGAAAAGCTATCAAATCAACTAGTACTTGGATGTTTTTACGATCTTGCGCCGTAAAGGGTTAACTTCGTGAATTGACCCTACACTGACACTCAGTTCATAGCTTTATGTATCCTCTTCTAGTTCTGCATTGTCTGGTGAATGTCTTTCGAACTAGCGAATTTTATCTTCTTTTATCTTCTACGTTAGCCACTTTAAGAAGTGAATGCGCTCGTACTCATGGACACTTTCATTTTCATGCTACATCATCTTCTTCTAAGGATTACCTAATAAGAATCGGCGAGGTACAATATTGTCAAATGAAAGATAAGTATTGATGTTTTCAAGAATGCAGTTGAAGATTACACCTCGGCTATCTCCACTATTGGGTACATGTTGCTTATCCTATCAGTAGTATAATTTACTGTCTTCCTAAAAAAAAAACAGATGGAAGTCGTAGTAAGTATCGGACTGAATCTAAAAATATTAAATACAGTACAGCTCACACTTGTTGTTCTAAGTTCTTTCTTTGTGATGTAAATATAACCAATGTAGCAAACGTGATTTCGAGAATTGAATTTAATTTCGAATAAAGGGGTTGTCAACAGAGACCTACGAATTGTAAGAAGTTTAATGATTGTGCGTACGGAAATTATTGCGGACTATCAAGTGGACCGAAAAGCACTGCCTCTTATGAGTAACCGCGGATTTTTCAATGGAACGGCAGTTTATTTCGAATAAGCGGGCTTACGAATTAACGGGGTGTTACAAGAAAGCTAATGATGTCGAAGTACTTATAAGGTAAAATCGTTATCAAGCACGTAATTCCTAAATATCATATATATTTCTGTATGTATTTCTGTAGTATAGGTACCATTTGCGGCTCTCACCATTAACCGATCTTAACACATGAGGTATCAAAAGAAAGAGAATTTTCTCGAGCAGTGACGAATTGTACTTTTACTTTATAAATTTTAACAAATTAAAAGACAAATCAAAAGCAATAGTCTACCCAAAATGAACTCCCAAAAGAATAAGCACTTCCTGTATGATTTCCATCTGTCAACTGATGGAAATTAATTCATTTTGGTTGATATGTTGGCTATATGGAAATAAAATCGGTTAAGAGTTAATTTTGGTTGATATATATGGATAATCATCTAGGCTAAGGTTTTGTTGTATTATGCATTGAAAGCTTTTTTTTTTAATCCTATATACGCATATTAACGTTGTAATAGCACTGTACTCCAAGAACATTTTGAAGCTCTCTTGTAACAATCACATGCGATTATCTCTCAGAAAAGCCTTGAATGAACTGAAGGTTCTTTCTACATAGGCAGGGACTAGTGATGCCAAGATAAAATCTATCAAGTCGTTAACTTTAATATTTGAGTCCAATTTTGAGTTTACTGCGCCATGACCTTCATTTGCTAAAAAAAACGGCGTACAATTTTTTCATCACATCTTCAGCTACTGGCCTTTTAGATTGTTGTAATTTCTCCTCGATCCCGTTTAAAGTCTTTAACACCTCTTCCTAAATATTACACATTGCACTAGGAGCAAATGTTGAAATTAAGATATCCCTACTAGGACTCACTCTTTCGGGTCTACCAAAAATCTTTTTCCGATTTCAACACAAAGCTTTGCAATTGGCTGGAATCTTTTCACTGGTCTTGGGGCATTTTCATTTTCAATGACAAGCAAAATATTTTGGGAATAGCACGTATCTTAGCACACGCAATATTCAACAGACTATCACTAAGTATGACCAGTATGTCACGGAATATGAAGCTAGATGAAAAGGCGCACACTTACGAAAAAATACTGCACAGATGTCTAACGGTTTTTGTCAGATGAATAGTTTGTAGATAAAACTGCGGCGAATGGCTGAGATTGCACGTACGGCACAAGAAAAAACTCATGTATGTATATTTTAATATAAAAAATGATGTGTATGGAAATTTATGCGCGCTAGTGTAAACAATGGGTGCATGTTCACACGAGAAAAAAATCTGATCTTATACGTGTGGACACTAAAATTTTGTTGAGTACGGTCAGTACCTACAGTGCGCCGTCAGCCGATTGCCAGCCGCCTGGCATTGAACCGAGTTCACCGCATGCAGGTGTAAAACAACACCATGATTTCATTCATTCTGAATGTATGTGTGTTTTTTTTTTTGTTCCCAGTCGCGGTTTTGCCAGGACTTACCTCTGGAACTACTTCTAGAAGTAGTGAACATAGAATTAGTCCGCATTACAGGCAATGAAATGTTTCAATTATAAAATAAGTCCTTCCATAATGCAATACTCATCATTGAACCTAAGACTAGTGAAATGTAAGGCATTACCGAACTAGTGAAGAGTAATGCAGAATGGAATTGGTCTATGCTTAACATAAGTTGAGGGCATTACAGTACGAATGCGAGGTAATGCGGCAAGGAAGGACTCAGCAAGTATACTTTTCTGTAAGATGATCTCAGCGCGTTGTTTACGACTGTCGCCTGCTTGTCGCATTTAGAATTGCGTTTGTCTGTTAACCAATGCAAATCATCTGATTTAAGATTTCAAGTGCGAAAATGCTAAGTTCTCGGCTCAAACTATGCTCTGCAACGTTCTATATGCTACCTACATATTATGTAAAATGATTTTTTTATAAAACTCTGATTCACAGATTTTCAACGGAGAAAAAATTACCCAAAAAACAGATTTTTTTTTTTTGAAACATATGAAAATTAGTGGAAAGTGCAAAAAAAGGCATGAAAGTACTACTTCCTTGTAATGTGTTCGAGAAGTACTTCTACGTTGACTTTTTCGAAGGCATGAATGCACTTCTTCTTTGTAATGTGTTTGAGAAGTACTTCTGAAATAACAGAGTGGAGAAGATATCGCTTCCGTCCTATGACATGCAATGCTAAATGTAATGCCTTTTTTACACGTGCTGGAATAGAGTCGATAGGTAGTTCCGACTCCCCAGAAGTACTTCTAGAACTAGTTCTGGAATGCATGCCATCCGCGACTGGGTTATTTAAAGTAAATGAAAGGCTTGCAACTATACACATGTGTTATTTTATTGTTCATTGTTTGTAATTTTTGTGTAGTAAGCTAATTCTAAGAACCTTTGTTATTTCATTGTTTGTAATTTTTGTATAAGTAAGCTAATTCTAAAATTCTTTGCAAGCTAAATTTAGGTATAAATATCGATTAATAAAACAGTGATCTGGTCAGATATAATTCAACAGTTATCAAGTATTGGTGTTCTAGTTTGTACTGGAAATACCATCTGTAGTCACGGTACAGAACCGTCCTTCGTCTACTCCAACTTACAGAAAAGACACTGTAAACAAATTTCTTACGAGTGAGCAAGGACAAATCGTATACATAGTTAAGGAGAAATCGCACAGCAACGTTGACACCAAGCACCAAAAAGGCAAAAAAGGCACTGTGGATAAAAGAAGGCAAAAAGGCAATATGAGTAAAAAGGCAAAAAAATGCAAAGTCAACTAAATCCGTTCCATGTTCATCAGCTACCCTGTATTACCTAAGCACCAACTTTCATTAAATACCGCTTATCCATTGTCCACAGCTTTACCTTATCTCTAGGTATCTTGAAATAAATCAAAAGTCCCGCAGAACTTCACAAAAACAATTTAAATACAACAGAAAAAAATTCAATAGCACGGCAACAACTCCCCATCTATGCATTCACTATAACTTTCATCAAAACGGTCCAGAATGATAAGCAAACTTATTTTATTAGACGTTACCCGTTTTCTTCGACGTTTCGCCGAAGACGGTATTAAGCAAACTTTTTATTATTCCTACAAAGTTTCCTCCTGGAATCTTAACTCATATAGAGGGAACAAAACACGTAGTTATATTTCAAAAGTTTCTTAAACGTTATTTTCTAGAACAAAAAACGAAGAAAAGAAAATTAACTTTTGAAATCTATTACCGCAGAAAAGGTTACCGGTACATAAACATAAACTGCACTTACCAATTCAAGTGGTCCTGTCTGATGAAAGTAATAAGGATTTTTAATAAGGATGTTTTTTTTTTTTAAAAAGGAATACATTTTCGGGTATTTTTTGAAGTGAATACTTCTTTAGCGACGTATTTGTTTTGAAAACGAGTAACAATAAATGAGTGACGATAAATGTATTACGATAAATTTCGATAAATGTGTTCCGATAACGGGGAAATGATTCCATATCGGGGAAATATGTATACAGAAATCATCAGCAGTCTGCCTGTCCGTCTGTCTTTCTGTTTGTCCATCTGTCTGTCTGTCTGTCTCTCTGTCTGTCTGTCTCTCCATCTGTCTGACTGTCTGACTG
This sequence comes from Brachyopa scutellaris, assembly GCA_949775065.1. NCBI lineage: Eukaryota > Metazoa > Arthropoda > Insecta > Diptera > Syrphidae > Brachyopa > Brachyopa scutellaris. The sequence continues at coordinate 123,341,650 of OX459114.1, read as the reverse complement.
TCTGTGTTTGTCTGTCTATCTGTCTCTCCATCTGTCTGACTGTCCGTCTGGCTGTCTGCCTGTCTGCCTGTCAACATTTTCGCGTCTAATCCGCTGAACTAATTGTAATTTATCAAAGAGATAGCATGGGACCTAAGGAAGAATAAAGAGGGAAAACCTTCTGCTAGGTGGCACTGGAGTCAATTTATTAACAAAACCACTTCACCCCTAAATCGCTGAACCAAATGTAATGTAATTTGGTATAGAGATAGTCTGGGATCTGAGGAAGCACATATGCTTCCCGCTAGGTGGCGCTGGAGTCAAGTTGCTTAAAACTTCTATATTAATTTACTTCTATAAATGTGGGCACCGTAGCGCAAGTGGTTAGTGCGTCGGACTACTGAGCCAGCGGTCTTGGGTTCGAATCCCGCCGCAAACACCTAAAAGTTTTTCACAGTGCCCACCTCTTTCGAAGTTCGAATGTGTGGATGAGGCTCACATATTTTTGTTTTATCTAAGCACGTACATTAAAATCAATGCGAAGAAGGTAATTCTTGAGCTTACAACTTCAAAGCGATGGACAGTGATTTCCTGGCTGGACCTTTTTTTCTTCTTCTTCAAATGAACATGTTATCGGAATCGGAATCGGAATTGGAATTTGAATCAAAATCACCTGATAAAGGGGAACAAACATAACAGACTCTTTTAATTTTCCCACTTTTTATGTCGCCATTTAGTAGAATAACCAACACACAGGACCCGATTCCGATTCACTGCAGTTTAGTAAGATATCTCCTCGATTAACCCCGATTCGTTGCTAAAGCACTTAATCGGTTGGAAAAGTGTAGTGAAACGGAAGATCACCGGCTGTGCTGTTGTGTACGTAACGTACACGTAAGGCAAAGATGTTCTCAAGTGAAATAAATCGCTGGGATTTCAAAGCACAAATAGATTCCAGTCTGGGATGTATTCTGACAATGATGATCAAAAATTTGGTCCTTCTTATTGGAACGAGGATACGGATGTGTTCGTCCTTTTGAGATGAAGATTTTAATCCGAATTGCTTTGCTTTGTTCATTTCTGGTTATAACCTTTGAATAAATTGTCCCGTGTATTGCTGAGCACCGACATCGTCCTCGGCTGTGTTTTTCTAACGACACTCGATTTTGTATTAACTTTTCAATTGATAATCAATTGCTATTCAAATATACCTACAGGATATTCGTACGATTTTGCCCATTCAAAATCACACAGGTTCTAAAGTCTGTTTTTGAATTTAATCACACGCTTCGATGGGCAATCGAGTGTCGCCTGAAATAGACTTTGCACGTGTAAATGTGACATGAAAGGAAGCGCCAAAGTTTCGGGAGTGGAATAATAATATTTATGTCTATCGGTTTGTTCACTTTTTATTTAAGCCCGAATCAATATAGCGGATTATTTATGTTTGACGAATATTAATTGAATAAATGCAAATAATATTCGTGAGTAGATTTCGATTTTTTGATAATGCAAAGGAAAAACTAATATTTTAGTATTTGGCGGATGTCAACTTGAACACAGAATTTTTGATTTATCCAATATTTGTATCTGAATTTTCAATTAAGGAAGGGTTTTGATTTTTGCAATACATTTTTTTCCGAAGTGGGAATTCAGTAATTTATTGACACGCGTATGCTTCGATTTTTTTTTACAAATGTAAAAAGAGGATATAGTTTGGAAATTAAATTTTATTTTCGAATCTGCAATAAGTTCCCTTTTGAATGACACCCCACTCGATTGAATAAAAAAAACGTTTTGGTCACCCTCATCCCAAAGCCGCAGAAAAATGGATACAACTATTTTTAGTGATTCTGACCTCGGCCGTTTTTTATTTCTTTTCGGAGCTCAAACTCTTTGACATCTGCATAGCATGCTTTGGAGTGCTCTGGGGGAAGATGCATTTTGTCATATTGTATGATAGTTCATAGAAATTGTCAGTTAAAAACACAGTTGAACTTTTAGGTTAGGTTAGGTTGAGAGGGGTCGAGAGGCTGAGCCATCTTAAAACTCCAGGCACCAGAGTGTGCTCCTCGCGATCCCCTAAGAATCCATCCAAGGATGGCACCTAAACCGCCATAATTTCTTCAAAGCATTTCATTACCCTGCAATATTTTAGAACGAGTCTATGGTTGATTTGGACTACCTCCTCTTGGTTACTAAAAAAGTAGGAGCCTGAAATGTTCCTGCGACTTCGTGCTATGCCCTGACATTCACACAGAAAATGCGCGATATCTTCTGCTATACCAATATCATTGCAATTTTCGTGCCTATGAGTCCGAGCTTTTTGGCATGTTTGCCTCGAAGGCAATGCTCGGATAATATTTCTATAGTTCTTCTCATTTGTGCACTGCTAAGTCTAAGGATTTCACTGGTTTTTTTATGCTCCGGCTAAAGTACCTTGGAAACCCTATGCCCTAGAATGTTTGACCATCTATGGTCTGACCTTCTCGTGATTATATCTTTTACCTTTGATTAAATGCTGCATAGCGGTAGAGCAACTTCCACCAGTGGCAGCTCCCCCCTTTCCTTGCCAACTCATCGGCAAACTCGTTGCCTTCTAGGAGTGCCCAGGCATCCAATATAGTCTTACCCGGTTCTGTGTGCATAAAGCCATGAGCTCCTGACAAGTGTCAATTTAATATTGCACGATTCTAGCGCCTTAAGCGGAGCCTGGCTGTCGATGTAAATATCAATATCCGTTTCTTGTTATGCAGCTCTAAGTTCGGCTAGAACTTCTGCCTGAAAAACGCTGCTGCTATCCGGGAGTCTTAAGGACACCTTTAGATCTGGTTCCACACAGTAGATACCAGACCCCGTGCTGCTTGCAGTTTTAGATCCGTCCGTGAAGACTGAAGTGTCTATTTGCTGAGTAACTGTGTTGTTCGTCCACAATTCACACGGAGGGTACAAGGTTCTGTACGGTGTGTTAAAATCAAGTGTGAAGAGGGTATCATCCGTTCTTATTGTATTGTACATTTAGATTTCTGTAAGAATAGTACAGTGTCCTTTGCCCATATTCTTGAAAAGACCTAGGTAGGTGAGTCTTAGTTTACTCGCCAGTTGCCTTAAATGCAGATCGAGAGGCAGCAGGTATAGAAACATGTCAAGTGCCGCCGTGGGTGTTGTGCGAAGGACACCTATGCTGGCAACACCACCAGCAGGTTTTTAGTGACTATTAAAAGAACTTAATACTTAAAAGACTAATTTACACATTTTCTGTAAACATAAGACTATATGAAAAACACCTATATATTTACTATTTTTATTTATATCGGGTCCCGTACCAATAGATAAAGTTTTAGATAGACCTTGAAGTTGACAAAATGATTAAAAGAATATTTTCACATCACTAACAATAGTGGCATTTTCTGTCACAACACATTGCGGATACAGTTCATAATTTCTATTTAATACCTGGCATTTAAAATTGTCGACTATTTATATTTATTTTATTTCCTCAAAATTCGACTGTTAACATTTTTCCAAAAATTTCTTTTAAGAATTAAGTTCTTCAGTCCTGGAAGAATATAAATTATTTTATAGTTTGCTATAATACTCGCTCTACTACATTTTAGCGCCACATTACGGGTACGAATACACAAGTGCTTGTGTTTGTATGAGTTTGTCTCTTTTCCTCAAGACGAGAGCATAAAACTTCTTTAATGATAGCTGTAACTACAAAAAGAACAAGATACTGAGATAAAATTTAATTTTAAACTTTATCTTTCCTTTGTTAGACGAGATGGAAAGAATCGATTAATTTCGTACTCCGTTTCGTTTTTTGCACGTTCCTTGTAGAATATAAACAAAGAATTCTGACAATGCACTTACTGGCACCGGTATTTCCTTTTTAAGAATATCTTACATTATAACAGTTTCGAAATATTCAGTTGGCACCAGTAATTATTTGGCAGGTTTTAATTGCAAAAAAGGAAATTATTACATATTTTATAAACTTTTTTGGCACTGTAAAGATTTCCAAATTAATTTTATAGGTAACGTATTAATTATCTCTATTGTGTTTTTTAATTCTCTGAGTGGATATGATAGAATAGATCTGATTTCTTTTGCGGTCGTCGTCAGTGGCCATTATATTTTAATTAAATTGGAGATTAAATAAAACAAAAAAAGAAAGTAAGTTATTTTATATTTATACTTAACTTGTAAACTTAATCTTGTATTTGAATTTTGTATGGAACAATTTTAAGATTAATTTTAAAATTTGTTTTAGAGAAGTTTTGGAGATGTCCACTTACATATGTATGTATATACATATTTACCCCTATTACCTGTGTCGTAAACGACAGCAAAATATACGACGCGACTCAATCTGCCTTCCATTTGTCGTTTTCAATTTTAGTCACTCGTTTTGTTGTCGTTTGTTAACGTCAAACTTCGTTGAACGTTTTCCTTCTGCATTCTGTAAGACGAAAGAAAATGACGAATATGGAAAAAAACTACGGTATCTCTGGTTTAAAAATTCGTTAACGACAGAAAAATGGAAGGCCGCAAAACAGTAAGTATCCACGTTAAAAAATGTATTTTATAGAATTTATTGTCTCATTTCTTCGCCCTCGTTATTTAGTTTTAAGTATTTGTAAGTCCATAAAGACTATAGTCTACACTAAAAGCAATACATACATAGCTCCGAGAGCAAGAGCTCCACCTGTCAACGGATGGAAATGAATTAATTTTGGTTGATATTGGTATATGGAAATCATATGCAAAGTGTTCGTTTCTTAAGAGTTAATTCCTTTTGTTGGATGGGCAGTTTGAATTTTGGGGGTTGGATTTTCTCTTGCGAGAGTTCTCGAACATGCAGACTAGTTTAAATTAAACGAAAATTTAGCATGTTGATTCAACCAAACAAATTAATTCTTAACTTTTTGGAAATTTTCTGATTAGTGTTCTATCTTATTTTAAACTAAAATCTGTTTTTACATTAAAATGCCCACGTTTTCGTTGAGTTGAGATAGAAGATTTTCCGAAGGGACCATGTTAAGGTATCATAAGAGTTCATAAAAGTACCAACTTAACCTGCGCAAAAAGAGACTCCGTTTAACCGTCATATTTTATGGCCGTATTGTCAATAGATTAGTACATATCTCGTTCTTTTTTTTTTGAACTGCTCTCCTCTCAAAGTATAGTAAGGATATCGTCCATACTATAGGCTATGAGTAACTAGTGTGTAGCTATCAAGATTCCTCTGCTAGCCAGTTTAAGCTTCAAGTTATAGCATTCTAATTATTGCTTAGTAACAAAATTTCCAAGACGGCGGATTACCGTTATATTCACGATCTCCTTAAGATGGGTATCGAATGAAAGGGTTTGACGTGTACAATCCCAATATTTCATTCCGGTGAGTACGTGCCGACGCGAGGTCTGCGGTTGTGATTAGTCACTAATACACTCTGCCACAAACTTCTAATAGAAAAATAATTTTCTAAAAACCTTTAACCCTCTCGTGCATAGTGATTCATATATGAATCGTTACGATTCTTCCACGAACAAACTTTGTCTTAGAAGTGATTTTCTTCCTGAAAATATTTCTTTCTTTCGAAAATTAAAAATCATGCACTAGAGCAGGGTTTCCCTAACTGTGCGTCGCGACGCCCTGGGGCGGCCCAGCACTATCCTGAGGTCGTCGCGAGACGGAAAAAATTGAAGAGTAGAAATAAAGTACTGACTGTTTTCCTGTTTTACAAGGCTTCCTGCAAGAAAAATCTGTTCAAGATCTGAGTTTAAGTTTGCAATTAATAGTATTTAATCACTTATCGACATTAAGCATCCAATATGATAAATATTTTCAAGGGAATCTTGATCAATACGACTGGATTAGAGATCCATTCCAATCGACCCCACCCCCAGTAGCGATTTCAAAACTTCAGCCCCGATTGAAGAAGTTATGCTTAAAAGCAAACTCATCTTTCTCATTGATTGCACTGTTATATTTTCTAAGAAATAACAATAATTAAGATTCTATATTCTTTAGAGTTTTCTTTAATTAAATAATAAATAAAAAAAATTCTTAATTTCTTAATTCCTTATTACGAGGGGTGCAATCGAGTATAATTCATATATAAATCAAATAATAAATAAAGTAGTCTTAATATCTGCTAGAGCTACACGCAGGTATTTTCTTTCAGTAGGGCGTCGGAAAAAAATTACAGCCTGTAAAGGGAGTCGCAGTATAAAAAAGATTGGGAACCCCTGGACTAGAGGGTTACATATGTACGTTTTGTGGAAGAAAAAAGGCGGTAAAGAAATAAAACTAAATGTTTAATTTTTTCATAATGTATGTATGTAATTGTGAAATATAAAAAGATACATTTTAAGAAATGTCAAGTTGTAGATCTCTTGCTTCTCTAAACGTTCCTCTGGGAACTTAAAATTATTCGATACTCTTGGGAAGAAAAATTAAATATAATTTCAACAAAACAAACACTGAAGGTAATGATAAGGACGGAGGTGGAAAAGACGGTTGTGAAAATTGTAGACACTAAAAAGTAGAAAACAATACCATATATGAAAAGCCAATAAGCCATTCTAGGTTAGTGGCTTGATGAGAATGGTAACATCCTGGTCACACTTAGGTCAACGTGGACTAATGTTAGTGTCTAGGTTCCAATCAACCGGACGACCTGGCAAATACAAACAGGTGCGTTTTTGATCCATCGTCGATAGCTCGTCGATGTCTTCGAAGAATAAGCCATTTCAAATATGTATTGCCATCCATCTTTCTATCAATATTCGTTTAAAGATACTCCTTTACCCGGCATGATTCCAAATGATGTTCACGTACATATATGGAAATTTCCTTTTCCTTCGTCGACTTTTATGTACATACATATTTATATGATGCCCACAATCTACGAAACTAGAACCCACTCTATGAGCTCACTGGCCAACGAAAATAAAACACTATTAAATGCCCATCAGTCAGTCAGTGGTATGAACTTTAAGCCACAGTAATAACATTTCTAGACAAAGAACAAAGTGTAGATGCTGCAGCCACGCACTCAGTTAGAGCAAGGATAACTTCATATTGAAATAAAATCAATTCTCCGCTATACATTAAAGCTGTCTAGACCACAACAAGATACAGAAGGTTATCAGTAAAAGGAACGACATGATTTCATTTCTACTTTCTGTGTGCGCCATGGTCGAGGCATGGGGCAGGACTAATTTCCCACTTTAAGTAGAAATAAAGTTATTTTCTATAAATCATGGGTCAGCGAGGAAATACTTGTAAGGTCTAATTTAAAATCCATTAAGCTGGGCCAAGGCGAATGTTCCAGCATAGCCGAATGTGAATAGCGCAGCTCAGTGTCAGAAAGTCTTTGGGCTAATTATGGCTATATCTTCCGATCCAAATGGTGCCCAGAAGAGTCCACCTAAGTTTAAGGAGTTGATGAGAACTTACTTCAAACTTTACTGCGACCGGTCGACAATACATGGAATGAGATACATCGTCGATGATGATATTAGTGCGTTAGATAGGTAGGTATACATCAAAGACTATTTGCCAATAATTCACACCAACTGAATTGATTCACTTTTTCCCAGATTCTTTTGGGCAGTTATTGTCCTAAGCTCAATAGCAATAACCCTAAGTGCTTTTCTAATCCTGTCGCAGCGATATAACGCCCAATTTATTTTAACCATTGTCGATAACCCCCAATATCCCGTATTCAATGTACTGTTCCCAGCCGTAGCTATTTGCAATCAGAAACGCATCAATTGGAATAATTTCGAAGCGGCAAAGTCATTATTCCTTCCGCAGAATGCTTCCAGCGAAACACAGGCAATATTTGTTGAGTTTGTCAAGCGAATGGAATCACTGCGCTTCGGTTCATTCTCTCGATTTAACAACATGGAGGACATTGATTTGGAGAAGTTAGACTTCATAAACGTAACGCATTTGGCCATGTTTTTATCCTTTCGTTGTGAGGACATGTTCGATGGTGATTGCCTATGGCGTAAGGAAAAATTCTCCTGCTGTGACATCTTCACCCTGGAGAAGACCGAAGTGGGATTCTGTTTGATCTTTAATTCGGCTATTTCCGGTGCATCCAGGAGGAAGCTGGTAAGCTGCTGTTTTCTGTTTAACCGGACGATACATTTTTAATCGACCACAGGCAGCAGATCCGTTTTACCCTTGGAGGAATTCCAAGTCGGGCGAGGACAGTGGGCTGAACATACAACTGAAATCGAATGCCAAAGACGACGAAGATGGAGTTTTTGTAAGTAATCCTGATGCAATGTGATGCAATTGTGACCTTGGTCATTACAGTTGATGATAAAGAAGGCCGAACAATGGTCCGATGTGGTGTACTCCATCAAGGGCAACACAGATACACTGGTAGTCATACGACCTGAATTTACTGGTACGGATCCGAATACACGAGAAATTCCACCTGAAATTCGAGAGTGCATATTTGATGTAAGTCTGAGTTTGAGTGTGAGTATGTGTGAAGGTTCCTTGCAAATCTGTTATAACAGGATGAAACGAGTCATCATTTGTTTAAAAACATCAGGGGACTTAAGTACTGGCAGTCGAATTGCTTCAATGTATGCCATGAGGAGTATCTGTTGAAGTATTGCAACTGCAGTCTTGGGATGTTTTTTCCATTCAATGGTAAGGAAAAGTGTCGGTCGTTAGTTTTCAAATCAATTGTAAAACGCAAATTTTTCAGCTACATACAGGGAATGTACCCCAGCAGATTTCAGATGCTTTTATACTTTTCAAGGTAAGTTGATAGACGAAACTGTGTTTAGTTTTATGAACAAACATCACAGCAGGCAGGCATTTATTTTCGAAGATGCACATTTAACACTTCAAATAGTAATGTTTTTAACAGAGCGGTACTTTGAGGGCATTAAAACTATAGCTATGTCCTTGTCCAAGGAGATCCAGGTCTGTTGTGTGAATCTTACATTATTTGTTCAAAGACTAAACTGTGAAAATTATCAAAATGACGTTAAAAAATGAAAAGCTGGTAAACTTAGGACGGAGAATATAAGCAATGCGTCAATCTCAAATTCGAGATAAAATCATTTTAGTAGCTCACACTGATAAGGCACACTGATAAGATATGTTAGGTCCCCTTTTATTTAGGGTTTAAGATTTAACATTAGTCCAAGGGCTACCCGCGCGGAGAGAGAGAGAGAGAGAGAGAGAGAGAGAGTAAATGGAACTTATTAATATTTACACGGACAAAGAAGGAAACCCACATTGTCTATCCATGTGAAGAAACATTCGTCTTTAACCATCTACCGCATACAACGAACATAGGCATTATGGCTTTTAATGTTTGCTTTAAGATTTACGGCAGAAATAACCAGTTCTGAGAACCAACGGTTTTCTGTTGCATTCGATACATAGCTGTAGCTGCGAAATGCGTGTTTTTTTGTTTTCTTGTTACTTATTAGAAACGAATATTCCTTTGTAAATGATCAGTGCGGGTGGTCACTTCGCAGTCTGAGAATTCGCTAAATAAGACTGTTTTTTATTTTTTATTTTTTTTTTAAATGCAAATAGGCGGCTTTATAATGGCTTCAGCAAGGACCTGTCTGACCGGAGTCTGATGACGAAGCAGTGGTTAATTGATGTGTTAACATCTTAGCTCTCGGTATGAGCAAATTCTTCGCCGTCGTCCGTCACGCGTAACCAAACTTAGTATTAGTGCGTTCTCTGTACAATATTCTCTTATTATTACTTTATTCTCTGTTTATCCGCCATCATACACAAACGTATGTTTTCACATTAAACTTCGCGAGTACCTGGTACTTACGCCTTTTTTTTCACCGCAGATTCGGTTCAAAGGATTGCAGATGAATTTAACCGAAAAGCTTTACAGGACAACATAAAAAAACCGGCAAATATTTAAATAAAAATATTAAAACGAAAATCGTTACTGTATGCAGACGCCATATATGGCAAGGATTTTTTAAATTGAAAAAGTACGGACTGCATAAAACGCCATATATGGCGATTTCTGTTTTTTTTTAAACTGGCCTATTTTTTAGAAATTTTTGTTTACAAATAACTTAAGAAAAGTGTATAAAAAGTAAATTCGATACATTTTTTTTTTTCAAGTGGGTCATAATTCATGTGGTAGAGGGTTAATAAAATTCAAACAGGCATCAGACTTGCGGACAACGCACAGACCAAACCAGCAAACCTAAAGAGCTGAAATTTGGACAGTGCGTTTCGATAATGATGGAGACGTCCACTAAGAGAGGATTTTTTGAAATTCCAGTGTGTGAATTCGGAAAAATCATTTATTATATAAATTCTTACATATGTATAAAGCAGTTCACTGACAATGCAAAGACCAAACCGCTGGACATAAAGGGCTAAAATATGGACAGTATATTCCTATAATGACATAGCCATCTCCTAAGGGAGGATTTTAAGCGGGCACTAGTTCACCCCGAACTGTAGTGTCACCTAAAGAGGGATTTGACGTTTTCAAGAGATATAAGAAATTTACCATAAAGAACTGCGAAGCATCATCTTGCTGATGCTGAATGGAACTTAAAATTGTCAATACACAAAACGTAGAGTGAATGCTTGGATTTTCATCAAACTTACGCCTAAATGCTGTAAAAATGGTTGAAGGAAGTGAGTCTGGATCGAATCTTTTGTAACCGGATGGAAACCACGGATAATCTCATAGCCAGATTAATCTTGAAACGCTGATTTGCACAAAGGAGTGCTGATATTCCTTTCCAAATATACAGTGCCGTGGGAAAAATTTTGCTCAAATTATTTTTTTCGAAGTTTGGCGAATTAGTTGCAATAACTACATGCATATTTTTTTAATGAGGTTTTGTTCAGTTAAGTATTTTCAAACGTTTCATGACACTTTAAGAGTGTTAGAATCTTTTACTTGCAGTCAATGGAGCAAAATGGTCTTAGACTGGAAAATTTTGGGTACTTGGCTCATTCTTAGAAACGAATGAAAAATCTTAATTTGTGCGGCGCATTCAATCAGTACTTTGTTGGACCTCCTCTTTCGTTAATACTGCTGCACATCTGCGATTCATTGACTCAGATAGGTTTTTCCATGTGGATGCACGCGTGGTTCCAGGTCGGGATTAGTAAATCTTTTAGAATATCAATTGACACTGGACACTCTCCTACAATCTTAGTTTATGATTGACCAGATATTCTGAATTGGATTCAGGTCTGGGCTGCAGCAAGGACAGCTTAGCACATCAATATTGTTTTCTTCGAAGTGCTTTTCAACATAAAAAATTAAACAGAAAAAATACTTATGTCATAGAAGTTGAAGCTCATTTTAAAGCCTTAAATTAATCTTTCATTTGGAAAACAAAAACAGCATTATCCTATTAGAAAATGAAGCAAGTGTCACTAAAAAGTTCTATGGCGGAGGTTTATCTAGGACCCGTAGATAAACTGCCGCAGTGACTTTCGATTCTTAAAAGGCCTTTCTATCTGTCCTATCTCCAGAGAAGCATCCCCAGACCATCACACCTTGAGTTCTGTAGGCATCCGCAAGAGGCATTCAGAGCTCAGTTTTTCCTTTGGTTCTCTTTGCGTAGGAATCCTCCTATCTCCAACATGCAACTTAAACTTGGATTCGTCGGAATAGATAACATTGTTCCACATGTCTTGAATCCAAGCTTGAAATAGATCATCATTTACATCCACTGAAGTCTTGAATCAATGCTGACGGTTTTGGAGCACAATTGCACTCCGAATCGATTTTTCCCATTTTTTGTTTTTAATTACTTACGTTCGTATTGGACGGCTATCACGAGCTAAATGCATCTCTCATTCATAATTAGATCGACTTTTATACACTATTTGAGAAACATTTTGCTACCTAGTGCAATTCCAATTCCAAGAACTGTCATCCGAAAGAGTCAAAAAGGTTTGAGAACGGCATTGTATGCTGCCCAGATACCACTCAGAAAGTGACTTTGATGCAAAAATACCATAGGTACCATAAAAAGAAAATAAATTCCATAAACATTTGTTTCGTTCAATGGACAAGTCCATAATATGTGCAGAAGGCAACTTAAAGATAGGTATATACACATATATACATACATATGTGAGTATATCTTCTTCGCTGCGTACTAGAAATATCTAGAGTACTATTAATACGCATGCATCCATCCAACTAATGCGACACTTTGAAAATAAATAAAGTTTGTTTTCCTTAATCATATGTCTTAGTCTGTAGGGTTTAATTTAAAAGCCATTAACTAAAAACCCCAAGAGAATTGAGTGATTACCGTTGAGTGCGAAGAATATAATTCAGTCTCAGATTAATTTTCGAAAAAGTATGGCTACATTTTCCAATCCGAAATTTGTCCACAAGAAGTCGCTTACAGCCAAGGAGTTAATGACGACATACCTCAAACTTTACTGTGACCGTTCAACAATACACGGCGTGCAGTATCTGTTTAAAGATGACATCAATGAGTTTGATAGGTTTGGTAGATCATAGATACAAAAATCATTCAGTTCAAAGAATCACTAATTTATAGAGTCTGTTGGACAGCAATAGTCATCCTCTCGATATTTATGACCGTCTCCGTCTATCTGTTTCTGTCGCAGCAATATAATAATCAACTTATTCTAACCTTCGTCGATGAGTCCCAGTATCCTGTGTTCAAAGTGTTATTCCCTGCTGTAGCTGTTTGCAGTCAAAAACGCGTCGATTGGAATAAATTCGAAGCCGCAAAGTCGATGTTTCTTCCCGGAAACGCTACCAAAGAAACACATGCAATCTTCTACGATTTCGTCAAACGAATGGAATCGCTCAGGTTCGGATCCTTCTCCGATTTCAGCAATATGGAGGGCATAGATCTGGAGAGGCTAGAGTTCATCAACGTATCGCAAGTGGCGCAATTTTTGACCTATCACTGCGCCGACATTTTCGATAGTGATTGCTTTTGGAACAGGGAGCTGTTTTCCTGCTGTGACATGTTTGTCATGGAGAAGACAGAAGTGGGCTTCTGTATGGTCTTCAATTCGGTAATATCCAGTTCATCCAGGAAAAAAATTGTGAGTTGAAATTAGCCATCAAAACACATTCAATTGATCACTCCCATACAAAGGGTCCGTTTTATCCATTGAGTAACTATGAAGCTGGTGAGGACAGCGGACTGAACTTCAAACTGAAGTTAAATGTCACAACGAATGGAACAGAGATCGATGACAAAGTTTTTGTAAGTTTCGCGAGTGGTCATTTCAATTTCAAGACTGAAGCCATTTCAGTTGATGATTAAGAAGGCCGAGCAATGGAGCGATGTGGTTTATACAATCCAAGGGAATACCGATACGTTGGTGTCAGTTAAACCAAGTATTAGTACAACGGATTTGAGTGCCCGAGAGATTCCAGCTGAAATACGGGGCTGTGTATTTGATGTGCGAAAGATCTGTTGCCTATTTTTTTACCAATGAATATTTCAGATCTGTTATTACAGATGGAAACGGAATATATTTACTATAGAAATATTAAAGGACTTGCATACCGCCAATGGAATTGTTTGAATATCTGTCATGAGGAGTATCTGCTGCAGTACTGCAACTGCACCCTTTCGATGTTTTTTCCACACAATGGTGGGGAGCTTTGTGTCTTTAAAAATTAATATAAAAAAAAATCCCTTTAAGTTTCTTATAGGGAATGTAGTCCAGCGGATTTCAGATGCATGTATAAATATCAAGGTGAGTTATTTTGAAGTGTTGGCGGTATCTATGTATCATTCGGTAAAACTGTTTGGGTTCTGTCGCGGATTTGTCAACAAATTCATATAAACGTCTATCCCTTACTTACTTACTTAGGTGGCGCTACAATTCGGGGTGTGGACCAAGGCTTCAACTAACAACCCAGTTAGCCCGATCCTTAGCTAACTGCTGCGCACTCCAAGTTGGTTGAGGTCTTGTTCTTAGGCGATGCCGTCCTCTGTTGCCTTGACCCTCCGAGTTAGAATCGAATATTCTCCAAGTCGGGGCGTTGATGTCCATACGCTGTACATGTCACAGTCATCTTAAACGCCCAATATACAGCATTGACCAGGTCGATGTCGGTGTACAGCTCGAACAGTTCGTGGTTGAATATTCACCTCCAAAGCCCGTCAACGCAAACGCGACCTAATATCTTACGAAGGATTTTTCTCTCGAAGCGACCAAGGATATCTTCATCTGCTTTCGATAAAGTCCAAGCTTTAGCTCCACAGAGCAAGACGGGGATGATCATAAGGGTCTTATATCTTACATCATTGACCTAAAGAACCTTCTATTCGGCATTAGAAGAATATCTCATCGAATCTGTCTCAATTGTATAATGAGTCAATAGCTCTATTTAAAAAAAAAGTAAATTGACATCTTCTAAGCGTTCTCTAGCCCATTATTCAAACGGGCTTAAAACTTTGATTTTTTGTTAATATTTTGTTGCTGTGTATGTAAAAGAAAAACATTGTTCTTGAATTTCAGATATATTCAGCTTTGACAAACGACTGAACGAGGATTCTTACGTGAAAAATCTCAAAGGTGGAATGCTGTGTCCTTGTTTGATTAGCTGCGATTTCTTAGAGTACTTTGTGACGGTTAGCACTCTTCCCATTATAAAGTGAGTGCAGAGGTATATTCTTCTTTTTACAGTTTCAATGAATTATTACTTTACAGTCATGAATCAAATGATACTAAAATAATGACCATCGACGTGCACTACCAATCGGAAGTCATGTTGAAATACCGCACAATTCGAGAGTTCACTTATCTTGAATTGATTGGTAAGTCACTATATGTATGCTTAAAACAAGATATTAAAACTCCTTTTTGTTTGTAGCCAGTTTAGGTGGAATAATTGGTCTCTTCTTGGGCGCATCCGTGGTGAGTGGAATTGAAATCATCTACCATCTTACCTTCGGACTCTACATTTTCCTTAAACACAATGATTTTTTTGACCAAATGTGGGATCGTATTCGAAAATCCTGGCACCGCAATCGAATCTCCTCCAGCTCTTCATTGGCGTCATCGAGTGCTCCCAGGGTGGCTTGGCCCACATCGACAAATAGAAGGCGCTATTAAACAGTTAATCAAATCTGTTAAATTATTCCAAGCAATTTGTTTCAATTCCTTAACCAATCAAGTACAGCAAATAAATGAGCCCACAGTGCAAACAGAAGAGCTTTGTTTCTCTTTATCCTTTCAGGCAAAGCTGAGGAGCTGAGGTGTTAATTGTTCAGCACTAGAGAACAAATCAAACAAGACGCAAATTTAATTGCTTTTTGATGATATTAAAATGTCCTTTAGTCCCTTCGAGTTGCGACCTCCCGCTGTCGTCTTCCGAGCCCACCAATGAGGGTATAAAAGCCTCCAAGTGAAGTTAACATAACTCTGTCATTGTCCGAAAGTGTTTCTCAAAGTTCGTGATTCTGTTCAGTTTTGTATTTTTCATTTTTTATCATCCTTCGTCATTGCTTCCTTTCAGATAGGGCAGAGAGGTTTTGTATGATTCCTACATAAGTTATCATGACGTATCTCGGCGAATTGAAATATTTCCAACTAAATCAATTCAACAGAAGTGAATTGTTAACTTTTAATGAGAAACGCAAACTTTTCGCCGAGTCCAAGAGACGCAGAGATAAACGGAGGAAGGAGCTGTGTTCTGCCTACTGGAAGATATTCTGCGATAACTCATCGATTCATGGAATACGATTTCTCTCGGATAACAGACTGCTGAAATTCGAAAAGTAAGTCATATTGTATACATATGTTCATATGCATGTATATTTATAATATGTATATGTTTATGGCCAGATAAATATTTAACTGGCAGATAGAAGGAGAGCGAGTGGCAAATTGCTGATTTTCTTTACTCTTTTATTTCGTAGTGAATTATGTATAAATAGCTTGAGAAATAAATTTATTAGCTCAATAAGAGAAACGGTAAGATGAGAAGGAGTTTTATTAGGAAACGAAACGTTCTCTAACACAAAGTGTTTGCTAATCGATTACATTTGCTTTTATTTTGAATTGATATAACCGTCGCGTCGTGAATAAGTTTCAAACTTGATATAAATGCCCAAACGGTACGCCGCAATTTGTGTCACTAGTGAGCCTATGCGAGAACTCTCGCAAGAGAAAATCCAACCCCCAAAATCCAAACTTCCCATATGATTTCAACCTGTCAACTCATGGAAATTCGATTGAAACCATTTAGGAAATGTTTGTTTTTTTTAAACATTCATTTTGATTGATATAAGTATTCGTCCACTATATTGCATCAATAGCAAATATTTCAACCAAAATGAACTCTTAAAACAACAAATATTGCCCATATGATTCCCAAATAGCAAATATGTACATATATCAGCCAAAAGGAATTAACTCTAAAAACAGCAAATACTTCCCATATGATTTCCATCTGTCTTCTTCTCTCCATTTAAACGACGAGGTTATGGTCAGAATTATAGGGATCACAATTCACAACCCTCCCACTTCACTGCATTCCTACTGCTCCGCCTGTGGGGTTCGCCGGTTCGACCTCAAAAAATATCTGCAGACCTCCCGATTTTAAATCACTTCATCATCTGTCATCCATTTGACAACTGAGGGAAATCATACGGGAAGTGTTCATTCTTTTGGGAGTTCATTTTGGGTAGAATATTTGTTTTGATCGTCTTTTTTTATTTGTTAAAATTTATAAAGTGAAAGCGCAAATCGTCACTGCTCCAGGAAATTCTATTTCTTTTAACACTTCATTTGTTAAGATTGGTTTGGTGTGAGAGCCGCAAATGGTACCTACACATACTACAGAAATAATATACATATATGTTATTCTAACGGAAAATTCAACAAAAATTGCAAATGGCGGCTGACACACATAGTCCAGCAGAACAGCAGTGAAACTCTCAGCGCTATATTCCTCTTTAGCCCTGTGTGATTGAATTGCTGTGAAGATTTCGCAACCATAACATAGGTATAGACTATGTATTACGTTCGACTAAAAATATCTGACTTTATCACAAAACTAACCTAAGATATCTACAAGTGGCTACACTGCACAGTGCACAGTGGCATGCTGCTAATGAATATTCAAGTTAGATGTTATTAATATTTTATGATTTGGGCCTTCTTTCATGGAAGATCCCACTGACATCTTGGCACATATGTATAAGTACATAATATGTACATATATATCACTAGCGAGTATCTCATGTTCCACTTTTACTGGCGAGCAAAATTGTTAGACTTTGTGTATCAAACATTCAAACCACACACTCTTCTAGAAGATTTAAACTTAAAGCGAAACATTTGACATGTGTTGGCCTTAAAATTATTTCTATTCTGCATTATTAACCTGGTCGTGGGAACGTTGAGTCTGACGGACCCAGTGGCATTTTATTTTCGACCTACAATCGATTATGATATGTAGATGTAGATACATAATGTATTTATTTTACGTAAAATAAATTAAAATTTTCACGATTTCAATATTGTATATAGTTCAATTACATCCCTATATTAACGATTCAATGGAAGTTCAAAGTTCGCAACGTTTCTTACGTCCACTGCCGGGTTAATGTTGCTGCATTAATTTTCCACAAATTTGAATGAAATCCATCCACCAGCATTCTTTGTCCTCCTACTGATTTCCAAGAATATAGATATCGGCCATGAGAATAGTCTACTGGCTTGATGTCCTGCGTCAACTTCTTTATGTATTCATGTCTAAATTATGCCAATAACACTGTTATAAAGGGTGATTTTTTAAGAGGTTGAGAACTTTTTTAAAAAAAAAAACACAAAACATTCGAAAAAATGAATGAAATATTTATTTGAATCGATAGTTTGAACCTTGCAATTTAATGTTTAAAGATAATTTCATGCAAATGTTGACCGCGGCTGCGTCTCAGGTAGCCCATCCGCTGAGTCCAATTTTGGCATACTCTTTCACACATATCGGCCGGTATCTCACGAATGAATGCATGGATGTTGGCTTCCAGTGCGTCAATCGAAGCGGGCTTGTCCCTATAGACATTAGCCTTGACATACCCCCACAAAAAATAATCGAATGGTGTCAAATCGCACGATCTAGGCGGCCAATTGACCGGCCCGAAACGTGAAATTAACTGTTCACCAAACTCGCCTCGCAATTGCGCCATTGTTTCGCGTGCTGTGTGGCATGTGGCACCGTCTTGTTGAAACCACATATCATGCAAGTCAAGAACTTCCATTTCGGGCAAAAAAAAAATGCTGTAACAAAGGCCTAACTGCTGGGAACGGCGCCGAATCGACATTTCGCGGTCTTCTGTCACACTAGCTGATACGGCCGCAATATTTTCTTCACTACGCACAGTACGTAAACGTGTTGGTGGTTTAATGTCCAACAAAGTAAATTTGGTGCGAAATTTGGTCACAATCTTCCGAATAGACTGCTCAGAAGGTCGAGAATGCCGATCATAAAATGGAAGCAGCGCGCGATGAACATTTCGAACCGAGCACGAATTTTGATAGTAAAATTCAATAATTTGCAAGCGTTGTTCATTTGTAAGACAATCCATGGTTAAATTGCAAACCAAACTGAAGCTGTTTGACAGTGACACAAGGTACTAAACATACGTCAGCTGTCAAAACCAGTGTTGCCAAAACCAAACCAGCTAAAAAATCACCCTTTACAAGGTAACGATTTTTCCATTAACCAAACGAGCCGAACATGCACATGCGTCGAATTGGACCGAAAAACTGTCAAAATGCCAATGCACACAAGTTCTTTGGAAACTGAACTATTTTCTTAATTTATAACTGTCACTTTGTTGACCGAATATTTTGCACAAAATATTGCAAGTTGTCTCCGTATAATTCATAAAAACAAAACCAACAGATGACAACTGTTAACACTTACACTTACATAGTATGTAATGAGCAGTTCAACAGCCGCCAACTTGACTAAAAAGTCGAGCACTTCAACGCGATTTCGCCGTTGTTATGAGGCAGGACTAGGCTACAGGGGCAGCTTATGTGTAGGTGTGTAGGACGGAGGGACGCTTGTGGTTGCTCGGCTAAATCTTGTCGGACGGGGGTAGTTCTTTCCAAGCCCACCATACACCACCTGTTCACAAACAAAAATCTAGTGCCATAAAAAAAAAGAGAAAAAGCAGACTACAAAAGATAGAAAAGAAGAAAGAAAGAAAGAAAAAAGAAGTCCAAGAACCTATGCCAACCTATTCCAAAGAGAAAGAGAGGAAAGGAGCCGCGAGACTAAACCAAGCTAGTCTAACTTAATCTAATCTAAACCTAAATCTAAGCTAAGCCTTTACTAACTGAATTCTACCTTTGACTATCACTAGGTCGAATTTCCTCCTTTCCGTTGTCTCTCTAAGGGAAAGGTTCGTCAAGAACCCGATACATGCCTGATGTTATTGGAAAAGGTCCGAAGATAACCGATGGCTACCTTTTTGGCCGATCGATATAGTAGAGGTAGCCCCTTTATTTGACCCCCAATCACGAGTCATGTTTTGTAGTGGACGTTAGCGTCTGTCGTCAATGTTTGTACTTTGTCCTGTTATTGTTGTACTACTGAAGGAAGGCCCGTCCCATTTGTCCACACACTAAAAACAAACTGGTTCTTATTCCATATTTGAATTAAAATATAGCACGCTTTCAAATCGACTTCTGACTCTGCCAATTTTATTAATATAAAATTGTTCGCTTTGCGCGAGACTTTTTATTCCCCTAACCCCCGCGCACTTACTTGCCTTTTTTATTTTATTGTTTTAATCTTAAATTAATTTTATTCTATTCTTTAATATAAATATTGTTAGAATTATATGTTGTCTTATTTTTGGCAAAACAAATAAATAAGGCTGGTTGAACTTTACATCAGTTTGATTTTTATAAAGTATCTCAACTATCAATTGGCACTACGTACGTTCCTCCTTCAAGGTCAGTTATCATCGAGACTGTTAACAAAGTTATAAGATAGGATAACAAACTAGGTATTGACATGACATGTACATATATACATGCAGTATATTATACAAGAACAATACAATGTCAACGTTTAATAGTTTGCTACATTTTGGAAGTATGAAAGGACATAGACTTTGAGGATTTATTTTCTTAGTTTAAAATTAACACTAGCATATGAAAATATCCTTGAGTTTTGTGTGAAAGGGATTTTCGGTCAAGTAAATTGATGGAAAGAAATATAGAATAACGAACTGCGTTGTCCGCTTCTTACTTTGCTCTCGGGTTTTGAAGCTATGAAGCTTTTATTGGCATCACATCATTCCACGTACAAATGTCAGGTTAATCCAAACATGAGAGATGAATATTGCAGTAGAAATAGATCTGTACGGAAAATTACCGCATACCAAAAACTTTGATAGATTCAATAAAGTGCTTCCAACTCAAGACGACAAGCATTGGTAAGTAGGTAGGTGGGGTGCTGACAATACCCCATCATGATTTTACTTTATTACGCTTATCTTTCCTCTGGTAAGTGGTTCTATGGTAGAATTGTCATTATGATATCGTTCTGGGGTAGAAAAATGTTAAAAGAATTAACTTTAAGACCTCTTTATAGAGTTTTAGTCATCCTTTCTAAAATAGTGCTTTCGTTAAACAAATTCAGACAGTAAAAAAAAAATTATACAACTGGGTAGGTGCCTAGGTGGGGTGTTGACAGCACCCTTGCAGCTTAAAGAGTCTGTCACGGCTTACTTATGCAACAAACCTTTTTTAAAACCACCTGAATCTGTATAATAGAAAACAACAGGAAGGTACTGTACCGACAACAGGTGTTGTCAGTCGCAAAGTATAATATTTTTGAAAAATAAGGGCTTGGGGTGTTGTCAGCTCCCCATCTACCCAGTTAAAGGTTAAAGGCATCAAGTGGTATACACATCATTCCAAAACGATCAAACGAGCACCGGAGTAGGTATGGATCTAACACCATTATCTCTAAAACAATGGGAAAAGTCCCAGTATCTTTCAGGCCGAACTGTTTGCCATTTAAGAATGAGCGAATATTAGTTTGAGAAATACTACATACTCACTGAAGTTCAAGCTGTACTCTTATCTGTTTCACACAAAATGGATCAACCCCATCAGAAGATTGGGTACCTTTTCAACGGGACACTGCAACCTTCGATATCACGTACACAAACTCAAACTTATTCAGAAAACTGAAAGTCGACTCTTTATGGAAGAAGACGAAACTGCAGACCGTTTATACTGATTGTGTGGCCTTCCGCGCTATAAGGAGACAGTACTTCGTCGAGAAATCAAGGGACTGAAGAAATTTAAGTTTTATAATATAATCGAGTCGTTTCTGGGCCCTTAAACTGACTTTGTGGTACAATAGATCTTCTAGGTCACAGTACCCACCGCAAATAGCTTTAAAAATACTAGTATCGACTTTGGTCGAAATTCGACCAATTGTGAGAGAGAAACGCACCTGGTTTTTACCTGGCTTGGACATAACATGTTGGGAAAAAATTACACACTATACTGCCCCTCTTCACAAACTTTCCAACGAAATGTTGAGTTAAATGCAGTTAAAAAGGGGTTGTACTGTTTCGCCTTCGCCTATTTATATTTATAATGATGATATAAATCCACATATTCTATGAAAAGTACCATAAAATCACTGAGCTCTTTAATATTGGGTATGTAACAGTAACATATATACTTAGTAGTACCAAGTTAAGTCTTTGCAAATATTTTCAAAAAAAAAAAGGAACAAACCGTGCGTCTCATCGTCGACCAGCATGCTCTACAACAACAGTACACGTCACAACTAAATCGATTACAAGAAACTCACACAAAACCATTGACTCAATCGAAAATAAATTAAAAAGTTCACTTCTGCTCCTTCTTCCTTCGTGCATTCACTCACTCACAGGATAATTTGGGCAATCATACTCCTTTGCACATCGGTTTGTGCCGTCTATGTATATCTGATGCTAACGGAACGCTATCAAAACCATCGCATTCAAACCATTGTCGAGGACTCTGTATACCCGGTCTTCTATATTCCATTTCCATCGATTGCCATCTGCACTCGGTATCGTTTTAATTGGTCGAAGATGCCAGCAGCTGAGTTGAAATTCCTGCCACCGAATCCTTCGCCAGCCGCAATCCACACGTTTCGCGATTTCTTTCAACGTTTCGAGGATTTTCAATTCGGCAAGTTTGAAAACTTCAAGGGTCTGGAGGCGTTAGAATTGGAACTGATCAATAACATAAGCATCATCGATGTGATGAGATTCCTCACATACACCTGCGAAGATTTGTTCGGTGCGGATGGGCACTGTCAGTGGCGGAAGCAGGTCTACAATTGCTGTGAGCTCTTCACTCTGGAGCGCACTGAAATTGGATTCTGTCAAGTTTTCAATTCGGTTATTAGTCGAGAGATGCATGAGCGGGCGGTGAGTTTATTGAATGGGGGATGGAAGAGATGAATTATAACCACTGTCCTGGTTCCTTTCAGAAGCGGGACAAGTTTTACCCTTATAGAAATTCCAAGTCAGCCGAGAAGAGTGGGCTGCAGGTAGAAGTACATCTTAATCTCACCCAGCAGCGACCGGGAGCAAATATCTCAAATGGAATTTTTGTATGTTTGACTGGTGTCGATGAGGGCTTTTGGAGTAACAATATTTCTCTATCATAGTTGGTCATGAAGCAGCCGGATCAGTGGAACAATGACTGGAAGTTCATTAATTCGAATACGGACAGCAGAGTCAGCATTTCGCCGCAGTTGACAGACACCCACCAGGATACTCGAGCGGTAACGCCAGAGACAAGGAATTGTCTGTTCGATGTTGAGTGGTTTTACTTATGAAATATTTAATTGCATTCTAAGAGTTTGCTCATTCAAGGACGAAGCGCATCATAGGTTCTACAAAAAGATTCCAGGATTGAAATATTGGCGGGGCAACTGCAGGACTCAGTGCCATCATGAATATGTTATACACTTCTGCCATTGCACGATACCGTTGCTGTTTCCTGAGTGGGGTAAGTTCATATATTCACCGCCCAGTTTATTCTTATAATTTTTTTTTTTTTAGGAAATACCAATTACTCCACTTGTAAACCAAAAGACTTCATATGCCTGTACCATAATGAACGTTCGTATATTTAAGCCCCGGATTGAATACATATTTATATTTTAATCGTTATACTAGAAATCTTCAGATCCGAGCGGCACATGTTGGAGGAAGAGTACATCCAGCACGTGGGCGAGAAAATGGTTTGCACATGCTTGAACAGCTGCAACGCTCTGGTGTTTATCAACTCAATTACCAGTTTTCCAATCCAGAGGTAATTACCATTCATCCTGCAATACGCCATAGAAAATATAATTCTCTCTTTTAAAGTACCCACGAGGATATAGAGTTGATTAGCTTGGATATTTACTACCACTCTGACTACATGCTTAAGTACAGGACTATTTTGTCGTACACGTTCGTGGAGTTACTCGGTAAGGGGGTGTTCATATATATTTATTTAAAACACGTTAACACGTTAGAAATTTTCAGGGAATTTCGGAGGGATTATCGGATTATTCCTTGGTGCATCCCTGTTGAGTGCCGTCGAAATTGTTTACTATCTCACGATCGGGTTTGTGGTATTCATCCGCAGCGAGGAAGCACGGGACTTGGAAATCGAAGCAAAGAGGAGGAATTTCAAAGTACATCCTTTTAGGGTGGAGAAATCCAGGAAACCCCAACGGGAAAGATTCTAACGCAGTGAACAATGTTGCAGTTGCAGGTACCATGATGAATTTTTGGATGGATGTCATGCGATGATGCATGCCAAAGGCGATGAAATTAGATCGAAGAAATTCACTTAAATATTTAATGTACTTTGCTGTCAAAATGTTTATAGATATACATTATGTTTATGTGTACAGTTAATCAAATTCTAAATTGTAATTATCCATACTTAATATATGAAGGTAGCTACATACTTGTGTATGTAGACATTGTCCTTTATGTAAGTCGTTGTTTTCAGGAACTATGTAGATTCAATTTTTTTTTTTCGTATTCTAGAAGGACTGGAACTAAGCTTGATCGTCATTTGCTTACCATTTAGGGCTTGAGGGTTATCAGAAGGAAAAGAATATCTACTGTTGCAGAAAGCATCCTCTGCTTAGACATAAACAATCAGACATCTGTGTATTTCCCATTTCAATTATCCGGACATTCGTCAACAACTTTTCCCGTGATATGATTGGAAAATTTGACACAAATTGACGTAAATTGAGTTCTCAGGAGTAAGGGGCTTAAGTATGCCTTAACTGTAATTCGGGACACTAAACTGGGTCTCATAAAAGCTGCTTTGTATACATATGTAGCTCAAAAACCGGTAATTACATAAAAATTCACCCCCAGAGGCCAGTGTATCACGGGTGATACACTCATAGACATAGACATAGAATATCGATTCTATAAATGAAATTGAAGAGTAAATATATTTTATTACATAAAAAACAAAATAATTAATTCAATGTACTTAAAAAAAATTAAAACTTCATGAAAAAATTCACTGTTCCAATAGAATTGTCAGTACAGGCCTTATGAGGGAGCTTTTTTTTTTAACGAATGGTGCCTGTACATGTTTTCACGGCACTCAATTCGAAAAATTGCCACTGAAATAAAAATCAAACCACCAAAATCTTTACAGCTTTTTCTGTGGGTTTTGTCAAAGAGCTTCGTGATTTTGTGCTTTGAGAACAAATAAATGAATTTGAGTATGTGATGTGTTGCCGCTTGGTTTTTGTTTTTGCTATTTTCTTGTTTTTCTGTGGAGACCGTTAAAATACCAGTTAAACCATTTTTCGCTTCTTGTGCTTTATAATGAAAGTTTATTGTTGCTGGATTTAGACACATTCCATTCAGTCGGAAAGCAGTAAGTGATTACATTTAATAAATAAGGAGCGCTGTAGTGATATTGTCTTTCTTGTGATTAATTAATAATTTGTGAATAAATGCAATTATTTACTTTTTGTGCTTTATAATAAAGTGTCCAAAAAGTGATTATAGTTATAACATTAGGAGTGTTATAGTGATATTGTGTTTGATTTTAATAATTTGTGAATAAAGAAAAAAATGGCTTCAAAGTCTTCAAGGGATTTAAGTGCAGAGAAAAAGCAACAAATTGTTGAGGCAACCAAAAATTTGTATGGCCCACTAAAAAACAAATCGGCAGCCGTAAGAAAAGCAGCGGATATTTTTTCTGTTACAGAACGAACCGTATATAGGGTTTTAAAGGAAAAGGAAATGAAAGGCCACAATTCACCGCCAAAAAAGAAGTATTGTAAAAGCAAGCAAGAAGTATTGTAAAAGGAGGTATTTTTTTTTATAGTGTTTTGCGTATGTAATAATTGTATCAAAATACTAGAAAAAATACCTTCTACATCATTCTTAAATTTCATCAAAATCGAGGCGGTGTTCAATTTGCACACAATTATCTTAATTTAGTTTAACAAATTGTATTATTATTAAATCAGCAGATGGTAACCCTACGAGTACTGCTCTCTGATTTGCGGCGATTTTTCATGCATACTATGGTAACCCTATGAGAGCTTAAAAGAGGGACAGGTTTATGCAAGCTACTGCAACCAAACTGAGAGGCAAACATCCTATCTTCCCTGTACTGACAATTCTATTTGAACAGAGTATAGATATTATCTAACACACTACAGTCTACACTTCTTACTATTATATTGCGCCCCACGTTTTTCGTTTTAAGTCTTACAAGTATTTTCATAGTTATTCAAAATTCACAATCGCAAATTTCCAAAACTACAGATAGGCTAGGAAAAACTATTTTATACTTTTTAGTTCCTCTTAAAAATGTAGTGTATTTAAAATTTCTTTTTGTTTAAATAATTTATTTTCTATTTTTCAATTAGTCTTAAAAACGTACGAAAATAAGCGAGATTTTTATAATGCGGGAATTTGTTATTCGGGATTTATTTAAAAAATTCGAGATATCGTTATTAGAGATTTTGGTTTGCGGTCAATCGTGACCGCTCCCGACAACAATGCATACATTGTTAATATTCACTTTTCTCAAAATTTATGTATGGACTATTTAACATAAATATTAAAAAAAAAAATTGTTTTTGTTGTTTTTTATGAACTTTTTTCCAATATTTTGTATCTTTTTTGTTTTTATAGAAAAAGTGAATGTTATTAATGTATTCATTGTTGTCTACTCACTTTTGACGCTGAGTGTATGTTTAAAATTTATTTTTGTAAATAATTATTTTTTTGGCTCCATGTCAAATCGCCCAAAACCAAATCACCCAAAATGCAAAAATGTCACATTGCCCAACATTTTTGGGCGATTCAACACTATGACAAATCGCCCAAAAATTAAAAAATGTCAAATCGCCCAAGAAAGTGTGGGCGTTTTGTCTGATCCCATGCTTCCGATCGCCATAAAACTAAATCGCCCAAAATGAAATAAAATCCAAAAAATGTTAAATCGCCCAAAAATCTTTGTGCTCGATCTAACATTTTGAATTTATTTATTTATTTATTTATTTATTTATTCATCTAGCAAGTACAATGAAGTCTTTTATAGATTACATGCTTAGTAATAAAAAAGAAAATAAAAAAGAAATACATTTTTTTTTTTTTTTAAATAGAGATTCAATAAATAATAATTAAAGCTACTTTTTACAAACTATTTAAAATATTTATTTTACAGGAATTTCTGCTCATATTGAAATCGATTAGATTTTCCAAACTATTAAAATTAACACAAGCGTAGGTTATGGGTTCACTTAAGCCATAAACTGTTCGATGTCTAGAAATATAAAAGAAATCATTTTCCCTTGGACGAATATTACGTGAGGGTGCATAAATGTTAAGCAGAGAAAGTAAATAAGGGCAATCGATGTGACCAGTTAAGATATCACGTACAAAAAGGACGGAATAATAAACCCGTCTTTTATCAAGACGCTTTAAGCCAATAAGAGCGCATCTAGCATCATAGCAAGGCATCGAAGTGTTCCAATATATCTTTCGAAGCGCTAACTTAGTGAATCCTTTCTGGACCCGTTCTAATCGAATAGCAGTATTTCGGAAGTAAGGGTTCCAGACAACGCAACAATACTCAAGTCTAGAACGAACTAAAGATATATATAGAGCCTTAAGAGTATAAGGGTCTTGAAAATGTTTAGCGTTCCGCGATATAAAACCCATCAAAGAGTTTGTTTTTGAAATGACAAAATCAAAATGCATTGCAAAATTTAGCTGTGTATCAAAAATAACACCTAAATCCTTATTGTGGTTGACTCTTTTGAGAACAGACTGATGTATTGTATAACTGTGACTCAAGGGAGAAGATGATCTTGTGTATGAAATAACTGAGCACTTTTCAATATTGAAATGCAAACCATTGATAGAGCACCATTTCAAAACGTTATTTATATCTTCCTGAAGTTGTAGAGCATCAGGTATCGAATTGATAGATTTAAATAATTTAAGATCATCTGCATACAGTAAACAATTTGAAGAAGAAACAAACGAAGGTAGGTCATTTATGAACAGCAAGAAAAGAAGCGGGCCTAAATGGCTGCCTTGCGGAACACCAGACAGATTAAGAATCTCCTTTGAAAGAACGGATCCTATTTTAACATACTGTCTACGGTTCACCAGGTAACTTCTAATCCATTTTAATACATTCGAATGAAAACCGAACAATTTTAATTTTCTAACCAATACATCATGTTGGACCCGGTCAAATGCCTTGGAAAAGTCCGTGTAGACAGTGTCAACCTGAATATGGTTCTCCATTTTAAGTAAACAGTAGTTAGTGAAAATGACTAGGTTTGTTGTAGTTGATCTACCACTAACGAAGCCATGCTGATATTCAGAAATCTGGTTTTGCACCACGGTATACAGCTTATTTTTGAAAATTGCTTCAAATATTTTAGGGATGAGTTGAAGCTTAGCAATAGGCCTATAGTTACTTATCAGTCCTTTGGAACCAGACTTAAAAATTGGTGTAATAAGAGAATATTTCCAGCAATCTAAAAATACCCCCGTAGCCAAAGACATGTTGAAAATTATGCAAAGAGGCTTTGCTAAATTATTCATACATTTTTTAAAAAGAATTGGTGGAAAATTGTCGGGTGCAATATTGGCATTAGAATCAAGCGATGCTAATTCTGAAACAACTTCATCTACAGTAAATTGCATGAATCCAAGATTAGTAATAGGATCACCCAGTGTCAACAAGTTGAGATTCAATGGCTCATTTATGAAGTTGGATTGGAAAAATGTTGCAAACATGTCGCACACTTCATTCAAATTGTCGCTGGTAATTCCATTAAAAGTCATAACAGATGGTATACCAACTGACTTACGCTTAGTATTGATGAAGCTCCAGAACGATTTTGAGTTGCGCTTGATATCTAATTCAACCGACCAGATATATTGTCTGTACACGAACTTTTTTAAGAACTCATACTCCTTTCGTAACTGACGATAATGGCCGCGAAGAGATATGTCAAAACTACTTCTTTTATGAAATTTATTCAAAGTGTTTCTAAGTCGACACAAACTTTTATTGAACCAGATGGGTTTATTATTGCGACTTATTCGTTTACGGGGAACAAACTGGGAAATAGCTGATTCTAATATATTTCTAAACATACTATAAGAAGCTTCTAAAGAACTGTTTTGAATAACATTCCAATCAAGAGAACAAAAATAACCATTCAATACATCATAATTTGCTTTGTTGAAATCATATTTAACTAAATCAGAATGATTGTCGGACATAAACGAATTTAAAATAGACAAGTCAATTGAAATAAATAATGACTTATGGAATAAACTATTATTTAACAATGGAAATTCAACTTCATTTACAGACATTTCAATTTCATTATCAACAAAAACAAGATCTAGGATATTTCCCAACGAATTACTAACTAAATTAGTCTGGCGAAAATTTAAAGCTGACATTGAATCAATTACTTCAATTTCAATATTATTTGTAACATTATACGGGATAATACAATTTTCATCATCGGAAAACTTCCATTTAACACTTGATAAATTAAAATCACCTAACACAATAGCATATGATTTGTCATCTAATGATAATACAATATTTCGTATGTTATTGATATGAGCTTTGTAAATTTCAATGTTAGATCCAGGACGAATATAACTAACAATAAAATATAAAGTAATCAAACTACTATCAGCAGACTTAATAAAATCAACGCTTACGCACATTTGTTCGATCTCAGCCGAAGGAAACATTAAAGCAACTTCTCTGCTCTTGTAAGAAGATCGAATAGCCAGCAGCACACCACCTCCTCTCTGCATACGTGTGTGGATGGGACAACGATCTTTGCGATAGACATCAAATTCAGAAGAGAATAATTCGGAAGAATAAAATGCATCATTCAACCAAGTCTCGGTCAAAGCGATAACAGCATAAGAACAGTCAGCGGCAGCGACGAAAAATTCATTTGTTTTTGTTCTCATTCCCCCCATATTCTGATAATAGAGAGAGAGAGATTCTGACGCAATAGAAAACGGCACAGCAGCAGAAGTGGAAACTTGTTGTGTTATGTTTGAGTGACGGTTGGGTTCCCCATGTCGTTTTTTTGATGAAAAGTGAAAGGACGTACATGAAGTCCCTGTGGCCAAGCATCAGAATTTAGAAACATCGGTAACATTTCTTCAGGAACTCCTAATTTAAAATTAATATGCTTAAGTGAATCAGTATCAGTGCCATCTTTTAATAGACGATGACATGCCAGTTTCGATGGATCCACATTAAAAGCTGATGAAACATAGTCCATAAGTGTCTGGCTAGTTGTAGACGGCTTAAATGATGATAAATGTAACCATTTCAGATGGCTAACAACTTGCAGGTTTATTTTGTTGGCATTTGTGTTGGTACCAATTATTTGATTTCTTTTTTTTTGTTCGATCTTCTAAACCTCGCCGTTTGCCATGAGTTGGAATTAATGGATTCTGGTTGATAATTTATATTTTCAACAGCAGCGGCAGCAATCGAAGAATCGAATTTTTGGGCTATTTAGCATAATGTCGCCAAATCGCCGCAAATATAAATATCTAATCGCTCAACTTTTTTTTGGGTGATCTGACATTTTTTTGATTTTTTGCATTTTGGCAATTTGACACTGAGCCTATTTTTTTATAATCTTATCTGTCTCGTTAAAACTTACAAATTAAAATGCAACATCCACAAAATGGCCATTAGTTACGGTAACTATTTGGTTATAGCTTTAAAGTACGCAATGCAAAATTTTAAGTATAATCACAGAAATACTTACTTAGTTGGCGCTACAGCTTGAGGTGAACCTGGGCCTGCTTCTCGCAACCATTTGTGTGTGCGTGTTATATTTTTGCACGAATGGAAGGGACCTACAGTTTTTTGCCGACTCCGAACGGCGAGTTGAGAAGCTTAATCGTGACAAATGATACTCTTTGATGCTTGTCAGGCATTCGAAAGAGGTGGGCACTGTGAAAAACTTTTAGGTGTTTGCGGCGGGATTCGAACCCAAGACCGCTGGCTCAGTAGTCCGACGCACTAACCACTTGCGCTACGGTGCCCAATCACAGAAATAAAAGCACCAAAAAATTGTTGGATACCTTCTATTCTATATATGTTTGAAGCTCCGTACGGAACCCTAGCGAACAGACAGCGAGTTAATTTTACATTGTCATCCAGTTCTGAGTTATGTATGTTTAAAGTTTCAAGTCTCTAGCTCATCGGAAATGTAGTGTAAAATCAATTGCTAAATTTTTACTGAATATTTGGACCGACAAGAAAGCGACCTAATAAAAAGGTAGTAAAAAACGCTCCTCTAGCGCCCCAAGGTACACAAATGTGCGATGCGCTTTCTAGAAGCACCATACTTGCAATATTTTTCTTCTTATTTTTTTTGTAGTAACTAGGCACATCTTCTTATTAAAGTATCTAATTATTAAATAAATAACCGAAAACCATTTTCCTTTGCCCAAAAATATAATATAATTTATTGTTTATTTATTTATAACCGATTTCTACTGTAGCTTATTGCATTAGTCACTTTCATTGCAGTAAGTTTCACTTAGCGATATGGGTTACTCCAATGAGCATGTTCCTTTGCCAGCACAGCTTGTGGCATTGGCATGACAGTCAACATGCTGAATACAAACTTAAGACTTTATCTTTTGGGCCAATATGCTCAGGTGCTACCCTACCGGCACTTGGTAGGATGGATATATAACTAAAGAAATAGCTCCGTAATAATGACGACCACCTGATCCGCCTGTCTTCTGTTATTTGTTTTCGTTTTCAGATTTAGTTTTTGTCATTTTTAAAATTTGATTTCAAATCTCTTGGAATCCTCTGTAGTGGTAAAAATGCTAGGAGCACCCACCGATGGATGAGCTCAAGTTGATGAGACCAGTAAGGTCGTATATCCCATTTCTATTTTTTCTTATAGGCAACTTTGTATCACCACCTCAACTGCGATAAGGACAAAAATCAATCAGGAAAGCATAAAACTGATTAAATAAGCGATACTCTCATTTTCCAGCCCGTATCTTTTCTTCTTTAATACTTAACAGATCTATCGCCAGAGATTTAACGAAATAAAAAACCCTCTTAGCCCACAATAAATTTTAAGTTACTCACTAGTCACCACTTCCCACGAATCCCTCCAGCACATTTAAATCACTGCAAAGAATAGTAAATATTTCAGTACCAGCAAATAAATAAATAAAAGAGACGCCGAACAATCCGAAGCCAAATCCCATTCACATCGAATGCAAAGCAACGAAAAGGACGCTGGAAATCCTTTAAAAGCAACATATCGTTAAAATGTACACACAATCGATACACACACTCATCCACCCACACAAATAGTAGGAAAATGAAATCAAGAAAAAAACGAAATTCAATTACAATCCATTTATTCGTAATCGGATTCCATAGCAATCGGAGGATAGCGGGTGTGTCAGGGATAATAAAACACTTTGGCAGTAATATAAAAAAACAGGACAGTTTTTTTTTACCAATCGACCTCACGCGCCACTAGGATATTCGAGAGCAACGTACAGCGATCGTGGATAGATGTGGTAAGCAGGGCACTACTTCCTTTCAAAACCCCCATCCCAAGCGAAGGACGAGCAGACGCTTAATGTCCTTCTAAATACAATTGCCGTTCCAATGATTTACGGTGGTTCAATTTTATGTAAAATTCAATTTACACAGCTCGTACAACGCAATGGCTGTATTTCACTCTTGGAAAATACCGCCACAGAATGTTTAATTCCGTTAAATTTGAATTAAATTTGATTATGAGTTTGTGTTTGGTGTTTGCTGGCCCTCCCTCGCAGAGGAGGGCTTACTGTGCGAGAGTTTAGATTTTTTTTTTACAAAATTTCGCTGATATTCGAAGCGAACAGAGTAAGTGGAGGGACATAGAACACGAGCACTTTTATGCTGTCGATTTTATTATTACAGACGGTTGTTTCGACATAATGTCAGATAAGCAGCTTACACATCCTCAAACATAGAATCTGATTTTAATTTAATTGATCACGCTGTTAATGAGCTTATCTAATCGAACGAGTCGGGAGAGATATGAATTTCCCTACTGGTGCGGCGCGGCGCCCTGCCGTGTAACGCGACTGTACACAATTAGTATGCAAAACATTTTTACGAAGTCAACACTTCCAACCCATCATCATGACGAAAGCAGATGAAGGTAGCACCCAACCTACAAGCGAAGTGCAGGATTCGGAGAAGATGACGACGGTGGCGCTTAAAAAGCGGTAAGGATAAGCATTATTTTGGGTTGGAAGAGCTTGCGAAATGGTGAATTAATTGACAAAATGATGCTGCCAAGGAAGCAGTCTGTGGTTTGTGTTAGTTTGTGTTTTGAGTTTAATATCTAAGTGTCCGTTCTACACACAATTTCTACATCCCTAGGATGGGTAACTACTTTGCTGGCAGTGAGTTGTACTACTTGGTTCAGGCAGACTAAATATTTTGTTGGTATGAGATGTGGCCTATATACACTTCTATTGGCTTGCCAGCTGCTTTGAAATTGTTTGTTTTTATTGTTAACAGCTTTAGAAATTGCACGGCGATTAGTGTATATTCACGAAAATTAGAAAAAAAAATTTTTAAAAAAATATTAAATTAACGCAATTTCTGTTATTTTTAACTCAGTATAAAATAATGTTTATTTCCTCCAGAAAAGGTGAGAAATTGGTAAAATATAGATAACTAGTGTGTGTATAGAACTCTCGCAAGAAAAAATCCAACCCAAAGTCTAAACTTCCCATCCAACATCCAAACTTTCCATAAGATTTCCATCTGTCAGTGCATGCTTCATTTTGGTTGATATATGTATTTGTCCACTACCGCGTCTGTATCAATAGCAAATACATTTATCAACCAAAATGAATTTTCAAAACAAAAAATATTTCCCATCTGATTCTCAAATAGCAAATACAGTGGACGTCCAGTAAAACGAATTATATAATGCACCGTCATTCGTTATAACGAACAATTCGTTACATCGATCGTCTTTTTATTTGCTAATTAATACTAGAATATAAAAAACAAGTGATGTTTACAATGAAATTTATGTATTTATCTATAACAATAAATAAATGTATTATTTATAAATTTTCTCATCACCAGTAGAAATACTTCGCGAAATGAAAGGCGTAAAAATACAACGTAAAAAACCCAACAAACTGAAATAGTAAATTTTCCTTTCAAATTACATTTATGTATGTATGTATATGTTAGAATAACTGATTAACAGGAATTAACAAAAAAAAAAAAAAAAACACTTAACAGATGTTACCATATTTGTTACCATACAAAAAATGACAATAGGCGTGTTTTTTTTTTTAGCCTACATAGAATAAAAATAAAAATTTCAATACATAATTGGATAATTATCCAGGCTAAGGTTTTGTTGTATTTTATATTGAAAACATGTTGCTGAAACATGTTTATTCTATATAGGCTTAAAAAAAACACGCCTAATATCCGACAAAAATAAACTTGCGCCTTCAGGAATTTGCAAGGCATTTTTTAAACCATTCGTAATATAGAACCAATTATTGAAAAAAAAAAGTTATTCGTTATATTGGAAATCCGTTATATGGAGCATTCGTTATACTGGACGTCCACTGTACATATATCAACCAAAATTAATTCATTCCCATCAGCTGACAGATAAAAATCATACGGGAACTGATTATTCTTTTGGGAGTTAATTTTGGGTAGAATATTTGTTTTCATACTCGTATATTTTTCAATTTGTTAAAATTTATAAAGTGAAAGTGCAATTCGTCACTGCTCCAGGAAATTCTCTTTCTTTTGACACCTCATTTGATAAGACTGATCAAATGTGAGAGCCGAAAATGGTACCTATACTACAGAAATAATATATGTATATGATAAATATTTAATTACGTTTTGCAATAGTCACAAACGTGATGCACAGACATGTCTCTGCGTAAAATATGATCGTTTTATGTGCATATGCCCGAATATGTTTCTAAAAAATATTGTTGTAGTCCAGTCTATTCACCTTTTTTTTTTTTAAATGTTCCTACCACAAACTTATCCGATTTGACCCAACAATGGCTGTATTAGATTAAGAAAGCAATGTTTGTTGAAGTCAAGAAGTTTCAGGTTTTTACATTGGATGGAAAAAAAGTTCTCGTACGATAAAGTCAGATTTGGCCTGGCCATACCAAGTTGCCCATCCTAGGGATAACTATATTTGTATGTAGTTTGCTGCACTTTTAATATTTAATATTTATACTTAATACAGTTTTGTTTTCGTACTTGGCGCACTAAAATTCGAACATATGTATAATTTGTGGGTTGTGTTATTTTTCTGGAAAAAAATGTCAAGCGACCTGAATGTATAACATTTTACACAAGACTAAATGTCAAGCATGAAAAAAATGCGCAATAAAATTTCCAAGAACCGTTATGGGACATTTAACTTTGAATTTAACCTTTTTGAAAATTGTAGATCTTAGGGCTCTATAAACATTCAGTGGGACACATGGGTATGTCCCAATATGTAGGTGCGAAAGGGTTAAATGTGTTATTTTGGACTCCAGTGGCCTATTTCACCAACTTACAAATTGTATTTTACAAGTGGTTTTTTAACAAATTTGTAGAAATATCGATTAATTCGGTTTCACAAAATGTATGTGTTACAAAATTGTAGTTGTAGTTTACAAAGGGAAATTTGTAGAAATATTTTTGTTTTCGTTTCACCAAGAGTCAATTTCTTTTGTAGTTTACAAGTTACAAATTTGTGAAAATTTATATTTTTTGTAGTTTTCTGTTTCACCAAATGATAGTACTTTACAAATTTGTTCAGTTATTGAAAAAATCCTACAAATGAAAGATCGTCTGTAATTTCGTGTACAATTTGTGCTTTGTACATAGAAATCCCTTTTTGAAAGTAAAAATCTCTGCGGCGCACAGTGGTTTGAGAGGCGAAAAAAACCAAAATTTTTAAATTGTTTGAAACACTTAGTGGCTATGCATTCTAAAAGTATATAAGTTGGATAACACATTTCGATGGAATGGAGAAAAATTTACACTTATGGTAACAGTTGCGATAGCTTTAAAGTCGCTCCATTATGAAACCATTTTTTGTGCATATAGCGAAGTGCCTTGTACTCTAGTCAATATATGTTCCGCGACAAGTTGATATTCATTTTAAAATTTTAAATACGTTTTACAATATGTCTAAAGATTACGTAAACGTTATCGTAATTTTAATTTTCTTATTCTTCAAGCAGCTATGAATTTTTAAAATAAATGGTCTAAAAATCAATATGTGGGAAAGTTCAGTAGAGCAGAACAAACGTGCTCCACTCCCCTCCATTTGAATTTTTCACTTAAAATATCCCCTGGAGTCTTACCTAAACAACGGTACCATTTTCAGCTGCGTCAAGCTGCGTCCCCGCTTATAAGTTCAAAAATACCGTTGACAAATCAGCTCTTTTTCAGTCTGTCGTTATATGGAGATGGGAATCTCACTATACCTCCCTTCAAAGCAATCTAATTTTTTCCTAATTTGATAGCTATTGTTTCAACTAGTTTGTGTGCTAATTAATTCATAGTAGAAATAATTTTAGGCTGTGACCGTGATTTTTTCATTTAAGTATGTAGTTTCGGAGATAAGCGCGGGGAATGGAGTTTTTCACACATTTTCGGCAATAACTCCCAAAGTTTCTTACAGAAAAAAATAAGGAAAATATTTTTGAAATCTGTGCTTTTAGCCCTTTCGAATAATATCCAACATGTTATATTTTTTAGAATTTTTTTTTTTGTTGAGCTCAAATTTTGGCCACCCTGTATAGTTGTTTCGCAATATTTTCCAGTGTTGAGTTGTCTCAAATATGTGGAACACCGTGATGTATGAGTGAGCTAAATTTCAAATTTCTAGATAGAACGTTTCTTGATGTTTTTATCGTGACAGATATTTTAGACTTATAGCGAATTTATAATGGTTCCGTGTTACCATTGGGTACGGAACACTAAAAAATTATGAAAATACAAATATAGGTAAATACATTTGAATTTATTTTTATAAAAAATCAGTAATATTTATTCGTCAGATATTAGTTTTTAGCCGATTTTTAATGTATTTTTTTATTTAAAATTTTATTATATAAAATGTTAAATAGTAGTAAATAGTAGTAAAAAAATACAAACACTTTGGTGAAAAAATCATCAAAATCGGTCCAGTACTTTAAGAGATATAGAATTATTTCCGCGCTTCCATACAACCTGAACCACTGTGCGGCGTAGGCATAGAAGCATCGATAGTGAAACAAGTGAATATTTGATTTATTTTGGTGATGAAAAATTTATCGGTCATATATAAACTACGAAATTTCAGATTCTTTTGCCTTCAACAAAAAGTTTCGTCTAAATCCTATAAAGGCAGAGGAAACAATAACAATTATTGGACACAGATTGCTAATAACTTTTTTTGACATCGAGGCAGCAGTTTCGTACAGTTTTACACTGGCTTAGAAATGCGAACAATATCATGGGATAGCAGACATGCACGGTATAAATAAATCTACGGTATACAGATGTGTCAATCCTGTTTGCGCAGCCATCGTTGATGTTTTTTTATGAAAATAGTGAACGTTGGCTAGGGGAACACAAAAACATCTGTGAACGGTTCTATAATACTGCCGGTAAATGTTCTTTTTCTAAATACATTCTGTCGAAAAAGTACCGGGAATTGATCATTTAAAAGCCCACTTAAAGAAATTGTGAAAATTCTTTTTTTCGCTAATTTGGCAAAAACTGACCTCTATCCGTGAAGTTTGAGAGCCAGCTGTCCTTTAATTTGTTTACAGTGCTCGATTTTCTTAGGTGGGGCTATCATTGTGATCGAATTTCTTACCAGAAACTCAAAAAATATCATCTGATAACCTCCGTATTCAGCTGATATGGCTCCAGCTTTATCTTTCCAAAACTCAAATTACCACTTCGAGACACCCGTTTTCGGTCAATATAAGACATAAAAGAAAATTCACGGCGAGAACTGTTTAAAATGTTAAAGTGTTTAGATGATTGGATTATTCGTTGGCATAAGTGTATTAGGTATTTCGGAAGGAGACTACTTTGAAGACAATAAATAAAATTAATTTGAATGAATAATAAATATTTTGTATTTTACTGACCAATTCCCCGTATTTTTTGACAGAATGTATATAAATATTTATTTATAGTTTAAAATTTAGCAAGTTTTTTTTAAAGGTATGCCATGTGTGTATCCACGGAACACTAATTAATATTGATTCACCCAATGAGTTTTAATCAGCGTATGTCGATAGATGCCAAACAACATCTCGAAAATATTTCCAATTTTTCTCAATTAAAATACCATGAAATAGTCTCATAAACTTTTTGCCACTCAAATATTTTGGCATTATGTGTCACAATATGTGAAAATTTGCCGAACAATACTTCTTTTTTATCGCGAATTAAACTTACAACGAACATTTTGCTTTGCTTATTCATAGCTATTAACTCGTCAGACTCTTACAAAATTGTGAG
Source organism: Brachyopa scutellaris (assembly GCA_949775065.1). Lineage (NCBI taxonomy): Eukaryota > Metazoa > Arthropoda > Insecta > Diptera > Syrphidae > Brachyopa > Brachyopa scutellaris. The sequence continues at coordinate 123,303,510 of OX459114.1, read as the reverse complement.
AAAAAATTGTAGTTTACAAGTCTGGCAAATAAGCGGTCCAACGTAATTTTTTGGTAGTTGTAAACTACAACTTTATTTTCTACAATTTATTTCCTCTTTGTTACAAACTTACTGGACATATGTTTGCAGTTTGTGAAACAGAAATTAGATTTACAAATTTGTAATTGTAGTTTACTATTACAAATTTGTGATTGTAATTGTAGTTTGGTGAAATAGACCACAGGTGTTATATTTACTTTCTGTCTCTGTGGGCGGTCGAAAAGAATTAATGAAAAATTACAAGAATTGTCTTTTCTCTTCACAGCAAAATTATTTGATCATTTAAAAACAGACAGTCTGTATACGGTCATAATGGTTAGGTGTTAGAGGGTTAAGGCATTATTGAATGAAAAGTAATAATTTTATTAAAATCGATATGGCAGTTCACCGGCCGCGAAATTGAATACCTATATTGACGTGAATTTCTCAAAAACTGTCCAATTTCTGACCATTGCTAAAGTTTTAGTTGGGTAACTGACAATTCGCGGGTTTCATTTCGCAAACTTTTATCTCACGACTGTCTAAATATATTTCTTTTATTTCGCAGAACTCATGTGGTACATTGTCATTTCGTCTTGCGTTTATCTCGCTTTAACATAACCTCGCATTACTTCTTTTGCATTTCTATATTTAGCGCTTCTATCAACTGGCATTTGATGTTTTTGCATTTGCTTATCTGGTAAACCGTTAATTCACGCAATGCTATTTAGCAGCTTGTTCCCCTGTGTGGATTACATTAGTCTACAAAATTTAATTTTTTTTTGGTAACAAGAATGAGACACATAATTTCTGGTAGATCATTTGACGCTGAATCTAAATTTGGCAACAGAATTGCTCTAGGAGGTCAGAATTTTGAGATATACCAATCTCAGAGTGGTAAAACACGAAAAAACCTCGTAGCGAAATACACTAAAATTGGATTGAAAGGGAAAGAATAGTACTAAAGGATGCTTTTAAAAAATTACTATAAAAATTTGCTGTTCTCAAAAGTTTTCTTCAAATATCGCCAAAAAACGTATTTTTAGCACTTTGAGATTGGTATATCTCAAAATTCTGACTTCCTAGAGCAATTTTGTTGCCCGATTTAAATTCAGCGTCAAACAGTCTACAAGAAATGATGTGTCCCATTCTTGTTGCTTAATCCGTTTTGGTATATTTTATTTGGGAAAATATTATTTTGTATTTTTAATTTGTTTGGCTTTCATTTCGCGCGAAATTCTTGACATGTGATAAGATGAGAGCCAAACAAATTAAAAATACAAAATAATATTTGGCCAAATAAAATAAAGTGAAATAATAAATGCAAAATAACCTAACGAAATTATAACAAATCGAAATAACAAATGCGAAGAAACAAAATGCGAGTTGTTGATATGCGAAATAATAAACTGCGAAATGATCGCAGCGAAATACCAAAATGAGAGAAAAATACCGCGAGTTATACCATACCCGTTTTAGTTCTTTATTTGGCTTAACGTCTACAAATCTCAATTTTCCATATTTTTGAAATGGTTCTGGAGATAATTGGAATGGTATTTTTTACACAATTTCGGCAATCACTCCCCAAGTTTCCTACAGAAAAAATTGAATTATATTTAAAAAAATATTTTGAAATCCTTGCTTGGAGCCCTTTCGAATGATATACTACATGACATATTTTGCAATGCAACATTTTACCGCAATTCACTTTCCACATTTCAGAATCCATCGAGTTACTTTCATCGTCACCACCATATTGGCTTGTTTTGTGTGCTTCCTATCGGCGGATAAATATTTCAGTTGGATAGCACAAACCGTTATTGCACGTACTGACGTGCACATCTCAGAAATACCATTTCCTGCTGTTACCCTGTGTCCTCTCATGAACGTGTACTATCTTAAGAAAGATCTTCCAAAAGAGGACGAGCTCACGATACTCGGATTTTTACATAGCCTTGAAGAATCCGTACCAAGTGACGATGACAGAACCGATTTTAATGATCAAGGACTAACAGCTCTGGGATACATTGATGCCGGTGACATATTGAATAAGCTATCCATCCAATGTGAAGATTTCTTCGAAAAGTGCACTTGGCGAAGGATAAACCGGAATTGTTGTAGTCTTTTTCATAAAATAAAATACGGAAGAAAAACATGTTACTCATTCAATTCGTTGACAGTTGAGGTGAGTGAACAAGCGTCTGAAAGCGATATGATTTTGTTTTAATTGATTCTGTATTGTGCAAGGACCCCGAAGCTACATGGCCATGGTCGGAAACACTTTCTGGAAGAAAGTCTGGACTAAAAGTTATAATGAAGACAAATGCATCAAAAGCTATGATACCAAAAGTCATGGTAAGTTAGATAGTTACTGCTATAGAAAAGGCCTCCATAGCATCTGTTCTAAAAAAAAACCTAATTGAACATCTTACAATGTAGTAATTTTTTCTCTATTTACAGGCTATGATCCACTATCCAGAGGAACAGTTCTCAACTAACCGCCTCTACCTACAAGGTAAAGTTCATATAAGCCTGGATGCCCTTAAGTTCTACGCAGATCCATCAATTCGTCAATTATATCCCAAATATCGACGTTGTTACTTCACGGTATTTATTTTTTAAAATATTAGTTCAACAAGAATATTGAAAATACTCTACAGGACGAAGTCATCAAACTTCGTAAATCACACACCAAATGTTGGAACGACTGCCGGGCTGCTTACATGGAGCGGGTGTGTAATTGTACACCCCGACCTTCATTACTCAGTAGTAACTTGGACCAGAAGTATTGTAACATAACACACCTCCCTTGCGTTTATAAACACAGAGGTTTGTACTCACTATACTCACATCCAAAGGAAGTATGAAAAAACACATTCATTTACGCAGCCATCTTCCTCTCGAGTGGCAATATTTACGAGAAAAACGTGAACGAAGACTCCACTGAATTCATGGACTGTAAGTGCTTCCCAAACTGCAACTACATACAGTATAAAACGTTTATTCACTATGACATGGAGACAAGGTAATATGATATAACATATTACCAACCCTTCTTGTGTAAAAGTAAATAAGTTTTAAATTGCTGTAGCAAAATTGAGGGGAACTCCCGCGTTGAGCTAGAAGTCTTCTTCCTGCGTGATACAATCTTTTCCTATCGAACTGCCATGGCTTACTCATTCCTTGATTTCATTGGTAAGTGATTTGAAGTTTTAAAATAAACAATGAATAAATAAAAATTCCAATTACAGTTGCAATTTGCAGTATAATCGCTCTATTCCTGGGTATATCCTTCATTAGTGTTATCAAAGCTATTCAGGATTATTTTGAAAAACGCAAGAAAGCAAGGACATTAGCATTGGCAGCTAAACAAAACAGATAATAAATTCATTGTATTCGCTGTTCAACAGTGTTATTTTTAAATAAGATTAAATTGCATTTTCGCCAACAAGGATACGTCTTTTTTTGATATGCAAATGCAGAATAAAAGTCGACTTGACCCACTTTAATAGTTAAATTGTATTCGTGCGTTGTGAGTGCCAAGTCTGTGCAGTTTAAGGTTTTGTATCGCATTCCTGTCTAGACGAAAGGACAATCTTTATTATCCTGCCAGAGAAAGGACACACACAGAACAGTAAGAGTACATTTTTGTATCTTTGGCTGGTGAAGGCAACTCATGGATGGTGTTATGGGAGCCGTACTAAATTACTTTTTAACGAACTGGTTGAGAGCTGTGATTAAGTATTTGTGCATTTGTATATGCTTGACCATATGCAGAATGTTTGCTGCACCTATGATGCTTCAATGTTGTCGAGGTATGTACGTGTTTTTGTATTGGGCTTGCAATCTCATCTTGTCTCGGTCCAAGGATACAAGAGGACAACTGAAAGAAAGATTATGAATGAGTTTGCTGGATAACGTTCAAAAGAGAATATTGTCACGTCTACCGCACCGGTGTCGTCTTTCTTCGAAAGATGTAAAGCCTAAGCATGTCCAATTTCCCAAGTCTAAGTGGTCTAGAAGTGTTAAAAAAAACATTGCCTACAAGGAAGAGGCATCATCTGCAAGCACCTACTACAACCTACAGTGGGTTGCCATTACATTAGGACCACTATAGTTTTTTCACTCACGTTAAGGTTTTTTGCAGATTTCTGTCAGAATAATACTAAATATTATATTCGAAAGCGACGATTAATCACTTTTTGGTGAAACCACCTTTATAAGCAATCACAGCTTCAATGCGTCGTGGCATGCTCGCTATCGATTTTTTAATCGTTTCTAGTAACTCCTGTTTATGGCGCCAAATCTCAATTATATTTTCCATCAGCCTTTGTTTTGTCGTAACGACTTCTTTTCCGATTTCGCGTTTGACAAGCTCCCAAACATTCTCGATGGGGTTCAAGTCTGGTGAATTCCCTCGCCAAGGTAGAACATTGATTTTTTTTTTCCTTTAAGAACTTTTGAATACTCTTTGCAGTATGACACGGAGTTCCATCCTGCATAAATATTAGTTTTTGCCCATTTTTGGACCAATCTTTCATCTGTGGCAACAAAAACTTTTCAAGCACTGTCTTGTACTGGTCCTGTCTCATTGTTCCATTCACCTTGTACAAACGTCCAGTGCCTTGTCCGCTTATGACCGACCAGATCATTACAGATGGTGGATGTTTGACGGTCTTCACAACGCAGTCGCGGTGGCATTTCTCTCCCGGCCTCCGCCTAACAAAGGAAGACTTATCCATTAGCACCTGGAATGTGGATTCATCCGAGAAGCACACCTGAAAGATTTAAGCATGCTTCATTATATTATAATTTGGCTTATCTTATGAAGCTTTACATTTTGCCACTGTTGGGCGGTCTAATCACGGTGATCTCGAGCCCACTGTAACCTCTTTTTTTGCATCGCTGGAGTCAGCTTTGCTGACAAATGATACTGTTTGAATGCTTGTAAGATATTCAAAAGAGGTGGCACCGTGAAAAACTTTTTATGTGTTATGCTGGGATTGAACCCGGGCAGTTTTCGTAGTAGTCCAACGCACTTACCATTTTTTCAATTCAATTCATTCAATTCAAAGATTCATTTATTGCAGTTTATCAATACATTTACAATAGTTTTTATCAATTACTAGTGGTTACCCGGTGTGCTTCGCTACACCTATTGAAAACTGTGTCATAAATGTAATGAAATTTTTTCGATTGACTTTTTGTGAATAGTAATGACTCTGGTGGAGAATCAAACGCCGACAACTCTATTTGGATTTAAAAAAATTGTCCAAACAATAATATCTTAAAAACTCAAAACTTTCCATCCGATTGAACTGAAACTTAGACAATATATTTGTTATGAAGCGAGAAGTGCACATAAATCTGCTGTAGTAATAATTTTGAGATTTTTGTTGTCATGGCCATATATCGGAAAACTTGGAAATTTTTGATTTACAAATATTTCTCACTTCATAACAAATATATTCTGTAAGTTTCAGCTCAATCGGATGGTTTTGAAATGTTGGAGTTCCAGCGCCATCTATCGGAAAACTTGAGAACTTTTGATGTACGAACATTTCTAAATTCATTACAAATATATTGTGTAAGTTTCAGCTTAATCGTACGGTGAATTAAATTTTTTTTTAGTTCCAGCGCCATCTAGCGAAAAACTTGAAATTTTCTGATGTACGAACACTTCAAACATCAGAAAAAGTATATAGTGTAAGTTTCAGCTTAATCGGATGGTTAGTTAATGAGTTCTGAGGTATCAAACGAACAGCTCATTTTTATATATAAAGACTAGTGGCTACCCGGTGCGCTTCGCTACTCCCAATGAGAAAAGTGTTTATGTCATCAAATGTAATGCAATTTTTTCGAGTCTTTTTTCTTTCGTCTGTTTGATGTACATATTTACATATGTACGTTAATATAAACACTAAAAATAGTAATAACTCTGGTGGAGAATTAAATGCCGGCAACACTATTTGGATTTAAGAAAATTGTCCAAATAATAATATCCAACTTTTTCGACCGAGTTTAACTCAAACATTTCCAAATTCATAATTATTTTTTAAGCTCTGTGCATTACTTGCAGTATAAATACTTATATTTAACGAATTTATACGGGTATATAAACTTTTTGGTTAGATATAGGAACTGGCCGAAAAATCATTAGTTCGTATCATAAAATTAATCTGTTCATTTAAGTGGTACAAACTCAAAAACTTACCATCCGATTGAGCTTAAACTTACACAATATATGTACATATTTGTTATGAAGCGAGAAGTGCACGTAAATCAAAAGTTAGCTGTTAGCTGTCACCGTCTTTTGCTGTAGTAACAATTTTGAGATTTTGGTTTCAGCGCCATCTATCGGAAGACTTGAAAACTTTTGATTTACAAACATTTCTCTCTTCATAACAACTATATTGTGTTAATTTCAGCTCAATCGAATGGTTTTGAAACTTTGGTGTTGCAGCGCCATCTATCGGAAAACTTGAAATCTTTTGATGTAAGAACATTTTTTACTTCTTTACAAATATATTGTGTAAGTTTCGGCTCAATCGTACGGTGAATTAAAATTTTTTTGAGTTCCAGCGCCATCTATCGGAAAATTCGAAATTTTTTGATGTACGAACACTTCAAACATCAAAAAAAAGTATATAGTTTTAGTTTCAGCTCAATCGGATGGTTCTGAGGTATCAAACGAACAGCTAATTTTTATATATAAAGATAAAGCATTGGCTTAGCCGTCAGCTCGACTGGTGACTTGAAATTATTTAATATAATTGAACTAGTATATACAGTATAAATAGTAAAATAAATGATTTTATGTATATTTGTTTTATGCAGGTTATAAGCTATGAAAATTCCGACGTTAGAAGCATTCTGTAGCGGTAACTAACTCTGACAGAAATTATAAATTTCGCCCAATCAGATCCTTTTAAAATTGCAATTGTTTCCCGTATTGAAAGGGTTGGTTTACCAAGGTATGCTCTTCTTAGCTGCTTAAAAATTGGACACACGCTTAAAAAATGAAAACAATCTTCAAGCTCCTCTATTTAAACGGGAACCCATATAACGCACTTACCACTACACTACGGTGCTCACTTCATCTGGGGCTTAAACCATTGCATAAACCCTCTTCCTATTTCTCAATCAAACATTAAGTTACCTGTAAATTATGCTTTATGTGATAGTTCTGTAGAAAGACACTTTCAAACGTTTCATTGTCCTTTGAAGAAAATATTTAGGGATTGTTTATCGTCCCTAAACTAGTTTTGAAAAGCCATTAATTTCAGTTACAACATTTGCAACTGTAAAACAATTTAAACGAAAAAGCAACGCTTTGTCACAGTTCACTGCTATATCATACCATTCATTGGAAAGTAAGCGAAAATAGGACAATTACGCTAACTTTCATTCTCCATTTTAAATTTAGAAAAGTGCAAACACTGTGATACTTGCCCCTACATAGATGAAATATCCCGCTGTCCACCCTCAATGCGTGCAGCGTACACAATTCTTCATGACCTCGCTCCCAATATCGCTGTGAAAACTTTGTCCTTATTTAGCGAATGGATACACAGAGGGGGTGGCTTTAAGAGTGCAGAATTTAAATGGAAAATTCTCTTGTTTTCAATGTCCTGGTCGTTGTCTCTATCACGGCAGAGTGGAATGCTAAACGCTGGAGCATTTTCAAATTATTTACGATTACCCATGTCGACATTTGGTCGCCGCTCCAATGAATTTTCCAGCATTTAACTTGCAGTCATCTGAGTCGTCATAGCGGGTGGGTGGTGAGAGGGGCATAACCTGCAAGGACAGACATTACCAAAATTATTTCTACGTGTTACTGTCTCACTTTCGAAAGATATCACGACGGGCACCTTACTCATAGGGTGGTAACAATGATAAGAGTCAAGGATAGTCCTTGATTTGCTTGATTCCCCTGTGGGAAATGCCAGTAACAGATACTAATCCATTGCTTGTCATATCGAGCAAGATGTGACAGTGGGATGTCATGTTACAATAATCGTATTGATACATTAAAGATTTCATTTTACATAACTTTAACTTTAACTTTAACTTTGGTTGGTTGGTTGGTTGATTAATGACGCAGAGGATTACTCCTCATCACGTAGGCCACAAGTCGGGCCCGTTGTGCTCCCCTCTAGAACTGTGCTGAGAGTGAAGGGTTGGGATGTGTGTTAGTGAAAGGGGGTAGTATAGTGGAATGGAGAGGTTGAAAGGAATATGTGAATTCAAGAAAAGCGCTCCGTGTGTCGTGTAAACTGCAGTGTTTTTGAGAAATCGATGGATCTGAGCGATGACAGCCCGGGTAGGATGTCTCTTCCCAGGTATTTTTGTGTTTGATACTTTCGTCTTCCTCTTCGCAACCCGGGCAGGTGCTGTGCTGCACTAGTCCCAGTCGGTTAGCTTGTTTGTTTAAGTTGATGCGTCCCGTATATAATCCAATCAACGGTTTTTTTTTTGCTCTGCCCAAATTCAGTACTTTCCTAGCCCGCAGTGGATTCGGAAATTCCATCATCTCTTTGGCAGCCTTGCATGTTTGGATCTGAATCCACATAGGCAGGCAGTTTTCACTGCTTGTACCGCCGTACCAATAGTATTTACTGTGAGGTTTTCTACGTCTTCCGCTCCTGGTTTTGCAATTTCGTCCGCCATTTCGTTCCCGGGAATATTGTTCTGGCCAGGTACCCAGAGCAGATTTACCGTGCAGGATACTGCAAGGGCATTGAATTTTTCTTTGCATTGTTTCCCTAATTTGGAATTAGTTAGTGGGTGCTTTAAGTGTTTCCTGACTGTCCGAGCAGATGTGTACGCAAGCATCTCTGGTATCGGCATTAAAGCCCCTAAGAATTGTAAAAACTTCCACCTGGAAAACAGTCACCGAGGGTTCTAAATAAAAGGATATATTTATCGTAGGATCTGGACAATGTTCACCAGCTCCCGTGATCCATACGTGTATAACACAATGCCTTCTACTTCGGCAATCATTGTGCCTTGTAGCCATTTTTCCCTACTAGGGAATTCGAGATGAGATCACTTGGGTTGCTGACAAGTCCAGAGGATTCTGAAACATCTTTCCATATGGCTCTGTGTCCCCTGAGGCTCTCGTCTTTAAAGTGACCCAGGGTCCGCAGTCTGATTGCAGAAAGCCCCGCTGTCCTTTTGACCTCCAGTTCCATAGGAAGAATATTTAGAATAGTCTCCATGGCTGCTGTGGGTGTGCTGGATTGGGCTCCAGTTATCCCTAGACAGGCCATTCGCTGGGGGCTTGTTAGTAGTGTTTATTAGTGTTAGCTGCTATTCACAACTGGCCACCAAACTAACACTCCGTAGAGTAATATGGGTTGGACTACACGAGAGTAGATCCATTGAACTAGTTTCGGTTTCAGACCCAACGTTTTGGCCTTGTTAATTCTGTATTCTAGATTTTTCCTCCAAAGTAGCTTTTTGTCAAGTATGAGCCCTCCCCAAAGTAGTTAACGTGGTCCCTTAGGTCTAGCTGAACTCCCCCTAGGGACGGGGCCTTGAAGCCTGAAATCTTAAGTCTTTTAGAGAACAATATCATATTGCTCTTTTCTAGGCTTACTCCTAGTCCACTGATGTCTGCCCGAGTTTTGGTTAACTGCAGAGCAGATTGCATGAGTTCCCGTAGTGCGCTTAAGTGTTTGCCTCTCGTGAGCAAAGTGAGGTCGTCAGAGTATGCTATACATTTGAATCCATTTGTTGCAAGGATTTTAAAGAGTTCATTACGACCAGTTCCCATAGGAGAGGGGATAGAATCTTTTTGTAAGGGCCTCCAACATCTTAATTGAATGCTGATCACCATTTCTTTTGAAACCCACCCATGTGAAATTGGGGATTACTGGAGAAACCACACACAGACTTCGATCAGGAGCATCTCTGATCTCGCATTAAACTCTGTCCTGCAGATTCGACGGAAGTTTACCCGGTCGCAGTGAACTACCATCTCAAGCAGGTTGGCGGCCGCATCTCTATAAGTTCACGGCCGTCGGGGCTTTTTTGACGAAGTTGTTGGCTTGGAAGTATTCCTACGACCCACTGTAGGCCTATCTGGTTCAACGTTGGTTATCACTGGTGTGGCTTTACTGGCTCCGGGATCGGTCGCTCTTTTCTTATATGCGTACCTGGCGTGCTTGAGAAAACGCATCTTCATCTTCCCACTAGGGCGGGGGTCTCCTCCGGAGATATAGACTAACGTTGCGACTCGCAACTTCTACGATCTTAGTTGGGTCTGGCCTAGGGCCTTCCCTACTGTCCCTTGAAATGTTTGCGGCGGGGATCAGATCACAGGTCTTAGCGCCTTTAGGGTTGTCTCCCGTCGTGTCATTTCCCTCCTCCTCTTTCCTACTTCCCTCCTTAGCTCTTTAAGGCTTCGAGCACCAGACAGTCCCAGTTTCGGTCTGCCTTTCTTTCGCTTTTCTGCGGAAGCCAGAGACATGACTTCTTCGTCTATGCGCTATTATTATATTGTCGTCCATCTGGACTTTTGGAAAATCGACCACTGGTGAGATAGCCACTGACGGAGCCAAGCCTCGCCGGCAGCCGTGGTTTCTGCCGACACTTAAGTAGATATCCCCACTCGATTTTTATCATCTCCTGTGACATTTTCCATTTTTTTTTTTTTTGCTTTTTAAATTAGTGTCTTCTGGCTTAGTTTCTTAGTTTTCTGACGAAGTCGTACTTCAGCCCCCCCACTGCGACAAGGTAAAACCCATGGGGGATTAACTTTAACTTTAGATTGAAATAAGTTTTAAAAATATTCTGGCTCTATGCCCGTTCCTTTTGGGTGTCATGGTGGATACAGTTTAAGGGTAGTATGACGTCATATATTTGCATTATAATCACAGAAATTTGCAAGACTCCATCTGCCATCAGATGTTCAGCTGCGTTGAAAGCCGGTAAGACCTTTCTGTCAGCTAGTGATATCACCATATCAGAGCCTTTCCTGCCCAGTCCGTCTACTGTTTCGTTCCTTTCTATTCCCGCATGTAAAATTGCAGAGTAAAACAGTGTGGTGTTTTATCGCTCTTAATGCCGTGAAGCACTCCTTTACATATTTTGAGTTCAGGGAAGTGGCGTCCACTGCTTTAAGTGCGGTTTAGCTAACCACGCAATCAGTAATTTCCGATGCGGGTAATTTCCTTGCTGGGACAATTTGTGGTGCTTTCTTAATAGCATAAATCTCTGATTGAAATGAGATGGTTTATGCAAAGTTCTTCCAAGACGACGTCTGCTCCGGTACCTTCCTCTGATTTTGAGCCATCTGCCGAATGAATGTTCCGATGATGGCATTGTCGAAGTCTGCCAGGTATGGAGACCTTGAAGTATATGGTAAAGTCAAGCTGGGTTTTCTCGTAATCTGTGCAAGGCATGAGTCCTTTTTGATTAAAAATGTCCAGTATGAGCGTGCGTCATGGCTGCATTGAGTCTTTTTTTTCATTCTTACCAGAGGTAAGAGGTATTCCGTTTCCAATTCAGTTTGAAATCGAATATGATGCCTATGTATTTAGCTTCTGTGGAGATTCTAAGGCGCATGCCATTCAGTCTTGGTGGGTTTCAAGATGGGATTTTGTAACTTCTTGTGAACAGAACTTTAGTTTTAACATAAAATAAAATATTTTGCTTGAAGGATCGGTGTGGATGTGCATTATATTTAAAAGACAGTTATATGATGCTATGAATGAGTGTGAAGAGAATGATTTTGAAGCTAAACTGGATCATCTTCAGATCTATTTGCTCAATAAACCGTCTTGCACGTAGGGAAAATTAAATTAAATTAAATTTCATGCCCACTGTTGCCTATAGGCAACATTCACGTTTTAGCTTCTAAGTCCCGTAGTTGTTAATTTTTTTGTTTACTGTTTTTTTCACACGACAGTTTGATATATTGTGAGTATTATATAAAATGAATTTCATGACATTAGCATTGCGAGTGATCAGATTCTAGCTGTTTTTCGTTGTAACTACAAAAAAAAAAATAAAAGTGAAAAAAAAATTTGCAAACAATTGAAAAAAAGACTCAAAGCAAAGTAAATTTTTAATAACAAGTGAATATTATCTTCAAAATATGTACGTCAGACAATGAGATGAGAAAATAAAAGAAAAAAAAAAATTTAGTTTGAGCTCAGTAACATAATTATTGATTAGAGTGTACAACACCTAGCGGTCAAACCAGGAAACATATAACCTTGAATTTGATATCAGTTCATACTTAAGCTCGACCAACAACTTAATGTCCTCAAAACAATGTTAACACCGCCCAAATTAATTCGGGCATGAAAGGGTTAAAATTGAATTATACCTTAAAGTGACTGAAATAAGCTTAATAATGCTTTTAAAGTTGTTTCAGACAAGTATCAATTCAAAAAATATTTTTGATCGGTTTTTCGAGGCCAATATCCCTATGTGCGTCAGGAATATCTGTCATAGTCAATATATACTAATCTATTGCTTGTCATATCCAAGAAGATGCTTTAACTTGGACTGGTATACAGATTACATAGGAAATTTAAAGTTTTTAATAGTTGTTAAAAAGTAAGTACGTGAATACATATGTATTTCTGTTCCCAGACACAAATATGTATATTCATGGTAAGTAACAAACATTTCACCCTATAAAATGAATTGAATTCATCTATAATTGTTGTTCATCTGCACACGATGAATTTGATTGAATAAAGTAGATTTAAGGAAATATTCTTACATTTTGATTAATATCACTACCACCACCGCCACCAGCATGAACAGCTGCATCAAAACATCCTCAAATATCCAACCATCCAACACAGTTATTCTCCGCCCTTAATATAATTGACGTAGAAAGTATGTGCATTTACTTTCGAAACTTCAATTTTGGTTTATTTGCAACTGCAACTTAAAAAGCACCGTTATTCTGTGTGTATATGTATACTCGTACCCATTGCACTACCAAAGCACTGGGTTTGTAGTGGTAATGGATAGAGATACACATATAGTTTGTTGATACTTTTCCCGATTACAGAGAGGTGATATGTGATTTATTCCCCCCACCCACACGAGGTGTGAACAGAATCCATTTGGAACTCAACATCGTTACTCCTTCCCGGTGTATAATCAAAACTTGTACAGATAATAACCATAACAGAAATCCTTTTAACAACCACCACTGCTGATATAAAAGGGAGCAATGCTCTAACCACTGGCAGGAGCACATAAACAATTTACAAATTTTCTCACGAAAAGTCCATAATCGCGACGAGAGGAGACAATGTGAAGCTTAAATCGAAAATTGCATTGCTGGAGAGCAGACTGAATTGGAGAGAGCAAAAGAGTGTTGAGAATTTCATCGAGATTACTGGTGTGCCTGGAGTCAGCAATAACAGTGCAGAAGAATGTGTTCAAACGATTTTCAGCAAGGCGTTGGATGTCTCATTGTCACCTACTGATATTCAGAAGTGCTACGTCAAACGCGTATGGAAGAAAAACAACAACAACGAGCATAGTGATAAGATTTGTGTACAATTCTCTTGCTTAGAGGCGAAAGAAAAAGTATTGAAAGCGAAAAAGACTGCAATGAAGAAACTAAATTCATCATTATTTGTCGCGGGCACAAAAGAAAATGTTTTTATAAATGATTGCTTCACATCTTATACTAGAGCTTTATTTATGGAAGCAAAAAAATTCAAAGCAGAAAAAAATTATAAATATTTGTGGTTTAAAAATTCGCGGATTCTAATGAGAAAATCTGAGAAGGGTAGGGTTGTTGCTATTAGATCGTTTCTTGATTTTTCATCGCTGGAAGACTAGCTGTCTTTCACCTTATTTAGCTATATTTTAGTATGTCTGTTTTAGATATTAATGATAATCTTTTAAGCAACAACCCAACACCTTATACTATAGTTAACATAAATGATGAACTATTTTATTGTAATTCGAATGAGCACAACTCTTTTTTTGTTGTTCAACAGAACATTCGTAGTTTGCGGCAAAATTTTAATTTGTTAGTGTGTAATCTAGAAGCGCTTGTGTTCTTACCAGATCTGATATTTGTTAGTGAAATATGGGTTTTTAACTGCGAAAAAGATGATTATCATATTCCGGGCTATAATTTGTATCTTAACACTAATGAAAGTTATGCTGCAGGTGGAGTGGGAGTTTTTGTTCGGGATTATCTGGATTTTGGTAACTTTAAGGTAAATTGTCTCAATTTTCTGAGCGCGGACGTAATTGAGTTGTCTTGCAATATATGTGATGATGTCTTTAAATTTGTTTGTGTATATAGGTTACACCTTTATGATATTCAAGTGTTTTTGAATGAATTTTCAGTGTTCTTAAGAAACGAAAAAATTGCTAATCTGATTCTCTTAGGTGATTTTAATATAGACATTTTAACTTCCAATACTCTATCTGATCTTTATCTTGCTACCATGTCTGAGCATGGTCTATCATCTTTCATAAACGACATTACTAGACCAACTTCAAGTACTTGTCTTGACCATGTATTTGGTCGTTTTACAAAAATAACCATAAATGAATGTGCTGGTATTGATTTTGATTTGTATTACTGATCACTGCATGACAGGTATTCTCTTTAGTACGTTAAAAAAGAGGAAACCTGCTAAGTATATTTTGTCGCCAAAGATAACGAAAGTTAACTTCGACCTACTTAATATCGAACTACGTTCTGAAACCTGGGAGGAAATTTATGTGGATGCTAATGCTTCGAATGCTTATGACCAGTTTTTAACAATTCTTCAGAATTATATAAGAAATTTCACATATACCATTGTACGTAAAAAATCTGAAGTAAGGTTAAAGCCATGGATTACCCACTCTGTGCTAAAAAAAATTAAACTGAAAAATAAATTAAGAAAAAAATGCTTCAAACATCCTCTTAATACAGCGCTGAAAAGTCGTTTCCGAATGTTGAGTAAGGAAGTTAACAAGAATATAAGGATAGCTCGGGATAGGTACTTCTACTCTAAAATGCGAAATGCACTTGGTAACTCTAGAAAGGAATGGAAGGCTATAAATAGTATCATTGACAGCAACTCTCCCAATACCACTAAAGCTATAGTTCTATGTAATGATGGTGTTGCCATTGACGATCCTACAGCAGTATCAAACATATTTAATGATTTCTTTTCTTCGGTTGGATTTATGTCTTTTCCTAGTGAGTCTCCTAATTATTGCAATGGGTGCGCGTCTTGTTTGGTCAATGATAATAATATAAATAATAGCTTCTTTTATGAAGAAATAACAGGCTTAGAGCTTTATAAAATTATTTGTTCTCTAAATAACTCGGGTTCTTGCGGTAATGATGGTATCTCCAATCTGACCCTCAAAAATATAGCACTTAATGTTGTAGACATTTTAGCTTATATCTTCAACCTAAGCATCTTGACCGGGACTTTCCCAGATAAATTAAAATGTGCTAATGTCATCCCTCTTTACAAAAAAGGTATTAGAAGTGACAAAAACAATTATAGGCCAATTTCTTTATTGCCATCAATTTCAAAAGTTTTCGAAAAAGCTATTAAGAATAGAGTGATGAGCTACCTGAAAAAGGTAAATTTCCTTAGTCCTGCGCAATTTGGTTTTAGGGAAGGCCTTGGAACAGAAGATGCTCTTTTGGAGTTTTGCTCCTTTATTTATAAAGCTCTGGATGATAAACAATTTTGCGCCGGACTTTTTGTAGACATTACCAAAGCCTTTGACATGGTCAACCATAGCGTTCTACTTACTAAATTACACTATGCAGGGTTTCGTGGTTTTATGCACACCTGGTTTGAGTCCTACTTAAAGGATAGAACTCAAAAAGTTATAGTAGGTACCTTTGTTAGTAGATCTAAAGCAATGAGCCTAGGTGTGCCTCAGGGTTCAGTTCTTGGTCCCATACTGTTCCTAATTTACATCAACTCCTTATTTAGCCAACCGTTTATAGGAAAAGTTACAGCGTTCGCAGATGATCTTGGCATTGCATACCGCTCAGATAGTCCTCTTGATTTAAGCGCGGATATAAATCACGATGTCCACCTCCTGAGATTGTGGTTTTTAGAACACAAACTGGTTGTCAGCAACAAGACCAAATTGATGCACTTCAGTCTTAATAAGCAGGAGTCCTTAAGCTTTGAAATTCTCTTCCATGCAATCAATTGCACAAGGGCTAAAGTCTTAAATTGTGATTGCTCTGAGGCAGCCACAATGTCATTGTTGAATAAAGAAGTATCTTGTGACCCACGCTGTTTTAAAATTGAAATGGTTAATCAGTTTAAATACTTAGGTATTACTTTTGACCAAAATATGAACTCGTCCAAACATATTTCGCTTTTGAAACAATATTTACGATATTCAGTACGAAACTTTTACCGCCTTAAACAATTCTGTGACAAAAAAACTTTAAAAACAGTTTATTATGCTATATTTCAATCAAGGCTACAATACGGACTAAGTTGCTGGGGTGGTGCTTACAATACAAAGCTCAAGCCTGTGATTGTATTGCAAAAGTGCGCTATTAGAAAAGTATGTGGGGTAAATCGTTTAGCTTCTTCTATGGTTTTGTTCAGAACTCTGGGGATTTTGCCACTAAAACACTTATATTATTTTAAAGTTTCAAAAATTTTTTTTATGAGAGGTGGCTATTTACAGAGCCCTATTTCTAACACTCGCAATTTGCGAAGCAACTCATTTAATGTCGTCGTTATTCCTCCTTTCCGTACCACTCTACTCAGAAACTCTTACACCGTCGTTTCGTGCAAATTATTTAACACACTTCCTATGAATATCCGAGGCATACGATCGTTGCCCCTATTCCTAAAGCGCGTAAAAATATGGCTTCTCGATTTTGATCACGAGGAAATTAAGGTTTTGCTGCCCTATGTTATCTAAATATTAGTTTTATATGCATATGTATATTCTTTTCATTAATGCTATCTCTTTTTTATTGTAAATTTATGTATAAATGAATTAAATGTTCTTCTTGCAAAATGAATTAAACACTGTTCACCCCACTTTCTTCAAAGTTATTCTTTTATGAAGTGACATAATCACTATTT
This sequence comes from Brachyopa scutellaris, assembly GCA_949775065.1. Taxonomy (NCBI): domain Eukaryota; kingdom Metazoa; phylum Arthropoda; class Insecta; order Diptera; family Syrphidae; genus Brachyopa; species Brachyopa scutellaris. Next base: position 123,286,420 of record OX459114.1, on the reverse strand, counting down.
AGTTTTTATATAAATACCAATGTCACTACATATTCTTAATCGCAATATAGTTATGGTAGACTAAGCAATTAATTAAAATGTTTGTTAAATTAAATTAAGAATATTGAATAAATAAATAAATAAATAAATAAAATAAATAAAATAAATATTTTCAAAAATTCTCAGACAACTTTACCCTCCACGGGTTTAGTTACATTTTCTATCAGAATTTAAATAAGTTCGAAAGGTAGGTGCTGGCTGCAGTTCAGTAAATGGTAAGATAACAATCCCGTATTCAGTTATAGATTTATCAGTTTGCAACGAGATGGATGAATAATAATTTTTGCTGTTTGCTATTAAAATAATGTGTAGCGACAATTGTCAAATGTCGAAGAGCGGTTATTTGAAATGATTTTTGAACAGCGACAGGTTAAAGTTTTATTTGGTCAGAGATAAGCCTTATTCTTTGGGACTAGATTAGTAGTGACGGTGGAATGTAACTGTGAATGCAGGAAAAGGCAATCCAATTTGTTTTCCTAATCAAATAAAAAATAATTGACCATTTTAAATATGTATATGGATCTTAGAATAAAATCAATAATTAGGAGTTTGTGTGAAATATAATATCAAATAAATACCGTTGATAATGTTTTGGGCATAATAACATTCTTGTTTGTGGAATTTTCACCCCTATCTGTGATTCTATTGGTGCGATACATACTCTGGGGGTTGTGTTTTAGCTCTGAGTTCTTTGCGTAAATCTTAATTTTCAATAATATGAAAATAAGAATCGCATCAAATCGCAAGATCTGTCACGCAATCGGTAACCCAATCAGTTTCATGTTCGATTGTAATTCTATGCATTTCTCTTATTTAGTCAACCATTCCAAAGAAAGTCTTACCTTTTCAAACTACATCCATCAGATAAAATATAAATAAAAGCTCACACAGCGAATCTATCTATATCTTCTATACATAGTGTAAAGCAAAGTCCCGGTCGGTGTTAGATTACGTTTGTGGTTCATGATTTCGAAAACGGCTCAACCGATTCTAATATTTAGTTCTTTTGGTATAAGATTAACTATTTCTCAGAGAAGGTTTTTCCATCAGCTTTGAATGAGATTAATTTTCAGTTTTAGAGTTTAAGGGACTTCAAATGAGAGAACGAAAGTCCAATTTAAAACAAACGGCCATTACCTCGGAGCAGCTTCTCCCATATTATTTATATTTAGTTTCTGATAAATTACATTCAATACACAGATTTTAAGACCAAAATCATATCTGTGCAATTAACAGAGACTGAATAAAAGTACAAAATGCATTCCAGAGCTGAATCACAGCACTAAGTGGCAATCGTGTGGGGTTGATGATTTTTTTTCAATTCTCTCATTGCACTCATTTTCATAATTCTAGCATGCGTACGCGTAGTTAATGGGTTTTTCCATTTTTTTTTTTTTTTTCAAAACATACTGAGTGACTTTAATGTGTGTATACATAGTTTAACGTGAGTCACGCGATTAGTTGCGTACCCGAGCGAAGTTAGTAGTTTAGTACTATATAAAATGCAAACCATACACTACTGCTTAAGTGCAAGCGATGTATAAGAACGTAATAAAGTCATTATATGGGTGGCCATGGCGTAGTGGTAGTCATCGTCGCTTGTCACGCTGAAGGTTCACGGTTCAAAGCCAGATGTCGCCGAAACATTTATTTCTCACGAAATAATAATAAGTTGATCAGTTTCAGAAGCTTACATCAAAACTTACTGCGAAGGCATAACACTGGCAGTAGGATGGTGGTATGGCTGAAGAAATTGATCGCACAAACTAATAATAGGAAACTTCTGGAAAAAACTTCTGTGCATCATAAGCAATGGCATAACTTTCAATAAAACACAACTCCCCAGTTATCCTGGGCACCACCCATAGAGTTAGTTGAAACCTAACATCTGAGTTTCCTATCACTACGTCGATCTGTCTGTCTCAGTTTCTTCTTCTTCATGTGCTCGCTATGTGTGAACATTATAAGGGTATTCATATCACCTTTAGCGTGTGTAGATTATAAAAAAAAAAAGATATATTCTCATTATGCTTTACCCAAAACGAAGACTAGACGAAAAAAATTTGTATTGATTATATTTTTTTAAATAATAGTTTTTTGGGTTAGCATGTATTTCAGAACTTTGATTTCCAGTACATACTTAAGTCGGTCATCATCATCATCATCATATAGCCGGTCTTGTCCAAATTCACACGTAGGTCTCTTCAAAAAGATTCTATTATGTCTTGTCCTGCGCTGTGTTACTTTAGGTGGCGCTACAGCTCGGGGTGAACCTGGAGCTGCTTCTCGCCACCATTTGTGTGTGCGCGTTATTTTTACACGAATGGAATTTTCTCGCCGACTCCGAACGGCGAGTTCAGAGGCTCATTGATAAATGATACTCTTTGATTGCTTGTCAGACATTCGAAAGAGGCGGCACCGTGAAAAAACTTTTAGGTGTTGGACCCGGTGTGAGATTGAACGTCCTAGTTCACACGTTCACACGGTCGAACTTGGCACTGGTAAAAGTAATACCATAGCTCCATACCTATAACAAAATCCATCCATAAAATGTAGTAAAAGAGTTTCCGTTAAAATTCATCCTTTACATGGAGGTCAGTTATACCGTTAGAAAGAAATAATGAAAACTCCATATTGCCGAACTAAATCATCAGTTATCCCAAGTTGTGATTGCTTTCTTTTCAGATACATTTGGGCTGTGTGCGTTACAATAGCAATCGTAACAACCATCTTTGTTGGTTCAATGCTCTCTGGTAAATACAGCGATCGCGCCCTAATAACAGTTATTGAAAGTTCGCAGTATCCAGTGTTCAATGTTGAGTTTCCAGCTATTGCGATCTGTATGAAACATCGCATCAACTGGCAACGTTTTCAGCTGGCACGGAGAAAATTCCTTCCACCAGATGCAAGCAATGCCACTATAGATATGTTTACTCGTTTCGTGAAGCGCATAGATTCGCTAGAGTTCCGGACATTTGATAACCTGGCCGGCCTGGAAGAAGAACCTCTGGATCTAATTGATTCGATAAGTATTACGAAATTAGCTTCATACTTGGCATTCCGTTGTGACGAAATTCTCTTCGGAAAGTGTATGTGGGCTAAAGAGCCTTTCGATTGCTGTAAACTATTTGTACAGGAGAACACTCATATGGGAGTGTGTTTGGTATTCAATTCGATTATATCGGATGAGTCCAAACAAAAGGCGGTGAGTGCCAAACAACATTGTAGAAACCTTTGTATTTAAGTCTAGTCTTGTTCTTAGATAAGTGACAAGTTTTATCCCTACAAGAACAGCAAAAACGGTGAAGGAAGTGGATTGGTATTCACGGTTAAACGAAATATATCGAATGTTATTCCCGGCGGGAATTTCATCTCTGGAATTGAACTGATGATCAAAAAGTCCGACCAGTGGACAGAGAAGAAAACATATTTCCTTCGACCGAATACCAATAATGGGGTTATGGTGAAACCGGAGAGAACAAACACTCATGATGATTTGAGACGTTTTCCGCCATCGTTCCGAAATTGTTTATTTAAAGTTATACCGTTTCAAGTCCGCTAACGAATGTTTTTAATGGTGTCTTTGTTTGCAGCATGAACGATGGAATCGGTTTTATATTCCCGATCTAAGATATCGCCAATGGAACTGCAGATCTCAGTGTCAACAGGACTACGTTATAAGATATTGTAATTGCACGATACCGCTGTTTTTTAGTACACGAAGTTAGTTTTATTCTGAGAAAAATTTATTGCATATGCGTTGAGTTCTTGACTCCATCTTTTTGAAATCCAAAATTTAATTCCCTTTTACAGGAGTTAAAGCTCGGGAGTGTACGGCATCTGACTACAAATGCATCTACAAAAATAGAGGTGGGTAATCAAATCACATCTAAATTGTTATCAGTTTTTAAATGCTTAAATAGCTATATTTGCTAACGGTAATCCACCAAATCTGAAGAATTACATCAGCCGTAGTGAATATGGAATGATATGCCCATGTCCTGCAAGCTGTGACTCATGGCAGTACCCCGTAAGTTTGAACACGGTTCCGACTTACAAGTAAGTGTGGCTTGGGTATTCTTTTTGTAGGTGTTTTCCAGTCTTATAGTGTTTTTTTAGTGGCTCGGAAGTTAATACGACCATTCGTGCTGATATCTATTATCAGTCAGAGGTGATGATGAAATATCTAACCACACTAAAGTTCACAATGTTCGATTTAATTGGTGAGTACCCATGTTCGTAATACCTAACCAGTTTTGTCAAAGGATACTCTTTTCATAGGCTATTTTGGAGGACTTGTCACTTTGTTCCTGGGAGCATCCATCATCTCTGCTGCAGAATTCTTACATTTAACTCGATTTGAATTTATGTCTTATTTAAAGGAGAAGGCCGAGGATAAAAGGATAGCTAGCAAGTTCAAGCCAAGATCAACGAATGCACTCATGCATACATAAATATGAATGTAGCCTAACTCTTTATTAGAACGGGAATTATGAATACAAGCTCACATTTTAAATGCAATTTAGCCGCAAATAAAAGCACGATAAACAAAAAGTCGAATTTCATATAAAACTAGCTGTCCCGGCGAACTTTGTTCCGCCTAAAATTGATTAAATTATTAATGTCCCTTTCGAAAGTCGAGCATCTTTATTTAAAGAATTAAATTGAATTAAATGCATTTTATTTACACGGAAAATGGATTTCATATATTTCAGGTCTCTTCAGGTCATCTTTTAATTTATGAAGAAGTCCATGATCGTTTTGAGTTTTTGTTTGAAAACTCGTGTGTGATGTGCTGATGTGATGATGTGGTCGCTCGAAGTTTGCCCGGGAAGGAAGAGCTGCGTAATTTCTGGCAATTTCGAATTGCAGGTGAACGTGATGAATAAGCAATGCCGCACCCCGCACATATGTCAGTCTGTCAGTGCATCCTGCGAACATTCGTGTATATGCTTCCGGCTTCCAATATATGTCGTTGAGAGAATTGTCAACCGGCCGATGTTTGCTGCTGCTGCGTCAGCATCCAAATTAATGGCATCTCTCTTCATCTTCGGATATACTCTTTCGAACGCAATTTAGTTTGATTGAATCGAACGACATTGAGCCGTTCTGTTTCTATCTTGACATACATGTCGACGTAATACTGTTGAAACAATCGGCGATATCTTAACAGATGATTGTCGATATCCTGGCGAATCATCTACCATCCCATACAAAATAGAATTTTCATATCCACTCCTTAAATTATGCAATTTAGGGTTTTTAAGATTTTCCGACTTTTCCGGTCGAAATTTCCTGAGTGTTATATTTTTGCACGAATGGAAGGGACCTACAGTTTTTTTACCGACTCCGAACGGCGAGTTGAGAAGCTACTCGACTTTTGAATGCTTGATAGACATTCGAAAGAGGTGGCACAATGGAAAAACTTTTAGGTGTTGGACCCGGCAGCATTGCAAAGTAGTCCAACGCATTTACCACTACACCATGGTGCCGACAATGCTTGAACGCATCGTTGAAAATTGGTACTCCAGAATGGATCATGTAAAGAATGGGTTTTTTTGGTTGATAATAAAGATTTTCCGACAAAGTTGAATTTTATTTTATTTTGTTTTTAATTTTGAGAAAGGTACTCTGAATAACCCGTTATAAATAGCTCACTTCTATAGATACTGTCACTTTCCTTAGTCATGTAGGCTTGAGCGTATCTCACCCGTGTTTATCGTAAATAAAAAAACATTTCACGGGTTTAAATAAAATCTCGAAAAAAAGAATCTTGAAAAAAAATTTCGAAAACAAAAATCTCGAAAACAAAATATCGAAAAAAAAACTCGAAGAGCAAAAATCAAGAAAAAAAAATTTCAAATTTATATTTTTATAATTTTTGGAACAATGGTAACAATCCGCGCATGCGAATATTATTATCTACCATTGTCTCAAAAATTAATATCATTTCTAGATTTACTTGTATAGAAAAATGTTTGATTCACTGTTCATGCATGCAAACAAACAGCTCTTCTAAAATCTGATCGACGTGACATGGTTTTATATCCTTACTATGTATAATAAAAATGTTACTTTTTTTCGACTGCAAAGACTTTGTTCCTATTTGTCTTAAGAACTACTGCACGGAATTGAATTTTCACAGTTGGTTTGCAAAATGTCAGGAATACAGGCTTAGGATATTTTTTTTCGTTATCTGCTATCCAGAAGCGGTGATCTAAGCTGATATCTGGGCAAAGAGTATTTTTACGAATACCTTCTAGCGTTTAGCTTTAGAATGCCTTGGCCGATGGGAATGGAATTTCTTTTATCATAAAGTTCAATTTTGTACAAAGCTATAAATCATTTTCGTACGTAATACAGAAGTTGAACAATAAGCATTAAATTAAAATTAACATTCAATTAAAAATTACATACAATTCAAGAAAAGCTTAGATCATTGGATTTTACCAACGAGCAGTGGAGATAATTTCATGTGTGCACCAAAACCCGTTGTTTTTTTTTTTTTTTTTTTTTTGAACTGGAGAGCAATTGAGGATATCTAAACTGTTTGAACGCGCATCACGCAGAAATTAATGGACGGATTTTGATGAAACTTGACATAGTGCTTGCTTATGTTCTTGGTCAACATTTTGTATACTTTTTATCCCCGAAAATGATATGGTTTTTACAAAATATTGAAAAAAACTGCATATCTGTAAGGAAAATTATAATTATTCAACCCTAGCTCAACAGTAGCTTATCGGATTGAAAAACAAAAACATAGGTGAATTTAGTAAATTCTCCACTGATTTATTTGAGGTATGAATCATCCTTCGGCGTTATACTGGAGCTACTGAACAAACACAACTTAGTTTACCAAGAACGCAAAATAAAGTTGACGCTAAAAGTTTTGAGAAGAAGTCCACACATTGAAAGAAAAGAGCTGTAAATTTGAAAAAAAAACAATTTTTTTGTTGCAAAAAGTTTGTTAAATTCTTATTATTTTCAAAAAAGTTACAGAATTTGTATTTTGAACCCGTTTTAATTACTTTTGCAGTAAAATTAAGACATTTTAAAAATCAAAGCAAATTTTTTTTCGAGATAAAGTCTTTCGAAATATTTGTACTTTCTAGATTTTGTCCATTCGAGATTTATTAAATAAATTTTCGAGAATTTTTTCGTTCGAGATTTTAGTCGTTCAGGATTACGTCCCATTGCATCGCACATTTCACCCTATAAAATGAATTGAATTTATCTTTAATTGTTGTCCTCCTAAAACAGGAATTACTTAGTTAACTACGCAGATGTGAGCATGAGCATAGAAAAATCGGCGAACAAATAATCGAAATCCAACTATAATTGCATATTGCATAAAGCAAACACAATTTCTCTTTACATATTTCAGGAACTTACATACATATATCAAACGCAAATCTGCCGCGAACTATTTCCAGATACGAGAGAAGTTGCATCTGCACACGATGAATTTGATTGAATAAAATAGATTTAAGGAAAGATTCTTATATTTTGATTTATATCACTACCACCACCACCACCACCATGAACAGCTGCATCAAAACATCCTCAAATAACCAACCATCCAACACAGTTCTTCCCCGTCCTTAATATAATTGACGTAGAAAGTATGCGCATTTACTCTCGAAACTTCAACTTTGGTTGAATTGCAAGAAGTGCAACATAAAAGGACCGTTATTCTGTGTATATACTCGTACCCATTGCACTACCAAAGGACTGGGTTTGTAGTCGTAATGGGTAGAGATACTCGTATAGTTTGTTGAAACTTTTCCCGATTACAGGGTGGTGATATGTGATTTATTTTTCCCACACCCTGTGCCATACACGAGGTGTGAACAAAATCCATTTGGAACTCAACATCGTTAGTCCTTCCCGATGTATAATCAAAACTTGTACAGATAATAACCATAATAGAAATCCTTTTAACGACCACCGGTGCTGGCATAAAAGGGAACAATGCTCTGTCCAATGACAGTGCATTGTCCAGTGAGGATGTTTTACGAAAGGGATTTCGCCCGCTTCAAGAAGCACATAAACAATTTACAAATTTTCTCACGAAAAGTCCATAATCGCGAAGAGAGGAGACAATATTTTCAAAAATTCTCAGACAACTTTACCCTCCACGGGTTTAGTTACATTTTCTATCAGAATTTAAATAAGTTCGAAAGGTAGGTGCTGGCTGCAGTTCAGTAAGTGATTACAATCCCGTATTTAGTTACAGATTTGTCTGTTTATAACGAGATGGATAAATAATAATTTCTGCTGTTTGCTATTAAAATAATGTGTAGCGACAATTGTCAAATGTCGAAGAGCGGTTATTTGAAATTATTTTTGAACAGCGACAGTTAAAAGTTTTATTTGATTAGAGTTAAGCCTTATTCTATGGGACTAGACTAGTGCTGACGGTGGAATGTAATTGTGAATGTTTTGCAAAAAAGTGTGATCCAATGAGGTTGTTTTCAAAATAAAAAATAATCAACCATTTGAAAATGTATCTATCTTCTATATATCCTTACATAGTACAAAGCAAAGCCCCGATCGGTGTCATATTACGTTTGGGATTAAGGATCTCAAGAACTGCTGAATAGACTTTAATGATTCTTTTGGTATAAGATTACTAATTTCTCGGAAAAGGTTTATCAATCAGCTTTGAATTCGATAAATTTTAAGTTTTAGAGTTTAAGGAACTTCAAATTAGAAAACGAAAATTCAATTTAAAACAAACGGCTATTACTTTAGAACAGCTTCTCCCATATGATTGATATTCATTCTCAGCTTAATTACATTCAATACGCAGATTTAAAGATAAAAATCATATCTGTGCAGTTACTAGAAGCTCAATAGTCAATAATAGTACACAATGCATTCTAAAGTCGTTTTTGTTTTAAATACTTTTTTTAGGCAGAAGCTGAATGCACTCATGATGATGATTTTTTTTTAATTCTCTCATTGCACTTATTTCCGTATTTCAAGCATGCGTACGCGTAGTGGGTTTTTGAATTTTTTTTTTTCAAAGCATACTGAGAGACTTGTTACGTAGCTTTTGGCTATACATTTATGATAGATGAGCTGCATAATTTTTATAGTGGCCCCTATTGTGAGTGTCGGTCAACGATCGATAAGCGACATCGATCGTTGATTGTTGGTTTTGGTTGTGTATTGTGATTCTGATCGATATTTGTCGATTTGACAGTCACTTGTCGATTTCTGGTCGATGCTTTTTTTGAGAAATGTGAAAGTTTTTTGTGTGTATGAAATGATAGTAAATTTAATAAAAATGATTTAAAAAATATTTAATTATTAATTCAAATGCAGGGCGAAGTTGGTTACACAGAAAAAGCAATTGGAGCTTCTAGTTTTAATTATGGAAACAGATCTTGGTATCGAGAAGGGAGTTTGTGCAAAAACCCAAGCAGATAGGCGATGGAAAAATATAATTAATAATTATTTTTTAAGTTATTCTCTTTAGTTTAATAGTTTTTTTTTTTGTTGGCATATACATTTTTGAGCTTCGATTTTCAGTACTTTAATCGGTCATTATCATCATCATCATAATATAGCCGGTCTTTTTCAAATTCAGACGTACATAGGTCTCTTCTAAAAGATTCCATATAGTCCTGTCTTGCGCTGTGCAGGTCTATTCATTTAATGTCGTCACTCCAATGAGATGGTGATCTTCCTCTGTGTTTCAGGTCTTCCCTTGGTCTCCATTCTCTCAGTCTCTTTGTCCGTCTATTGTCTGTTATTCTCTCCACGTGTCCTGATCAGATCACCTTCATTTCGCATTTGCAATCTGATATCACCTACAGATATACTCGTTCCTTCCTGCCTGTTACTAGACTCCGAGATTGAACGTCTTAGAGCGTTCACACTTACTTACTCTACATGGATGACAGTTATACCCTTAAGAAGAAATAATAAACACTCCATGTTGCCGAACTAAATCATCAGTTATCCCAAGTTGTGATTGCTTTCTTTTCAGATACATTTGGGCTGTATGCGTTACAATAGCAATCGTAACAACCATTTTTGTTGGTTCAATGCTCTCTGGTAAATACAGCGATCGCGCCCTAATAACAGTTATTGAAAGTTCGCAGTATCCAGTGTTCAATGTTGAGTTTCCAGCTATTGCGATCTGTATGAAACATCGCATCAACTGGGAACGTTTTCAGCTGGCACGGAGAAAATTCCTTCCACCAGATGCAAGCAATGCCACTATAGATATGTTTACTCGTTTCGTGAAGCGCATAGATTCGCTAGAGTTCCGGACATTTGATAACCTGGCCGGCCTGGAAGAAGAACCTCTGGATCTAATTGATTCGATAAGTATTACGAAATTAGCTTCATACTTGGCATTCCGTTGTGACGAAGTTCTCTTCGGAAAGTGTATGTGGGCTAAAGAGCCTTTCGATTGCTGTAAACTATTTGTACAGGAGAACACTCATATGGGAGTGTGTTTGGTATTCAATTCGATTATATCGGATGAGTCCAAACAAAAGGCGGTGAGTGCCAAACAACATTGTAGAAACCTTTGTATTTAAGTGTAGTCTTGTTCTTAGATAAGTGACAAGTTTTATCCCTACAAGAACAGCAAAAACGGTGAAGGAAGTGGATTGGTATTCACGGTTAAACGAAATATATCGAATGTTATTCCCGGCGTGAATTTCATCTCTGGAATTGAACTGATGATCAAAAAGTCCGACCAGTGGACAGAGAAGAAAACATATTTCCTTCGACCGAATACCAATAATGGGGTTATGGTGAAACCGGAGAGAACAAACACTCATGATGATTTGAGACGTTTTCCGCCATCGTTCCGAAATTGTTTATTTAAAGTTATACCGTTTCAAGTCCGCTAACGAATGTTTTTAATGGTGTCTTTGTTTGCAGCATGAACGATGGAATCGGTTTTATATTCCCGATTTAAGATATCGCCAATGGAACTGCAGATCTCAGTGTCAACAGGACTACGTTATAAGATATTGTAATTGCACGATACCGCTGTTTTTTAGTACACGAAGTTAGTTTTATTCTGAGAAAAATTTATTGCATATGCGTTGAGTTCTTGACTCCATCTTTTTGAAATCCAAAATTTAATTCCCTTTTACAGGAGTTAAAGCTCGGGAGTGTACGGCATCTGACTACAAATGCATCTACAAAAATAGAGGTGGGTAATCAAATCACATCTAAATTGTTATCAGTTTTTAAATGCTTAAATAGCTATATTTGCTAACGGTAATCCACCAAATCTGAAGAATTACATCAGCCGTAGTGAATATGGAATGATATGCCCATGTCCTGCAAGCTGTGACTCATGGCAGTACCCCGTAAGTTTGAACACGGTTCCGACTTACAAGTAAGTGTGGCTTGGGGATTCTTTTTGTAGGTGTTTTCCAGTCTTATAGTGTTTTTTTAGTGGCTCGGAAGTTAATACGACCATTCGTGCTGATATCTATTATCAGTCAGAGGTGATGATGAAATATCTAACCACACTAAAGTTCACAATGTTCGATTTAATTGGTGAGTACCCATGTTCGTAATACCTAACCAGTTTTGTCAAAGGATACTCTTTTCATAGGCTATTTTGGAGGACTTGTCACTTTGTTCCTGGGAGCATCCATCATCTCTGCTGCAGAATTCTTACATTTAACTCGATTTGAATTTATGTCTTATTTAAAGGAGAAGGCCGAGGATAAAAGGACTGCTAGAAAAGTCAAACCAAGATCAACGAATACATAAATATGAATATACTCGAACTCTTTATTAGAACGGGAATTCGCAAACTCACATTTTTAATGCAATTTAGCCGCAAATAAAAGCACTATAAACAGCAAGTTGACTTTCATATAAAAGTTTGTATGATGATTGGCGGATTAGTCTTATGTAAGTATGTAGTTAAATTTCACTACATTCTAAGTATATTTTTTTCTGAAGGGAATTTCAGATAAAATTTCATTACACTATTATTCTATACAAAATAAGCATAATCGAAGTGCAAAGATAGAACTCCGCTCTCTATAATTATTAGTTCCTATGTTGTTCCCACACTAAATGATAACGTGGCATTCAATAATGGCTATAGCAACTTATGCGTCCATTTTTGTGTGATAGTACGTACCAGTGCCGCTTTAACGTTTTGGTAGACCCTGAGGCAAATTTTTTTTTGTGGGCCTCTTAATTAAAAATAAATAATTTTACCTACATATGTAAATACATACCTATGTATTTAACAAAAAAAAAAAAAAAAAAAAAAAAAATCCGTGGTAGGAAAATATTTACCTGTTGGTCAATGCAACAATATCAACTGTTTTTATTTTTCATATTTTGTATTTGAAAGTGAGAAACAAATTATTTTAGTGATTTTAAGCAAAACATTTTGTTTTCTTATCATTTATACCACTTTTCCTAATTAAATTTTCCAACTAGACCCACATACTCAGTTAGGTTTGAGTCTGGGATGTTAAGGGGAAAATGGTATGGAAATTAGGGTTTCGACGGGTATTCTATTAAATGAGCATACTTTAAAACCTTCGTAAAGTCATACTTTATTAAAAAAAAAACAAATTGCAAAATTATGATTTAGTTAGAAAATCGCATTAATTGCCAACTGTAGTTAAAAAAAATAGGTAAAAAATAATTTTTTCGCTTTTTACATGCTGCGGTTTTTTCCAAGTATCATAAAATCTGTGAGTTTTTCAGAATACTTACTACAGATTTTTTTGTTTACAATTGTTATGTTCATAAGAAAAAAATAATACAATGGTATACGCATTTTTTGTAGAAAAGCACCACCAGTCAAAAAAATGTATGGGCAAGATTTAGGATATTGACTTAAAAATAAAATATCTGGAAAGCAAAAAAAGGTATTCAATTTATTTAAGCGCAGTTAAAAAGGGTATTTCTTCTAAAACTAAAACCCTAAAAGAAGTTTCTGTAGTAAGTATTAGCAGAGATATTTGAGTTAGTATGGGTCAAGGTACACCAAAGTAGGTGTTCTCTTTAATTCTCGATAAATGATGTCCAAATCGGAGATAGAGCCTTGCTGTAGAACGATTTTTTTCTTAGAATAAAGCCAAGAATCAGTTGCCGAAGTGTTGACGTTCAACTTGGAAATACGCTGTATAATGTAATATTTAATTATTATGAAAATATGAAGGAAAACTGTGATTTATAATTGAATAAATGATTTTATGAAATTGTTTTTTTTTAATTACAATTGTTGCATTTGTCTTATTTGGCTTATTTTAAATCTTGTTTTCGTGTGGGCTCAGTGGGCCCCCTAGAACCGTGGGCCCTGAGGCGCGTGCCTCACCTGCCTCCATATAAAAGCGGCACTGTAAGCAAATACATTTATTTAGCGGTACGATTTCAAACAGCGTTGCCAGTTGTGAGTTGTTTATGCTTTCTTCGTAAATTCTGCAAGAAAACTGCATTATTTATTCACTACAATAAAATATCAATCTATCAAAACCTGGTCCAACCCGTGTAGCTAAAACAAAAAGTCATTACACTAGACCTTAAATGTATAGTCCAATTCTTATTTTCTGCTAAGGGATTCATTTAGACAGAGGTACGTTTTCAGTAGAGATATTAGGTCTGTTTGGTAACTAGTTTTCGAAAGTTCTACGTAAACTTCATAGAATCATGACAGTTTCATGGCTTTCAATTTTTTTTTACTCTCATTTGGCTCTCAGCTTGCGATTTATTTTCTGCTATATCTTTGTCCTTGGAGTGGGCTATACAACTCTGTCAAACCAGCCATCTGACAGTTTGTGAAATGTCATAATCTTCATTGTTAGTGGAAAACAAAAAACAAATTGACAGGTTTGACCTATTTGACAGGTCCCAATTACTTGTGCACAACAAACACACCAAACAGAGCTAGTCCTAAAAATTACGAAAACTAGTGACACACCCAACAGACCTATTATGACAGATGACGCGTGAGTCGTGTCAAACTGTCATGGCATTTTTGCTCTGTTGTTTGACATTTCATCGCGGGGAAACTTAGCGTCTACAAATTATTCAGGTGTATTACAAAAATGTGAATCTGAAGTGTGTTTCGTGCGTTAAGGGGTTAGGTCACTCTAGAATTTTTGATAAATCGATTTTTTTTTTAAATTGTCCTATAAGACCTCAAAAATTATGTCCCAAAAGATTATGGTCGGGAAAAATCTCTCAGTACTCGGTGCAGGCATCGCACTTTGTACTTCTATAGCAGTTATTATATAAAATCAAAAGAAAGAAATTGGCTGATTTTAATTCAAAAATTACAGGAGCTCTTTGTCCGGCCGTTAACACTGAAAAAAACGGAAACGTCACCGGAAAAACGCTGCACAGCTGGCATTTTGAAATAAATCGCTTCAAAGAAAATTTTATATACAGTCACTGATATGTATAATAAATAGTCTTTATTGGAATCTCGATTTATTTTGTAGTATTTCTGAAAAAAAAAATTCTAAAAAAACATATTTTTTCGGCCTTTAGAGTGGCCTAACCCCTTAAAATAATGACGGAAGGCACAGCAGAAATTTCATTTGAGTGAGCTATTGTTTCAAGAAGCACGAATTTAATGTCGAGGTAAAAAAAAATATTAATTTAGTCACCACACCAGATAAACAAATTTAAGCCAAAAGAAAAATGTTTGCATTAGAACAGCACAAATGGAGATCGTGTTTCAAGCAAATGCAATGTGTTTGCGATGTTTTGCAAAGTTTGAACTTTTTACCACCATATTTGCCAAGCCATTATGAAAAGTGGTCGGTATTGTCATAAATTATGTCAGCAATAGGATGTTGCGCCATCTGGCTAATGCCAGAACTAGTGCTGGGCTCTTTTTCTTGCGTTGAAAGCTGGCCAAAGTATTTCCTTATGAGACACAAGTCCTTGCAGCTATTTCTTTCCGGAATTCAGATAGCTTCAGCAGCTTTTCCTCGCAACCTGTATAATTTGAATCCACAGGAGCAGCCATGCCAATCAAATGATAAAAATGTCTTATCATTGGGTTTCTAGTATTGACCTTCTGAAGTATGCATATGATATCGACTCATAAGACCATCCATTAGATCGACTCCATCATTAGACTCGGCTTTAAATTTCTTATATAATATTTTGACGTTTGGGTTTGTTTGTTCAAATCATTTTACAAAAACACACCAAAGTCGATACAGGCAAAAATGTGTTTATCAATAACGAAAAGTTATAGCCGGGCTTTTTTATTTAATGCCGGCTGTAATTACAGTCGGCTGGAGGCACTATTCATGAGCTAATGTCGATGCCATATGCGGTATCTTAATATTCAATTGAATCACTTCTATCTTCTTTGACATCTTTATAAAAAGGAAACTTCTTTAGGTGGCGTAACAGTTCGGGATGAATCAGATCCTGCTTATCGCAACAATTTGTGTATGCTTATTATATTATTTCACGAATGAAAGGGACCTACAGTTTCGCACCAACTCCGAATTGCAAACTGAGAAGCTCATCATGATAAATGATACTCTTTGAATGCTCGTTAGAGATTCAAAAACACTTTTTGGTGTTTACTGTGAGTGATTGATCGCGGGGCGGCATGCGTAGTAGCACTATCCACTACGCCACGGTACAAATAAAGCTTACAGTTTGGAATTCTATTGGCTCTAATTATTATTTTTAAAGCATATATTCCTCTTCCACGCAAATGTCCCAATACTTTTTTCTGCAGAGTTAATTTGACCTATACATTTATTTCATTACAAATTGGTCATCTTCAGGTGATATTTCCTCTGAAATGTAAAGTGGATCCTTGAGTTCTTCATAACTAAAATCATCTTTATCTGAATCCATTTGGACCGAATCCATAAAAGCTTATATCTCTTCATCAGACATGTATGTACTCGCATATAATTTTATGCTGATGTTACTATGATTTTTCCCCATTTCTACAAACAATTTAGAAACATAGAAATTTTTAAGCGCTTAAACGGGCGAGGCTGCCTTTGGATTTTTTCGCTCAATTAAATTTACATATTCATTTTCCACCAAATACAAATTGTATTTTATTAAATTTTTTTTTTTTTTATACCAAATGATCAATAATTTGGTTGTCTTCACTAATTGTCTCGTCACACTGAATGGACTTTTGCTGCCTTACGCAACAGCCTGCAACTTTTAGACTGGTAAAATTATGAAATTACATATTTTCCACAAAGCTGTAAATATTGATTGATGGCGAAATGTTTTTTGTTTCAAATTAAATGAAGTTTAAGTTATAGCTGCCTCAGGGCAGCCTTACCTGTTAGAGGGTTAAAGCAACTTATGATCCACATAATCGGCCCACCGAACACACAATTCGCTATACCATCAAAAAAATTTAAACGCAGTTTTTATTATTGGATAATACTCGACCAAATAGACCAAATTCAGCACATACTGAGGAGAAGAAAATATAGCGGCGCGGGGTACGATTTGCATATCACCCACATCACCGGAGCTCCAATGGACATCCTCTGAGAGGGGAATTACGATTACGATATTAACAGAGAGGAAGTAGTAGGACAGGAGATTACGAATGCTGCTCTTGAGCTACGGGCATCACAGACAACATGAACTAGCCCAACATGTTAATTTGTATACGATAATTGTTAGTTAGTCATAGTTTGGACAAGGTCAAATAAGAATCTTATGTATAAAAATAAATTGCTGGCTCCATCATTTGTTTTTTTTTGGATAATTTTTTTTATTGAATACGACGGTAACGTGTTTACGCAAGCTTTCTTGGAAACCGTAACTCGCGCGGTCCATATTTCTTGGAAAATGAAGCCGGCAGGAACGTAACTTGACTATTTGCTGCCCAAAATTGAAGGCCGTAATCTCAACGACATTTGGTTTCAACAAGATGGCACTACTTGCAACACAACCCATGATACCATGGCTTTATTACGAGAACAATTCGCTGAACAGTAAATTTCATGCTTCGGACCGGTTAATTGGCCGTCTAGATCATGTGATATCACACCTCTACAGTTTTCCCTTCGGGTCTACGTAAAGTCTAAGGTCTACATGGATAAACCGACAATGATCGAGGAATTGGAAATCGACATTCACTTGAAATGTTCGAACGCGTCGTCGAAAATTGGGACTTCCGAGTGGATCATGTAAGAAATGGTTCTTTTGAATATTAACTAATATCCCTGATACGTCCTTTTGGGATGACTTAGGAGCTATAATAGACAAGTTGATTCACTAATGGCGTAGGTGTAGGTGTAGTGGTGTAGTGGTGTAGGAGTAAGTGTTTTCTCAGACAAATTAAAACTCAATCTTTCATTCCGCCTCCCTGATCACTGTAGCGTGTTTTAAGCAGAGAATATGGCGATTTCAGAAGCACTATCCTTGGTCAAGAGGAATGTTATATCCGCTAATAATATTAGCATCTTCTCGGATAACCAGGCAGCCTTGAAATCGCTGGAATCAGTCTCATCCACTTTCAAGATCACCTCCAACTGCCGTTCATTTTTTTAGAGATGGTTAAGCTTTAATATTCACCTTTGCTGGGTGCCGGGCACAGAGACATTCCAGGGAACTGTAAAGCTGACGAGCTCACATAACTAGGAACAACAATACCTATTCTACGCGATAAGGAAAATATAGGTATCGTATGCCTTTCGCTACTTACAAGCTAATAGTTAACACAGTCAATAAGACCAATGCTAGATGGGAAAGTAGAACTACCTTCCTTGCCACCAGACAGATCTGGCCTGGACTAGATTTAAACCGCTCTAACTACCTTCTGTCCCTAAAAAGACTACATAGAAGTAGGACTATCGGTATCATTAGTGGACACTGCCTTATAGGCAGGCATGCAACTAGGCTTGGCATCATTTCAAATGACTTCTGCAGTGGTTAAATAAACGAAGAAGAGGAGGAGAGCCCAACACATCTCCCAGCTCTTTCTCGTAGTTAGGAACTACACCTAGGAGAATACTTCTTCGACGATCTTAGTGACAGCACAAAAAGAGGTGGGAAGCCTTTTTCGCTTTATACAAAGCTCCAAATGGTTCTAGTGAGTAGCGGGGTATCAAAATGGGCCTCTATAGGCCTAGGTGTAGTGGTACTCGTTACTGGCAGCTACTGCTACCTAACCTAACCTATGAAAACAAAAATTATCAAAAAAAAAAAAAAAACCCCGTTATACTGTCACTTCGCTTGAGCGTAGCAAGTATAAGTTTTTTTACTTTGTTTTCCTAATCGATTGGTATTTCAAATAAAGAAAAAAAGCTTTAAATACATCCAATGCTTTATTAATTACCCGATAATACGCACTCTTTCCTGCTAAGATTCGCGCTACGTAATAACATTTTATCATCACGATACCGAAAAGAATACTAATTAAACGTTTTAGCCATTAACTAAGACATTAGTCCGGTTAAACAGATAATTACCCTACCAAAAAGAAAAGAAAACAGTCTTTGCTCACACCTGAAGTCCTGCCATAATCTCCAAACATGAACTTTTACACACGACCAGAATACCTAATTAAATCTGAAAGGACACACGTTACTCTCACTACATTAGGCATTAGAAGACAAAAATGCGATTGTTGGCAGTCACTGTCCTTTAGTTGTTATTCCCGGCAATGACAGGGCTTGTGTCAAACCACCCAACTGCTAAGTGAATTATATTCGTTTAAGGACAATTCAGAAGGCAACAATATGCTCTAAAGTCAATTAACAAACAATTCAATGCGCGGGGAGGTTTCACTATTTCTTGGAATTTCCGCCCAAGGAAGCAAAGTACTTTGGCCTAATTCAATGCTAATAACTTCATTATACCGTTAGATTGTTTGCCCAAAACTTAAAGTACACTTAAATTCGCATGACCCGCATGCCGTCGCCGCGCCGCGTCGCAACCAATTCGTCGATTATGATAGCAATAAAGTTTAACGCCTTTAAAGGTCACCGACGACGCCGCGCCGCGCCGTCGGCGTCGCACTTCGAAAGTTCATAATACGAGTATTGTGGGCATTTTTATTCCATGAAATCCAAACCCCCTTCTCGAGAATATAATGATAAAAATGTTCAACTGGGAATCGCGCAAGGATAACAGGAATGTAATAGAATATTACAATGATTACGGGGATAATTCGTACAAATCTTTTTATGCGGCACTTTTGCACACTCGGTGTATGTCGCCCGCACCGTGGTGCTTGTGTGCGAGGATACTCGTATCTTCTGGGCTGAGGACCGCAGGCACATCATTTTCAAAGGACCTACTGTTTGGTTGCCCGTTTTTATTTTCTCGCACACCTGCTGGCGCTGGTGCTGTTGCGGAGAAAGTTTTTGCGAAGCAAAAGACAATGTGCGGCTGCGAATTGCCTTGCAAGTTTTGTTCGACGCTCCTTTCGAGGACGAGACACGGCGACGTATAATTTCCATTTTCATTTTTATGGGCGGTCCTGTCTTACGGGTGAGAAAATTACTTTATTTTCTTGGGTTTCTGGATTTTTGGGCTTTGTTTTTCCCTGCGCTCGAGTTTAATTGTGCTGTTCGCGTGTACGTAAAGTGAAAATGATGGCGCGGAATTTGTGCGAAAATTCCTCAGACCTGAAATTGTATTAGAATGTCTTATTTTATTGCTATTGTATAATTTTGTATAATAAATGTTCTACTTTCGGGGCGAATTACATTGTGTCTTAAATTTAAGTTTTTTTTTTTTTTAAAGGAAATCCCAAACGTTTTGAAATGCGAAGAAAGGTAATTTTACACACGAGCATGTCATTTAGACGGGAGAACATGATGTTGGAAGTGTGTCCTTGTAAAAATGTTGATGAGTTATGGTTTATTTTTTACGAATGAGCCAGGTGGAGGAAAGGAAGAGATTTTATAGCCTTTTTTGTGAATTTAGTCGATAGATTTAACAAGTAAGTTATGTTTAGAATTTAAGCCGTGCTCTGGTTGTCATTAACTAAAAATACATATGAACTCTTCAATTAAATTTTTATTCAATTTTAATATTAAATATACAATATTACATATATGGATCCCACGAAGCCCATAGGGCTTGTCTGCAGGAAGAAGTTGTTTACATTATTTGACTGATTGATTTTTACGTGCCTATGGTACTGAACAGTTAACACGTGATAATACAAATAATTAAACCAATGATAATTAATTAAACTTCATTAATATTCAATAAAATTGAAAGATCCTTATAAACAGAGAAAGTTTTTTTTTTTTTTTTGTTTTTTAACTCAATTACATACATTCATTTATCGATTGACTTTATGAATAAAATAGTTTTTAATTTCTTTTTTTCGTTTTGGGATATGAAAAATATTTAAAAGGTTAGTTGGCAACTCGTTTAAAATCGATGGCAATGTTGTGCCCAGCGAGTTTTTTCCATAATCGTTCTTAAATTTTTCTGTTTTATATCTGCCTTCTGCTTTTCTGCGTCTGTTGTATTGGTGGTCGATTGGGATCCTATAACAGTCATAAAACTCGTTAATCAGGGTAGATTTAAAAATATCTTTAACACTTAATTGATTGAGTTGTGTGTTTATTGGTATGCGATGGTTGTCATGGTAGTTGATCCTCTTCTTCTTTGCCAATATTTTTAATACAGAATTCTGGCTGTTTTGCAGCTCTCTGCAGTGTGTAGAGCTGCCCCATGCAGTGATACCGTGACGAATCTGTGATTCCCCGAGTAAAAGGATAAGTTAGCTTAAAAAGAGACAAATCGTTGGTAAGATATCCGATCCCGTTTGCCATGACGGGTTTTGGAGGAAAAGATTTAACCATGGACTATGCGAGCTGTATAGTGACATCGACCAGGTTGAACAAATTTGTTAAGATGGCTAGGACATGCAGAGCGAATGGACATCAACGCTGCGGCCCGCATAGTATTCGATTTCAACCCGGTTGGCCAGCGCAGCAGAGGACGATCTCTCCTAAGGTGGCACGTACAAGTGGAAACGGACCTCAACCAACTAAGGGTGCACACTGCACAACTGGAGGCAGTTAGCTAAGGACTAGGCTGACTGGTTGGTTGAGGCCTTGGTTCACCCCGGACTGTACCGCCACCTAAGTAAATAAGTAAGCAAGCAGGCTAGAATAGCTCCTGGTTTGTCCAAAGTAAGGCGTTCGCACCAATAAAGTCCACTGCACAACCGATAGAACTGCAATACACCACCATTTGCGTCATATGATGACAAGTTCCAACTGTCGAATGACGCTGTACTCGCATGTTTATGGATTGAATGCTGTTAAATAAAGCGGATGGCTCTTATTTTTTTAGTAAAATATTTTCTTCCACTCTTTATATCTCAATGAACTGAGCGTTTATCGATGAGCGTCAAATAGTTTGTATTGTATATGAAGGGGGTTATCCCTAAAGAGACAACAAGCACGTAGACCTAGCCCACGTAGCCCATTGTACTTTGGTGATTTGTTGCTGAGCTATATGTCGATCTAAATCTGCCCGTCGCTTTCGCAAAGTGAAGCAATAGGGCAAAATTGAGCTCCAGTAGATCAACGTCCCGTAAGACGTAGTTGCCTAGAGTGGGCTTTCTGATCCGAGCAAAGGCCGGAAACTCGGTAAGTAAGTGCTCAGCTGTCTCTTCTTCTTCCAGGCCCATCTCGCAAAGGCCCGAGCTTCTGATTCCAATTTTGTTCAGGTGCTCATTGAGGGGCGTGAACCCAGTGTCCTGTAAGGAGGTCATTTCTACTAAGGTGTAACAGAAACTTAGTTCTAATTCCGCTGGACGCGTCTACCAACATTTTGGCCTATCGGCATGACCTAAGCTCGTGCCAATGGTTATAGTGTTGTAGTCTCAGCAGTTCAAGAAGCTTGTTTTTAGCATAAGCTGAACTACAGCCAAGAACAGGCGGAGGACCAATAAAAGGGATCGCTGATCCAGCTCTAGCCAGAGCATCAGCTTTATCGTTTCCCGGGATATCAGAATGTCCCGGGACCCAGACCAGTGTAATCTTATTACATCGCCCAACGCTGCTGAACAGGCTTTAATAGCTGCTTGGCTATCAGAGCAGATGTAAATAGACTTGCCTTTCTATCTCTTGTTAAGTGGAATGTGCGCTGTACTAGTGATAGCATACACCTCTGTCTGAAAGACAGTTATAAATCTACCCATTGGAATAGATTGCTCAACGTGGCATTCTTCTGAGAAGACACTTGCTCCGGAGAGCTCATCCATTAAGGACCGGTCTGTATAGAAGACTATACTCTCTGATGGGAAACCAGACCAACCTCCGCTGTTCCATTCAGAGCGATCTGGAAGGAGAAATTGGAACCTTCGCCCGAAATTGTACGTCAAATAGTTTGTCAAACAGAACACAAAATTTGTCGCTTTGTTGTAGGTTAGGTACAAATAATAGTTTTCATAATTAAATGACAGCCATGACAGAAAATAACAGGTCTGTCATTTCAAATATACTTCTATAATTTCTATAGTGCTAGAAGCTTTTTAACACTGTTTATCAAGTATCTTTAACTTTGATGAATTTTCACTTTTTTCTTACTATTAATTTGTTGATTTAGAATAAAAACAAAAAGTACGTTACCAAAATGTCAGTCAGGTAGACGGCATTGCCATGCTTTAACGATTTTTGTAAATCTATATTCTGGATTGTATTTAAAGAAAAACATTAAATCCTGACCTATCTATCTATCTATTCCAAATGGCAAATTGGAAAGCACATCAAGATAAAAGGGATTCACGAATGCTTGTCGGACATTTTCTGGGATGCGTCAGTACGCTCAGTTGTCTTACCTCATTTCTTTAAATATTTTTACACATCTTTCTAAACTTCAAACTCAAATGGATCTATTGGAAGAAAATGACAGCATCACGAATTTTATACCACGCAACATAAATTTTTAAATTAACGATTACGATACTCGTATCCGGGAATGCATGTCCCGACGCATTCCATTATGTATACTTCCACTCCTGGGGCGAGCACCCTCATGACACCTCACCTCACTGAGTTCATATTTTTGTACGAGTATGTTTGCCTAATGCTTACGCTGAAACCAAGAACGACAATGGGTGTCGGTGTACATGCGAGTACACTGGAATGTAGGTGATTATTATTAAAACTGTCGTCAACATGTTTGAATAAATTATAAAACAAGCATTAATAACAAATGTCTAGCAAATTGTGCAAACTTGAGGGATGGTTTTCTTCTTCTGTCTTAGAAGAACGTTTAACGTTAAGAAGGGAAAAGTGCAAACTGAGCAACCCCACCCTCATATGTTGATAAGCTTCTATTGGAAAACTTTTCAGAGTCATAATAAACATCAAGCAGTTCCATACCTGACAAGTTGTCTTCCTTTCCTCACGCCACGAACGACGCAACGACGCGACGGTGAGGGTAAATGAAAATCAACCCCTCCTCGCCAAATGATGAGAAAACAATTTATTGTTGGCACCCTCGCCGACGACGAAAATTGCCTCAATTTGGGTTCGCTACCATACTTTTATTAGAAATCTGTGCCATCCACCTCTCCCGCCATTCCCCTTCACTTAATTTAACCAAGACCATAACTCATTTTGTGGCACAAACGCTGCCATGTTATTGGTAATAAGATTGTTAGACTGAATGAGCCAGGATACGAGTATGTGCGAGTATATTTTCAATCTGCACCTACATATTCCATTTCTGGAAAATAATCGAGAAGGATCCTTTCCCATCCCCTAGGACTTACTGTGCTTTGGCATTATTGTTATTGCTAGGGAAATTTAAACTTCGATTATGGCCACTTATGGTGGTAATTCCGCAATTGTAACCGAAAAAGAATCCTTTCGCATTTTTATGTTTGTTATTTTGTAACGAACATCCTGCGGATTCGTCGTCAGTCGTCAGCATTAATTTTATTCCTGTCTTTTTACTTGAGGAGGTGAATAAAACCAGAAGGATAAGGATGGCGCGGCGGATGTACGAACTTCGCTTTTATTTTTATTTCGTCCTTTATGAAAATATTTGAAGATGTGTAACGATGATTAATTTAAGGACTTTCCTTCTCTTCATCTTGTCTTTTATTGTGAAGGTAATTTGGTTTTATTTGAGGATTCTTCCTATTGATATCGTGACTTCGTGACCTTGACTGTGTGGTGTGCAGTCATACGTGAAGATTCAATGTCCTAGAAGTGATGGCGCGTCAACTTTCAAATCGAAACGACTTCAATCGAAATTGCATAAATGAATTGAACGATCAAATTTATGACAAATTGACGATGGAACTTGTTCGATTGATATGTGAAAAGGGAAATGACGGTATTTTTTTTTTATCGAATGACCTTATTCGATTTGGCTGATTTAATGGTGAATTTATTGAGCGGTTGCAAAAAGAAATGCAATTGATATGGGCATACAATTGTGGGCGAATTACTAAACTGTAATGTGCTCCAACGAAATAATGACAGGAAGCAGAACTCTGGAGACAGGAAATAACTATTAAAGTGTGGTTTCTACTTTGTTTTTTGAGAAGCGCTCGTAGAAGTGGAGCGCTCGTAGAAGTGGAGAGTTTATTGTGTAAAGTGGCAAGACCACTAGGGTTAGCCAACTGGTTTGTTAACAAATATATAATTTTTTTCAATTATGACCAGGGACCCAGCAGAGGTTTACATTGTGCTGCGTGCCGAGAACCTTCAGCTCTTCGCGGCAAAACTTTACAAGCTTCGATGTTATGTATGTAGCAGCTATTGCTTTTATGGCCGCATGGCTGTCAATGTAAATGTTGATATCCTCTCGTGATATTGTCATCATTGACACGATTGTCACTGCCAGAACCTCAGCTGGGAAAACACTGCTGTGATCTGGAAGTCGTATGGAGCTGCTTATTCCTACTTCTTCCGAGAAGCAACCGCTCCAATACCTATGTCCATCTTCAACCCATCGGTAAAGATGGACTTGGTATTTAATTTCTCTTCCACTGCAATCTGCTTCGAGAATCCCACGTGAAGGGTTTTTCAAACTCCAAGTATGGGACAGTGTAGTCTGAGTTGATGTCATCGTTAAGGTAATTGCCAAGTATTTTGGCGTGTCCGTATGCATTCGACCTCCAGTGTTTTGACTGGCTTAGTCTGAGGGCACTTTTTGCTGCGGTCTCCTACATATAGAGATCCAGAGGCAGGAGGTTGAGAATTGCTTCCAATCCAGCTGTTGGCGTTGTTCTCATCGCACTGGTTGTTCCAGTGCATGCTATTCTTTGAACTTTGGTCATATCATTGAGGTTGGTTATTTTGGCGGCAGAGTGCCACCAGACTAGTCCTCCGTATGTTAGTATGGGTCTCACTATCGAGCAGTACATCCAAAGCGTTATTTGCGGTCTACAGCCCCAGTTTTTCTCGAAGAATCTACTGCAGTTGCAGAAAGCAACGGATGCCTTTGCAATGCGCTAAAGTTTCACTCGGAGACGGCGTCATCTGTTATAGATCGCGAATGTTCGATCAAAAAAAATTAACTTCGGGTGGAATCGTGAATGCTTGCAATTATTTCAATCAAAAAATAAATTTTGGCCGGGGCGAAGTTCGCCGGGTCCGCTAGTTTCATAATTCATATAAAGTAGGTACATAATCCGGTTACTCCAATTTTCTATGATTTTTTTTTACAAATTTCGGGAGCTAAACTGTTCTTCTTTTGTGAACATGTACTTTTGTACTTTTTTGAGGAAGAAAACTTCAATTGTAAATCGTGCGATCTTGGTGGCCAATTGACGTCGCCAAATATTGAAATTAAAGGGTCGTTAAAGTTTTAACGCAAAAAGGCGACTGTTCCACTAGCTGTGTGGGATGTTTTGCTATCTTCTGAAAACCCAATGTTATTCAAGCTAAGCTTGTCCCATTCGGTCCATGAAAAAAACAGTTTTCATGGTGGTTTAAATCGCATTGTAAGTATCACACCGTCATCTTTTAGAACGAAGTGCACCAAAAATCTAAGGCCACACTACATGAAATGGCACTTCATGAGTCACTTGAAGATTCTCAGTACCCCAAATGTGGCAATTTTACTTATTTACGTAACCAAAAAGGTAAAAATGGGCCAGATGATTTTCTTGACCAAATCGGCATCATCCGACTCCTGCTCAACTACCCAATCTGCAAATGTTCAGCATTATTCGAGATCTCTGAGTTCTTGTATCAACTGGTGCTGGTGCAGGTCTTAATGAAATATGCCATACAGAGCTTTAAGATAGGCCAAGCTGGATACCTGGATACTATGCTTTTCTGCACCATGTCCATAGTTTCAATAGAGAAGCTCGGACGAAGTTGTGTGGTATTATACAAATCGCAAGCTGACCTACTTCGTTCAAAGACGATAACACATCGAACAGTTGAGTCATTTGGTTGATTGTTTCGAATTGATAATTTTCTCTGCACAAGTGTGATTAAACTGTTGCATTAGGCGTGTTTTTTTTCAAACCTATATAGGCTAAACATGTTTCCGCAACATGTTTTCAATGTAAAATACAACAAAACCTTAGCCTGGATAATTATCCAATCTTATTTTTGTATGGAAAGCTTTTTCGAAATCTATATAGATTTGAAAAAAAACGCGCCTATTATTGCAGTGCACTTTAAAATGATCAATCTCGTAAGACTGTAAGCAAATTTACTGACGTTCGTCAAAAAAAGGCGGGATAAGTTTAATAGGATAAAAAATGCCCCTCTGTAAAATTCATACGCACCAATCTAGCATAAATTTCATTTAATGGTATTCCTCGCCGCAAAGCTTGGCCTAAACATCAAAGCTTTAGAACAAAACATCAGTTGGAAACGGATTCCAAATAATAGTCTTCATCGACAATGCGCATTTTGGACTGAATGACTTCGTTACCAAGCAAAATAGTTACATTGGTGACGATGCCAATTTAGAACAGTTTCAGAAGCTTCTTTGCGAAAAACCAATTGTTTGATATTGATGTGATTTTTAGTCAGGCGGTGTCGTCATCCCAACCAACATCCGATGTGAGAAAATAATCTTCAATAAAGGTTTCAAGAGATGAGAACTGATTTGTTGGCCCCAAATAAATTATTATTAAATAAATAATATGCAGTTTTAGTAATACGATGCTACATTATGGTATATTTCCTATTTCGAGAAGAGGTGATGTCAACTAGTCGCCAAGAGTGAGATTTTACTCGTGCAAACTTTTTATTTCCGAATAAGTTAAGCTTTTAGTGTAAGTCAATCAACCAGATACAAATGGCGTTGCGTCGTCGAGAACTTTATTTGGCAAAACAGATTCTTGCAGTAGTTCTAACCTCACTACCTCTTTTTTATTAATTTTAAAGATCAAAATTACATATTGAACGACCTGATATACGATTGATATACAAATGACCTGAATATGTGGCTAAGGTGTTCCTCGCTGCTTATTTCGCAATACTTGGCACAACACACGATATCATCATCAAACTCCTGTGCACATTTCACTTGTTTATCTCTTAACGAAGATTGCTGTCCTATACGGTTTCAAGTGTCCGACTTTGAATTCATTGGTCCTTTCCATGACCAATTGGTAGAAAAAATCAATAGATCTTATCCGGCTCGAAGGACCAAGTATTTTATGTATATGTATAAGCTGAATCTTTTTCAGTAAATTTGTATTTCAAAAGCATCTTTCCGATTTCCTGTAATTACCTAACCTATGGTTTTCTTTGATCTGAGCCTTCCGTTCACAGTAGGCCTTACTTACTTACTTAGTTGGCGCTACAGCTCGAGGTGAACCGGGGCCTGCTTCTCGCAATAGGCCGGCAAATCAGTGTGAAGCCGCATAACCACGATTTCCATAGCAAGGCCATTCCAAAAATGTAAATAAATTTTCGAAATAGTCAACGTAAAAGAATTACAATAATTGTTGACCTACTAACGCACTATCAGTGTCCTTATCAATGTCTTTATCAAGAGTACAGTCCCTGAAAAGTATTCGGTTATCCATTCAACGAAAACAAATATTCGACTTTGTCGACGGTGGAAACACGCCATTACTCCCTCATCGTGCATTGGACTTAAATATTTTAGCATATGATTCCTTCGCTGGAAAAAAAAATCAAAAAGGACTTTGTTGGCGTAGTGACAAACTGCTAGAGTTGGCGTTATGCAGTCATAATTAGGAGTCGGCACGAAGGCGAATTTTTTTGAGAAGCTTAACATCCTTTAGTGGAGGTTGGTTGTGTGTGTCAACGGGATTTTCCTTGCGTGACCATATTCATAAATGTTTTTTTTTTTTGTTTTGCAACAACATTGCTTAGTTTGGATGGTACCGCGTTTTTCCTTTTTTTTCTACTCTCCCTCTCTCTCTCTCCCTCTCTTGCTCGAGCAGTAGATCCTTGTCACCCCATATTGCCTCACTCTGTTATCCATGTGAAATAGAGTGTAGAGGATGGCTGGGTTAATGATATTTTTATTTTAAGGAACCCCGCTGTCGTTGTTTTTGCGACAAGATATTTATTTACATAACGTTGGTAAATTATTACCTCGGATGACATTTAAGGGCTTTGGACACCTTTACCGAATTCTAGGGGCGGTAGCTGTAGAATCCAATAACGTATTATTAGAAATAAATCCTGTCACAACGATGAACTTGACAACACACGACCCGACCGGTGCGATGGAGGACAGTATACAGACTTTGTGGATGGTTTTGCTCATTAAGCTGACCCAGAAAGATGTTTTCTTATATCCTCAGATAGGATAAACAACTAACTTACGAACTGGAGATAATGATGAGACCAGACTGGAGGCTATTCGATTTGTTGGGTTGGTCTTATGTAGGTTAAGGCTGAGTGCGTTGTGGGCAAATATTTATATTAATAGCGTGGTTTATATGGAACCAAGGACATTAATTGAGTGGCCGCTTGAATGATGAATGAACCGAATGAAATTTGTTCGTGTGTAGTTGGGTTAGAGATTTACAGTCGAGATTAGTGTCAAAGCGAAATATTGAAGAAGTTGTCACATTCTTGGATTTCGCTGACAAAGTGTAGTGAGTTGTAATGACAAGATGATTAGATTATTTCGTTACATGGAAAGTTGGCCAGAGATTATAATGAGGGAAGACATGTTTTGAGTAATTGTTTTCTTTTGCGATTCAGCTATCCTAATTATGCTGAAAAGCTCGCTTTAAGAAACTTTGTGTATCTTTTGTAAATTTCATTTTACAGGAAAAAAACAATACAACATATTCTTATTGTTCTTATTGCTTAATTTTAGCAAAAAAAATATATGAAGGCAGTTGCATAGCGTAAGCCAAATTGATCGTTGCGTTTTTAAATAAATAGCAAAGCTAGCCCATAAAGTATATTATTTTATTACTTTTTGGTATCTAGTGAATTTTCAAGCTAAGCTAGAATTTTCTGTGACTTCATAAAATGAAAGAAATCTTCGCTTGTATACGCATGTATACGTCGTCTAATATAGCTTAAAATCTTGTCGTGTATTTTATTTGCCAGAATCCATTAACTTTTTTTGCTCCTGAATGCTCACCCCATACAAATTTTATTTTTTTTGCATAGGGCTATAGCGCAGACAATCAATCTATATGGTTTGTTTATCATATTTGTCTGACAAAAAATTGCACTTACTATCAATTCTGTTAACCGTACGTGAAAAAGTTTGCCAAAGATAAAAGTTTAACAAAAAAAAAGTTTTTTATGAAGTAATAGTTTTGAAAAAATGCATTTTAAGTAAAAAATTGGAACAACAATTTTTCATAATTTTGAGTTTAAGGAGCAATAACTTTTTTGTGGCTGGATGAAATTACACAAAGTCTTCAACATATTTTATGCGCTACTGATTACCTCTCCAAAATGTACAAAATTTATTTTGTAGCTACAAAAGTTCAGGAGTTATATCATTTAAAGTGGTTATACCACCAAATTGGAGGTGTCCCACTTCGACGGTCTATAACTTTGAGGGGGGTGAAATAGATCTCGCTAGACGATTTTTTGTTCGCCCGAACTTCAAAATTATGTATTTGTTTCGTCAGATCCAAAGTGAACTTGGATTCGTCGGTCCACATAACATTTTTCCTCCAGTTGGGTTCTTTATTTACATGATCTCTGGCAAACTGTTGCCGACATGAAAGATTACGCCTTAACATCAACGGTTTCTGTTTAGCGATTCGTCCAAAAATATTTTTACGAATTTTACTTTGGCCCAACTCTGTTTTTTGGCAGTGTTGGACAACAGTATTCATCACTTTTTTAATTGAACACTCCAATTTGCGCGCTATTCTTAATTAAAAAGCCTTTTACTCTTCAAGCCAAGCACGCACGTTCCCTGGAGCCCTCGGTTGAACGTTACCCGCGATATATTCTACACTTTTGTGTACGAAATTTAATAAGTTGTTAAACTAACTTAAGGAACAATATCTCGATGTGCCAAAAAGTACCAAAATCATAATAATGTTGGTTAAATGAAATATGTGTGCTATTTAAATTGTCTAGACTAAGTAAACCATCTTTCACAAAATGACGCTTATTTTGTTATGGTAGAGAAATTAAAAGTGAAAAATATGCTGATGCTTTACAGTGCAGTCCCGACAAAAAAGTGCCACAGTTTAATTGCTTATTCAAAACAAGTTATGTAAACTAAAGTGTCTTGAAGGCATTTTCTAAAAACTGTGCTATTTATTTTTTCGCCACCGTATGTACAGTAGCGAGCACGAAAAGTGGAACACCCATTTTTACAGAATAATCCTTAATAACTTTTAGGTAGCAGTTTTATTTAAAGAACATTCATCGTTTTTGTGTATATAAGCGTGCTACAGTTCAGAGTCATTTTTGTTGTTGAAGTTGTCAGCGTTGGTGTAAAAATTAATAGTTGTAAAAAAATGCCAAACTACGAGTAATTGAAAGTGTGCCAAAAAAAAAAGTGGCAGAGTAGACCATTACCAAAATAAGTAAAGAGGTTGCTTGCAGCAAGTCGACTGTTAGGAGATTATTTAATAAAAAAAACTTAGAAGCACAGTTGAACGGCAAAAAGGAGGAGAAGGGATTCGTAAGACATCTATCGCGTATGATCGAGTTTTGTACTGGATGTCATTGAGGAACCGTTTCCAAACAGCTGTACAAATAAGAGCAAAGTTTGTGGAGTTAAGTGCAAATGAAATTATTGTGCATACAGTGCGTCGAAGATACAGAGAATTTGACCTATTGCCTCGTCGCCCTGCAAAAAAAAAAAAACCGATGCTGACACCTAAAATGGTGAAATCTCGGTCAAATTGGGCAACAAAATATGAAAAGTGGACAGAAATCGGTTGGAGACAAGTCATATGCTCCGATGAGAGCAAAATTAACATTTATGGATCAGATGGAATTTAGTACGTGCACCGAAGAGCTGGAGAGCGCTTAAGTAAAATTGCCTTGAGAGAACAGTGAAACATCCAGCGTTCCAAATGATATGTGAATGTTTTTCCTACTATGGAGTTGGAGATTTATGCTTCATTAACCTTTAAGTAGGTAGGTAAGTAATAGTAACGTAAGTAGGTAGGTGAGGTGCTGTAAGCACCCCATCATACTTTCACTTTATTACGCTTATCTTTCCTCTGGTAAGTGGTTCTATGGTGGAATTGTCATTATAATATCGTTCTGGCATAGAACAATGTTAAAAGAATTAACTTTAAGACACCTTTATAGAGTTTTAAGTTGTCCTTTCCAAAATAGTGCTTTCCGTATTAATTTTTGAAACAATTTTTTGTTTTAACAAATTCGCCATCATCCGTATAATTAAGTCCGGCTCTTCACTTGAATCTTCACTTATACATATGTATATATATAATTTCAAGTGACATTTTCAAATTACCTATACAAATTCACCCATTAAAAAAATATACACAACTGGGTAGGTGGGGTGCTGACAGCACCCTTGCAGCTTGAAGAGTATGTGACGGCTTACTTGTGTAACCAAACTTTATTAAAACCATGTGAAGCTGTATAATAGAAAATAACAAGAAGGTACTGTACCGACAACGGGTGTTATCAGTCGCAAAGTATAATATTTTTGAAAAATAAGGGCTTGGGGGTGTTGTCAGAACACCACCTACCCAGTTAAAGGTTAAAGGAACTGTAAGCTCTGAAGTTTTTTAATCAATCACTTCTATCGTTAATTGAAAAGCATTTCTCAGAGGCCATCGATGTGATTTTTCAGGACGGCTGTGCTCCGTGCCATCGTTCCAAAATGGTAAGTTATTTTCTTTTTTTCTTATTTCTATTCTAATCCCTTAGTAATTCTACGCAACAAAAAAAAAAAAAATTATAAAATTATTTTTCTTCGCAGATTAAAGAATTTATGATCGATAAGGAAATTTCCACACTCGACTGGCCAGGTAATTCACCGGACCTCAACCCCATCGAAAATCTCTGCCACATTGAAAATAAAGAGCAAAATGTCTACCTCGATTAAAATGCCCAATGAAGTGATTGGAGAAGTTTGGGATAAGGAAATATCCCCGGAACATCTTCAAATTTAGTGGATTCAATGTATAGGCGAATTAAGGAGGTCATACAAAATAAAGGAGGCACTACAAAGTATTAATGTGTCACTAAATTTTATAAATGCAGGAATGCTCTTGCTTTGGAATTCCAAAATGTAC
Organism: Brachyopa scutellaris; assembly: GCA_949775065.1. Taxonomy (NCBI): domain Eukaryota; kingdom Metazoa; phylum Arthropoda; class Insecta; order Diptera; family Syrphidae; genus Brachyopa; species Brachyopa scutellaris. Next base: position 123,253,770 of record OX459114.1, on the reverse strand, counting down.
AAGTTGTATGACCGTAAACAATAAATACATATTTAAAAGGCTTGCCACCTACTGCAAGAAAATATATGGTTTTTTTTTTCAGCACTTTCTTGGCAATTGTACCAGTAGCAAATGATTCTATATCTTGCCTTATTGTCTACAAGTTGATAAACAATTAATAGAAAACATTTATTATTTTTTTTGGTTTTATCTTCTTCTTCTATCTTCTATATATATAAAAATCAATTGCTGTGCGTTAGTCTCGCTAAAACTCGAGAACGGCTCGACCGATTTGGATGATTCTTTTTTTGTTTTGTTTAACTTGATTTAGGGATGGTTTATGAGGAAAGAAAATTCAGAAAAACTCCAAGAAAAAGCCGGAATCGTCAAAAACTTAAATTTGGGTTTTGTATGTGAACTTTGAACTATCTTTTAGTTTTGTTTTTATGCATAGTATCTACGTTGAAATAAAAGTCATTTAAAATTAAAAAAAAATGTAATCACAATTTTGATTAGCTGTTCTATTATTATTTGTTAACAATATCTATCTGTCTGTCTATCTGTCTATTTATCTGTTTGTCTATATATCTGTCTATCTGTCCGTCTGTCTGTCAATCTGTCTATCTGTCTGCCTGTCTATCTATCTATCTATCTGTCTGTATGTCTGTCCGTCTATCTATCTATCTGTCTGTCTGTCCATCTGTCCATCTGTCTATCTGTCTGTCTATCTATCTATCTGTCTGTCTGTCTGTCTGTCCATCTGTCTATCTGTCTATCTGTCTGTCTATCTATCTATCTGTCTGTCTGTCTGTCTGTTTGTGTGTATGTCTGTCTGTACATATGTCTATCTGTCTGTCTGCCTGTCTCTGTCTACCTATCTATCTGTCTATCTGACTTTGTGTATGTCGGTATGCCTGTCTATCTTTCTGACTGTCTATCAATCTGTCTGTCTATCAATCTGTCTGTCATTAATTGACCAAAATTATTCATATTCACATTTCATCTGAAATAACCAAATTTTGTATGACAGTTGCCAAAACCACCAGTTGCTGAGTAATCGCACTGATGCTGTGTTGTATTCTATATGCATTAAGAAAAACGTACTCTAAAAATTTTACCAAAATCGGTTGGGTAGTTCTCGAGTCTTTAAAAGACAAACAAACATACATAAATTCATTTTTATATATTAGATTTAAAGCCATTAACCCATTTTAGCTTAACGTTACATAAATGTAACACTGGGTCACCTTATTTGTTTAAAACAATTACTATTTGTTTTTCATCGACTTCTGAGTTTAAAGTTTATGCAATGTAAAGTATAAAGGAATCTAAAGAGAATAACACGCAAATACTGCATTTTGGTTGTGATTTTTTTGACAATAGAAGATTTTTTACATATTTGAATTTGAGTTGATAACAAAATGGGGATGAGCGGAAGGTAGGCATTTGTTTATTAATTATTTTAGTGAACTCACTATATATTGTAAGAAAAGATATGAATGTTGTGTTATTGTATCATATGTATAGAAGCAAATACCTGAAACAAAATATTTTTTGGAAATCCGTTTGCCTGATCGCTCAGGTTTTTGGGTGCTGTTACATATATGTAACGTTAGGTTAGGTTAGGTTAGTGGGTTGACGCCGAGGGATGCCCATCTGGCGCCACACTTAGATCAATACAGATCCATTGTGATGCCCATAAGTGTTGTTTCCTTATTCGTTTGGATGACGGCGATTAAGGATTGTCAAACCAACCCGTAGCTTTAATAAAGCTGCAGATGTCCTTTACCGGGAATCCGGAGAGTTCTTCTATGTCCTGGAAGAAATGTCTACCCAGAGTTTTATGCCTTATGTGGTAGAGACCTGGGCAATGACAGAGGAAGTGGGGTGTATCCTCGTGGACTTCCTCGTCACCGCATCCTCTACAGAGATCACTAACATTAAGACCTAGTTTGCTGGCATGGTGCCGAAGCATATTGTGCCCGGTTATTATGACTACCAGCTTGGACAGAGAGTTTCTGTCCTTCATTAATATCTTATCCGTTTTGTTTTTGTCGTAAATTGGCCACATCTTTCTTGTGTTTATACAAGAGTTGAGGGTTTTCCACCTGTCGTTTGCTCTGATAAGCGTTCTACTCTCTATTTTTTGCTTGATGGCGCATAGTGAGATGTGAATTGAAGGGTCGGCTTGGTCTATGCCTAAAGCCGATCCCGCCCTAGCAAGTGCATCAGCTTTTTCATTACCCGGTACACCATGGTGTCCAGGAACCCAGCATAGTTTTACTTTGTGCTGTGCGCCAAGAACCCGTAGCTCTTCGCGACAGCAACGTACAAGCTTCGATTTTATTTCAGTGGCAGAAATTGCTTTTATTGCCGCTTGGCTGTCAATGAAAAATGTGATATCGTCTCGCGGTATCACCTTCAATGCGGTTTCACGAGCGGCTATTGTTACTGCCAGAACCTCCGCTTGGAAAACACTGCCAAAGTTTGGAAGTCTGATTGATATGGATAATTTGAGCGTCTCCGAAAAGATACCCGCTCCTACCCCTATATCCATTTTAGAGCCATCCGTGTAGACGGAGATGGTTTTATCTTTGAGCACCTGATCTGCTTTCCATTCTTCTCTACTAGGAAAATAACAGGAGAATGGTTTATCAAAGTCTAGATAAGGCATCAGGTAATCTGTGTTTTCTACTTTACTCATGTATTTATTTAAAATCTGCGCATGGCCTGTTTGGTCGGATTTCCAACTTTGAGACTGTGATAGTCTCAGGGCACTTTTTGCTGCGGACTCCTGCACGAATAGGTCTAAGGGAAGAAGATACAGAATGGTTTCTAGTCCCGCTGTTGGTGAGGTGCGTATCGCTCCTGTTGAACCAATGCAGGCCATTCTTTGTACTTTCGTCATTAACTTTAGATTCGTGGTCTTACAGGCGGCATGCCACCAGACCAAACTACCATAGGTAAGAATGGGTCTAACCACCGCTGTATATAGCCAGAGGATAATTTTAGGGTTGGGTCCCCAGGTTTTCCCAAATATTCTGTTGCAAGTATAAAAGGCTATTTGCGCCTTTCTTGCCCGTTCTTTAACATTAAGTCCCCAGTTTAGTTTTCTGTCTAGCACTAGCCCTAGGTATCTGGCACTGTCAGAGATCTTAAGGGTAGTTCCCTCAATAGATGGGAGTTTAAATTGCGGAGTAGATCTCTTATTGGTGAACAGTACCAGTTCAGTTTTCTGTGGATTGACCGCAAGTCCACAGTGTTTGGTCCAGTTGTTTAGTGCTTTCAAAGCCCCTTCAAGTTGCTCACTGATGGTTGGGAGGAATTTTCCTGTTGCTAGTAGCACCACATCATCGGCGTATGCAACAGCCTTAACTCCGCTGTATCTAAGTTTAACTAAGATGTCGTTCATTACCAATACCCAGAGTAGTGGGGAGAGAACCCCCCCCTGCGGTGTACCTCTTGAGGCGATAGCCTTAATTTGTACATCGCCCAGCTCTGAGTTTATGTATCGGTTTTTAAGCATGGATCTAATCCAGTGAATAAGTGTTTCGTCTACCTTTAGTTTTCTTAATGCCCCACACACTGCTTCCGTTTTGACATTGTTGAAGGCTCCTTCAATGTCTAGGAAAGCAGCAAGTGTGAATTCTTTAACTCTGAGTGACTTCTCAATTGTACCAACAACGCTGTGAAGCGCTGTTTCAACGCTTTTTCCTTTCGTATAAGCATGTTGTGCCGGAGATATGTCTCTGGTACTCAACCTGCTACGAATATGAATCTCAATGAGTCTTTCGAGGGTTTTAAGTACGAAAGAGGACAGACTGATAGGTCTAAAGTCCTTAGCATTTGTATGGCTTGGCTTACCGGCCTTGGGGATAAAAACCACCTTGACCTCGCGCCATATTCTAGGTACGTATCCGTACTTAAGGCTGCTTATGAAGAGATTCAATAAGATGTTCGATATACTGTGCACGGATTTTTGAAGCATCATTGGAAAGATGCCGTCGATACCCGGCGATTTATAGGGTGAGAAGGAGCTTATTGCCCATTGAATTCTCTCAACCGTGATTATTTCTTGAGGTACGGTCATAACCGTACCATTTTCTGCGTTCTGAGCGGATGCGCAATCGAAGACTGTACAGCCCGGAAAGTGAGTACTCATCAGAAGCTGTATCGTGTCTGCACATGATTCTGTCCAACCGCCATTAGAATTCTTTAAGGAACCAAATATGGTTGGGTCCTTAGAGAGAACTTTACGTAGTCTGGCTGATTCTGTTGTGCTTTCTATATCACTACAGAAGGATTGCCATGAACAGCGTTTGGCCCTTTGTGTTTCAGCTTTAAATTTTCTTTGACTGGATTTGTAATTTGCCCAGTCACAGTCCAGATTTGTTCTTCTAGCAGCATTGAAAAGTCTGCGAGTTTCTTTTCTAATACCTGATAGCTCCTTAGACCACCACGGAGGTGTCTTTCTATTTTTCATTGTCTTAAGGGGACATGCTGATTTATAGGAATCGCCAAGAATGTCAGACAATTCAGTGGCTACCCTATCTATGTCTGCGGGGCAGTGTATGCTATCGTGCGGTAGAACTGCAGCCGAGACCCTTGTTTTTTCACAAAAGAGATCCCAGTTAGTGTTTCTGGGGTTCCTATATTGTTTTAGAGGTTCTTTGTTGGTTTCTATGAGGAATTCTATCAGTTTGTGGTCGGAGAACGTTTCGTCCTTCGATACCTTCCACTGTTTAATTTCAAGGGTGGTAGAGTTACCGGCAAGAGTGATATCTAAGACCTCCTGCCTATTCCTAATCACAAAAGTTGGTTCATTACCCCTATTCGCCACAACTAGGTTGTTAGAGATAATAAACTCAAAAAGTAACTCACCCCGTAAGTTTGCGTCCGTACTACCCCAGTGCGTGTGATGAGCATTGGCATCGCAGCCCATCACAATGTCCCATCTCTCTTGTTTAGCTTTTTGCACGAGTGAGTGGGTTAGATTTGGAGGTGGTCCAGTGGTTGCATTATATGGCATGTAGATGGCTGAAAATATAAGTGGGGGAAGCCCTCTACGCTCATATTTGACGACTGTCTGGTCTGTATCACTGTAAGTGGATAGTAGAAGAAGGTTAATATTTTTCCTAGCTACTATACAGGTTCTATTTCTACAATCTGTCTTTACCTGTGTGGTGGTGTAAAGTACCAAATCTCTCGAATGCAGCCCTCTTATTTTGCCACCTGTTACCCAGGGTTCCTGTATGAGGGCGATGTCTATTTGTCTATCCCCCATGAGGTAGACAAGGTTGGCGCTTGCAGCCTTACTGTGGTGCAGGTTTATTTGCACTATCTTCAGCATGCTTTATTTGACCAGCCTCTCTTCTTGTGTCACCAACTGCCGACACTCCAATTGGTCGTATCTTACATCGCGTAATCCCGACGCGGACCTTGAAGTTAATGGCGCGCAGTAGTGGCATCGACCTGTGGCTGAGCATAACCACAATCTCTGTACCTGCATTCGTGTGCTCGCCCATCTCTACAACTTCCCAATCAGAGCTAAAAAGCTCAGTATTGAGGTGTTGGAGATTTCTTTCGATCCTTTCTCTCGGGATGTAGGGGCCAGGTATCAATAATCGTCCTTTTGGTCGCGCTAAGCGAGTGAGCTCCCCTCGTTCAATAGTACGAAGGTTCGCGTTTAGCCATGGAGCTTCTGTTCTTTGGACAAATTCTTTAAGCCATGTGAAGGTAAATTCATCTTCACAGGTCATAACCTTGAAACCTCTAACGGTAGTCAGCTGACCGAAATGTGGGATATGTCCCAACCCTTTCAGTATAGCGTCATTCACGCCATCGAGGATTCTTATTTCTAAGAGCCTCCACTGATCTGAAGTCAGTTTCCGCTCTGGGTTGCCGTAGTCGACGATGGCAACTTGACGTCCAGTACTTATAACTTGAGGCGTCGTCTTGGCTTTTTTGTTTGTTTCTGTCGTGGTCGGTGAAATAGAGTCGTCTGGGTTGTTTCTGAGCCTCTTGGAGCAGCTTGCAACCGTCTCGGGTCGGGAGTTGGGATCCACACCCAAGACGTCCACAGCAGCCTTAAGTCTGCCCGAGACTGAGGTGGAGAGCAGGGGGCTTTCCTTCCTCGTCTCGGACAGTCTTCTAGCAATTTTCCAAGAGTTTCGTGTTTGTTTCGTATTGTCTTTGTTATGTGTTGTAACCGTTTCGTCAATGTTTGTTTTGCCTTGTGCCTTGAGTTTTTCTCTGGCTCTATCCAGAGCTTCCTTTTCCCTTGCCGTGTAGGTTTCGGGTTGTCTTTTGTTGAGTCGTCGGATCAGTCTAATTGCATTGCGTTTTTGTCGTCGTGCAATCGTGCTAGGAGCGAGCACCTTCTTAACCTTGGTCCCCTCAGCTGCACTGAGAGCTTTGCGAGAGCCCGTATCATGCTGCTTCAGGTTCCTTGGTAAGGTGATAACCGTAGTCGTACTGTCCATCGTACCGTTGAGGCTACATTCACCTAGTCGACGAGAGACATCTGCATCCTTCCCACAAGATGAGCTATGGCTCGAGATGTTGGTCAGATCCAGATACCCCTTATCAACTTCCCGCGAAACCTCCTCCCCCCGCGCAAGGTCAAGATCAGCATTAGGCTTAATACGAGAACAAGACGCTGAGTTTGGTGATACCCCGGTCGGCTCCTGCAACCTTCCTGTAGAGTCACCTACATTTTTAAGAGAGGCGGATGCGACCACCCCACTCCTCGACTGGCTATGGCTTGTCAGAGGAGCGGGTGGTCCCATCATCCTCTTCTCGCCCGTGCCCACAGCACGATCTGCACCCACCAGAGTACTAGCAGTTGGCTTGTTCTCCGGCGAGGGCAAATCCTGTAGGTAGGCCCGCGCGTTGTGTAGGCGTTGTCTTTCTCTGTCTGTCAGTTCGTCCCATGTTTTGGTCCCTAGTCTCCTGACGGTCAACCTGCAGTTTGCAATTTTACTGCGTCTAGATGTAGTTGACAATCTTGAGAGGGTGGAACTAGCAACAGAGCAACTGTCGCTAACATCGAAAGTTATGATCTCGGTGTCAGCAACACTCGCCATGCTTCCAGTATCCGAGACTCCCAGATTGGCGAAGGGGTCGAGAAGCAAATTCTCATCTTCGTCTGTAAGAGTCTTGTCGTGGATTGCTGTAGGGTGATCGGTTTTTTTGAAGAAACCAGTGCCCGAATCTAACACTGTCGTTTCTGTGTCTACCTGTAATGTCCTTCCACTGAGACCAAGGTTGACCATCTCAGTTGTAACAGCTAATGGTGATTGGGCCTGCACATCCTTAGCCCAGGCCGCTGGCGAACCAACGGGGGGATTTCCAGTTAACTGGTTACCCCATGCAGAGTTTAAATCTTGCGGTTTTTCACTCATCATGATTGCTGTGGGTTGGTTCGCGACAGGACTTTTACCGAAGCTATGGTCCTGTTAACCGCAGAAGATAACCGCGGCGTACCCCTATCCACCACCTGGGGACGCGCCCGATTGGCACCCAACCGTTCGGGAATATATGTAACGTTAGTCCGCATATAACATAACATAATTTGTGACGGAAAATACATTTATGTATCATTATTCCGTATGCAGCAGGCTTTGTATCTGATTACTTTTTGCATTATTCGGCTTGGTAGGATAAAACAAAGAGGTTACAACGGAACCGGAACCATCCGAGAAAATCGCATTCCGGCTTATTGTCATTTAAGAAATAAAAAGGAATTGCACTGCAACGGTTTGATTGAAGAATGCAAAGCATGGTACAATTGCATTGTTATTCTGCTGAAATGGGTTGACAGTTCCATTGTGAGTGTTGCGTCTATACTTTTTGGGAAAAATCCAGTTACAAAAGTGTCCAAATATTTCTGGAAAGAGCATAAGCTTTGGATCTTCCACGACCCTATGCATACATGCATGATATAATGCAAACATGGGTGGCACGGACCGTATGGACCAAAATGTAAACAATTACCGAATAGGTGTTAAAGAGAAGAATTGGTGGTCGTCCATTTTAACTTGGCTTTGACTGATAGATGTTTCAAATCAAAACGCTTGGTTACTCCACAAAAAAGCTGACTCCAATTTACCCGGACTTCAGTTCAAGCATTCGATAGCACGGTTTTATTGTCGGACTCTTGGTGACCCGAAACCTCCTGATGATTTTCGTAGACATAAAATGAAAACCGAAAATGCTAATGCTCGCTACGATCAAGTGGACCATTTGCTTATAAAGATCCCCAATAAAAAAAGATGACGATGTGCAGGTTCGCTATGCAGATCACACTGCACTACAAAGTGTTCTAAGTGCGATGTAGGCCTATGTGTAGCTTGCTTCCAGAAAAATCATTACATATCTTTAAATTTATGAAATAAATAAAATTAATACTGAAATAAAATGCACCGTTGTGTAGTGATAAGTGCGCTGGACTACTACGCAATGCTGTCCGCGCCCAACACCTAAAAGTTTTCTTTCACGGTGCCAACTCTTTCGAATGTCTGACAAGCATTCAAAGAGTATCATTTGTCATGATGAGCTTCTCAACTCGCCGTTCGGAGTCGGCAAAAAATTGTAGGTCCCTTACATTCGTGCAAAAATATAACACGCACACAAAAATGGTTGCGAGAAGCAGGCCCAGGTTCACCCCGAGCTGAAGCGCCAACTAAAGTAAAGTAATACTGATTTGCTTGCAAGTATACAGTGTTATTATTTATACGATGTCTGTGGTATCAGGACTAAGATTACATATATGTAACGGCCTAGTGTGACCAAACCTTCTTAAAAAAATAAAAAATAAAAAAAATCTGATCTAGGTTTTTGCACACACTACAAGCCGCGCCTTAAAATTTCAGGCTTGTATCGAACATTATTAATGGGTTAAATTAACGTGTTTCATTTTGTAACCAAACGAAACTCAAACCATGACAGTGCCAGCCAATATTGCCGATCTCAATGAATTGGAGTTGGAGCGTTGATTGAGATTCATAAGCGCTTATGAAGTATTACAGTCAAATTAATTTTAGGTGATACGAATTCACCGGATCATCAATAGTTTAGTACTTAAATAAAAATATATTCTGCATACAATTATTTTGTGAAAGCGGAAGTATGCTTCTGTACATTATTTTACTCCGGGAAAGGGTTAAACAACGTCTGGGAGTTGAAATTAAAAATTAAAATATCGGACTTGGTACGCGTTATTTCTTCACAAAATTACATTGCAAGAGCAACATTTTACCTAAGAAGGTAAAAAACGACTGTTTTAGTACACGGACGAAGCCGGGCGGGACAGCTAGTTCATTGATAAAAAAATGAAAAAAAAAAGATGTTGTTTTTTGTTCGTGTTGCACTTTCCATGCTCGCTACTGTATATGTATATAATATGTATCATGTAGGTACATACATATTATGTTTCACTATTCCTAATGTCACTCAATCATATGCCAAAGACTGTCATTTCCATTAGACTTATTAAATTTTTAAAATCCATTTCAATAAAAATTAAATTTTACTCCCAGTGAAGACTTCAACCTCGATTGCAGAAATAAATTTAGATTACAATGTCCCCCCCCCCCCCCCCCCTTCTCCCCTTCAATTCCGAGTAGAATTATGACATTGCTATTCAGCTTGCAGAGATGCATTATCATGTGCCTACGCATTAATTGCCTGGTTGGATTCTATTTCCACAAAGGTCAGCCCGTTGAACTTGAAAGAAATTCACCACACAACGTCGTGCATCGCATCAAATAGCTGAATTCATTGCGAGTGAAAGCTTTCACCTCTGTTTACAAGTAAAAACAGACTCCCCCCTGGAAGGACACCGTTTTTTGGTCATGCGCATTAAATGCTATTGGAAGTGGTATCTCCCCTGTGTCCTTCTATCGGTGGCTTTAGCTTTCCCAATCAAAGAATTGTTTTGGCGGCAGTCTTCTCCGGCAGCTGATCGCCACTGAGATTCTGTTTCTTCATTCCTCCTTGACTCAATGGCCAAACGATGGAAGAACCGTTCTTTCAGCTATCGCGCGTATACTGAGCGTGCAGAGTCCAGTGGATAGTGGTATTCAGTTCAGCACCAGACGCGAAACTCTTTAGTCATAAGGTTCAAAGTTGAGAAAGAAAATCGCGTTGACTGTGACCGGAGAAGAAACAACGGATCCAGTGTTTGTGATTTTTTTTTATTAAACTTGTTTTTTTTATTATTGGATTAAATATTAGTTTATAAGAAATTTAATTAAAAAAAAGTGTTATTTTTTTTTTTTTAATATTCCACGCCATCTACAATCAAACATCACAACGAGAATAATCGGATATTAGCGTTGCATTAAAAAAAAATGTTAACAGTGTGAGTGCATGAATAGCCTTTGCGGTCCTTTCAAGTCTAAAAGGATATAGATACGTGGAATGGGGATTGGTGAAAAGGAATCCGTTTAAGCTCGACTTAAGTGCAAGTGCGGTCTTTATTGTGGTTAAAAAACAAATCCTTATATGTCATATCCTCCTCCTGTGCCCCCTCCGCCCCGAATATACATGAATCAAAGTGCTGTTTAAATGTTATTTTAAGTTTAATTACTTGCGATTAAAGGAAACACAGTGCTTGGTGGTATTATACTCGTATGTAAATTTTAAACACGTCCTTGTCTTCCAAAAAAAAAAAAAAACACACATCACTCCGTTTTTCGTGCACCACATAAAAACTGAAATTCATTCATCCATCGTGTAGGCTACACTCTGTCTGTGGCGTTGCGTTGCATATCCTTGAACTTGGAATTGAAACAGTTTTGGCACAAGCCCCACGAACGTAAGTCTAACACTCTATTTTAGGTTTTAAGCGAAATTCAATACGTATATGTATATGCATACAAACATGTTATGTGTTCGGCTGTTGTTGTCGAATCCTTTGTACTCGTATACGTATTTTTGTCAAAACATTTACACTTAAAAAGGATATGATCTTTATTTGCCTTTATTCCTGGAGCAACAGAGGAGAGAAAATAAATTGCTTGCTTGGTTTTATGATATCATCATATTTCCGTTTTACGATGGAGATTGGCAGCGGGGCAGTAATAAATCCTTAGAGTCCTGCGCCCGCTGCGTGGGTAGGACATTTGAGGTTTGTGTTTATTTTTGGTTTATTTCCTAAGAAGCCTTCTGGATGATGCTCCTTTGCGGGTAAACATCTTTGATGGTACGATTAAACCGACTCGAGCAGAGAATTGTTTGACCTTTCTTTTTTTATTTGACATGAGATTATTGGAGGCGCAATGCTTTCTGATGAAGAACGTCTTTTTGCGTGGACATTGCGCGCCGTTTTGACGTTTATGGATCTGCCCAATGATTTATTGACGCATCCATATTTTCCACTTCAATACGAATTTTGTGGATCGTAAAGCATTACAATTTTCGAAACTCAATTATGTACGAGTACTTGATTAGGAATCTTTTTGGTGTTTGGGGCAGAAAGTCAATATTTGCGGAAGATATAAATGACGTTACTTTTTGACATGTTATAAATGGGTCGTCAGCCACCTGGGTGAAATATACAGGTAATCAAATTGGCGTATTTTGTTCCATCAAAGAAAGGTCATATTTTACGTTTTTCAGGTTAAGGTGGAAAACAAGATGGTTACAAATTTACAAAGGTTTACGACAATTTCATAAAATTCATAAAATTAAATGTGTACTTTTGTTTAATTGACTTCTGGGGGAGAAAAGAGTTTCGCCATGTTTTGTTTTCTTGTTGACAACCAAGAATTTTTGAATTTTGCTGCTAATTTACGCATAAATGCGATCAACAAAAGGCAAAACTTGACATTTTTGTTGAAGTTTTTTAAGGTTTGCCTGGACACTGGAATGCATACGGATAGTCGAACACTTACTATAAAACAACTACAAATACAAATACAAATTTCCAAAGCAGGTATGAGGAATCATCGATCTTTCTATCTTTAAGAACAAAAACAAGAGTACGTTTTAATTGTTTAGAAAATCATATTAATGGATTTGGACGTTCTAACGAAATTTTTTTGCTAGATTTTGGACACCATTGTCCAAATCAATAACCTTGGGAATGTGATAGTGTCATGCGTCAAGTGCAGTTACCCATATTTACGGTGACCATTCGTCTTCTTTTTTTTTTTTTTTTTATAAACTACACACGCTAAGGAGTATATGAATACTCTTATAATGTTTACACACAGAGCGAGCACATGAAGAACAGACAGATCGACGTAGTGATAGGAAACTCAGATGTTAGGTTTCAACTAACTCTATGGGTGGTGCCCAAGATAATTGGAGAGTTGTGTATCAAAGAAAGTTATGCCATTGCTTATGATTCACAGAAGTTTTTTCCAGATGTTTCCTATTATTAGTTTGTGCGATCAATTTCTTCAGCCATGCCACCACCATCCTACTGGCAGTGTTATGCCTTCGCAGTAGGTTTTTGATATTAGCTTCTGAAACTGATCAACTTATTTTTATTTCCTGATTTGAACCATGAACCTTCAGCGTCACAAGTGACTATGACTACCACTACGCCACGACCACCTACATCTTTTAGAGATGACAGTCCTCTTTTTCGCTTCTACGTTCTCTTTGATTTTTTTCTAAAGAGGATAGTATATTGTCCTCTTTTTGCTAAAATATCCTTCAAATGTCCTCTTTTTCTCCTAAAGATAATTTTTTACGATGAAAAATATGTCAAGTTGTACAGTAAATGACGCTTATAAGAAACACGCTTATAAGAAAAACACGTTATATAGAAACTTGAACAAAGGCACCGTGTACGAGCATATTTACACCAATATAAAAAAACATACCTTATAAGAGACACGCTTATAAGAAAAACACTGATATAATGAATTTTTGAACAACACCGATTTTCAGTTTTCCTCTGAAAGATGATGTGTATAAGAAACTTTTGTATGACATAAAAAAAGTAATTATTAAGCCAGCCAGTCATACTTTCAGAGTCGGCCAAAATTATAAAATAAGGAAGAATTGTAAATTTGTTTTTAAATTGTCTCAATGAAGTTGAATTGAATTAAATGTGAACAAACACGCCCATTTTTGAACTCTCAATGAAAAGTCATAAATCTCAGTTCAGTTGTTTTTGTGGTCATTTGTGAAATTGAAATAAAGAATTGCTTATGCTTCAGACCTCTCAGCACCTGACGATTCTGTTGTTGAGATGCAAAGGAGTATCGACGAAGTCTTTGAAAACGAAGAAAATTCAAACTGTTTCGGAGAGTTGCAAGATTGTGAGTTTGTGACACGACGTTCAGGGCAGGGCGGTGATGAAAACGAAATCGAAGAGGAAGAAGAATGTGACGTCAAGACCAAGGCCGCCTATTAGGGCCGAAGCATTGAGAGCTTTTTTTGTTCTTAATGTTTATTCAAACAGCGATGAGGAATATGACAGCTACCTCGAAAAAATTGAAGATTTTTTTTTCAAACATAGGGAGGAAGCTCTCACTCAAACCACCATTAACCAATATTTAGAAGAAACTTAAGTTTCAATTATTTTGTAACTATGCTACATACATACATACCTACCTAAAATCTGCTGGAGTAGCTGCATATTTATTACTTTTTTTTTGTAATTAAAGTGTTGTGAATTTTCTTGTTACTTTTATCAAATAATGTGAATCTATTTTTGTTGTTTAAAAATGTTTTTTTCGTTTTTTTCTGAAAGAACATTTTTTATAAGAAACTTCTGTTTCTTATATCCATGTTATTCTTATAAGAAACTTTTTTCTTATATCCGTGTTTAGGATATAAGAAACACACGCTTATAAGAAACAAAAATTATGGCATTTTGGAGTTTCTTATAAGCGTCATTTAATAATATATCTTATTCATTAATAATACATCTTATTTATCAAAGTGTAATAGAGCTAGTAACGTCCTCCCTAAAATGCCTTTAAAAGCAGAAATCTTGTTCATAAAACTTAAGCAACTAAGCATTTTTAGCACCGTTGAATGCATGGTGTGCCATATATGGCACAAACCATATTGGCATGTAGTGTGGTGTACCCATCACAAAATTGATGTTAATGTATCGGTTCCCAACAACTTTCATTTGGGTCACGTTAGAATTACGTTAACATTACTAACAACATTAACACTTTTGTAAATCAATCACGTTCTAGTTTCAATTTTATGATAAATGCACGATTTTCCATATATGGGGCACAAACAATATTTTAGCAAATTATAATTGTACAATTTGACAAAATTCAAAAATTTTGATGAGAATGTGTTTTTAGAGTTAGTACATAATCAGGATAATTTTTTTTCCAAGTTTTGAAAGATCATGCATTTGAGGGTTAACTTTAAGCTCAGCTTGTAGAGTTTCCGCTATCGCTATCAGCTTCAAATGCACCCACTGAACGGTGGTTTTCTATTTCCAATAATACTTGGACTTCCGAGAAATCGCAATTGAAAGTGGATACATTAGAATCAATTTTAGTAATATACAGTCGACTTTGCTTATCTAAACTACGCTTGACTGTGAAAATACCCGGTTAACTGAAAAAATAATTACGTCCGAAATCAAAGAATTATACTAAGCTCAGAATTATATTCAGCTTCGCATAAGTGAAAGTACCGCTTAAATCAAATAAAATTGGTGGCAAATAGATGTTTCAGTTAAGCGTAGTCGACTGTATATAAAAGTGCAATTTCGAGATGGACTGTGTTCAGAATATTTTTAAGAAACTAAAATAATATTTTAAGCTTGTAAAAATCTTCCACTGGGCTCATTTTCTTTCCACCAAATCGCCTTTTTTTATTATTTTCTTTTGTTTTATTTTTATGTAGAAACTATGTTATATGAAGTACAAACTCTGATAGTAAATATAATTTGTTATTAACCATTTTTTTACTTAAAAAAGTGTTCTCATTTTCGTTATTGAAAAAAATGGTCACCGTACACATACTTCACGTGCTTTTATCAATTTCTAAAAGCCTGCGGATATAAACTGAGATCCCACCTTTTTTTTAGTTGGCGCTACAGTTCGGGGTAAACCAGGGCCTGCTTTTCGCAACCATTTGTGTGTGCGTGTATATTATTTCGCACAACTGGAAGTTGGTTGCCGACTTCGAATGGCGAGTTGAAAAGCTCATTGACAAATGATACTCTTTGATTGTGTAATGTAATTGAATAGATTAGCAGTTTATATCATTTGGCATAACTGTCGCTACTGTCATTATCATGTAACATGTAATCTGTAATACCACTTCACTTCAATCAAGATATTGCATGGTGTCAGATGTGAGGTGCAAAGAGTAAAAAAAAAAACAAAGGCGACATATAATAGATACATATATCAAAACAAAAAAAACCAATTTATTATCCTTTTGTTTAAAGCCAAAATGGCAAATAACGACAATTCGCAAAGCGGCGCCGGCGCATCCGGAAACCCAGGACAAATACACCCAAATAGTAATATTATGGGAAATTCAGAAGCAAGTTTTATCCGGCCTTCCCAATGAATTAATCACTACAGGGGACGCAGCAATAAAACGGAAGAACTGGATTCAACAATATGAGTGGTTTGAAATAGCGACACAGCTACAAACTAGACTTCAGCCAGTACAGGTTGCAACATTGATGTGAAATGATTTCTATTTTGACATTTTGGCAGACATTCGAAAGAGGCGCCGTGAAAAAACTTTTAGGTGTTTGCTGGGATTGAACCCGGACAACATGCATAGTAGTCCAACGCACTTACCACTACACCACGGTGCTCACCGTGAGATGATTTTCTACGCTTTCGTCAATTATTATATTATAATGTACCTATCCTATACTCTCTTCTCATATGTATGAACTAGCTGCTGCCCGCCCGGCGTTCCCTGTGCACTTTTTTTTAAATTTTAATTTGATTTTACAATCACATTTATCGTAGGCCGGGCACAAAACATTAATAGAATGCTATTTCAGTGAATGGGCAGAAATTCAAATGTGCCACATAGACACACTATGACGTCACCCACTGCTGCATTGCATGGCTGTTGGTTTCGGTCTCCACTGATGAAAAATTACTGGCGATGATTTTGTGAATTGTTTTAGGCATAGCTCAGCTCCAGGATGACGCAGAAGTATGACTTATTCCCAAAACACATGTGCAGAAATTCTGCTTGCTGTGCTGCTAGCACCAACTCGTTAACCAGTTTATGCTTTTAGAAGATCCGATACCTTTAAGTTTTTCAGCTCTGCAATGTTTTCCAAGAATATGTATGTGGCCAAGGGTTATTCTTGCAGGGCGGCCATAGTAGATGTTGGATCGATCCACCGTCTTCCTCGTCTTCATAGCTTCTTCAAATATCGTTTGACCCAGTTGCAGTTTGGCATAAAGCCTAACAGTGTCCGGTTAGTGTTTCAGTGGTAGACGATTTGTCTAGGTATCTCAATGTCCTTGTCCTATTAAGATCTAATAGTTTCGAACAAAAAGAACGAAACATAAAATTTCTAGTACAGCTCGACAATATTTGTTAGAAGTCCTGTGACTAAACAGAAAGGATGTTCCTGCTTGTGTTTGAGCGTACATACTTATTGTTGGATAACAGTTAAATAACTTTAGCTAGCACCGAAGTAAAAGTAAAAAAAAAATGGGGGATAAGATACGCTTTGAGAATATAAACTGACATATTGACTACTTTCACATAATATATACATAGATTCTCCTTCGAATACTGAGACCACTGTTTTTTTTAATATTTATGGCCGCATTTTATGCGTTTTGCTTTTTACACAGCATGTTGCACCACTGCATCGCTGCACACTATAAACGTGGCTCGATGTAGCGTGTGTTTATGAGTTATCCGCATAAAATCCCATCTCGTAGGTAAAATCATTTCATTTTCGTTTATTCACATTGAATGATCTGATTCTTTCGCGAATACATAGTTTCCACAACATTAATCTTTATAGCAAATAAATAGAACAGCGCTTTCATTTGCAAACTTCCCTTGCATCGATGTTGCCAGTCACAACAATTTACTTCCCTTAAAACGTTGAACCTTTCGAAAGCATCTCATTCTTGACACAGTCCACCTGGCGGAAATGAGAGAATCTTTTAATCTTTGTCTGTCGCCAACAAACAGACGACAACATTAAGACAATATTTTCTTTCCGAAGTCGTATCCCTTATCGCAATTTTTCATCAAGGAACACGCCTGAGCTCCTTTTGTCTTTCTTCAGGATAAGGTCGGGGCACATTAGAAGTAATCTAACCACAGCGCCACATTTTGGGCATATTTTCTCGCCGTTCCATTCCACAGACGCCAGAGCTTGTGTATTATTTATAAAGAGCGCGATTCAAAATTAAAAATGATTTATACTTTCGGACGGGATTACGATGGACGTAGACCCTTTTTTTTTGTTCCTGCCGCAAAAACCAAGCCCAGGAGGTACAAACTCCAAGCGGAAAACTTTACGACAATATTTTCTTTCTTTTCTCTATTCTATCGTATTTCGTAGTCATTGGTATTTTCTTAGTATCTACGATTCGCGCACACAAAAACAAAAAAGGACACCAAATGAGATTTTTACAATTGGCTTTGGCTCTAAAGTTAATTAGGTGGGGACACAGTTTACTATCGGGTGGGAGGCTGTTTTATGAAATCGCTTCATTTTTGTTTTGGGTTTATGGGAAAATATTAAAATAACGGCAAAGTACTATTGTGAATGGGATTTGAATATTTTAAAGGAACGAGTAAGTATAAATGGACAAAAATAACAAAAAAAAATTCTATCGTTTGGACATTTCATGAAGATACGGTTAAGCGTTTTCATTTTGGTCCTTTTGTTTGGGGACCTTTTATAGAGATATAAATAAGGAACATTTAATGTATTTTTGTTGGCTTTTGTTTTGTTTTGAATTTTCTATTGGAGTTCTTAACCCCAGATGATGATAACATCGTTTCGCTATCATAGGCTACCTGAACAGTGAAGCGACAATGAACCCCGGCGCCGTATGAAGCCAGCGGCGATAGGTATAGAGTGGGCTAGGTGACAGCGAACCACGTGCTTCAATTATAAAATGCTAATAATACATATGTATAATGAATTCGTACAAGGGTATTTTAGCCGATAGAATAACCGCCTTTAACAGCGATGCAATTTTCTGGTCGTTTTAAGATTTTTGCTAGCCTTCCGCACTTTTATGTATGTATATGTACATTAGCAATTGTGAGCGGTGTCCTGAAGGCTGCTGTAAATATTTCGTTACATGCAGGTCAGACAACTTAAAAGTTTAAAACAGATTTTATACGAAAACAAATAAAAGTTTCTAAAAGTCTAGCATTTCATATCATCATAATATAATTAAGATTACTCTATGGTTACCTCCAATGTTGTTCCTCTACGTGTTGACTTTAAATGTGAACATTTCCAGCGTAGACAATGTCAACAATGTCAACAATGTCAACAATGTCAACAATGTCAACAATGATGTCGACAATGTCAACAATGTCATTAATTTTTGATGAACAATTTATCGATGATGTTAAGAGCTATATTAAGCTTTTTGATCCGGTTTGCAAATTGATAAATAGATGTCAAGCAGTCGATTGTTTTGCAGGAGAAGCAGTTGATCTCTGGTCGAACTTGAAACCACCAGATAAATTCAGTTCAAGATATGAAACTTCTTTAAGATCGCGTGTGGATGGATGGCTCTGAACAAATATGCCCTTTCAGTTTATTATTTGCACCCCAACTTCGATAACAGCAGGCTCACAACCGATCAAAACACAATCGTGTCCCAGTTTTTATTCAAGCACCTTAACGGGGATGGCATTGAAGACTGGGATTGTTTCAATAGAAAAATTGACTTTTTCTTCATTCATTTATACTATTCACTTCGAATAGACATAAAAGATGGCCAATGTGATTTTTCGGATGAAGATGAATTTGAATAATTTCAACCTTTGAACATTTTTTTTTTAAATTCATAAATTGTTTTGTTTCAAAATTGATGTTTAAAATAAATATTTTATTCAAAGTTTAACCCTTTGTATCGCACTACGTCAAATTAAAAAATAAGTAAATTTTCAGCTTCCTTTGGTGCCAAAAACTATAATCTGATTTATAAAATTGCATTTAATTTGTTAATTTATTATATTTTATTTATAAGAAAACATTTTCTTTGGTATATGCGAAAAACGACAGTTTTCCACTATGCTTACAATATTTTTTTCACAGAGATGCTACTCATTATATACTAACTATACTCATTTCGTATATAATCAACTTAAATTTACACAAACACTAAAAACACAATTTTTTTATTTGATTTAAAAACTTCGATCATCACTGTAATTGCTGACAACAAAAATTAACAAGAGCAAGAAATTCCCATATAGCGGTATCTACTGTAAGTCATAAATATATTTTTCATTGTAATATGATTCGTAGATATGCAAAAATGCGCAACAGCGTCTCTTATTTCCTATCGTCTAATTTAAAATAGACTTAGACTGGGAACAATGGTCACAATAAATTGATTGTTTTTTTTAACTGTGTGGCATGTAGCGTAATCTTGTTGATACCAGTAGCCACCCATGCCATTTTCATGAGCATTGGGCATCACAAAATCCGTTATAATACGGCGATAGCTCGATGTCGTTGGAGTCTCCTCAATACTGACTCGTACGGCTTCAATATTTTCATCGGAACGTCTTGTTCGTTGCTTGGATGCATAGCTGGCATTACTAAGACTATCGAAAATCACAAATTTTGCCTTATAATGTTATCACCTGGAAGACATTTGACTTTATTTATTTTTTTACGTAACGCACGTTTAGTTTTCACTATTGAGAACTTATTTGGAATTTATAGCTGAACAATTTCAGTGCGTTCTTTCGGAGTGTACTGTTCCATGGTATAAATTTCCTTCGACTGACGATTCCAACGCGGTATGTTCTGACAGCGCTGTCGAAAGTTATAGGGTTGCCCGACACTGCCACTTTAAATGACTTATTATTTAAGTCTAATCGACAAGGTGTCTAAATTTTGACAAAAACATACATATGTTTATCCAAAAATAAATGCGTAAACTTTCTATCTTCACATTGAAGTTGCTTGCTAATTTATATTGTCTAAAGCACAAGCACAAGCAAGTTCAAGCACAGATAAAATATCGACCACAACATCCATTTCACCATCTGACAAAAAGTTAGCGAGTTTTTTTTTGACATATCTAGTTAATTCAGCCAAGCCAACATTTTATGTGAAAGTTCTCTGCTGAATTCCAATATATACAAATTTATGTATTAGAGACAAAACTATTGTAGTTATAGATTATAGTGTTAATTAATATTGCAGGTTTTTCTTACGTAGGTGCATGATTATAGCTACAATCTGATATTTGCATAAAATTCAAAATCATTTGCGATTAGTTTCGTATTTTCCAAAGAATTTCCATTAACGACGCATGTTTGCAGAACAAATAAATTTAAGTGCTCGTACAAGACAAATGCCTTTATCGATGACTATTGTCATCTAAATCAGTTGGCACTTAGTGGATAAGCTCCGCCGTCGGCTAAATCCAACCCACCACGTATGTTTGCCGTACGAAAATGTTTCTCTAATGATCAATTTGCCCGTTGATATACATGGACACAATACAAAGTGTCAAAATGGTAACACACCCTTTTATGGTTTCTGTTTGGAAATCCTTCCTAATGATAAATGTAGGTTAGTCCTTCTAGCACGCATCGCATACACTTACCCACCCACATAGAGGCATCCCAGTTCGTAGACGAGATTCATGCCGTAAATTGAGACAAATATTTATCTCTCACATCCGAAAGTCTTATGTGAATGCGAATGGCAAGATGGATCCAGTAACGACTCTGCTCTCACCAGAGGACGGTGCCAACATATTCAAGTTTAGACCCACTTATATTGAGATGGAATACATGTACGTTGGATACCAACAATGAAATGCTTTTAGTTGCCGAATTGCCCCAAACAAGACAAACTACCAAATGCACGGGTTCGAGATTCGAGTGTTCCGACTTCCGAGTCAGATTTAATTGAGCGAAGTGGATGGCAAGTTGGAGACAAAGTAAAATCGAAAGCTAAGAGTAGGGTAAGACCTACTAGATATCCTGAAAACCTTCATTTGGCAAGTTACCTAGACAATCTGCCAGGGTTCATCATTATTTTATTTTTACAAATTTGCACGATGTATGACACTTATTTCACGATACTTAACATTGATTTACCAAAGTGATTGGGACTTTCTCTAGAATCGTAGTTTTTGTAGTTTAAACGAGTTTTGCGTGAGATCTAAAAACGTGCGCCTAGTAAAAGGCTTACGTCCTCCACGACTCCACAATTATTCTTATCAAATGACCTCATCATGAACTTAGAAAATTCGTAAATTGTATTTTGGTCACTCAAGCTACACACTCTCAGTCTCTGAATCAGAGGAATATGCCTAAGAATTATTGCTTTGTCCTTCTGGATGTGCATGTAAAAATTATTTGTTTGACTACAAATTTGGTTACGTTGAATCTCTTACGCGGGTTCCATTAATAGAGCTGCTTTATTAAAACATTTAAGCAGGTAAACAAAAAGTTAAATCACACATTTTTAGAATAATCAGATATAATATTTTCGTACAGAATATTCTGGGGGTAAGAATACCAATAACTGGGATAGTGACTCAGGATACATGTTCAAATATAAATAAATAAATATACGGCGTCAGCAGTCCTATACAGAACCAAGCCTAGCTTCTTGCAACCATTTGTGTGGGCGTGGTATTTCCGCATTTTCCAAAAAACATGGCCAAAATTATTTTTTTGTTTTTTATAGTTGATTTTTTCATAAGTTTATCGGAAAATGAGTAAAAAATATATTTTTAGTAAATTTTGAAAAATTTTATTATAAATATTAGAAATATTACAAAAAAAAATCCAAAAAAATAAAGAAATTGTATAAAAAATAAGAAAAAGATAAGAAAAAATAAATAAAATTTAAATTTGATTTAAATAAATTATAAATAAAATAAAAAAATGTCTCATCGCATATAATGGATAAATAAATACAAGCTTTACTTCAAGATATCTTGCAACATCGCAAAATATCGCAACTTGTTTTAGCTAACTTTTTATAAGGACGTATCAAAGTACATTTCAAGCTTAGTTTTATTGCTGGATCTTGCCCGGAACACTACTTTTTGCTTTATGAAGCAGAAAAGTAGGTTTTTCTATTTACTCACAAAAAGACATATTTTGAACGGGTATAATATAAAATCTTATTTTTACTAAAAATTGCGCTCTAGTTTACAAATATAATAATCTACTTACCACCAGCAGACGACTCCATACTAACCTCTTTTGATAACTGACTCACAAAATTTAAATAAAATCAAAACAAGTTAAGAGTGTTCACAAAATAAATTTATCACTGCAACCACCTCAAAGAAACTTCCACTTTAAACGCACGACTAGACAAATCGGTTGTAAATAAAAAAACGGGATGGATCCGTTATGATACTCTTTCAATATGTTGACAATTTGAGAGGGGAAATAATCAAAAAAATACACATTTTTATTTTACCTTTCCGGCCATGTTTTTTGGAAAATGCGCCTGTGTGCGGCGCGCGGTTGACAAATGATACTCTTTGATTGATCGAAAGAGGTGGCACCGTGAAAAAACTCTTTTAAGTGAACCCGGGTAGCATTGCGTGCCGCGTGGTAGTTCAACGCACTAACCACCACGGCCACGGCGTGGGTGGGCAGTTACGTCCAACAAGGATTACTCTCACAGAAATTTAAACATTATTTTTTATTTATTTGCAAAATAAATTTTTATACAAGATCTGTAAGTTTAAATTACCAAGTTATCAAATAAACAAATCAACAAGGAGAGACTTTAGATGAGAAATGTCATATTTTGTATGGATGGGTCCGATTCGAACTCATTCACATTACCGACAAGAGAATGATTCACTTCGGCGGATTCAACGATACCGATGCTCAAATTACAGTGAATCTTTCCACCGACGGATTCCATGATGGGGCTGAATATTCGAGGTACCGCGAAATTTCTTCCGCTCTAAATACACCTCGGTCAGGGTCCAACAGAAAACATCAGAGAACATCGAAAACATTCGGCAGGTACAACTCCGCATACCGCTAGATCTGATCCACTACTTTGGAGACGTCCTGTGGTAGCCGAGGTCCCCAAACTTAGCTCGCATGGATTTGTTTCTATTTGCGTACATCAATACTAAAGAATACGCTTATAACACTGGTCAACAGAGAAAATAACTCAGACATAACGATTACTGTTTCCCGTTGTGTTTAATTTGTAGATAACGGAAAAAATGGTCTTTCGATCAGATCACATACCATAACAATGGGAAAAGCGAATCAACCATAGAGTCGTTTTAAAATTTTGTAGGGTAATGCTTTGAGAAAATTGTGGCGATTTAGGTGCCATCCTTGGATGGATTCTTTGGGGATCGCGATGGGCCCAATCTGGTGCCTAGTGTTTTGTGATGATTCAGCTTCTCAACCTAACCTAACCTAAGCTTACATTGCTTCATTTCTACTCTGGATTCGGAAGAAAAAGAGGCGTGGAGTTCTTTCATGAATGTCACGGAAAATTTTCTTGGAAACCATAGGACTTCTGATTATGCTCTTGACGTTAAAAAAAGTTGGACTCATGGAAAAAAAAAGTGGCGAAACATGTCATTAAAAATCCACTTTCTGCATTCTAATCTAAATATTTGCCCAGAAAATATGGGTGATATTAGCAAGGAACGGTTCCATCAAGATGTTGCTGCAATAGAGAGACGGTACCAACGAAAATGGGAACAATCAATGTTGGCAGACTACTCTTGATTACTTATAAGAGAGACTCCGAGACCTTCCTATTCAATAAACGCAAGTGGTTCCAGAAAATCATCAACATTTTGAAAATTTTAATACTTTATCGTAATGGTATATTTTTATAATTAAAATAAAAACCTTTCTCAAGAAATCTTGATGTGACCCAGAAGTTTAAGTAAGATTTCCAGATTTAAGACACTACAGATTACGAATCACATAATTTCGTTTCTGAGTTTTTTGAAAATATTTTCTTTGTTGACCAGTGTAATCCGCGGTGTTTCAAGAATCTGAAGGGAATTTAATACCCGCCGTGAAATTATTCACGACATTCAACCAAGCCTGCTGCAGCGCGTGGCATGAAACATGGTTGTAACCTTTCAACCGTTTAGCTCACACCTTGGAACTTTATCGTCAAACTAAAATCTTACCAGTTCGTCATTTATTCTACTTTAAGGCACTAAAAACATTTTTTATGAGAAGTGGATATTTGCAAAGTCCCATCTATGACGCATATAACTTAACCCTTGTGTCAACACCCGCATGTGGGTATGTTTTAGGAATTTTAAGAGAAATATTTTTACTAATTCGAACTACAACCGGAACGAGCTTTTGAGAAACCTAGCATATATGAATAATAAAGCAGATAATAAAATAAAAAATAAAATTCGTACTTTTTTTGAGGCGTGGCAATATAATTCTGACCAACTATCCGCCGGCTCAACACCCAACATATCGGGGTATGCATAGAGACAGGCACATACTATTTGTGCTGGTTTGCGTTGAGCATCAACCAAAGGTCATTGATGGGTGCTGCTTTATCTACTTTGAGCCTTTTAGTACGCGTATTTCCATTATCAGACCGAATAAATCTTCCAATGTCCCAAAAGTTGGAAGTCCCATGGTAGCGCGATACAGTGGGTGAGCAATATTTCCCCAAAGGTCTACTATTGTATGCTCATAGTTTGAGCGGCTAAGACCAGTAAAAAGTAGAATCCCCATATGTAAGCATCTAATTCTTCTTACTTACTTAGTTGGCGCTACACCTTGAAGTGAACCTGGGCCTGCTTCTCGCAACCATTTGTGTGTGCGTGTTATATTTTTGCACGAATGGAAGGGACCTACTATTTTTTGCCGACTCCGAACGGCGAGTTGAGAAGCTTAATCGTGACATATGATACTCTTTGATGCTTGTCAGGCATTCGAAAAAGGTGGAACCGTGAAAAAACACTTTTAGGAGTTAGACCCGGCCAGGAGTTGAACCCGGGCAGCATTGCGTGGTAGTCCAACGCAAAGACCATCACGGTCACGGTGACCACTATCTAATTCTTCTTCTGTGACTTAATTTCATACACTCGGTGGAGTAACATGATAATCCGTGTTCCATTCCTTGTACGTTTGCGTTGCCCGATGGTTGATTTCCCGTAAGATGACATCAAACATTTCCGGTGTAATAAACAATTTGAAAATACACTTTATGCTCAATGAATTTGTGGACTGAATTTAGTGGAAGCAACTTTGAAAATTGTATGCTGTAGATGACCACGTGGGCACGGGGGTACTTTACGCTATATCCTTCCGTCACGTGCATGATAACAATTAGATTCTGAATGAACACATCTAGAACTTTCAGCATCTATTCCTTCTGCAAGTTCTTCTTCTGTTTCGTTGGAGTTTTCTTCTGCTTCAATCGCACCTTGTTCTTTCTCAGTGCAGGCTCGATTCCTTTATTTATATGTCCTCTTGTCTCATCGACCATTTTATCTTGGTCATAATGGTCTGAAATCTACACATGTATGTATGTACATAGCAGCACAAGTATTAAGTTTTACATAGCATTTTTTTATATTTACTCGTAGGTAAACATACATCTTCCTCGTCGGATAAAATTGCACCCAGATACTCGTCATGAAGTTGGCCAGACATATCACAAAAACCACGCATCAAAAACTAAAAATACTGAAACACAACTGAGATTTCATGTCTGCTCTAACTTGATACCAATAAACAGAAAAGCTAGTTCGATCCACTTGGATTAACAAAAAGTGCAAGTACCTCTGTACATACATAGCAACTAACAAAGCGCACAAATGTACCGTTATAAAAATTAAACGCTTTTAAACTTGTTGATGAAAGTAAAATCGTTCCTTATCAATATAAAATGTATGAAAATACATGTGTATACCCGGGTATGTTGGGTGTTTGTCTGGGGTGCCGGATTTGGGTGTTGACACAATGGTTAAGAAGTAGTTCTCGCTCTGCGGTTGTCCTACCTGCTTTTCGGACCACACATTATAGAAATACCTACACCATCGTATCTTGCAAATTATTTGGTATACTCGCTGCAAATATACGAAACATCAGAACCCTATCTGTATTTTTGAAAAGAGTCAAATTGTGGCTTTTTGAATTTAGTATTGATGAAATTGAAGTTTTGTTGCGCTACATTGTTTGATTTTTCATGAATACTGATTTTTGCTGAATACTTAAATAGCTTATTTGTATATTTATCTTCGCATTTTTTTCTATTTTAAATTTAATTTTTTTTTCTTGTAGCATAACTTTTTAAGATTTCAAATGCCAAATTTAATTGTTCACCCCACTATGAACTATGAATATTTTTTTTATGAAATATGGCTTTAACTCTTTTTTTTTTTTCCTAAAAATAAAAATGCCATAAACTTTCCTCATAACTTTCATTAGGCTATAAAAAAGTTAGGTTATTGAGAAAAATGAATACAATTGAATTGAATTGAATTGAACCACAGTGTGTGCGACGGACGAAATCATTTTCAAAAAATAAAAACCAACCTCTTTCTCTTAATATTAAACTTTGTAAATAAAAAAAAATGTTTCTCATAGTTTTGGTTTAATTCACGTTTAAAAACAAAAATCTGCCACCCGACACACTGCATCTACGACGAGTATATCCTTTTCGATTAAAAAGATCTACATTTTGTTATCCGGATATTCATTTAAATTGTTAATTTTGAACAGTTTAAAATCTTAAAAAAAAAAAAAACTCCACGGGGTGGAATTGACCTGAACCCCTTTAACTGCTCTGTGCACTCGTATTTGAACACTCGAGATAAAAGAAAATTAATAGCATCTGATAGGAATGTCATTCGCACATTGGCACTAGATTCACAATTCAATTTGGAGAAATTTATTGCGATGAAATCAGTAAAAGCAGCTTTATTCTTTTTACCAATTCAGACGATGTCCCCAGCGAGGATTGCAATTTAGTATGTTTAATTAAAGTTTAATTTTCAGCTCCATGTACGGGCTGCTCTTTAAAATTAAGTTCGTTTGCTGGCAACTTTTCCCATAAAAACCCAAATACCTGCTAACAGAAGAGTTAAACATGCGAGGGAAGAGCAGAATAATGGTTTTAAAACTTATTATATAATTAGTTGGAAAGCATCTACGAGTATGAGATAAAAAGGAACGACAATCGTTAAGTACAGGCTTTGCTACTTAAAAAAAAGCTATCTTTTATTGGGATACATGTAATCCATTTAGTGTACGACTTTAGCTCCAATAAAAAGAAAATACTTAAAGAAGATACTCAGTACATAGTTACATACTTCGTTTGGATCTAAAGATAGCGTACATACTTGTATGTGGGTTGGTATCGTTCTAACGAAAGGACATCCTCGCTTGTATCTATTTAAAGTGGACTTACTTACGCAAGGTACACACAACTAGGAGGCAAGTATGATAGTTTGTTTTACTTGAAATTCGTTGGCGTTTCGCAGGTATGGGAGGACCTACATAAACATTTTTATACCATGTCGTTAAAAAGAAAACAAAAAAAAATAAAAACGCTTTTTGCTTTCAACAAGTTACGAGTACTCGTATATTCTTGGGGATGTTGATATTGCCGGAGTATAGGACACCAAACCACCAACAACTGCGGTGAGTAATCGTATCCAATTTTAAGGAATGCTTTGTGGACTTGCTTTATCGTTATTTATCGTTTACGGTCAGTGGTTCATGGTTTATGGCTGATTTACGTTCTACTACTTCTTGTAATAAACCTGTTGGTTTCAAACAACTGCGTTCGATATTTTTTCTTTGTAGCAATGAAAACTGTTTACATGGATTTCTTTTGACTTACGTCAGAATAATTATGGCGAGAAACAGTGTCACTAATCCATAGACACCAGCTTGGCTGCAATCTTGTTGGACTTGATTCATAAGGGAGTGAATGGGGAGTATCTATGTACGAGTATCTTCAGTACTTCTCTTGAAGTGTTTGCTTAGTATTTTTTCAATCTGAGTTCATTTGAGGATAATAATGCAATGAAAATACCTCGCTCATCTAGAAACATTTCTCACAAACTTCCATCAAAGTGCGATCTGTTTTCAAGACGAAACTTATTTGAATTTAAGATTCAATGAAATTTTTCTCTGAATTTAATTTGAACTCGAGGCTGTCAAGCTGTCATTTCGCGGCATTTATTCCAATTTTGGATTTCCTATGTTTCTGAGATCTAAAAGGATCCATCCAATAATTAAAAAAAAGATCCGGTCAAGTGCAAGTCGTACCTGCGCATCAAGTGTTCCATACTATCAGCTATTTGTATATATTTACATGTGTATGTAACAGATTTACGAGTATGTTGATAGATTTACGGACACAAATGTAAGCAACTTGATAAAATTACCCATCTGATGCCCTCTCTCATCTGCTCCGAAGAATAATTATATGTCCACACAAAACAAAAAATAAAGAATACAAGAAATTAACGCATATGCATCATTACATTTGTCTCTCTCACACAAATTCAATTTTCCCCAATGAAGTAAAAGGAGAGACACCTATGAGTATCAAGATTTTTTTTATGTTATGGTTTAAGTATAAGCTCAATGCTAATTTTTTGGGGCATATTTCTAGGATCAACTATTCAATTTTTACTCGCGCACACACATATTTTCCATTCATGTATTCGCTTTTATATGATTTTTATAGGGTTACGCCATTTCAGGATATGTAAACAGCTGGGAAGGTGAAATTACACGAAAATTAATAAAACAAAAAAAAATTTAGAATGTAATGCAGTCCTGATAATTTTGGTTCAATCTACACTTTATTCTCAATGTTTGTGATTTTATTCATATATTTGTGAGCGAAATTTTTGGAGATAAGGCAGGGGGGACTTAATGTTTTTTTTTTGTGAAAATGTTTGAAAAAAAATAACCCAAAAAATATTTCATATATTTTTGAATTGGAGCTTTAACGAGCTTTCATTTGACATCCCACACGAATTAATTTTGTTTAACTTCCCATTTGACCCCCGAAGTCGAAATTCGACTTTTTAAGTTCTGGTCTGTGTTTGGGCCACTAATTGCTACATTTATTCCAAATTCTGTGTTTGGGCCACTAATTGCTACATTTATTCCAAATTTCAGTAGTCTAAGTCAGTGATCGGCTATTCATGGTACGCGTACATATTTGTGTGAAACTTGGTTCTCGGCGATGGCTTTGATTAAAACTTAGCAAAGAAACCTTTTGAATGCTGGCCACGCTGTGCGAGTTTCCATTTTAAAAATTGAGCCACGTATCGATTCATTGACCAAAAAAGTTAGCACACATGAGCAAACATAATCACACTTAAAAAAATTGCCATATCAACATTAAACATGTATATTTAACATTATTATTATGTTACATTTGATGTTTAATTAAATAAAAAAATAAAAGTAAAAAATACCTTGGATTAATCTTCAATCGCACCTTATATTGGGTTGACCACATTACCACCTGCGTTGGGAAGGTGTATGGTGTGCTACGAGTTCTCTGGACAACACAACATTACCTACCCGTCAAGACGAAGATGCTTCTCGCCAAAACTCTGCTGCTACCAATCCTACTATTTTGCTGTGAAGTTTTTTCGAATGTAGACTGCAGATCTAGGCGAAAGTTGAACATGGTCTTTGATAGTATTGCCCGCTATATCTACAACATTCGTAGGCGCGAGCATATCTCCACCTATTCTAAAACGATCTTCGGCTGCACTTTCGACAACGTGCTCAAATACCATTGCCTTGTTTCGCTTCACGAGATTCAGCGTACCCAGCAGCCTTCCTACCTCTTTAGCTTGTCTTCCCTTCTTCCCATCGAACTTGCACTCTCATAATGCCAATATTCACGTGTTTGACATCCGAAAGACAATTTTTCGTTTATGCCGCTCGCCTCTGGAACTCGCTCCCCATCACATTAAAAAGAACCAGAAACGTAAATCAATTTAAAAGTCTACTTATGGAATATCTGGCCAATGCTCATAACTAGTTTACCCTCAATGTCGTATTTATAATTTTGTTTTTAACATTATATTATTTTTTATCATTTTCTATTATTGCTTAATCTCATTAATTTCATTACTTTTAATACTTAATTTTTTTTTCTCCAATTAATTTTCATTTAAAACCACTATTGAATTTTTAAGTTAAACCACATTAACCTTGCACTTGCACATCTTAATGTGTAAGCATATATATAATAAATACAAAAAATAAAATAAAAATACAAATACATTTGGTCGCAAGTGGTACGCGAAGGTGGTACACGAAAAAAAATTACCACTAGTCTAAGTCAAATAGATTTAGATTAGATTAGATTTTTATTTTAGAGCTTAAATATTTGTTACAATATTAATTACAAAAAAATCGGTTGGCATGGCTTTTTTGTCTGCCCGGTAAGTCATATAGGCTCTGAGAAAAATACCTATGACAGACAGACAGACAGATAGACACCGAACTGATTCCATTAGTGTTCCGTTTTTGGTACGAAACACTTAAAATATGTACATTAATGCATTTTATTTTTCAATGCTGGACGAGAGATATCTGCCGCTGCATACACAAAAAATTATAAATCATTAAAGTGCTCCAATAACCATTAGTCGTATTGATTATCAATATAACTACCCCAAACTTTCTCGGCTTTAGAGATTTAAGCTGCTACATCTTTGAAACAGCATTGCCAGAGTAAAATCTGTGCAATTAGGGTAACGAGGTTTCTGTGCACGCTCAGTGAGCCACGGTGCCTAACTTCGCTTAATTTAATATACATCTTCAGTAATGATCGACTAACAAAATAGAAACCCAGTTAGGTAATATTTCTTCACCTGCCAAGCTTGATATCTTTCTGTTTCCTGTTTATGAATCTACCACAGAATTGAGTCCCTCTTCAGCCGACTAAACGAACTCAACTCGAAAATTAATTATTGTCTCTTCATTCAAAATTCAAATAATTTTAAATCGGAAACATAAAAGTCATTCCCTCAAGAAATACTCGTACTTAACTGGAGGGGGAGGCACTGGATGGGGCAAAATAAACCCAAAATAATGACAAAGATTTTATTATGCAAATAGAACATATCAGTCGAAAATAGAGAGTCCTTCTTTGATATCCGGCACGCGAAAGATGTTTTACCACCACCACCAACGTCGCCCGCAGGACGTCAGCTTTAATAAAAATTTCTTTATAACAGGAATTTATAATTTTCCCCAAAGATATTGTGCGTTGGCTTATTCGCGGTCGCACTTGATGGAAGGACATTTCCACGGTAATTGATTTATGAAGGAATTACTTTCACTCCTAATAAATTGTTGCTTGCGAAAGCGCAGATTATAATCTTTCACTCTCGGCGCGGTCCGCAAAATGACAGTTTTTCTGCGTCAAAATTTATCCGCAGGTGATAATGATTGTGGCGAAGTGATTTAATTTCTTCCTCGACTCTTCATTCTACTCCCCACTGGGGAATTCGTATCACTTTGGATTTGAAATATTTCATTTTTCTTTCAGCAGAATTTTAGATTTAAATTTTATATCACGATCCAGGATAATTTCATGCGGCGCGGCGCGCGGTAGCTTGTAGGATGTGTTTTTGTTCGTTCGAATGCATGCCAAAGAGGATTCGTCTTTTATGTGAATGAGTGGGCACAATGCCAAATGTTAAGTGAAACTGCATTTCAAATGGCAAAAGGTCATGTAAGCGTAAGGTGAATCCTGAAACCTGAATGCACCAATGTATTTAAATTCCTTTATAGGATATACAGGAAATACTCAAATCACGTGGGCTATATTTGAATGGAACGTGTAAACTGTAAAGTCCATGGCGAAGCAAGAAATTGAAATTCAATTACCTTTGCTCTGTCATATGAGTGTACGAGTATATTTTGGTGCATGATGTCAGTGGCGCCGAAAATCAAAATTCAAAAATCCTTTGTCCGCATTGGGCTGTATAAAGTAATGTGAGGTTATAAATGAGTGCAGAGGACATTCAAATGCGCATCTATGAAATCAAAATCATGAGAATTGTTTTTGGAATGGCAATCCGGAGACTAATAAAATATCAGATTAGGACGTGTCTAGAAAAAATAAAACGGGAATAAAGGGTGTCTCTCGGGGCGGATTTTGTTTACTTTGGCATGTAGATGTGGATGTTGTGAAGGACGTCTGAAGTTCTAGGCCAACAACTTCATCATGGAGTTTTGCGGTTAAATATTTGATGTTTAAATAATGAGCGGTTTAAATTTTTATTAATTCGTAACTCAAAAGGCTTCAGAGAGGTTCACCAATACGCAGACCCAGCAGAGCTCGCGGAGGTGAGAAAACATTGAATTTGGCAGACTGGTTCTCTCACTTTCACTATTTTTAATAATTCACTTCACTATGCATAGGAAAAGCTAGCTTATAATAATCTGCGGAAAGAAAATGAGAAAGAGAGAGTGGGCACTTTATACATTTATTGGTTTGAAACTTTGCTGCGAGTATCCAGAGTGAAAGGTACAGGAAGGATTAACTTACTAACTTTGTATGTATGTAGGTATCGAAAAGGATATTGGTCGCAGTGCATAACTCGAACTAAAATCTCCATATTAAGCAAGAGATTACCACGTCATCGCCAGACACTAAAACAAATTTCATATTTCCGTTTCGGTCCAAAAAAAAAAAAAAAAAATAGAATAATAATGTGACTATTGGGCGCCTTTTTTACAACTTCTTTTTGGGCTTTTCTTCTCGTCTTTTCGTTGCCAATACCCGTCTTATCCTACGAAATACAACGATATAAATGTTAAATGTATCTCAAATCAACTTTTCATAAAGACGAAATAACTGTTCAATCTAACTACATACATATGTACTATACCTAACCTAACTATGTATGTATACACCAAGTGGTCCCGATTCCAATTGATTTTTTTTCTTCTTCATACTCATACCGTACATCAATTCAAAACTACGGATATCGAGATATGTATCTTTTGGGACACGAAGTTTTAGCATAATAAATGAGCCTCACATTTCCGTTTCGAGTTCCACCTACAGGCCATGTAAATTCAATATAAAAACAAACAAAGGCAAAGAAAACAGAAATCCCTATGTCCTCCGGAAAGAGCAGATAAATAAAATCCTCCCGATAATATTGTATTCGATTCAATGAAGTCAGACGCGTTTGCTGATGGCATTATTTTAATTCCAATTCGAAGAAAATTTTTGCGATTAAAGTTATTTTCTTCCGAAATCCAATTGAATGTAGAAGAATCCGAATCCAGGATATTGTAATAAGTTCCTTCAATCAGACACCGGACGGGAGAGAATAAAAATAGGGTTTTTTTTTACTTTATTGCTGGCTTCAAATTGGCATCCAGTCGGTAACGATAAGGATGTCAATCAAAAATTCTACTCTCAATTGGCTTCATCTCGCACATACACATAAACATTTATGCTGAGAGTTAAGGGCATGTCAGTCTGAATGGATCAAGAAAAGAATATTATGTGTGTGTGTTCGGTTATTGAAAATGATGATGCCCCACAATCCATTCAATCACAAACCATGACGAGGCTTAAAGGTTTTAAAGTGAATCCATTCATGATAAAATTACTATTCAATCGAGATCCATTCAGGATGACAGTATAGATCCCCAATTAATTGCCATTCAAAATCCGATAACTACAATTTAATTAACCTAACAAAACAAGTGTTATGCGGCAATTATAAAATGAGGACAAGCCAAAGGCAACTGCAAGTAAATGTGATCCCACTCGGCGGGATTAATTGACAGTGTCAAGGATATGTGTGTCGTTTTTGTGTATTGCGCGTACATGTGTGGCAGTGTGGGCGGTTGATAACACGTATTGCAATACGTTTTATTTTCATTTCATTTGGATTTAAAGTCGTAATTTTAAAAAATACAAGTTGAAGAGATGTGTACATATTTAGGCAGAGTCAGTTGAGTGCCCAAGGCCGAAAACAAAATATTGTGGGGTGGTTTCAACTTGGTTGCTCATCAAAATCAAGTAGTTGGCACTATGTATGTAAGTAGATTATCAAGTTGGCCATTGCTTTTTTGCTATCTTTTTCGTAGCTCTCGGCATAACCTTGATTGAGTGATAATAATGTAAATAAATATACATATATTTATTTATTTATTTATTTCATCAAACGGAGTATAGAAGGCTCCTACTGACTATTAACTTAACAATTAATTTTATATACATATATACATAAACATGATTAACCACCATAGAACAAAACATTAAATAAATTTGCTTTAAAAACTTCTCTACTATAAAATTGGTTAAAATCAATATTACTATTATTAAAGACTGCATTTGCCTGCCTTAAGCATCTCGATATTGGCTCATTGAAACCGTAATTAACTCTATGGTAAGGTACTCGAAAAGTAGTATGTAATCTGAATGAATATGAAGGACAATTGATTATTCATTATACCCCTAACAAACATAATCGCGAAATATCTTCGACGTGTTTCAAGAGATTATAAGCCGAAGAGCAAACACTTAGCATTATAGGAAGACCTGGCAATATTCCAACATAAGAGATAAAATAAATGCCTGGTGAAGCGTCTCTGAATCCTTTCTATTCTCTTTGAGTGAATTAAGTAGTGAGGATTCCATATAACACAACAATATTCTAAAACAGATCTTACGTATGCGAAATACAAACATTTAACAGTGAACGGATCTTTAAAGCCTTTAGAATTTCTTATGATAAATCCCAGCATGGAATTAGATTTAGCTACTAAGTAGTCTATGTGGCTGGTAAAATTCATCTTATTATCAAATATAACCCCTACATCTTTTTTTTCATTTATTTTGAGAAGCTTCATATTACCTATACTATACACAAAGTTAACGGATGATACGCGGCGACAGAATGTTAGACTTTGACACTTGGAAATATTCAATTCAAGTTTGTTGTTCACACACCAAACAGAGAGATTTATAAGATCTTTTTGCAAATTTAAATAATCGGAAATATTTTTCACCGAACAGTACATTTTTAAATCGTCAGCGTACCTGAGACATTGAGAATGAACAAAAACATTTGGAATATCATTAACAAGTAACAGGAATAAGAGAGGCCCTAGATGACTTCCTTGAGGAACTCCGGACGTTACATTTATAGCATCTGAAAGAGTACTATCTAAACGAACAAATTGTGTCCGTTCACATAAATACGACTCAAACCATTTCAGCACATTAGAGTGAAAACCATATCTCTGAAGCTTTTGAAGCAGAATAAGGTGATCAACTCTATCAAATGCCTTCGAAAAGTCTGTGTAAATAACATCACACTGTAAACCTTTTACAAGATTAGTCAACACAAAGTTTGAGAAAATAGCGAGGTTAGTGTTTGTAGATCTCCCCCTAACAAAACCGTGCTGTAGAGGTGAAACTACTTCTTTCAGCAAAATAATAAGTTTATTATAAACCAATTTCTCAAAAAGTTTTGGAATAGTAGATAATTTACAAATTGGACGATAGTTAGATATTTCATTCTTCGATCCGGCCTTGTAGATGGGAATTAAAAACGAGTTTTTCCAATCATCTAGAAATAAACCAGAATCAAGGGAGTGGTTGAAAATGATACTAAGCGGCAAGGCAATCGACTGTGCACAGTTTTTAAGGACTATAGGAGGTAAACCGTCCATTCCGTGTTGCTTATCGGAGTTCACTGCATTTAACTCATCGATTACTTCTTCAATTGTAACACTCAAACCTCCGATATTTATTGAATTTGAAAAGCTGTGATTGTCAATGATAGTTGAGTTATTTGTTCGGATGGACGTACACCGAACGAAAAAACTGAGCAAAAAGATTACAAATAGTTGGAAGATCGGACGAAGTGGTATCCAAATAATGCATGGTGTGGGGAATGCCTATCGATTTTTTCTTATTATTTATGAAATTCCAGAAACATTTTGCGTTGGTTTTAAGTTTAGCTTCTACAGAAAAAACATAGTTCTTGTACAAAAAATTATTGAGAAAATCAAATCGTTTTTGGAACCAGCGATATTTTTCAAATACTAACAAATTATTGTTAGAAGTTCGGAACGATTTATACGCTTTGTTCTTACGATTGTTTAAATTAATTAGTTCTTTATTAAACCACAGTGGTTTATTCAAATTTTTGGTTCGATTCTTTGGGATAAACAAATTAATTGCCTCTTTGAGTTTAACGGAAAAGGTAGTGCAAGCAGTAGTTAGTTCGCAGTTACTTAAAACAGACACCCAATCAAAAGAGCAAAGAAAATTGGATAAAGAAACAAAATTAACTCTTGTATAATCATAGGCATAGTTATAATTTGGATTAAAAGACGGTTTAAAATAACTATAGAATTTGACATTTATATTTAATGCTAAATGATGTGCTGATTTGGATAGTGGTGTAGAACAGCAGATATTAACATCAGCGTGGAATTCATTGTCAATAAAAATTAAATCGAGAATACGTTCAAGGTTATTAGAGAAACTATTAATTTGCCTAAGATTATACTCTCCTAGTCTATCGATTACCTCACATTCACAATCACTTCTTACATTAAATGGTATTAAGCAAATTTCATTAGGATCAAATGTCACGATATCCTATATTTATTCGATTGCTTAGTATTCAAGCTAGTTGTGTGTCAAGTTTCGTTACAGTTACACTAAGATCGTCGAAAAAGTACTCTCCTAGGTATAGTTTTCTACTACGAGAAAGAGGAGATGACATGAGGAGATGTATATTGAGGTCTACTCCTCTTCTTCATCTCTCTAACTCATGCCGAAGTCATTTGAGATGATGCCAAGCACCTACATATAGTATCAAATGAATTAATTAACTCAAATGCAAAATAGTGCAAAATAAGGCAAAATAAGGCGAAATAAAGTAAAAGCCCTACAAGCTACTCGACCGTTGAATGCTTGTCAGACATTCCAAAGAGGTGGCATCGTGAAAAAACTTTTAGGTGTTGGACCCGGGCCGGGATTGAACCCGAGCTGTATTGCGTAGTAGTCCAACGCACTGACCACTCCACAACGGTGCTACACAAATCTCACCGCGACGAGAAATAAGCTAACCGCTGCATTGAAAACGCTGTCTGGTTGACTGAGGCTTAGCTCGAAGGATAAATGCAATCAACGTCAAAATAGATGATACTTGGAGTAATTTACAAAAGCTCATCCATATAGTCACGGATAGTCAAGCAGCCATTAAAGGACTTAGGCTCAAACCTGATTGACTCAAAATCAGTCTTGAACTGCTTCAATACTCTCCAAGGCCTCTCCCATAGAAACAAAGTCAAACTTTGGTGGGTGCCCGGATATGAGGGTATTGCTGGAAATGAAAATGCCGACGAACTGGCTAGGAAAGCTTCGGCTGAATCCTTTATCGACACTAAGCCGTTTTGCAACATTCCAAATTCAGCTATTAACTTTAACATCAAAAGTTGGGAAAACAACATGTGTATCTCCTATTGGGAAAGTACGTCAGGCTAACAGAGCCATTTAACCCTTCCAAAATTAATACATAAAAAAACTACTCTTCAGTAGAAATGATATCAAGGGATTAGTGGGATTTCTAACAGGGCATTGCCATCTTCGATATCACCTAAAGAAAATAGGTCTTAAGACGCCTCTTTTTCTGTTCCTGTTTCTGTTGTTTGTCACTAGGCGCCTTTATTCAGGAAACTGAACGAAACTGCGGAACATATACTATGTGACTGCATGGCACTTTGTGCCCTCCGGAGACAACATTTCCACAGATAAATCCTAACTCACACGGAACTTCGTACAGTCTAAACCAGTGATCTCATCCAAAGAATTGAACCTCTCCTGGTTCCCTAAACTGACTCTGTGGTACAATAGATCTTTTAGGTCGCGGTGCCCTCCGCAACTGGCGGGTCAGAAGCCTTAAAAAAATACAAATAAAAGTTAAACAAATGTAGCATAGAATAAATTATATAACTAAAATGTTCAGGTATTTGGAAGGGGTTTAAGAATTTGAACTCAAATATATATTTATTTCACTTACTAAAAATATAAATCTTTAAATGATCCCAAGAAATCATGAAACCATCAAAGGTCGGTTATCGTCGAAATGACAATAAATCATCAAATATGACACTCTGATCACCCCAATCGCCTCATATATCCTTTTTGTGCAAATTTAATTTTAACATGTTTAAGAATTTAAAGAGCTGTCCGCATAGGGTTCCCAACCGGAGGACAGTTCTCCTTTTCGGTGCTTTGTCCTCCCGTCCTCCTTTAAGTAAAATTGTCCTCCTTTGACTCTTAAGTAGGCTTTGCTTACTATCATTTTCAAAATGACATTCTTAATGAAATGATGTAAAAATGACAGTGTGTAGCATGGAATAAAAAATTACGATTGGAATGATGGCGAGAATGATAA
This sequence comes from Brachyopa scutellaris, assembly GCA_949775065.1. Classification (NCBI taxonomy): domain Eukaryota; kingdom Metazoa; phylum Arthropoda; class Insecta; order Diptera; family Syrphidae; genus Brachyopa; species Brachyopa scutellaris. Next base: position 123,215,212 of record OX459114.1, on the reverse strand, counting down.
GGGTTAAAATTTTTCGTGGATTTTGCTAGAATGATAGAGAGTGATGCATGGTAATGTCTAGGCAAATTTGTTTACAAGAAATGTCATTCCCGCAATGATAGTGTATAGCCTAGACCTAGAATGAAATGATGAGAGATGACAGTCTAGGAATGTTAGTTCAAAAAATGACAGTGTGTAGCCCACTTTAAAGTGAAAGCATTTTCGATGCTTTGGCTGTCTGCGAGCAAGTGTTATTTTTAAATCAACAAGCTTCTATTTTCTAGTTCCACTTGTTAAGACGTATGTATACAGAGGGTGTTCCGGTTTGGGATATAGATTTATTGGTTTATCTTATGCAAAAAATCGTATGAGCCGGTGGCCTTTCTTCAACACCCACTGATCACCAGGGTGTTTAAAAAGTTCCTTGAAAGAAATAGGTACCAACAATTATTCAATTATAACGTCTAGCGTATTTAACCTAAATAGAGCATCCAAAGTGAGCTCGTTCGATAATCAATTGATTAATGTTATCACTTCACAAGGGATACTATTCGGTTACTGAGCATCAATAACGAGAGCAACATCTTGAAAAGTCAAGAATAATATGCTAACCAAATTTAACGCTTCTGAAAATAATGCCATAGAATAAGCAGTTATTGCCATGCAAGTTGCACATATTTTCCACGATATTAAGCACAATTTATCGTACAGTTCATTGGATTGTGGTATGAAATTATCGAAAAAGACAATAAAAGCAAAGAACTGAATTACTTCCAATAATTTTTTACATAATATTTTATTTCCTTAAATCGATGTCCTTCTTTTGCTTCAATCAGAGTTGGGAACCCTATGTCCGCACCACAATCACAAAAGTTTTGAGCTTGTTATATACACTTCTTAGGGTTTGATTTGCTATTTTCAACTTGGGAATTTGTTGTGAGATCCTTCATGAGAGATTAGCTTGATGTAGGTTTAAGGTACAGGTTCATTTACCTTTTCATGATCAACAAAGAGTTAATCTAAGGTCCGGGCTTCTAGATTTTCCCGAATTTCATATTCCGAGATCTTGAGTATATATTATCTGGGAGTTAGGGATGTATCCATTTAAGTAGACCCATCGCTATTCGAAGGTACCTCTCTTAAATGTCCTTAACTTCTTGCAAATTACTTCAGACCTAATAAGTGGTTAAAATTTCCTACAACTGTGCTGGTATTCTCAAAAACCTTATTTTCATCATATGTACCAAAAAAAAAAACAACTCATATCTGTTCAAAACAATTTAAACTTCAAAAAGTATTCCACGCCTTACCATCCTACCGTCAAATGTTAACTTCCATAACGGAAACATTTCCATATATTCGACTCGAATTTCAATGTAATAACCCTTCACCCCGCACACGTAATTTAACAAGTAACAACCCTAGACCAAAGACTCTTCACGCGTTTGTTTAACTTAATTCGAAAACAATCAACGCTTCTGGATATCGTGTATCTGCTCTGCACACATGAACTGAACTTCAGACACACTCATACGTAAATCACTTATTTGCTCCATTTAATTACCTAAAATAATAATTCCTTCGTTAAACTGAGTGTGGGTATGTGTGTTTATCTATCCCATGATGATGTACGAGTGAGTAATAGGTACGTAGTTCAACTGGAAGGCAAAGGTAAGCTAGCGCGATGTAACCTAGTAATTAAATTAGATCAGTGGCAACCGGTGGAGCCAGAAGAGTGGAGGGTTTATCAAGGATTTAATTGAGCTATCCAAGGATCCATAATGAGCAATTAAAGCCCCCCACTAACGTTTCGATTAACAAATGCAAAGTTATCAAGAACTTTTGGATTAGTATCTTCTACACCTTCCGGGAGGCGTATCCTTTTTCTAAAGATGCACCTGCCTATCTTTGTATTTAATTTATTTAAGATAATATCTATATACTCGTCTAGTATTCTCGACTCCTGCGTGAGGATGGGGATATCCTAATGAAAATCATTCTCGATTCGTACGACATCGTTAGCTTTTAGAAAATGACAGCATGTCACAACTTGAAGGATGTGCGTTTTTCATAGAGCCATAGAGCTTCCTCATGTATATTTAATTCTTCACGTGACTGACGATAAGGAGATCACAAGGTATTTCAGGAATTAAAGGACACATACTTCCGAGGCGGCAGAGATAAAGTCGCTTCAATTACATTCACATTTGTTGGTGGTGCCTGCTGGAGAAGGATGGAGGGTAATCTACATTTTGGAAATAAATCAAAACAGCAACTTACATATGTGTTACTTTTTTCGACTCCCTTTTCGGGTGTTTTCTGTCACATGGCTATTAATTGGCCTACGCTTCTCCTCTTGAGAAGGTGTCATGGTAACGATATAAAATATACGCGGTAACGCTGTCACATATAACTGTTGTTTCTAAAAGTCATAATGTAACTCGACATCTAAGAGACATTTAAAATTAAATCACACGAAGGACACTTACAAATAATATAAGATACTTCTAGTATTGACATAACTCGTCCTTATTGGCCGTAATTTGCTGTGACAGTTTTCATCTTAACTGCTCTTGCAAGGAGAAAATTCGATTGGAAATTTAAGTCTTTTCTCATCCACCACAAGCCTGTTTTTTTGTGGGATTAAATGAGATTAAAGACAGAAAATTGAGAACATGTCAAAGTTAACGATGGATGTGACTCATTCAATGGGGGCGGTATTTTTCCAGTTTTCTGACGAGGGATTGCGTAACTTTTGGGATTCTATTAGCGTTTGGGTAAATTGAGTTAAATACAAAACCGATTTAATTGGATTTGCTGAATGACAAAATATTGTGCAAACTTAAAGGACAACAGCGCTGACAGAGTTGACATTTAATATTTCTGACATAGACTTTGCAATTTTGAGGCGGGGTGGAGTGGGATGTATACTTTATTTTCTGATGAGGGTCGGAAGTTAAATCATTTAATTCGTCACTTGCTTGTGGTATTCGTAGGTGTTTTGGTGGAAGCCATGAAAAGGTGGACTGTTAGACAAGGCAGAGTGTTTAGTAGCGATGCAGCAAATAGTGATATAGCCGAATACCAAATATTCGGTGACCATTCGTGCAAAAATATAAGACGCACACACAAATGGTTGCGAGAAGCAGGCCCAGGTTCACCTCGAGCTGTAGCGCCAACTAAGTAAGAATGTTCGGCAAAAGATGTGTACCGTAACCGTGTACGTGACAGATTACAACCGGTCTCATGGCTGTGCATACGGTACGGGCGACAGTTTGAAGGTATTTGTTTCATTTGCAAGTAAATCGTATCACGACGAGCATTATTTGTTCATTATTATCCATTGATTACATCACATTGCTAATTTTTAGAGAATTGGTCAAAGATGAAAGTTTTTCAAAAAAAGTTTTTATTTAGTAAACATTTGAAGAACAATTTTCATAATTTTGAGTTTAAGGAGCCATAACTTTTTTGTGGATGCATAGAATTACATGAAGTCTTCAACATTTTATGCACTTCTGATTGCCTCTCCAAAATATACAAAACTATTTTCAAAGCTATAGTTATAGTTATATAATTTAAAGTGGTTTTACCACCAAATCGGAGGTGCCTTCCATCGAAGGCTATAACTTAGATGGGGATGAGAATAGACCTCCCCTGCCGTAAAAGTTTTTGTTCGCTAGAACTTCAGGAATCTCCAGTTAAAGGATTATACCCTTACACTGAGACACCCTGTATAGTGAGAGGTTGTTTTCAAAAGCTGGCGTTACTTATGGCGTTGTCGTTTGCTACCAAGAAATGCTGAAAAATTTGTCTTCATTCATCACAATTAACTACTAATAGATTTTTAGTATTATAATAATCTTTAAATATAAAAATGAGCTGTTCGTAATGAATTGAGAAATGTTCGTACATCAAAAGTTCTCAAGTTTTCCGATAGATGGCGCTGGAACACCAAAATTTCAAAACCATCCGATTGAGCTGAAACTTACAGAATATATTTGTTAAGAAGTGAGAAATATTTGTCAATCAAAAGTTTTCAAGTTTTCCGATAGATGGCAATCAAAACCAAAATCTCAAAATTATTACTACAGCAATGCACGATGACAGCTTATAGCTATCTTTTGATTTAAGTGCACTTCTCGCTTCATAACGAATATGTTGTCTAAGTTTCTGCTCAATCGGACGGTAAGTTTTTGAGTTTTAAGGATATTATTGTTCGGACAGTTTTCTTAAATCCAAATAGAGTTGTCGGCATTTAATTCTCCACCAGAGTCATTACTATTCACAAAAAGTCACTGGAAAAAATGTCATTACATTTATAACATAAACACTGTTTTCAATGGGTGATCAAAATTACAAACTAGGCAAAACCTATCGCAAAATATACCCATATGACTTCAAGTAGTTGTCCAAATAACGGAAAAATGTTAAAAGTTATAATATAACCCTAATTTATAAATTTTAAACATCTTTTCAAACTCGTTGATTTTTTTTCTTGATTTGGGTTTAAAAAAAAAGAAAAGTAACAACTTGCGCGAGTGTTTACGCTAAACACTCATATTTCATTATGAACTAAGGCCCCAATTTCTTAGAATAAAATTAAAAACAAATAAATAAATAAGTATTTGGCTTCAGCAGTCCTAGGTAGAACCAAGCCTAGCTTCCCGCAACCATTTGTGTGTGCGCGTTATATTTTTGCACGAATGGAAGGGACCTACAGTTTTCTGCCGTCTCCGAACGGTGCGTTGGGAAGCTTTACATGACAAATGATACTCTTGAATGCTTGTCAGGCATTCGGAAGAGGTGGGTACTGTGAGAAAACTTTTAGATGTTTGCGGCGGGATTCGAACTTAAGACCGCTGGCTCAGTAGTCCGATGCACTAACCACTTGCGCTACGGTGCCCAGCTACATGGTAACGTAAAATAGTGCCCTACGAAATAAGCCCACACGTGGTCTTTTCTTTCATTTTTAATTTTTTAGTTTTATTTTCTCAAATTCTCAAAAACTAAAATTTTATAAGTTTCTTTTCTCAAATAATATAATTTTTTATGTTTCTTTTATTATTACCTACGTACTTACTTACTTACTTAGTTGGCGCTACAGCTCGAGGTGAACATGGGCCTGCTTCTCGCAACCATTTGTGTGTGCGTGTTATATTTTTGCACGAATGGAAGGGACCTACAGTTTTTTGCCGACTCCGAACGGCGAGTTGAGAAGCTCAATCGTGACAAATGATACTCTTTGATGCTTGTCAGACATTCGAAAGAGGTGGGCACTGTGAAAAACTTTTAGGTGTTTGCGGCGGAATTCGAACCCAAGACCGCTGGCTCAGTAGTCCGACGCACTAACCACTTGCGCTACGGTGCCCATTACCTACGTACTGCATTAGAAATAAAATTTTGGGAAAAGAAACTTATAAAATTTTATTTTTTGAGAATTTGAGAAAACAAAACTAACAAAATCGCGCGATTTTTTTTAGTTTTATTTTCTCAAATTCTCCTTCTTTGGTCTAAATGAATCCTACCAATTATGGGGATATCCAACTAACTTAATCTAACCTAAACTATGTTTTAAAGGACTTTCTACGGTGTTTGATGTCTTTTATTTTGTAACCAAATTTAATTTCACGTAGTCAAATATTGCACAATTTACCTTGTTTAGATAGCGCTATATCATGATTATTTACATTAAAAACTCATGTTACACTGACAGCCACTGTGCTTCAGGATGTACATATGTTCATACCAAATTGAACCCAAAGTATAAAAAGTAATTAGGGAATTTACTCAAATCCAATTAGCGAAAAAACATGGAAAATCGTGTGTTGCACGGGGGTGTACTTATCATACAAATACGGGTACATATTTATGTGTGTTTTCACATTTTAATCAAATCGTCTAAAAAAGACTCTCAAACATAAACCCAAAGCCATAATTTCATAGTGTACTTATCGTGCCTTCGCAACCGTCAACTTTAGCGATCACTAAAAGTTTTGGTTGAATATTTTATGAAACTTTATTACTGGTACCAATAACGAATTTGGCTGTCATTTTATCGGTTATCATATGAGTAAAATTTATGTTTTGAAAGGAGAATGATGCACAGGACTAAGGGTCGTATTTACTCACAGAGGACATCGTTGATAAGTAACAAAGGCAGTATCTAAGTAAAGAGGTGTTTACATTTATGAGCTGAGAATGGGCTTTTCGTATACTCTCGCGTACTTATTTGAAGGGCAACCGCTAAAGTTATGTAAGCGAAATTACGGAAGCTGTTTCCCCTGCGGATATTGTTTTAAAGTTTGGTTCTCAAAATATCTGTCATTCTTGAGAACACATTCCTGAAATCAGACACAATCTGGTATATGGTGTCGTAAAAAGTTTTAATCGGAAACATGCGAGTAAAGTCGACTCTCCCTAAGTCGAATTTTCACGAGATACCAAGATTTTTTCGAGTTAGAGAGAGTTTTGGAAGAATTCGAGTAATAGAGAGAAACATTTATTTTTGTTTTAAAACGTTTGTTTACTAAAAAAAAAATGTTAATGTACTTACAAAAAAGTTTTGTACTAATTTGTTGATGTTTGAATTTTCTGTTGAAATTCGTAGTACCTTTATCTTAAAGCTAAAAACAATACATTTTAAATAAACAAAACTTTTGACCACACAGTTTACTTCGCAATAATTCATGTAACTTACATTTTTTTTAATTGATCTAACTACGAACATTCACATAAAGACTGCAACAGCTCTGTTGAATTGCCTAGAGTCAAATGATTTTGAAATACCAGCTGGAATATTACTAAAACAAGTCGTTTTTATATACATATGTAGTACATACGCAGAAAGATCCATTGAAAAACCTGTTTTGAATGCAACCAACAACACAAAGAAAATGATAACAATTTTTTTTTTTTTGTTTTTGCGTTGCAACATTTTAAAAACTGCATCTTTTTATGGAGGTACCAAGAAGAAACACGACGAACTGACGATGACGGCACATGTGATGCTACACATATGTACATATGTATTTAGGGTATTGAAGTGTGTTGGTACTTGATGGTTAGTAGATATTTACTTAAATACGAATTCCGGAATTTTATTTTGTTTCGCACTAAGCAAAATTCGACTTAAGGAGTTGAAAAAAGATGCCAATAATCGAGAGAATGTGTTCGAGTTAAAAAAAAAGGGACTTAGAGGGAGTTCAACTTAGAGAATGTTTTTTGTATGGAAAATTGTAGGGAATGTTAAAATATTGCGAAAAACATTCGAGTTTGAGAGAAATTCGACTTAGAGAGAGTTCGCCTTACTGAGAGTCTACTGTAGGTATAAGGTTTCATGATCGCCATGTAAAGTACTGTAGAAAGGCACTGCTGCCAAAAGTTTAACTTAGACAAGAGGACCTGGTTCCTAGCTCAAAGAGCAGCACACAAGTGCCACAAGAGTCTGCCAAAAAGAGAAACACTTTGTTGTGCTTATATACTAATTCCCTAGCAGCATTTCCAATGCATATCGATACCAAGTAGGTCGCGTGCCATTAAATTCGGCTATAAAATAAGATACTTAATTGATCATGTGAATGACGAGAGTCAGTATTAGCTCTATGCACAATCTACCGATCGTGCATGAATTCTCAAGTAGCGCATTAATTGGTCAGTGCAATGCACCACGGCGTCCATGTGATACTTCAATTGGCTGTCGTTTGAATTATTTAACATGATACATTGTATGCAATGTTATGCAGTACAATGTAGGAAGTATGGAAATGGCTTGCTTGCTTTTGATTTGGTGCGTTCACTACACAAGTCGTTTCCACTAAAGTCTAGTCAATCGATACATCGCACAGTGGTTTCTCCCTTACGACAAAAATAAAAAAGTAACTGTTTTTATTTTTGCATTTCTCAACTTTTTATAGTTTAGAAATGTTAAATATTTACAGTTACAAACATTTCGTCATTAATATCGCATTTTATCAGTTTCGTTTTCTCATCTGCCTGTCCCTCTATGTACCAGAAAAGTGAACAAAAGTTTATCACTTTGAAGTGTAATCTATCAGTTAAACAGTTCAATTTACGCAAATTATTTATAATGGAATTTCAAGAGCAAGGCTTTACAGTACTTTGGTACCTTGTTAGTGAACTTTGCTTTCTAATTTTGAAAGTTATACAGGTACAACCCAGTAGAGTTTTAAGTTGCTCTGTTTTCTTTTCTTGGAACTTTATGTAAAGTTTTAAAATATCCCTGACCCCTACCTAAGAATAAAATGGTGTCTAAAATATCGACGCTTGGTCTAGTTTTTCGAAAAAACCACACTCACCCACTTACAGTACAATTTATGTTGTAGTGTTCCGTAGACGTATACATACGTATTATTTTTAATTTTTTTATTTTTACCAATTTTATATTTTCTTAAGGCACATTAACACCTGTTCTTTATTTAGAAAGCATACTTATGATATTTGGTTGACAAAAAATGGCAGTTTGATCGAAAAATCTATTCAAGAAAACTTAAACATTGACTGCCTGAAATCACGCATTTTTTTTTATAAAGGGTGATTTTTTAGCTGGTTTGGTTTTGGCAACACTGGTTTTGACAGCTGACGTGTGTTTAGTACCTTGTGTCACTGTCAAACAGCTTCAGTTTGGTTTGCAATTTAACCATGGATCGTCTTACAAATGAACAACGCTTGCAAATTATTGAATTTTACTATCAAAATTCGTGCTCGGTTCGAAATGTTCATCGCGCGCTGCTTCCATTTTATGATCGGCATTCTCGACCTTCTGAGCAGTCTATTCGGAAGATTGTGACCAAATTTCGCACCAAATTTACTTTGTTGGACATTAAACCACCAACACGTTTACGTACTGTGCGTAGTGAAGAAAATATTGCGGCCGTATCAGCTAGTGTGACAGAAGACCGCGAAATGTCGATTCGGCGCCGTTCCCAGCAGTTAGGAGCGATGATAACAAACTTTTTTTGCCCGAAATGGAAGTTCTTGACTTGCATGATATGTGGTTTCAACAAGACGGTGCCACATGCCACACAGCACGCGAAACAATGGCGCAATTGCGAGGCGAGTTTGGTGAACAGTTAATTTCACGTTTCGGGCCGGTCAATTGGCCGCCTAGATCGTGCGATTTGACACCATTAGATTATTTTTTGTGGGGGTATGTCAAGGCTAATGTCTATAGGGACAAGCCCGCTTCGATTGACGCACTGGAAGCCAACATCCATGCATTCATTCGTGAGATACCGGCCGATATGTGTGAAAGAGTATGCCAAAATTGGACTCAGCGGATGGGCTACCTGAGACGCAGCCGCGGTCAACATTTGCATGAAATTATCTTTAAACATTAAATTGCAAGGTTCAAACTATCGATTCAAATAAATATTTCATTCATTTTTTTGAATTTTTTGTGTTTTTTTTTAAAAAAAAGTTCTCAACCTCTTAAAAAATCACCCTTTATATTTAACCCTTGCAGTATTATATTGAAGGAATGTAGGCACAATAAAATTTATTTTCTCGAAAACATTTCTAATGGCTAAGTTATGTAAAAGAGATGTCTTCTTCGGCGGGGGAATCTATGGAATTAGGAAAGCGTAGGCGGCCGCGGAAGATTTTTTCCGACTGTAGCGCCTGAATTGAAAATGAAGAACAGCTGATGTGTCTAAGTCAGACGAATTAATTGGTGATGTCATGCATGACAACTATAACATTAAACGTTATACTTTTATTGAAACGAACTCCATTTTTTAAATTACGAATAATATTAATTGTTTTTCAAATTTCCCAAAAATACATTTTCATTCCATTATTTTAGTAGAATTTCCTTTTTTTTTCTTTTATCTTTTTTTTAACTGTATTATTTCTATTTTCTAATAAAATATAATGTCTTCTTTACGAAACAGTCGACTTTATTTACCAAAACCGATTATTTCAAAAGTAGAACAAAAACCACTGTGCATCGTAGAAATATGTAATACATATCTTCTATGTCTGTACATAAAATAAAACTGTAGATTAAAAACTGTTGGACGGATTGTGGACGGATTGTGATTAAACTTGACATACTGATTGCTTATGTTCATCTTTTATACCTGTTATCCCTGAAAATTACATAGTTTTTACAAAACAGGGAAAAAACTGCATATCTCTAAGGAAAATTATAATTATGCAGCCCTAGCTCAATAATAGCTTATCGGATTAAAAAACCGAAATAAAGGTGGATTAGGTTTATTTTATTCCGATTCATTTGAGGTATAAATCAACCTTCTGCGTTATCCTGGAGCTGAGCTATGATCAAAATAGTTGATGAAAACAATTTTCCATCAGTAGAGACCGCAGCCAACAGCCATGCAGCAGCGGGTGACGTCATAGTGTGTGTATATGCGCGCTCAACACATCTTTTTATAAGACTCGAGAACTGCTGGACCGGTTGACACCAAACTTGGATAAATGTTAGTTTAGTCTGTAGGAAGGTTTCTAATAAGTTTGCTCTCGATAGGTGGCGCTGTAGTCGTGATATTTAAATTGTTCGTATTTATGGTACGATTTGGCTCAAATTCCCAAAATAAATTTCTTAAATAAAAATAAGTGTGCTAATAAAATTTGGAACCGCTATGTGGCGGTGGAGTCGAGATGTTTACGATAAAATATACATTCACTGATATTTGTTCATATCAGAATGGATGTACTTTAGCTATGATTTTTGAAAGGTCTATAATTACGTTAAATGCTGATAGGTGTCGCTGTTTTCTCACTTTAGTATTTGTTGGTCGATTTATTTCTTGACATTTGAGTAGAATTGTTGCATGTTGTAAACCCGTGTGCATAAACATATTGATTTAATGAAAATAAAAATAATTTATCGAAACGAAATTAACATCGAAGTGGTCGCAAGTAAAAGTGTAGTTGTTTGTTGTTTTATCACATTCAGATACTCCAGTCCTTCATCAATCAAACGAACTCATCGGGCCACTTAACGGAAAGGGCAGAACAAGGTCTGCCGGGCCAGCTAGTTTATTCTAAATTTATAATTATTTGTTTACTAGCTGATCCGCCCGGCTTCACCCGTGTACACAAACAGTCTCTAATGTTTCAATTTCAACTGATTAGTGAATGATTTTTCGTCCCACCTATTTATACAGACAATTTGACAAAATTCCATGTACCTATGTTTGTACATCTAGTAGTGATTTTTCGCGCTTATGAGTTGCCGCTTTGGTCTAGTATATTTAGTCTATGGTGAAATGACGAAGCAAAAAGGATAGCTATCAACTTGGGCAATGTTTATTTATTCAATGAATGGATACACATTCTTCTTCTAAATTATTGCTTAGGTAATATTATGCAAAATTAAACATTGGAAATCACTACAGCAATGCAAAATCAGTTGGTTTTGTACACCAATCTTTAACTCAAGTATCAAATGGACTAAAAGCGCCATCTCTTATTGATCTTGCAAACAAAAAAATATTGCATACGAATGTATGGGCAATATTGTTGCATGTAAATTTGTGGAAAAAGTGTTATTCCGATGAAAAAAAATTCCAAATGGAGCTCAGGCAATTGTTTTCACTGTATTTTAACGTCAAAATGAAAAAAAAGATCCCAATAAAAATTGATATTTCTGAATTTTCCAATTTTTCTTAAAATTTTCAAATTTTCGGCTCCGTTTTGTGTTTACCTGGTTCAATACGAATGCAACAAAAAAATCCTTGTGCAAATCGTCTTATTTATTAATTATTTCGCCGTATTCATTTATTTATATTATGTACTATATTTATGTATTTATTATATCTATCATTTGATTACACTGATCAACAAAATTTTGTTACAAGAAAAGTGGTTACTAACTTTAAAATATCTCCCTACAATCATTATTAAACCATAGTTATTTTGATTCGATCAGGTCTAGTTTTTGTGTTACTGAACTCCCCCCATAGAGATAGGTCATGCTGCTTACATGAAAGAGTCCTATGAGAACATAAAATTTCTCTTCGAAGAGATTCAATATAGCGAATACAAATGGAAAATTCAGATTTACAAGTTGTTGCCCTTTTTTTAGGATTACGAGCTTGGATATACAAAATTCTGAGAAGACAAGAAAAATAATTTTATTAAAAAAGATTGGCCTAAAAGAGAATCCTAAAAATGTTAAAAATGCCCCACTAGTACAATCTGATGATGTATTTTTGCCACCTCTACATATAAAACTTGGCCTCAGGAAAAACTCCGTGGAAGCAATGGATAGAGATGGTGCTGGGTTTTTATGTTTGAAAGAAATATTTCCCAAAATCAGTGAGGCCAAAATTAAAGAGGGCATATTTGTAGATCCTGAGATCAGGCAATTGATAAAGGATGAAATATTTAAAAAAAACTAAGTGACCTAGAAAAATCAGCTTGGGAATCTTCTAAATAATTATTTAATCTATAGCCCAGTGCAATTAGTCATTATAAATGAAAAATGACGGAGCCCAGTTATAGTGAATGGATTCTAAACTAAAAAGTTTACCCATTAAAATTTACCGCAGTTCTTAAAATCCGTAAATTTAAACAAATAATTAAAATTGCAAAGCAAAAAATCAATAATATTTTTTTTTTCTTACTAGGTAGGTATACAGGGTGGTCCGGTTCGGGGTACAGATATTTTGGGATCAGAGTCATTGGTTCATGCTATGAAAAAAATCGTATGGGAGGGGGGTCTATCTTGAACACCCACTGAGCTACAGGGTTTTTAAAAAATTGAATTGAAGTAGGTGCCAACAGTTATTCTTTTACAACTTCTAGTGTATTAAGCTTAGAGTAACCAAGGTAGGATTGTTTCATAGACAATTGATTAGTACTTATCACAGTTAAAAACTATTACCATCCGTAATCTCGGTTTTGAGGTATTGGTCTTCAAACACAGATTTTTATAATTTTTTTTAACCAATTTTAGTGAAAATCGCATTTTTCTCGGAACAGTGTGCTTATAATTTCTTTTATTAATATTATTTTCATGCGCCATAACGTCACCTACAAATTCACCATACAAAGTTTTTAAGTGCGGCTTACAGTTTTCCTAGTATTAAGTTAATTTAGTCACAAGGACCTGTAAAAGGAATGTACTAGTACTAGAAGTAGCATCATTTTCATGGGATAAGCCCTAAAAGAAAAAAAAAACTTTAGCGGAAGGTTTCAAAAGGTAAACTTTTTACTTTATAGTATAAGAAATTAAAAAAATCCCGAAACATCTAAATCCATTCACTATAGCTGGGTTCCGAGGTATAAACCTAATTGCACTGTACTAAAAAAAAATAACCTGCTGATGTCATTCTTATATGGATTGCTCAACAGTAAGACAGTTATAAAATTCACCCGAGTCTGTAGGAGTAAATCTAACCGATATTTAAATTAATTTTTTTTTATAGAAAAAATAACACTCATACGCCACGGTGTCCGGTAAAACCCAGTATCAGCTAGCAACGACTACATATCAACTCGATGGCACCGTAGGGGATACTCCGAAATAGGAAGACCTATAAAAGTATCATCTCATTTAGCACAGATATCCCATACAAAATTCAGTCTCCACCAACCATGAGTTGAATGGCGAATAGAAATAGAAGAATCCTTATCCAGTCGTATTTATAGAGCTAAATGTTTCGGATAGAGGGTAACCTAACCACAGCCTTTACAGTAGACTCACCAAAGCAGTAATGCCGTGTGTTCATTTGAGCCTTAAGAGTCTAGTAGAAGTAGATACTGGCATCGGTATTGTATGTCAGCCAAGCCAGTCGGGCTGGCAATAATATTATTAATGGGTCAGTGATTGCCTAAAGTGCTTGAGATTGCTCACTACACCATTCAACCCCATCCAGTTGGTGTATCTAAGGAATGAAGTAAACACTGTTTTGTAAAGAGGTTTTCCTATGTGTATAGGTAGCAGGCCTTGTACGGGTTAAATTCAACCACAAACGACGAAGTTGAGAGTCTCCTGCCGTTAATAATTGTGTGAGGATTAATCAAAGGATTAGGATGACAGCTAAATGAAGTGACTTTCTCTTTCCCAGAGCGCCTGGGAAAATAATTTTGATAGATGAATGTGTACCGCAGGTGAATCACCAGTAAAGTGAACAGACTGGCATTTGTCATTTTGTTGTGCTGGTGTTAGAGTTAGGAATCGGAGATGTATAGAAGCAAATAAACTAACGGTGAAGCATAGGGCATGTGAGTGCAATTGATTCAGTATTTTCTTTTTGTTTGTTTGGATGTGTGTCAGTTTCTATGCAGTACGTAGTAGAGGAAAGATTTTACAGTTTTTATGTGAACATAAAATGAAGAAATATTGAAACTGTTTATGGTTTGTGGGGCGGGTTTTGTTTGCCTTGTTTTTAAGTTACTTAAACATGTTAAGCTTTTAGTTTATGACGGGTTTTACTTTGGGGGTTAAATTGCCGAGCTCATTTCTCACATGTGTGAACTTTTACGATACCAGGATTGGGGGGTTTTGGTCGGCCGCGGTGTAATATACCTATGTGAACATAGGTATCATTGCGACGACGGCTTAAATTTGCTGAAAAGTTACTGGTTCCTATGTAAAAATAAAACAAAATTTAACTGCAGGCAGACTCTTCTAAGGCAAAGATGATTTCTTTTGGGTGAGAGTATTCTCCACATTTTGCCATCAATTACCTTCACTTATAAGGAAAGTTAAGAATCATTATTTAAGTATAGAAGTGTTGGGGCTTAAACACAGCAAATTAGTGAAGCCTCTTTAATTTATATCAACTCTGCTATAATTGTTAATGAATTTAGAACTAATAGCAGCTTTTAAATATGCAACAGTTATACGTTAATCGAGTATTTAGACTCAATTAGCAGTTTGTCATTGGAAAGCACACATGGCAGAGTTTTGAAACCTTAGGATTTTGAATCGGTTAGCTTAAATCATAATTAAATCTGCACCAGAAACCAATAGCACTAATGAAGTTGAGTAGAAAAACTTCTCATTATCGTCGCTAGATATCTGTAGCGTAAGCGAAATATTAGAATATGGATACAATAAACTGAGCTCAGCTGTGTGGCTCTCCAGCTGTGGAGCTAGACCCCGTGGTAAAGAAGATACGACCGCTACACAATGTCCTCAATCGTCAAGTTTCGAACCAACGAATAACTTATATGTAGCTCCTAGTGCCAATTGACCAAAGAAGACATATATAGGTATTTCACACCGAGCATCAGCACTTCTGAATATTTGCATGAGTGAATTAAGTTTGAGCTCAAAAGTGCTACAACAAACCCAAAATAATCCAAAAAGCTTGCGAACCCCAGAATTTGGATTCTGGAAACGCCGCTCTAGGTAGGTAAATAGAAGGAAAGGTTTCGGTGGAGAGAAAACCCATATAGCGCAAAAGGACGCCGTTTTGATACCACAACCTCAGATGACCCATTTATTCGGATGTAGTTTGAGATATTTATATCCACCCTGTGGAGTTTTAGATGACAATCAGTTCTTCAATCCTTTTATCGGATATCTCTTTAATTTCGTCAAAGAAAATATCGCCGGCGTTCGCTAGAGCCGGATATTTGCACTTAAAATTAATAAGCGACTCTTTCATTTTCTTCACTGCAGCGTCGCGTCGTCAGAAATTGTTGTGACGGATTCCAGTTTGGCTGCAGTTTGTCGCCTATTGACCATGACCACTAGTCTTGCGATGTCTACACGAGTTTTTTGTAGCAGCTCATTTATTTTTGACTTATTGTTATTTGGCCATAAAGCTTTCTGGATATGGTTTTACAGTTTTACAGACTGGTCCATTTAAGACTAGAAACGCCGCTCTATGCTAAACGTCCGACACGTCCTTGTACCTTGACTTTATTCATTATTTTGTTAGCTTTTTTTGTGCCAAGCGACTCCGACTTCCCCTCTTATTTGAATTTGTATACCAAATCTCTTTCGATTGCGAAGCAGTGTTATAATTTGTTCACTTATATTCAGGCAAAGGATTTTGTTGACCAAAAAAAGATAAAAAAGGTAAATTTATACTGCAAATAGGCAAAAAGGCATTTAATATTAAAGGTTTTCATACATTATTATTAACATCCATGTCGATTATGGAATCCGAGGGCTCAGATGCGGCGGGAGTTATCCTCAATGTTTATTTTTTCGTATTACTGAAAACGTCGGTAAGAAAGTAAACGGTTGTCGGTAAACAAATTGCTTTTTCCGAAAACGTAGTCGATTCGCACTCCATACAAAGTTTGACGAATCGCATTCGCGCGAAAATACCTGCAAGCGAATGCAATCAAAAATCACAAATGTTCTAGTTCTAAACATGGAAAATAAATAAAAAACAAATGAAAATTACTGGAAAATTAGGAAATTAATGTATTTCAAGTATTTGCTTGGAAAACAATAATTACAAAAAAAAAATAAATGGGATGCTTCAACTGCTGTTAATTCACTGAAGTGCAATCATGTTTTTTTTCGTTTGGTTTAAGTTCCCTAATTAATTACTATGGACTTATTAGAATGAAACTCGTTTATTTAAATAAAGAAATTATTGTAATGCACACTTTTGCAATTCTTAGTATGAATAATTATTGTCATTTGATCGGATGTACTCCCGGGGAGTACAACCAAAAACATTTTGAAGTTCTCTGGTAACAATCGCCTGCGATTATCTCTCAGGAAAGCCTTGAGTGAGCTGAGGGGTCTCTCAACATGGGCAGAGGCTAGTGGATTCAAGATAAAAAATGTCACGTCATTGAATTTAATATTTAGACCCAATTTGGAGTCTGCAGCGCCATTTCCTTCATTTGCTGAAAAAATGGCGTACAAGTACAATCTACTACTGGCCCTTTCGCTTGTTGTAATTTCAGCTCTTTTTAAGACTCTTTTATAGGCCTTCCTAAATATTACGCATTGCAAATATTTTGGGAATTACACGCATTTTCGCGCTTGCAATATTCAACAAACTGACCAGTTTGTCACGGAATATGAGGCTATATGAAAAAGCGCACACTTACGAAAAAATACTTCACAGATGTCTAATGTGGGTGGCCGTGGTGTAGTGGTAGTCGTCGTCGCTTGTCACGCTGAAGGTTTACAGATCAAATGCAGATGTCTTCGAAAAGTGTATTTCTCACGAAATAAAAATAAGTTGGTCAGTTTCAGAAGTTAATGTCAGAAAACTGCGAAAGCATAACACTGCCAGTAGGATAGTAGTATGACCAAATAAATCAATCGCACAGACATTGAATAATAACATCTGGAAAAAAAACTACTGTGAATCATAAGCCACGACAAAACTTTCAATAGTACACCACTCTCCGGTTATTTTGGACACCACCCATAGATTTAGTTGAAACCTTAATTCTGAGTCTCCCTTCACTACGCCGATCTGTCTTTCTTTCGTTCTTGTCCATCATGTGCTCGCACTGTATGTAAACATTATAAAGGCATTCATAACACCTGTGGCGTGTTTAAAATTATAAGAAAAAAAAACGGTTTTTTTAAGATGAATAGTTTGTAAATAAAATTGCGGCGAATGCTGCCCGGGTTCAATCCCAGCAAAAACACCGAAAAGTTTTTTTACGGTGCCACTTCTTTCGAATGTCTGACAAGTAATCAAGGAGTATCATTTGTCATGAGAAGCTTCTCAACTCGCCGTTCGGAGTCGGCAAAAAACTGTAGGTCCCTTCCGCACGCACGCACACACAAATGGGTACGAGGAGCTAGACTTGGTTCTGTGTAGGACTGCTGACGCCGTATATTTATTTTTTTTAAATCCGCGTGAAATGTTTACTATTACTCTATCTCATGCTCAAAAATTAAAGATTCCATTTTAAGATTAGATATTTAGATTTAAAATTTGTCTTGGATAGAGCCAAATGCCAAATTTTTCTTCATCTGGCTTTATTTCCACTTAAAAATAGAGATACATATTGCTAAATTCAGCCTTATTTCGCTCGTCTTTATTCCACGGTACCCCTGTGTTTTTCGAAAAAATCATAAGTGGGAAATAATTTCACGAAATTTCTGGTTAAATTATTGCCCACCTTCAGTAAGAAATAACTTCACATCAAAAATGTGCTTTTATTTCCCACTCGAGGTGAAGTTATTTCCCATGTGAAGTTATTGCCCGTGAAGTTATGCACCGGATTAAAAAAGGCTTAGAAAGGCAATATGAGTAAAAGAAGCAAATTCAACCAAATCCATTCCCTGCTTATATTTATATTCTGACAAGAGCAAAATTAGCACAGTCTGGCTACTGGGTCTTTTTCTATCATACACATTTTACCAGATCTTCTGGATTACATTTTATGTTAAACTTTAAAGAAATTCAGACTTTATTCTTGCGTAGATTTGAATGAGAAAAATATATATATTTCTTGTTCTGCCATTCTGATCCTATTGTTTTGTCCATGACTGTACGTATTCGTTGTGATAATTTTTTTTTACAATTTTACTTCTTACGCTTGTACCGTACCTAGCTAAGAATTATTAGCTAATAATATGAACGTCATGAAATATATAACTCATACATATTTCAACCCAACAATATTTACCATTAAACTTATTCACATACGCAGTACGCTCTATATCCGCCTATTGTTAGCTTTCGCATTATACTCGTATATTGACATTATGTCGATGGTCAGGATATTTTATAGTTTATTATTTTATCTTGCTTCCCTCAGCCGACTGAACAAAAATCTATTCCCAGATGGAATTGTTTATTGGCTTTAAAAATGTTCTTTTTATTTGAAAATTACTACGAGTGCCATCACAAGAAAAACAAAAGAGTCAATATTTCGTCGTCCTTCAATTTCGCTTAAACAAACAACAACCCAAAAGCTGTTAACAATTTTGGTTCCACGAATTATTGCCGACTATTCATTTTATAGCCACAGCGTATAAGCACAAACGCAACACACACACACGCGCACACCCGTCCGCACTTACTCTATCGATTCGCATTATAAAGTGGGGTCAAATAACTCCCCAGTGGGTTTGGTTCAAGCAAATAAAATAAAAAAAAGCGTGGGCATGCAAACGATGATATTCAAGTTAAAAGAATGTCCTACCAGAAGTATTCCCTTAAATTTGATCATCATCACATTTCGCCATGTTTAAATGATGAAAGGACGAAACACAATGGCGGAAGGTGGTTTGGTTTTTAAGGAGACTTCCGAAAATCTCTGCACTAGCGAAATCATGAAAAGAGCAGGCAGGGGGTAAAAAATTTAATTAACGGATATACCTCACAGGGCAACTGGTCGCTGTATGGAGCTGGAATACATTTACATACACAACGACCAATGGATGGATACCAACACGGGGGCTAACCCCGTGTAATTGAATTCCAATATGGTGAATGGCTTTTAGGTGAATTTTGCATTTGAATAGAGAAGTGCATTGCGGTTTTGGGTCCTCTTTGTGTGTTAAGACTAAGGACACCAGCCGTCCAGATTAAATAGATATTCATTCAACCGAGCAGCATCGAATGCGGTAGGATTTGATGTAGAAAATGTGCGTGTACATCTGGTTCTAGGGTTACCAGATTCAAAATGACGAAAAGGGGGACATCACGAGACAAAATATGTTTTTGAAAAAAATTTAACACCTGTGTAAAAAATGTGAAGTAAAAAAGTTTCACTCGATTTTTTATTATAAAGAACACACACAAAAATCAAAAACTATATCTCATCAACTAAAATAAATTAATGAGAAACAAAACAACAAAAATAAATTACTTTTTCCTTTAAAAATTAATAAAAAAAAATTAAAATTAAATGCAAACGAAAATAATTTGTAAATGATTTGTAAACAAAAACTGACAGAGGACAGATAGCAGCACAAATCATAAACTGACAGATGAAGGAAAACTTTTGCGCGTGAAGTGATTCAATAGTTTTAAATTGAATGTTTTCTCTTTTTGAATTTAACTTAATAAGGGGGACGTCTGGTAACCCTATCTGGTTCTCAACAGATGGAAAGCGAAGGAATTACATTTTTTTCCTCATTTTGTATTGTGGTACGGGTACGACTACGGGTATTTTGTTGTTCAGTTTATTTTGTTGTGGAATATCAAGTGGCGCAGTTACCTTTAACGAAATCTGTACTATTGTCAACGTGTGTAAGAGTTAAATAGGATTTTCGTCACTGTCCAAGAAAGTGGCAGTAAAATTGCTTCTGTTCTGAGTATGTAGATATATTTAATTCATTCGGGAAATATTAGCTTTTGATGGATTATGTCCTGGGAGATATAATGAACCAACAAAGCCCGGGTGACTAAATCAGTACTGGGTGACGTGAAACTTGTTTGATCCAATAAATCCTTTTTTGCTGTCAGGTATGGGTTGGTAGGTAGAAGTGGTGGTTTCGATGGAGGGAAACCCAAATAGCGCGTGGAGCGCCTCAACCTCAGGTGACCCGTTTATTAGAAAGTAAAGCTGTGATATTTATATCCATCCTGTGGAATTTAGGAACGGGATCAGCTCTCCAATATTTTTCCCAGATATCTTTTTTAGGTCGTCCAAGAATAGCTTGCCTAGTATGCGTTGCCTGGCTCTCGCCAGAGCCGGACATTTGCACAGAAAGTGAATTAGAGATTCTTTTTCATTTCCATTTTTGCAGCTACGACAGAAACTGTTGTGAGGGATCGCTAGTTTGGCTGCATGGTACTGACTGCCACTACTCTAGCGATGTCTGCGCGTGTTCTTCGTAGCAGTTCGCTTGTTTTAGACCTTTTGTAATTTGTCAATAACTTTCTTGATATGACACAGTTTGTCAGACTGGTCCACCTGAGACCGGTTAATTTTAAGAAGTGTGAGAGTATATTGCCCTTAACAGCACCTAGAGAAATATGAACGTTTTCCGCTAGTGAGCTGTTAAGGGCTGATCCTCGCCTGGCAAGTTCGTCGGCTTTCTCGTGACCCTCAATGGCCTGGAACCCAGAGAAGTGTGACTCTGTCAGGTATACGATATACTATTTTCGTAGCCGCCCGTGAAACTATGATGCAAGACTTTTTCGAAATAAAACAAAATCTTGATATGCAACACATTTTGATCCTTAAAGGTTTTCACACACCGCAGTGATAGCGATTACGATAGCGATAATGATAGCGATCTATCGCAAGACGTTAACTCAAGTGTATTCAGGCACATCGAGTACGATATAAAGTGGTGGCAATTAAAATATTTTTTCTATTTTAACTTGTTTTTATTTTTTTATTTGATTTTTTTTTTGTTTTCTTGCTACGGGAATTTTTTCTTAGCGGCAGCACTGATCACTACTTCTTTCGTATAGATACTACAATTTACTCTGCCTTCAATAATACAGTCTACCTACTGCTTCTGCTTCTACATCTATTATTCTCCTCTTTAATACTTCTCGGCTTTAGAATTCATTCTTCTCTTGGTTTTTTATGGGGATTTATTTTCTTATCTTATTGGCCGAACACAATGGCGAAGCTGTAGTAGAAGTATGCAGCGCTGTCAAAGTTAAAATACACGTAAACCCTATAGCGCGAACACAATGCGAAGCTGCTGCTGCAGTATGAATTGTATGGTGAAGCGCAAAGTTCAGCCAACTTTAACTCTCTACTTCCACTACAGCGTTACCATTGTGTTCGGCCAGTTACTCTGTTTTCTTTAGACTTTAGAGCATCTGATATTGCTGTCCCTTTTCATTTACAGTGAGAGTCAAAAATTTGTATACAGCCAGTGCCTACTTGTAAGAAGTTCAATGGCGCAAAATAACAAGTAATAACGAAAATATTTTAAACACATTAAGAAAGCTCACAGTTCACTATTTTATTATTCACAATATTTTAGTTATAAAAAAAGGAATTCAGGAATTATTCACGATTGATGAAAAAAAACATCTGAAAAATGAAGTCAAAAATTAGTATACAGTTGCGAAATAAACACTTGTTGTCTTACATAGGGTCAAAAAGCTTAGGCGTTAGTACTTCGTTGGGCCTCCTTTTGCTTTTATCACTGCGGCTTATCTTCTAGGAATCGAAGAAACAAGATTTCTGCTGACCTCAGGGGAGATTTTTGCCCATTCGACTGTTAATGCCGTCCGAAGGCCTTGTTTAGACGTTATGGCCCGTTTTCTGATATTTCTGTTCAGAACTTCCCACAGGTGTTTAATGGGATTAAGGTCTGGAGATTGTGGAGGCGAGTTAAGCTGCTTAGAGGTACGATACAGCAACCATTCTTTGAAAATCTTTGCAGTATGCTTTGTGTCATTGTCCTGCTGAAAGACCTAAGGCGATGTGAGACCCAATTTTTGCACACTGGGGAGTAAATTGTTCTGCAAAATGGCAAGATAGTCTTTGATTTTCATTGTCGATTCAATGAAAACAAGATTTCCAGTTCCCGCAGCCGATATACGACCCCATACCATCACTGAACCTCCACCATGTTTCACGGTCGCTGTGAGGTTTTGCGGAAGAAGCTCGCTATTTGATGATCTCCAGACCTTATTCCTGCATTTTGAACCAAATATCTCAAACTTGCTCTCGTCGCTAAAGATGACATTATCCCCAAAGGTTTGAGCGGTAATTAAGTGATTTTTGGCGAAGGTCAGGCGCTTTAGATGATTAACAGTAGAAATGCATAGTTTCTTTCGTGGCACTCTTCCATGTAATCCACTAGCATTTAAGGCTCTACGAATGGTTGAGGCATTTACTGGATCTCCACGCTCTTAAGTAACGTCTTGCGCTATTTGCACTGCACTGGACCTCGGAGTTTTCCTTACTTGCCTCACTATTTCCGCACTTTGGTGTCGGTCATAACGCGAGGGTGACCAGAACGCTGCACAGTCTCCGCAATTTCCGCCAGCGATTTACCTTCCCTCCGATGCTGAACGATTAAATTTCGCACTTCTACCGGTAAATCCCTTCCTCGAGCCATTATCAATTCAAAACCTTACTTTTTACTATGAAATATTAAAAATAAACCACGCACTATGACAGCTTGCAAAGGAATAGTTGCAACGATTGCGAAATATAAGAATACATAATTCAAAATTAACCTATCTACTCATGAATTTTTAAATAAATTGTGGTGTATACTAACTTTTGACTGCTTTTTTCAGGTATTGTTTGCTTTTATCGTGAATAGTTTCTGAATCCCATTTTAAAAAAAAACTATTTTATAGTAAAAAATAAAAAAGGGAGTTGTAAGCTTAATTTGCGTGTTTAAAATATTTTTCTTATTACTTGTTACATAGCGTTATTGAACTTTTGTACTAGTAGGCACTTGCTGTATACAAATTTTTAACTCTCACTGTATGTCTTTCAGCGCGATCCTCCCTCAATGAACTTAATTGTATAGTTTGTCTTCCCCTGACATACACTTTACCAATAGCTATCAACGAATTTCCCCTCTTACGTAATTGAGTGATTGTGATGTGATTGACGATTACGTCCACATCTCTTATGGTTTTTGGAATAATCATTGTTTTGTTTTGTGTGCATTTTGCAATGCTCATCTGGTTCTGTTCATATATATGTAGGTACTGAGAAATATAGAGATTCTTTCTTACCGCTTATCGCGAATGCTTTACTACACATGGTGTTTTGCTCTAATTACGATTTGCAAACACCAATGCGATTTGGTTTCTCCTCTTTTGTCAACCTTAGATATATAGACTACGAAAAAAACACGCCTAATAGTTAAGATAAAGATAAAAAAAAGTGGTCGCCGTGGCCGTGGTGGTTAGTGCGTTGGACTACCATGCAATGCTGCCCGGGTTCAACTTCTGGCCGGGTCTAACACCTAAAAGAGTTTTTTCACGGTACCACCTCTTTCGAATGCCTGACAAGCATGAAAGAGTATCATTTGTCAGGACTAAGTTTCTTAACTCTCCGTTCGGAGTCTGCAAAAAACTGTAAGTTCATTCCATTCGTGCAAAAATATAACACGCACACACAAATGGTTGCGAGAACCAGGCCCCGGTTCACCTCGAGCTGTAGCGTCAACTAAGTAAGTAAAGATAAAAAAAAGTGAGATTTTTAAAGTGGAGTACACTATAAGCGAGTTCCTTTGAAATAAAACGAAGGATACGTACCACAGAATCTGGAACTGGATTTATTATCACGTAAGTTGAGGCCAGTAACATCTAAATCCGGTTTCGGGGGCCTATACCTATGTCATTCGTTGGATCAGTTTTGACATTTCCCTTGGGTTCACTAAATGCTATCACCTTTTATAAGGTGAGGCTTACTTAAACTTATCTCAGATTTTGCCTTTTTTTAGACCAACGGATAAAAAGATTATCCACTCTTCGAATTGACAGCAGTTGAAATGAACTCATCTTGATTTATTATTCGACATGAAATTGAATTCGAATTCGAAAAGGCAAACAGAATGCCGTCGTCATCAACGACGTTGATTAATTTACCAGTAAAATGGCTCCTTCTGGGTCGATGAGTATAATCATATTTCAAACTCACTCGTTAGGTTCGTGTATCAGCGGATTTTCATTTAATCGAATCCTATCAGATCCCGCTTCAGTGTAGATTTACCACAAATGTGGTTTCATCCGCACATCAAATATTTTAAATTTACTGTCTAGACTTGACCCAAATCAACTGCCATTTCAATGGTTAAGGAATCTAAATCCCCTTGTAATGAATTCAAACGACCAACTTTGTTTCGGGTAGAGCACATGTGCGAGTAAAACCACACCCATGACTTTGGATCATGTGTGGTGGCATGTGCGTGGTTTCATCGGAGACCGTAGTCCGTAGACCGGATACCATTTTTGTACATTAATTTCTCGTAGCCACAGTTAGTCAGCAACGATGAAAATTCTATTGAATTGAAATCTGTGTAATTCCTGAAACTTTCACATCTCCTTTGAATCCATTTTCGCAAATTTCCTTTATTTAATAAAGACGTCCGAAACTTTGCGCACGAAAAAAAGGACATCCTAGCAATTGTCAACCTTTAGAGGAGAAATATCGGTTTACCAGTGTTAACAACAAGGAGGAAGGAAGCACATACGTATAAGGTCATTAGGTCCCTAAGTCATCATCTCAAAAGAGGATATACGAGGATATATAATACTCGTAGTAAATTCCTTTCAAAAAGGGCACAATGCTTCCATTCTATGTCCGCCAAAGGACCGTAATTCTTCAAAGGAACGAGAATCGAGCAAATATGAAATTAAATTAAACTGATGAAGCCTTTCAAAGTTATTTTCGAACTTCCTTTCAGTCGAAACCATAGCGAATCTAATTTCATTGGATAAATGATTTAAAGGATAAATGACCCAGAGTCGATTCATTATTGAAGACAATGGTTGGAACTTGGCACTTTTATTGCGGTAAGGTATTGTCTATGTTTATGCTCACACACATAATTAGTGAAGAACTTATGTACATGCGAGTAGATGAGCTTACATTCGGATTGTGGAAGTGGAAATATGAATAAATTAAAGTTTAGTGGGGATTGAAATAGCATTATTTAATTTGTAGTGACCATGAATATGATGAAGATTTGAGCCAGCAATCTTCCAGCTTTTTGAAGTGAAACTTTTTTACTGAGGGGGCTACAATCTTCAAGCGTGCACATGAGGGGAATACTCGTATTCCCCGCACCTCCAGCCTAAACTACTGAACCGATTTCAACAAATAGTGTCGTTGGATTCCTCTTGAATCGAAGAGTATCTTAGATTACATGACGTCACAAAAGCATTTAATATGGCGGACGCCCTTAATATGGGTATTGAATTAAAGGATTTGACAAGTAGAATATAATAAGCTAAGTGACGTTATTCTTAATTCAATATGGCGGAATGCACCAAGATGAGGATTACCGTTATCTTCATCATTTCTTTAAATTGGGTATTAAATAAAAGAGTTTGACAAGAAAAATACAATAAGCTAAGTGACGTTATCCTAAATTCAATATGGCAGAAGCATCAAGATGATGGATTACCGTTATTTACCTATGTTATTTTTGTATTTTTTTATTTATGTATTTGTTTATTTATTTTTATGTATTCATTTATTAATTTATTTATTTATTTATTTATTTATTTATTTATTTATTCATTTATTTATTTATTAAATTATTTATTTACTTATTTATTATTTATTATTATTTATTTTTATTACCTACTTTGTTATTTATTTATTTATTTATTATTTGTGTATTTATTGTAGTACATATAAATTCTTTTCGCACGTTAGACAAAATTTTATGTTACGTTTGGACGTTATTGGACTGGATTACGTTTGTAGTCTTCTTCCTTTAACATGTATCTACATATTTGTCCAGTTCCAGTTTTCTTGTTCCTCTTTTTCCTAGAGACAATTCTGCGGATAATGATTCATAAAAAATGAGAAACTATACTCTGTTCCACAAAAATTGTCGGTACAGGCCTTATGGGGAAGTTTTTGTAAGACACCAGTGCCAGTACATATATTTTTGGCAGTCAATCAGAAAAATTGCTACTGAAATAAAAACAAAACCACTGACTTACACAGGTCTTGTTTTTGTAATTTTCGTCCAATGCGCATACATCCCATCATGACATACTGTGGTCCTGTAGCCACCGTCAACCATCGCTGTGTGTAGGAAAATATGAACATAAAAACAGTGTTCCCATCAGCCTCACCGCATTGTGGCATTTTTGCACTTTTTTGACTCTCCTGAGACTTTGATACGACTTTTTCCAAATACACCAAACTTGCGACTTTTCAAAGAAATATGGAGACTTTTTATAGTTTTTTGAGACTTTTTTGTCGAAATGCATTTATTTTCACTTATTTTCTTGAAGCTACTATAAAGCGCAGCTTACTTCTGACTTTCTATAATGCAAATAAATTATGAACCATATTAATGAATCTTTCGTATTGCATCGCGAACTGTTTATAAATACAGGGTATTCTAGTAAAGAGGTATAAGTATAATCCTTTAAGTGGAAATTCCTGAAGCTCTGGCGAACAAAAAATTGTATGGCGGGAGGTCTATTTTAACTCCTCTCCAAACTATAGCCCGTCGAAGTGGTAAACCTCCGATTTGGAGGTTTCTTGTGATCTGTGGAGATTTGATTCCTTTTTCTCATTTGTTGTTGTATACAAGTTGTAAGCATTGGAAATTTGGCGTACACATTGTTTTTTATTATTTTATTACTTCAATTTTAAATGAATGTTAAATTACTTATTTTAGACTGGTTTAAAACAAACTTTTTTAATTTTTTGTTTCAATGATTTTAAAATAAAAAATATTAAATTATGTACTTTGTTATAGTATGTAAGTAAATTAATAAAAAATTCTAACATAAATATTTGTTAATTCATATGTAATTTCTGTATGAAATAAAACCCATGACTGACAAAAATATGCAAATTTTCATATTGCAACTTTTTGTGAGCCTTTGAGACTTTTTTTTTTGTGACTTTTTGAAAATTCTCAGCGCCAACACTGGTTCCCATTATTAGGTTCAAGTAAATCGCTACAGCTTTTTCCTCAATTTTTGTCAAAAAGCTTTGGGATTTTGTGCTTTTGAAAACCATTAAATGTGAGGGTGTTGCCTTTTGTTTTTTTTTTTTGGCTTTTGATTTTTTCCATTCTCTTGTTTCTCCTTAAAATGAGCTCAAAAATTTTTCGATTTTTGTGATTTATAATGAAGGTTATTTGCGCGAGATGAGTGTTGGATGCGGAAACGAAGAGTGGGTTTTTTTTTTGTTTTTAGCTTAGGTATATCTCGCAAAGTAGTCGTTTCCGATTTATAACAGTTATATATCAAAATACTCGTGTGTTCATGTGTTCATCCTTACTATGTATTCACATTTATTATTCAATAAAACAGTTTCATTTCTACCGCGCGTGAGCTACATGCAAACACATATTTTTTATTTAGCCTTTAGGTTTTTTTTTAATATTACTTTTCAAAATTTTATCTCTGCATTTTTAATTGTATAATAAATGGTATTCTTTATTTCTTCCAGATTTTCCCATTCACAAAGTCCTCCCGGTGATGGACTGGCAATGTACAATCTCTCATCTGATAGTGTTCAAAGCCAGTACCTTACAATTCACATGTGCCAGCTAAGTACATTAGTCACCATTCACAAACATGCTCATTCAACCAAAGAACAAAGATCATTCGCAACCAAAGACGACGTCATCAACTGTGATAAAATGTACGATCGTGATCGTGTGACATGATCAACGCTCAATAAGAAAAAGAAACGGAAAAAAGCCTCACAACCATCGCGGACCGTATAGATAGTGTTTGCTCACCGTCTTGTAATCATAACAAAGTTAATCTAGGAGACACCTGTCTTTAAAAAGGATCGCGTGATCGCAAGAAGTTAGTTCCAAACTCGTACATCATCTTTAAAAACATTTTAGGCTAAGCCAACGTATCGTTAAGTGTAATATAGTCTAAATTGTATAAAGTTTAAGAGTCAATCTCTCTCTCTCCCTCCTCACATATCCTAAGCTTAATCCTCACCGTTTTCCAACTCTATGCTGGCTTTCAAGACAGGTGGCGCATCAAAAGCGAAATGATAATGAATATAGCAAACACAGAGATCTACTGGGAAATAGCTGCCGCAGTTCCGCCACCTGTCCACGTACTCAACGCCACCGCAAAGTCGTTCAATCATTCCGCGGCTCACCTGAACCATACGCCGACGTCGATCTACACCGCGTACAATTTGAGTGAGGAGCAACTGATCAACTATTTCGATGGCTTCCTCACGACGGACGCCAGTACAAACTACACACTGGGACAGACACCGCAGCCTGATCTCTCGGAGTTCCTCGAAGCCCTGCCCAATGATCGCGTCAGCCTGCTATCGTTTTTGTTCCTGTTCTCCTTTGCGACGGTCTTTGGCAACTCACTCGTGATACTCGCCGTCATACGGGAGCGGTACCTACACACGGCGACCAACTACTTCATTACCTCGCTGGCGGTGGCCGACTGTCTGGTTGGCCTGGTGGTCATGCCATTTTCGGCACTCTACGAGGTCCTCGAAAACACTTGGTTCTTTGGCACGGATTGGTGCGACATCTGGCGGTCGCTAGATGTACTCTTCAGTACGGCGTCGATCCTTAATCTCTGTGTGATATCACTGGACCGTTACTGGGCCATCACGGATCCGTTCTCCTATCCGATGCGGATGACCGTTAAACGAGCAGCCGGACTCATCTGCGCCGTTTGGGTTTGCTCCGGAGCGATCAGTTTTCCCGCGATCGTCTGGTGGCGAGCGGCTCGTGACGGCGAAATGCCCGCCTTCAAATGTACATTCACCGAGCACCTAGGCTACTTAGTATTCTCGTCCACCATCTCCTTCTATCTTCCTTTATTAGTTATGGTTTTTACATATTGTCGTATTTATCGTGCTGCCGTTATACAGACTCGGTCGCTGAAGATCGGCACCAAGCAAGTACTAATGGCATCAGGGGAATTGCAACTCACGCTTCGTATTCACCGTGGTGGCACCACCCGAGAGGCCACCACGACGTCCCACCATCCCGCCGTGCATCATGGCAGTGCGGGAGGCGGTGGCGGCGGCGGTGGTGGTGGCGGTGGTAGCCACCATCACCATCATCATAGTGCATCGGGGACGACAACGTCGACCCCCGAAGAGCCCGACGATGAACCACTGTCAGCGCTGCACAACAATGGCCTGGCGCGTCATCGGCACATGGGCAAGAACTTCTCGCTGTCCCGAAAGCTGGCGAAGTTCGCCAAAGAGAAAAAGGCTGCAAAGACACTCGGCATTGTGATGGGTGTCTTTATCGTGTGTTGGCTGCCATTTTTCGTGGTCAACCTGCTGTCGGGTTTTTGTATAGAGTGTATAGAGCATGAGGAGATAGTTTCGGCGGTGGTCACATGGCTGGGATGGATCAACTCCTGTATGAATCCAGTGATATATGCCTGCTGGAGTCGAGACTTTCGAAGGTGAGTAAAAAATTGAGAATCCTTTCGCATTTATGTAGTTACGTTACGTTGCGTGCACAAAGTAATTTCGGTCGTGTCGTCCTTGGGAGGGGTTGGTTTACGCTTGAGAATGTTTGGTATTTTTAGTTAGGCCATAGACTACTATGGGCATGAGTTGAAAGAGATAATATAACAAATCGATATTCCTTTATGAGTAATTGCTTCCTCAGGTGAATAATTGAATTGAGGATTTTGGCCTTTTGTGGGGTTGGCGCTGTAACAGCCTGGATAGCATGAAAGGAGGCATTTAATTTAGACGAACGTGCGGACATGGGGGATGGCTCATAGCGGTGTTATTTTTTTTTTTTAATTTGAATGTTTTCTTCGTTAGATTTTCTGAAATAGATACAACATTTGTATGAATATAGAATTTTTGAAACATCACCGCTTGTGCGCTTATTTCTGTAAAAACACAATAAAATAATGGAGGATAGTCTTTCAAACAATTCAGAGGGTGAATATTTTTATAATGATACAAAGGTTGTGGAACACCGCCAAACATCTTAAATTTTTTTTTTAAAATAAGGTAAAATACAAGCACTTCTTAAAATTTTGAACAGAAATGGAACCGCTAAGTAGTATTCGAAATATAATCGCCTTTCACGAGTGCCTAGACTAATTTGTTATTGAAGTGAAACTTCTTTACGCGCGTCATGCATTTTCGATGACCGGAGTAAAACCGACTCAAGACCGTCACGAAAAACCATCATCATGAGGGGTGGGATTACGGGACTGTTACTGTCGCTCTCTCACCGTATCCGCTTACTGAGGTGAGGGAGCCACTAACGAACGTTCTCTCACTCCCTTTTCCTCTCTCTCTAACAAACGACGCCACGCCAGGCATCGGCTACTTGGTTAGTGTACTGCGCCGTGAGTGTAATACAACGAGAGAAATACGTAACTGATTGTGATTTATTCGATTTGGCACAGAATTTTAGTGTCAAAAATGAGTAGTGACGAGATAGAAGTAATAAAAATATCCGTGGCACCAGAGGAAATATCCCCTGAAAATTTTTGGAACTGTACATATATCGAAATCCATTCATGTATAAGAAAATATTAAAAAGAGAAAATCTATGCTCCGTCGTTGAATTATTTAACCTATAATCTTCAAAATAACCTAAGGCAGAAAAAAGAGAGAATGCAATGAAAAGAGAGAGAGAGGAATACTAGAAGTTTCACTTTCGTCGTGCGTAGGCTTGACACACAATTTTTTTTTATTTTAATTGTTTCGTGTATTCCGAAAATTTACTTGAAAATGTGTGAATTTCTTTCCGAATTATTACATTCTTCGATTTCAAAACAATTGAACGCTGAAATATCCCTTATAAATTTGGGCGAAAAGGTTTTGAAATGTTGGAAAAAGGGATTTTAAAGATTTATTTGAAAACCTCTATTGTCCGGCAATATTGTTTGGCTTATGCCCGTTTTCACAGTGCGAGCCTAGGTATCGATTAAAAGAGGGTACAATAGAGCTGTGTCAATCGTTCAAATTTGAAGATCGAATCGTTCAAGTATTGGTTTCAAAAATGATTCGGTCTTTTCAATCAATCATTCAATCATTCAATGATAGAGATAGAATGATATTGTATTGGTCCACTTCATTTCAATACGACTAAAAATCTCAATCATCAGAATACATTCGTTCATTTTAGTATTGGATAGAGTATAGAGATAGAGAGTTTGGGAGCGCACAGGAGATCAATTCTGTTTGGAGAAAACCGATTTCATATCATACTTCGACTCTTCGAGCGCACAAGGGATGATTTCTGATGTGTACTTACTGAACTCTTTTTCACTGTGCTAGTATGCTAGTATTTTTGTGGATCTAATATCCCAGTAGGAAACTAATGCTTACCGAATCGATTCTGTAAGTGCTGATTGGTAGCTACTAGCGCTTACTTTTCTTATTACAGAATCGATTACATTTCCATGGGGATGTCCTAGAGTGGTAAGCACTTACAAACTGGCTTACCGGTAGTCACTTATTTCCGCGGTGAATGATAATTGCTGAAAACATTGATTACTACGTCCTAGGGTGGTAAGCACTTAATATTAGCCTTATAGGGAATCAGTTAATTCAGCAGTGGAATGTGGTTATTGAAAGCATTAGTTACTGCATCAAGGCTCTTAAGCATTTACTAATCTTATTTAATCATTGTTATTATGTTTTATTAATTATACTGAAAAGTAATGGCACCGCTCAATAACAAACTTCAAATGATACAACATCGAAAAAATTCCTGACGGAGCTGGTCATGATTGGATTTGTCTGAGTCGAATAACTGTTTTTTTTTTTATTCCAGGAATGGTTTGGAAAGAAAAAAATCTTACAAATGTAACGCCTGGTAAGTGAATAAGTAATGGCATCGATGTAAAATTTCAATAATATTTAAAATGAGATTTACGATGCGTTACACATTCGCTTACTAGGCGTTACTTTGGGTAAGATCTTACATTTTCAATATTTTCTAGAAATATGCACAAATATAGAAGCAGTTACAACTTTTCCCACTGGGATTTTAATAGTTTTGCACGTATTAGTTTTCTACCCCATTCATCCTCTAAATGCAGTAGAAGATATTCTTCTGGTTAGGCTGTTTAATATTGTAATTCTCTTTCGTTCTTTTTTAACCGAGAGAACCGAACCAATCATATGAGCGAGAAAAGTATTGGTTTTTGTGAACGATTGATTTGTGGTTGTGTGAATGCTATCATCAATACTTTTTGGTGAACGGGTCAAAATGATCGAATCAATCACGATTGACACAGCTCTAGGGTACAATATTCCCCGATTTGTGTTAACACGTTTTATAATCACCCCTGTGATCAATTCCGACCGGATTGAAAACGCAAACCGATTTCAAAAACGGACGAAATGAAAAAGGGTGTGCTGAAATTCGTCTGAAATGAAACAAATTCGAAATAAGGGAAACCTATCGTCGTTGAACGGCTGCATATTTGCGTGGGCAGCGAAAACAAGGGTTGAACAGACAGCACCAAATAAAAAGATTTCAGTTGCAGTAGGATTAGGATTGCTGCGTAGAACGATCGTCAGTGAGACGGCGGCATCCTTTCTATTTATCCACAGTAGCGAGTATTCATATCTTACAGTCAAATATATGTACGCACCAGAAAACTTTCATGCGTATTGATACATAAAGTAGAAAAACTTAAAAAAAAAACAAACAAGCAATAAAACTCTGCGTGCTTGTCACAAAGTAAATTCCCGCAAAAGGGTAATAAAAAAAATAAAAAGGGATCGTGGCAAGACATCCTCGACGAAAAGAAAATATTTGAATTTGAAAACAAATCCTGCCTTAAAAACTAAAGAAAAAAAATTAGATTTGTCCTACTCTAAAAAGTAAACAAAACATTTAAGATGTGCTGCTAGGTGAAATTGTTCCCCTACGAATTTCAACTAGAATCTCTTATTCTGTTTCACTGACAAAAAAAATTGTCCGACTCGCTGTTTTGGTAAAACCACTTGCCAAATCAGGATTTGCCATGAAGTCAATCATTGATTGATTGATTTTGGTTGACATTTGTATGTTTTCCCCTAAATTAGGTAGAAATAATTAATATTTTATGTATAAATCTTCTAAAACATACATTTTGAGTCTTCCGGATTCAATTTCACCAACACAAAACCGAACGAATTGAAAACGTCAATTTCTTTGCGTTTTTCAATTCCGACCGATTCTCAGCACACCCCTAATTCGTTCGAATTCGAAGAAATCCGAAAATCATCACACCAAAACTGCGAAAACGTAACGGATTGGATTTCGACCGAAAATCATCACAGGGGTGAATATTTTGGTTTTACATTATTATGACATTTCTTCCTCTTATTTAACGTCATTTAATGCTGACATTATTTCTGAGATTCCTCGAATTGAGCGAGTTTTGTTTATTTTCGCATTTTATGAATCCCTATGATCGAGACAGAATTTCATCATTCCGACTTCCCGATCTGAAACCAATAGTTTAGAAACTTCGTATTGTAGGTATAAATAAAAGATTGGACCATTAAATTTTGGGAAAGTCGATTTTTCGTGTGAAAACCAAAACCTATTGTAAATGTTTATGCGATAGAAATAAAATTCATTCATTCATTCACAATACGCTGAATTTTGGTGCTCAGAAGAATCGGTTACTTTTTTAAGTTAAATTTTCTGGAAATTTTTAAATAAATTCCCTGAACAGTATTCCTGGAAAGAAAACAGAAAACAGTGTTTTTGGATCTCCATCCGCTTTTCTAAATTTTGGATGATACTGAGGCCTAATTGGGGCTCAATTTCGTTCATGTATCGAATTATCTCGTTCTTGTTTTATTTTTTGATATGTCTTCCAAAAAATCTTGACAGCTTGAATAGAAAGTTGAGAATTGTTGTCAATCCTCTACTCATTAGGGCAGAAAATATCCTTTCTGTACATGCATTTGTCGCCGGCAAACGGAGAATATACGTATAACTAATCACAATATTTTTTGAAAGTTGGTAACACCGCGTCTCCACGAGCCATTATTCATGGCGGACATATGTGTATAGCAAGCACAAAAACAAGATGGCGGAACGAACGTCAAATGTTGCGAGGTGGGCATTTCGTGTCTTGAAAACTTCAACAAAATTGAAAAATTTCCACCAAATTGACAGTTCATGCCCAGAATAGATGTCGGCCGAAAATTCAGACAGAGATGGCAGAATAGAAGATATGTCTAACCGGTTGCGGTCTCCACTAGACATTTTCCAATTCTAACATGAGTGCTCACTTGAATAATGTATCGTGGAGACGCCGTGTAAGGATCATGTCAACGGATAATTTTGCATTTTTATATTGGTAAGATGTTATGGTAAAAAAAGTAAATAAATAAAAAGCAATTATTATTAGGTATGTGTAGGTAAGGTACCTACATAAGTAGTCACGCTTAACAGTCAAAATACGCGTTTGAACAGGCTACTCATCATTGGCGGTTATTTTCAATCATGACATTTATACGTCTACAGATTTTTTTTCTGTCATCTATAAATATCCAGGGATGAAATAAATGGTAATATTATTTAAATATCTGGTCACTGTTTGTCACTTAGAAAGTTTAAAAGATTTTATGATTTTTGGTCAATGTTAGGGACCCAATCAATGTTAGGTCATTCTACGGTAAACATTTTTAAATTATGTTACATCCAAGTGCCACATAAAATCAGACGCAGTTAAATGCTCATAAAATGAATATACTGAATATGTAATGAATTTCAGTGTCAGATTGGAAATTCATTTTTCAAAAAACGTAACGACACCATTACCAATACATGCATTTAAGGTCCGCACTTCTAACCAATTTCCATCGCGTCATTACGCTTCGGGATTGACCATCGTCTGAGCTCTGAAACATGAAAACATGTACACACACACACTTCATATATGAAACTCCATATGAGCCAAGAAGAATGCCCTATATAAATTTTTTTTTTATCTCTGAAAAAAGACAATAAAATACCAACCACCGTGTTATTTTATTCTGCGCACGACTTAGCATTCGCTCCCGACATGTATTTTAGTGCTGTAATGAAAAATAAAAGATCCAAATTAAATATTTAAACTTATAAATTTTCTTGTAAAATTTTCATTTTAGAGCATTCGTGCGCCTATTGTGCGTATGCTGTCCGAGGAAAATCCGACGGAAATATCAGCCAACGATGCGTTCCAAATCACAGGTGAGTTCCACGCTCTTTCAGCAGAGCTTTGATTCAGTTATGCAAATTCGTTAATCATTTTATACTTTACATAAAAAAACACAAAGAAACAAACGTCTTTAACATTTTATTAATAAGAGAAAACAACAACAATTTTAATAAAACTTTTACAGAGATTTGCAACGAGACGGTGTTACTCGACGTGCTCGTTACACGGCATCCAACACATGAGGCACAATTCCTGCGAGCAAACGTACATTTAGTTGTTTCTCTCAAACTCGAACTCATTACGGAACTTAACTCCTTAATGCAATTTTCCAATCACGAACGACAACTTTCCGTGTACGTTACGTACTCGAATCGAATTTAGTTCTGAAAATCCTCAAAGCTTCCACAAAGAAAGAACGTCCTTTTCAAAATCAGGTTTTCATTTTCAACATGACAAGTCTCCTTCATTTTTGCTTTTGATGCAAATACCAATCTCAAATACAAATAATCCTATTAATAACCATATGAAGGATCCTGAAAAGGATTTTCCTGTGCGGGACACCTTCCCGTACACACATACAAAGCTGAGAGAAAAACACCGCAAAGGAGAGACTGTCAACAGACTGAGGAGGAATTATATAAGACAGAGAGTGAGAGAGAGATAACAAGAATTAACAATGTTGTTCATTTTCATCTCAGGTATGTAGAACAACATTAACATCCAGTTTAACTAACAATTTATGTACTTGCTGTTTTGCAATGCACACCATAACGCCGCAAAATTGTTATCAGTGTTTTTATGTGTTGTTCAGCTATTTTTACTGTTATAAGAGCAAGCATATGATTAAGTTGTATACCGTTACATGAATAATAAAAAAAAAAAAAAACCTGCACCTGCACTACTATTTGACATTATTATAAAATATCACTCGACTAGTGAATATGGAGTGAAACAGCACAGGTAACAACCAAACACAGTCCCTGCACTTCTAATAAGGTACCAGCAGTAGACTTTAGACTATAAGCAGTGAAACCCGGTTAAGAACAACCCTCTTAAGTGCAAGACCCGCATAGCACCCTCTGTTTGTTAAAATTCCGTTTTAAGTACATATCGCTTAACTACATTCCCCGTTTAAGTACTCATTGTTCCCCTTTCTATCGTCATAGTTTAGAAGGAATATTCCCCTTTTAAATAAAATTTTTAATAATTCTCTAGAATCGAAACAAAACAAAAGGTAATAAACATAATATGGTGAGTACTCTAGTAATACTTTGACGTTTTTTGTTGGCTGTCACTTTTCGATTGTTGGTTGTGAAGATCTTTCGCCTTTTCGCGGACTTGTCTTGTTCGTGCATAAGTACCTCTGGGCAGTACCTCACGACATTGGCCAATTCTGCTAATGCACTTATCCGGGTTTTATTGTATATATAAATAAATACATACATACATACATATATTTATACCTTAAACATACAAGCGGAGTCTCTTTATTGCACAAATTTATAGGCTTATAGAAGTGGTCGCCGTGGCCGTGGTGGTTAGTGCGTTGGACTAGCACGCGAAGCAGGCCCCGGTTCACCTCGAGCTGTAGCGCCAACTAAGTAAGTAAGCTTATAGAAGAAGTCTAAAATCTTATTAAAATTGCAAAATATTTTTCAAAAATACATCTCTAATTGAGACTGTTCTATTTTAGCAAAATTGGTAAGAAAATATCCACAAGCTTGAAGCCACAGCTTTCATATTATTCTATAAGATCTAAATCATTGCTTATCTTCCTAATATGATTTTGTTGCCTTCAACCAGACAAGTGAGCCATACATATGTGAGTACGGGTCTGACTGTGTGTAACCAGTGCATCAGTGCTAGTTTGAGCACCCAATAGGGTAAGGATAAAGAGCGTATTATATGCCCTCCTGATTAAGATTTCGGTTGAGTTTCCTATCCAGAGAAATCTCCGAAAGAGCCTTCAACAGGCTTATTGCTCTTACTGTTGAGTTCAGTTTTATATCCAGAGGAACCTCAAGAGTGCTCTTCGAAAACTGCTAGGTTCAGAATTTTAAGAAGAACAAATGTAGTACTATACAATTCAGTAAGTCCACCATTTACAAATCAGAATACCGATATTCAGCTCATTCGGAATAAACTTTTTACTGTAGCAAAACATGTTTTGTGTCAAAGTGGAGTGAAGAAAAAGAAAATTATGAGGTAGATAGAGAGCTGTTATTTTTGAAGTTATTTTCTCACACGTTATATTGCAAGTAGTTAAAATGGGTCCACCCAAATGGATTACAAAAGTATTCATATGTTTCAGGACATAAAATTAACCCTAACCTCAAATTTGATGTCAGAATTGGTATTACGACAGGTCCAACTAGGTGAGAGTTTCAGGCAATTTATTAATTCAGATACTTTACAACCTTTTATATACGTACAATAGTCAATGGCAAAATTATTTGAACAATGTAATACATAGTTACACCATATCACTTCAATAAAGCTGTACAACTTTTCAAAAATGCAATACATATATCGCTTATGTTGTTATTTATTATTAATCTTTTAGATTATCTTAAAACGGTTAATAAAAAAATAAAATCAAATCTCAAACAGTAACAGTTTAATCCATAAAAAAGAAAGTGTCACAATTATTGTGACATCACTAAACACCGGCAGAATTTATTTTCAGAAGGGCAATTTACTGGTTCAACTTCTCAAAGCTGAAAATGAGAAATATTTTAAAATTGAACGCAATGGTTTTTTGTGAGATAGTATTACATAATAAGTTGTGTTTCATCCTTAGATTCAATTGAATCTTTAATTTGCTGCTCCGGAAAAGCACTCAAAACTGTTATGCTTAATCTACAGAACTTCCAATGTTTTGTGGAATTTTAGATCTAACAACATGCGAAACATTTACATTTTCAATGACATTTAATGCAGGGCTTTGCGGAGGCCATTTAAAAGCTTCTTTCTTCCGATGAAAACTTTTTGATATTCCAAGCCGTGCCTATGTGCGCATTTTCATGTTGAAGGATGAAATCGCTCCCGATGAATGTTGATCCTGCCACCAGTGAAACATAATTCAGAATTATGTGACTGTGTCATATGATCGGAGCACCAGACAAGTGGTCCCACACCACAATATGATATGCATCTCCTATCATACTTTTCTCTTCTTTTGAATGCCTTTTGGGTTGCGTAACAGGTTGTTTGGCTCTTGTTTTTGCATCGGAGTAATGAAATTTTTGACCATAGCTACCATCCCATCCAAAGAACAAGCAGTCTCGTCAGTCCAAAGCACACTTCTCCACTTCTGAAAAAAAAAAATATGGAAGAAATATATGGAACGCTCCCAGGTCGGTAGAAACGTCAAAATAGACTCACCTTTCAGGGAATGGTAAGGTACGTAGCTTCTTAAATACAGATAACTCAACTATCTCAAACTAACACAATAATTGACATAAAGGCACTGCTGCCCACATTGCCCCTCTAAATCCCTACTGGCCTTCTTTTTTTCAAGTAACTTTTAAAAACATATCTACACACACCAGACACCAACGCCCTTTACAACAATCATATGCTTGTTTCTAGTTTAACAGATTTAATTCCCCCATAGTAATAGTTTAATTAAATATTATTGTCTCTCGTTTTAATACGTGTTTCATTACAGTCTCGTCCAAATTTATTAATACTCGTTCATATATTTGTTATATCGTTTATATTGTTCATTGTGACCTTCTATGTGTTTTTGTGCACTTTCGCCTCGTTACATATATACGTACATATTTTATAAATCCAATAAACACCGTTGCTATAGCATTTGTTGTTTTATTAAATAAAAAAAACTACTTCAAAGAATAGAAAATATAATAGAAACGAAATCGCCATCATTGTGCCTCTGTAGTTATTGTACTCGTATTTTGTAACCTGTTCGTTGCTTAAAAAATAAAAAAAAAATAAAATATATTTAATTTTGTTAACTCAACAACACCCTCTTGTTATAACTGTTCGTTCAATTATTTTATTACCATTTTTCGTCGCCACAATTCACTCGCACATTTTCACACAATTTTTACCAAAAAAAAAAAAAAAAAAACAGATAAACCCACACTAACCTATAACTGCCACACAAACACAATTTTTTGCACAGATTTTTATTTTTAAGCTTTAAAAATTTACAACAACAAAAAACGATGACATGCTGGAGTGGTAAAAAAAATATACGAAAACTTCGAAGGGAATTATTTGCGCTTCCTTTGTGTCGCTGTAATGTATTACTGCTGCTTTTGTGCCACACCGCTATGCACTAGCACATTCGCACAGTGGGAGGGGGGCTGGGCTTTCATAAATATTATGAAGCGGAATTCGGCCACGGAAAGTATTTTCCAGAAACATCAGTGTAAATGATGCAATGAGCAATATTTGGTTACGCGGTAGATGTGAAATAAATGGATTCAATCCTAGATTGTAGTTTACCATAAAAGAGTATGCGATAGCGGTTTTATTTTAAATGTTTCGGTGTGTTTTCAATGGTAGAATGGTGGGGAAAAATGGCTAATGGCTAAGAAGTGGAGATTCTACATTTCAGTAATTAAGAGTAAACGTTTTTTGGAAGATAGGAGGAAATAGGTTCCATTCTCATAAAGGGAAAACTTGGCGAAGTGAGTTATAGTCGCTTGTTAAAATAATGACTACACAATGATTCAGCATTCTAATTTATACAATTTATAATTGTTCGTATATTAACAGGAATGTGCTAACTGTGCTAACATGGTTAAATTAAATCTGGTCTAAGTGTCAGCTCGACTAGTTGTTGTTTTAAGGGTTCCGTATTCAAAAACGGAACACATTGGGAAAAATTGAATTTGGGTACAGCCACAGATACGCGTATGATACAATTTAGCGAATAACGAGACGAAGAATGAAATCTGATGCACATGCGTAAATTTCTTCTATACTCTATTTGTTGTTTTCTTGTATCATAAATCTATCAAGTATCAACATAAATCTATTACATACATATGTGCTTATGTAAAAATAACTGATAGTACAGAACACTTACTGCGCAAGTATACGACTTGTTGACCAGATTTGTTTGCATCAATTTCATAAAATTGTAGGTTTTGGTTGCAAGAGCTTAGGCTCGACATTGAAATGGAGAAGATAAGAGTTCAATAGAAAACACATTTCCATTTCAGTATTGACGAATCATACGTTGAGGTCAATATTAAGAAATTCAATTCAATTTCAATTTCAATTTTATTTGACAAGGTACAGATAACAACAAGTCTTTTACAGTACACTGATCCGCCCGGCTTCGCCCGTGTACTCAAACAGTCGTGTTACTCACACGACAGATAATTGCCAACGCCACCTGTGGGAAGTTGTTGTGACTACACCAGACTATAGTATTACATGTAAATTTAATATTGTTCATATGAAAATTTGGTATATACGGGGAAAACTACATTTTCGTAAATATCTGCACCTCAGCGCTACCTATCGGGTCGAAATTTTGCCAAAGACTCTTTTTATTTCAATATTATATTGAGTGAATTTGAGCCGATTCGGTCCATACATAAGAATTTTGAATAAGCTACCCCAACGCCACCTAGCGGGTTCTAACATAAACAAAAACCAACCCGAGCACCACACGAATATATGGTGTGAATATAAGATGGATAGCTTCAGTGGTTCAGCCATGATAGTCGGACTTCATACGCCCCAACGTTTTTATATATTAAGATGAAAGCTCATAACAAAATATTTAAGCACATTAAATTAATTTATAAAAATAAGGAGCACAATTAAAACATAAAGTTAATATACATATAAGTTAATTTTAAAGAGTTAAAATTAAATCTTAAATTATATTAATAGTTATTTACTACTTAAATAGAGGACAGGATGAGAAAGTTGAAAAAGTACAGATTGACAAGAGGGAAAAGAGAGAAAGATGCAGTAAATAGAAAAAGAGAAAAATAGACTACAACGATGTAAAGCGTGCAAATAGCGCACTTTTAAATTTATTACCTACTTACTAAACGGGCTCCCGAACCGTGAAGAGTCTCTGCCTGAGACATGGCAGCCTCCCACTCTCTTCGATCCAGGGCAGGCTGCTTCCAGTCGTCTAGACCAATCGCACTGGCATCTGCGGTAGCTTGGTCCTTAAACCAGAGGTTCGGTCTTCCTTGTCGTCTCGAACCAGGGGGCTCTGATTCGAAGACCCTCTTTGCTGGAGCATTGTTGTCCATTCGCTCGATGTGGCCGAGCCAGTGTAGTCGACGTGTTTTGGCTTTTCGGACTACATCCACATCTTGGTACAGCTCATGGAGTTCGCGGTTGTATCTTCTCCTCCATTCGCCCTCCTCGCATACGCGACTGAATCCGACGAAGAATTTTTCTCTCGAAAGTATTCAAAATCTGCTCTGCTTCCCTGCTTATCATCCAACACTCGGCCCCATACAGCAGAACTGGCAGGATCAATGTTTTATAGAGCATGCATTTCGTCTTCCGAGTTAAGATTTTTGAATCCATTTGTTTTGCCAAACCGAAGTAGCAGCGGTTTCCTAGGGTAAGTCATCGTCGAATCTCCACTAAGGTGTCATTCGTGGAGTTGATGTTTACTCCGAGGTAGGTAAACTCCTTAACCATTTCGAAGTTACTGTTACCATGTGCATGTACTTGGTTTTGTCCTCATTCACTTCAAGGCCAACTCGTTTCGCCTGTTCTTCTATTGCCGTAAAAGCTTCTAAGACGGCGCGCTGGGAGCGACCGATGATGTCGATGTCGTCCGCGTATCCCAGTAGCTGGACAGATTTGTGAAAGATAGTGCCTTCCGTGTTGCACCCTACCAAAGCATCACCACCATATTTGAAAAGCTCCGCTGGTAGACCATCAGAGCCGGCGGCCTTGTTGTTCTTCACTGACTGGATGCGGGTTCTCTTCTTGCACTATCACTCTCTCTACCTGATGTCCATTAAGTAGCTGCTGGAAGTGCTGCTTAAAACATCTACTATTCCCTGCACTTCGGTGACTAGGTTTTCTTCACTGTTTTGAAGAGCCTGCGTTCCGGGCTTGAAGCCTGCTGCCAGTTGCTTGGCTTTCCTATAAAACATCCGGATGTTGTTCTTATCGCGAGACTCTTCGATATCCTTGAGCTGGGAGACTGCGTGGGCCCCTTTCTTCTTGTGCAGGATCTTCTTCTCCTCCCTTCTTCTGGCTCGATACTCTTCTCTCGCTGCTCTTGTTTTGCGCTGCAGCGCTTGCACGTGTGCATTTTCTGTCACCTTTTTCCGACGCACGCATTCCTCATCATACCAAGGGCTCTTTTTGGGTGGTGGCTGGTAGCCTATGGTGGTCTCTGCTACCCCTTTGATGATGTCGCGATACTTTTTCCACAGATTGTTGGCGTTTGTGGATGGTGAATGCACAGCGGAGAGTATCTCACTCAGGCTCTCTGTAGGCTCTGGCTGCTCCATTCGTGCTAAGGCTTCCAATATTGAATTTTGGTCGTGTCGTGGAGGCTGTGCTTTTCAACTAATCCGCCGAAGATGTTTTCCTTATCAATTTTGGCATTGAAGTCCCCGAGTATGATTTTGACATCATACTCCGAACAGGCTCCGTAGGAGGTCATAAAACTCCTCTTTGATAGAGTCTTCAGCTTGGTTGGTAGGGGCGTGTGCACATTAGCTCCTATTATTTGTTTAATGGTGGTAGGCAGGCAGTGAAATCCACAGTCTGGCAGCACGAACAAGAAAGAAGAAGTTGGAATCTGTTCGATAGCAAAGAAAAGTAATTAATGAAAAAAGAATATCAAACAATTTATTCGATTGAAATTAAAATTATTGAGAGGAAATAAAAATATGAATCGTTGTCGCTGGCGGTTACTGCAAAAGTGAAAGAGATTAGGGAAAAGCGTGTATGAGAAGCTCAGTCGAAGGGAGTGTAGATTGGAAAGTAGACTTAGCGATTGGAAATGGCATTGCCAAGAATATTCTTTTGTTTTGAGAAATCGGAGTAGATTATTGGAATAGGGGGAAAGGAATCTTTAACAGAATCTAATTTACAATAGATAACTATAGCATAATCAAAGATCGACAAAAGAAGGGACTGTATTAACCTCAGTTTGGTGTTAACAGGTGTAAAACTAGAGAACAGCCAGAGCTTTCGCAATCCTGCATAAATACGCGCTATTACATAGTTAACTGTTAACATGATCAGTGGCGGAAGGGAACCGATTTAGTTTATATCCCAGATTTACCACTGTATCAGAAAAAGTGAGCCTCGTGGAATTGACAAAAATGGGCAGTTTCAATACTGTACAGTTTCTTTAAAATCAAAATTAACTGACTCTTTTTGGATTTAAAATAGACTTCTATCTACAGACCATTTTGCAATGGAAGACAAGTCGGAGTTAAATCTAGCCACAAGATCTTCCACCAGCCCAGGTGGTCGAGAAAGGTCATCGGCATACAGATGTACACATAGTCACGTACAGATGTATTTCGACACACATGTGGCAAATCGTTAATAAAAACACAGAAAAGGATTGGGCCTAGAACTGAGCTTTGAGGAACTCCAGAAAGTTATCTTAGATTAGCAGTAACCCTTTGAATACGATTTGAACGATAATTGCTAACCAGGCACACTGCAGAATCACTCAAGTCAAAGCAAAGTTTTAATTTGGTGCAAAGAAGGTCATGACTGACCATGTCCTTGTCATATTGGATTCTAATATAGTCAAGCACTTTGATCATAGCTGTAGAACAGCAATGGCTAGGTCGAAAACCTGACCGCAGTGATGATAATAAATTAAATCGGCTGAGATGATTGGAAATCTGTTTCGTAAGAATTTTTTCAAATATGTTAGATAAACATGGTAAAATACTTATTGGACGAAAGGCAGCTCTTTTTCAATTATTTTTGTGGTTTATAAATTAGCCATTTCTATTAAGTTAGATTTTCTAAGTTAGGTTTAGTTGGATGCGTCTTGTAAAAGACTTAACTGCTGACATAGACTAAGAGATGGATTGCCTTTAGTTTCGCGTCGCTGTTTTCGCACCATGGAACGCACAAAAATAAATTAGTAAAAATATACCGCCAACGGATCAAAAATAAAGGTC
This sequence comes from Brachyopa scutellaris, assembly GCA_949775065.1. Lineage (NCBI taxonomy): Eukaryota > Metazoa > Arthropoda > Insecta > Diptera > Syrphidae > Brachyopa > Brachyopa scutellaris. Next base: position 123,170,457 of record OX459114.1, on the reverse strand, counting down.
GTACACTTGTTTGTCCCTATCAACGCCCTTGGCGGAATAAAATAGGATAAAGTGGCAACAATCGATGTACATTATGTCTGTACATATTCACCTTTTTTTCTAAATTCGTTAACCCCAATTTTTCTAATGTAAATTCATATGCCGTAACTTCCGGGAGCCATTTATACTCGTACATCCTTCTTTGTCAAAGAAAACTTTATGAAGCCATGAAACGGTTGAAAAAGCATAACTATCCCTTTTAGACTCACCATCAGCACCTAATGCGCTCAGATTCTAGGTTAAACAAAAATAGCACAATTCCAAGGACATTGTATTCAGTTTTTATCAATAATAAAGGAAGCTGACAACCCTCATTAGTAAACGCCAGAATTACCATATAAAAATAAACACAAAAAGACAACATACCACAAATAGTATTGTTCTCCGGTCCCAGGTCGTGTATCCTTCGTACAATCATACTATAACTTGTTTGTATGTACATCTCTATGTAACTGAGTTGCGTTCGGTAAATGAACCAGAAACTATTCATATCCGAAGGAAACGTTTCGTCCCTAAACAACAAACCATCGCCTACACACCACCCCAGAGGCAGTAGGACAACAAAAAGGCATCGAAATCACAACGCACAGTGTATAGTGGTCGAACAACAAGCTCCTTTGGCCCTGTGGCAACATGTACATACATATGTATGTTTGTTTATTTATTTTTGTGTTCGATTTAAAATGCCCAACCGAATTGGTCTCCGGGCTACAATTGATTGTGCGATTGCCTGAATTAATTACAAATTACATTTGTACATTGCCGACCGATAGAAACGGTTTTTCTCTGTTTCACTGACATAACAATACAATACGTATACGTTACGTATAAATATCTCGGACGACAGGACGCACGTTGAGAACTTGTTTCCGTTTGATTTTTAGACTCCAGAGAGACATGAAATGGCAGCGGCATTGCCAAAATGCCAACGTATCCTTGTTGACGTACATACTATTATAGCACTATAGGTATTGTAATCCGCTATCGTTTTGCTTCGCAGTCCGCAAATAATTGGTTCGTATAAATAAACAGGAAATTAACTGGGCATTAACGCTGTTACGTTACGTACTTATAAATTATTGAAAGGAACAACGAAACAACGAGAATGGGACCAGCGAAAGGACTTGTTGTGAATTTAATTAAAAAACGAAACGCTAACTGTTTTGAGTGATAATGATTTTTGGTTTACATCCGTTAAGCCGACAATTAAACAGAATCACAGTTCGCCAATAAAAAGGGGACTGTGACGGATGTACATACATAATATACGTTGACAGTTGAAGCTCATGCAATATTCTCGTAGGTAAATAAGTAACCGAAGTGAAATTCCTATTATTTCAGGTGCAATCGGATATCGCAAGTCAATATTGAGTTATGTTTTGCTTAATTTATTGGAGTTAATTTAAAAACACGTTTGATGTTGGCTAAAACGCTGGTGCACTGAGAGATTCCCGATTCCTGTGAACGGCTGATTTGGCTCATTTTGAACTGCAGCACTTACGGCTGCGATAATTTTGGTAATTTGTTCAATGTGGGACAGATCATAAAACACATTTACGCGTGCCTTTTTATATTAAAAATAAATAAATATAAATATAAATAAATAAAGAAATAAATAAATGAATAAATAAATAAATAAATAAATAAATATGTTATTTACCAAATAGCATAGCACCGGCTCTTGCTGCGAGAAGCTATACTCTGTTCTACAAAAATTGTCAGTACATGCCTTATGGGGGAGCTTTTTTTCAAACACTGGTGCCTGTCCATGTCTTCACGGCACTCAATTAGAGTAATCGCCACGCCACTAAAATAAAAACCAAAGCACTGACTTACACAGATTTTGTTTTTGTAATTTACCACAAATTCGCATACATCCCACCAGCATGACCAGCCAGTTCCACAGTCGGTGGCTGAATGATTATGTGTGGAGTGTGGCTGCCAATCGCTGTGTATAAAGAAAACATCAACATCAAAACAGTGTTACCATTAATAAGTTAAAGCTAATCGTTAATGCTTTTTCTGTAGTTTTTGTCAGAGCTTTGGGATTCTGTGCTTTGAGAACCAATAAAAATAATTTGAGTATGTTAGAGTATTGCCACATGGTTTCTGTTTTTTCAACTTTCTTGTTTTTTCTGGTGAAACCGTTAAAATGAAGCTGAACGCTTTTTCGATTTTTGTGATTTATAATGAAGGTTATTTGCGCAAGATGAGTTTTTGGTGTGGAAACGAATAGTGACTTTTTTTTTGTTTTTAGCCTATATCTCGTAAGCTAATCGTTTCCGATATATAACATTGATACACCAAAATACTCGAAAACATGCCCTTTACAACATACCAAAATTTCATCAAAATTGAGGTGGTGTCCACTTTGTACACAATTATCTTTTTTTCATTCAACAAATTGTGTTGTTTTCGAATCAGCAGATGGTAGCCCTATGGGTATTGCTCTCCGATTTGCGGCAATTTTTCAGGCATACTATGGTAACCCAGTGAGAGCTTAAAAGAGGGACAGATTTATGAAAGTTGTTGCAACCAGAATGAGAGGCAAACGTCCTATCGTCCCTCAACTGATCATTTTTGTGGAACAGACTATAGTATACATACCCTCTACTCCGTTCACGTCTCATTCTACGGAAGATATGACGTAACGAGCCGGATTTTCCGCGTTTCACTTTAGTTCTATCATCTCATCACGAATAAAAAAAATAGAAAAGAAAAAAAAAACAACAACAAAACAAAAAAAAAACGCCTCATCTTCTATATAATTAAATCGCTAACGCAAGAGCTTGTGATTCCTCCTGAGAGTTTATTTCTGCACCGATTTCAATGATTCTAACACTGATTGAAGGCTTCATCAGCATAAATAATTTTGAAAAAAACCATATGAATGAAGTTATTATGGAAAAACATTATTTCAACGTAACTGCATTCAAAAATGAGGTGTCCAAAGAAAATAATGTCTTGGAGCAATGACGAAATGCACTCTGAATTTATAAATATAAACAATTTGTCTCTCTCTCTATCACGAAAAGTAGCTTTTATTTTTTGGAACGAGGAGCCACTAGGACACTAGAGGCCAGTAGGACACTAGAGGCCTGTAGGTAGCCATTTTATTCGTAAATAGATTGTAGGTTTTCTACATGCGAGATTCTTAGTAATATTTATTAACTAAGAATGCAAATCACTGCTCTAGAAAATCCTCCTTCTTTTGACACCTCATTTCTTAAGATTGGTTGAGTGGGAGAGCCGCAAATGCTGATAATGATTGCAGAACATTGAGATGCAAAGCATTATGATCTTTTTAAAGGCACATATACTCACACACACACTATTGCAACGATACCCACTGCCGCCCGACTGACTGCTGGCAGTGCTTTCTACTGAAGGAAAATTGCGAGCGATGATCTCAATAATTGTTTTGAAAATTGCTCAGCTTCAGGACAACGCAGGAGGATGTTTAATATCTCAAATGAATCAGGGATAAATTGATTAATTTCATTTTTTTTTTTGTTTTTCAATCCGATAAGCCATTATTGAGTTAGGGCTGTATAACTATAATTTTACACTTTTATATCTGAAAACCATGCCATTTTCCGGGATAAAAAGTAATACAGCTCGAACTCGGTTTACGTAACCCTCGATTCGCGCAACTCCTCGATTTTCGCAACACTAAGGTCATCGCATGTCTTCTTTCTAAATATAAGCGCAACTTTTCAAAAAAGTAATCTCGATTAGTGCAACTTCTTGTGTTTATTCATCTGTTTTTTCTCCTCTTAGCTCGTTTTTTCTGCCGTTATTTCACAGGCATGTAGTTTTGTTTGAATCTGGGCAAATTTCTTCTATTGTATATATGTACATACATACATGCATAGACTATCTACAAATATCTTAAGGGAAAAAGAATTGATTTCATTCGATTCCAATTTGCTTGATGAGATTTTTCGGTATAATTACGAAAAATCGCGCGATTTTTTTAGTTTTATTTTTTCAAAGTCTGAAGCTACGTGCAGACGATATGTTCACGGTGCATATTTGTGATCATACGCCTGCGTGTTCATATGTGTTCATATTCGCTTCAAATGCTCATATGTTCATGCGGCGTATGATTGGTGTTCACACGATATGCACACTTTGTCCCAAAGTTGCAAATTTTTTGGTGTGTTCATATGTGTTCAAATGCGTTGTGTTCATATTTTTTCTGTGCATATGATTGGTGTTCACACGATATGAACAATTGGTTCATATGATAGATACATATGTGCACGAATATGAACATATGAACAAACAATTAATTAACTTTTCATTACTGATGTTGACACATGTGTTTTATTTCAATAAAAATACAATTTGATTTCTTTTATTTTTTGTGGGCTGCGACTGCGTCTCCGGTAAGCGCGGCTGCAAATCAATTTCATTTGAAACCGTCCTCCAAATATTCGCCATCCATTGTATCGTCGAGTATCTGGATATCACGCGCACCAAATAGACATCGAAAGAAAAACACGAAAACAAAGAAAAAGTCCAAAGAAACCTAATAAAAACAAATCAAAACCGAAAACGAATTTGAGGGCCGATTTTTCAATAGTCAGATAAATAGTCAGTTTGCTTTCTAACGAATAAATATATTCGACTGTTTATCTGCTAGATAAATATTTGCTATTTTTCAATCGTCGAATAACTGCCAGTTTGTTATTCAATGATTTTCTTCATATCAGTCGAACTCAATTATTTTTTAGCACATTTTAAAAAGTAAAAAAAAAATTAAAATGGAAAATATTGACCCTCTTGTGAAAAAAGACGTGATTAACAGGTATTCGTGAAATTTAATGTGTAATGTAATTAATTAATGTGTAATTAATGTTTTTTGTATCTGTGCAGTGTGGCCGAGCGCTTACAAAATATGTATGTAAATTTATTTTTCAATTTTCTTGATTACATATTATACATACATGGACTGCTAGTGTTCTCTTTCGTAAAATGTTTGAAATGGCCATAGTTTCTATGCAAAATTTGTATGATGGCGGATAAACAGAGAATACACTAATATACAGCGAACGCACTAATACTACGATATGTTTGGTTACGCGTGACGGACGACGTACAGTGTAGTATTGAGCCCCAAAACCTGGCCAAAAATATTTTATATTTGTAACAAAACCGAGTTTTATTTGACTTCTAGAGTAAAAAAAACGTAAAACAAAGACTGATTTAGGTATCGAGGCATTTATTCATCACTATTACTATGGTCGATAATGCTCAATACCAAGCTGTGCGACGGCGAAAAATTAACCCATACCGAGAGCTAAGATGTTTAAGTATCATAAAGAGAAAAAAGGGAGGTAAAGTTTAAACCATCGGAAGTTCGTGTATTGATGGATATAGTGTATAAGCTTAAAGAAACAATAGAAAATAAAAAATCAGATAAAATGTTATGTGGCTTGAAAAGGACGAAGTTTGATGAGTTGGGTGAAGCGCGTATAGAAGTAGTGCAGCTGCAAAAACAAATTGCAGAAGCGGAACTTGAATATACAAAAATTTAACATGAAAATAAATAGAGGAATATAAAATTTGAACTCTTCATCTGAAGACAAGAAGAACACAACTTTAAAATGCAAAAATTAGAGTAGTATTACATGTATTTTGTTTCTTTATGTAACATTTGTTTGTAACAAACTTTTTTTTTCGTTATTTATTTATTTATTTATATCTGTTTCTATCTGTTCAAATATTCCATCAGACTCAATATGTAATAACGTCTTGCACAAGAGTTAGTTTGCATCCAATTCCAATACTCAAAACAGGAAATCGACGTTTTCACCAAAACTTCTTTCAATTGCATATCTCGATTTTATATGAGATTCATTGTACAAACGTTGAGCTGCTGCTTGTGGATTATTATACGAAGTAAAAAGATAATGGTTTAGGAATATCCACTATCCCCAGTTAGGGTTACCACACGTCCCCCTTTTTCATTCCAAAATGCTGTTTGTCCCCCCAATACAAACCTCTGCCCCCCTTATTAAGTAAAATTTAAAAAGAGAAAACATTCAATTTAAAACTGTTAAAATATTTTCATTAAATATTCTTAAAAAGATTCTCTGTAAACACATCCATTTGAAGTTCAAAATCCTTTCAAAGCTGAATGCATCCACTCAATGACCTACATATCACTTCACGCGCAAAAGTTTTCCTTCATCTGTCAGTATAGTCGACTCTCGATATATTGAATCTGTGGAAACCTGGCAAAAAGATCAAATTATTGAGAGTTTTACTTAACGAAAGTTGTAATTATCGAGAGAAAAGAAGAAACATTTAAAATTATCGAGAGCATGCACAATTTTTCTATTCTATTCTTTTATTCCTCTATTTTTTTTTCACAACTTGTTACCAATAATGCAACGCAGAGTCAAGCTACATACGTCATAGATCACGGTCATATGCAAACTGAATTACGTAGAAAAAAAAATGTATCTATCATTTTGTAAACAAAAGTATACAGGTTAGAACAAGCAACTTATTCCTCTGATTATTTGCTTACGGGTATTAGTAAGTTCAAATTATCGAAAAGTCGCCTTGTCTACTTCAATTTATAGCGTGTTATGTGGAAAATAGCCAGCACAATCGCTTTAACTTAACGAGTGTAGCCAAGCACATAGGATTTATTCAATTTACCGAGAGATTTTCAAGGGACCAAAGAAAAACTTCAATTTAACGAGAGATTCATGTTATCAAGAGTTTTATTTATCGAGAGTCGACTGTATACGATTTGTGCTGCTATTTGTCCTTTGTCAATTTTTGTTTACAAATTATTCACCAATTATTTTCGTTTTCGTTTAATAGTACCTAAAATGTCTAAAAAAGCAAATAAAAAAGAAAGTGAGGATATAATCAGTGCTGGGAAAAGTGTTTCGAGTGGTTACCAAAAAGCAAAGAAGGTCCTGAATATGTGACATGTTTAATTTGCTTTAACTTTTTTACATTACATTTTTTACGCTGGTGTTATATTTTCCAAAAACATATATTGTCTCGCGATGTCCCCCTTTTGGTCATTTTCAATCTGGTAACCCTATCCCCAGTTAATATTCCATTTGCACAGGCACCATTATCGGAATGGTATTTAAGAGCAGAGTTTGAAAATATAAGAGTATCATGCATCGACATCTTCCAATTCTAGATATTCTAGATTCTAGAATATCTTATTCTCTTCTTCAATAACAAAATCATCGTAAATATCGAAAAATATCCATTTTTTGTCACTTAAAACTCAATTTTTACAGTTCATAAACAGACAGTTAAAGTTTATCTAGCTCACAATCAGACAGATAACTTTATTCGACAGATATCTATTATATTCCTAGAATAACAGCTATTCGCCTATTGAAAAATCGAATTTTTTGTTATCTGACTGATAAGTCCTATCTGATGTTTATCTGAGGTTTATCTGACTATTAAAAAATCGGCCCTCAATAAAATAAATAAACAAAAAACAACAGCCCGTTCAAAACCTACTGCAATGAGCATACATTTGATATATGAACATAGTTGAGACTACGAATGTGTTCAAATGTGACAACGTGTTCATATGTCCAAATTTGCGTAATAGAGTTTATATGGTCCCAAAAGTGTGTGCACACTATATAAACGTTACATGTTCATACGTATGTTCAGGACGTGTTCAAATGTGAGCATATGCTTAGTGCTCATACGTATGAACACAAAAATATGGTGTGCATACGATATGATATGAAATGATATAATATTCTAGTAGAGGACATTTTAACTCCACAAAAAATAAAAGAGTTGGCAGTTTTCAAAAATATGGAATCCAAAAAAATTCCGTCTAAAATATCTTATTTCTTTAAAAAAAAAAAAAAAAAAACATAACATTGTTACTGCTTTATATTCATTTTTGTATTTTTGGATTTTTGTTCTAACTTTTCGTATTCTGATTTAAGAAAAACGTGTTTAATGTTGTAACGACTTCCTTTGGTTTCAAAAATGTTTTTTTCATCACATTGTCTTTATCTCTAATGGAACATAGCCATTTTAACTATCATTTTTTATTTAAAAAAAAATGTAACCCGGTAAGTGCAACAACCTCGGTTATTGCAACTGCGTTAATTTCTATTAGTTGCGTAAATCGAGTTTGTACTGTTGAAAGTTGACCAGGAACATAAGCAATCACTATGCCCATATTTCATCGCGCTGCTATTAAATTTGAGTTACAAATTTCGTAACCGTTCGATATTCCGTCCCCGAATGCCAAATCGCGGGATTACTCCAAATTTTGCTAACGCGCGCTTAGATGTTTACACATCAAAAATATTGTAAATAAAATTTTATACAGCCCAATGACGGGAAACGAAAACAAAGTTCCCAGTGCGGTTTGATTGCTTACTCTTGACTTTAACCGTATGCAGAAGTTACAATTAATTTTGTCAAGGGGTATGCAGCACAGATAATTATTTTTAGATTATCGTGAATTTTCATTCAATTAAGTATGAGTTACGATGCAAAACTTTATGCACACTTCGTCCACAGATATGTCATCCCTTTGGTGAAACACATCACCAGAATCACCAAACTTAATTTTGCATCGATATAGTTTCCAGTCATCCTCCGGCATGGTCACACATTTCCCTATCTGCAAAGTGAATTCGGGGGCACTTTTCTACTACTCCCTCAGACAGACATGTAGAGAAATAAGATTATAGACTACATATGTATGCGCCTTAAACCGAGAATAATGTCGAATTACATCCCCAAAGGGTGTATAAATCTCTATACCCCCATCCTATCTACGCATACTTGTATTGCATGCATGAATGCGTGTATGTAATCGTATCTCAAAATAAACGGATTGACATTAGCAAAGAGTATGTGACTAGCTACTCATGTGATAATTTTACATCGAGGAAATCCGATTAATGAAAAGTTTGCTCTAAATTTCTTGGCCTTTCAATCAACTGCTGGCTTGCACTCAAGCACGACCATGGTTCGGCATACACCAGCACTACCTGACGGCGGCTAACAAATTGCTTTTCAACACAGTTGCTTGAGCTTCTATGTAAAACGAAACGGGCAGAAAGCTGTTAAGAGTTCAATCGACTCCTCTGCATCAGCATCACCACTGACAGGTCATCTGCTACCCCTGAATTAGGGTTGATGACTCTGTGCTGGACCCCGTAGACCTTTAACAAAATTACATCAATCTATCAATCTATCTGAAAAGCCATCCATCTGCCCGAGTAGCAGTAGCAGCACCACACACACACGTTCACTTCACTTCCAATTCATTAGCCATATACCGATACCGACCGACGAAGATTTTCGAGAATTATCTGAGCGAAGGATGATACTCGTCCTCATTTGGGGTCACTTCAGCAAGATTCGAAACGGGAAATGATTGGAATCTTAAGAGAAATAGCTTTCCGACAACTGGCACAAGTGAGTTATTAAGTTATTAAGATACTCGTACGTCGTACATCCCCACATGAGATAAAAGGACATTCGAAGGGGGTGGGTGAGAATATGTTCACCACTTTTCGAAAGAAGACTGGGTAATAGTGCAATTCACTGTTTGCCATGTTATCCTGCAGCTATTATATTTAGGTTAAGGCCTCCTAATGGATGTGGTTTTTCCCTTTCATGCTGCTGTAGCTATAGTCGCTGCCAGCGCACCCGCCACTGATTTGTGAAAGCAGCTGCAAACTTATCTCGAAATGTACGAGTATCTCCGCCGACGCGTCGTCAATCCTTTTACAAACTTTGTAGAGTTTAAGTATGGTAGGAACTCTGCCAGAGCTGTATCTAAATAGTTTTGAAAGATTTTAGTTTTTTTTCTCGGAAGCCTTCTTTTTAGTTTGCGAAAATTTGCATCACCAAAGACATTAGTAGTGAAAGTGCAAACTTGGCAGTATGGTTGCTGTCGTCTTAAAAAACTCTGCTGATGGGATGGAATTGCTGGGCCTCTTGTTGGGAATTCAAATGTGCTTCTAATACTATAAATATGTTTGACGGAAACAGTATTGCTGCGATAGTTTGGCAGAAGTATTTTAGTAGTAAATGCATGAGAATTTGGATATAGTGTGACGAGATTCAAGTTAAATTTTGCAGAAATTTGGTAGAACTGTTACCACAATGTAAAAGCTCTTTTTCCAGGGTATTATTATTATTATTATTATTATTATTATTGTGAGCGTTCTCCAATGATCGGAGCTCATCCTTTATGGTGTATTCCCCTATGCCACAGAAGGGCTCGGGACCCATGAAGGGTGTGGCGGCTCCTTTTCTGGCATTTCCTTCTATCCTCAGGTTCCTTCTATCCTACGCAGTAGATGGTGACATTGCTTCTTTCGTCCAGTCTATTTAGTTTATCTAGACAATTCTAGCTTTGATGATCTGAGCCCCTATTGCCTTGATAGCTGCTTGGCTATGTCGCGTCTGTTATAGCGTTTATCAAGATTGAGGTGGACACATCCGTCAATAGCACAGATTCCAGCTTGAAAGTTGCTGGTATAACTGCCCATGGGTTCGAAAAGTTAAGTTCCGTGCCCAAACACTCCTGCCCCCGTTACTTCCTCAGTTCTTGAACCATGCGTGTACCATTTAATGGTATGCGGAGTCAGCGTATAGATTCTAAATTCGTCGCTCCAGTCTTTTTTGTAGCTGAGTTTGATGTGAAAAATTTCCTTCCAGCTGGATTTCCTAATCCCATCGTCTCTAGGAAAGGTTAGAAAGGAAAGTGCATTTGTCATTGCATCATGATTTTTATGGCTAATATATTTTCCGTTTCCTATTCCTTCTTTGGCCATTCTCAGAAACGTCTTATTTGCGGTTTCATTCAGTATAAGATGTAGTGAAGTAAGCTCCAGTAGCACCTCCAGTGCTGCAGTTGGAGAGGTTCTCATTGAGCCCGTAATGAATACACATGCTTTTCTCTGTACTTTGTTTAGTGTGTTTCTCATAGGAGTCAGACTGGTTCTATTTGCCCATACTATTTCCCCATAGGTGATCACAGGTCGCACCATGCCAATATACATATACATCCCTCTGAGAATATGAGGTCGAGAGCCCCATGACTTACCGGCTATGCTTTGATTTTGCCAGGGTAACAAAAAGCTAATTCAGTAGAATCCACTTAAGACGCTCTTCAAGGGACCGACAGAAAATAGCGTCTTAAGCGGGATAGCGTATTAAGCGAGAAAAACTAAAAAATTACATCCAGTTAAAAATATAGTTATTTTATGAAAAGAGTTTAAATTATACCTGTATTATGCTAGTTTTCCTTTCATCCCTTGTACTATCCATTGTACGTAATCAAATTCTAATGAACTGACACCACCTATATGTTCGTAAGGCACACACAAGAAATGAAACAAAACTGACAAAAGTAACGACCCCAAAAACGAAACGCTTCATATGGTTTGTTTGCGAAAAACAAAAATATCCCTATAAAAACGACGGTGGCCATCGCGTCGATGCCGCCGTATATCCCAATGCACCGAATGGTTTTTCTGGAAAAAAAATTAAAAAAAACAAGAAAATACAAATATTATGAAGTTTATCATTTAGCTGTGTTGGAGTATTAAGCGGGAAATAGAGCGTAGTATGTACATATCAACTGGATTTTTTTTTCATTCGAATTCTTGTCAAAATGAAGGGACCTGAGAAAAAGAGCGTTAAAAGCGGGATAGCGTCTTAAGCGTGAACGTCTTAAGCGAATTCTACTGTAGTTGAAAACCCAAAGTGATAGTTTCAATATATATAATTAAAATTTTAATGACTTAGACACTAGCTGAATAACTGAAATATTGTTCAAAAACGTTTTCCCGAATAAAGAAGGAACATTTAAACACTGTGGCGATATGGCTTGATTTTAAATAATCTATTTTCTAGACCTAGGGTCGATTTTTATAGAGAGCGGGGTTAGAAGTAACACTTTCGACTAAAGTTTATGGTGCTCCTAAGATTTTGCAAATCAGTCAGCCAAACCTGCTTCAAGGCAGAGAGTAATATTCGACCAAAAAAGAACCACTAAAAAAACACTTTTGTCACAATTTTCCATGGCCATTTTGCATAAATCTGGCTGAATTTCCTTGACACAGAGCTAAATTTGCTCCAAGGCATGATGACCCACGTCTATTGAGCCTATTGGAAAACACCTTAGATGTGAAAGATCCCCTACTGGTTGTTTCGTAGTTGGAGTTCCAAAAAAAAAAAAAAGAAACTGGTTCAGGTTTTCGATCTTTTATTTGGTTTGTTCAGAAGGAACATCTTAAGGCTGAACTACAATAGTCGAATGGTTTCGTACGACCATAATAGCTTTTCGCTTCGATTGCGATTGGTTAAGTTTTCGTCCACTTTTGCTCACTAACGAAAGGAGCGAATCTATTCGCTCTTTCGTACGAATCCATTCGCTCTTTCGTACGAAAATTTGACATGTAACAGCTGGGTAAATTTAAAACTGGAATTTCGGAAATAAAGAAATGTTGTTTGATTTGCTTTTTGCAATTAATAGCATTATCATTAAAGAATAATTGTTCTTAGATTTCATATACATGCTGTAATGCATGCATTTGCAAGTAGGTAGTACAATACATTACACATACATATATGTTATGTACGTCGAACATAAAAAAATTGCTTGTACCTACATAGGACTACGATTTGCTTTCTCAATTGAAACATAAATTGATATACGAAAAAAGTGATTATTTTTATTTTGTTAGGTTGTCATTTTTTTCGATTTCAATAGTTATTTTGCAAAACAACAAACAAATCACGGGCAAAACGACTAGAATCTGACAATCACCAGTGACAATCGCTTCCGTTCGTATTCTCCTACTATGGGCAACTTGAGCAATTGACATTTCGGAAGGAAACTTAACGTAGGATTTTGACAGTAGCTTCCGATTGCTTTCGACTATAATCTATAGTTCAGCCTTTAGTTAGTTAGTTAGTACAAGAAGAAATATATATAAAATACAAAATGGATGAGTGGCTTCCGAGTAAGTCAATATCGTAATTGATGCTATATTAGCGACATCTTAACGTTGTAACTAGTAAAAACTGCTAGAATACCTTTAGTTCTATTCAGTCTCATTTCGACCTGAACACTTAGACTTAACATCATTAAATCGCATGATCTGGGCGGCCGATTCTGATACAATAATTGAATTGATTCCCGGGCTGTGAGGCATGTCGAACAATCTTCTGAAACCAAATGTCGTCCACATCCATATTTTGCTTTTAGGCACAAAAAACTGAAGTATCATGTCGCGATAGCGAGCACCATTTACTGTTATTACCTCCTCAACCGCATTTTCCTAGAAAAATGGTCCGATGATGCCCCGCAGTCCAATGCATTGTGGATGCACTCATTTATTTTCTGAAAACCAAATTCGACAATTTTGATGATTTACAAAGCCATCAATATGAAAATGAGCCTCTTCGCTGAAGATGATTTTATTTGTAGAATCTGCATCTGCATCCACTTGTTGTTGTTCCATAATCCATTCAATGAACTCTCTTCGCTTTGCGTGGTCAGTAGGCTTCAGTTCTTCAGACAATTGAACTTTGCATGCATGAAGATGCAAATCTTGCGTAAGAATACGCTGTAGAGTGCTTCTCGAAATGTTCAATTCTTGACCATGGTGCCGAATTGATGCTCCGGTACTCTCAGCTATTTCGATGTTTTATATTGAAGGACTTGTTGAAGGACGATCAGAGTGTGTAAGATCACTAATTGATCTTGATGCAGATGAATAAGTTAAATAATAATTCTGACCATTTTTTGTACAAAAAACTGTGGTTGCCGAAACCCCCATTATTTTTAAAATATTGCTCAACAATGAAAACGTGTTGTTCTTTCGTGTAGTATTCTATTTTCAATAACTCTGATTTGTCAGCTGTTACACTGTTTTTCGCTGGCAACAGCTTTCTCCACAAATTGCGAAAAATTCAAATCCTGCGGGAATTTTGAAACACCGTTTATATTAAAGCACATATGTAATTCAATGCACAAAATTTACAATTTGCCAAACAAGTATTTAAAAACTTTGCACCAATCACTGTTAACCGGGTGCTAAATTATTACTTCCAAACAGTCAACATTAATCACGACCATATGCATATGTACACACAAATGCACGACCCTATACATAGAACAATAATTCAATTAAGGATGTGATTACCACACAAAAAAAGGTACCACAAAGTGCTCCAAATCCGTCCACTATTAATTCTGACCAACATCAACACAATCACACACCAAGCCGCCATTCAATTATAATCGCTGTTTGCCTTAGTCCGGGGATTAAACTTTCCCAAAAAACACCACAGTCGCAATTAATAATTGGCCAAATGTCAATTACCCGCTAAACGCGCACCCCCAGTGTATCCATCCACCCCCAGCGCCCTTCGCCAGTAATTCAAAAACCGCACCAGATACTCGTTTTCAACTGGGCACTGACACAATGTAACCATAACCAAGCCCACCCACCCACTCCATACACATCATTGTTGTTGTCATTTGTTAATATTGTTATTATGCTGGCACACAATGTGGCTTCCGTGTTTTTTGATTCATCCAGAGTAGAGATCTGGTTATGTGGTATTCGTAGTCCTTCTGTATCTCTTCACTATCACTCATTCCTACACTCATCGGCGACAGGACAATTTAAGCATGTTTGTCATTCTACGAGTATGACAACACATTCGCTTAAGTGTTAGATTAGTGGCACGTGGCACGTATGGCACAGCCAACGCCACCGTCAATTACCATTGATCCATATTCATTTCTTAGTTAATTTGCAATGACATAATATTATCCTTTTTAATCCTTAAACCGATTCATTATTTTCAGTGTCATGTGGCTGCAGCAATGGTGGCGGCATCCACCTCCTTTGGCTACTCGTCGGTGAATCAATTCGATGGTAATCGCTCGATTATGTGACGTCAGTTGAGCAGTTGCAGCTCCTGCAGCGGGAGTAGCAACTGCGGTCGCAATGGCGTCGGCAGCGCTCAACATCAACAGCAGCAGCAACAACAGCACCAGCATCGTGAGCGTACGTGTACACGATGCCAGAGCTTTCACCGACATCATCATCGACAGAGACGTCGCAGCAGTAGCAATCAGTTGAGGGGTGGTAATCTTAGCTCCCTAGTGGCGACAACAACAAAAGCCATAGTTAGTGTTTCAGCGCCGACTGGTAATGGGACAACGGCGAGTACTAATGCGCCCTCAGTCAAGCATTGCACATTTGCGGCGGTGCCCACAACTATCCCACCGCCTCCCTCGTCAGGCAGTGGGAGTCATGTGTCCTTTATGATGACGAATCGTTATCATCCGAGAGCGCAACAGCAGCAGCTGCCCAAGACTCAGGTATCCAGTAGTAGTTGTCTAACGTTGACTGCTACAACACCTCCACCGTTGTGTGATGTACTGAACAGTGTCAAGACGTCCCGTTCGCATCAGTCTCTGGAATTGCGTGATAGTCTGCAGAGTCGGATTAGCTCGGAGAGCAGTGCTTCATCAACAGTTCCTGTGATTGAGTGAATGATTGACGGACAGTTTGTAGGCACACCATCGTTGACAGACAATAAAAAAAAAACCATCTACCCCATCCCCAGTGCATGTTCCTCTTAACCATTAATGTTGTTTTTATTTCTTTTAAACACGTTTACCTTGGAAAGCGTCCTTTGAATTATTATATTCATTATTATTGTTATTTAAAATTGTATATATCGATTTGTTCAGTTTTGTTTGATTTTATAAATTCATTTGATATTATTTTTTGCATTTTTGTTTTTTTTTTATTTCGTCTACGAAAGAGCCATGTCACGAGTCATCATGTAGACACATTAGAGGAATAATAACCTTTAATCAATAACGTCAAAGGGTATGTACATATGTATGTATGTTTTACTATCATGGACCGTACGTGCTCTGCCTTGTATTGTTATTATGTATTTCTAGTTTTTTTTTTGTTTTAACCGAAACTACTGGAAAACCACCACAAAAATGTTTTCGAGATGCTTGAAGGGTTTTCAACATTTTCTGCTACTTATGTACATTTTTTAAGCTTCTGATCCGCCAGTTGCAAGGGCACCGCTATTGTACTATTATACCGCAAAGTCAGTTTAGGGAACCAGAAGAGGCTTTTCTTTTGATGAAGTTGAGGATCTCGCGGAGATTTTGGAGATTTTTAGAATTTCCATGTAAGATGGGAGTAAGGATTTCTCTGTAGGGCACAAAATGTCATGCAGTTACATGAAATATGTTCGGCAGTTTCGTCATCTTCCCTGCAAAGACGACATTCAGTTTCCTGAATTAGAACTATTCTGGTTTAGGTGATATCGAAGATGGCAATGCCATGAATGAAGACCTGGGTAATTTCCCAATAAGAGAAACACATGTTGTTTTACCAACTTTTGATTTTTAAATTAATAGCTGAATTTGGAATGTTACAAAACGGGTCATGACCGATAAAGGATTCAGCCGAACCTTTCCTAGCTAGTTCGTCAGCTCTTTTCGTTTCCAGCAATACTCTCATGTCCGGGCACCCATCAAGTTTGACTTTGTCTCTATGGTAAAGGTATTGGAGAGTATTGAAGCAGTTCAAGATGTTAAATCAGGGCCCTCTTCACGTAAAACAGTCGCCATCGTTTTCGACATCGTTAACGTAAGCGAGACTTCACGTTGACATAAAAATCGACCGATCGTCCAATCGACGGATCGACTTCACTTCACTTCACTTCAAATCTGTCAAGTACAATCGTCTCGGCGAGCGTGATAGCACGATAGCTATTTAGCTGTCGTCCTCCTGTATTTAATGCAATTTCGGTGCGTTTTCAATTTAAATTCTTTTTTTTTTGGAAATTGAATTTGATTTCCTTGGCAAAAACACGAATTTCATTTGTAAAATAACGAATATAATTTCCAAAAAACGAATTTAAAGTGAAAATGCATAGTCTCGTTTCATTACTCTATTGTAAATGATCTTAATATTAATTAATAATAAATATGAAATATGAAAATGCCGCCAAAGCCACAAATGTCAAATCGCTTATAAATGTTGTTTTCTGTGGTTCTCAAACTGGAAAAAGACGAAGGTGATGGACGACACGAGACTGGTAGTGTTTCGGGAAGCATCGTTTCGTCGCAGTCGTTTGGTACTGTCGTGTGGTCGCCAAACGTTGGTGAAATTACGTGATGAGAGCCCTGGTTTGAGCCTAGTGCTTTTATAGATGCTTGACTATTCGTAAGTATATGGATGAGGACACCTTTTATTCCCGATTTGACCACCCCGGTGTCCATCTGCTATCCATCCATATACCACTTATTACCTTTTAGGTCTGAAGTAGGATTTTTATACAGTTCCGTGCTCCACGGCTTGGGATCATGTCGAGCTCTGGGATTTCGGAGAGAAGATTTACTCGATCTGTTAATCTCTCCTGTTGCAGTAGTCTGACGATGCTGCTAATTGCCATCTTTTTTATGAAAAGGTGGAGTTGTGTTAGACCAATGAGCGCTTCTATAGCAGCTCTGGGACCTCTTATGTACATACTTACATTACTGTTCCGGAAAGATAAGCAACTCTGATATCTATTCAAAATAACACTATTGTATCCCAGAAGGGATTGGTGAATGATTCTGAAACATATTTGGTGACTCTACTAGTGGCTGGCTTTATAATTGTCGGAAAGGGATGCGGCTCTAACCCAGTCTCTGTAAATTTATTCACATTTTGTTCGTAAGAGTGTCGGGTAATGATTCTAGGTAAACTGAACAAGTACCAGCTTATTGCACATTTTTATCAGCTGCCGACACTCGTTTTACATAATCTTGTGACGTGGTTTTAAGATAACTCTTTTAGTTCCGCTTTGCGTATACGCGTATAAAGTATATTGTTGGTTTTACAAGTCGTTAGTGAATGCAATTTAAAGTTATTCAACTAACGGACTACCGACCCGTAGAGAGCCTCTCTTCGAATGATTTATGTAGTTCTCCAGATCAAGGGTTTGAAACTAAAAATGGAGGTTTGGTCTTAATTGGCATCTCTAATCTAGAGGCTGTGTGTTGTGGATTCCTTAAGCTATCAATTCGCTTGATGCCACCGAACGTACGTGGTCGGCGTATTTTAAATCTATTTCTACTATTTTATTTCATTCGATATCCTACTTTACTATCCCTCAACTCCAGAACAAAGTTTGGGCGACCAGGTATGACTTCCTTACAAAGCTGAAATTCCGCCTCACTGTGTAAGAGAAAGGAAAACGAAATGTTGCTATCATAATAAATCATCCATCCTGTAAAATAAAAGACACCTCCAGCATAACTTCTACCTCCAGCTACTTGAAATTGGGTTTCTTCAGACTTGAGATCACTTGATTAGCGTCTGTACACCATTGGCTTTTGATATTTCTATAAACATCTTATTCCTGTCTCTTTACCGCCTTAATTTGTGTAGCTACGAATAAGAGTCAGTTCTCACCTCTATTCTCTGTAACCTGCTTGTAACCTTATAGCCTGACTATCAGTCTTTCAGTATACTGTTGATAAAAATTTTTCGACTTCTTAAATGCCTTAAAATCTTACTTTTCCTTGATGATTTTTGTTTTCTAAAACCGATTTATTTAAACAGGAAACAAACTCGGTACAAATTTTATTTCATAAGTATTTTAATATTTTAATTTTTGTGTTTACTCAATTTTAAGTTTTTGTACATTTGAAACTACTACTTTAAAAGTATTAAATAAAAGCAATATTAACATCAACAAATTTAACTGTATTTATATTACATAATTGTTTTTTCATTATAATTGCTGTTAGTTATATTTATTTAATAAGTTTGTTGTTTAATAATAAGACATATTATATTTATTAATTATCAAATATTTATTAAGTATAGTTAAACTTTTCTATATATTCTATTCTATTTAAAAATTAAAAGAAACTCTATAATTGTGTTAACTAAATTTCCTGTTCCTCTATCTGTAATGTTAAAAACAAATTTCTATTTATTTTAACAAAACAAAAATCCTAAAAAAATTGTCGAGTGAGATCCTGCTGATGCACTGTGTTGAAATTTAAAAACAAAAAAAAAACCAAAGAAAATTAAAATACAATTTAATTCAATTTAAACAAAAAGCAAATATTTGGAATACATTATGTTAAGGTATAAAAATAAAAATAGGGTTAAGTGGAAATTGTGTAAATTATACACAATTTTATTATAGTATATACAAATAAACAATGTCTAGTCTAATTTTTAAAAGTTCTCTTACTGATATTTAACAATATTGCTTTGAGGTCACAAGGACTAAAAAGGGAAGTTCTTGGGGCTCATTAGAATTTTCCTTTATCATTAGAAGATTCTTTAAGTGAAGTCCACAGATATGATCCTATACCTGGGACTTAACTAAGACAGACTAGTTTTTTGAAACAATAATTTCTTCTGCCCTCAAAGCAAGCTAAGGAGCAACATACCTACTATTTTTGCATCTGCTCTAGGTAAAGTACTATTCTCTATTTATAGATTTAAAATATTTATATAAATATATATATATATATATATACATATATATTATATATTGAAAATTACAATTTAGAGACTAAGCAAGTATATTTGTATATCTAGGTTAGAGAGCGAAGTATGTATTGTGTAATTCCTATTTGAAATAAAAGTGAATTTATATTTGTACAAAAAGAAAATAACGGTGGGTTTGACATTTGCAATTCATTTTTAAAGATTGTTGTGCATAATTCAACGGTTTTAAAGAAGGTAAGTTATTGCATGTTAACGACTTTTAGAAGGGGCGGAATAGAGCCTCAAGATGTCTACCGACGATATTTGTCTTTTCTATGGAATACCTCAAGAAGCTGCTTTTTACGTGGATATTTGCGTATATTTATAGAAATGAGTGGATGAAAAGTACCTCAAACATGACATAAATATTCGATTCCCAGAATCCGTTCAAGATTCCTTGCTTAAGCATCCTTCACAAGAAATCAGAATTGAATAGATTAATTGTATGTCTACAAAATGTGATACAAAACGTTATTTACTTGGTGAGCTCTCAATTACATTCACCATCAACGGCATTCATTTAGAAAGAAGAAAAAAAAGTCCTTTATTCCTGGAATTCATTCGCAGGCGATGTGCTCAAAATCGGGGGAGATTCATATAATAATGAGTCCGCATATTTCATTGCAAATAGGATTTCCATATTAAGAGCATTTAATTTGCAAAAAAAAATACGTAATCCTCCTTGAATATATTTTTATTAATTTAAATATAAATAAAATAAAATGAACGAGTACGCACTCATATATAGGTACACATGTATATATGAAAGTATAAGTTGGTAAAAGCGTTTTCATTGAAATGTCGGGCACACTCGCATCGTTCTGATTTAAAATAAATATAAATAAATTAATTTTAAGTGGTCCAGTCCTTTGCAGGAAGATACGTTGCTGCTGAAAGATGAGCAATCAACACACCAGTGGAGAGAGTTTTTACATCTGATACGGAGCAACGGAAGAAAAATTACAGGGAAAGATTTATTCGTGTATACAGCTTTCAGCTACAGGAAGATTTTTTTGGCAGCAGGGAGTGTCCCTTGGGCTTACTACATTCATACATGTTAAATACGCTCTATAGTAGTTGTATTCATTAGAGCCGCAACGAAGATGTTGGACGCAACCAATTACGTTCACTTGAAAAGACAATTGTAGACTTTAATTTTCAAACCGAAAACGACTTTCTCTTATCTTTATACTTCCCTTCTTTATTATATCTAAACACAGCTGTTTTTTTTTAATTTGTAACAATCCAGATTCGTCGAAACAATGATTGAAATTCTCTGTCAAGATCGTTTTAAACAGTCGGGCACAGCCATTAATCAAGAATTAGATAAGAAAGATTCAAGTAGAAAAATGGACTCAGTTCGCATTCTTAAGGAACCCCAGCGCCATACAAATTAAGAAAGCTGATTGGAATCCATTAGGTCCAGTTAATCTCACTCCAAGGTTTAAAGAAAAAGTGCGTGTCATACTCGCCCTCAAAGGGTTCCGTATTCATTTTTTTTTATGATATTAAAGAAGAAGTAAATAATAGTTCTGCTATGGACAAATGTATCAAGAGATTATAATAAAGAATGAATAAGTGACTAAGTAAATCGTGTAAACCGAGAAAGAAAATGTCAGTACAGGTATAGTGCTATTAGTTTAGGAGTAGCAAAATCCTTAAAGTGGTAGCTTGGGCATACGAGTGGTGTGTTAGAGATTATTGAGTTCAATATCGGCATACAACAACGAAAGACGTATGTAGGTATGCGCGAGCTTAGCAGTTAAAAAAGGCTTGTTTCGGAAAAATTATTTGTAATTAGAGTCGAACTTCGATAACTCGAACATTTAATAACTCGAATGAAATGGCGCCAAGACGGAAATTTACATGTAATTTTTATTCGATAACTCGAACTTCTATTACTCGAATGTCTTGATAACCCGAAGAGATTATTTGGCGTCACCTTCGACAAGTCGAATTCTGAAGGGGAATTCCCAAATTCTGCAGGTATTTACAAGTTCGCTTTATAATGCAACGCTGTCGGGGGCACTGTGCCTGTATGTTCCTATGACATAGTTTACATACGTGTTATGTGTGAGTAAGAATAAGAATTGTCAAATTTCACACATTACTTGGTTGGTATATTGGGCGATACGAACTTAAAGCTAAGTTTTTATTTTTGAAAAACACAAAGAGGAAAAGCGTACATTAAAAACATTAGGTCTGTTTCTAAAATTAATAGATTTGCAAATCTCAAGGACTGGGGGTAAAAATCTGTCAGAGAGAAAGAAAAGTGTGCAAAAGTACAGGAACAGATTGAACAACAAAAAAAACCGGCCAAGTGCGAGTCAGACTCGCGCTCAAAGGGTTCCGTAGTTTTAAAACTACATAGTTATATTTTGATTAAATAACTGTTTCGTTTCGTTAACACAATAAACTTAAACGACCCACCTCTATATTCACTTTACCAACTTATAATAAGTAATATTACTGACTATGAGGAATTCGATAAACATAAAGAACGCGGCTGAGTGTGTAGCGCATCCATTAACCTTTTTTGCGCTGTACTACTGAGTTTTGAGGTCCCAGGTTCGTTTCCTGGCAAAATTCGTATTTTTATTTTTTATTTTTTTATTTTTTTGTATAGCAGCACAGTTTTGGATAGCGTTTTATTTTCTCAAAATTTTTGTTAATAGAATAGTGGTAATTTCTTCAAAATTGGTCCAGTAGTTTTCGAGTTAATCGGTTGAGAAATTGAATTTTTCGACATAAAATTGAATTTTTCGACGTGAATTTCTCAAAAACTATACAACTTACGAGATTCGCTAAGTGATCTTTAATATAGTTAATTATCTACCAACTGTGATTTTTTCATATTTCTGACTTCAGTAGTTTCCGAGAAAACCGTGGGGGGCTTTTTTTATGATATTTTTCACACAGTTTTGGCAATAACTCCCAAAGTTTCAAACAAAAAAAAATAAGAAAAACATTTTTGGAATCTTTGTTTTGAGGCCTTTCGAATGATGCCCCACATATTTTTCAGAAATTATTTTTTTTAGATTATATTTTACCCACCCTGTATAGTTGTTTCACAACATTTTTGAGTAATATATAGTCCATGTATGTGGACCACCGTAATGTATAAGTGTGCCAAATTTCAAGTTTCTAGGAAGAACGGTTCTTGATGTTTTTATCGTGACAGACATTTTTGAGCTAGAGCGAACTTATTATGGTTCCGTATTACCATATGGGTACGGAACCTTAAAAATGGAAAATGGTCAAAATTTGACAGATTTGAGAGTTGGCATAATGCTGCCCAAAGAAATTCCTTGGGCTAAAATTCGTAGCATGGGGAAATTTCTTACTCTCTTGTTAGCGCTCTCTTCTACGAAAAACTACGAAAAATCCTCGTACGAGAACAGGATTTGACTGTAGTTTTACACTGTTTTGAGCAGGTACGGGAACAGACCTATTATCTCTTGATGAAAAATTACATATTTATACATATTTGTATCAATTCTGTTTTATACTTAATAACTCAAAGTCTTGATAACTCGAATCTTTTTTGTGGCAAGTGATGGTTCGAGTTATCGAAGTTCGACTGTATAAGATATTTTAGTGGTCGCCGTGGCCGTGGTGGTAATAAGGCCGACTCGGCTTTATTTCGAATTTGAAAGTGAATTCCAAAATTCGGCCTTATTTCCCATTCTGAAAGCGTAATAAAGCCGAATTTTGAAATTCGGCCGTATTTCGCTCGGCGTTATTTTACGGCACCACCGTACGGAACTAAATATAACAGTTGAAAAATGTTCCATTTTCGATTTCGAAATTTCGTTGTCAGCAATGCCACGTGCGGTAAATGTGCCGTTGTTCCATGCGCCACCGTTATTGATCACTTTCAAAATTTTTGTTTTAGAGCAAAACTATTTACATATAAGGTATATTATGTGCATACATTGGCGACAAAATAATAATTTTGTTTTCTTTTTTAAAATTGGCGTATTTAACTATTAATAATGTTTATAAAATGTATGCAATAAGATACTTTGTTGAAATATTAACTACTATAAATCAAGTAACACAAATTCCAAAGGAAAAAAAATACAAATATAATATATATATATATCTTTAGTGGTCGCCGTGGCCGTGGTGGTTAGTGCGTTGGACTACTACGCAATGCTGCCCGGGTTCAATTCCAGACTGGGTCTAACACCTAAAGAGTTTTTTCACGGTACCACCTCTTTCGAATGTCTGACAAGCATCAAAGAGTATCATTTGTCACGATTGAGCTTCTCAACTCGCCGTTCGGAGTCGGCAAAAAATTGTAGGTCCCTTCCATTCGTGCAAAAATAACACGCACACACAAATGGTTGCGAGAAGCAGGCCCAGGTTCACCTCGAGCTGTAGCGCCAACTAAGTAAGTAAGTATCTTTATTTGGTATCATAAATTTACAATATTGGTTTGTTACCGCACATTTCTTAATACAGAGATTTGATATGTTTTTCTATATCTTTCTACTGAAAAACTATTAACATGATATGAACAGTTTAGTAAGAAGAAAATAAGTAATTTGAAGGAAAAATACCACAAAAACCTTCAATACAATACAAAAAAAAAGAAAAAAAAAATCAATCCATTACTTTTTGGTTATAAATAAATAAAATTGGTAAAAAATTAATACATTTTAATAAATGATAGATAAATATAGATGTAAGCTATAAATAAATAATAGATAAACAACAAACAGATAATAAATAAATAAATATATAAATAAATAAATAAATAAATAAATAATGAATAAATAAGCAAATAATAAACACATAAATAAATATAAAATAAATAAATAATGAATAATAAATAAGTAATAAATACTTAAATCTAAATAAATAATTAAATAAATAAATAATAAACAAATAAATAAATAAATAAATATAGAAATAAGTAATAAATAAAAGGATAAATAAGTTATAAATAAATAAAATAAATACAAAATTTCAATATTATAAATAAATAAGTAAATAAATAGACAACAAATAACATAAAAACACGTAACAATAGTTTTCGATTTATGTAGCTAATTGGTTTACCAGAATATTATCTGCAAAAGCACAGTGAGTTATAAATTTATTTTTAAGTTTTTGGATTCTTTCGAAGATCAATTCAACATTTCCTTTTTTATGGAGATCAATTGTGGAATGATGCCAGGGAAGATTAAGCATCATTTTCAGCACTTTGTTTTGCGATACTTGTAATTTTCTGATATGGCATTTGGCACTATCTCCCCATACTTGGCAGCCATATAGCAAAATTGCTTGAAAAATTACCTTCAGAATAATGATTTTATTTTCACTTGATAACATTGACTTCCGATTTATAAAGGGATACAACCATTTAATAGCAATATTGACTTTATTAATTGTTTTTGTGATGTGTTCATTAAACGTTAATCTCCTATCAAGAATTATACCTAAATATTTCACGAAGGGTTCCCAGATAATATCGACCCCATTTATATGAATTTGGTTAATAGGAAGGTAGCAAGGTTTTCGTTTTCGTGAGAAAAAGATAGCTTGCATCTTGTCAGCATTAACCTTAATTTTCCACTTGTTAAAGTATTTTAAGAGTATCTCAAACCCATTGCTTAAATTTGTCTCAATATTGAGAGAAAATTCATGTGATGAGAATACTGCTGTATCATCAGCGTAAATCGCTATACCACACTCTGGCAGTTGTGGGAAATCAGAGGTATATATATTATACAAGATAGGCCCAAGTACTGAACCATGGGGGACACCAGCATTAACATGAAATTGACTGG
The DNA here is from genome assembly GCA_949775065.1 of Brachyopa scutellaris. Classification (NCBI taxonomy): domain Eukaryota; kingdom Metazoa; phylum Arthropoda; class Insecta; order Diptera; family Syrphidae; genus Brachyopa; species Brachyopa scutellaris. The sequence continues at coordinate 123,145,025 of OX459114.1, read as the reverse complement.
AAGCACTATTATTCACAAGGACCATAAAACTACGATTAGACAAGAAACTTTCCACTTTCCACATAAATATGTTGGGAAATTGTAATTAATCATCTTGTAGATAAGACCGTAATGCCACACTGAGTCAAAAGCTTTTTCAATATCTAATAAAACCATACCCGTAGATTTACCAGAAGCCCGGTTAAGTTTAATATGCTTGCATATTCTAAGCACTTATGGGAAGTGCTGTGATAGCTTCGGAAACCAAATTGTTCGTCAGGGTATAAGTTTCGTTCAGTAACAATCTGCAAACATAATATTCCTCACACACTAACCGTTTCAAAGCCAAATACACAGAAAATAAATATTTTGAAGTTATAAACACAAATCTGAAGGCAAATTTCATTTAAATATGACATTTTGGGCTCCAGGTCTTATATTTACTTTTTGTCTTTCGGGACGGTCAAAAAGGATTAATGAATGTTCACAACAAAATAATTTGCTTATTTAAAAACAGACTCTCTGTAGACGGTCATAACGGTTAGAGGGTCATACATTTCTAAGAGTCTAAATAAATAGCACACTTTGGTCCAATTCATTAAAATTATTACAAAAACTTATTTAGCCTGGGAACCTTTTTCTTGAATACTCCAATTTTCGCCCTATTTCTGGATTCAAAACTTACTTAGTTGGCGCTATAGCTCGAGGTGAACCTGGGCCTGCTTCTCGCAACCATTTGTGTGTGCATGTTATATTTTTGCACAAATGGAAGGGACCTACAGTTTTTTGCCGACTCCGAACGGCGAGTTGAGAGCTCAATCGTGACAAATGATACTCTTTGATGCTTGTCAGACATTCGAAGAGGTGGGCACTGTGAAAAACTTTTAGGTTTTGCTACGGATTCAAAAGCCTTTTTTTTCAGGCCAAGCACACGTTCCCTGCTATGAAGGACCTTAATAATAATTGGTCGTAAAAACAAAGGTCGAAAAAACAGAGGAGTGCTATTTAAATTGTTTAGGCTAAATTAACGAACTCTTACAAAATGAAGTTTATTGAGTTCTGATATGATACATGAATTTTATGTGTAAAAAAATTGTTGTCACTTTACAGTATGACTACTGTGATTGCGTATTTAAAACAAGTTATATGATCTAAAGTGTCTTGAACGGATTTTCTTAAACCGTGCTATTTGTTACATTTTCTCGCCACTGTATGTATGTAATTCTTAAATTCAATACGACGAGACGATGAGTATTTCCGCAACATCTACACTTTTGGCTCTTTTTCTGATTGTGAAATAACAATTACTGCAGTTTATTTATCTACTACCTAGAATAGTCTTTTGAAAGCCCTTTGTCCACACATTTTCAACGTAATCTAATCGCTTCTGGTTTAGATTTCAAAACATTTTGGGTATGCATACACTTGTACTGTACGTGGTCGTTTGAGCAGTTGAATGGTTGCTTTTATTTTAGGTACGGATACGGATACTGCATGTTTGTATAGTCGTTCTGCCAATATGTTGGAGCTCGTATCGGTAGGTATGTGTAAACTTTTTGTTCGGGTATGTTAGCTATATCCTTTCTGTGTATTCGAAAATTGAAGCATGTGCACATCTATACGTACATCTGTGGCCAAGTGTAATTTAGGAAAGAACCACATAGCTTGGGGATTTAGAACGAATTTTGTTTGCTGAGCTACTTTTTTTACATTTGTGATGTCGGTTTGAAAAGAGGATGAGAAAGTTCTTTAAAATAAAGGCTATGTTCGTTTTTGTGTTGATAATTGTTCATATAATCAAGATAAATTTAAAAGCTTTTTCGTTGTTATACTGCATATATGCACATAATCTGTCATAAGCATTTGATATATGTATTTTGGCCGATAGACTCACTTCTTTATCACATCACTTTCGAAATCTTCTAATTTAATTTGGAACTCAGCCCAAAACCTAAAACCTTCATCTACATGAAAGCATTAAGCTTACGAGAAAAAATCATCAAGATCAGATCAATAAACCTACACGGTAGAGCCTTATGGGCAAGTCGCCGACTGTATGGTAGCGCTTGGGGTCTCAACCCAAAAATTGTACACTGGTTGTATACCACGATGGTCAAACCCATCATTTCGTCCGGGCCCTAATCTGATGACCTAAAATCATCGAAAAGATTACTGCCAAGAAGATCGATAAGCTTCAACGGATTGCGTGTCTTGGTATAACTAGTGGTATGAGCACCTGCCATTCAGTAGCTGTAGAAGCTTTAATTGGCAGCTCGCTATTACAGATCTTCATAAGGAAGTCAGCCGCTAGAAGCGCTATTAAACAACAATTTATTCCTAAGTACAAACCAAGTAATCTAATGGGTTACATTATCATTATCTCTATGCTTGGTTTTGTTAAGCGTTGGTCTAAGGAGTTTTCAAACCCCTATGTCACTAAATTCCTATATATTACCTTTGTTAGGCCCCTGCTTGAATATGCCAGCCAAGTATGGTCCCCTTATTACGAAGTCCATACTAAACGCATCGAAGCCGTCCAGCGTAGGTTCATACGGTTTGCCCTTCGCGGTCTTCCTTGGGTTGACCGCTACAACCTTCCACCCTATAGAGACCGATTGAAACTGATCAATCTTCAGTCTCTCGAAAAACGTCGTGATGTTGCCGATATACTCTTTATTCAACAACTCTTAGTAGGTAACATCGACTGTCCCGCACTCCTTCAAATGATCTCCCTTAGCACTAACCCGCGTAATCTCAGGTCCGTTCCCCTCTTTCATCTTGTCTTTCATCGTACCAATTATGGGTTAAACGAACCAATGTCTAGAATGCTGCAAAAGGCCAACAGCATTCCAAACCATTTTAATTTTCATTGCAGTAGATTAACACTACAGAACGCACTTTATACCTCCTCCTGATCTACTTACCGCCTTACCATCTTACCCTCTATATGTTAGTTTTAAGCTTTAGTTTGTGTAAGTCTAAGTTTGGTTAAGTCTAAGTTTGCTTAAGTCTTAGTTTGTTTAAGTCTTAGTTTTTTTTAAGTCTTAGTTTGTTTAAGTTGTTGCTTGCATTAAGCTAATAAATAAATATCATATACATTATCAATAATATTCCCGATCAGCACATGCTTTACACTGTCGCTGATATTATGATATGTGAATACTGCTTGGCAGAAAATTCGAAGTTCAGATTAGGGAACGTACCACATGTTCAAACGGAGGACCGCCAAATTTTGGCGTTTACGTCAAAACAATACGTGAACTTGATGAATTTGATGGATATATGTACGTCAAAACCATTCTATATATCTTTGCAATGGAAAGAGATAGAGCAAAACGGATAAAAGAATTGGAAAGAGCTACCCCGAAAACATAAGACTGCATACCAAACTCAAAAAGTGAATTTTGGTGTTTACGGCAACCCAATACTAGGGCGACGAAATGGGAAAATAATCTCACAGAAGAAATGTCCCTGGGCTTAGACAAGCTCAACTGTTAATTAAGCCGTAAGCCCACCACAGGGTACTTCTTAACTACAATAAGAAGGGTATTAGCTATCTAACATGTTTCCACTCCGGTTATTGCCAGTTACAATATCACCTAAACAAGTTGGGTCTATCTAGCGAGACCGATTCGATACTTGAGATTCTGTTTAGAGGAGGTCCAGACAGCCGAGTACATCCTTTGTGATTGACCGGCTTTTTTCAGGGTCAGACGGCGTACCCTACATAAAGAATATCTCCTCATGACTTAAAAATTGCCTCAACCAAGGACATAATAGCCTCTATTAGAAAGGTGGTTTGCCTCTTGGACTAATTAGAATCATATGATGCAATAGAACTTTTGGATCACACTATCAGCCTTCGGGCAGGATCCATTAAAAAAAAAGAAGATCATTATGACTTTCTAGAGTTAAGTCCAAATCATGCAAAATCAATTAATAAATTCTATTCAATATTCACATAATCGACATTTTACATAACTAAACGCCTACGCCTGTTCTGTCTTAAATAGGATACAACTTTGCTTCAATTCAATTGTCCACTATGGATCAACATTTCCACTTTCCGTAGACTTTCCCGTAGAATATAAAATTGGCAAATATTGGTCGTTACATATGAAGTTGCCGATTTTTATGTGGAAAGTTAAAAAACGCTATTTCAAAAATTAAAATAGTTTATTCCAAAAAAAAAGAATCTCCATTTATATCTGTGACATTTTTCCAACGTTCCACCAAAGCAAAAACGCCTCTTTTGAAAAAGTCCTTATCTTTTCGGGCTAATATGTCCTTGAAGTCCTGTTTTATGGTATCTGGGTTTATGAACTGTATCTTTTGGAGGTGATTGCCCAAACGTCGGAAAAGGTGGTAATCGGTCGGGGATAAGTCCGGTGAGTAACGCGGTTGAGGCAAAACTTCATAACCCAACTCCGCTAGCTTCAGCAACGTCAACTGTGCGGTATGTGGTTTTGCGTTGTCATGCAGCAGTATGGGACCATGCCTATTTACGAGTGACGGCTGTTTCTGGAGCAATTTGTTGTGCATTATATCGATTTCTCTACAGTTCGACTCGGCCGTGATTGTTTCTCCGCATTTGAGGAAGGATTAATGACATTCTCTGGTCTACCCCTCGACAAATTTTCCAGCGAAAAATCTCCCCCGCTGAACTTGTTAAACCAATTTCGAACAGTTTTTTTACTACACGTACCCAAACCGAAAGCACTGTTTGTTTCTCTAGTCGCTGCGGCTGCGTTCATGTTTTTTTTTTTTTTATTGAAAAACGAAAATTGCCCTTAAATTTGTTGGTGAAAGCATTTCCTATCTAAGAAAAAAAGTCAACTCAATGAGCTAATAGCGCAAAATAATTTTTACCGTTAGAAAGATTAAGCTGCGCATTTTTTTTAAAAACAACTTTTTTTCAATTTCTCTGCACAACCTCACGCCACAACGATCACTTTAGGAATGATCGGTACTTCGGCAATTTCATATGTAACGACCTAATATTTATCAAAAAATCAAAAGACATCTTATTTTACTGTTAGCGATTCATTTTCGAGCTCAAAGTTTCCATATTGAAGCTCGTTACTGACCGAAACTCCCTACCATGTTGCCACTGCATTGTGTATTGTAAACTAGTCCTTCCTATGTATACGAAAAATAATATGATTATTGGGCTTGACTTAAGTAGAGAGCATTCCATCATAACCTTTATTATATCGCCATATCTCTTAAGCATCTTTCAATTTCCAAGCCCTTGAAATTATTTTGGTAGCAATAGGGGTTGGCTGGCCACATCCAGAGCTTAAGGCAACAGACAATGTTTACCAATCATCCTCTTCACTTCGAGAATTATCTCAAGAAGTGCACATAAATACCGATTGCCACAAATCGTGGAAGGAGGACTAAGACTTTATTGGGTCATGTTCCCCATCCCGGTAGCCTTCGTCGACAGAAAAACAGTTCCCTTTAAAGATCTTGTGTTATAACCAGAAGGAAGCTGAATGTTTTAGAATTAATCTTATGGCAACAAATCGTCCTAGAAAACAAAACAAACACAAAGTCAAGAAGATTAAGCTGAAAATTAACAAAATAAAAAAAACCTTTTTAAGTTCAAGTTTCCTATTTAAACGGTTAAGACACATAGATACCAAAATCTAAGGAAAATACTCCCTAGGATGTCCTTAAACACCTTTTCAAAATCAGCCAAAGGCTAGGGTCATTTATCAAAGCTACCACCTTGTCCCGTCCCACTTTAATTAACACTAAATAAACGTTCTGCTCCACGGAGAATAAAAATCAAAATACATTTGCCCCAAGTTCCAACATCAGATCCGGCCAATTTGTAACTGCCAATTTAAAGTTGAACGAAACTCTAAGACCAACAATGTTACTATAAAAAAAAAGACCAATACTCTTATATACATATGTACATACGCGTATATAATGGTAGTCGTACAGTAAACTGTAAGTATTCGAAAAACGGTCCAAGGACTCTTAAAGCCGTAAGGTTGTTATTCCCACTCAGTTTTGTATACGTTTCTTTTTCTCCGTCCAACCCCCCAAACTTTAAGTGTTCCTTCGAAATGCTCCTGGCATTCGTACACGACGTACTGAACCATCAGACGGTGTAATCATTCAGAACAAAACATCAGATGTTTATCATCTTCCTATCCATTTACTGAATGCTTTCTGGACGTTCTAAAGGGGGACAGCAATACAAAAAAAAAAAGGATAACATGTTTAAAGGTTATTCCCAATTTCATTTTGAGTCATTCAGTGAAATTAAACCGGTGAATTGATGGTTCACATAAAAAGGATTTTCTCAAATCTCGTCATATGAGAATTCAGGGATAGCTGTTAAATCCACAGGCAGAAATACTCAAATGTACTCGTTATTTTAAAATCAAAGTAAATCGATTCAGGCACCGGGATTTGGGATTCGGGATCCGTTCTCACAAACGCAAAACTTTCCCTCTATCTCGTCCAATCAGTGTTGCTTTTGTAGTTCAAAACTGTGCCTGCTCATAAAAAAATTGTTCTTATAAGAAAACTGATAATCGTAATTTAAGACCAAAATCCTGCGGGAAGAAAGATAGATGGACTCAATTTTAAACTGAAAAAAAATGGAGGGGAACTTAATTGATTTAACCTGCTTCCTTTCTCTGCCTCTATGAAGATCCACGTGATGAAAATTCGATAGCCACAAGCAGCGGACAAAGTTTTCAATGACGATGACAGCGACGACGGATGCTGGCCATTTGTGTTCCACCTAAATGGTCTTTCCAATTACTCTGGTGCATGCGTTGCCTTCAGGATATCACCTTTAATGTAAATAAGCTCGTTGATGGATTCATTTTTTTTTTTTTTTTTCCTTTTAAATTTGGCCGAGGGTAGACGCCTTACCAAAGGTTATTGTTAAAAAAAAAAAAACGAAAAAGGCGCGTTATAGGCCTGTGGACATCGGATGATGATGTCGAAATTTTAACCTAATTATGTCATGTTGTTTGAAAGAGCTTTCCGGAGGTGGTTGGTCTTAATGGCATACAGTTACCAGGGGATGGAGATACCACATTCACGATGGCAGTTGTTGATCTTGATCTTAATAACAATTTACGTGATATCCGGATGAGGTACGGACATCAAATTAGAGTGACTATGAGGTTTGTGGCTGGGGGACAAGATTTCCAGAAACAAAGTCGAAGGAAAGACTTGTACATCTTTTTTACATGTGTCTTGTAATGGATACAATTTGAAGTTACATTTGTATGATATCTAGGATTAGGTAGGAAATACAAATCACAACCAAAGTGTCTCAACCGAATTGAATTTTTTTTTTTTTTGACTGCCTAAGTCCCATCCGGGCCAGTAACACCATCTAAATAAATAATAAGAGAAAACGGATAAATACGAGTAGGACTCGCACGCTGAAGGCGCCACGCCATGTTTAATATTCAGGCCGATTATGGAAACCGTCAGATCAGATGCGGCGGGAGTTATCCTTAAAAGTAAATTTTTATTTCATGAAGTGACACACTGTTCGACATGCTATTTTTATATTGTTTTGAAAGTGTTTATAGTGTTTTAAGTTTTGTAAACTTGCTTGTAAAGTAAAAAAGAAGTATTCAAACGTAAACTGTTAGGTCGTGCGAGTACAGTTCATACATATTTACTAACTTATACCCGATTTCACCAACATTCACTAAAAACGGGTTTAGCTAACAAAGTAAATAACTTTTGTTTCAGCAACCCTATTTCTTCAATTTCTATAAGTATACTCTGTTCCACAAAAGTTGTCAGTACAGAGAAGATAGAACGTTTGCCTCTCAGTCTGGTTGCAATAGCTTTCACCTTATATACCTTTGTCCCTCTTTTAAGTATGAATGACAGATCGCCGGAAATCGGAGAGCAATACCCATAGCGCTACCATCTGCTGATTTAAAAACAACACAATTTGTTGAACGAAATAAAGATTGTGCACAAAGTGGACACCCATTTTGATTTTGATAAAATTTTAGTATGTTGTAGACGGCATTTTATCGAGTATTTTTATCTATCGATGTTACATTTATTTCTGAAACGATTAGTTTACGAGAAAGCTAGGTATAAGCAAAAAACAAAAAAAAAATACTCACTATCATATCGCGCAACTAAACTTTTATTATAAAGCTCAGAAAGAGATAAATTGTTAAACTGCATTTTAACAGTTTTTCCATACACACGCGAGGGGAGTGTTGTAGGGCATGGCGGCCATGCATAATCTGACTATACTGCCATCAGCTGTGTAACAGGCTGGTGGTATATGTGCGGATTTGAGAAAAATTACAAAAGCAGAACGAGTGTAGGTAAGTCAGAGGTCTTGTTTCTATTTCAGTAGCAAATTTTGCTGATTGAGGGCTAGGAGAATATGTTATGTACACTGGTTGGAGCCTGTGCTTAAAAAAAACTTCCCCCATAAGGCCCGTACTGATAACTTTTGTGGAACAGGGTATAATAGGGTGTTGGGGTATTTTGTGAAGAATTAGTTTTTACTGCACTTGAAATTCTAATGGGAAAGAGTGAAACTAATAAACCCACGACTTATGAATTAAAAATATCAGCAAATCAATGAAGCACATACATAAATATGTACATTGTGAAAATAAATTAAATTTTTTTTTTTTTTACAATTTTCTAGTTGTGTCATTTACAAAAGATAAAATAATGGAAAAATAATGAATCTAAGGAAAATGAAATGCTGAAACCGGAAATGGGGAATATTTTAGCTAAAGTAAATCTACTTCGTTAATAGAGAAGAATACTTACTAACTCTTCGTTTAAGGGGCTTGAAAATGAAAAGTTTGTGAAATAATCTAATAATACATATTAAAAATCGAGTGCTCTTTTCGAAGACCATATATGCGAGATTCAGTTTAGGGATGCAATCCCTTTAGAAATTAAAAAAAAATTGATTTTTTTTTATTCATACTTCGAAAATATAATGAACGGAGAATATTGACCCGAGGAAAAATTAAAATATCAAATGTTTACAGAGTTATCGCACATTTAATTAAGCGCATATAGCATACACCGCATATGGTACAATGAAACTTTAAACGCGACTATCTCGAATCCGTATTTTCAAAAACTGCTCGTGCTATAATTTAAAAAGTTATTGATCGATTTGGATATCATTAGCGGAAGGATAAACCTAAAGTTTTAAAAATTTTATTTATATAAACTACATTTTGAGGATGAAAAATGTCGAAAAACAGTATAAAATTTTAAACAGTTTATTTAAGAGCGTACCTAATTTTTAATTTTATACTTTTTTATGATTTTATAGGTTTATCCTTCGCATGCATGTGTCAGAAATAGAAAGTAATTTTTTCTTTTGGCAAAGATATAAATAAAGAAAGACTGAAAAATGCAGCACTTTTGGACCTCGCGTCAGAGACACCTGAAGAGAAATTGAACTGAGCCGCTTTATGAAAAAAAAATCAAAAAAAAATGTTTTTATATTTTCATAGTTCGAATAAAATGATGTTACAACTTCAAAATGATTCAATTATTTTATCACCTTTAAAAACACTTTTAAAAAAGGAGAATTTTATATTCTACTCGAATTTTGAAGATTTAAATTCTGCTTCAGACAACAGTACTTTTAGCTTTTAGTAGAACAAGGTAACTAAGAGCTTATACTCCGTGTACCTGGCGAATCCGTGGTGTATTTCCGGTATTCAAGTGACTGAAATATTTAAAAAAAATCTTTCCGCATTCGATTAAGTACAAATTTCAATAAAAATCTTTAAGAACCATACTCGTCTTGTACACCGACAGTCATACACTTAATGGGCAATCCAAACTCAATTTGTCACCACTCGACATGTCTGCATAGAAATTCAATGCAGTTTCGCTGGAGATATCTGTGCAATTTCCTTTCGCTAGACCAGAAGTCACCCAGGAAAACAAACATGATTGCCTTTAAATTGGATTCCTGCACCCATCCTTTGCTCAAAAGCACATATAGATATCGATAGTTGCCCTTTCCCACATACTCACTACAGAATATAGCTCGGCTAGTTATATCGATAAAAATCTGTCCACGTGCAAGGACTATGAACATAACGAGATGAATCGAAAACTTTCACAATCCAAATCGATAAAATAAATTGCAACAGATAATTTTCGTGGGAATTGCCTTAATTCATATGGCATTTAAGTGAACACCGATTAGACATTGATAGTGATAGCAATTTGCACAATGGTCCTTTTTTGTTAGTCTGCGAAATAATAACCACTGAGTGGTTCTTAATTGACTCCTTGCCGAATAAAACACTTTGTATCCGAGATTCATTGCAAAAATAAAGCACAGTTTGAGTGATACAAGAGTATCCTTTCTCCGTGCACAAACGGAACAAGGAACGGCTACTACTTGCCACGAACGAGACCATTAAATGATATCTTTTCAGCCTTTTGCAGATTCAAAGAGTTTTGCCTTCTCGAGTTTTGTTATACGTCGCTCGTCGCGCCCTGATGCTAAGGAATGCTCGAGTAACCACAAGAAAGAGGTGGCCACTCACTGGCAATGTGGCAACCAGCAACCAAGTTGAATGCTTGGTCTCAAATTACCCAAGAGTAAGTAAGGAGTTGTAAATTCCCACCACCAACGTTGCCGACGACTACGTGATGAAAGAAGCTTCTCGACTGCAATCCTTTTTCCTGTTTTTTTTCTTTTTCTCTTTGAGTGATAGAGTTTACATCTGAAAACGCCACTTCTCGTCGTAGCGTTGGGTGTAATTATTTTACTTTTTTCTGGAAATTCAAGAAGAGCAATAAATAATATTTGAATTGTGAATAAGGACCGGGAAGTAGTTGACTGAGTGGTTGACGGTAACATGAGGACTGGCCGAGGATGTCTGCTTAATTAGGCACGCGCTCAAGAGGCTCTTGTTGGCCCAGTGATGAGCAGGATTACGCCAGTTAAGTAAACAAGTGATTCGTCAATGACGGATAAATGACGATTTTCCGTTATTCAAGTTTATTTTTATTTGCTCATCATGCTGTCATTCATATGGAAAAAAAAAGATTTTCTTTTCATGTATGTATTACTAAACGAGTTGTAAGTTTCAAACAGTTTGTAGATATTCCAGACTAATTGAATGAATGGAGCGAATAGGAGATCAATTTAGGAAACATGTTCGGCAGAAGTTTTAAATAACAATCCATCCATTCATACGGTGACTTCTTTGCTTCTTTCTAGGCAAAGGAGACAAGGATATTTGTTAGAAAACGACTTTGTTGGAGGAGTAAGACTCGGTGATGCACATATACCTAATCACTTAAACTACACAATGCATTTAAGAAATTACATCAGTTTGTATATGTAAACATTTACACAGATCATGCCAAATATCGAAGGACCAAAACACAAGAAGGGACTGCTCTAACCAATCGGCTCCCAAATTAGGAATATGAAACTGTTCAGAAAGGAGACGGAGTAATCAACCCGTGGAAAGTATGCAGCGCTTTTCGGGCATGTGTAGTGGCTGGCATGATCATTCTTACTAAAGCGCACCAGGACAATGGCAACAACGGCGAGTTGAAGTGATGCTAAGGTACCACAAAGGACAGGTCTGGAAGAATAATATCACTCTGACAAATGTAGGTAATGCTTAAAATACGAAAGTGACATAAAATGCAGATCATACACATTGTATCACCCGATAGACAGAACATACAGCACTGGCGAGCTAATTAACACACCCCTATGAAAATTCAAACTTATTTTTTTTTTCCGGAATTCAATGTACTTTTAAGCGAACAAATGCTTGAGAGTTTAAAACGTGCACCAATGGCAAAACTTAATGGAGAAAAATATAATATCGTTTTGCAATACGATTCCGTACTATATAAGATTAACCGTAACGTAAGTGTTTGTGTTTTATAATGGAAAATTAATTAGCACAATTAATTTATTAATTATGCTATTTAAGTTTTTATTGAAATATGACATTCTGTGATTAGAGCCTATGATTTCCGAATCTGCTTTAGTTCTCTATTTTTTTTTTTTTTTTTTTTTTTTAGAAAAGTGTAGATTGTACTTAAGCATTACCAGAAACTTGGGATTTTTGCAAAATTCCTTCCGAAGTCTGCGATCGAAGATCATAACTGAAATCAAAGACCGAACTTTTAATGTTAATAGAGGAGTAAGACAAGGAGATCCGCTTTCGCCAGTACTTTTTTCTGCAATACTAGAACAAATTCAGAAACATAGATGTAGAAAACCTTGGTATAAATATAAATGGAAAACCGTCGCTTTGCAGACGACATAGTTCTCTCTGCCGAATCTGCTGGGAAAATGGAGGAATTATTAAACAGACTATCGGAAGGATGTAAGATAGTAGGCTTGGAAATGAATCAGCAGAAAACAAAAGTAATGACTAATCACGATCAGACCGAAATCAAAGTAGGTAACAAAAAACTAGAATATGTACAGGACAACATCTAACTAGGCCTCTAGGGCAAACAATATCATTCGAAAACAGAATGGATAAGGAAATAGCAAGGAAAAGTATGGAATTTAAAATATATAATAAAAATAAATATATTATAATAAAATATATTCGAGTCCAAAATAAGTCCAAAAAATGTGTCTTCGATACAGCCGTATTGCCAATTTTAACCTACGCTTTTACGTTGATATATCAATCGGTAGTGCATCTCATACTTTTTGATAGGAGCAAAACAATAGCAGTGCTTATTAGATTTCGGTATACAAATTGTGTTTTGACTTGATTTTTGAATTTAAATTATAGAAAAGTAAGTTGAAACCTTCTACTTTTTATTTTTTATCAAACTGTAGTGAAACCTATTAATTTGATTCGATAAAAGTGGATCGTGGAATACACTGCACACCATAAAAGCGCGAGCTAATTCAATTGCTTATAAAGGTCGGAAAAACGTACAAACAAATTAAGGAACTCCTGGGTGTAACGCTAAAATGATAAGCAATGAAATGAAGGTTAAAACTCGTGGCCGAAACAAAATACTGCATCCGTCAATGGTGAAACGTGTTGTAAGGTACTCTAGGACACATCTTTCTGCAGCAGTTACCCAGATAGTGGATTTGCTTAACTTGACATGTGGTATTCACACTTTTAAAAGACAGCTGAGGCAGCACAATCTCAATCTCAGTGCCCCACTTCTCAAGAAAATGCATATATCAAAAAGGCTGAGGTTTGCGAAAAAGCATATATGTCGTGCCTCCTGAGAAGTGGAGGAATATAATGTTAGACCAAAACCTTTCTGTATGGCTGAACGGTTGTATGTCAGGCGTCCACCCCACACCAAATATGATCCTGGATTCACAATAAAAACTCGGTGAATCTAGTACCATGATTTGGGGATGCTTTTCATAGAATGGTATTGATCCAAGAAATTGGTATAAAGGTAAAATGGACCAGCACTCATACGTTGATATATTGCGGAACATCATGTTGTCATATGTCGAGGAAGAAATACTAATAAAACCGGTTTTCCAGCAGGACAACGACCCGAAAGGCACCAGCGGAACAGCTAAACAATGCTTTCAGGATAATTTGATCGAGTTCATGGAGTGACCTGCTCAATATCCCGATCTTCATTCTATTGAAAATCTATAGGCTTTATATAAAAGAGATAATAGCCGTGTTTTATTATCCCCGTGATCTGATCCGGATCAGATCAACAAATAAGTTTATGTGCATTACAACAACAATCCGAGATCTTGCTTCTTGTCAAGATCAATTTTCGTGATCCAAAAATTAGTTCGACTATTTCTCACTATGGTACACTTTCGTTTGTGAATGTTGCTGTATTATCGACAATTGCCAAGGGTAAATGTTGCCAGATTAGAATATAAAAATATGATAGGCAATCCAAATATCATTAATGTTATTTTGTTCGAATAAATTAATTTTTCTGCTCATAATTATATTTAAGCGATGTGAAACTGAAATTATAGCTGCAAAATATTATTCTCATTCGATATCTGTTAATCAAAATTAACAATTTCCTCCTAAAAAAATAAAACAAGCGCATTCGATTTTTATTTAAAAGAAAATATTCATTCGCATGATGCGGATCAGATCACGGGGATAATAAAGCACGGTTAATGTACTGCACAAAAACCCAAAAAATAACGAGTTGTGTCATGTGTGAGGTAGTTTAGCAGTCTCGGAGATCAATATCAAGCGCAAGGTGCCATCATCTTGAAGACTCTGTAAAACGGTTTTGCGCAGCTGTAATAATTAATAAAGGCCATGCCACTAAGGACTAGTATATCCTTAAAAACACCTCGAATTCAGTATTTTTTTTTTCTTTTTTGATCAAGTGAGCTGGTGAAGAAAGAGCATTGCTATTTTTTTTCTCGGCCTTTTTAAAGTTCTTTTCGACAAAATGCATTTACATTTATGTTAGTTTATTTCAATTAAATCAAAAACTAATAAATGTAGATATTATAAGAAATAAAACATTTTATGCTACTGGTAAAGTTTTTTAAAAACTATTGCTAAATTTGTTGTATTTTTGATTAATGCAGCTGTACATACATACATACATATATGTGCTCCTTGGCATCCTAATTCCCTAAAATAGATACATTTTTGTTCGACATTACAATTGATAATTGATTATAATTGATATCGTTTTTGTCTGAATCAATAAAAATTGCATATTACTATATGATAAAAATAACACAAATAACACGAATCAAATTACCAGGATCTACTCAGTATAATCCAAAAACTTTCCAAACTAGCGTGTTTTCTTTGCTATACGTGGAAAAACGCATAATTGACTCCCAATTATATACTCGTAGTTGCACACGTAAATTCATGTTCACACAGCTAAACTAAGAAATATCATATTGGCTTCTTGGTCTCATGTCTAGCGGTAATGCCATAGATTCAACGTGTTAGGTGGATTATCTGTCTTCGCCCAAGTTCCTGTCAAAATATTCCAATTGAATTGCGGACGAAGGTTATACAGCTGCAAAAACTTTCGTGTGCCTTTTGCAAACGTTTGTTGATGTTTCTGTTGAAAAGATACATTTTCCCCTTTTGTGTTTTTTTTCCTTCCTCGAAACGCCTTAAGCCGAAAACTTTTCTCCATTTACGAATATCTATGTTTGTGTGGGTGTGTGCTATACTGCTATGGTGTGTTTCGTGCGTTGGGTATTAAATCACTGCGTGCCAACCTATTTGTCATTGTGCTCAGCTCCTAGAATATGTCAGCCCATTGTCCCCGATTATAAATTGAGTACGTGTTGACGTCTTTTTAATCCTTGAACGGAATTGTAATCTTTTAGTTGCTGTTGTTGTTGGGATGTTGTGACTAGCTGATGTTAGTCTTGTGTATAGACTTATGCCCTTTAGTCTAATTTCATTTGGCGCTGGCATACGAAATAAGGATTCGTGTTCATGTGGAGAAAAGTTCGAAATCATTTGCTTCCTTTGGGTTCGTATTATTTTGCCATTCATGCCATTGAAAGGATTACACCGGTACAGTGGAGAACTCCTTATATCATCTTTGTTGTAATGCGAAACATATGTATGTAATGTCTGAGAGTTCGAAAACGTACAGCCAACTTAACAGGAAGTTGATGATGATGATGAAGTTTCCATTGTTGGGAATACTCAATGTGGAAAATTATTATCACAATGGAAATCGAATTAGTTCGCCTTCTTTCGGAGACTTTTACAAATTTACTGTAAATAAGAGTAAATGTCTGGTCTGGTTTTAATTTCTAATTTAAATCACGTAAACGTAAATATTCGGAGAGAATTTTCATCCTTTAATTTAATTTAAAGTTGATTGTTTCAAAATTGCTTTTATCTAAATTGCGGAAACCTTTGGAAATAAAGGAAGCTACTGTTTTTAAAGTCAAATAAATATTTCAATGTACACCACAATATGTAAGCAATAAAACTATTAGCGTTAGAAAGTAAAAAAAATTAAGGTTTTATTATATTTGGGGCTTTTATCTGTAATATGGTAATAAATGCTTTCGCTAACAATTCAGGGAAATAAACATTTTAGGGCTAAAATGAGTTTATGACTCTATTCGAATGCTTTTAAGACATTAAATTAGGGTAACTACATAATAGTATGGTGGCAACATAAATCGTAATATGTGTAATATTACCTACGTGTTGTATATTTGAAAAAAAAAAGTAATGAAGTTTTAATTTTAAACGCAACTGCTGCTATAAGTGACATTTATTCGGAAAATATTATGAAACGGGTCGTGAAAAGATTTTAGTGGTCGGCCACTTTAGGAATTTTCTTAATGTGAAGATACAGATGCAAGCAGATACAGTGTATCAATCTCATATTCGTACACCTGATGTGGTAATATTTATTTAAGGAAAAATCCAAACAAATTGAACAAATACTGCAAAATTTTATTGATTTCAGTAAGAACACATTAAAATGAAAAAATTAACTTCAATTAATTCAAATATTTCAAATAAAGTATTGAAATTTTTTCATAAAAAACATAATATTAAGAAAAATATGGTCTTTGATATTAAGTCAATTTGTTCACATTTTATCTAAAAACTAATACTTTGAATCAAAGTCTTTGTTAGCTAAGACCTATTAAAGATGGCTGGGCATGGATTCGGCTAATATTTCTGTAATTTCAAGGGTAATTTTTACCCACTCTTCAATAAGCCTTTCTTTGAGATCATTTTTGTACCTTATACCAAATTTTCTTACTCTGTGGCCCAATTCGTCCCACAAATTCTTTACGGCATTAATATCCGATGACTGTGGAAGTGTTTCCAACACTTTTCGAGAGTGATAAAGAAGCCACATTCAAAATAGATAAGCTTTATGGTTGGGGTCATTATGCTGGTAAAGGGTAAAATTGTTCCAGAGCCCCTTTTGAACAGGACATTTCTTCAGATTTGGCTTAGATATCTCAATATATTGCTTATAGTCCATTTATTCGTTAAATTATATGCGGTCATCCCACTCTAGCCGCGGAAAAACACTCCCACAGCATTACCGAACCATCATCATGTTTGACTGTCCGCCTTGGTATGTGGAAGATATCCGGTAGTTGTTTTTCGGCAAACCATTTGTTCGCCATCCGACCCATAATCATTAAATTTAGACTCGTCTGTACATACTACTGTGTTTCAAAAGTCGAAATCTTTAAATTGGTGTTATTAAGTGAATTCTAATCTCTTGCTTCTGTTCATTAAACTATTGACAGGTTTCTTACACATAACTCTTCAATTGTACCCTTGCTTTCGGATGCAATTTCTTGTCATTTCTGTTCAGAAACCTTTATTAAAAGTTCGACAAAGTTTTCTGCCAGTTTTGATGCACTATATGTAGGTTTTTTTCGAATTTACCGTATAAATATTCTCATGTCATGTGCACTTAATACATTTTTAGATGTATTTTTTGGTTTATTTTCGATGTGGTTTTCATGTTTCAACCGAATAATGATTGTTTGGATGGTTGATCTTGGCCGACCTACCAAACTTGATATCACACTATAAGATTTTCCTGCTCCGTTATATCTGATTATCTATTCCCGCAGTTAATTTGATATCTCACCTTACATTCTACCCATTTTTCCAAGAAATTTCGAATAACCTTACAAAGTAACTTTTTTTTCATTATTTCACTTTGAAAAATAATAATTCAGTGCAAAAAACAACTTTTACAAGGAACAGATTAGTAATTTTTATTTTTTTGTGAATAAACGATCGGTGTACGAATACGAAATTGAGCTCCTTTTTGTCTATTTTTAGCTGGTAGATGCACCAAAGACCGTGCACGTTTGCGAAAGTGTAAAAATGTTGTGATTGCTTGTTTTTTTTTAGTTGTGCGTATTTGCAAAAGTGTTAATTTATATTATAATTTGTTAAGAAGATAACATTTTAATGAATTTGTATTGTTCTGACAAGCATAAGGAATGTATTTAGTGGTGCAAAGGTTACAAAATATTAATATCAATGTAAATAATGGGGCGGCCGACCACTAGCACCCCATTTTAATGCGAATTTCAGTCCTCGGCCTGGTATGGCCGTAAGATAAATTTATATATTTATAAATGAAACATATTTATTTTTTATTGAAATTTTATTTATTTTTTATACAACAAATCAAACTAAAAGATCATTCAAGATCACCAAAAAAACAAAGTATTTTCTTCGGACTTCAAAGAATAATAAGTTTGTACTTGAACACATTTCTTACTTTAAATTTAGGTTTAAGGTATACATATGTATATATTTTTAATAAAAAAACAAAAAAAAAATAAATAAAATAAAATTATATTCAGTTGGAACAAACGTCTTCGCGACGTAGACCATAGCTATATCTCAATTTTAACGTGACTTACCTCAATGAAACGACAACCCCATGCAAGCTCTAAGCGACAAATGAGAATTCTTAAAGGTAAAGGTTCTTATCCCGATCTACGCATCGGCTAAAGCGTGACAACTAATAATTCCGAGAGCACACGTCAAATTGACGTAGATTATGCTTCTAGGGTTAAGGAATAAGCGAAGCTATAAATACGCTCTATGCAAACATTTTTTGAAGTTCCTTAACCCTAGAAAGATAATCTACGTCTGCCAGACGTATAGCGCGCAAAAAAATGTAATATACTTTTAGCTGAAAAACCGCATCGGGTTGGCTGCCTAAATATGCTTAGTCGGTGGTCGGAGCTTGCCCGTGACGATCGTGTTGCGACGGTAAGTACCCGTGGTGACAAGTTATAGCTATGCAATACGTCTGGGAGACGTATGATTATCTTTTATGTAACTTTTGTGAGATATTTGAAAAAATTGTTTATAATTATTTACAGATACGTTTTATAAGTTTCTTGTGCTTATTTTTATTTTATTGTCATGAGCAACTGAGGAGTGTTGAATTATAGTAAAACTAAGAATTTGTTGATAGAAAATGAAGAAGTTATATCGTCAGAATGTGAAAGTGTGAAGATTACCTCTTAGAGGCCGACCTGCAGAGTGACACTGAAGACGAATCTATTGACGATGCTGAGGATGTGCCGCACAGTTCTGGTGAAGAACAATCAGCGTCAGGAAGTAATTTAATTTCATCTTCAGATGCCCGCATTATTATTCCACATAAGCGCAAACAAAGAGGTCGTAACAAGCACTGCTTGACAACTATCAAGGCATTCTTAACATAGCTTCCGTTAACGCATATGTCATTTACCTATCAGCTGCAAAAATTTCATGAAAAAAACTAAGTACCTACAGAACTCACTTCACATCATATGGAGAAAAGGCTAGATGCTAGATTGAAGAGGACTTTTCGCCAAAATATTTCGGAGTTGCTATCTAATTAGCTAGTAGAAATAGTGTTCAGGCAAATGAAGAAGAGCGTACTACAAAAAGGATGAGATATTATTCGTATTGTCTATCGAAAATTCGCAGAATGTCAAAAATATCATGTGTGGTATGCAAAAAGGCGGTTTGCGGCGGACGTAAAAATGACGTGTGTCATTCTTGTATTAAATTTAATCGTATGCAATTCAAAATAACTTAAGACTTATTAGTACACTTATTTTTAACCAAAAATGCTAATTAGGCAACTATTAAGACTTAAAGTCAACTTAAATGTTCCTTTAAAAAAATAAGTTATTTTTTTTGTTAATTTGTAAAGGAGTTTAAGTTTTTTGTTTTTATTGTTTAAATTAATATTTATTTTTATTGATTCATTGGTTCATTGCTCTAAATATGAACTGCATTAATAAATAAAACATTAATATTTTATAAAAAGTTCATGGGTTTCATTTAATACACAAACAAAGTACCATACGTCTCTGAGACGTATGATTATCTTTAACGTCATAAAAAATATGATTATCTTCCTAGGGTTAACTATGTATTTTTCATTATTTTGCTGTTAAGCCTTATTAATCTCTTAAGCTTTTTTTTTAAATATCAATAGTAATTATTTAACTTATTTCTAAATAAACAAAGAGAATAATAAGTATAGCTAGTATACAACAAAATTGATTTCAACAAACTGATGCCAACTTTGTGTCTTTTTGTTTATTCTATGCTATTAAAAATAATAAAATATGATTTATTAAATGTTTTGTATTCAAATAAACCCTTAAATGATCATTGAATATGTTCTCTTCATTGATTTATTGGACCTGGCCGACCACTAGAACTTTTATGGCCGACCACTAAAATTTGGCTGCCGACCACTAGCGCAATATGACTTTTTTCATCAATTTGGTCCTTTCTAGAGAACAGTGAGGGTTTAATTAAAAATTCTCTTTTTTATCGACTAATATTTGTTTCGACATTCAATGAAATTCTGTTTAAACATTTTTCATCAAATACTTTAAGTAACTGGAAAAGAGCAAATAAAAAAAAAAGTTAGGTGGTTGACCATTTGTGCCTTTACCCTATTTGTATTTTGAGAACATACAAGTAAAATATTATCTAAATTATACTGCTTATCAGCACAGACATAGTCTGTGATCAGCTACATATTGCTCCCCGAATTTCAGAAAAGCTAAAGCAAAATACATGCTACCACGGACTGCTCTGTAATCATATGCGGTTTGCTTTTTTAATTAATGAAAAAGCTGAGGCAAACCATGTGCTACTACAGATTTCGCGCGAAATTATTTACATGTGATAAAATGAAAGCCAAGCAAATTAAAAATACAAATTAATATTTTGCCAAATAAAATAAAGCGAAATAGTGATCGCAGAAATCCCGAGTACCTAGCATTTTATGAAAATGCTACAAAGAGTGAATGAACTTTAACTACAAAGCTGATGATCGTAAAAGATTTTCTTTCTATAAGCCCCACTCAGGCAACTATGAGCTGGACAAAGTGCTTTACCAGAAAATACCCAGTAAGAGCACAGTAAATCTCCCAGCTCGCAATGTTCTTAATTGACAAACCATAGGATTGCTTAACATCAACTCAACATTCATTTGATGAAAATTTGTCTAATTGTCCAAACATCCTAATTGTGTTGTCCTTGTCTCTGCTCGGTATCTATTGTGTTTGTATTCCTAAGTGGTTTCGCCATCTCCTAAGCTGGATTTGCTATTCTATTTTGTCTCCAAAATGCTTAAGTAATCGAATAAAAGAATTTCGGGGAAAACCGAAAACACTGAGAGCAACGGTATAAATTCCAATTAATTTGATTGCTACCTCTTTCGACGAAAGTTAACCCAAAAGGCATTCTGTACACTTAACACTCCGAATCCAAACAGAAAACGTAAATGACACTAATTGCTCTCATTATATTAAAAAAGAAAAAGCTGGAAAACAGTCGGAAAAGCTTAACAGAAAAATGTCTTTCCCACTCGTTCGGTGACAGGTGAAAGGACACAACGGAGGCCAATTAAAATAAATTAATCCGCCAACATGGAGTTCCTTCCGCAAGACTATATGAGTCCGGTTTGGTTTCTGCAAAAAAGGACCATAATTTGGCGGCGGCACTGACAGGACTACGAGGTAATTAAAGGTTAATTTAAGCATACAACTGACTAAAAGAAAACGTATTCTCTGGCTAATTATGAAAAACAGCCTCACCGGAGGGCAAGTTTACCACAAGATGGCATCCCATGTCACCTGCAGGTTAACTTTGTTTTTATTTTCCCTCCATCAGGTACACACATGCGAACTTTAACACTCTATCCCTTGTATGGGGAGGAGGGCTACTTTTAAGACTTAATAATGCAGGATCTCGTCGCACACATGAGCACACAAATGGTACGTGTGGGGCTATTGCTTCTCATCACAAATCCTTTAGTTGAGTAGGAACCTCAAGTTTATATAAAGAATCGCACAAGCATTTATCATGCGAATAATCGGAGATGACCAGAAAGGAGGATTCCCATTTAAAAAAAAAGATATTCCTTTGTTAGTCTTAGGAAAACCTACGCACACGATTTATACGAATTGATTGAGTTACGGGTGTATTTTGATTAATGGTTACAAGTCACTCATGATAGAGATTGTCAAATGAGAAGCTGGGGAATATCCGGTGGGAGATAATCGTATGTCAGACAGAATCAAAAAAAAATCTGAGCATGTCAAATACTTTTCAAGGTACGGAACTCTAAAGATGAATAGCTGAGAGCGTTGAAAAATTGTATGACTTTTTTTCGAAGAGGGATCGAAATTTCAGTTGAAAAATTCCGTTCGACTCAGCGAGTCCAAAAAAAAAACGACCCCAATGGAAGATCGTTTTTTGTGCTCCAAGCCCGTCGGCGTCAGCTTAAAACTTCAGTGGATATCTGAAATGATCAATTTCGAGGTACAGAAAAAATAATTTAGTGAGAAAAAGACTCATAAAAGGTAGACTTAGAACACTCAAGCCAGTACTGAAGCCGGATTTTCCAAGTCAGAGAAATGCGATTATTTTGGGCTGAATAACATCTTAATTAGATTCGAGGCATGTGAGACAATGTTATTTTTTCTGCCGAATCCAAGTTTAAGCTGCATGTTGGAGTTGGGTGGATTCCTGCGCGAAGAGAACCAAAGAAAAGACTGAGCTCTGAATGCCCCTTACGGATGCCCCTACAACTGAAGGTGTGATGGTCTGGGACTGCTTCTCTGGAGATGAAAAAGGTAGATTGGCATTTTTAGAATCGAAGGGTCTTGGAATATGAATTAGAGCCCTCCACGCTAGAGCTTTTTAGTGACACTCGCAGATTCACATTTCAACAGGATAATGCTCCTTGTCATACAGCCAAAGTTGTAAGTATGAACTTGTTTTTGTTTTTCAAATTAAAGATTAATTTATAGTTTTAAAATAAGCCGCAACTTCTATAAAAGGGCAAGAGGGCGTCCAGATCCAATTAATATTCTTAAAAATGTACTAATCCGGACCTGGAACACCATACCTCCATCCACATGGGAAAACCTATCTGAGTCAATGAATTGCAGATGTGCAGCAGTTATAAAAGCAAGGGGAGGCCCCACAAAGTACTGACAAAAAAAACTGTGATAATTAAGGATTTTTCAATTATTATTAAAATTGACGCAAGTGCATACCCTAAAAACTCCCTTGACCACAGGTAGTAAATTCTAACACTCTAAAAACAGTCAAGAATATGAATATACGGCGTCAGCAATCCTTATAGAGAACCAATCCTAGCTTCTCGCAACCATTTGTGTGTGCGTATTTTTTTTTGCACGAATGGAAGGAACCTACAGTTTTCTGGCGACTCCGAACGGCGAGTTGGGAAGCTTCTCATGACAAATGATACTCTTTGATTGCTTGTCAGATATTCGAAAGAGGTGGCAACCGTGAAAAACTATTTTCGGTGTTGGACCCGGGCTGGAATTGAACCCGAGTATGCTGAGTATAGTAGTCCAACGCACTAACCACCACGCCCACGGTGAAAAGTCAAGAAACGTTTGAAAGTGCCTAAGAAAACAAAACCTCATTACAGAATCAGCTTTATTTTGAGATTCGTTTTCATTCGAAAGTGAGAAAAAGTCGAACGGTGGGTATTTTGACATTCGAAGGAATAGAGAGTTTATTTTAAGAAACGAAAATTCAGTAAGGCTGTATTTAGTCCAGTGCAATTAGTCATTATAAATGAAAAATTACGGAGCCCAGTTATAGTGAATGGATTTGAATGATTTTTTTTTTTTGTTGGATTTATAATACCATAAACTAAAAAGTTTACCCATAAAAAATTACCGCAATTCTTAAAATCCGTAAATTTAAGCAAAAAATCAAAAATCAAATTTTTTTTCTTACTATGCAGATATTTTGGGATCAAAGTCATTGGTTCATGCTATGAAAAAAATCGTATGGGAGGGCGGGTCTATCTTGAACACCCACTGAGCTACAGGGTTTTTAAAAAATTTAATTGAAGTAGGTGCCAACAGTTATTTTAGTACAACTTCTAGTGTATTAAACTTAGAGCAACCAGGGTACGATTGTTTCATAGATAATAAACTAGTGCTTATCGCAGTTAAAAACTATTACCATCCTTAGTTTCGTTTTCGAGATATTGGTCTTTAAACACAGATTTTTATAATTTTTTTTAACAAATTTTAGTGAAAATCGTATTTTTCTCGGAAAATTGTACTTATAGTTTTTTTATTAATAAAATCTTAATGTGCCATGACGTTACTTACAAATTCACCATACAAAGTTTTTACCTGGGGCTTACAGTTTTCCTGGTATTAAGTTAATTTAGTCACAAGAACCTGTAAACGGAATGTAGCATCATTTTAATGGGACAGGTCTTAAAAAAAAAAATCATTTGCGGAAGGTTTCAAAAGGAAAACTTTTTTCTTAATAGTATAAGAGATTCAAAAAATCCCGAAACATCTAAGTCCATCCACTATAGCTGGGTTCCGAGGTATAAACCTAATTGCACTGGACTAAATATTCCTTCGAAATAACTGTAATTTTTTATACGTTTGCAATTTTGAATTTAGGTTTATGTTTATGAATATGTATTTATCGCAACCAATTCGCCAAACTTCGAAATAAATAGTTTGAGCAAAAATTTTCGAACGGCACTGTACAAAAGAATTGAGCATACGACATGACAGATAAATCTCTTACGGTATAAAAACTACAATGCTGGACATACTCGACTTTATATTTTTGTAAAATTGATGAGTTGCCTCGTTTTGGTGCAAAAAATACTCGATTTGAAATACAATCCCACTGCCTTTTTCAAGTATTGAAAATCCTAAATTGTATAATAAATCCAACGACATGACAACACTGAAGCCATGTTAATCTAAAGAATATAGTTCTCTTTCTCTTCAACCTAGTAGTTTACTAAAGGGTTCCTTTGGTACCTACCTTTAGTAGACTACTCATTGTACTGCAAGTGACTTTCAGTTTGAAGGGTATGCGCTTCTTTAATAAAGGGCTAAGATTTATCAGAACTCACCATATCAAAAAGGATTTGCTCAGGACGTAAAACGAAAATTCCCAATCCCGAAGGACCCAGAAATAAACCTTCAAAGACCGACCAATGTAGTTGAAGCGTAGGAAAATCGACAGTAGACCACGCTTGTTTCGATATTCTTTTAAGCCAACATTTAGCAGTCAAGTCGAACTTTTGATATCACAACTCTACAGGGTAAAGGTAATAGCATTTAGAACAGCGGTAAAGTTGTCGGTTTTACCTTAACACATCTAAAGCACGAACGTAATCCTTTCCTATGACGTAGATGCATGGCGGAAGTACGATATGATAAAAGGTCATTTTAAATAAATGGTTTTCTTTTTCAAAAATCTCCAAAATTGTAGACTACAATACTGTTATTTCACACCTATTTAACTAAGAAATACAAAAGTGCACACCCTATATGGGAAGAGACCCACACACATAGCCCAACATCCGTGCGTGCTCTCGTCTAATAAAACTGATTCACCCATTAGCTCATTCAACCTCAATCAAAACCAATACGCCATATCGTTGATTTGCAAATTATTGGAATTCTTTTTATAGGCAGTGGGATGAACCCACTGCCGAATAAAATAAGTGACATGGAAATTTGTATTCAATCGACTGCCGCTTATTTTCGTCAACTGTGCGGCTGAGAATAATTGGCATATTCATTTTTACGGGCGTTGGTAAATTTCCATATTCAGGTAAATAATGGATTTATTGAACAATTACTCTCTATTCAACGGTTTCAGTGGATTTTCGCAGAGGAAGCAGCGACATTCCCAAAGGAAAACAAAAACAATTTTCAGGTGCAGAATCTTAGAGGGTAAAATGGGCCATGCCCACCCACTGAAAGTCTACAAGTAACGATGAATCTGTTCACTGGAAAAATTTATAGAATACCTACCTGAGCCGCAAATATTTTGCACCGTAGACGTTGATGGTTATTTTTAAGGAAATGAGATGTGAAAGAGGAAAATACACCAACCTGGAGGGATGTTTTCTCCATTCTGAAAGTACACGTAACTGGTGTTGGCTTCCTATTCGATTGAATTGAATTGATTTGAATAACTTTATAAGACAAACGATATCCGGTGTAGAGCATTTCTGTTCTATCTTAATGGTATTTGGAAACAAGAGCCATGTTTAATTTTGACATCCCTCCCAAATTCATCTGTCTGTGCAGGATTACGATGGGGAAAGCTCGCTGCTACATCAAGATCTGTAGTGACCTCACTGAGACCCTCGATGTCAAAAAAGGATTCAGACAAGGTGACGCGCTGTCATGCCTCTCTTCAACATCATACTTGAAAGAATTGTTCGAAACTCACAAGCCAACACACAACGAACGATCTTTCAAAAGTCCGTTCAACTACTTGCATACGCCGACGATATTGACATCGGTGCGATCGCGAGTATAGAAATGGAAGCGGCTAAAATGGGTTTAGCCGTAAACGAGGGCAAAACAAAATATATGCTGTCAACAAAAAGGGACACCCAACATCGACGAATTGGACAGAACGTCACAATAGACAGCTACAACTTCGAGGTAGTAAAGGACTTTGTCTACCTCGGCTCTGCCATAACTTCAAAAAATGACATCTCGTCGGAAATCAAACGAAGGATTACTCTTGCCAACCGCTCTTTGGGCTAAGAAGGCAATTGAGTAGTAAAGTCATTTCTCGATTGACTAAGGAGACTCTATATAAGACCCTTAAAATCTCAGTCTTACTATATGGAGTTGAAGCATGGACTTTATCGAAAGCGGATGAAGATATCCTTGGTCGCTTCGAGAGAAAAATCCTTCGTAAGATATTCGGTCCCGTTTGCGTTGACGGTTTCTGGAGGAGAAGATTCAACCACGAACTTTACGAGGTGTACAGCGACATTTACCTGGTCAAAAAACTGCACATTGGGCGTTAAAGTTGGCTAGGACATCAACGTTCCGACTCGGAGAACATTCGACTCTTACCCGGAAGGTCAGCGCAGCAGAGGACGGTTAAGCTTAAGGCATTGGTCCATCCTGGACAGTATCGCCACCTAAATAAATAAAAAGAACATAGACTCTATGCTTTCTGACTATCTGGTATAACGTATAACGTAAGTCTTAATGAATGCTTCATGTTGCTTTCTTTTTCGAATTCTTTTTTTTTGAATTTTTTTATAAAAATCTTAATAAAATTTAAAATTAAATATTGTATAACATATTTTGGATTAGTTTTAAGGGTCATCCCACCCAAAATTGAATTTTATAATATCTTGAATAATTGAGCATTGTAGTGGCATTAAGCACTATTTTTATTACTAATGTATGTATAAAAAATATATAGAATGCCAAAAGAATTTCTTATATAATTTATGTGCATTGTTTTTTATTCAGTTGTGTATATTAAATTTATACAAGTAAGTTATAAGAAATAAACAAATAAATTAAAATAAATTTCGCTGCAGATCTTTAGTCGGTACCCGTTTCCTAGAGAATGTCATGGACTGACACTTCAGTGGGTTAAGGACAAAACCATTTTTATAGCTGAAGCTGAAGCTATCAATAGGTATGTTTTTGTTTTTAATCCTTGACTGTAGCTACTAAACATCACCAAAGATGCGACCACATTCATAGATGATTGCAGATGCAGTGGAAAAAAGATTATCCAATTTACCGCATTTTCGCAAAACAACCCATCTTGTACATGTAGTCGCAATTAAAACACGTCTATATCGTTTCGCAATCTGGTTAAGACTGTCTCTTCTTTTTATTTCTACAACTCATGATATTTAAACTTAAGAGAACATCCAATCTATACTTAAATCTAAGAGAGCGATTATCGATACATACTCTTACCATATATGCTACTACAATTCGGCCTTCCTGACTTATCAAGATCACCTGATCTTCCGTACATTTTTCTTTTTATTTTTCTACTTTTTGAAGCCTGACCTTCCCCAAACCAAGGTCGCATATTTCCTACAGCCCACACTCCTTGGTATGGTACGCGCGACTGCTGAAACCCTTCAACATCCTTAAGCAAATAGCGATCATTACGTAAAACCTTCATTACTTGATAAGGTCCCTTAAACTTGGGGATCAACTTTTTGGATGCACCAGGGTGTGAGTCAAAGTTTTTCACCATAACATAATCTCCATCTTCATAAATAGTCGGTTCTTGCCGTTTCTTATCAAATTGTTTTTTGTTATATGCTTGAACTTGTTTTTGCCGTAACTGTGCTTTTTCTCTTACGTTCTTATGGTCTTTCTGAAAACCTACCTGTCTTGTTTCTATCAAATTTTCCTTTACCCCATCTATCACTTTTCCCCTTTGACCGACACCAAAAAGCATAACGCTTTGATGTTCGTTTACAGCACGATGTACTGTGTTGTTAAGAGTATGTTCCACAATATCTAATACCTGGTCCCAAAACACCCCTTCCTCTGGTTTTACTAACTTTGCCAACATCGGTCCTATACTTCTGTTCACTCTTTCCACCTGTCCGTTTGCTTGTGGAGATCCCGTAGCTATCTTAACATGTCGCACATTATTTTTCAATAGGAAATCCTTAAAGTCAGCGGATGTGAAAGAGCTGCCTCTATCTGACACTACACACTTTGGGCGACTATATGACCTAAAGTAGTCTGTTAACGCTTTGATTACCTCTTTAGTATTTGTACTTTTAGTTGAGTAAAGTCTAACAAACTTCGTGCAAGCATCAATTATCACTAAGATGTGTTTTTTCGCTGCTCTGGAGTGATCGACTGGTCCGTAGTGATCGATGTGTATTACTTCAAACGGTACGTTCCCCTTGGGTATGTTGTGTAGGAACCCTTCCCCCCTCCCTTGCTTAGATGAGTATACTATACATTTTAAGCAATTTCGTATGTGTCTTACTATTTTTTCTTTCATCTTTGGAAACCAATAATTTTTGGAAATTATTTCTAAAGTTTTATCAATGCCTACATGTCCGATTTCATCATGATATTTATGCAGTACATGATCTTCCATATCTTCTGGCACACAAAATGTAACCGTACCGTTAGCTTTCTTCCTATATACAATTCCATTGTACATCTCGTACATAGAATGCTGCGAACTTTGTAACATTTCTTTTAATTCAGCCAACCTTTTATCTTTGTTCTGACATATGACTAGGTTTTCTTCGAAACTATTTGATTCTATCACCATAATATTGGTAGACCGACTCAATGCATCAACATGTTGCATTCTGCTACCTGACCTGTGTTCCAGTTTATAATCAAAGTTTTGCAATTCCAACGCCCACCTTGCTATTCTTGCATTCAGTTCTTTTTTGTTTAGCGTCATTGTTAACGAATTACAGTCAGTCACTATTTTAAAATGTCTACCATGCAGGTATACCCGGAACCGTTCCAGCGCTTTAATTATTGCTAATGTCTCTAGTTCAAAACTATGATACTTTGATTCTGCTTCGGTAGTCCTTTTAGAAAAATAAAACACTGGATGTATTTTTCCATCTTGTTTCCTCTGTAGCAGAATTGCTCCCAAACCTATGGAGCTAGCATCACAGTGCAGTTCTGTCTCGTCTTTTGGGTTATATAAAGCTAACACAGGCGACTCTACCAATTTTTGCTTTAATAGTTCAAAAGTTTCTAGCTCAGTCTGACCGAATCTAAATGTTTTATTTTTCCTCGTTAAGTCATACAATGGTTTCGCCGTCGTTGAGAAATCTTTAACAAATTTCCGAAAGTACGAACATAATCCTAAAAATCTCTGAACAGAATGTACATTTTCGGGCACCGGGAAATTTTTTATAACTTCTACCCCTTCCCCATCCGTTCGTATACCTTCTTTAGTAACTGTGTATCCCAAATACCTAACACTTTTCCTTAAAAATTCACACTTATCTAATCTCAAATCCAATCTATTTTCTATCAATCTTTTAAAAACTTCACCTAAAATTCGAAAATGTTCGTCGTACGTTTTTGTGGCTATCATTATATCGTCCAAATATACTACTAACTCACCTCTCCTAATCATGTCAGCAAATACTTTATTTACATGTCTTTGGAACATTGAAGGGGCATTTTTTAGTCCAAATGGCATCCTCAGAAATTCGAACTGCCCCAGCGGCGTAATAAATGATGTATATTTAATGGAATCTTCATGCATGTATACATGCCATTTTCCAAATCTAACTTGGTAAAAATCTCTTTGTTTTCTAACCTTTCTAACAAATCATCAATCAAAGGAATAGGGTAATTATCTTTTGTCGTAACTTTATTAAGCGTTCTGTAATCTACACACATCCTCAAATCTCCTGTTTTCTTTTTTACCAGAACGATCGGAGAAACATACTCTGACTCACTCACCCTAATATATCCGTTTCTCAAATAATCATCTAATAATTTTTGTAATTCTTCTTTCTCAGAATATGATAACCGTCGTGGAGGACAGTGAAATGGTTTTACACTATCTATCGTTAAAATCAAATTACTTTTTATCACCGGTTCGGCGGGGCGATCAGGCTTCAAATAGCATTGGTCAAACATATTGTACAATTCTTCTTTTATACCAAAATTCAAATTTTCATCAATATTTAAACTAAACACTTTACTTTCTTCTTGTTCATAATTAATTAACATTAGAGAATTTTCAAAATCATCCACGTCATTTTTTTTATTTATACTATCTATTTTTTCCAATTCATTTGTAGGGCTATAATTTATGTTACAACACACGTCTTTAAATTCAGATACCAATCGATATTTTCCAGCTGTCAAAAAATCTCTTCCTAAGATTACCTCATAGTTCATCGTATCATCACCCACTGTAAACAAATCTAAATAAACAGTATTGCCGTACAAAATTACACACATCGATACTTTTTCAAATATTTTTAATTTGCTTTTGTTAATTCCCCAATATGAAACATTGTTTACATTTTTATTAGCTGAACTGAAATCCTTTGGCAAACACGATTTTCTTATAAGGCTGATCGGGCTCCCGGAATCTATGAGGCAATCTAAAAATAGACTTTGACTAGCATCTTCACTTAAATAAAATTCTAAATACCTTACATAATCTTCATCATTGCTGTCTTCAATTAGCTGAACTGCTCTCTTCCTGTCTGGGCACGATAAGGCTTGGTGCTCCAATGATCCACATACATAGCAGGCCCCCATCGCTCGTTTCGGCTTCCTGCAGTCTGCAGCATAGTGTCCAACGGAGTTGCAGTTATAACACCGCACGCTGGTGGCTCCTCGGCTTGGGCCCGGCGTTGGGCGATTTTGTTGTGGGACTGTCACCTTTCGCTGAGACTTTTCTTGCATCAGTTTACCGAGTGCTTCGAGTAACCTTGCTCTTGTTTTGAAGCATTGTACGTGCGCGTAAACCCGAATGGTTTCGTCGGATATACCATCGATAACGTATTCCAGGAACTCGTCCTCAGCCATTTCCAAACCCCCGCCAAAACCGTCTTGTCATTAAAATATTCAACAAACGTCTCGGCGATCTTCCAGGTGCGAGCCTCAAACCGTCTACGCAGTACAACCTTGTTGTCTTTGGAGCCAAACATGTCCTTCATCTGCTCGAGTAGGCTGGCGACGGTCTCCTCAAAGTAGTTTGGTTTTGAGTATAACCACTGCTGTGCCCTGCCTCGTAGCTTGGTGATGAGCAAAGTACGCAGCATGTCTTCTCCCACCTTATATACCTTCTGCACGCTTCTCAGCTGCGCCAACCACACATCCAAATTCGCACCGCCATCGTACTCAGGCACCATCTCCCTATATACCGCAAATGGTGAAATTTCTTTTTCTACCGCCGTCGATCCAGTCGTACTCTCGTTCGTGTTTCTCTCACTCACTTCGCTTGCACTCATTTTATCTTCTCCTTCATTTTCTATTGCCGTCGATCCAGTTGTATCCTCACTCGTATTGCTGTCACTCACTTTTTTTACACTCATTTTTTCTTCCTCTTCAACACTCATCTTGGCAATCCTTTTTAACAACAGGTTCTCTCTTTCGAACAATTCCTTTTCTTTCTCTGCGATCTTCAGTTGTCTTCTTAGTAACTCCAATTCTCTTTGCATGTAGACACTGTCACTTTTCTGTACGATTCCACCGTTATCATTTAATTTTTCCCGTTGCATATCGGCGTCCAATTTTTCTTCCAATTCTTCGTTGTGACGATCCAATTTTTTGTCACCTCCATCTGCCCCGGAATTTTCCATTGACTCCGGTTGTTGTTCCTCTTCTACGTCGCTGATATGTACTCTATCACGGGATTCAGCTGGAGATGCCATTTTTCCTTCCAGATTCTTCCGTTCTTTATCACTAGTTTTTGTAAAAATTACTTCACTGTGTTCTTCTCTATTTATATTTTTCCGTTTTTCTAAATTTCTGACACGCGCGATTAACTCCGTCTTTTTGTTGTAACGGACTGACAAACCACTTCGTTTTAGAATTTCTTGTAACTTTTTTACCGTGAGGTCTTCTAAGTTTCGTCCGACCGGCATGTAGAGACAATAAAAAACGGAATATGAAAAAAAATTAACTTAGACTAGGGGAACAATTATCCCACTTCTGATTTTGTAGTCGCAATTAAAACACGTCTATATCGTTTCGCAATCTGGTTAAGACTGTCTCTTCTTTTTATTTCTACAACTCATGATATTTAAACTTAAGAGAACATCCAATCTATACTTAAATCTGAGAGAGCGATTATCGATACATACTCTTACCATATATGCTACTACATACATATACCTACCACAGCTTTAAATCAACAACCAAGTCATTATTTCTAAGAAAACTTTCTTGACGTTGTAATGCATCCTGGCATAGCACACAGGATCGAACTACTACTTTTCTCGAATAGACAATTTATTGAGGACCCAATCCTCTATTATTAAAACAGAAAACAGTGGCGCAAGTTCATAGTCAGATAAAGCCGACAATAAAAACATTTATTCACCTATACATAACCTAAAATATACTTTTTGCTATTCATAGTCACTTTATATTCGACTTTAAACGTATAGCCAGCTCGAAATTTAAAATAAGCCAAACGTCACTTTAAATAGTTATAGTCGGCTCTAAATTTCTCATATAAT
The DNA here is from genome assembly GCA_949775065.1 of Brachyopa scutellaris. Classification (NCBI taxonomy): domain Eukaryota; kingdom Metazoa; phylum Arthropoda; class Insecta; order Diptera; family Syrphidae; genus Brachyopa; species Brachyopa scutellaris. Next base: position 123,112,049 of record OX459114.1, on the reverse strand, counting down.
ATTTTGACGTTTGGGTTTGTTCGTTCAAATCACTTTACAAAAACATACCAAAGTCGATACTAACTAATACACAGGAAAAACTATGTTTATGAATAACGAAAAGTTATAGTCGACTTTTTATTTATTGTCGACTGTAACTAAAGTCGGCTATAGGCACTATTCATGGGCTGACTATGAATTTGCGCCATTATTTATCCGGAAACTACAGCACCTTTTAAAATTACTGTACCTCTATCTTCTTCTACTGGAATAATGCATTCTCTAAATACAATTTTTTCGCCATTAAATTTCCAGTATTGGGGGAAAATTGGTATTTTATTTCAATAAAACATTTCGACTAGCGACCCTTTAAAGCCCTCGGTGTCGGTGCACACTCAATTCTAAACAAATTGACAAATCGTGCCAATTGCCTGCGCTGAAAACATCCTGTTGAACTGGAATATTTTATTCTACTCCTTGCGGATACACAAAGCCACACCAAATTGTAGTCTAATCCGAAATCCAAGTGTCTTCTTACCTCCTCAAGAGCCCGCAACTTCCTATAAGAACCAAAAAATAAAGTAAAACAAAATAAAAAGAACCAAACCGGTCTGCATTTAAATTGCTACTTTCACCTACTTCCCATTCCGACCGCTACCTCCGTTCACCCGGAAAATACCTACTCGCGCGACTTCAAACTAAGGAGGAAGCAATATGCCAACCGTATTTTCGAATACAAAGTGGGACACACTGACATCCTTTTGCCATCTCACTCCTTTCAGCCATAGCAAACAAAAAAAAAAACCCTTTCTCATTCGATCCCCGTTCGTTAATGCGCACACCAACCAACAAATAAAAACAACTGACGCATAGGACGAAAAACTTTCGAATGCAAAATCACTCGAAAACGAGCAACGAGGATAACGTCGAGGGCTGTAAATTTCACCGCATAAAATGCGCATTCTTCGGTTGTTTTTGTGTGATGTACGAGCCCTCAAAACGGGTGGAGGTAAAGGTGACATGTTTAAAGCTCAGTCTCAATACAGTCCCCACTGCGGCTCACTTTGCACCGGATTCTTCGTAAAGTACGAATATTTTATTTGCAAATGCATACACACGAGTATACTGCAACAGCACCTGTACCGTTGTTGTCGTGCGTCGTTACATAGACTGAGTGGAACAAAATTTGCATGCGATTGAAGTCAAAGTTGTGCTCATTTTCAAAGAAGATTTGCAATGAAACCGGTTTCCAGAATACTTTCCAACGATGCACTAATTTTGCGGTGGAAGTTTCGCTTTACTAGAGTCATTAAAAAAGAATGAACTTATTTGCGGGCCCGTACTCTAAAAAATTGTAAAAGTCTTGAAACTTTCAAAACTATTTAAAAGGATTCATTACGGAAGTGTGGTGAAAATGCATTTAAAAATGTAAATACTTTTAGTTATACAATGTTTACCTAAAATACGATTTTTGAATACAATTAAATAATTAATAAGAAATTTAAGAAATACAAAATGATAATGGGCGCCGTTTTTAAGGCCTCTTTTAACCGCCTCTTATTGATTGAGAGACCTCAAATTGACTAACCATTTAGTCAACTTTTTTTGAGGTCGTGGACTGGATTTTTAGTTAAGAAGTAAGTCTTATTTTAAGTGGCGCTACAGTTCGGGGTGAGCCAAGGCCTATTTTTGGCAACCATTTATATGTGCGTGTTCTATTTTTGCACGAATGGAAGGGACCTACAGTTTTTTACCGACTACTCTTTAATTGCTTGTCAGACATTCGAAAGAGGTGGCACCGTGAAAAAAACATTTAGGTGTTTGCTGGGATTGAACCCGAGCAGCATTGTGTAGTAGTCCAACGCACTTAGTCAGTTTAAGAAATGTCAAAAACAGCTGACTAATTGTTTTGTTGTTTACTGCTCGGTTGTTGTTTGCTCCCTTTAACCCTAGGATGGGCAACTACTTTGTGGGTGGTAAGTTATACTACTTGGTCCAGCCAGACCAAATATTTTTTTGGTATGAGATGTGGCCTATGTACACTTTTATTGGCTTGCCAGCTGTACTATTATGCTTCGGAATTGCATATTTGTATTCATTGGTAACAGCTCTAGAAATTACACGGTTACTGACGAAAATTAGAGAAAAAAAATTTAAACAAAAATATTTAATGAACGCCATTTTTGTTATTTTTGACTCAGTACAAAATGATGCTTATTACCCCCAGATAAGGTAGGAAATCGGTAAAATATAGAAAATAATTATTTCATTAATTTTGGTAATCATCACAAAGATATGTCTGACATATCTCTGTCTAAAATATGATCATTTTATGTACATATGCCCGAATATATTCCTAGAAAAATTGTTGTGGTCCAGCCAGAAGTGGTCTATTTAGTAGTTGTTTTATTTGAAAAAAAGTTTCTACCACAAACTTATCCGATTTGACCCAACAATGGCTGTATTCGATTTAGAAAAGTATGTTTATAGTAGTCAAGAAGTTTCAGGGTTTTATATTGAATGGAAAAAAGTTCTTGTACGACAAAGTCAAATTTGGTCTGGCCAGACCCAGTTGCCCATCCTAGGGTTAAAAATGAAAATCCACGTAAACTATGAAGGAGAATTTTACAAGCTGGACGAATCGAAGGAAATAATAAACAGGGTGATAAATGGTAAGATATTTAAAATACGATCTGATAAATTTATACAATTTTTTTTTCCAGAGCCTTGGTTCAGAGGTTGGGCCTTGGAGAAAGAGAAGTACGAGAACAAAGCTTAATATGTATGGTACTTGTTTTTCATTCATTTTTATTTAAGTTTTGTGATCTAATTTTTTTATTCTTGTTATGTTTCTACTTGTTTTTTCCTTACTTTTATTTTGTTACCATTTTTCTTGCCCAAAAAAAAAAAAAACAAATGAATAAAAATTAATTATCTACGTAAAACGGCGCATTTTTTTATTCAAAACTAGCTTAAACCCCGGCCGCTTCGCCAGGCATTAAAAAAACTTTTTTTTAACGATATGGGTAAAATTAAAAAATGTATTGCAATGCTTTTTGGTAAACAACATTCTTGTTTTTTTTTTTCATTTTCGCTCGTGTTAAAATCACTACTTTTATAAAATGAAGTCTAAAGAAAAGTATGTATGTATGTAGAAAACTACTGAACGGATTTGGATGCGGTTTTTTGCAATCGATTCTGGTTGGATTAAATCTATAAAATGGATCAAAAAAAATCAGTATATTTGAATAAAAAACTTCTAAATGAGAATAAAATAAGTTTATATTTTACTTTTGGGCATTTATCTTGCTCTATCTTAGTTCTTAAATAACGTATTAAAATAAAATTTACATATTTGTTTAGATTATTTCACAATAAAGATTTTGATATATATATATCTTCTTTGTACATTTTCTGTGAGAAAAGTAATAACATAGAGAAATATTATTTGTATGCTATCCTGGCAACGATCAGTGGAGACCATTACCACCGTCAATGCACTACCGGCAGCGGGTATGCGTGGATGCGATACATGCGTGTAGTATAAGTGATTGGGATTGCTTCGTGCTAACGTATATGTATTGTAATTGTTCGATCAACTCTAACACAATAACTGGATAAATTTGGTTGCAATTTTTTTATGATAAGTAGATGCAGGGCTTGGAACAGATACAGATATGTAACATATGTATTATGTTTTGACGTTTTGGCGGTAAGAACGTGCTGTAAAACTTCATCAATGAAGGGATCATCTACAATCCAGGCAAGCATACAAATAGAATTACAGATTTAGGACTGTTGCATGTAACTGAGGATGATATTCTTTCGGAGTTGTCTTCACTGGATTCTAGTGTAAGCCTTGCTCCTGATAATCTACCGCCTCTTTTTCTCAAAATGTGTAAACTTAGCCTAATCAAGCCCTTGACCATCATATTTAATATATCATTGGCCCAAGGTGAGTTCTTAGATTGTTGGAAGCATTCCTTCATCACTCCAATCCATAAATCTGGATCCAGGCGATCTATTGCTAACTATAGACCTATAGCTAAGCTCCAACTAATACCAAAATTATTTGAGGCTATTATAAAGAAAAAAATTTACGCCGAAGTTCACAACCATATATCCGAGTGTCAACATGGATTTGTGAGTGGTAGATCAACTTCCACTAACTTGGTTATCTTTACTAATTATTGTCTACAGTCCATGGAAAGTCGTCTTCAAGTTGACTCGATTTACACCGACTTCTCTAAAGCATTTGACCATGTTCAACACAATGTTCTTATAAAGAAGTTGGAGATTCTTGGCTTTCATTCGAAACTGTTGAAATGGCTTAGCAGTTATCTAATCAATCGAAGACAATTTGTCAAAATTGGTGCTGTTCTGTCGAAAGAAATCATTAATTTGTCTGGTGTGCCCCAAGGCAGTCACCTTGGTCCTCTTCTCTTCCTCCTTTTCATCAATGACTTACCTTCTTATGTTTCTCACTCTAACTGTCTTTTGTATGCTGACGACTTGAACATTTTTAAAACAGTGCAATCTGTCGCTGATGCCATTGAGCTGCAAAGCGATATTACAAGTATTCATAATTGGTGTGAAATGAATGGTTTACATTTCAATATTAGTAAATGTTCCGTTATGTCTTTCACAAGAATTGTGTCTCCTGTATGCTATGATTATAGGATAAGTAACTATAATCTAAGAAGTGTTACTTCACAAAAAGATTTAGGGGTAATATTCGATGTCCAACTGACTTTTTCGATGCACATCGATTACACCGTTTTAAAAGCCAACTCTATGCTGGGATTTATGTTTCGAAATTCTAGAGAGTTTCAAGATCCTTACAACCTAAAGTCTCTGTATATTTCATTAATCCGCTCAATACTGGAATACTGTTGCATAGTGTGGAGTCCGTTCTACAAAAATAGCGCTGCTCGCATTGAGAGAATTCAAAAGAGATTTACAAAGTTTGCTCTTCATAAGATGTCATGGAATTCAAGGATTTCAACCTATAATGCTTGATGCCAGCTTATTGATCTTAAGCAATTGCACATAAGAAGAACTTATTATTCCGTTCTTTTTGCTCATGATGTCATAACTGCTCGCATTGATTGTCCGGTTTTACTTTCTATGTTTAGTGTATATACCCCATCTCGTTGTTTGCGACCTAGAGATTTCTTTTATATTTCGAGACATAGTACGAACTAATGAAAAAATGATCCTGTAACTAATGCTTGTTTAAATTATAATTTAGCCACTAATGCTATTGATTTTAACATGGGTAGAGCGATTTGTAAAAAAACACTTCTTAATTATTTTAATGTACTTTAATTTATTTTTTATTAATTTATTCTTATAAATTATTTTTGTTATTATTAGTATTGTTATAATCGGTAGTCTTAAAAAGCATGTATATGTACTTGAAAGACGAAATAAATAAATAAATAAATAAATAAATAAATAAATAATATTTAAGAAGGCGGGAAAGTTAGATTGGAAGAAATTGCTAACCCTCCTGCGTCACTTTTTTTCTTTAATATTCTATGGAAAATCCTTTATCCAAGCAATTCACTCAGTCTATACAATCCTATAATAATTCTTTTCATATGAGTTCATTTGGTGCTAACCAAATTGTGAAGCAAGTATTTATGCCAACTTTTGAGGTGCAAGGACAAGTGTAGCATTTAGCTGGAAGTCTCCTTCCAGTAGACAATTATTTATTACAATACACATATCTACATACAAAGAGAATATTTTTGTATGCGCAGTGAAGCGGGTACATCAGCTAGTATAGTAATAAATAGAACAGATGGTTTTTCGACTCGTGAGCATGCAACGTAGAGCTGGCCATGCGATGGCATGGCATACCAGATGGAATCATTTGGATACGAGGAATCAAAACGTCTTCGCCTTTGAATTTTTCATTCAAAATTGTTGCTTCTATCACATTTCCCAATATTTTTTTTACGGCAATCCTGGCAAATCAAGTGAATTTAAAAATTCTGTAGGATAACTCACCACCTCGTCCTGATTCATGTGGTGTCCCCTGATTGTATTTATTTTAAAATAGCTTCGTTGAGATTACCGACATTTCTGTTTTTTCCGACAAGTTTTGCTCGCTCGCTTAGCCAAGCATGGTTTTTGTACTGTTGTGCTATGTTTGGGAACACGCTATGCATCTGTTCTTCTTTTGATTGAGTAAAACGGCAAAAATCGTTTGGTAGTGTTATCATTACTGTATGTATCTTTGTCAACTGGCATTGTACCATCTCGTTTCACAGAATTGAAGATTTCAAGCATGTGTTTATTTCATCGGCAGCAGTAGATTTAGGAAGTAAAGTTTGTCTAAAGTCTCCAGCTAACAGTATCAAACCACAACCAAACAATTCATGATTTCCTCGTAGATCTTTCATCTCATTGTTCTATTCAATGCTTCTAATAATTTGTTGTTGGCCATTGGACATTTATTCGACATTGTTGCAAGACTTTTGCCATTTCGGATATTTTAGTGATGTTAGGTACATGTAGGATTTTCATTTGCCTGCATGTTCAAGGGTAGCTGTATTTAATTGTACTCAGCTTTATGTACCACAAAATATCGGACACGCAAATGCCTAAGTTTTTTTTTCAATGTTTTTGTAATTTGTACAAAATTATCTACATTAAAAAAAAAAAACAACTTAATTGGTATACAGAATACAGAACGCAGAGTTCCGATTTCTGCTACCGAGTTGCCTATCTCGGTCTCCACTAGCATTTTCACTTTCTGGCTGATTTATGCTAACTGCTTGATCCGGACTATCTTCCTCTTGAAAAGATTCGTCGCCACTTTCCTTGTTTCCGAATAAGTGGATGTTGGTAGGTAGAAAAACGCTAGCCACCACTATTTTGATGGCCATGATGGGATTAGCTTTATCTATGTACATTAACCAACGAAATCTTCCTTTCAACAATCCATAGGCTAATTCGATTGCTACCCTTCTTAACACGGCGAGTGGGGTCGGACTTCCCATATGCTGAACCTTCTCATACATACATAGACTGAGTGGAACAAAATTTGCATGTGATTGAAGTCAAAGTTGTGCTCATTTTCAAAGAAGATTTGCAATGAAACCGGTTTCCAGAATACTTTCCAACGATGCACTAATTTTGCGGTGGAAGTTTCGCTTTACTAGAGTCATTAAAAATGAATGAACTTATTTGCGGGCCCGTACTCTAAAAAATTGTAAAAGTCTTGAAACTTTCAAAACTATTTAAAAGGATTCATTACGGAAGTGTGGTGAAAATGCATTTAAAAATGTAAATACTTTTAGTTATACAATGTTTACCTAAAATACGGTTTTTGAATACAATTAAATAATTAATAAGAAATTTAAGAAATACAAAATGATAATGGGCGCCGTTTTTAAGGCCTCTTTTAACCGCCTCTTATTGATTGAGAGACCTCAAATTGACTAACCATTTAGTCAACTTTTTTTGAGGTCGTGGACTGGATTTTTAGTTAAGAAGTAAGTCTTATTTTAAGTGGCGCTACAGTTCGGGGTGAGCCAAGGCCTATTTTTGGCAACCATTTGTATGTGCGTGTTCTGTTTTTGCACGAATGGAAGGGACCCACAGATTTTTTACCGACTACTCTTTAATTGCTTGTCAGACATTCGAAAGAGGTGGCACCGTGAAAAAAACATTTAGGTGTTTGCTGGGATTGAACCCGAGCAGCATTGTGTAGTAGTCCAACGCACTTAGTCAGTTTAAGAAATGTCAAAAACAGCTGACTAATTGTTTTGTTGTTTACTGCTCGGTTGTTGTTTGCTCCCTTTAACCCTAGGATGGGCAACTACTTTGTGGGTGGTAAGTTATACTACTTGGTCCAGCCAGACCAAATATTTTTTTGGTATGAGATGTGGCCTATGTACACTTTTATTGGCTTGCCAGCTGTACTATTATGCTTCGGAATTGCATATTTGTATTCATTGGTAACAGCTCTAGAAATTACACGGTTACTGACGAAAATTAGAGAAAAAAAATTTAAACAAAAATATTTAATGAACGCCATTTTTGTTATTTTTGACTCAGTACAAAATGATGCTTATTACCCCCAGATAAGGTAGGAAATCGGTAAAATATAGAAAATAATTATTTCATTAATTTTGGTAATCATCACAAAGATATGTCTGACATATCTCTGTCTAAAATATGATCATTTTATGTACATATGCCCGAATATATTCCTAGAAAAATTGTTGTGGTCCAGCCAGAAGTGGTCTATTTAGTAGTTGTTTTATTTGAAAAAAAGTTTCTACCACAAACTTATCCGATTTGACCCAACAATGGCTGTATTCGATTTAGAAAAGTATGTTTATAGTAGTCAAGAAGTTTCAGGGTTTTATATTGTACGACAAAGTCAAATTTGGTCTGGCCAGACCCAGTTGCCCATCCTAGGGTTAAAAATGAAAATCCACGTAAACTATGAAGGAGAATTTTACAAGCTGGACGAATCGAACGAAATAATAAACAGGGTGATAAATGGTAAGATATTTAAAATACGATCTGATAAATTTATACAATTTTTTTTTCCAGAGCCTTGGTTCAGAGGTTGGGCCTTGGAGAAAGAGAAGTACGAGAACAAAGCTTAATATGTATGGTACTTGTTTTTCATTCATTTTTATTTAAGTTTTGTGATCTAATTTTTTTATTCTTGTTATGTTTCTACTTGTTTTTTCCTTACTTTTATTTTGTTACCATTTTTCTTGCCAAAAAAAAAAAAACAAATGAATAAAAATTAATTATCTACGTAAAACGGCGCATTTTTTTATTCAAAACTAGCTTAAACCCCGGCCGCTTCGCCAGGCATTAAAAAAACTTTTTTTTAACGATATGGGTAAAATTAAAAAATGTATTGCAATGCTTTTTGGTAAACAACATTCTTGTTTTTTTTTTTTCATTTTCGCTCGTGTTAAAATCACTACTTTTATAAAATGAAGTCTAAAGAAAAGTATGTATGTATGTAGAAAACTACTGAACGGATTTGGATGCGGTTTTTTGCAATCGATTCTGGTTGGATTAAATCTATAAAATGGATCAAAAAAAATCAGTATATTTGAATAAAAAACTTCTAAATGAGAATAAAATAAGTTTATATTTTACTTTTGGGCATTTATCTTGCTCTATCTTAGTTCTTAAATAACGTATTAAAATAAAATTTACATATTTGTTTAGATTATTTCACAATAAAGATTTTGATATATATATATCTTCTTTGTACATTTTCTGTGAGAAAAGTAATAACATAGAGAAATATTATTTGTATGCTATGCTGGCAACGATCAGTGGAGACCATTACCACCGTCAATGCACTACCGGCAGCGGGTATGCGTGGATGCGATACCTGCGTGTAGTATAAGTGATTGGGATTGCTTCGTGCTAACGTATATGTATTGTAATTGTTCGATCAACTCTAACACAATAACTGGATAAATTTGGTTGCAATTTTTTTATGATAAGTAGATGCAGGGCTTGGAACAGATACAGATATGTAACATATGTATTATGTTTTGACGTTTTGGCGGTAAGAATGTGCTGTAAAACTTCATCAATGAAGGGATCATCTACAATCCAGGCAAGCATACAAATAGAATTACAGATTTAGGACTGTTGCATGTAACTGAGGATGATATTCTTTCGGAGTTGTCTTCACTGGATTCTAGTGTAAGCCTTGCTCCTGATAATCTACCGCCTCTTTTTCTCAAAATGTGTAAACTTAGCCTAATCAAGCCCTTGACCATCATATTTAATATATCATTGGCCCAAGGTGAGTTCTTAGATTGTTGGAAGCATTCCTTCATCACTCCAATCCATAAATCTGGATCCAGGCGATCTATTGCTAACTATAGACCTATAGCTAAGCTCCAACTAATACCAAAATTATTTGAGGCTATTATAAAGAAAAAAATTTACGCCGAAGTTCACAACCATATATCCGAGTGTCAACATGGATTTGTGAGTGGTAGATCAACTTCCACTAACTTGGTTATCTTTACTAATTATTGTCTACAGTCCATGGAAAGTCGTCTTCAAGTTGACTCGATTTACACCGACTTCTCTAAAGCATTTGACCATGTTCAACACAATGTTCTTATAAAGAAGTTGGAGATTCTTGGCTTTCATTCGAAACTGTTGAAATGGCTTAGCAGTTATCTAATCAATCGAAGACAATTTGTCAAAATTGGTGCTGTTCTGTCGAAAGAAATCATTAATTTGTCTGGTGTGCCCCAAGGCAGTCACCTTGGTCCTCTTCTCTTCCTCCTTTTCATCAATGACTTACCTTCTTATGTTTCTCACTCTAACTGTCTTTTGTATGCTGACGACTTGAACATTTTTAAAACAGTGCAATCTGTCGCTGATGCCATTGAGCTGCAAAGCGATATTACAAGTATTCATAATTGGTGTGAAATGAATGGTTTACATTTCAATATTAGTAAATGTTCCGTTATGTCTTTCACAAGAATTGTGTCTCCTGTATGCTATGATTATAGGATAAGTAACTATAATCTAAGAAGTGTTACTTCACAAAAAGATTTAGGGGTAATATTCGATGTCCAACTGACTTTTTCGATGCACATCGATTACACCGTTTTAAAAGCCAACTCTATGCTGGGATTTATGTTTCGAAATTCTAGAGAGTTTCAAGATCCTTACAACCTAAAGTCTCTGTATATTTCATTAATCCGCTCAATACTGGAATACTGTTGCATAGTGTGGAGTCCGTTCTACAAAAATAGCGCTGCTCGCATTGAGAGAATTCAAAAGAGATTTACAAAGTTTGCTCTTCATAAGATGTCATGGAATTCAAGGATTTCAACCTATAATGCTTGATGCCAGCTTATTGATCTTAAGCAATTGCACATAAGAAGAACTTATTATTCCGTTCTTTTTGCTCATGATGTCATAACTGCTCGCATTGATTGTCCGGTTTTACTTTCTATGTTTAGTGTATATACCCCATCTCGTTGTTTGCGACCTAGAGATTTCTTTTATATTTCGAGACATAGTACGAACTAATGAAAAAATGATCCTGTAACTAATGCTTGTTTAAATTATAATTTAGCCACTAATGCTATTGATTTTAACATGGGTAGAGCGATTTGTAAAAAAACACTTCTTAATTATTTTAATGTACTTTAATTTATTTTTTATTAATTTATTCTTATAAATTATTTTTGTTATTATTAGTATTGTTATAATCGGTAGTCTTAAAAAGCATGTATATGTACTTGAAAGACGAAATAAATAAATAAATAAATAAATAAATAAATAAATAATATTTAAGAAGGCGGGAAAGTTAGATTGGAAGAAATTGCTAACCCTCCTGCGTCACTTTTTTTCTTTAATATTCTATGGAAAATCCTTTATCCAAGCAATTCACTCAGTCTATACAATCCTATAATAATTCTTTTCATATGAGTTCATTTGGTGCTAACCAAATTGTGAAGCAAGTATTTATGCCAACTTTTGAGGTGCAAGGACAAGTGCAGCATTTAGCTGGAAGTCTCCTTCCAGTAGACAATTATTTATTACAATACACATATCTACATACAAAGAGAATATTTTTGTATGCGCAGTGAAGCGGGTACATCAGCTAGTATAGTAATAAATAAAACAGATGGTTTTTCGACTCGTGAGCATGCAACGTAGAGCTGGCCATGCGATGGCATGGCATACCAGATGGAATCATTTGGATCCGAGGAATCAAAACGTCTTCGCCTTTGAATTTTTCATTCAAAATTGTTGCTTCTATCACATTTCCCAATAATTTTTTTACGGCAATCCTGGCAAATCAAGTGAATTTAAAAATTCTGTAGGATAACTCACCACCTCGTCCTGATTCATGTGGTGTCCCCTGATTGTATTTATTTTAAAATAGCTTCCTTGAGATTACCGACATTTCTGTTTTTTCCGACAAGTTTTGCTCGCTCGCTTAGCCAAGCATGGTTTTTGTACTGTTGTGCTATGTTTGGGAACACGCTATGCATCTGTTCTTCTTTTGATTGAGTAAAACGGCAAAAATCGTTTGGTAGTGTTATCATTACTGTATCTTTGTCAACTGGCATTGTACCATCTCGTTTCACAGAATTGAAGATTTCAAGCATGTGTTTATTTCATCGGCAGCAGTAGATTTAGGAAGTAAAGTTTGTCTAAAGTCTCCAGCTAACAGTATCAAACCACAACCAAACAATTCATGATTTCCTCGTAGATCTTTCATCTCATTGTTCTATTCAATGCTTCTAATAATTTGTTGTTGACCATTGGACATTTATTCGACATTGTTGCAAGACTTTTGCCATTTCGGATGTTTAAGTGATGTTAGGTACATGTAGGATTTTCATTTGCCTGCATGTTCAAGGGTAGCTGTATTTAATTGTACTCAGCTTTATGTACCACAAAATATCGGACACGCAAATGCCTAAGTTTTTTTTCAATGTTTTTGTAATTTGTACAAAATTATCTACATTAAAAAAAAACCGATTTCTGCTACCCAGTTGCCTGTCTTGGTCTCCACTAGCATTTTCACTTTCTGGTTTATTTATGCTGACTGCTTGATCCGGACTATCTTCTTCTTGAAAAGATTCGTCGCCACTTTCCTTGTTTCCGAATAAGTGGATGTTGGTAGGTAGAAAAACGCTAGCCACCACTATTTTGATGGCCATGATGGGATTAGCTTTATCTATGTACATTAACCAACGAAATCTTTCTTTCAACAATCCATAGGCTAATTCGATTGCTACCCTTCTTAACACGGCGAGTGGGGTCGGACTTCCCACATGCTGAACCTGCTGCTGAAACAAGAAGTGAGGCCAGACTTCTTTATAATCGCATGATGTCCTACGATTTTCTGACTGATTTTGGAGCAATGTCCTCGCCTTCATTGACCGTGTCCAAAAACGGCTGGGTTGGCCGCTAGAGAAGAAATGGAACGAGTGATGAAGGGATCGCTGAATCGTATTCTGTCTGAAATGAGTGAAAGGTTTACTCGTTAGCATGAAACTGACGCCAGATTTGGATTTCTTCTGATGTTAAAACACTGCGATATCTATGACTGCGATGTTGATGGGGAAAGGTTATACGAAAAATATTGGATGCTCGAATGCTAATTATCCACAAGAAAAAATGCCAATGTAAAGAAACATGAAGAGTTAGTTACTTGAATTTATTGCGCAGTACGGAGATGAAAGCATATTTCCGAATCTGCGCATTCTCATTCAAATTCTGCTAACAATTGCAGTATCCATCGCAAGTTGTGAGCAATAATAATTCAGCAAACTTAGGGCTACAATGGGTCAAGAAAGGGTATGCCACCTAGCTTTGCTTAGTGTAGAGCGAGAGGAAACTGATAGAACTAATTTCGAAAACATCATCGATATGTTTGCGTCGCAGAAGACCAGAAAAGTGCAATGGTAGTGTAACGGTTTAACGCACTTACTTTCGCTATTAAATAGAAAATAAATATGCTGTGTAAATAAGATTTATGATTGTTTTATTTAGACAGAGTATCTGTTTTTAATATTATGAAAATTTACGAAAGGGCGCAGCTTTTATGCGTGCCCGAGGCGCCATTTCCGATTAGTACGTCCCTGCGTGACACCAAAATGAATGACATGTGATTTAACAGGATGGCCCAATGTTGTACTTTTTTGCATTAACCCTTTGTTGACCGACGGTACTTATAAGTACCAGCACGTTTAGCTTCAAATGAAATCCCTATAGGAACATATTTAGACACTAAGACCAAACAAGACTTTTAAGCATCATATGTATAACCTCAATGAAATTTCTTTTTTGTGTATGTTTACTTAATTTTAGCCACAGATATAACGGTTTTTCTGACAGCATATTAGAATTTGAAAAAAGTAATTTTAGTCGATTTCGGCACTAACAAACTAAATTGGTATTTTTACAAAGTTTCGATCTTTCATTTGATTAAATACTTATGTATTCGAAAGCAAAAAATATCATAGTAACATAAAAAATCTTAAAAAAAAATTGTTTTTATAACATTAGTTAAAGCTTAACGGTACTTTGGAGACTGACCTTCTTATTTCGTCCCTATGAGTCATTGATAAAACTCAACTAAAAAATTCTTCAGAAAAAAAAGAAATGGAGATTTTAACTTTTTTAATGGCTTGGCAAAGGGTTAAGCACTGGCATTAGAAAATTGCAACACTGTGCCTTAATTCCCTAATTAGAAGTTCTTCGTCGTAAGTGGCTTTCTTTATCACATAAAAGTGAGAAGTCACCTCCTGTAAGAATAATCCTCTTGAAAATTCTTAGAAACGGACAGGAAAATCATAATAAGACACAGAAATGCCAACAATAATTGTAATAATTAATATTGAAACATGGCGATGGCAAATTACACAATAATCAATCGGAATCGAGATCCTGCGAAAATTAATCTCGCATTGAATACACCCACACACACATGTCTGCGTTAGATTAAATAAATAACAATGTAAGAAAAAGAAACATAGTTCGCCGAGATACATTACTTGAATTATTCATTTACGTATTCAGTCACGTATGCTCCCGAAATTTATTGGGATAACAATGATTTTTCCACTTCCCTCCCATTGTCTTTCACGGGATTCGCTTTCATTTGGGAAATTTATTCGCTATAAAATCGAGATTGTGTAGACAGATATCCTTCTGACAGGAGCACGTTGTGCTTGCGCTATGCTGAAACGATTTTTATTGAAAGAAAATATATCATGGGGTATTTATTTTACGCTGCAACCAAGGAGACAAAGCATATTGATACAGGATATCAATTTTTATTTGCAGATACTTATTTCATTCACTTTAGATAAGGTTGAGCCGTCGCGTCGTCATCCTGAACACATAAATCAGCTGTGAGCTAATTTTAATGACAGCGACGTCACATAATCCTTTCATTCAACAACCTGGCAGTTATTGAAAATTATGCAGTACCAGGCTGTCATTGTCACTGTCACTGTCGCACCTACCGCCGCTAAGCTGATTAAATCGTAAGACTATAAGTAAGATTTAATTGTGACACATTAGGTGGCGCTATTTTCGGGATTATCGCCACCGCTGTGTGATAGCGAAGATTCCATTTGGCGGTGGTGCTTGTATTTGCTTAAGGAATCTGGAAATTATGCGATAATGGATTCCAGAGCCGCATAATATCATTCACAAATAATTAATAAATCCAAAATCCTCAAGATACCGTTTGAGTTGCGACACCCTGTTAGTTTCAATTTCCATACACAAACCCATAACGAATTCTCTCAGCAGGTATGTATGCGCGAGTGTTTGTATTTAATGCTTTAATTATCTCAGCGGTGGTGGGTTTGGTAAAAACTCCACCGTGAATGCCTGGAACCGGATACCTTAGTGTTTACTTTTTAGATTACGTCGCCCTAGATTCGATTTGTGTACCTACATCTCCTGTGATGGGGGAGGGCTTAATTTGGGGATACTTTTCCCTTAATTCCTTAAGTAAGAAATGCAAAACACGATAATGTTAAGAGAAAAATAAGATCTCAGGAGATATATCTATTTTTTTTTTTTTTTACGATAATTAAGATTCTTGGACTTTGTTTATGTATCACCAGGTCCCTGGGCGAAATTGGATGGTCAAAAGCATTTTCTTTTGCTGCGGGCGTGGAAAATATTGGGCCTGTGGATTTCCAGGGAATTTCGTAATTTATCTTCTTGAAGTGATTTGTTGATTTTTTTTTTATCGTATATTTGGGTATTTCTCTTTTTACTTCGTGTTCGTGAACTTGCAGTCTTAATTAATCGAATTAAAATTCATAGAATAAGGTTGGAAAAGGAATCCGGGAAATTACTTAAATCCTTTCGATTAGAATTTAGATTAGAGTTCAACCGAAATTGGTGTAAAGTAAGCCTAGAGGGTGTTTGCTTTGGACAAGTTGATGGGTTTCGTTTGTCACTTTGCCTTGCCTTTGCCTCTACCAGGAAATTTTTAAACAAAAATATATTTCGGATTTAGACAAATTTTCAATGAATACGTAATTTCTTTAAAAAAAGAAAGAATCCTTCTGTTCGATATATTACAGCTTCAAGTTATGGGTGTGATACGCATCAATACACTCGTAATTGTTGCCAAAAACAAAGTTTAGTTGTTTAGAAACGGTTGGCTAATAAGACAGCCACAGATCAAAATCATCAGCTCGAGTTTACCATAAACAGACAGACAACCGCTAGGATAGTTGGAAAGTATAAGGAGTATATCTCGATGGCAGAACTGAATAGAATACTATCAACCGAATTACCAAAGCGAGCTATAAGTTTGAAAGATGTCAAAAAATGGCGAATGCATTACTTTTAGTACCAAACTTCAACTGTTAAATCTTCGATGTTATATGAAGGCAGTAAATGAAGAGTGGGGAAATCTGATATGTGTACACATTGTAGGGGCCTTAATCTCACAGTGGTTTCGTTCTACCCCTTCTTAATCCTCTTCAGATTGTGAGAATAAAAAATCAACAATGCATGGTGAGCTTAATTGAAAAAATGTTTGCGGGTTAAGCTTTGTGGGGAAAAGCGTTTTGTCTGCTATTAAACATTCTGAAGACAGTTTTTTTTTATAATTGTCTCTGCTTATATGATTTTCGTCCAAATAGCTTAAAAGCTCATGTCAGAATAATTTAAAAATATACTACTCTGACAAATGTCATGCTTACTTAAGAAGAGCCCATGTAAACGTGACACCTGCGGATGTCAAAAACCAACGTGAAAATGAAAGAGTAATTTTGAGGTTACTGTTGAGAAGGTTACTGTACATGTACTGCGAAATAGAACGGTCTGCGTTTTTCTATGCATTATTTTTTTACTCCCTCGGAATTTACCAGAATTATATAATCCCCATACAATCCCCAAAGATTGGATTAGATTGGTTCAAAATCTTCAAAAGAATAACCAAAAATTGATGCCTTACACCAATTTCTTGGTGTCAACTGTCGATTCCCAGCGTACAGTAAGAACATTGTAAGAACATTTAAGCGAATTTGTTTTTTCTTTGGCCGTTATAACGAGAAATATTGGCCGTAGAACCGAAACAGAGTAATGAAAAAGAGAGGCCGTTACAGCGAAATGCCGTATAGCGAGGTATGGGTGTATTTGCAAAGTTATTTTAAAAACTTTTGAAATTAAGTTTTCTTCACAGTTCCACTGTAGATGATGTTTTTTTGTCTTGTCACTCGCGAAGCTATTAACACAAAGTCAAAGGACGACCAGTAAAGCATTAAAAGACAAATATGTGCTTATCGGCAATTTTGATTATATTAACGACATTCTTACTGATTCTAATAGCACAATGTTCTTCTGTGCATGCTTCTGCGAAAGCAGATACATTTTCCAACACAAATAAGCAACAGACCATATTCAACCGCTCATAAGCTTGAAAATCCAGACATGTACTCGTTTCCACGACTTTTATTGTCAATCTTTAAAGTTTTGTGTATTTTTGTAAGATTAATATAAAAAAATTTTTTTTTTAATAAGCAGGAGTAACCTATTTTCTGGTATAGATATAACACTAGCTGACACCTTACCGGCTTTCAACACAACTAAAAATCTAATAGAGCACATCACTACCAATTCAACCGAGGACCGATGGCGCAATACTAGCGATTGCGTTATAACCCGCAGCTTGTGGCCCGCAGTGAACCAGAAAAGAACAACATCCCTACTCTCTATGAGAAAAAGTTAAATCCATATACTCGTGTCGGTGTTATAACCGGACACTGTATAATAGGAAATATGGCCAGAAGATATGGCATCCTCACAAATGACTTCTGCAGAAGTTGTATGGATGAGGATTAAGTAAAATCTATAGCACACTTTCTATGCCACTGCCCGGCTCTTCAAGAACGGCGCCTATCTTGTATGGGAGCACGGTTCTTTTATTGCCTGGACGACCTGGCTAAGATACCGCTTACAGATCTAAAGGGATTCATTAGTAGATCGAAATTACTTTGTTAAATGCATTTTTCTTTATTCACAACTAGGGTATTCACAATGGACCATTACGGCTTCTGGGTGAAATTGCATTCACTGCAAACGACCCTCCTAACCTAACCTAACATAACCGTTAACAGACTCTTTGCTGTTTTTTCGGGGTTCAAATCAAACGTTTGCATGTTCAGCATCAAACTGTAAAAGGAGCATTTATGTACATCATACAGAAGAAGACGGTTCACCTTCTGATAAAGATCAACGTTTCTAGTTACACCTTCTCTATCCCCTTTTCCCTAAGGCCTATGTCAATCGCAAAAAGCGATAATTTAAAATGAAATTATCTACAGGTAAATATCAAACATTTGACCATATAGTACTTAAACTATAATAAAATTTAGCTCTCGTGTATCCATACATAAATTTCCAAGGAGCATAAAAATTTAATCCGCTTTATGGACCACAAAAAATGCAGACCTTTTCCAATTCCAGGAACAGCAAGCATAAGCACAAAATTCAATTCTCCCATATTACCAAAAGCCACTAAAGATTTCGGCTTCCGAGACAAACTCCAAAACCACCCCGTGGTGTCGAATACGACGACGGCCACAAATCAATTTTTATGCCACTAGTTCATCTCTTCCTATGCGAATCCACAACCACAAGTGAAGACTGCCTAAACAACCATCGGGCACAACACACACAGGGAACTCTCGAGGAAATCCTTTCGGAAGATTTCATCGGAAAAAACAATGTCAGAGCCAGACAAACCATGTGAAACCACTCGGAAAGCAACAGTGGCATTTTAGCCCGATACCTACACATAGACTACGTATATTTGACTCAACATCAAGGATACAAAGAAAGCCATTCTTTTTTTTCCTTTCACTATCTGCTTCTCTTTTTCTCTCCGTGTGTCTATCTGTGGTTGAAATATTTATTGCAATTGAAGAGCTTGGTCTCTTGCACTTTTGTTGGTTGACGTTGGAAACGTTATGTTTTTCTTTATAACGAATTTTCTTTAAAATGTAAGCTCCTTTATAGGGTAGTAATGGCAGAGGTATTTAGTGGAATTAAAGTTTTTCATTTAAAATTGCATTTACCCGTCGGCGATGCATGGATGAAACGTGTTGTACCTTAAGTGAGTTCCCGCGTACAGCTGTGAGGTTTTGTCTTCGGAACCCCTTTCTCTTGGTTCGATGTTCATTTATTTTAATATAAAAAGTAAGGGGTTTATCCCTACCCACTATGACTTTACGAGGTGAATATATCCTGCACTTCTCAGCTTTGCTATTGCTTTCACAGCTTTTTGATATTGGATAAACGAATACTTCTTTTTTTAACTGGGTGGTGGTTGGTTGTAATAAACATAGAGGCGTCCTGAACAATGTAGCCCTGATGCCTGACAGGCTGGGTGGATCATATTTAAGAACAGAATCCTCAGCTCCGATCTAGGGAATAGCTTGATTTGGGAAATAATTCCAAGCGGAACCCCACAGGGAAGTGCTCTTTTAAGTGAAGGAATTAAGGCAGTGCTGCCTTAAATAAAAAACATATCTACAACATATGTGCACATCTACTACATATGTTCACCAAAAGACTGGCCAGGTTTAAAAAGAAAATACGAAATACCTACATTATAGTCCGCAGCCAAAAATAGAGATATTTTACTCTAAACTAAACATAAACCGGAATACTAGTACAACAGAATGAAGAAGGGGGACTTAACGCTTTCCAAGCAGTCCATAGCCCTTCTATGGCATGGGAGAATACACAATAAAGGATGAGCTCGGATCGTTGGAGGATGCAAACAGGACTAAGTCCTAGACAGAAGCTCAGGGCCTAAGACAGGCGAAGAAACTTTTGGGTAATTGCAATCTAAAAAGGTTCAAAGCTTGCAATATACTGGACAAAAACAAACTCCGCATCCCGACTGTGTTCCACGGGGCATTGTAAACTCAAGGGACCTCTCAGGAAGCTAGGTCAATCAAATGAATACTCATGCAGATTTTGCAATGAGTCCAGTGGAACTCCAGAACACAGACCTGTGGAGTGTAGGGCATTAACCCAGAAAAGATTTAAGTGCTTAGGTAAAAACCAAATTATAGCAGAGCATCTACCAGTCATACCACCAAATCTCTTACTTCGGTGTGACCGAAGCTCTCTCCAAGCATATTCCCTTCAATAGTAACCGTATTTTACTTTTCTCTGATAAATTAATTTCAATTCCTAATAAAGTTACATTGAACAGTGCAGTTTTAAAAATAACCACCCGCAGAACTGTTGCAATCCCAGAAATACTGATGGTACCCTACGCAAACCCTTAGCAAAGTTCAAGGAAACTAATCGAACTGCGATTGGCTCTAGCTAGCGCTCCCGTCTCTATGCATTGCGTTGTATCTTGTTGCTGCATCTCCGCCAGCGCGCTATAGTGGAGATTTTTCTATTCGATTATAACAGCACCAAGGTCCTGTGGTTTCTGGGGTTCTACCCTTACCGCCGCGTTGCCTGGCTGATAAATGAAATTACATTGCGGAACAAGTAAATGAGTGCGCGCTTTCGAATCTCAACCACTTGCTGCCACTGCCCTGCACTGTAAACTATTTTTGGAGCTAGCATTTTCGCCAAAGTGGAAATTGCTGCTTTTCAGTCGGTTAATAGTTATTGGATACTTTATGTAGCTCGCACAGCGAACATGGAAAAGTTCGTGCAACTTTGGCACAAATAAATTGCTGAGGGGGATTATTTATTCCACCTACCACCCACCCACAATTTTTGGTACTGAAAAAATTCTTTTCCAGCGTTCAACTTGAGAACGATGCCAAAGGATCTTCAAATTAATTGGAAATAACTTAACAGTTCTGATGCATTTCCAACAGATAAGACAAAGATACGAGGTACGAGTAGCGAAAGATAAAATTGCGAAGTTTTTCTTTGAAGATGTGGAGTAGGTAGTAACAGTTTGTCCATGTTAGGGGTGGACAATGGAGATGGAATTTTGTTTTATTTTTGTTTTAAGGATGATCGATGGCAATCTATAAAATTAATAGAAAAACTTTATAAATCGAGCGATTTAGTGTTGTTATTGTTGTTGCTGGCTGTTTTGTTTGTGGAACACAATTATGACTCATTTTGATTCATTTATTGTGAATTTGTTTTGCTTTTACGCAATCGAGTTGTACGGAAGTTTGATAATTTGTCCATTAGATAGTTTCTTATTGCTTGGAAGTCATAAACACTGATTGGCACATTCGTCCTGTATACATTTGGTAAGCTATAATTGACTTCACTTAAGAGGGTGGAAAGGAAATTTTCTTTAGTTATACGCGAGAGTCGTTATGAATGTAGAGATATCAGATATGTATGTACATGTGTAAGTGTGTGGAAAATATTTGGTCGCAACTTGGAAGTAGCATACTTACATACAACTACACGACGCACCTCATACTTCAGTTGCATTGTCAACCAAACCAAACAAGTGCAAAAGCTAAAATATCTAACACGAAGTAAGTACGAAAAAACTAGGTATAAGACCTGATAAAACCTAATAAGAAATGAAAAGTCTAACCTATTCTATTAGGACAATCTTTTTGGTGTTCCGTACCCAAAAATGGAGCACTAATGGAATCAGTTCGGTGTCTGTCTGTCACAGGCCTTTTTCTCAGAGACTATTTGCCTAAGACTATTGAGGGTAACGAGAGAGCCGACGAACTTGCCAGGCGAGGATCAGCCCTTAACAGCTCACTAGCGGAAAACGTTCATATTCCTATAGGTGCTGTTAAGGGCAATATACTCTCGCACTTCTTAAAATTAGCCGGTCTCAGGTGGACCAGTCTGACAAACTGTGTCATATCCAGAAAGTTATGGCCAAATTACAACAGGTCTAAAACAAGCGAACTGCTACTAAGAACACGCGCAAACATCGCTAGAGTAGTGACAGTCAGTACAGGACACTTTCAAATAGGAGAACATGCAGCCAAACTAGCGATCCCTCACAAAAGTTTCTGTCGTAGCTGCAAAAATGAAAATGAAAATGAATCTCAAATTTACTTTCTGTGCAAATGTCCGGCTCTGGCGAGAGCCAGGCTACGCATACTAGGCAAGCTATTCTTGGACGACCTCAAAAAGATATCTGGGAAAAGTATTGGAGAGCTGATCCTGTTCCTAAATTCCACAGGATGGATATAAATATCACAACTTTACTTTCAAATAAACGGGTCACCTGAGGTGGTGGTATCAAAACGGCGCTCCACGCGCTATTTGGGTTTGTCCCTCCATCGAAACCACCACTTCTACCTACCTACCTAAGACTATTGTAATTTGAAATATTTGTAGCAAACACAGACTTGAACTTAAAAAGTTGAATTTTTACTTTGGGGGCTAGTTTTGGGCGGTTATATGGGAAGTTAAAAAAACTAATTTTGAGGTGGGATGTCAAATGAAAGCTCGTTAAAGCACGAATTCAAAAATGTATGAAATACTTTTTTTTACTTTTTTCTAAACATTTTTTAAAAAAAAAAAACCTTAAAAAAATTGCTGCCCTCCTACCTTATCTCCAAAATTATAGCTCAGAAAAATTTGAATAAAATCGCAAACATTAAGAATAAAGTGTAAATTGAACCGAAATTATCAGGACTGCATTACGTTCGACAGTTTTTTTTATTAATTTTATTTTGTAGTTTCACCTTCCCAACTGTTTACAAATCCTGAAGTGGCGTAACCCTATCACAATCAGATAAAAGGGAATACATGAAAAGAAAATACTATGTGTAAGAGTGAACATTGAATGATTGATCCTTGAAATATGCACCAAAAATCAGCAATGAGCTTATATATACTTAAGGGGTTATATACCGTCAGGAGGACTAAAAAAAAGCGATTTTCAAGAATTTTTCCTGAGAAAACTTTTAAAGTTATTAATGTAATTTAATGTATTTTACATATATTCTGGTAACTTTAAACTGTATTTCCACATTTTTTATTTGTAAAAATAATAATTTTGAACGCTCCTATAGCTGATCTCCCGGAACTCCTCTCAAAAAAGGCGTCTTGCGGTGACCACGATATCTCTGGACTGGATCATAGAAAGTGAAAAAACCAAACGGGTATCGTTAAAGAAATGTATAATCTTGATATTATTCGAAGGAATAAGTAAAATTACATCTTTTGCAAAAATTGCGTCCTCTCAAAAAAAAAAAAAAAAAAACGATTTTTGGATAAAATTTCGGCCTTAAATTGTTGATAAAAAAAAAATATTTATCGGTGAGAAAAAACCTTCGATTAATTACTTAAAAATATACTTAAGAAGCTTGTGTTTGAGACGGATCGGTTTAGCAGTTTTGAGAAAAATGCGTTTGAAGTTTGAAAAGCACTTTACATAGAGTAAAGAAAGCGCTCTAAAGTCTTTACAAATATTCGTGTAACTTCTAGAATAATCGTCGGATTGACTTCAAATTTTTCTGTGCGTGTACTTTAATATACTTTATACTTTAATATGTTTACTGTAAGTGAATTTTACTATAAGTGAATTTTGAATGAAATAAAGATCAAAATAAAATAAAATAATACACTACGAAATTAAATATGGATAAAAAACTTATTTTTTTAAAATCTGGCGTAACCGTTACATATTTTTTAACCTCGGATGTTTTGGCATTTTGGATGTGGTGTATCTCTCCTTATAAATTGTATCGTCGGATAGAGAATGAATAACGTTGGTTGTTTCTTTGACGCATGACATTCCGTGGTAAGTATAAAATTCGAAAATTTTCTCAAAAAGCGGGAAAATGGTTGTGCCGGCGGGTTTTTGGATGAAAAGCGGGTGAAATGGGAATTCATATATGCATATAGGTACATACATATGTATGTGTACATGTATGTGAAAAAAACATTTTAAAAAAATATAAGATCATTTAGCCACACATAGAGTCAATGAAATATACCCACCGAGTACCTACTAATTTGTGCCACATAGTTACTTACGTTAATTGAGATGACACAAGTGCCAAATTAATTCAAAATCGCCGCAGGTAATCAATATTATAATTAACTCTTAGTAGATTTGCATGCACCTGAAGTGCCTACGGGCTTCAATGGTGGTCGGTGTGATTAAAACTGTTCCACATTCGAATTTGATTTTAATTTATTTATGTACACATTAACACTTTAATGCAGTTGAGCTTTTCTCCATTTCTAATCACAATATTGTTGGACACCAGTTTAATTTTTTTTTACCAATATATTGGCCTTTTATATTTTTCCATAAAAAAAATAAAATGAGCTCCATTGTGAATTACTTCAATCGGCTGACTGCAATCCCTTTTGTATTATTTACAGTTGTTTAACTCTGAATGACGCCATTATGTGCCGAAAAATAAAATACATAAAAAGTATTATATGTTTCTTTAGAGAAAATCTTCTGAAACGTTTTGTTAATTGGTTAAGAATTAACCCCTTTTGAAGTTAATCAACCGTGAAAAAGGTTATACCCCTGAAATCATGCAGTTTTTAATACGACATAATTGGTCAATCCAATTAAGCGGGACATTTCACGCATGATACTAAGTATAAGTATGCCTAAAATAGTTATGTAGTAGATATCCTTTTTAGGGACGAAACTATTTTTCTTTTGGGATGGGATAGCACTTTGGTTCAAAAAAAATAATAAACTAGGTTCTAATTAGGGGCAAGTAATCAATATTTTGCGTGGTCCTAGACTAAAAAGTACGCAAATATATACACGTAAATACATATGAATACGTACGCGAATACGAATACCAAGAATACGTACAGAAAAGTTCCTTGAATACACTGATTACCTGCCCCTCGTATTTTGAATCATTTTTAAAATAATAACAATAAACTTTAGTTTTACAATCAAATAGACACGTTGAAAGCAAAGAATGCATTTTTGATCGGTTTTGAATTATGAAAAGTACACATAAAACATGGGGTGCCACACTATTGTAATCTGTTTTTGAGTTTTTGTTATTGAATTTGGTTTTCTGCCACTTCGATCTCAAATTCTCAACTCCTATAAGTAATGGAGTAGTCTGAGTACACCCATTAATTCCGCCAGAAAATCCAGATCATAATAGTGAAAAGTGAAAACCGCATCTAAATCCGTTTAGTGGTTCTCCAGATTATCCTGTACATACAGAAAGACACATTTTGGGGACTTCCTTTTATACTATGTAAGTATATGTGTTGTATTTTCAATATGGAGATCACTGAAACAATTTAAAAATATGGTATCTTTAATTTCCACTATGCAATGCTAGGGAAACGCTTCAGTTAACTAAAGATGTTCCTGAAAAATTGTTAATGTACATACATACATACATGTACCAGATGTATGAAGTATATATGTATGTATTATGTAGATTGCTTGGTTACTGAACCCATTGCGATATAACTTCAACTCTCGAAATTCGGCCGATCATACTAAAGTTATACATGTGCATATGTACATACATAGATATACTCGTACAGCGGACCTCAGAGGCCTAGTGCATATATTCGCTAGCACACAGAAGCTTTGAGTTCGATTTCCACCTACTGGCTCTACTCAGGGAAATAAATCGGGGAACATTGACATAGGTAGCAGCGTTGACCGACGAATCACAATCAGTGAAGAACTGTGGAGAAATTTATATACATATGTACATATGTATGTAAGTCCAGGGGGACCTACGATAAAGAGATGAAATAAATCTGGGATGAGAGACGAAAAGGGGCTAAAGACCCGCTGCTGTAGTTCGAACATCTCTCGAAACCAAAAAAATACGAAACGTTTGTACTATACGTACATATAGGAATTATGTACATACATAGGTATTTACTCGTATGTAACCGTTTGCCGAAGTACTTTGGCCAATAAATCCTTTTGAGTGCGTTGCGTAACCTGCACCAATTTTTTTGGCCCTCCGGTATTTTTAACATAAAAACAGCTACAGATGCTGATTCGCATTTAATGGATATGCATGCATATAGCATATGTATGTGTTTATGTCCATACGATTATATTAATTCTTTCAATTTATGATGCTGGTGAAAATGAAAGATTCTGCTTGGTATGCCTGAGAATGTTTGCGTATAATTTAAGGCAATTAAAATTATTTTATACAGTAGAAGTACATAGGTAGTCGTATGTATAAGGAAATAGAGTAATATGGATTGGCCTATAATTACACATAGGAAAGTACATACATTCATATGAAGAATTGCTTATGTGCATATGTTTCCTTTTCTCTTAGAATTGATTGACATATGAAACAAATAAAGTTGCATGTAAGTATGCTGGATGTATCAACATTTTTGTACATATGTATTTTTCAATAGCATTTCTATACAGCATAGCAACAAATTTAAGGAATGAGTGCAGAAATATTGGCACAAATTCATAGTCAGATAAAGCCAACATTAAAAGAATTTATTCACATAACTTGAATTACGGGTAGACTTTTTGCTATTCTTAGTCACCTTATAGGCAGCTTTTTAACTTATAGCCGATTCGAAATTTAAATTCAGCCAAAAGTCACTTTAAATAATTAGAGTCATCTTTAAGTGACTTTTAAATCATATAATATTTTGACGTTTGGGTTTGTTCCTTCAAATCATTTGGACGTAGTTTTAGTCAGGCAAGAGAAGATATCGTTAAATATATATATATATGTATATTTGGCTTCAACAGTCCTAGGTAGAACCAAGCCTAGCTTCCCGCAGCCATTTGTGTGTGCGCGTTATATTTTTGCACGAATGGAAGGGACCGACAGTTTTCTGTCGTCTCCGAACGGCGACTTTTTAGGTGTTTGCGGCGGGATTCGAACCCAAGCCCGCTGGCTCAGTAGTCCGACGCACTAACCACTTGCGCTACGGTGCCCACTATCGTTAAATACTCTATTGTAAATTCCAAACCTACAATTTAATTAATTATCAACGCACAAAACTATTGAACCAAAATAAAATGTATATATTCGCTTTTAAAAAATGTATTACTAGTCTGGTTAAAAAATAATTGTTAAATTATTAATTAAACCTTGATAATATTTGTAAGAAACATTTATTAATATGTAACTACATAGAAAATGAAAACACGAAAATCGCAAGATAAAACTTTTTAAACTTAAAATATTGTTTTAATAGTAATAATTAATTATATCCGAATCCTAATCTTAATCCTAATCCTAACTCCCAAAACATGGTTCCTTAATTCTATAATATATTAATTTCTAGTTTAAGCAAATATTATTTTCAATGGGAAACCATTGTCATTGATCTTCAGTCTATTGAGAGAGGATTGTTTGTGTTGATATTATGCTCTTAAGTCCTAGGCACAAATAACCATCGCTATTGCTAACTCTTTTCATTTCATTCTTCCCATTCGCGCAGTATTAATATGTCATTCGGTGCGGCAATCATTGTATTAGTTCAACAAGAAATACCAATAAAGCGACCAAGACCAGCAGATGGGTTAAATGCCTGCCTCTAAGTCTAATACTTTGGAGTTATGTACAACAAATTACTAACTGCCAACCTTCAGAACAACAGAAAAGTTCCAGTTGACAACCACACAAGATTTGTATTACGTTTCCACTTTTTGTGTCATCGTGTCATCTATAGGGACATTGACTCTAGAATTTTTTAGAATTATTTTTTTAAATAAAAGGAAATTGAACTTGAAAAATAAAATAAAAAAATAAAATAAAAGCTTCCTACTATAGTAGACATGTACTTCCTTTCTATCATACTATCATACAATTTAATGTTTAAAGATAATTTCATGCAAATGTTGACCGCGGCTGCGTCTCAGGTAGCCCATCCGCTGAGTCCAATTTTGGCATACTCTTTCACACATATCGGCCGGTATCTCACGAATGAATGCATGGATGTTGGCTTCCAGTGCGTCAATCGAAGCGGGCTTGTCCCTATAGACATTAGCCTTGACATACCCCCACAAAAAATAATCTAATGGTGTCAAATCGCACGATCTAGGCGGCCAATTGACCGGCCCGAAACGTGAAATTAACTGTTCACCAAACTCGCCTCGCAATTGCGCCATTGTTTCGCGTGCTGTGTGGCATGTGGCACCGTCTTGTTGAAACCACATATCATGCAAGTCAAGAACTTCCATTTCGGGCAAAAAAAAGTTTGTTATCATCGCTCGGTAGCGTTCACCATTGACAGTAACGCTGCAATTCGCATCATCTTTGAAGAAATATGGCCCAATAATGCCGCCGGCCCATAAACCGCACCAAACAGTGGCTTTTTCGGGATGCATTGGTAGCTGTTGCAATGCTTCTGGCTGATCTTCACTCCAAATGCGGCAATTTTGCTTATTTACGTACCCATTCAACCAAAAATGAGCCTCATCGCTGAACACAATTTTTCGATAAAAAAGCGGATCCTCGGCCAGCTTTCCAAGAGCCCATTCACCAAAAATTCGGCGTTGTGGTAGGTCGGCTGGCTTTAGTTCTTGCACCAGCTGTATCTTAAAAGGATTTACGCCCAAATCCTTCCGCAAAATTTTCCACGTAGTGCTGTAACAAAGGCCTAACTACTGGGAACGGCGCCGAATCGACATTTCGCGGTCTTCTGCCACACTAGCTGATACGGCCGCAATATTTTCTTCACTACGCACAGTACGTAAACGTGTTGGTGGTTTAATGTCCAACAAAGTAAATTTGGTGCGAAATTTGGTCACAATCTTCCGAATAGACTGCTCAGAAGGTCGAGAATGCCGATCATAAAATGGAAGCAGCGCGCGATGAACATTTCGAACCGAGCACGAATTTTGATAGTAAAATTCAATAATTTGCAAGCGTTGTTCATTTGTAAGACGATCCATGGTTAAATTGCAAACCAAACTGAAGCTGTTTGACAGTGACACAAGGTACTAAACACACGTCAGCTGTCAAAACCAGTGTTGCCAAAACCAAACCAGCTAAAAAATCACCCTTTATAAGTAACGCGAATGTTTAAGTGCACGAGCAACGCCGGGTGGGAACAGCTAGTGCTAAATAAAGATAAATCAATCAATCAATTTACAGGGTTTTTCAACAGGGACGCTACAAAAGTAGAGCGACAGGGACAGCAAACGAAAAATCATCTTCAGCGATGAGGCTCATTTCTGGCTGAATGGCTTCGTCAATAAACAAAATATGCGGTATTGGTCAGGCAGCAATCCACACGTACTCCATGAGTCATCATTGCATCCCGAAAAAATTACGGTTTGGTGTGGTTTATGGGCCGGCGGCGTCATTGGGCCGTACTTCTTCCGTGATGATCAAGACCGGCACGTTACTGTGAATGGGAATCGCTCCCGTTCAATGATAACCGAATATTTTTAGCCCCAATTGGATGATATGGACTTGGAGGACATGTGGTTCCAACAGGACGGCGCCACAAGCTGCACAGCGATTGTCACAATCAATTTATTGGAAACCAAGTTTGGAGAACGTGTTATCTCACGAAATGGTCCAGTCGCTTGGCCGCCTCGGTCGTGCGATTTGACGCCGTTAGACTATTTCCTGTGGGGCTACGTCAAGTTTATGGTCTATGCCAACAAGCCAGCGACGATTGATGAACTTCGTACGAATATCGAACGTGAAATTGCAGCAGTATCGGCCGATTTATGCTTGAAAACCGTCGAAAATTGGGTTCAGCGTCTGGACTTCTGCAAGCGTGCCCATGGAGGCCATGCAAAAGAAATCGAGTTCCATACATAATGACATCGAACGTACTTTCACAGGAATAAAGAATTTCATGGATATCCAAAACCGTTTTTGTAGCGCTCTTATTGAAAAACCCTTTACATATATACAAGTTAAAATATCCAACTGTTTCTGTCAACGTAAATACGTATTCTATCTTTCACAAATCTGTCCAGCTGGGATACGCGGACGACATCGACATCATCTGTTGCTCGCAGTGCGCCGTGTTAGAGGCTTTTAGGGCAATTGAAGAACAGGCGAAACGAGTTGGCCTTGAAGTGAATGAGGACAAAACCAACTACATGTTGTCAACAAACAAAGAAACATCTGACCACCGCTTAGGACAAAACGTCACTGTTAGTAGCAGTAACTTCGAAGTGGTTAAGGAGTTTACCTACCTCGGAGTAAACATCAACTCTACGAATGACACCATGGAGGAGATTCGACGAAGACTTACCCTCGGAAACCGCTGCTACTTGGGTTTGACAAATGGGTTCAAAACTCCTAACTCGGAAGACGAAATGCATGCTCAACAAAACATTGATCCTGCCAGTTCTACTGTATGAAGCCGAGTGTTGGACGATAAGCAGGAAAGCAGATCAGATTTTGAATACTTTCGAGAGAAAAATTCTTCGTCGGATATTCGGTCCCGTATGCGAGGAGGGCGAATGGAGGAGAAGATATAAATGCAAACTCTATGATCTGTACCAAAATGTGGATGTAGTCAGAAAAGCCAAAACACGTCGACTACACTGGCTCGGCCACATCGAGCGAATGGACAACAATGCTCCAGCAAAGAGGATCCCCGAATCACAGAGCCCCATGTTCGGGACGACAAGGAAGACCCGACCTCCGGTTTAGGGACCAAGCTACCACGGATGAGCGCTTGGTCTAGACAACTGGAAGTAGCGTGCCCGGGATCGAAGAGAGTGGAAGGCTGCTATGTCTCAGGCAGAGACTCTTCACGGGTCGGGAGCCCGTTAAGTAAATAAGTGGAATACGTATTCTAAAAGATTCGCATTTCTTTTTTGGTTCATTTCGTCACAAACTCAAACCCACTTTGTTTAACTTTAAAAGGAAATAAGGAAACAGAGACCATATTTTGTCAGATGATTCAGCAAGAATTTAATTTACCTAATTCAAGTTTATTGCTATACCTATCCCTGGCGTCAGATATATGACAGTAGTTATATTTTTTTTTACACTTTTTGTTACTCTCTAACGGATTTAAACAGATTCGTTTGCTTGTATTCGTTTTTATTCGAAATAAAGCTATCCTTGCCTCTACATAACAACATGATTTTTATTACCTAAGTAGAGGTATATATGAACGATTACATATGTATTCCAGCCCATTCTGTTATAAGCATTTGAATCTATCGTCTTCCTTTTTATTACGTGTCTGCGATGGTTTCATAGGTTTTTAATAGCACTTTTGATGTCACCACCGAAACAGAAGTATCTGCGGAATCATTCCACGCACAGACACAGCCTAACAAGGCGATGTCATTTTCGTGAAGAACTCCCTAATCCAACTCTCAGCAAAGGACTCGTTTGCTGGGTTTAATGCGCGCCGCCTCATAATGATTTATCGATGAGTGCTTTATGTGCGTGTTGAAAACGATGACCATGACATTTCCAACCACACTACTAAGTAGAAGGTGGAACATGTCTACTAATGTGTTGCCTTTCGAACATACATATACGCATGAGAATGGGAATCCTTTATCCGTAAGATACAATGGCAGTAGCGGATGTCCCCCAGGGAAAAACAACGATAAAACTGCTACAAGAAAGCTAAACTTCCCGTTCATTCTTTAGCCATTTTTATCGCGACCATTTATTTAATTCAACCCAAAGGACTAAGGCTGCGGTGGCATGCTGGCATCCCTCCAAAGTGGGTAATCTGTGAAATGTAATCATAATTAATGTAATGTCGGTGTTGTTAACTTGTCTGTGGAGTTGATTAACAGAATTATATTCGCATAAGTTGGGCACGAAAGGAGGCTGCAACCCCTTGGGAAGGAGTGGGGGTGGGTAATCGTTCAACACGATTCTCATAACTATCTCCGCCTCAAAGATAATTCGATTACTGAATTTTTGCACACTTCCTTTTCCTTCTTTTCTGAGACAAAGTCAGTCTAATTTTCATCGAAATTGCCCTTGGTGGCTTAGGCGTGCTGATGATTAGCATCATATTTTCTTTTCTTCCAGGGGGTAGGCGGCCTCTGACTTCTTTATTGGGCGAGCTCAAGCGCTCGTCGTGTTCCATTTTGTGTCCTTTTCCCTATGATACGATAATTAATTTAGCAAATGGACTGCGCGATTTTCCGGATGAAGTCATAAACAATCCACGCATCATGATGATGGAGCCCGGAGAAATTTCTCAAAATGATGAAGACGTTATCAAAACAGGACAGCGTGTCTTTGGACTGGGCTATGATTCTGTTTTTAACTTTGTTCGAGTAAGTATCGAGAATAAACAATTTTTATTGCATAATAAATTGCTGAGAGATTTCAAGCAATTGGAAGAGTTTTTATTTTATTGGCCTCAGTTGAAGGGGAAAAAATTGAAGGAAGCAATCACTTGCAAAGGACTTCAGTCAGAGGAGAGAAGTGGTTCTTAGTCAATTTCATTAAGTCGGCGGGATTGAATGAACATTTTCTGGATAAATGTGATGAAGAATTTTAAGCCGACAGACAAATTAACTCTTGTCTGACCTTGGGAAGAACGGACGGAACGGAAATTCCATTTACGCCGAAAGAAAACTAATCGAAGTGCCAAATCGGAGGGCCTCTTATGCCTTATTTGTATAATTTGACAACAACGATGCAGCCTATTGCAAGTCTCCTTGTTTAATTTATTAACAAACAGACCATGTATTAAAAATGTATGCTTCATTTCAGAGAAATGCAAAATTTAAGCCCAAATTTGAAACACTTTTGGACGGGTCCAAATTTCGAAAAATAAACTTAGCACATAATGAGTACGTTCAGTAATCAAGATGACTTGCATATATAGTGAGACAAATAAGTATAGGTACATAACCCCTTAAAATTTGTCGTTCTATTCTTTTTTATTCACACAGGGGGAAACAAATTGTAGAGTATGTTTCCACACATACATAGAACTTGCTAAGATTCACTGTTTAGTTATTAGAAAAATATCCTTCCTTTTTATTTGCAGCTGCTTATTAGGAAAATGAATACAAAAAAGTATACATACGCTGTCCTTTTTATGAAATTATTTACCGTTATCTTTTCCACTGCGATCAATTCTTAGAAATGCTCAAAAGAATAATTCTTTATGTAACAAGCCTGGAAATGGACGACCTCCCAAAATGAATAACAGGGTTAAGAGACGAAATTTTGAACTTCGTTTGAAAAAAGCCTAAAACAGCGGCTGTAGAAAGTGCATATAACATCGGAAATGACATTCAAACATCGGTTCACCCAGAAATAGTTCGTTTAGTTTTTAGAAAAAACAGCTATCACAGTCGCGTCCCTAGAAAAAAAAATCTAATAATAAATGAAGTGAACAGAAAAAACCACTTTCAGTTTGGAACCGAATTTGTTGAAAAAGATTACCTTTTTGGCAACATGTTATATTCAGTGATGAAAGTGGGTACAAATTATGGCAGAGCCAAGGCTTGGGGAAAAAAATGAAGAGATAAGACCAGAAAATCCTGTTCCAATTGCTAAGCATGGCGGAGGTTCGGTCATGGTTTGGAGGTGCATGTCAGGGGCTGGAGTAGGAAAACTAAAGATCATTGATGGAAATATGAATCGAGATCGAAAAAGATGGCAATATCCAATTGAAGAACCCCCCTTTTAGAATTTTGTTCCACTTCTGACAGCAATATTTTTTGACTCGGTTATTGCAACAACCTCAATAAAAGAAATTGCCCGCATTCCTATTAGTTGCTTTTATTGGCGTCGTTATAACATTTTACAATTTTGAACTCATTTGAATAAACTTTAAATCTAAATTAAATCGGAAGTGTTTAATTTCTTCAAAATAAGAACGCCCGAAGAAGACTACATGTACAGGGTGGACCAAAAGTCTCTTTCCTATGTACAAAATTAATAACTCTTTTATTTATAGATATTTTTGAGTTTTTTTTTTTTTTGTTTCAGACATAAGGCTTGGGAGATTTACTACACGATCGCACAGCGAATAAAAATTGTTAAATTATTTTTTGAGAATAGCCAGTCAATAATTTGTACACAACGTGCCTACCGGCAATTTTATGGCGTTAGAAATGTTCCAACAGCACCCACTATTCGTGCTGTGGAGACCAAATTTGAGCAATATGGGAATGTTGGAAATGTGAGGCAGGCCTCGTTTTAGACAATCGAGCCCACGAGTGTATGCATTCTAATTGTGGCCACTTAACCGATATGATTTTCCATACATTATGTAAAAAATTTGCATGAAATAAACTTTTATTTGTAATTTATTTCATTAGTTTTTATCTTTTCGTTCAAAAGTTATTCCAGATATACGTAGGAAAACGACTTTTGGGTCAACTTGTATAATATGTATGTACATATATGTAACTATTTTAAATTTTTAGTTTTTTTATGCTAAGAAAATTCATTCGATATAAGAGCACGGTATCTACATAATTGCTGCTTCGCAATAATCGTACAACATTACCCACTTCTTTCTAAATAATGTTGCCATTTAAATAACACATTAAATTACTTAATTTCCAATAGATGGCGATAGCTGCATTACATTACAATTGCGAAGGCAATTTGCCTTTTTCTTGTTTTTCCATCATTACTATTTCTTTATAAATACATATGTATATATGTATCTGGTACCCCTATGGTGGTACCGTGGCGTAGTGTTTAGTGCGTTTGATTACTACGTATTCTGGCCGGATTCGATTCCAGCAAACACCTATACAAGTTTTTTCACGGCGCCACCTATTTCGAATGTCTGACAAGCATTCAAAGAGTATCATTCGCCACGATTGAGCTTCTCAACCCGCCGTTCGGAGGCGGCAAAAACCTGTAGGTCCCTTCCATTCTTTGCAAAAATATAACACGCACACACTAATGGTTGCGAGAAGCAGTCCCTGGTTCACCCCGAACTGTAGCGCCACCAAGAGAAAGAAAGAATGTCAAGTCTAGAAGATCATTTTGTGACAGTCAGATGAACTACTCTTTTAAAAACAAAAAAAACATTTTGTAACGGACTATTTATTCACTTCTTTACTGATTTTATTCGAAGCAAAGCTAACAAGTCTTGTTTGTGATACCTTAACATAAATGAAGACTTGTCGGCTTGCTTCTTCCCAGTCTTTTGAAGAAGGTTACATTATAGGGAATATAATTCAACTGAGAAATAGGTAAAATTAAATGCACTTTAAAATATACCCACTCATCAAAATTTATAATAACAGGACAACATTTCTAAAGCAGATTCGCATGTTCAACAATATAGCCCACAGCGCATTTGCTTCTGACTTCAACCCTTTTAACTTGTTTAACAAATGACAGCCAGTGCCGCTTTGTGGTTGTTTTGGTTGTGTTAAATTACCTTTGTACACACGCATATGAATCATTTAATGAAATATGAATAATCAAAACACAAATGGTTGATTGTTATTTATAATTTGTATTTTCACTTTGAATTAGTTTTGGTGTTATGCTAGTAAAAAAAAATTAAACAATTAGAAAAGTTATAAGATATAGAAAATGGGGGAAAAACAGGTAAACTGAAAAATAATGAAAAAAGATTAAGTTAAGAGAACTATAGCCCGACTAAGGGAAACACTAACTAAAAAGTACGAAACAAAACGAAACGAATAGATAATGTTTAGAGTAAAGCCATGGGCACATGCCGTTATTATAACATTTGTATATACAGTGAACTCTCTCATAAGCGGACACTGACGGTACCGAGAAATCTGTCCGGTTATGAGAGGTGTCCGGTTATGGGAGAAAAAAAAAATAACTGACATTACTTAAAAAAGAAACACAATGGACATATGGTAAAATACTACCTACTTATTTCTGCCTATGACAATCAAGCATAAGATTAAACATACAGACATACATACATTACATACATTACATACATACATACCTTTCATACAATAAAATAATAAATAAATACGGCCGGCGTCAGCAGTCCCCTTCATACAAACCTATTTAAAAATGCTACAGGATTTTGATAACATGTTCGCGGAGAAGACAGCAATTAGCGGGTCATGACAATTTTCGGTATATGTATTAAGACAATACGAGATACCCTGACTTGAAATACAGTATAATTCCATATTCCGGCATTATTTGTCCTACCAGAAACAAGCCAGACGAATCATTTTTATCTTTATACGAAATTCGCACAAAATAATATAAAATATCTCTCAAAATTTCGGAGATGTGCGTGTTTCACTCTAGCGTTCCCCATCGAAATTCATGTGCCCGCTATCGTTATAATAACGCAAAGGCACACGCCACAGTTTACATTTTTGGTTCGTTTCTTTGTAAAGTGTAAAGAAGAGGAGAACAAAACAAAAACAAAATAAAGTATGTTAAAAGTTTATCAAATGTGTTTTGTCCATTTAAGAGAGAGCGACATTCTATTGCGGTTACGAAAATTTGTGTCCGTGTACGGTTATGAGAGAGTCCGGCTATGGGATAATTTTTTATATGAAAAATCGTGTATT
The DNA here is from genome assembly GCA_949775065.1 of Brachyopa scutellaris. NCBI lineage: Eukaryota > Metazoa > Arthropoda > Insecta > Diptera > Syrphidae > Brachyopa > Brachyopa scutellaris. Next base: position 123,075,679 of record OX459114.1, on the reverse strand, counting down.
TATTTCCGTTCTTGGAAATTTGTCCGGTTATGAGAGGTGTCCGTAAGGAGACAGTACACTGTATGTACTTGTACATAAGTATGCATTCATAGGACAAAGCGGCATGCGACCACGGCTATACTCTGAACATCATCGTTTCGTTTCGTCTTGTTTCATACTTTTTATTAAGGGTTTCCCTTAGTAGGTTTTCAGTATTTCTAACTTAATTTACAACTTTTTTTTAGTTTTGGAAAATACCTAGAGTATAAGTAGTAAGCAATGCCGTGCTCTACTTTACAAAACCTTTCCCTTGATGCATACATACATATATCAAGGAAGTCGACCAGATAACGCTAATCCACCATCTTGTTGCGTCCGCCATATTGAATTTTTAAATGGTGTCACTTAGCTTATGGTGTTCTACTTGTCAAATCCTTTAATTTGATATCCATATTAAAGAGGTAGCAAAGATAAGTGTAATCCACCATCTTGGAGCGTCCGCCATATTGAATTTAGAGTGACGTCATTGCATATCGTATTCTACTCACCAAGCCCATTGATGCCACTAGCAAGGCGCTTGTAAATGATAAAAAGGTAATCCGCCATCTTGCTTGGTTCGTCTGCCATATTGAATTTTCTGTAACGTCACATAGCCTAGACATAGACACTCTCCGGATCAAGACGAAACCAACGACTCCTCATTTGTTGAAATCGGTTTCATAATTATAGGCTGTAAGAGGTGACAACCTTAAATACAAACAAACAAACAAACAAACCCAGCCTGTTAAAATAATAACCCTTCCTTTTGCCCAAAATCTGGCAATACCGTTAAGTGCTCGCCGTATTCAAGAATTATTGTTAATAATCAAATCTGCACGAATGAAACTTTTACACACTACTGCTCAAATCTGCATAAGTGATGTCTTCAGTTGAAATGGAAACAAAAAACCATATAACTCTACTAGAATAATGCATTACAAAGCTTGTTATGATACTTTCTGCTTCGCCACTGACATTTCATATAAGATGTAAGAGCAGCACAGTCACATCTACTTTAAGTGAGTTGTGACAGTTGACAGGTGACACAAAGTGAGATTGTAGATTTTATTTTATTGCTGTATATTTTAAAGAAAACAAAATAATATTCCATTCAATGTTTTGATGTTTATTTCAGTTCAGACTAAATGCACATGCGAAAGTAAATACTTTCAACACGTCGCGTCACACCACGTCCGTAGCAATAGCAGAGTGTGATTGTGATTCAGCCATGAAACCATTTAAACGCTTACCGCCACCGTCTTCGTGTCACGTTTATGTTAAGTATATAGTGTCACAGTGTAGGAATCAATATTTACCCGATACTTTTTACTCAAAGGGAATACCGAAAAAACGTTAAATGAAAAAAATAACATGTAACTACATCAAAGTGAAAAGAGGCGAACATGTCGAAGTTTATACGCAAGAACGTGTCTTCCTCAAGTCTTGCAAAAGTTGTAAGGCTATAAGTATTCTACGGCAGAGTTTTTGCGTCACTGAGGGAATCGTTAGAACTTCACCATGTGTTACCATTATAACGTTGACTCCCGGCGCATTTTCTCTGTGGAATAAGAACATTTTGGATTGGATACTCGTATAGAGATATCAAATAGGTTATGGAACTTTGCCCGTTACACGACATAATTTTCTTTTGGAATTAGTATGTGTGCTTGAATAATTTTATTGAAATATTCCAAAGTTCAATAAAATGTGTGGGCATTGTTGTGTTTTGGAATTTTGATCGGGTTAACATTGTCTAGACATTATTTCAATTTACATAAGCAGCAAATGGAATATTGGGTCAATATTGAGTTTTGCTAGCCCAAAACCAGACTGATATAGGTAAAGATAAAAATATATTATTATCCAGGGGGCTCCCTTTAGAGACCACATTCAAATGGAAGCCAATACACGTACATTATACCTTAGAAAGGTTCGGAAAAATAGCTCCCCAAGAGATAAACAAAACAGTCTATCTTTAGATCAAAAGAAGTGTAGTATGTTATGAAAACGGATCAAAAATAACCTCTAGAGTCAGGTATGTGGTCATTGGTTCGATAACTAAAATCTTGTGTATTCTGGAATCATATTGTGGGCTGTAATCCACACCATCACCCTTTACACACATTCTATGACTCAAATGGGTTTCAGTGCTGATTTGAAGTGCTACAATCCTAGGGAGCTACAATCCTAACAAAGTCAAACTCCACCCTTTGTCTAACCAGCGCGGCATTGGTAATGAGATCGCAGATGAAATTGACCGTGATAGTTAGTTAATAACGAGGATGCACGTCAACTTTCCTAGAAGTTTCTAGTAATCAGACAAGCAAAACGTTTAATCAAACTATGTACCGAATAATAAATTACATAACCAATCAATAAAAAATCTCCAAGCCCTAACTGTTCAATTTAGTCTAAAAATAAATAATTTCCTCAAGTTGTATTCTCTAAAATGGCTAATAAACCTTAATGACTCCATCTTAAAACAAAAAAACCTCATTGATCCGTATCAAATATTCAGATGACAATGACAGCCGACTGTAACAGATCTGTTTGGTAACATGCTAGTTTTCGAAAGTTCTACGTAAACTACATAGAATCATAGCAGTTTCACGGCTTTAAATTTTTTTTACTCTCATTTGGCTCTCAGTTGACAGTTTGTGAAAAGTCATAATCTTAATTGATAGTGGAAAACAAAAACAAATTGATAGGTTTGACCAAGTGTTGTTTGAAAAGCGTTTGTTTTCTCTCTCTTTGAGGGGATTCTACTATGTGACAGATCTCAATTTCGTGTGCCAAAAAAGATACCAAACACACCTAATAAGACACTAAGGCTATATGACAAAAAGGAAGACCAATCAAACCGGGCTATAATGTCAGCGCTAAAAAAAAGAAAAAAAGACATTGAACACCTGTAGGTGGCGGTGGCGTAATGGTAGTCGTCGTTTGTCACGCTGAAGGCTCACGGTTCAAATGCAAATGTCGCCAAAACATTTATTTCTCACGAAATAAAAAATAAGTTGATCAGTTTCAGAAGCTAATATCAAAAACCTACTGCGAAGGCATAGCACTAGCAATAGGATGGTGATATGGCTGAAGAAATTGATCGCACAAATTAATAATAGGAAACATCTGAAAAAAACTTCTGTGAATCATAAGCAATGGCACTTTCAATAATACACAACTCTCAAGTTATCCTGGACACCACCCAACATCTGAGTTTCCTATCACTACGTCGATCTATCTGTCTCTCGTTCTTGTCCTTCATGTGCTCGCGCTGTGTGTAAACATTATTAAGGTATTAATATCCCCTTCAGCGTGTGTAGATTATATAAAAAAAAATAGTACGCGCTCGACGCTGCTTTATTTCGTTGATCGAATCAGACGAGACGTGAAGGCAAAAGAAATAATGAAAAAAGCGTGTGTATACCGAAGTCACAACCCACTGAAGGATGGTTGACTCGCACGACCATGTAACTTAAAATGGTTTGAAACCAATCTATTGGATCGATATGCAACAATCATTCGGTTGCGATTAATGTTTTTCTTTTAAAACGTGGTCATTTTTTGTACTCTACAGTCTACATGCGGTGTTTATGTCAATTATCTGTGGTTAAAAGTTTAACGCAACCATTTGATGCGCCCATTTAACACGACCGTTTAACGTAACCTTCCAAAGTCGAGTAAGAAGTTTCACTTCAAAAAAGAAAACCTGTAAATAGGAGGATACAGAGCGACAATATTTCAAATAAATGCATGCATTTGATTGTTAGAATAATCTATTAAATTATGTAAACGTTGGATTAAAAACTGATTTATAACAAGCGATCATACATTAAGGCCGTGTGCCAATCGCGTTAAATTTTTATCCACCGGCTAATTTTTGACGTTTGTACAGGGGTGAGCGGCCACCTGAATAAGCTGTGCTCAGGAGTGGCGACGTCGTTTATCTCAATCTAACGTGTGCTAATACATTGGGTTTTGAAAGATATGCACTGTTTTTACGATTGAAAAATCATTGCATGATTTTCAGTTCACACTGCGAGCTAAGAATTTTCACTTCAAAAGTAAATTATGTTTATATAATATGTTAAGTCTGTTCCTTTATTGTTACGAATTCGTACGAATTCTTGCTCCTTTCATTAACACAAAAAGTAGTAAGAGAGGGAGGCAACGAAACCCTCGGTGGAAAATCTAACGAATTCTTGCCCAACAAATTTCTGCCAGCGAAAGGTGTACTAAATGTCAAAGTCAGTTGTTTCTTTTGTTTTCGAATTTGTATTTTTTTGTATTTAAATGCAAAGTAAAGAAATTAAAAGAAAAGTAACACAGATGAATGTTGAATGTTCTGAATGTTGAAATTTGCATTTCGCAATATATTGTATCTCTTACGGCATTTCCTTTAGAGATTTCTCCATATTGCATTGGTCCGGGGATATCATCAAGAGTGGACTCCGCTATAAAATTCAAAATCTTACAACACCACTCTGTTTACTTTTGCTCCACTTGCTTATGACATTTCGTTGATTGCAACTTTTGTGGTCAAACGCGTACCCTTACTTTTAAGTAAATTTTAGAGAATTTTACCCTCAGGCCTTGAAATTTAATAAGTTACTATTTTTGGAGCATAGAGTAAAGAAAGAAACATATTTTTATGCAGCTCCAGAGCCGGCTAAATTTTTGAAGTCTATATTCTCCAAACTAGTATCAGAAGTTAGCCCGTTGCTAAAAATTTAACGTATTGGCCTAAAATCGTTGAATCTTAAAATTACTTTTCATTCATATTTAGGTTTTTGACAAACGATTGAAGTTATTCTCTTTTTACACTTCATATAATACCGAGAGTAAGAGACTCTTAAACAACGAATAGTTCAACAACGGGATCACCACGTAGTCCCGAACGACTAAAATCTCGAACGAAAACAATCTCGAAAATAAATTTGATAAGTCTCGAAAGCAAAAATTTCGAATGGACAAAATCGAGAAAGTACAAATATAACAGTAAGAAAAATTCGAACGATGGGTATTTTGACATTCGAAGGAATAGACAGAGAGTTTATTTTACGAGACGAAAGTTCATTCATCATTTCTACTTTGAGATTCTATTCCTTTGAAATAACTGTCATTATTCATACGTTTGAAATTTTGAATTTAAGTTTATTTCATTACATCTTTCGTTAAAAAATAAATAAATATTTGGCTTCAGCAGTCCAAGGTAGAACCAAGCCTAACTTCCCGCACCCATTTGTATGTGCGCGTTATTTTTTTGCACGAATGGAAGGGACCTACAGTTTTCTGCCGTCTCCTAACGGCGAGTTGGGAAGCTTTACATGACAAATGATACTCTTGAATGCTTGTCAGGCATTCGGAAGAGGTGGGCACTTTGAATCACTTTTTAGGTGTTTGCGGCGGGATTCGAACCCAAGACCGCTGGCTCAGTAGTCCGACACACTTACCACTTGCGCTACGGTGCCCATATCTTTCGTTAATGAACTTTATTCCTACGAATGTCAAAATACGAAAAAAATTATTCGTAGGAATAGACACAATCGAACGAATTGACTATTCATTCGAATTTCAAAATAAGGCTGAATATATTAATATTTGAAATTCAAGTTGTAGGCAATGCCCCTTAAATATTCCATACAACATTTTTCTGCTGTTTCGTCCATGATTTTTGAAATATTTTTTTCTTTTGGATATTGTACAGACCAATGTGTGGACTTCCCCTCAGAACATTTAGCGTTTATGTCAAGACTAAACTTTATTTTGTGTTCTTGGTAAGCTTAGTTGTGCTTGTTCAGTACATGACCAAAAGGAAGACAAATTTAGTATATAAATTTATATAAATTATATAAATTTTTTGTAAAACCATGTCCACCTCGATCAGATTTTAGAAGACATGTTTGTATTGAGTCTCATTTGAATGCATGAACAGTGAATCAAACACTTTTCTGTATAAATAAATCAGAATTAAGATCAATTCGAGATTTTTACAATTCGAGATTTTTCTTTCTAGATTTTTGCTGTTTGAAATTTTTTTTCGAGATTTCGGTTTTGAGACTTTATTTGTTCGAGATTTTTGTTTTGGAGATTTTATTTTTTGAGATATCGCGGTGAACCTTTCCACAACTTACTGTTTAACGATTGTAAAGCGGTTTTTATTTAAACAGTATTCATTGCTTTCAATTGAATTTAAGGAAAAGGATTAATTCCTGAAATCGCATCCTTTTATTATTTTAGAATAATGGCAAATAATTAAATTTATGTTTTCAAAAAAACCACAGCTGTTGCCTCTTTTATTATTAGTTTACGATTAACTCTTTAGATGTGGTTTTTATCTTAAGATAATACTTCCTTCCTGCAAAATCATTAAGTTACTTTATGTCCCGCTTTAAATAACGGTACCTAAGTAACATTTTTTTCGATTTAAAGTACTTTTTGTCACAGTCAGTGTAAAATTCTATAAATCGGTTTCGATTAGATACCTCGTTTCATGTTTTTTTTTTTTTTTTTTTTTTTTGACTTAAATCAATAAACCCTACGCGTACATACATAGTGGACAATACAGGCGTTGGCAAATTGCTCAGTTTCGAAACTGTTAAACGTGTACACAAAATGTTAACACTGGCATTTGGTTGCCATTGTATCTGACGTCCGTTGTGGGAAAGGAAAAAAATGGATTAAAGGGTGCTTAGCTACTCTGTAAACGTTCACTACCAGATGGGGCATTGTGCAAAAAGCGTTACTTCAGCCTGTCACTATATTTTTATGGAGTGTGGGTGGCCGTTTGGTAGGAAGTTTTTCTTTGCCTGTTTGCAGATAGTTGTTTACCACATGTCCAATATTTTAAACAGTTCAACTAGGTTAGGCGGTAGAATACGAACACATTTTAAACGTGCAATTTTTTTTGCGTATTTGCGTAAGAATTTTGAAATATTGCGTATACGACATACGTTATTTAATTTCATTTATTTTATTTTAAAATATTTTCACAGTAAGATTACAATATCTCATATTTAGTACAAAGCTTAAGACAAGCATTTTATAAAATTAAGAGCTAAGTACAATTATTTTTAGATATTGATAAAAGAAAAATTTTACAAACTACATAAATTCTCATAATATTAATTTCTTTTAAAGTGTATTGTGTATCACTGGCCAAGTGTTTAAAAAGATTGATTTTGAAATTGTTTGCGCTTGTAACGCTCCTAAGTGTCGTGGGTAATGAGTTCCATAGGCGAGTGGCATGGACGAAAAATGTACGTTCAGATTGTAGACCATTAAATCTGGACTGAATCAGTATAGATGTTCTTTGTGAGTTGACAAAATTTAGTGTGCTGTATACTCGGGCTGTCGAGTCTGCATATTTCCATGCAGTGGGATTAATGACCTGAACTTAATAAAGTTATCGAAACTGAGATTCATTATCTGAATAGAGATCTAGATAAAAAAAATATATATATACTGCGTCAGCAGTCCTATACAGAACCAAGCCTAGCTTCTCGCAACCATTTGTGTGTGCGTGTTACTTTTTCCGCGAATGGAAGGAACCTACAGTTTTTTGCCGACTTCACATACATATAGCATGATCGGTCCAACACTGGATGTCATTTGAATATTATTCCCATGTTTCTAGTCGTATGAACGTATTCTATGGAAGATTGTCCCAATTTTATGGGCGGGAAACTGGATGTATCCGATGTGTGCTTACAAATACATAGAACTTTTGACTTCGCTGGATTAAGGGACAAATTGTGCTTTAGTGCCTACCGCTAAATAGTTTCCAAGTCTTCGAACGGGCATGAAAGATAGAGTTGGACGTCGTCTGCAAACATGTGGACACAGCAATTTTTTACTAGTTGAGGGAGTTCATTTACATAAAGCGAGAACAATAACGGCCCAATGATGGAACCCTGTGGTACCCATGCAGCTAATACAAGAAAGGAAGACATATGATTTTCTACTGCCACACATTGTTCTCAATTCGTTTATTACATCCTAACATCTTTATGACATTTAACAATTATTTATTTTTGCGGCTTGAACTTCTTTGAAGTGTCAAAACCTTTTTCTTTTTAATTCAAGTTTAAATTGTTAGTCTAGTGGTCGAATTCTTGGAATCTACAATACGTTGCTTTTGCAATAACAGCTCCCATTGGTAAGATCCATTAACCCATTTCCGGCTAGCGTTGCGAAAACGCAACGTGCTAAATTTTGGCATGTAAATCTTATCTGATAAAGAGTTTTAATGAAATAATTATTGATTTCTAATTCTAATCTAATTGATTTTGCGTTTTTCTCAAAAATTGTTTTTACATTTTTTTGTAGCATCTTAAAAATTGGAGATTGTCAAAATGTTAAGGTAGCATTTTGCATGTTCCAGTATACTAATCTAAAAAATAATTTTTGTTATGAGTTTTTGCAAGGAATTCAACAAATGCGAACTAAAATTGTTTAGAAAAATGTTGAAATAATTTTTAGTACCTTCAAATATTACGTTGAAATACGAAATTGAAAAATTTTACTACCTCTTACAGTGGGCGTGTACGTGAATTTTCCGGATAATTTTAAGATTTTCCAATTTTTTTTTTTTTTTGATTTCCTCTAATTAGGCTAAAAATAACAAGAATCTACAATTTCAACTTTCTAACACAAGGGAAACTTGTAGCCGCCGGAAATGGGTTAAGCGAGTCGGACACCATGAGATGTTTATTCTCGCTCCAGCAGAGTGCGTCTCATGCATTAAATGAAATCATTTTTTCTATAGGTTCAAATAAAGAAATTGTGAAAGTTGATGCCTTTATCTAATATGTAAAAATCTCATGTCACGGTGTTTGTAATCGAACTCCTCCGGAACAGCTTGACCGATTTTTACGAAATTTGTTGTGTATATTTTGTAGGCTTGAGAATTCTATGTTAAGTATATTTCATCGCGATAGGTGGCGCTGGAGTCAAGTTATTTCATTTATATATATATATAAATGAATGCATGTATGTACATATGTATGTTCGTCTTTTATATACTTTGAGACTAAGCAACCGATTTTGGTACAATTTTCGGAGTACGTTTTTCTTAATGTAGAATACAACATAGCATCAGTGCGGTTACTCAACAACCAGTGGTTTTGGTACCTGTCATACAAAATTTCGTAATTTCAGGTGAAATGTGAGTATGAAACATTTTGGTCAATTAATATAGACAGACAGACAGACAGACAGCCAGACAGATAGATAGATAGATTGACAGGCAAACAGATAGACAGACAGACAGAGCGTCCGATTCTTTGAACTAAATGACAATGTACATATGTATTGTAAGTTACACTATATTTTTTCGACTCGGGCGAAGCCGGGCGGGACAGCTAGTATATTATAATTTTTGAACTGCGTCACTTTAGTTTCTTTCGCTGTATTGCCTTTGAACAGTGAACCATAGTCCATTGTATCGGATCTAAAAATAATCGACTCTAAAAAGATCTTGGAATCGATCCTCTATTTACAAGAAAACTGATTGGGAACACGGAACTATTCAAGGTAGTACTTGGCAAGTGCACTTGAGAACTGTCGTTTTCGATCAAAAGCTTAAGAATGCATTAAGTTCAAATGTCGAGTGTGGTTTAAAGATCAAACTACAAAATGCCTACTTAGGAAGGTACAGTAAGCGCCACCTTCTTATCTTCAGTTCATTTGCAGTTTAACGAATTTAAAAGTGATAGCATTTTCCCACGCAACCACAATGTATACACAGGCAGTAGGCAATCACTAACACATTTCCCACTTCCAATCGATTAGGTAAAGCTTTGATTACATAAAATAAATTGTTAGCTTTAATTGACTTGAAATACTCGTGGGTGACCACTAGGCACTCTTTAAACCACATCCTCCCCTTGAAAGCGTCCGGTGGTTAAGTCGCAGTCCAGTCATTTACCTAAAGATTTATACGCTTATTTACTATTTGATTCGCTATAAAAATAGATTTTCACATCCTTCCGTTTAAGGAACATGATACGAGTGTAATCCACGCTCACACATTCGCCCACATCTGCCACCGATAGAAGACACAATCTAAAGGACCATCGCTGACGAGCAGGCACACGGGTAGTGAATTTATTTTACTTTTACCCAAACAGAATAGAATTTTCAAAGCATCCTGCCACGACGACGACTCGTTGTCGTTGGTCCTGCCAAGTTGAACAAATGTCAAATCGATAGCGACGACGTTTCCGAACACGATTGACGCTGATGAGAGCGATGATAATGATGATGGTGTCGGTTCTCTTTCGCCACCCGGCCCGTGTCCCGTCGTCGATAAAGAGAATTTTATTTATGGTCATGCCCTTATATTGGCAATCAATAAAATTTCACGGCTGATAATCAAAAGAACTCTCCCCTAACCCCCCGCACACCTTGTGGTAGAGTTGAATGAATTCATTTATTTTAATGCCAGCAATCAGCACCTCTTGGCCACAAGCGTGGGAGTGGGACAATGAGCGGTGCCTTATCGCTCGTCATCGTACTGTCTCAGCATTATCCACGGTTAGCGTGGTAGAATTCAACCTGAGTGGATTTGGCTGGATATCGAAATAGATCGTTTGATCCATAAAATTTAAGCCTTACACGGATCATTAAATGCCTCCCGCCTATAAATAAAATGGCGAACTGGCATATAGCTAACGCTATGCGTGCTAATGGTAAGGTGTCCTGTCCAGTCCACCTACATCAATTGAACTCAATGGGACATAAAATTGGTAGCAGCGCTGGACGAGGGGGTTTGTCTATTTTCGATTAACGCAGAGCAGTTTGCGGAGAATTTAATGTAAATGAGAATGGCGATGTTATGACGGAGATAATAATTTTAGAAACATTTCGCAGGAACGAAGCGGTGTAATTTTTAAAAGAGGAGACCAAAAAACTAGGTGCGGACTGAATGCTTTTAATGGGAAATCATTGAATGCGTAATTTGGCCATAAATATCTGTTAAGTATACTTTCACGTAGCAGACTTTAATGAATAATCTTTTATGGCGATGAAGTATTTCTACCATAAAAATTTTGCAAATGCAATCAACAATGGTCAAATGGCCAAGACGCGAATTGAATATAAAGTTTCTAACCATAAAATTAACTTTCGAAAGTTGGAATTATATTTGTAAGTGCAGGCTGCCGCCATGCTACATATCTGACGATGGTAATAAAATAGACATCGAATATGAAATATCTGCAGACACCCGTAACTAGAGATCTATTGAGATAGTCAACCCATTTATCGACATCAGTCTGCTACTACGCTTTGATATTTCGAATCTGGAAAGAGGTTTCCGGATCTTCTGGACTTGTCAGCAACCCAAGTGATCTCATAGGGAAAGAAGACATTTTCAAAACCGACTATGCTGTCGAATTCCCTAGCCGTGAAAAATGGCACAGTGTTTGCCGAAGTATGAGGTTTAGGATAGCTGGTGTACACCCTCTAGTGCCCTCTTTGTTGATTTGATAGGGTGAGGAGAGATCTCTCCCCTTCACGTACGCCGCGAGTCGGGCCCGTTGTGTTTCCCTCGGAACTGTACTGAGAAATAAAATATTGGGGTCTGTGTGAGTGAAGGGTTTGTAAATGGGGACAAGTGCAGAGGCATCTGAGACATCTTTCCCGATAGCTCTGTGTCCCGTGAACGGGTTCCATATGGAGAAAAATAAGAATAGATTCCATCACTTCCGTGGGTATGCTGGATTTTGTCCCAGTTATCCCTAGACAGGTCATACGCTGGGGGTTTGTTAGGAATGTTCTAACGTAGCTGTTGATCACAACTGGCCATCATACTACCACTCCGTAGAGTAAGATGGGTTTGACTACACACGAGTAGATCCATTACGCTAGTTTTGATTTCAAACCCCACGTCTTGCCGAAAACTCTCCGACCGATCCAGAAGGCTCTTTTGGCTTCGTTAATTCTGTTTTCTAGATTCTTCATCTAAAGTACCTTTTTGTTAAGTATAACCCCCAAGTATTTTATATGGTCCCTTGGGTCTAGTTGCTAGCTCCCCCTAGGAGCAGAACCTTGAATTCTGAAATCTTAAATCTTTAAGAGAACAGTACCATATTAGTCTTTTCTAGGTTTACTCCTAGTCCGCTGATGTCTGCCCAGGGTTTTGGTTAGCTGCAAAGCAGTTTGCATGAGTTCCCCTAGTATGCTTAGGTGTTTACTTCTCGTGAGCAAAGTGAGGTCATCATCGTATGCTTTACATTTGAATCCATTCAATGCAAGGATTTTTAGAAGGTCCAAAGAAGAGGAGAGGGTCCCGTTCCCGACCGTTCGCTTTCCTGCTTTCGGTGCCAAGATCGGAAAAAATGGTTCGCTTTGAGCGCATGTGTTCAGTAAAATTATTTATCGTTTTCCGTTTATTGTATATAGAGAGAGCTTTCATTATGCCCTGAGTCTTAATGTTGCTGTCCTCTATGACTAGAAAAACGCCGAGTACGGACGGATGAAGGCATCTTCGATAAAGGTGACTATATCGTGGGGGGCTCTGCCCAGGTTTTTCCCTTCATGTATGCGTGTTGGTTGCTTTTCCGTATACACATCGGATGGTTTGCTCTTATTTTCTCATCACAAATTTTTTCTTAAGTTTTAAGCAAGAAGGACCTGAGGGTTTGTATCCACTTGCTGTAGATCTTTTTCTTGTTAAGGTATAAAAGCCACCCTCACCTCTTGCCACAACTTTGGGTTATAGCCCAGGGCCAAACAAGCTCTGAAAATTGGACCAGTATATAGAAAAGCCTTTTTAGAGAAATATGGGCTGGATTTTTTCCTTCTATGGGCTTTGAAGGGTCTAAAAGAATTAATAGCCACTCTTATTCGGTTTTATCACAGATTGTTCCACATCTCATATACTGATAGTTTGCCTTAAAGAACTTACCGTACATCGAGCCAGCGGTCCTGTTTACAAAGAACTTGGAAAACGATACATTAACCAAAGCTATTGCTCACTCAAGGATAATATGCACGAAACTTTAAATTTTATTAACAACTTAGCAGCCAGCGGTCAGAACTGTCTGAACCATAACCACAGAATCTAAATGTTGTATTACTAAGGCATGGATATACATACGTACATATGTAGGTGCTCGAACATATAAATTAACTGTGTGATTGATTGACCGCCTATTGAACTCTTTATCGTCCTCTATCCAAACCAAGAACCATCAATGTGTTCTCACACAAAATCCCAAAAGCTTTAAAGGAAATAAAATAAAACAACTTCGCTGACTTCAAAACAATGACGGCGCACGAAATCATCTCGAAACATAAGACGCCGCCATCCTTTCGTGTCTGACTTTGACTCTGACACCCTCTGAAAGAATTATTCACCGATTGACGTGAATCGAATACAAGAGTTGACTGGAGGGCACCACCACGCAGTACGCACACACATAGGCACGTCCTTGCTCCGAGTTCATACCGAGATGAACTAAAACAGACGCGCAGTCAATTTAAATATTTTGACAATTTTATATTTCAACAAAAAAAAAACGCCATCCACCCCCTTTTTCCGCAAGGACGATGACACACACACACAAATACTTCTGAGATATCCCTATTCTTTGCGCCCGTCATCATTGCTTCAGAATTGTCATGTGATGACTTTGTGCCTTTTACGAGCGCTAACATTTTATTCGTTCATTTTGACGGGTTTGCAAATATTTGCCATCCTTAAACCCATGAAAAGGTCAACAGCGAGGGGCAAAAGGACGAGTATTCCGATTCTGAATGCCCTCGTGAGTTTATTGGCTTTCACATGTAAATTGGATTTGATGCATCTGAAGTGGATTGAATTGGAATGAATGCAGCATCGGCTCAGCGGAACGTTGTCGTTTATTGATTTAAAAAAAAACACACAAAATCAATGGAAACGACGCACGTGATGGTACTTCTGTATCTGAATGCCTTTTTTTCCGGTGTAAGAAATCTTAATTGCAAGGAACGACACAATTTATGGAACGTACTCACAATGTGGTGCTGCAGTGAGTGGGTTGTTTTTAGATCGCAAGAGACCGATATTTTATTTGAATACCCATAAAGTTCTAAAGGAAAGGATACACGGTCTTATTTAAGTGTGCCTGCGTGCGAGAAGTGAATACATTCTATTGTCTACTGAGCCATTTATGACTGTCAACTTAAAGTACGTATTTGAGTTTTTCAATGCGGCTGTAAATTGGGCGCATCACTCTTTTGAGAATATTCGAGTTTAAGTCGATTTAAATAGACTGCCAAATATTATATGGGAAAGGAGTAGGCAATCTTATACTGATAAGGATCTCATAAATTTAGAAGCTTTCATTGATACATTTTAATGTATATTTAATACCGAACGGCCTCTGGGGATTTTGATCGCGATTATTATAGAAGAAAGTTTCAGTAATCTGAGGTAGGTGGGTTCTTTTATAACTTCTTCTACATATACGACCTTTCACAGCCTACAGCATCTACCCAAGAAATTTGAATTGCGAAGTGAAATTTCATCAAGGCTTTTAAATCTTACTATAGTTGCATTCCTCTTCTCTTTATATTTTTACAGATACTTTTTAGTATGGTGATATCATCTGCGAATAGTAAATACGCCCAAAGGCCTATAATTTCAAGAGCACACTTATTAATACTTATTAATACTTAAAACATAGTGGGTGGCTGTGGCGTAGTAGTAGTCGTCGTCGCTTGTCACGCTGAAGGTCCATGTTTCAAATCCAGATATCGCCGAAACTTTTATTTCTTACGAAACGAAATAAAAATAAGTTGATCAGTTTCAGAAGTAATGTCAAAAACCTGCTGCGAAGGCATAACACTAGCAGTAGGATGATGGTATGGCTGAAGAAACTGATCGCTCAAAGAAATAAAAGGAAACATCTGGAAAAAGCTTCTGTGAATCATAAGCAAGGGCAAAACTTTCAATAGTACCTACACAAAAAAAAATCTCCAGTTCTCCTGGACACCACCCATGGAGTTACTTGAAACCTAAGATCTGAGTTTCCTACCATCACGCCGATCTGTCTGTCTCTCGTTCTTGTTCTTCATGTGCTGGCGCTGTGTGTAAACATCATAAGGGTATTCATACCCCGTTTAGCGTGTGTAGAATATAAAAAATAAAAAATAAAAAATATTTAAAATACAGTGCAACTAGGGATGGGTCAATACTAATATTTTGTGATATTAACTAATACTAATATATTCGTTAACAAATATTATAGTATTCATACCGATACAAAATATCACTAATATTTCTGAAGGCATACATTAATTTATAACGATAATCTGTAAACATGCATCCAATTGATATCTCCCACTCCCATACAAAAAAAAAAAAAAAACAGTCTACAATTTTTTGTGTGGCGCAACGTTGATATCCCAACCAAACCACATAAAAAAAGATTTACCTCTTTTCATACTGCAGTGGTGGTCCAGTATAACGAATACTGATATAACGAATGATCGATATAACGTACACTTTTTTCAAATGCATTATCGGTTCTATATAGCGAACGAACAAAAAAAAATGATATTCGATATAACGAATGTTGCTGCAATAGAAAGCGACAAATTTACCTAAGATATACAATAATGTTTAAGAAACGGTCGATGGAAAAACTTGGGTGTTGTACATGCAACCGAAGGTAAGCTTCTTGATCCAACCATTCGCTTAGTTAAGCTAAACGGAGGATTTGGAATCTCGGAACAATACTGAAATGTTTCTTCAAGAAGATACGCGTATCAGCCCACACGAAAGAGTTGAGAGTGTATTAACTGAGCCAAATAGAACAACGTTGGTAGTTCTGAAAAACTTGTTCTAATAAGTCTATGGGAAATAGCTACAAATTTCTGTGTTGAAAGTTTGCAAAAGCATGTCCTTATTGGCGATTGGTTTTTAGAAAATGAAAATAAAGACATTAATTCTGTTTTAGTTTCTTTTACTTTTTTTTCTACTTTTTAACTTGTTTTGTTAACTTTATGAATAAATTAAATAAAGTGTTATGAATTAGAAACAGTACTTGTACATTTATTTAATGTTTCGTACAAGGAAAATGTGTTCGATATTGCGAATTTTTCAATATAGCGAATGCAACTGGACATTACATCATTCGTTACATTGGACCACCACTGTATATACATACATATGAACATATTTATATACGTACACTACTTCAAGTATCCTTTTCCTTTCGATTTTCCCTAAAAAAGATCATGCGTGCGTCGTCAACCCAGTAGGGAATCGTTGGCGATTTCAGGAGACCTTGCCAAATCAGCTCTTACTTCATCAATGAAAATCTTAAAAAATAGGAAGGCCTTCCCAAAATCATGCCTAGAAATCGAGTTGGTAATGGCTCTTGTTTTAAAATTTCCACCACTATTAAAACTTGAGCGTCAATTGTATTACCACTTTGCTTCTAAGGGAATGGCCGTTTTCAGGCGTGTACTTAGGCATTCCCAAGGAAGCGAGTTGGCATTGGAATCTGATTTAAAATCTGTTTTAATGGTATTACCACTCCGCTTCATATATTCTACTTTTTCATGTCTTCTTTTCGAATGGAAATATGTACCTAGGAAACATGTTTGATCACGTTCATTTTTTTTCGCTGATTTTTATTTCAAGTTTAATTGTTAAAATAACGTTCGGAGAAAATAAGAAGTGCAAAGTAAAATTTTAATAAAGTGCTGTCAAGTATTAAATAAAAAATTAAATTAAAAGGTGTGGTGAAAGCTAGTTTTCTTTGTTTTTTATTTACAATATTTTTTTCTAATACTGATGTACATGTTTATTTAACATATGTAAATACTATGCCTGAAATATACAAACACAACATATAAACACTTGGATTTATTTATTTGATTTTGTTTTGGAACTAAGGCTTCCCTGGAAGCAATATTAAGTAGGAAGGCCTGCTTTTACTCATAACTGGTAACCGATGAAATAAGTGCTTCCTTGGAAGGGCTGTAGAAAGGCCTGCTGGAACAACTTCTTGGTAACCCCTGAAAGAAAGCCTGCAAAGGAATCGAGATGGGAAGTGCTTGCTCTCTATGACATCGCAATGTTAAAATCATGGCTGTAGTAATAGCAAAAGTCATCGATGCTTAGCTTAGGGAGGCCTGAAAGAATCACTGGGGTAATGCCCAAATTCGATACTTACAGCGCTTTATTAAAATTTTACTTATCACTTCTTTTTTTCGCCGAACGTTTTTATGCGCCAAAAATTAAATTTTAACTAAAAATCGGTGAGTTTGCATTTTTCCCCTTCAGCTTATTTTGCAAGAAAAAAAACTTACTTAACGTGATCAGACTTGCTTGCTAGGTACATATTTCTATTTGAAAAGAAGACCTGAAAGAATGAAAATATAGGAAGCGGAGCGGTAATGCCATTAAAACAGATTTTAAGACAGATTCCATTACTAACTCGCTTCCTTGGCAATGTCTAAACTCAGGCCTGAAAACGTTCATTCCCTTAGAAGCGAAGTGGTAATACAATTAATGCTCAAGTTTTAAAAGTGGTGGGAATTTTAAAATAATAGCCATTACCTACTCGCTTCCTAGGCATGTTTTTGGGAAGGCCTTCCTATTTTTTAAGATTTTCATTGATGAAGTAAGGGGTGATTTGGCAAGGTCTGCTGAAATCGCCAACGATTCGCTACTGGGATATCAGCCGCCACTAATACTAATACCAAAAATATTCGGATACATAAATATTAGCTTACATATGTATACATATGTATATAGATTATATATAGCTGTATTTAGGCAGTTTATCTTGAAATTAATAGATAAATAAGAAGTGTTAAAGTATTTGAAGTTAAAATGTTCACTTGGCAAACGAGTTTCTTCTGTCAACCACATCGACTGTCAAAATTTATAACCTGATTTCAGTAGGTACTTAACTTCTTTTGTGCTGACTTGTACTTAATTTGATTACGCCGTCTTTTCATTCCTCTTCCAGCTGCTTACTGCAATCCAAAAAAAAACAAAAAAAAATCAATAAAATCCCGAGCGATAAAGCTCAACTCAAAATACCTCGACTTCGATGCTATCATTATCCTTAAAAATAACTTAATTTATTGAGCGGAAAATAAATCTATCTTGCCTCCGCCGCGCCGCGCCGGCCGCATCTGTAAAACAACATTTAACGACATTGACCATAAAAAATAAGTGCTACTGCTGTTACCATGCGTCTATATAAAAAAAAAAAAAAAATAAAAATATCACCCCCAAAGGACACACGCGTATGTGTATGTTACACAGGTTAATTGCTGGCATAACGACTGAATTTCTTTAGCCGATTCATCACACAATAAAACGTCAATAAAACATCATACAATATGACCGGAAGGACAAGGACATACAAAAGCTAACACCACTCCAGTTCACCTTTTGCCATTTTAAAGTCATGTATCATTGTTACCCATAAATAAATGTGATCCTGATCAATTCACGTGCCAAGGAAGGAAATGGCCATCAAGTACCCCCGGTCTAGTATACCTGTAGACCCTCTTCAAACTTTTATTGGCTTGTGGACGCAGTAAACGAGGGATTTTGAAACTTAAAATTCTTCTGAGGATGCTGCTCACTTTCTGAAATCTAATCAGGTATAGAGGTGGGGTGGCCAGGACCAAAAAAGGACATCAACATCAATAACATTTCTTTTATTAGCAGTTTTTATTTGGAGATTAATGAGTATTCCCAGCTGGAGGAAGGGTGGAGTGATGACACTAAACTAAACCGCGAGCTGGAAACATGGTTGTTTGTAGCCCGAGATTTATAAACGTTCGACTTTTGTTTTTCCACCCATGGCTGCCACCAAAGTGAATGTCAAAAAGTTTAGCCACACGCTGCCGCCTTGGATGTGCCCTCGTTAACATGTTGTCAAGTTGTAAGTCCATGCCTCAATCTGGCTAAGCCGGAGGGCTTTGCAAGGTCGCCTCGAAGCACGTATGCATACGTTCTTCCGGATTATCAATGTGCCTTTTGGTATACATAAATCAATGTTGCGCTTAGTGTAACATATGTACATTGATGGGACCTGAATCCTGATGCTGCGAACCGAAACCCACGTGAATACTCTCGTATCTGCTATTCACATGGAGGAGGCCAACTCCACCATGCAGCTGATGGGGTTTTTTACCCTTTTATCCATGCCTGCTTAGTGGTGTTAGGCGTTAGGAAACTTGAGTCCCCGTCACATTCTATCACTTTGCTTCCCACGTTCGGTTTGGCTATCTGGGGCGAAGCGTTGATAAACCGTCCACCGTATGTAAGTGAACTGGGAAAATGTGAAATTTATTAGGTTGAGCATTTCTCACGTCCGTCGGCACATTCACACTCATAAGGATGACAAAAGGATTTTATTCTGCTCTCGCGTGGTGACTTTCCACATTGTGTGGAAATATTTCGTTTGCTGGTCGTGGTCCACACCTTTATGAAGAAGACGAAAATGTCCCACTTCCAGTCACAGGCCGTGCAATGGTGACCTTTTTGGCACAAAAAGACGTCTGCATAAATAGATATTCCTCCTCTGCAAACATTGGCATTATTCGATGTTTTGTACGAGTTTGGGGATGCGTGAAACCATCGCCACCGCCGCTGGCTATTGAGCGCTTTTCAATTCCGACCAAACCGAGACGAAGGATGAGGATAAGCAAATGGGCGGCAAGATAACGCTACCATCGAAGAAAAATAATAGTAAACACGAATGAACTGTAAATAATTGGAGTTCATTTGGATTCAACGCATTGCTGACGAAGAGCTTTTCGGTTCTTCTGTTCCCAACGAGTGTTTGACATCGAGTATGTGTACAGGAGCGCGTGTCCTGATTTTGAATGGAAATGGGAACACTATGCGAACGCGCGTAAGGTAATTTTAATGATGTGATAATATTATTATCCTTGCACTTGCCATGCAGAATATTTATGTGTTTATTTAACGGTACGTGGTGTGTATATCTTTTTCTCTCTCTGGCAAATGGTAGGTAAAGGTTTTGGATGGGGGTTGAATTTATTCATCTTATTGAGGGTGGCTTTACGTGAAATGATTTTTATGAGGATTATTAGAGACACCCCTAGTGAGGGTCATGGAAGATTCAACAACTAAATATAGTTCATGACTTTCGAAAGAAGAAAAGCTTCAAAAACTATGTTATGGTTAGCATCTGATTACCTTAGACCTAAGAAGCTAAGTTGATCGCAATTTGAACAGCTAAATAGTTCGAGTTTGTCAATAATTGTATTCTTGACCATTAATGTCGATTTGAAGTAGATGTGATAGGCATGTTGATTTTCGCACAGTCCGTTGATTAAGACTCAGTAGTTCTCTCCAGTCGAATGTATGCACATATTTTAAGTAATGCAGTATTTGACAAACGTTCCTAAGCCCTGCATGTCATCTCGACTGATCATTTCTAATCGTTTCTTCTCCTAAACTGTCCTATTGTTACCCCTTTTTACAAAAACTGGAAGTTTGAGTGTGCACCGTGCCGTTGTGGTTAGTGTTTTGGATTACTACGCATACCGCACCGAGTTTAATCCCAGCAAACACCTAAAAGTTTTTTTCACGGTGCCACCTGCCACCTGTTTCAAATGTCTGACAAGCATTCAAACATTATCATTTGTCATGAGGAGCTCATCAACTCGCCGTTCGAAGTCGGCAAAATTCTGTAGGTCCCTTCCATTCCATTCGTGCAAAAATATAACACGCACACACAAATGGTTGCGAGAAGTAGGCCCTGGTTCACCCCAAACTGTACCGCCACCATAAGAACAAAGAAGGAAGTTTGAATTTGAATCTCGAAAATTAACGACCACGCATTTTCGAGAATACACTTTCTGGAAGAAAGGAAGAAAAAAGGAAGCGAATTTGGGTACAGGAATGGATGAAAAGCGACCAACATTTTTTTTTTATGTTTATTTGCTAACAGAACTACAATATTGGTTTCTCCAGGCGATTATCACAATTGTTTGTATTTCCAATTTTTTTTCTCCAAAATTCAAAATTTCCATACACATGCATTTTTAATTCTCCGACATCAACCACACCAAGTGAAATTTGCTCTAGGTCGGACGGACAAGTGTACACATTATCAGATATGTCCGTCCGACCACCAAAATATCAAAAAAAATTGAAAACCATCCGCCATGTCCGTCCGGCCGATCGTTTCGAGCGTACAGACACGTCAGACCTGGTCGGACAGACCAGGCCCGTCAGATCGGTCGTATCGTGTGTACCCCCCTATTATCAACCGTTATCGGTTTTCTGATTGGAATAGAGGGAGTTTTTTTTTTCAAAGAAATATGATACCCCGTTTTGGTCAAAATCTAAAAATTTTTTGACACCAACGTTAGCTCGAATGCATTCATTTGGCAAAATTGGTGAAATTGTTGTTCGAAAAACATCTAAAAAAAAGTGAATTAACAAACTAACGTTTATGGTCTGGTCATACCTTGCTTTTAGCAATTCGCAGGCATTTGCGTAGTTTCCTGCGTCTAACTCTAAATGGCGCAGAAGACGTGCACATTCATCTGTAATGCTGGTGTTCAAATAATGGAGTTTCTAAATGTTAGTTGTAAAACTCTCACTTTTATGAATTAACGAGATAAAAACCTAATGAAATGATCTCCATCAAACTCTGGTATATTTATTTTTCGGGAAACTAAGGTCTCTGTTGCTGATGCTGATAATGCACGAGTTTCTCTTCAGAGAGCTTACCTAGTTCTAAAATAACAGTGAGCTTATCTAAGGTGTCCTTTAGTTCTACTTTGTACATGAAGTACCTAAGTTTCTTGCAGGTCATCATAAACTACTCTTATCTCATTTTTAAGGCTACTTCATTGGTACCCTTTAACGTTTCGAAGTGATTGCGTTTAAGTAACTTAAAATCATCTTCCAAAATAAATAAACAAGCCATTATGTAATTGCCTGTGCGCCATTTCTCACATGTCTTCCGAAAATTTTTTTTGATCCCAGCAGATCACAAACAACAAAATATCACTTACTAGTTTTGATGCCGATGGTTACCTGCCTTCCAACGATTTTCTCCTTTCCCGCTCCGCGAGAGTTCCAAGCAAATTGATTCAATTGTTTAATCTTTAATGTTAATGTTCTATTACTGTTAATGTTTATTTTTACTTATGATCTTTTCATCAATAAATTTAAAATAAAAATAATTGAGTAATAATTTTCGGATCAATATATCCGGCTCGAAGGACCAATAATTATCCTATAAAGTAGAGTCTTAATAAAAAATTGTAAATAAGAGGCAATAAAACACGTTATTATTTAAAAGCAAAACCTGTACAGAATTTGGCCTCCACATATCCTTACTATTTTCATATGATAATTCACAATTAGATTTTTTTGACATAATGTTCATTAGAACGTAAAGAGAAAAAGTGTTAACAGATGTCGCAGAACTCATGACGTTAAGAATCGATATAAAACAAAATTTCACATGTAGCATATAGGTACATATATTCAAATTAATAAATAATTAGAAAACATATTTGTAGTTTCAATCTCGAACCATTGGTCAAATTGTACGCGTTGTTTAAATTTGTTTTTTACAACTCACTGTTTAAACTGAGGTCTAAAGTACCACAATTCAATTGTTGGGTTATTGATTCAAAGTCATATTTCGAGTTCCCCCACCAATATCTATCAAAGCAATAAAATTAAAGTCATTTAGCTGACTCACTTAACCATTTCTGATATTTGAACATTTCGCTGATAGCATCAAATACCTTCGTCTATATAATCAATTAATTTTCGTTTCGCAATAGCTAATTTCAATTCCTACAGCGTGCTGCGTATGCTACTGTAATACTGTGTGGACTCAAATCCAATGTCAAACACCCCCACACCACCACCACCAAGACAAACCACCGTGAAATCAAGCACTTAATGAAATGTATACGAGAATTGACCTCACCAAAGGGAGTCAACCATAAATCATTGACATCGCACTGGAAACCGTTTTGATAGATAACCGTGACGTCAGTCAGAACGGAAATAACACCGCACGACCACCAGAAAGGCCAACAATGACTGATTTTTCATTGTTAATTCCATTTCCGCCAAATCACTTGGAGTGGCAACAATTTATTTTGATCCTGAATTCAGTTTATTGATTGATTCGATTCAATCATGACTCGCGATTGTGAATCATCATCATTCACACATGGCAAACACGGTACGAGGACGAGCAACCCACCATCGTGAAAATGATTATGGATTATTGTGGGTTTCGTTATTTCTATTGTTATTATTACTGCTGGCTTGAGTTGCGACGAGGCGAATTGAATTTTGCACTTTCATATCCGCCGGACGACTGATTGCGTTTTAAAGTTACCAGCAATGTTGCCAATTTAGCGATTTCAGTATTTCAGTTATTTCAGTTATTTCAGTTTGACAGATGATTTTTTTTTGTTTTGGTTTTTACAACGATAATGTTTTGAAAATAAAACGTAATAATAGGCGTGTTTTTTTCATAATCTATACAGGCCTAGCTAAAAATGGGAAGAAAAAACGCTAGTCGGTGACTATAGGCAGCATTATGATAATTCACATTTGGCAGTTTAGCATCTACTGTCAAATTTATTAAATTCATTTCTCAGATGGCTGGTTTGACAGCGTTGAGTCACTTCACCCAAAGAAAGAGTTGTTGTAAGAATTCGTAAGGCTGTCAGTTGAGCGGAATTTTTTGACACTATCATTTGGCTCTCTATTTTACGAATCCAAACAGGAATTTGTCAGAATTCGTACGAATTACAAAGATAACAATCAGGCCTATTGTTTTCAAATGTGTCACTTACATGTCATATTTGACATTTTCGATAAAATTTCGATAACAATCGACAAAAAATAGTTTGGTAGCACATTTTTTATCCAGGCTAAGGACGTAAGACTCGATAGCTATCCAGACTTTGTTATTCTGTATAGGCTTAGTTGTCAGTGTATTTCACATGAAAAATGTTTTCTAAGTTTACATAGATTACAAAAAAGAAACAGGCCTATTATCCTTAGTTAGTATCTTAGAAAAAGGATGGAAGCATAAATGCAAACCAAACACCTTTTAAGTGTAAACTCTAAGTTCGAATAGTATTCCATTTGCATATGCGGATTTTACGGCGATAGTGGTCGAGCACGGATGTATAGATACTCCAATGAATTTTATGCAAGATGAGCTATACAATGCAGTTGAATGTTGCCACGACAACGAGTTGGTTATAAATCCATCCAAAACGAAAATCATGCATGTTCGTGAACCTCATGACAAACCTACGCAACTACAGATATATCTGAAGAACGACAGCTGTACTGGATGGTTTGGTTGAGAGAGTCGAAAGTACCTACCTGGGTCTAACATTCGATAGTCACCTTATATGGGATCTGGCATGTCAACAATCTCGCTCAGACCTTAAGAAGGCTTTTTTGGCATTGGTATACCTTAACCATTATTCAACTTTGAGGGTTCAAAAGCAAGTCTAGTATGCATTAGTCAAGTCAGATATAGTACACTTGCATGGGGACAAGTTGCAGAGGCTCCAGAACACTATACTAAAAAAAAAAACTCAATGGTGAGAGTCGGTGGAATCCATTTGGCATTTAGAGTTATTGGTGTCTAGGAAATCTTCGAGCTGACTTTAACTCTGGAGTATTATGACGACCCACGTTTCAAGAGGGCTATTAATCATTAGGTCAAGACAAGGAGACGTGCTCAAGATATTTTAGAAGTTTAGAAACACCTTTTATTCTTTTAAACTTAAATCTTTTCAAAAGAACTTTTTTTTTTTTTTTTTTTTGCCGAGGGTAGGTGAAAATCTTCCAGAGACACTATGAGAATAGCAAGCGCGTGCTCATAGTAGTGTCAGATTCTTACTGACCAAAAACACCACCCTTCGATATAAATTTGTTAGATACTGCAACTAAGTTATACTACTTATCAAGCAATTTTTCTATCACGAAATATAAACGTTTGGCAGGTTACTTTCCAATGAAAGATCCTGCATGTTCCACAATTTAGACGCGGTTAATCCTTATCTCGCCAAGTCGAAAGGTTTTGTTCTTTGTAGTCGGCGCAATAAATTGCTCTCATCCAAAATAAGTAGGACTGTATTATTAACATGTCCGATTAGTCGGTTTCTATGTTTTCGCGCGAAGCTTCTAGTTTCAGCTTCGATTGTCGGAATTCCGAGATCCCTGTGGATATCGTCGTTGCTAGCATACCACGGTGCTTGGACAATTTCTCTTAGCACTTTATTTTGAAAGGTTTGTAAAATATTGGCATTTGTTTTCTTGGTACAACCCCAAAGTTGTATACCGTAGGTCCACACCGGCTTTAGCACTTGCTTGTATAAAAGCAGTTTGTTCTCGGTACTGAGGTGGGAATGTTTTTCGATCAACCAGTACATTTCTCTATATTTGATATCTAGTTCTTTACGTTTCATTTTCACGTGCGAATTCCACTTCAACCTTGCGTCGAGTGTCATTCCCAGGTATTTGGCTTCATTTGCAAAGGGTATTCGGGCCAAATTTATAAAAATGGGCAAGTCATTAATTTTCCTATAAGTGAAATTCACGTGAACAGATTTAGTTCCGTCAAGGGCGATCCGCCAGTCCTTCGTCCATTCATTTACTTTATTTAATGCGTTTTGCAGTTTGGCAGTCGTTTCCTCGATTGTTTTACCTACCGCTAGGATAGCGGTGTCGTCGGCAAACGTAGCAAGGATAGTGCCATCTTCTTTCGGTATATCACGAGTATATAACAGATAGAGAAGCGGCCCCAGAACGCTTCCTTGCGGTACGCCGGCCAAAATTTCTTTGAGCTCGGAGTATTCATTTCCATTTCTAACACGGAAGAGTCTATTCCCGAGATATGAATTCAAAATCTCGTATAGGTTTGCGGGAAGTACTTGTCGTAGTTTGCATTTCAAGCCATCGTGCCACACCTTATCAAAGGCTTGCGAGACATCAAGAAATACGGTTGAGCATATCTTTTTTTCTTCTAGTGCTTTTTCAATTACGTTAGTAATTCTATGCACCTGGTCAATCGTCGAATGCTTACTTCTGAACCCAAACTGGTGGTCAGGTATTAGATTATTTGCTTCTATAACCGGTTGGAGACGCCTTAGTAATATCCTCTCGAAAATTTTGGATATGACTGGAAGAAGCGATATTGGTCTGTATGATTTTACTTCATATGACGGTTTTCTTGGTTTTAAAACCATTATGACTTCCGCAACTTTCCATTGGCTCGGTACGTGTTTTAATCTGAGTGCAGCATTTATAATATGGAGAAGCTTAATTAATGCTTTTCTAGGTAAGGCTTCTAGTTCAAAAGAACTAAAGTCTTCTATCAACGAATTTAATTATTAAATTAATTTGCTGTTGCAATTTGTAATTAACTTGTATTCTTGAAACTTACTTCAATTTTCAAACTTAATCTGAAAATCAATCTTCTGCAGGTACGTAAGCCCTTTAGGCTTCGCAAAAAAATGTATTTTGTATTTGACTTGGATGAATAAAGGTAAAAAAAAAAAGGTTTTTAATAAAATGACGGCAAGGTTAGGTTAGGTTAATTAGAGTGTGTGATTAAAAGAGCAATCATTTTCCACTCGAAGACCCGAAGGTTCATTGTGAGTCCCCTTATAGTTTGCGATTAAATCCTCTTTTTACCAACTCGTAAACCAGTTTGTGCTCTTGATGAATCGTAGAAGATCCGATATCTTTTAATTCTGTTACATATGTCTTCCAAGAATCTATGATCTAAAATACGGAGGCGTCGTTCTTGGAGGATGGGGCAGTAGCTTTCCTCCTCATCTCCGCAGCTTCTTCAGATCTCTTTGGACTCAGGTAGTCATTTGCTTTTCATGTGACCTATGGCACAGTGTCCGGTGCTTAAGCGTATGGAGGATCGTCTTTGTCCTAATAAGATCAAGTTTCGGCCATAAAGAACGAGATGTGACGCAGTCGGTTCGTGTGTGCCTCAAAGCATTGTTATATGGACGATTATGGAGTATATGAAGGTGTCAGCATCACTGTTGCTTATAGCCGATCCAGCTCTAGCTAGTTCGTTTGCTATCTCGTTCACTTCGATAGTGCAATGTCCGGATACCCAGGACAGTCTAACCCTGTGGTACCTTATGGCATTTAGGGCAATGCGACATTTTTGGACTACTCTTGATTTTTTTGTGTTTGATCCTATTACTTTTAGAGCTGGCTGACTATTCACCAGAATGGCTGTCTCCGATGGAAGGAGGTTGCTTTCTTTTATGAATATTGCAGCCTTCTCAATCGCCAGTAATTCCGCCTGGAAAACACTACATGTATCCGGTAGTCTGAAAGATTCCCGATTATTTAGTGTATATCTAAGTGGAATCCTGCTCCATCTTTGAGCCGTCGCGTCGGTGAAATGTACGGCTAAGTTACATTGCATTTAGCAGAAAAAGAACCAAAGACAACTTGTTGAAAGATGAATTGCCAGCCAGTCAGTCCACCTTTGAATCGTAGGTCAAACACAATTTAGAGAAAAATGATTGCGTCATTTTTATCGCAAGAAATGTTATATACCTACCTTATAGGCCATACATACTAGTTAAGTTACGTCTTTATAATTCAATAATAATTTCAAAATGTACTAAAATGTATTTGTTTAATATTTTTAAAACTTAAAACCGTCATATTCCCTTCATATTTTAAGATTATGGCAACATTGTCTGCCGGCTGTTGATTGCGTGCAAAGTTAATTAGATTAAATGGAATCAATAATGGCAAATTTGCTGCTGATGTGATTTGTTGTGTTGATTTTTTTATTTTTTTTATTATTTTTTATTACAGAGATTGAATTTGTTGATGGCAAATAAATTGTATGGCTTTGCAGACAAAATCAATTAACCTCTTATATGTTATTTAATTGTCGATCGATACAAATTATTGGTGTGAGAGTTAATTATAATTCATTTCGATAATTGCCGGCACCGTAAAAGTCAATACATATTACATTACGAAATTAACTTACTGTTCGTACACCCAAGGGGGATGGTTTTTTTCGGGTTTTCCATGCACGTCATGAATTTCATTTAATAAATATTGATTGACAGCCATCCGATTATTAACCACCTTAGTCAAAAACTCATTTATCGATTTTTTTAATTTTATTAAAGGAATATTTTACTTCAAATAATGTTATACGTGTTATACTAAATTACTAAAGAACAGTAAGTTTTGATTTGTGTCATTTTATCACTATTACCCTGTCGGTTTTCTCTGATTTTGTGCATGAATCAAAATACCTGCTTTGCCTTATAGGAGTCGAAAACATAAACTGTATCGACAAAATTGTTGTGCATTGTAAAAACATGCAGAAGAAACTTAATTTAAAATACCGTGTTCTGTCCATTTACATTGAAAATCAATATTAAAATAAATCTTTAATTATCGCTGTTATTATTTTTGTGAGTTGCACCAATAGATACAAATTTTTTTTTATTAGAGTACATACGTGGGCGGTCCGATAAGTACTTAGCCTAAAAAAGAAAAACAAAAAAATTGGAAAATTGGCAATTTATTTCTCAACATAGTCTCCTTTTAGCTCGATACACTTGATCCAGCGATGCTCCAACTTCTTTAACCCATCCAAAAAATAGGTTTTCTCGAGGTCTGCAAAGTAGGCCTCCGTGGCGGCGATGACCTCCTCATTCGAAAATTCGCGGACAAGATGGCTTCCACACGTGGTCAAAACAAAACTACGAGTCCGATTCGGCTGAAATCGGGCAGTGAGTGTATGTACTTATCGGACCGCCACCGTAATATAACGGTACGAAAATATGAAGTCCCCTAGATGTTAGGCGCTCTATAGACTTTAAAGAGTACATGAAATCATTTGATCTGAGCCCCGTAAGCACGTCTTCCCCTACTCATTTAACGCATACTGCATCAATCCTCACTGATTCAATCTTTGTCCAAAAATGAAAAGGTTTTGCTTTACAGTCAACTTACCGCAGCGGGTTTTTCTAAACATGATCTACTTTTTTAACTTACCAGTGCGAAAGCAAATATATGGAGTCTAAGGTAACGTTAAGAGATTTCAGTAAAATACGCTATGCAGATATGCAACAAGATGTTGTAAGCACAAATTGAGAGCATATTTACCAGCTTGCGTTGGTGAATGACCAAACTCATTTCTTGCAAACAAAACTTGTTTCACTTTTTCACAAGCACGTACCCTTAAAATCGAAAATTCTGACATCTGTGGTTAACTGCAAACGTCCAGCAGCTCATTACAAACCATGATGTGATGCTTTTATGTTAAAGCTGGAAAAAATATAGAATTGATAGGTTTTATAATAGACTAGCTGACCCGTGCTCGCCTTGCTTCGCCCGGCTGCCATTTTTTTTTTTTTAATTTGCTAAACCTGACCTATGTCCTCAAGAACATATTTAAATGCTTTTTTTTTGGAAAGTCGAATTTATTTTTTGAAACTGAAGTGTTGAAAAGCATGCTCTTTAAATTTTTAATATACCAGGAAATCGGAGACTCTAATAGACTGGTACTATCACAAATTATTCTACGGGCCTATGCTTAAGTATCCACAATAACAAACAGTTTTATTACTTAATGTTCCTTTTGCTTTTTTTTTCTTTAATTTTTTGATACCCGTGAAAATTGTCTCCACCCAGTGCAGATTCCAGATCATGATAAATGCGTTTGCTTTTAGAAAAAAAAAAGGAATTGCAATGATTGCGTACGCACAGCAGCTCACCAACATTTCATGGCAATCGGATGATCGTCGGAACCCATTCCCCGGCTTGCACACAACAACAATTGTTTTTTTTTGTCAAATCCCCAACGCATACTAGACGAACACACAAACATTAAATTTTATATTACGTTCAGGTACACAGTGTATAAGATGTCTTGACCGCGCATACACACACACACACTTACGGCTGCAAGCGCATGGCTGATGTCATCAGTATACAGACTCTGCGCCATACGAACGATGACCGGTTTTCAAACCATCTAAGATGAATCCACCTTTGTTATTGCTGGGATGGTCCCCATCGAAGTCGTCGCAGACGAAACGACGAGAATATATTACAGGAGAGCCTTGGGCCAACATGATGCAAATGAAATCAATATGATAAAAGTAGAAGAAAAGGCGGAAAAAGGTGGAACAACACACAAAAAGGCAGATGGACCTACAAGTTGATCCCGATAATCCTGATAATCAAGATCAGAAACACGGGGACTGCAACTACTATCCTACTCAGTTCCTGTCTGGCCATGGCGGTTACCGGAAATACCTGCACAGATTTGGACACGACAGCTCACCATTCTGTCCGGAATATCCAAACGAGGAAGAAGACACGAAGCACGCGGTATTTTACTGCACACGCTTCGTAACATGGAGAACTACTCTTCCAAATCTGCCGTCGCTCCTCGCCCATATCTTGGGTCGAAAGAGAATTGGACGTCCATCTGCAGCTACGTAACAGTACCTCAATAAGAGCTGCGGAGAATAGAAAAGCTTATAAAGGAGTAGAAACAGCAGAATTGGTATGATGCAAAGCTCGCAGTCTTCTCGGATTCTCTTGATACTGGTTCTCTGTTCTTGTCCTTTTAACATTTTTGGTGTCTAATACCCTCGATCCAACTATGGCTGTTGCCAAAAGATGCTTGAATGGAGATTACTTTAGAAGGAAAATCTCTGTGCTAGAAGCAAACTCCTCCATTATCTTCCTTTTCAGAATTTCATTCCCAGCCTACGTACTTTGTAGCACTAGACATCGACCACCAAACCGTTTCGTCATTTTCGCCTTGACCCAAGTATTTCGGCCGCGATTTGCTTGGAACTGCTACTTGCACTAACTCTTCTTCTCTGCCAGCATCTGAATTTCCCATCTCTTGAACGAGCTTCACTAAACGGATATCGTGAAGCGGCTATCATTAGTTTGGGACCATCAAAATCGATTTCGTCAGTAGAAAAATTTGCACCATCGGCATCGTTCAGAAATAATGAAGCTACAGGATGATCTCGTGCACCAATGAGCTTTACTCATTTCACCTACATCATCGTCGATATCTCTGCCAAAAGAATCACCAAGCTTTAGTTGTTCTTCGTCAGTCGAGGATGAATATTTGCCATGTAAATAATTCTGCTGTGAGCAACGTGGGGTAGTAGTAAGTGCGTTGTACTACTACGCAATGCTACTTTGATTCATTCCCAGCCTCGGTCCAACACCCAAAAGTTTTTTTCACGGTGCCACCTCTTTCGAATGTCTGACAAGCAATCAAAGAGCCTCTCAACTCCCCGTTTGGAGTCGGCAAAGAACTGTAGGTCACTTCGACTGGTGCAAAAATACCACACGCACACATAAATGTTTGCGAGAAGCAGGTCCGGGTTTATTCCGAGCTGTAGCGTCACCTAAAGTAAAATAATTCTGCTATCCATGTTTTCTTTATCACAAACTTTACAAACGCATACCTATATCAAATCCAACACCGAAGCAATCAACAAAAAGTGTATGCTATACTTACCTAAAGTTAATATAAATTTCACCTGCTCGTGATCCAGTACATGTGGCAATGGCTTGATATTGATACACTAAAGTTTTCGTTATTTTAGAAGGTCTCACAACTCCGTTTTGTCTCTTTAAATTTGCCATTCGCATTAAGGTTCTTTTAATTTGGTTTTTTTTAGATTTCAAATTTTTATCGCAAATTTCCAATGACGCCACAGAGTACATAATTTAAATTCCTCGGAACCGAAAGACGAACAAAATAACTTCACCCATTAAAAAGGACATCAAAATGAAATTAAAAAATTGTTTTCGTCCATTGTCATCGCTAAGGCCGCGCCACCACCAACCGACCGTCCAGTAGTTATTACTCGCTGTACTTATACTCGTTCCTTGACAAGTAATGGTCTTCTTGCAAATAAGAAACTCCGTCGAAAGATAAAAATTGAATTCTCGTTCTCCCCCCAACATCACGTACAGGACAATAAATATTTTCTGTCCACTATTCATTATGCTATGAAGTAAGTGAATTAATAATCAGACAACCAAAGGATCCTTTAAGCGTTTGTCCTGCCTTTGTTGCTAACTTTTCCTCTATTATCTCAATGTCAACTTTCTTTTCCGGCAGAAAAAAAAACCAATAATCTCTGTATGCATTGAAAGTAAATAAGAATTGCTCTTTCACAGTTTCAGTGAAAGGATGACAGACAGTTCATAAGTACAGAGTTGCATAATGCCGCCACCACTGTTGCATCTGCACCTCGCAGCCAGCTGTCTCAACTCATCATCTACCGTGTTATTAGTCATGTAACAGTTAGAAGCGCAACGGGTCCTCTACGAATATAAAAGCTAAGTGGAATACAGAGTGTCCTGCCAAAGGAAGGATGTCATGCTTGAGTCACGTCTGTCAGAGTAAATGTTGCTTATCTGCTGCCCTGTTCTCGGAGCACGGTTGCATTCCCCGTAATAAAACAGCGATGACGGTTTGTGAACTTTCGAGAAGGATGGTCGTGGCTGCTGTGCACCTGTGTTTGATGCCTTTGTAGTAGTTGTTTTCTATAACAGTCACGCAAGCCGAATAAGGACAATAAAGAAGAAACTAGAGTTAGAATGCTGTCCATACATAATGTGCATGCATGCGGATGCGAGTACACGTGTTCTACGTATGTTCTAGAAATTGGAATGGAAATTTTTCCAAGTTTTTTTTTTTTCGTAAACAATTGCAACTTCCGTGGAAGACAGAAGCTTGTGTGTAACATGTACAATCCAAATGAATAACTAAAAAGTCACGCTCCATTAAAGTATGTACTCGGGCATTGGATTTTTTTCATTGAAAGACAATAATTTGCGAGTAACATATCATGTGACAGATTTGGGCAGATGTGCTGACATATGAAGTAGCAAATTGTCAGTAAAACCGAGGAAATGATCGAACGAATTGATTTAAGTCACATTTTCAGCGATGCAAAGTCCATATATGTATACATATGTATCTTGCAAGAACTATCGTGGTACATACTATCATAGTTGCACCCTAATCGATACATACCAGTGGGACTTACAGATCGATGGTAGGCCAGATTTTTACGGCAAGGCGAATACTGTAAAAGACCGACGCACAGTGGGGCCGAATGCATCAAATCAGCCGTTACAGCTAAGAACGTGAAATTTAACATGATAGCTTCTGAGACCAGTCCCAAAATATTTTTATTCCGGCCCACCCGACACGCCCACTAAAATGCCCACTTTTCTGAAAGGTGCCTATTTTTCAATATTAAAAACTTAAAAAAGATTTTTTAAAGATTTAATTTTTATCAGCTACACTTCCCTTCCCCACCCCCTTTTACGCTTGCAATAATTCGTGGAAGCTGGACGAGGGTTTTGGCAGATAATATGTTCATCACTTATAAGTCTAATGGGGACTAAACAGGTTACGAAAATACTAGAATCGTCTGCTTCTGGTCCGTTAAAAGCTTGTTTTTAACTTTGATCGTGCCAAAAAAATTAAACTTGAAGAAAATCCTACAAAAACGGAAAAAAATGTGTACCGAAGGCATCATACAAAAATCCAAATATCACGAAAAGGGGAGAAAAGGGCACGATTTTTTAACGGAAATACAAAATACACATTTATATGACACAAAAATAAAAATTCGGAAGAGTCCGGAACCCAACTAAAAGTCTACGGGATTTAGGAAGTCCTTAAAAATACACTTTTTTCAAAACTGACCACAGTACATCACCTCTATTTTACACAATTTTTTATTTTATTTTTTTTTCTGTGCCGTACACATTGTTACATACCCGAAGTTGAAGGCTCCATACCAAGATTTCAAAATTATTTACAGATTAACAAAAATTCGGGCTTTATACAAAGAAGAAAAAAAAAACATTGCCAAATTTAAGATTCGAGAGGAAAATGCCGATCGAATTAAGATTCGAGAAACGCAGATCGGACCTCCATTTTAATGACCAAGCTATCGCGAAGTGAGCATTGGCCAATGAAGCATGAAAAGAAGAAGTTCTAAAACTGTAAGGTTCGTAAAAAATCTTGCTTTTCGTATTCTAATTATAACCTGGGACCCGCATGAGACACAGCAAGTACAGACACCGAATTCAAGCATTCCCCAAGTACATAATTTATATGAAAAAGTTAAAACAAGGTTCAAAAACCCATTTCAAAAATGCTATTGATTCGAATATGTACTCCAAAAACAGGTCAGCATTAATCTCAAGATGATAATTTTGTATACTTACTTGATGCTGTCAACAGCATCTAATCCAAAGTTAACCAATGTTGAACCTATACATATTTGTTTTTCTTAATTTAGCTCTAAATCTGGGAGTGAATTCCAGAAATTATTTTTTTTTCAAATAGAGAGATCTTGACATGATATTCGAGCCAGCCACTTGAAAAGTACTATCTTCGACAAAACACCAGTAAATCATAATATCATATCATATCCTACTTAAGGTGGCGCTACAGCTCGGTGTGAACCTGGGCCTGCTTCTCGCAACCATTTGTGTGTGCGTGTTATATTTTTGCACGAGTGGAAAGGACCTACAGTTTTTTGCCGACTCCGAACGGCGAATTGAGAAGCTCATTGACAAATGATATTCTTTAATTGCTTGTCAGACATTCGAAAGAGGTGGCAACCGTGAAAAACTGTTTTTAGGTGTTGGACCCGGGCTGGGATTGAACCTGAGCGGCATGCGTAGTAGTCCAGCGCACTAACCACCACCACTTATCATACTTAATGACATAAATCTCAATGTCATGGTTTTACCTGTCAATCTTCCGGCACGATAAACTCAAAAACTAGTACACACAATGAAGTGAAACTTCGTATTCCCGTTCTTTAACATTCTGTGCGGAGTATTGGCCGATTTTTAAATTAATTTATACGTACATTATTTAAATTAATTCAGAAATTAAATCACTAACGAATACCACTTTCTGGCGAAATGTCACTTATTCAAAATCAAGTACAGTCAACCCTCGTATAACGCGGTACTTTCATAACGCGGTTTCGTTATATCGCGATACTCAGTCTTTTCTAATGCGAAAAATGTGTGTCGCATTCTTGTATTTCGGGAATTCCCTTTTAACACATTCACGTGTTTGATAGATACAAACGTATTAACATAAAACATAAACCAAGGATTGGATTGGCTGCTAATATGGAGAATTCCTTCGCAGGTATTGATCCCTCTATGGAACGCTTCAAAAATTTTAAAAGGCATTTGCAACGTTCTCTAGCTCCACATTCGTCCGAAAGGAATTGCAGAGAAGTGCTCAGTAAACTAGTATAACGGATTATTTTAAAATAAAATACTAAAATAAATGTTTTAAGTAGCGCCAGCTACCTTTGAAAACTCAAAGTTTCACCACACACCTAGCACCTTATCCAGATTTGTGCACTATCGGCAAAGTTTAGTCATCGAGCACCGACACCGAGTGATATTTTTCAGAAGAAAGAGACAAAAATACTGCGTCCAATTCTTCGAAATAAATGACTGTTTGTGGTGTAGGTAACACGATTTTTCTTATGGCCGATTTACAATACCGTGCGTTGGACAGAAAAGTATCGTAAAGTCGATATAAATTCAGCTTATTAATATACATAGATCATATAAAGTATGATTCTCTGAGGCAACCCAAAATTTACTTTCATACAAATTAATCTTCAATCCCCGTTGAAACTTTAATAACCACTTACCTTTGCTTTTTCCGGTACTAAGCTTATTCTCGGTACTCATCGAGGATTTTTTTTTCATTGATCTCCTCCAATATTTTAAGTTTTGATTTCTCAATTATTATTTAAATTGCAACCAAATTTTAAATAACAAGTAAAAATTCAAAAGAAAGAACAAATCGCTGAAAAATCGCTAATTACTGCTTCCATTGAATCATTCATTTTACTCATAGCCAATTGATTGCATTTCAGGTGCATTAAATCCTTTAAATTATAAATCGTGTTCATAATTAGCAGATATTGCTAATTTAAAATTACCGTGTATAGCTAGTAATAAAACTCCACTCAACTGTGCTTGATTGTATTCAGAAAATAACGTTTGAAATTATATATTCGAATGCCAAATGTATGGCAAGGATGTCCTCATTCCAACTTCACAAACACCGTTTTAATAGCGCTACATCAATTCATAATGCACTTTCGGGCATGTGCTAATCGACTACACCTTTAATCGAATTATCCTCCAAATCATTTCGAAATTTCAGCAGAGCCAGTCGCTCGGATTTATTGGATTTAAATATTTAAATAGATTTCACTCATTAGATTGGAGCAGAACAACTGGCATGGCAATGTGCAGAGTGCGGTAGAAATGCGTTGCAAGATTGTCTCTGTGAGCCGCAGGGAGTTTCGGTAAATTCACTTGGGCAGAAAATTACTGGAGCGTGGCATTTTCATCGCCATATTTAATGCAAACGCGATCGGAATAGTGCAACTTTTTGAATGAAATTCACCTGGGGATAGTGAATATGGATTGATTTCGATGGGATTGGTTTGGGGATATACTGAGAAATAAATTTAATCACGGCTAAAAGAGAAAACACATTTGATTTGATTTAAATTGACAGGGAAGAGTATTTTATC
Organism: Brachyopa scutellaris; assembly: GCA_949775065.1. Lineage (NCBI taxonomy): Eukaryota > Metazoa > Arthropoda > Insecta > Diptera > Syrphidae > Brachyopa > Brachyopa scutellaris. The sequence goes on along the minus strand of OX459114.1, from coordinate 123,039,004 downwards.
ATTCATTTAGACATTCATTTAATTCAAAATCTACTCGTGATTTTAAATCTTTTTAAATCTGACTTAAATGCGAGGCGTCCTCAAAAGTCTGCGATTGCTTCTTAAATGATCCCCAGCTCAGTTCTTTTTATTTTTGGGCTAGGCTAATTGAAAGGGAGTCGGACAGAATCCCGAAAAACATAATCCCGAAAGCTCGAAATTCCGAAAATCTGAAATCTCGAAAACCCAAAATCTCGAAAATCCAAAATCCCGAAAATCCGAAAATCCAAAAGCCCGAAAATCCGGAATCCCGAAAATCCAAAATCCCGAAAATAATTTCCTGAAAAATTTGCGTAAATTTTGCATTTTATATAATTTTTCGGGATTTCGTTTTCGGGACTTTTTTTTAAAAGGAAAGTACACAAATGTTTGTCCATTCCCTTTAGCGTTATTGTTGTAATATTTTACATTTCGCTATATGTATTGATCGCATTCAGTTTGATAGCTGATAGATTAGATTTTAGTTTCACACATTGGCGGATATACTGGTCGATCTTTTAGATTAAGAGCAAATTCGTGTGAAAACACATGAAAAAAATAACGCGGAACATAACAAGTGTTCTGAAACAAGTAATTAAACTTGTATTAGATATTGCATTGTCATAGATCGTTTCTTAAATGTTTTTTGTCAATAAAAGTTGAACTTTTTTGTTATGTTTCCCTTATTTGAAGTTTGTTATTTTGTTTAATAATATGAAATAAAATTTCTTCTAACTTTTTTTCTTAAAAAAAATTTTATTTTCACTTTCGGGGTATTGGATTTTGGATTTTCGGGATTTCGGATTCTCGGGATTTTGGGTTTTTAGGATTTTGGGTTTCGGGATTCTGTCCGACTCCCAGGTATGTACATACATATGTATATAATTTTTAGGGATTTTGGGTTTTTCGGGATTCTGGATTTCCTGTATTTTGGATTTTCGGGATTTTGGTTTTCGAGATTGTGAGTTTGTGACCCCAACCCTAATTGAAAGATAAGTGTTCTTCTATCTAGTCATTCACAAGTCTAATTGGTGCTTAGTCTCGGATGTTATGGTGGTCATACTTGGTTTTCCAAAGGCTCTCTATATCCAACTATTGGTAGACCAATTCTTACATTTCCATAAATCTTCCCCTGTCTATTTTACACCACTAAGTCTAAGAAGCACTTTCTGCTTAGCGACGTGATCAATTTTTAACTATTGCCAAGTTTACGTTAATATTTCATTTTATTAGTCCAAATTATATTTATTGTGAAAAATGTCCTTGAATCATCGCTTTCTATTTTATAGCTTACGCACATTTTTCTGTGATCACTCTTCAAGGGTTTAGCCCGGATTTTTCTACGGCCAGTCGTCAAAAGTTTAGCCCAGATTTTCCTCTCGGGCCATTCATTTGCACTTATTTTGTTGAATGCCAATCCTAGCTTAACTGTTTGCTCATTTTATTGGACCTTCTTTCGTTACTTGAATGAGTTCTAGTAGCAGAAAAAGAAGAAATGGTCTTTAACTTGTCCATGGGGCTAACATACTTTTTATTCAACTAACATACTTTTTTGGGTACCTTAAAGTTTCAGCTGCCCGAAAAGAAAGGTAATATAGAAATGTCCTACTATTAGTTCTACCTTAAACACGGCGACGAGTATTAAGAATTAAATAAAATGCAATCTCTATTAAGGCTTCTAAATTACATATAATACAAATAGCCCAGGTTCATTGGAAACTCTCAAAATGCTCACCTTCCACTGATCTGCACCACTGTTCTTCAAGGACGCGAATGTCAGATAAATGCGAAAATTAAGGTAGGAAAATTCTTTGTCTCTGCAATACTTCATTTGTTAAATGGGCCAAGTGATGAAGAACTTTTCTAAGATACCGGCTATGGATATGGGTAAGGGTCTCACCTACATCTCCTCTCGAGTTGAATGCCCCAAGAATTCAACCCCTATTGGCGGGAGTGAAATCCAAAAGCGGAAAATTAAAGGAAGTGTTTCTCTTAGTCAAGATGACAGAAGCAATTAAATAGATCGAAGATTTCTTCCTTAAAAAACTTGATATAATAAATCGTTTACAACAATTGAAAGGGGCCTTGGGTGGTGATTGTTTTCGAAATTAAATTCTAAGTCATGCGGTAAGCGTTGAAAACCACAAGCCTGACCATTTAAATTTACGAGTTTCTACTCTACAACTGTAGACCCAAAATTTAAGGAATTTGCCACTCGTGAGTCATGAATCATTGGATATCAATTTTTGTCCAGCAAATGGACCCCGTCACGGGGTTCAATCTACAATTTCATCAAACCAATTGGATGAATTGCTCGAACACGAAGTGTGAAACTCGTTTCGATGAACTTAAGAACGGGGAGACGGTCGGTATTTTGCTAAAGGAAATGTGTTAATAAATCATGAATATAAGGGGAAAATATTTGCTTTTCCAGGACGAAATTATTCACACTCTAAAGGATTACCCTATCACTGCCGCATATGGAGAAACCCTTAGGGTCGTCGGCAATATTAGAAGGGAGGTATTTCATGTCGGAAATTTAGGGCTTTGAAAGTCAATAAGGATATTAGTTGTAGTTTGAATACAAATGAGTTTCGATAGGAAATCTCTTTTCCGTGAAAGATGGAGGTGGGTCTAAAAAAGATATTCAAACGTTTTAGGCTAGATATACATAAGTGCATATGTGTTGGAGAATTGTTTCTTTAGCACAGATAAAAATAAGAGAGTTTGTCCTTTTTCGTTTCCTTTTCATTTCGGATTAAATTAAGATTTATTCTTCTGTGAAGACATAAGAGGAATCACCTAATTGGAATTTTAAAATGATAGTTTGATTCTACTTCCGATTTGTAGATGGAGTAAACAGGTATTGGAATTCATTCAGAGTGGATAGTGAGCACATACGGGCAGAAAAGAGTCAGGGGCAGTGAGTAGTAATGAATATTCGGGATTCAATAGATCTAAACATGAATAAAAATAGAAACTGGTGACTGAAAAACTGTTCATAAGAATTCCAATCATAACGAAGTTTACCATTGCGCCAAATAGGTACTCTAAAATTAAACGAGGTGTCCTGTTGTTGTTTATAACATAATGCAGGGTTTGACAAGGATACTTGCACACTTAAAAAGCACTTTATTGATGACGTTATGGAGCAATACGTAAAACGATGTATTAAAATGTATCTGCAAGATGACAACAGGATGAAGTATCAGTACATTTTTCCATAAAAAAATACGGTAAATTACAACTTGGGATATGGGATATGTACTATTTTATGACATCGTCAAACTAGAGCAGATTCGTACATAGTTTCAGAAGAGAATGATTTTAAAAATGTTGCAAAATTATTTGAACGACATGTGAAAAGAAAATTTATTAAATTTTGTCAGCAGCCACTTTCGGTGAAGTGTAATAAGCACGTAATCGATTTGTTAAAACTCTTCACTTAAGTGCCTGGAACAAAACTATGTTTATCTTCACCCACTGTGCATAGTCCATTTGGGAAGTGGCTCTTGATATTAGCGTGAATAAACAGATAAATGTTTGAGTTTGGTATACAAAAACATCATGACGATAAGATGTCTGCTTAGATAACAAATAAACTCTGCATTCACGCAGCTAAAATTAAGCTTCAGAATATTAAGGTTTCTAATCAGACAAAACATGTTTCAGGGACAGGTTTTAAATACAACAAAACCTTAGACTGGCCTTGATTTAATTGCCCATAATCATATTTGCAAATGCAGACGCCATTGCCATTAACTGCTAAATAGTATGTACAGTGGTGGCCACGTAATTAAGGACATTCAATTTTCGGTTTTATACTTCATATATTTCTCGTATTTTATATGTTTTCATTGTTAAACAAATGCAGTCTTCTTCATTTTTATAGAAACTAGTAATTTATAAAAAAAAAATTAATAAACAAAAAATTTATTAAAAATCTATTTACCAAATAATAACATAAAATCAGCTATTTCTGCTTGGACACGTAATTAAGGACACTTTTAAATATTAATATTTTTTTACCAAAAACAATTTAAAATAGGAAAATTCACATCAGGTATCACTTCATAATTAGTACTTGGTCGGATAACCTTTTGCTTCAAGCACAGCTTTCCACCTTTTCGGAAGACTGGCAACTAAATGCTGACATCGTTCCGCTGGAATATTCTGCCATATTTACGGTCTTTAAAGTGTAGCGGGGATTCAGTTCCTGGTTTGGCGGACGTCTTACATACTTCTTACCATCTGAGCCCAACATGTTGAACTTTGACTCATCGCTCCAAAGCACTTGTTTCCAAAAATCGAGAGATTTTTCTGCGTGTTCTCTTGCGAATTGTATCCTTCGCCTTAAATTCTTTTTGGAAACGAGCGGCTTTTTTCTTGCGATGCATCCACGCAATCCATTTTCGAGTAATCGGCGTCTTATGGTTCTTGCTGATACTTCTTCATTTAAATTTCCCGCGACTTCGATTGTAATCTGTGTAGAATGTAGATGTTAAAAAAGGGTTGGCTACGCTTAAGTTGCAGATAATGCGATCTTTTTTCTATGTGATCTTTCTTGGCCTTGGCTTTCTTTTATTTTTCCCTATGTTTCCATTCTCTGTGTGCTGCTTAGTCGCATTATGCACCATAGTTTTTGAACACAAAAGATCCTTAGCTATCGCCCGAATTGACTTTTTTTCTTTGCAGTATTTGGTGACAATAACTCTGCGCAATTCAGGCGTGCAACTCTTTTTGCGACCCATTCCATTTCTAAAATAAATTAACCTCAATTCTTTTATCTTATGCTACTGAAAATACAATACTGAATAAGACAAAATAGCAGATGTCCCTAATTATGTGACCAACCCAAGGAATCACTCATCTGCAACTGCCACAACCCACAATACAAAGCTTTTTCTCTGAATCTTATGAAGTGAAAAATAAACCAAACACGTGTTTACCGCTTGAGTATGGTCGTAGTTTACCGTTATAGCTTACAGTGAGTGCGTGGACAAAATAATGTGGACAAAATCCGAAAAATAAAAATTATTTTCTGATTTGAGAATGATGTCCTTAATTATGTGACCACCACTGTATGTACATATGTGTATGTATATTTACGTGTAAATTATGTTGACCTTTTATAGGCATAATTTAATCAAGATCATGTTAGTGAAAACGTTAAGAAGTTAGCTGAAAGAATCACAAGAGGACCCCAATCCACTGACAACAATTTACACCGATGAGTTTGGAATGGAACTAACTGAAGCAAACTCCATCTATATTTCAAACCACAATGCCTATCTCACTTTCAATTCCAATTTAAAATTGCGGAACGGAGAAAAAATGTGCCATCCGAAGAAAAAGTTAAATCTATATACAAGCAAATGACTTAATAAAACTAACTAAAAATAAAAATACAATCCCAAAGGCTTATTTTCATAAATTCCAGAAGGATATGACACCGACAGCGAAAATGCTCTAAAACTGGAAAAAGTAAAAATAAGAGTAATTTTGGCCACCATTCACGTAAGCTAAGAAGTTTCTTTTTAAATCATAGATTTTATATTTATATGTATGTATGAATATAAAAATGAGCTGTTCGTTTGATACCTTAAAACTCATAAAGCATAAACTAACCATCCGATTGAGCTGAAATTTACACAATATATTTGTTATGAAGTGAGAAATGTTTGGAAGTCATACGTACATACATACATATATGTAAATATGTATATCAAACAGACGAAATTTAAATTCGTTCAAATATATTTTGGTTGCACATCCGATTCCAAGCACTTCTTGAACAACATTCGCAAAAGTCGTTCGAAAAAATTTCATGGCATTTTATGACATAAACACTGTTCTCAATGGGTGTAGCGAAGTTGAGTGAATTGCACTTTCTATGTATGAAAATGCAGATCTTTCATGAGAATATGCTGTAGAAAGCTTCTCAAAATGTCCAATTCTTCACCACAATGCCGTATTGGTGTTCCTGGACTCTCAGCAATACTCTACACGAACTGCTGTAATGCATTGTGTTGGTGGATCACTAATTGATCCAGTCTCCCTGTTTGAATTTATCTATTTATTACAATTGTTTAAGTTAAATTAGAATTCTGACCATATTTTGTATGAAAATGCCAAACCTTCATTATTTTTAAAATATTGCTTAACAATGAAAATGCGTTGTTCTTTCGTGTAGCACTCTATTTTAATAACCCTGAACTAACAGCTGTCTCGCTGTTTTTTTTTTTTTTTTTTGTTGTCATATAATTCGAATCTTACGAAAAAATTTACACGCCCTTTATTACCCGTTAAATTGTCAGTAAATTGAGTCCGTACTTGATTTTTAATTAATTAAAAACAAACTTCATATTAATGGGTCTTCTCTGTTTAAGGCAATACATACCAACGAGTATAAGACAAATACAGTACACTCGCGCTAAAGTGAACTAATAAAAACCAGGCCTGTTCATTCGAGCGATATTATTCACATTACCGAGCGTGCAAATTTTAAGGCATTTTATAGTACAGGTGTCAACAAGTGCATACTGTGAAAAGTTTTTTATTATTTCATATTGTTTTTAATATTTTTTGTCACAAGATGCAAAAAAAAACAAGACTCATCGACAACGCTTAATTTAGTCCAGAAGCAGTTTTCTCAGCAAATACCCCATAGCCCCGACTCATCAGCATTATAGATTTGATCTGGTTTAAGGTCCAGATTCAGGAATTCTTCTCTTTAGATGCCTCTTAAATAGACACACAAGTTCTGGTTTTGACGATAACTTTTCTCCACATATTTTCAGTTACCGAACACCAAACCTCTTTTAAAATGTTTGCACCCAACCGTCACTTGCTACGAAGGCGGATTCGTTGTCTTGTAGGCTTCTTTTTATAGCCATTTCTTCTTCTTCTTCCGCTGTTCTAGGAACCATTTATAAAATGCATTTTTAATCTAAGGTAGTTTAGATACTTTCAGTGTCCTTTCCAGAACAAGAGTAAGAACATTATTAGTCACCGTTGCTATAATATCGTTCTTCTTCTTTGTTTAAAGTACATACAGTCGATTTGGCGCTTCCATATTTTGTTGCCAATGCTGTATATATCGGAAACAACTTGAATTAAATTTTTATTTTTTGTAAAATTCGAATGAAACATTGCAAGAATTTTATCTTGCAGATAACTACTAAAGTTAAATGCTTACGACTTATTTTTAACAATAAAATACTATCAAGCCAATCAATAGAATGAAATTGCAACAGACTATTTACCCAACCTAGAATGCAAAACGTAGAACGATGACAGATACAAAGTACGAAAAACAAACGACAAATTCGCTCGAAATATTGTGCATCTATGCAGCTCGTTTATTCGTGTTTACTGTGTTAAAAATATGTGTTCGCTCGAAAAAGATTTACTTGTTCATTTCGTAGAGTAGTCTGTATAAAATTGTATCTATTGGATTGTTCACTCAACCGATGTTCATTCTACCGCGAGTGTACTGTATTTTCAACGTTAAAGTGCAACCAAAGTCCCGATATTAAAGAATCATCTTTTATTAATCACCCACACCACAAAACAATTTTCAGAAATTTAAAATTCCCTATCGAATAACACAAAAACAATATGCCAGCCAAACCGCATATTTTCACATTCGCATTTCGAAAAGTATTTCCAACTCATACAAAAACGTATGCAAAAATGTTATTGTATTCAGTTTATATTGCACCCACTCACAGTAACAGCGCGCGCTGTGCACCTACTGTGCGATAAATTGTTTTTCTTTTTTTGCCCCTTTGTCCCTCGGTGGTGGTTTTCCCTTAGAAACAAAAGAAACATCGAAATGCAAATGCATCGAGAACGAGAGTACTAGCACTTGAAGCAAAGCACAGTAGCGTGCTAAGCTACACCACAACAGCTCTTGTTTCCTAAAAAAAAAAAGGAAACTAAAAGGAAAGTCGTCGGAGAAAATTGTATTTTTTTTTCTTTGCAATTGCGGAAGCGAAAAGCGAAATGAAAGCAACACAAAATGACTTTGTCAATAGACAAACACAGTACTAAGAGATTACTTAGCGAACGACGCAAACTTACAAATTGAAAATTTCCATTCCTTGCTGTACCCACTACAGCGGGTGGTGGGCAGTGTGAATCCTGCCTGCGTTGAGTAGAAGAAGAAATAATAATAATTGAAGATGAAATTATGCAGGTCGGCGGATATTTGATTCCATTTGAAATCGCGATTTTTCTTTTTAGATTATATGGGTATCCTCGCAACAGTCGCACCGGCTCATAAAAATAAAAAAAAACGTCCTACCAAGTTCGTGAGTTCAGGTTCTAGGCAGGAGTAAAAAAGTAGGTATTTTCGCTACCTCAGAGTAGGAGGGAGAAAGCACGCACTGCAGGAAGGCCTTTAGCTAGATATGCTTGACAAAATTGGGTCGTTTATTTCAAATATCTAATTAAAATGGAAACGAAGTCCTTGCAAATGGGTGGGGACAATTTTGCTTACGGAAAGTTGCCGATAAAATATAATTTGTAGTTTTTATCGATCGTTGTTATGTTGGGTGTTCTTGATTGTTTTTTTTTTTTTGTTTTTTAATAATTTTATATACTATCTATATATTTAGGTTTTGCAGCAATACAAAGATCTAATAGCCTCCTGACTTTGGTACATACAGTAGAATCTCGGAAATATGAACGAATAAAAAACAGGCACTATTCATCTTTTGGGATAGGTACTTAATTTTAAGTAGGTACTTAATTTTGGCTAAAATGTCTTTCACAAGTTTGCATTTTTCTTTGAAATTTAAAAACTTTACTCGGCCTTTAACTGGTGGCACCTTTTCTCTTCATAAATTCACTTCACACTGGTATCCAAACAAACGAAATGAAATGAAAAAATGTAAAATCAAGCAAAAAAGAATAGTTTTCCAAACAATAACTATTATATAAATCTACTATGAATAACTAAAACATGAATAAAGACGAAAAAACAATTTATGGATAGAGCGTTCATCTTTTCGAGTACCCAAAAATCAACCCGTTCATCTTTTAGAAAAAATTCCGTTCATCTTTCTGGGTAGTTCATCTTTTGGAATAGTTCATCTTTGCGAGATTCTACTGTACATAGAACCAAACTATACGACAAGAGCAACAAATACAATCGCGATAACGAAAATGGACAACCATAAGCTGAAACTCTTAGGCAACGTTGCCTAAATTGCTGACAATCAAATGCTTTGGCAAGAACTGAACACAATAATATACAAAGAAATACGACGAATGACACCCAGAAGCGTATTGCCATACCGTACATCAGCACAGATATCGATCGCTCTGCCATAGTCTGTGCTAGCTGCTACCACAGACTGCTTTGTGATCTATATGCGATTTGATTGAGTAGAGAAGTAGGTGATTAACAAAGTTTATTTTAAAAAAAGCCTTGCAATCGCGCGAAATTTGGTTTAACATGCAATTGATTGCAAGGCATTTTTTAAAATAAAACAAATAGTTCTGATTGCAAAAGCGAGATTATTAAAACGGGATTACAAGAAGCGGGATTATAAGAAGCAGGATTGAAAAAAAGCGGGGTTATAAAAAGCGGGATTTTAAAGTCGGGATTTTAAGGTCGGGATTATAAAAAGCGGGATATCGTACCCAACCCTATTTTTTGGAACTTGTTGTCGGCTCCCAACCGCTTTGTATACGACCTCCTCCTGAACTTGTACCTCAGTCATTCTTCCCCGGGTAACCGACAATTCGCGGTTTTCATTTCGCAAACTGTTATCTCGCGACTGTCTAAACATATTTCCTTTATTTCGCAGAACTCATGTGGCATATTGTCATTTCGTCTTGCGTTCATCTCGCTGTAAGATTAGCTCGCATTACTTCTTTCGCATTTCTATATTTAGCGCTTTTATCAACTGGCATTCGGTGTTTTTGCATTTGCTTATCTGGCAAACCTTTAATTTATGCAATGCTATTTAGCAGCCTGTTCCCTTGTGTTTGAATTTAATTTTATGTAAATAAGGATTATTATTATTTTATATTAGGTTATTCTGCATTTATTACAAATCGAAATAAGAGTTTGCGAAATAACAAATGCGAAGAAACAAAATAGGAGTTGTTGATATATGAAATAATAAACTGCGAAATTATTGCAGCGAAATAACAAAATGCGAGAAGAAAACCGCGAGTTATACCATACCGGTTTTTTTTTTCGTGGGTGGCTGCGGCGTAGTGGTAGTCGTCGTCGCTTGTCACGCTGAAGGTTCACGGTTCAATTGAATAGTTTTTGGCATGCGGCTGTTTTAAGTTGACATTTTCGCCGAGCTTGTGCTATATTTTTTGGAGCTTGTTGGCGGCTCCCTACCTCTTTGTATACGGCCTCTTCCTTTACTTGTACCTCAGTCTTTCTTCCTCCTTGCTACTTGCGTTAGTTGAATACCAATTTTTTCGATATGCTTTACCTTGTTTCCGGCAAATTTCAAGCTTGTTCTATGTTTTGTATATCATTAACAGTTTTGCTTAATCGTTTAACAAGTATTGGAAACTGAGGAGTCTGTCTGAACTGGCATGTAGTTTGCTTTCTTATCAACATCACAAGCGACATGTTGCCGCGGAAACACGAGTCACATTGAAGTGTCTGATATGCAGGTACCTCGCTCTTAACTTCTGAAGTAGAATATACATTTATCAACTCAGATAAATAGCGTTTGCTTTGATATAGTATTATGTATATTCGTCTGCTTCGCATTTGAATGAGCATACTATAGTCTATAGCAAAGAGACCGATGTCTGTGCTGACAATATGCCACCAGGAAGAAAGCAGCACAGATCCCAGAAATAGCAGATCATAGCTGCTGCTGACGAAGCACAATGTTGGCGTCTTTTAGCTTTCCCAGGTAAATGAAGTCTCTAATTCAGTAAGTGTGTAAATGGTGGGAATCGAAGCTATATTTGAAATACGGTTAAGTTTTTTTCCTTTAATAGCGATATTCTAGTGTTTAGTTCAAATATACCAGCAGCCGCTCCGGTGTCAATCCTGGAGCTATCCTCGTCGGCTATACCACATATGTATTACCATATAGGTCGAACGTTGAATTTAGTATCCGCTGTAGCTGTAGTATTTTTCTGTTTTACTCCACCATACATATTACATACATATATGTAAAGATAAAATGGTCGACCTTTGGATAACCTCCCGTCCCAGGTGTTACCCTACTTGCGACGATAGACCCACGTGGCTTCCTAATTGCTTAGGTACTTTTACCAAATACTAAACCGCCGAATACAATAACAGCTGAGCCACGCGCCGCTTAATTGAAAAATAATCTATCCAAATTGGCTTAACACCTCCTGTAACTCTCATCATTCTTCTTAAGTACCAATTATGGACACATTCTCTTATCGCGTCAAAACCTTTATTTTAAAAACTTTTCCATTTTGTAGCTTTTCGATGTCCAACCATAATTCGCTTCATTATGAGCGAATTACTTTTGCCGTAACACAACCCAAGTCTTTTCCTTTAAGTTAACTCAAGCGAGAGGTCCTCCGCATAAACGTTTATTACCGTTCAGCAACGTTAAATCATAGCTTTTACTTGCACTTGGTACTACAAGGAAGCCAACAAGTTCAGCGGCCAAAATTTATGATTAATAAACCTAATTTTACCGTAACAACACATAGCCCACAAGGATAAACAAGACCGGCAACAACTAGTACTAAAAAGGAACCGAGTTCTTGACGTTTAATGTCACCTTGACATGACCACTTTCGTCGCAGAATTTATCTTCCACTTGGAAACTTCTAAAAAAAACATAAAACTATCCACAGCTACCCATGGCTATAGCCCGTTCGTAACTCATTCTTAAAAGACAAGAAACAGAAAATAAACGAAGAGGAGGCGAGGCAGTCGCTCATAATAATAAAGAAGATATGTATGTACCTACCCCCGATTGTGACCGCCATGACAACTTATAGCGTGTTTTTTTGTTTTTTTATTTTTTTGCCACGATTTACACAACTTAAAGGATACAGAACAGAACCGCAAATAAGCCTCAATGTGCGACGGTGTGTGCGAATGTGCGGTTTGCCTGGTTAGATATACAAGTAGTCTAACTGTCGCCTGTAAGGTAATTTCCGGTGGTTATTTCTGCTTCCGTTCCAGCCAAATGAATGAAATTCGCATCAACATTGCAAATTTGCTTAATATTACTCCTGGAGGCATATTCAGCAGGATAATAACGCCGATGTCGTTCGTTCCATGCCATTGATGGCCGGAGTTTTCATCTTCTTCAGCGGAGCACGTGCAATTTGGTGTGTTGCGGTGGCGGTTTTTCTTATAAGAATTACAATAGTAGTGCCAATGAAAATAACCAATAAACCGTTCGACGAGGACGACGCCGACGACGATGTGGTTGATGATTCCCCGAATATCACAGGGAGGCGATATTGCTTAAACGACAATCCAATTCTGGGCATTTTTTTTCTTCTCCGGATAAGTGGCTGAATCCACCAGGTAGAGGCTAAATTATCCGCCTTGGATCAGTTTGTCATATGTGGGAAGGCGTTTTCTCATCATCACCACCGCAGCACAGCGATGGTGATAAAAACAAGGACGAAGATGAAGATGACGACGACGACGACGTAGATGTCTAAGTGCAAAAGCAAACCGGAGGCGGAATTAATGTTTTGGGACTTAGACAGCACGAAATTGAAAAGCATCATTCTCGTATGTATGCGGCAGCTAGGACTAAAATCAACCCCCCCCCCCCCCCCTGAACATAATGTGTTTCGTTTCTGAAAGCGGAAATAGTTTTCCATCGCGCATCCCGACAGGATACGACATACGCTGAGTATCTTATTTATTTATTTTTCCTTTTTTTTCGTTTTCTTCAACTTTTCCCTGGGCTGTGCTGCTCCGCTTATCGACCCAGTCGGGGCACGGGGTTATTCAAATTTCCCATTGGTGTCGGTGATGGCTTCTTCGAGTGACTCGTGCAGATAGAGAACTTTTTGTATGAATGTATTTTTTTCCCTTTTCTGGAACATGTATTGGATGTAGTAGACGTTGTAATCCGGAGGGTTAACCAAATAGCTGTTTGGAACTGTGAGGCACTGTGCTCTATGTTGAAAGTGTTGAAGATAATCGAGAATTTACTGAGCGATTTATGTAGATTTCCTCGAAGTAATCCTAAGGATTTGGGGATTATTTGCATATTTCATTTCTGGCTTGACAATGGGAAGAAAGGAAGAGGAATCGTCTAAATGACGGTACCTACTCTCTTCGGACAGTTTTATTTTTCTTTTGGGCACAAAAGTCTTTTTGGCCAAAGACTACTCAAAAGTCTCTGATTTCATCTGTAAATTACGAGAATTATTATAGACAAAGCGTTGATTTACGCAACGCAGAGGGGGGTAGCCGTAGCAGAAGCCCATAAACGTTTATGTGCCTAATTTGGAAGAAGTATTTCTTAAGCGCAATTGAGCAAATGTGCTTTGAATGAGTACTTTATAAGTTCGTACTTCTAAGGATGCGATGCCACACCATAGTGAGAAGGACAGAAAAGAGAAAAAAAAAATTATATAATAGGCTTTTATAATTTGAAAGATACAACAAATTGGGTGAAATGAAGAAAAAATTCACAAAGATAATACAGAACGAGATACTTCCTAGGAAAGTAAGTAGATAAATTTAACTCGAATGGTTAGTATCGCACATTTTTGTTTTTATCATGAACTTTTCTGAGAAAGGGGAATAAGTTCATGCTTTAACCTTTAAGTAGGTAGGTGAGAAATAGTAACGTAAGTAGGTAGTGGGGTGCTGACAACACCCCATCCTGATTTCACTTTATTACGCTTATCTTTCCTCTGGTAAGTGGTTCTATGGCGGAATTGTCATTATGATATCGTTCTGTGGTAGAACAATGTTAAAAGAATTAACTTTAAGACCCCTTTAAAGAGTTTTTATTCATCCTTTCCGAAATTGTGCTTTCCGTATTAATTTTTGAAACAATTTTTTGTTTTAACAAATTCGCCATTATTCGTATCAATTAAGTACGGCTCTTCACTTGAATCTTCACTTATATAGTGTAAATAATAGTTGAATGCGTTCCTAATCTTTTTCAAATTACATTTTCAAATAACATATAAAAATTCACCCATTAAAAAAAAATTACACAACTGGGTAGGTGGGGTGTTGAAAGCACCCTTGCAGCTTGAAGAGTCCGTCACGACTTACTTGTGCAACCAAACTTTTTTAAAACCATCTGAATCTGTACAATAGAAAACAACAGGAAGGTAATGTACCGACAACGGGTGTTGTCTGTCGCAAAGTATAATATTTTTGAAAAATAAAGGCTTGGGGTGTTGTCAACACCCCACCTACCCAGTTAAAGTTTAATGATTTTTATAAACCTGTATTATGGTTTGTATGTTAAGAAAACAATAAATCTTGAATCCTCTCTCTCTTGATTCAGGTCCTTGATAAAAGAACAACAACATTTGTGCTGAAATTAGCACGAAACCTTTTGTAGATTTTTCAGTTCGCAAATCTTCACAATCGGATTTGATGTCAAATATTATCGAACACAAGCCTGAATAACACAGAATTCGCATACCAACAATATTACCAGAAGCATTCCCGCAAACAATATTTGAATGATAAATCGTTTGTTCCATGTCCGTTTGTCTGAACAGAAGAATAAGATGATGAGATGTACAAAAATGTGCTGTCATTTTTCGACAGATGACATGCGATATACGAAGTGAGCACCGTGGTGTAGTGTTGGGAAATCTACCTACGACCCTTCGCGCCAATCGTCTGGTTTAGGACTTCTCTCTCTCTCTCTCATTTTGATTCAGTAGATTAGTAAAGAGCGCCCACAGTCCTTACTAATTCTGATACTGGTGGTACCCAACGTAGGGGTCGCTCCCGTTACCGCTACCCGTGAGTTATTTCTTAATTCCTTTACAGTGCTGCGTTGGACTACTTCGCAATCCTCCATCGGTTCGATCCTAGCAAACCCCTAAAAGCTTTTTTCATGGTGCCACCTCTTTCGAATGTCTGACAAGCAATCAAAGAGTATCATTTTTCAATGAGCTTCTCTCATGAAATGTAGGTCCCTTCCATTCGTGCAAAAGTATAACACGCAAACACAAATGGTTGCGAGAAGTAGGCTCTGGTTCACCCCGAACTGTAGCGCCATCTAAAGACAACAAAGAAGATGATCTAATGTAGGTTTGCCATACGAAACGCTTGAATTGGTATTGAAATTCTTAAAATTCACTACAAAAATGGTGCAAATTTCTCTGTAACAGTGTTTCGAAAAATAACCCTGAGCGAGGCACATTTCCATCTTCAAGGCTTTGTTAAAAAATAGATGGTCACTTCGAGAGAAAAATCCTCCGTAAGATATTCGGTCTCGTTTGCGTTGACGGGTTTTGGAGGAAAAGACTCAACCACGAACTATACGAGCTATACAGCGATATCGTCACTGCGACCTGGCCAAAAAACTGCACATTGGGCCGTTAAGATGGCTACTACATGTAGAGCGAATGGTCATCAACGCTCCGGCCCGCAGAGTATTCGAATCCAACCCGTATGGTCAGCGCAGCAGAGGACGACCTCGCCTAAGGTGGAAAAGGACATCAACCAACTTGAAGTGCGCAACTAGAGGCAGTTTACTAAGAACCGGGCTAACTAGAAGAGATTGTTAGTTGAGGCTTTGATACACTACGGACTGTAGCGCCACTTAAGTAAGTAATTTGAAAATCCACATAAACGAATCGCATTTCATCGTTAAGCCAAACCCTAATTACGCCACCTTCCCCAAATCCACATCAATAAGTTAATTTGTAAATACACTGGTTTTCCATGACTATGAGTTAAAATAACCTCATCGCTAAAGATTATTTTGAACAAACAATCGCCATCAGCTCGGTGGTTATCTAAAAACCCAATCGCGGTTCCTTGTCTACTATCTTCACTTTCTGAATCCATCGGATGTATGTATTGTGCATATGTACATACATATATGCAAATGTTTATTATATACTGCGTGGTACTGGAGGAAAGGTCGAATATTTAAGAACGATGTCAAATGGAGGCTGTCGAAAATTATTTTGCTTAATTAAAAAATATGCCAAAAAATGCACTGTCTTATAAAATAAGTGTATATATTTACTTATGTTTGGTAATGATTGATTTTTCAATCAATCAAAATACTGTCCCCCTCAGTATTTTTCCTGGGAAGCCAAGTATCAGGGAAAAATTTTTTATTTTATTTATTTTGTTCGTGAACTAGAAAGAAAAGTAAATATTATATGTGCCGGCAATTATGTTTGTTGAATAAAAAAACAAAATCGAAATGACCCAAATGTAAATACCAACGATTTAATTGATTAGGTTTTTTTTTCAAGTACACAATCGAAATTCACGCCATTAACCTAATTAAGGACTCTCTGAATGTTTACAATAATTTCATTGATTTATTTTTATACATAACCTATATATCGGAAAAATCAACAAGTCATTTTGTGATATTGATCATTAGTATACAATGTTCAAGAACCAATTGATTATGGGCATTTCTATAGCCTCGTGGGTCAATGTTATTTGCGTTGAATGTAGGACTTTTTTTAAGGTTTTGGTTTTGCAAGAAGATTTTTTTGGACCACATCTTCTCTCTGAGCAGAGAAAAAAAGGCCAGTTAGTACACCGTTTATTAATTAATTGATTCTTTTTTTTTAGTTTCAAACTATATTTTAAACGTATCTTCTCTCTGCCTGATATAGGTATGTAAATGTATAATAATCGAACTTTGCGTAAGTTCCTTTTTTTCTTTTTTCTTTTTTCGACACTTTACGCTAGGCTACTATTTATTATTATTACAAGTTAGTAGCTTAGTAGGTCAACGACCATACCACGCTGAAAACATCGGTTCTCATTAGATCACCGAAATCAAGTAGCGTCGGGCGCGGTTAGTACTTAGATGGATGACCACTTTGAAACACCACGTGTTGTTGACATAGGAGTAGGAGTAGGAGTAGTAGTACCGATAATAATCGACTCCATGTAGTAACACAATGGACCTGCTTAAGTGTCTAAGTGAATCCAACCAAAATGATGGGGATAGCCACCTTAACCTAACCTAGTAGCTTTTAAAAATCAGTCAAAAATATCAGCAAAGCCGCTGATTCCGATGGACTATCACCTACTTATGTACATAAATACGTATGTCAAGGCCTACCCACTAAACGTTCATCTGCAGATAGTACTCGTGTGTACAAAAAAAAAGAAGCCTTTTGGTATTCAACACCAGCTCTCAATGCTACCAATCGGATTCGTGTACACATAAACGTTGATCCTTTAGCTTAACTAAACTGACCCAAATTCGTATTCGCAACGGCAATATTGTCAACGACTTTTTGTAATTTATAAATCGAATTTAATTAAATTGAATTTAGTTTTCGTAAATTGGTAGGCATAATTGAAAAAAGGACGACCGAAGCCAGTGAATTATCCTCCTACGCGTTGATGCTGAACGTACACATATAAGTACTCGTACAATTCAATACACTCGATTTATTCGATTTCGTTTAATAAAACAAATATTGACATCACAAATTGTTTATTGGAAATTGTTGCCAGCATTTCCGCAAGACAAAGGTGTAGAAGGAAGCTTTTAAAATGTTCATCGATAACGTTATGCTACACAAATTGACCGTTAAATTACATGCATCGCACACTGTCCACAAATGGGGTTGTTCCTGCCACATTGCATGACCGCACTTGTTGATGTGCCACTGTTCCTATTGCTGCCATGCTTAGCCATTTGAATGGTTTATTCATCTAGAACACACACATGCATGCATACATAATTTGATTACTATTGTTCGGCGTTCAGTTAAACTGGCACAAATTTTAGAAACGAATGTACTCGAAAATCGTTGAAAGGAAAATTGGCGTTGAATGGAGCCATTTGTTCAATTTTCCCAATTTAGAAATATGAAATTATTAAATAATGGACGGTGGCTTGTGGTTTAATTACATTTTGTAATAATTTTCGGATTCTATTAATTAGTGAATTTAATTGGAAGTAGTTGCAAAATTTTAGAGATTTTTAATGTCCTTTGCTAACAACTAGTCCAGGTGAGAATTCCATAGGTCACAACACCTCATCCAGACCAATTTCCCGGAGAAATCGCAGTCAGAGATTGGGTGCTATGAGTGGATCCTGATTGGGTTTTTACCCAAGCACTTGAATCTTTTGTGGGTTAATGCCTCACATTCCACCAGTATGTGTTCTGGAGTTTCACTGAACTCATTCCAAAATCTGCATGAGTCTTCATCTGATAGTGCTAGCTAGCTTCCTGAGATATCCCTTGAGTTTACAATGTCACATAAGGATGCGGATGCGGAGTCTGTTTTTGTCAAAGCTAATGTAAGCTTTCAATATCTTCCAATTGTAATATCCCCAAAGACTTTTCGCCTGTTTTAGACCCTAGGTTTTTGTCCAGAACTTAGTACTATTTGGCATCTCCAGTGATCGAAGTGTGTTCCCCTATGCCGCAGAAGGGTTAAGGGCCCACAAAGGGTGTGGCAGCCCCTTTCCTGACAAGTTTGTCCGCCTCTCCATTACCTTTAATACCCAAGTGTCCTGGTACCCAGTAAATGGTAGAAATATACATACATACATATACATGTAAAAGGTTTCCCTAGTCTAGATCTCGAATGTGTTTTGCTTTCTGTTTTGACATTTCTCATCTTGAGCTCATTGCATGAGCTATCAACACGTACACTGTCGAACAACGTGTAAAGCGTGAAGCAAAGGTTCAACAAGGTTCAATTGACTTAGGTACTGAAGGCCACTATAATTCAAATTCACTTAAAACTGTTTATTTCATTCACACTTTACATAGTGAAATCTCTAATGGGACAGAAGGCAAATTTCTGAATCTTACAATCTCTTTTATACGAATTAGGGTTAAAGGTTAATGGTTATCCCCTTTAAATCCTTAAAGAAAATAATAAATAATATATAATTATTCCAAAATTGCATAACAACAACAGTAACTGACTTTTATGAAAGATGGCACTCACATCGCAAAAGTGACATAAGCGGTTGAAAACGAAAATGCTTGTATGTATTTGTTGATTCTTTCATTACAAGAGAGTTTCGTGTATCATATCAGATGCTGAACAAAGGTTCGATATAGTGTTGTAGAGCGTCTGTGATATCCAAACAAATAAAGCTTTAACTAGAAAAATAAAAATCTTGTGAAGGTTCGCTAAATAGAGCCTCACTCGTAAATACTTTAAATTTAAATGAATGTGTTCATAATATATAAGTAACATTAGCATTGACATATTATAAATATATGGACTGCTAGTACCCAACTTCGCGTTGGTTCCAACATAAGCACTAGCCCTCTTGTTTCGTAGCGGAGAAATGTGGAAACTTAGACTGTATTTGAATTCGCGAAAGCCGTTGGTTTGTGATTTAAGTATTTTTTTTAATAAATTGTGAGAAGTTGTACTGCATTATAAAGCAAAAACACAAAGTATTAATGAACACAAAACATGAATTCCAAATAAATTTAACATATTTATCTAGTTTATGGGTCAATAAAGAAAAGTAACGGCTTTTTTCAAATTTTGTATTGAAATTTTGGTAGTGGCATCTGTTGGTACCAACGCGGCAACAATTTAAAATTTAAAGTATTTTCGCAGTAACTCGTAAATACGGCAATAGATGGCCTCAGTTTCTACGTAAAATAAGTATGATGGCGGATAATTGTTTCACATTGCTGTCCCTACGAAACACGTCCACGCTAGTTATGTTGGAATCAAATTGTCCGCAGACGTTGTATGAAAGTGACATTTCACTAGCAGTCCATATATAATATGTCAATGAACATTAAATACTCATGTGTTTGGAATGTAAATAACTTATTTCATAGGCCAAGTTCCATTATTTGCTCCGAACGATTTGCAGAGTTCGTCGATTGTTCTACATAATCCAAGAGTAGATATATGAACTGCATGGAAAATAAAAAAAAAATAAAAATACCCCTTCATAATTTACTTAGATTTTCATTTTTGTAACAAGCAAACAATAGCCACGCAGTATAATCAAACAAATCAGTCAGCTGTTTTCGACGTTTAGTCAAGATGTTCTTGACTAAAAATCCAGCCTCAAAAAAGACGTCTAGATGTTCTGTCAATTTTCGGGCTCTCGACCAATCAGAGGCCGTTGACTAACTGTCATCCAAGTTTCTGAATGTTGCCAAATATATGTATTTATAAGAAAATCATAAATAACTCTGAAGTTTTTGACAGCAAGTCATATAAAATATTATCAAGTCGATGAAATATTGATCAATGTGTGGAATTATCTGTATTAGTGGATGGAGGTATTTAAAGTATTCACCTAACGGGGTTTAATATCTTTCGCTAGTCTTTGCTTATATCAGATATTTGGCCACATTTTATGACATAACTTAGGCAGAACACCACTGGGAAACTATGACCAGACTAACATTGAGTACATATGTATATACAAGTTTATCTTTACTATATACAGTGAAGGAAATATGCATGAATAGCCTCATTGAAGTTTTAATATAAAGCATGGTGCTCGCACTAAACTAAATGTTCTATACAAAATGTGTTCTTGCTAAACGTAAAGATAAAATTCCGCTGGGAAATTTATCTGAGTGTACGGTGCTCATGCTAAAAAGGTAGTTGCATAAGATAAGTCTCCACAGAATTTTTGCCAACCATTTAATGTCGACGGAATTTTGACGTTTAAGCCTAGTATGCTGCTGATGCGAAACGAAATGTTCCTGTGGTCTCCAAATCGAGTGCGAAAAGCTAGCGAAATATCGACGAAAAAAATATATGGAGAGTTCAATCAGCTGCTTGGAAAAAAATTAACAATAGTGACAGGCGACAGGCGAAAAAAACAAAAAAATTAAGTTTAATTTAAATAAACTATAAAACTCCATATTTTATTGACAGCAAAAAACAAAACGAAAAACACAACACAAACACAATATGTACATTGACATGCTTCTGGAGGAAACGAGTCCTTACTTCGGGCGTATTCGCACGGAAAAAATGCATACGAAAGCCCGCTTCAATCCTGGCTCCATCGCGGAAGAATGCTATTGGCAGTATCTTGTGCATGAACTATGCTCGACCCTATAACACTATCCCGCACAAAAAAAGCGCAAAAAAAAAACCAAACACAAACACGAAACCGAAAATATAAGATACGAATAAAATACAAACGTCAAAATTTCGCAAGGAATTAATGTACCGAACAATAAATTCTGTACGAAAACGGAGTGGAGAGATTTATCTAATACAATCACCATCAGTATAATTTCGTAGCGGAACAGCGTACTACAAAACGAAAATCACGACGAAATTTTCCGTTTTCGATTTCGTCGTGTCACTTTTGTATGGGATTTTTCGTTTCGCATCAGCAGCATACTAGGCTTTAAAATTTAAATAGAAATTTGTTTGTTTATTCAAGCGAGAATATGAAAATGAAAAGGTAATGTCGGGAAAGTCAAAGAAAAAATTAAAATGATCTCAGGAGCACACAAAAAAAAAGGTTTATGACAAGGGTGGATTTATCAATTTCTACAACCAACTCTACAAACAAAATTTATCTGGTATTTATCTTCGATTTCCATTTGAATTTTTGGAGACCAGCGCGAATTTAGTTTAGCGCGCCTTAAAAATTTAAAATCATTTCCCTCATTCAATTATTTATTTTATTTCCTAATTTGGAATTTATTAAACTTATTAAAAAATAATTAACAAAAAGTTGTAACAGCTCATTTCATAATTACATATGTATGTATATGCGATAAGGTGCAGAAAAACTAAAAATTAAATACGGTTAGCCTCATTATTAAAAATTATGAAATTCTCTTAGGTACCTGTAAGATAAGTAATATTAATTTTTTATGGTTGTTATTGTTTTTTAGTATAAAGTGTGCTTTAATTTTTAATAAATAACTTGAAAAATTCGGTCATTCATAGAATTGACTAATTTTTTCAATGTTCCACATGAAATTTCTTTCCAGGCTTCCCTATTTTTTTCCATTAACTGAGGAATCACAAGTATTCTATGGGGTTTAAGTCGGGACTGCAGTACATCTATATTTTTTTCTTGAAGCCCATCCCTTGTTATTTTTTCTGAATGTATGACAACATTGTTATGCTGAAAAGTAAACTTCTCCCCCATTGAAATTGCAGCATATTGGATTACGTAATAAGCTAATGTAATTCTCCGAGCTCATTCGAAAGGTAATCCCTCAAATGAACAAGCGCCTCATATCTTGACTGTTCTACCTTCGAAAGTGCGGCTTAGTCTGGTTTCTTGTTATTTTCTCTGATCACACCAATCACTTTAAAAACCATCCCCACAATCGAGATTGAACCTCTTCTCATCGTTAAAAGGGACATTTTGCCATTCATGAATCCACGCCATGTACTTTCGGGCAAAGTCGAGATGACTTTCGCAATGTCGCTTTATTAGCTTGGGTGCTGTGGTGCTTTTTTTCGCCATTCTGTTTGAGGTTGAATTTGTCAAACATGTTTGGAAGTGACTGGCAACTCCTGCATTAATTTCAGAGGCTATCATGTGATTGTTCACGATGCTACTAACAATACGACGTATCATTCAGCTGTTGATTTGCGTATTTCGTACCGTTACCCAGTTTTTACCTTAACTTTGTTGCAATTTCTAATAACTGTTAACAACTTTTGGAGATCTTCCAATTTTTTGGGAAATTTTCCGGTTGGAAAGTTTACATTCCTTGTAAGCCTTAATTGAAGCATTTTATTCAGGGGTTAGCGATTTTCCACGTCCAATTTTTAAAAATAAAAGTTAAACTAAAAAAAAAATACCCACAAATCCAAATAAATATTTTTTTGTAAATTACCTGATCAATTTTTGGTCAATTAATAGATAAAAATTGTTATGGGGCTAATCAAATTTCCCTCAAAAAGTCTACCATGCGAGTAGAAAGACAACTCAGATGCAAATGATATTATTATTTGCCCGAAAATGTTCTCAAAGTGTTCAACTATCTCGTAAAAGTACCGTTTTTAACAAGACGTCGAGAAAATAAAATTAAAAATCGCAATTCCCGTAAAAAAGTTCGTGAAGCTATTCATATTTCCTTCACTGTATGTGCATATTATCCGCAGATTGAGGATGTAGCTCCAGATTGTTATTAGTTCTGAGCTCAGCATCAAAAGCGTTAAAAACTTTAATATTTTAGATAAACTGATTTGTTTCAATTCATCCATCCAGCCAGTAAAAAAGCGATCACAGTATTAAAAAAAACTAAATTCGAGAGAAATACGAGTTCCAAACTATTTCCTGGAAAGCTCCATTAATGAGAAAATCCTGTGTTTGCGTTTATTACCAAAGAACATTTCTACTCAATAAAATTACATATACTCATACGTTGCCTTGTGTATTTATCATCATAGATCACACCCAGAGGAAACCCTCTAAAGAAATTCTTGTTTAATACACTTGACGTATACTCGTACCATATCCAGCGAACCAAGGAAGCAGAACAGTTTTATGCAGGAATTTCCTTAAATCGCTCGGCTACATCTGCAAAAAGACAAGCTCGAGTACCGCCTGAGATTGTCGTTTCTTTTTTGTTATATTATCCTTTGTATGTAAAACACTAGAATATCTCTGTTACCCGAACAATGACAGGTGGCCATAACGTGTTCCCATAAATAATACCTTCTGACAAAAGCTAACCGACTACTTACTACCGGCTCCACCCAGCAGCAAATTGATGTCCATCAGAACAGGGAACCCTTGCCAGGAATTTCTTCATTCCTATGTTACCTTTAGATGAAGGCGTCCTCCCTCTTCGGGGTTTTGTTTCGTGTTATTCTTTTGCCTCCACTGTAATAACACTGAAGTAATAATAATACCCTCCTCCAAGGAGCAGCAAACACAATACACATTCACTCTGCCACTCGTATATGAGTGAATATATGGGTATTTGTACCGTTACAAAATATTTGCAATTTTGTAAAATTATTATTAAATGGAACGTAAGTGACTCGCTGTACCGGGGCAAGTCGTAATTTCTTTGACGACATACTCAGGCACGGTATCCGAATGGGTGGTGGATAAGCCTCGCCATCCACTCAACCCTTAAACTGACCACATATGACAAAAAAAAAAGTCGCTAACATTTGAAAGGCTATGTCAACATGGTCGTCGTGGTGTTAGCCAGAGGTCGGCGGTGAACAATGCGGTTATTTGTTGGCAGACACATCCAGTCGTTTGTATTTTCTTTTTGCCATGGGGCTACATATTTTCCAACCTTTGAAACACCATTGAAGAGCCTGCTGAAAGGTGGTACTCAGGTAGGGGCAAATGCAGATTGAGGGGGGGGGGAATAGTAGTGCAAATTTACGCGTCAAAATGTCGTAGAAGCAGTCGTGTTGTAGGATTGCTTTCGGGCTCCATTGCTGATGGGTGGTTTATTTGTATTTGATGAATATTGCGAAAATAGAATGGGCAAACCGCCACTTAATTGTACACGCATTTGGGTATTTTAGATGCCACAGTGACATTGTGTTTTTGCTGTCAACGATACCTGTGATGTATATGGCAATAACACTGATGCTGCAGTCTGAATGTTTGCCTTGCATCGAAGAGCTGTGACTCAAATGCCAATGTGCTCGATGTTCTATTTGCGATCGACAAGCAGTTCACATACTCATACTACTCCTGAGAACAACAGGAAACATTAAATCGGTAAAATAGATTAAAGAGACGGGATCGAGAATATTGAGAGATGCAACTCGAGTAACAATGTATGAAAGATTTACTAAAAGGTACAAATAATGTGTCAGCAAAACAAGTTCCATACAGAAAGCTGTAGAGATGACGAATGAAACCCTGTATGGAGAAACTACTTCTGCAAACTGTACAACAGTGACGAAGACCAACACTCCGCTGTCAGATGGAATGAACCATTCAATTTGGATGATGATAGCCAAAACGCCCATTGACCTGATCAAAACGAAGTGCCGATAGCAATATCCAAGCTAAATTCCAACAATTCTGCTGGAATTGATGGTCTACCCGCAGAGCTATTTAAGACAGCTGGAGATGACTTGGTGGAGAGTATACTCCAACTCATCTCTAATATTTGGACAGATGAAAGTATGCCAGATGAATGGAATCTCAGCATCGTTTGACTCCCTCAACTGCTCCAACTACAGAGGCATCCGTTTCCTCAACATCGCCTACAAGATCCTCTCTGCCATATTGTGTGAACACCTGAAGCCTTTCGTTAACAACCTGATTGGTTTCAGGCCAGGAAACTCCACCATAGACCAAATTTTCAAGAGATGAGCTGTATGTCTAGTTTTGACATCCCTGCCAAACTCATCCGTCTGTGCAGGATGACGATGAAGAAAGCTCGCTACTCCATCAAGTTCGGTAATGACCTCACCGAGACCTTCGATGTCAAAAAAGGATTCAGACAAGGTGACGTGCTATCATGCGACTTCTTCAACATCATACTTGAAAGAATTGTTCGAAACTCACAAGCTAACACACAAGGAATGATCTTTCAAAAGTCCGTTCAACTAATTACATACGCCGACGATATTGACATCATTGGTAGAACAAAGCGAGCTGTCCAGTGCATTCGCAAGTATAGAAATGGAAGCAGCTAAAATAGCTTTAGCGGTAAACGAGGACAAAACAAAGTATATGCTGTCAACGAAATAGGACACCCAACATCGACGAATTGGACAGAACGTCACAATAGACGGTTACAACTCTGAGGTAGTATATCGGCTCTACTAAATTTATATTACTTCAAAAAATCACATCTGGTCGGAAATCAAACGAAGGCTTAGTCTTGCTGTTTCTTTTGGCTAAGAAGGCAATTGCGTAGTAAAGCCGTTTTCCGATCGACTAAGTAGACTCTATAAAAGACTCTTATCATCCTAGTCTTGCTATATGGAGCTGAGAATGGACTTTATCAAAAGCGGATGAAGATATCCTTGGTCTTCTCCGTAATATGTTCGGTCCCGTTTGCCTTGACGGGCTTTGGAGGCGAAGATTCAACCACGAGCTATACAGCGACATCGACTTGGTCACAAAACTGCACATTAGGCGTCTAAGATGTCTAGGTCATGTAAAGGGTATGGACATTAACGCCCAGGCCCGTAAGGTATTCGATTCCAACCCGGTTGGTCAGCGTAGCAGAGGACGACCTCGCCTAAGATGGCGCGCACAAGTGGAAAAGTACCTAAACCAACTTGAAGTGCGCAACTGGAGGCAGTTAGCTAAGGACCGGGCTAACTGGAAGGGGTTGTTGGTTGAGGCCTAAGTTCACCCTGGACTGTAGCGCCACCTTAGAAAGTAGTTTTTATATTCAAACTGTAGTATCTGAAATACAGTGGACTCTCCCTGAGTCGAACTCTCTCTAAGTCGCATTTCTCTCTTACTCGCATTTTTTCGCCATATTTTATCATTCCCTTCAATTTTCCATACAAAACCCATTCTCTAAGTTCAACTCCCTTTAAGTCGAAACTCTCTCTAACTCGAACACATTCTCGATTATTGACATCTTTTTGCACCCCTTAAGTCGAATTTTGTTTAGCACAAAACAAAGTAAAAATACATTACCCCTTCGGAATTCGTATTTGAGTATATAGATATACATATGTAACTATGTACTATCCATTAAGTTTCTACACACTTCAACACCCTAAATATGTGAAGCATCACGTGTGCCATCATTATCAGCTCGCCGTGTTTCTTCCTGTTCATAGTCTTGGTACCTCCATAAAAAGATACAGTTTTAAAAAAGTTGTAACGCAAAAACGAAGAAAAAAAATTGTTATCCTTTTCTTTGTGTTGTTGGTTGCATTCAAAATGGGGTTTGCAATGTTTGTATATAAAAAGAACTTGTTTTAGTAAGATTCCAGCTGGAATTTCAAAATCAGTTGATTCTAGGCAGTTCAACAGAGCTGATGCAGTCTTTACGTGCATATTTGTAGATAGATTTATTTAAATAAGCAAAAAGCTATATTTTTTTGTTAGCTTTTTTGTACATTAACCTTTTTTTATTAAAAAAAAAACGTTTTAAAACAAAAATAAATGTTACTCTCTATTACTCGAATTTTTCCAAAACTCTTTGTAGCTCGAAAAAATCTTGGTGTCCCGTGAAAGTTCGACTTAGAGAGAGTACAATGTAATTACTATGACATCATCAAAATTTGTTATGACTTCCATTTTTAGCGTACCAGTTTTTACGCCACTCAAAAACCATTCTACCAAGTATTAGCTAAACGAAAGTCAAAAATATAATCCTATAGGTTAGGGTTTGAGTACTACCTGTTCGTACATATTTTAGCAATCCTAAGCAATTCCCTTTAGGTCAAGCCCTGCGTACAGCAATAGTTCCATTATTATCAATCAGAGCTCAGACATTGAAAGAGGTTTCAAAGTTTGACAAAAGACTAATTACCCAAATCTGAACCGCAGAAAACCGAAACTATTTTTTGAAACTTCAAGTCCAAGTGTTGTACTTTGAAGAAACTTAATTAGCCTCAGTATTCATGCTTTGCGACTCTTTCATTTCAATTAAACCAGCAATCGAGTTTTTTCCCCCCATTTTCTTTCTCATTTACTTGCAGCGTTTTTAGCGTTCAGGGATTTCTATACTTTGTAGTCGTGATATTGTCCTCCGTTCAGGGATTTCTATACTCTGTAGTCGTGATATTGTCCTCCAGTACCGAAAACTTGTTCGTCCCGAAGAAACCGAACTAACTCTACTCTTTTATGCAACAAAATTACAACTTAAATGAAACAAGATGAAACAAATTAAAAACTGCTAAAGTTTCAACGGAGTCCACTGAAAGAAAATGGAAAAATAATGCGCGTACCATTCTTACGGTGCAGCGTAAAGGCCAAGAGTCCATTAGTATTTTTTACTCATTTTTTTACTTCTTAATAAATGACTGATTTACAACAATACCGTTAGTTGTGGAACTTTGAAAAATTAAAGCGAAATCTATTTTAATTTCGCTTTGCAGTTTTGCAATTAATGCGAACTCTAATTACAGAATTGTAATAGTATACGAGTTTTCTTTTGGGTAACGGTAATTATGATGAAATTATTGCTCATTATTCTGCATTTTATTTGTGCTGTGGTAGAATCATACCAGCGGAATGAGTAAAACAACGATAAGCCCAAATGTGCTAACAATCAACTGGGTTATGGCCACCTAAACAAGTAAAACATAAAAGCGAACGAAACGAAGGAGTTACGATCGTAAATCTGGCAAATTTACTACCCCACGTTTGATTGCTGGTACAGCCAGATATTCATAACTTGGTGCACAGGCTTACGAGAAATGTGTTGCTTGTTTGCTTTCACTCTATTGAGGAAATCCATAACACTTATCCTGTTCGACATGCTCTATTAAGTCTAATGATGAGAATTCTCAGGTGATGCCGGTCTGGAAAGCCTTCTTTTCAAAAAAAAAAAAAGAAGCTTAGCCAGGCTATAACATTCTTGTAATCGCGGAATAACGTACAAGGCTTACCGCCCATAAAGTTCCTTCTTTTCCAATTACGGTGGCGTATACGTACTTTTTTTTATTATTTCTTTTTCATTAGAAATAAAAGTAACGAGTCAGAAACAATTTTCTTATTTGTAGAATCAAATTTAAGAGGGGAAAGTCTGGTTTTGGCCGAAATCATATACTATCGGGTACTAGGGCACCCGTACTTTGTAATTAAAGCTCTTACCTCTTATTGGTTTTGTTCACCTTACGTACGTATTTATGAGAAGTAATTCTTCGGTAGAGAGTAATGCCTTCACATGGTTGGTAAGTTGGTTTGAGAGGGTGAGGAGAGATCTCTCCTTCTGACGTAGGCCGCGAGTCGGGCCCATTATGTTCCTCTCAGGAACTGTGCTGAGAAAGAAAGTATTGGGATTTGTGTAAGTAAAGGGTGAGTGGGGGAATGAAAAGTTTAAAAAGAAATATGTGGATTCAAGAAAAAAGCTCTCTATGTCGTGTGAACTCGAGTGCTTTCGAGAAATCGATAGATCTAAAGCTATGAGCAGACGATGTGCAAAAGTCGCATACGTGCTGACGTCATGAAAAAAAACTCGCAAATTTATCGCAAATTCTATAAAGTAGGCATTGCTCGCAAGCTCGCTTATAGACGTGTTCAGGTTCACACAATATGCGACTTTTGTCACAAAACTCGCAAACGCATTTGCGAACATGGTGTTCGCATATGATATGTTCGCAAATGGGGTCGCAAATATATATGCGAGGTGTTCACACGATATGCGACACATTTTGTAGATCACATATTTTCAATCATATGTAGATTTGCAAACATTATCAAACTTTTGACACGAACATGCGAGTAAGCATTCCCTGTTGCTGATGCTGCGCTTCTTGTCCACTGACGACCATTTTCGGTCTTTGCAATACTCTTTCCGTATTCCAGTGAATACTAAGTATTTCGACTATAATTGTATGGTGACATGTACTCTTTTCGTATACCGCAAGGTAGCTTACGGATTTATTGCTTACACAATTACAATAATAATTATCTTCACAATTTAACTGTCACAACACAACGCAACCAAAGCAAAATCTAAAATAAAAGTAAAAAAAAAAGTACCTACACAGTCCAAACCAAATATTCAAATTTTTGAGATCTCGCTTGCTCAGTTTTATTTTGTCTGTAGACTAGAATTTGTTCGCAACTATTCTGTCATATGCAATGTATGGTTTTCGTGCGATCGCATATGGTTGGGATGCTTGCAAATGATCGCATACGCTCGCAAATCGTCACAAATGATATGCGAAAGTACTCACACGATATGCGGAAAAGTCAGAAATTGGTTTGCGAACTGAGTGTCGCATATTGTCCGCATTTGCTTGGAGAGACTGTCCTTAATAGGTGTTCAGACGATATGCGAACATTAATCGCATATGATGATGCAAGAATTACCCAGTCTATTTGCATGTCTATTCAGGTTGATGTGTCCCGTTTATTAGGCCAATCATCAGTTTTATTTGCGCTCTACCCATATTTAGTACTTTCCTCGTTTGTTGTGGTCTCGGATTTTCTATCATGGCTTTGGCAGTCTTGCGAGTTTGGATTTGACTCTACATAAGCGAATGGCGTTTTTCAAAAGACAGGCTGTAAACGGTGTTCACTTCTTGTATCGCCATGCCTATCATTGTACCCGTGAAGCTTTCCACGTCTTCTGCCCCTGCCCTTGCTAGTTCATCGGTTCTCTCATTCCCCGGTATGTCATTGTGGGCAGGTACCCAGAGTAGGTTCACCGTGCTAGGTTCACTCGCAAGGGTATTGAGTTTTCCAATACATTCCTTCACTAGCTTAGAGTTAGTTTTGGGGTTTGCAAGTGCTTAAGATTTATCAGAGTATCTAGACAGTGTACACCAGCTTCCGATTCTCCGCTAATATGTGATTCGTCCGTGTATATTATTACTTGGCGATTGCTGTGCCTTGTTGCCAGTTTTCCCGGCTAGGTCCCAGTCTTAATTAAGTATTCTGTCTCTATTTATTTTTTCAAGCGTTTATTATTTTTATTTAAACAATGTTACATTTTTATTTTTTCTCTATGAGATCACCTGGATTGCTGACAAGTCCAGAGGAATCTGAAGCATCTTTCCAGATAACTCTGTGTCCCGTGAGCAGTTCGTCTTTGAAGTGACCCAGAGCCCGCAATCTGATTGCAGAAAGCCCCACAGTCCTTTTGACCTCAAATTCCATAGGAATGATATTAAGAATATGTTGTTTCCATGGCTACCGTGGGTGTGCTGGATTACGCCCCAGTTATCCCTAGACAGGCCATACGATGGGGGTTGTAAGTAATGTTCTAGCGTAGCTGAGTAGCACGGGTTCGACTACACACGAATACATCCATTAAGCTCGGTTTGGTTTCAAACCACGTCTTGCCGAAAGCTCTCCGGCAGATCTAGAAGGCTCTTTTAGCTTTGTTAACTCTGTTTTATAGATTCTTTCTCATTAAGTCTTTTAGAAAATAGTACGATATTGGTCTTTTATGGGTTTACTCCTACTCCACCGCTGTCTGCCCAGGTTTTATTTAGCTGCAGAGCAGTTTGCATAAGTTCCCCTAGTGTATTTAAGTGCTTACCATTCGAGAGCAAAGCGAGGTCACCAGCGTATGCTATACATTTGAATCCATTTATTGCAAAGATTTTCAGGAGTTCGTCTACGACCAGTACCCATATGAGAGGAGATAAAATCCCCCTCCGTCTACGAAATGGAAGGCAGTTTCATAACAGCTATAACGCTCAAAATCGATTATATAGATTCATATAAATGTATTAAAGATATTTCGTCCAAAACGAGTAAGAATTATTATTCTTTGAAATTCAAGTCCTTTCAAGTCACTCCAGGAATTCGTAAACAAAAACAGCTTGTTGTGTATAAATTGCTTAGCGAAACTATCCTACAGCTCTGCATATTTTTAAAAGTGATTTTCATGTGAACAGCTTTTGAAAGTTGTCGAGTGTGTTGTCTCTGGTGATTCTAGCTAGCAACTCATAACCACTTATACCCAACAAAGCAGATAGTATAATACATCTGGAGCCATGTGAAGTTGAAAAGTTTTTAGATTCTCTTTTTTTTATTTTAGTATTCCATGGGATAGATGATAATTTGATCCTTGT
Organism: Brachyopa scutellaris; assembly: GCA_949775065.1. Lineage (NCBI taxonomy): Eukaryota > Metazoa > Arthropoda > Insecta > Diptera > Syrphidae > Brachyopa > Brachyopa scutellaris. The sequence goes on along the minus strand of OX459114.1, from coordinate 123,007,215 downwards.
GACATTCGCATAACATACTTGCACAAATATGACAGAATATAAATCGCACATCCATCCAAACTTGACCATAACATTCAGAGTGCTAAATGATGAAATGTGTTAATTTAAATAAGAAAATGAAAATGATTTCCTAACATACATACATACATACATACACTCGTCCATATTTATGACCACTAAAATGGAAAGAGGAAGAAAAGATTCTATCATCTCCGTCGGCCGGTACCTAGGTCTGTAATAAAAATTCGCTCATAAAATTTTAAAGTATCTACACATGTTTGTATGTGTAATATTTTCTAGACGTTATGCTAGGGGAGGAATAACTGAAGGCAAAGAGTTCCCCTCAGCCCATATTGTTTCTTTGTTTACAATTTTTTTTTTTTCTTTTACGAACATTAAATGGAAAAACGTGTGGAGGGTTAAGAAATAAATAAAAAGAAACGACTTCAAAGCGAAAAAGTTGGACTTGGTGGCTTTTCTTATTAAAACGGCAGGAGATTTTTTTTTTGCAAAGAGGTGAGGTAGGGCATAGATACGACTTGAATAGTAAACAGTATAACTTGGACTTTGTTTTGTCTTCTGAGTTTTGACTCCTTAAAGGTGTTCCTATAAATGGAAGAAAACATTTAGCCAACAGAAAAATTGATTTGATTTTTTTTTTTCACTTGTGGAAGGGATATTGTGATTTTTTTAGGAATTTATGAAAACTTAAATTAGATGTCAGTGAATATACATACATAGTTACATAAAATGGTATCTTTTGGATTCCGTTTTGAGTGATGCTTTACAATAGTTTAGTTTAATATTAGAACTACTGGTGGCGCACTGTGGGGTATTTTTGCAAAAGTACTTGAAAAATTTTCGCGTGTGTCTATAATGGAAAAAAAGCTTGTCTTCTGGATTAAGAATTGTTTGGACATCAAGAAACTGAAAAAATTATTAAATTTGGACAATTGGACAATTGGACAATTGGACAAAAAACTGCAGTGATAAACAATAGAAAGATAAATAGTGTTGTTTAAATCATTAGTTGTATGTAACTTATGAAATTGAGCAGCCACAGCCGTTAGAAAATATAAAGTAAATGTGGTAAAAGTTAAAATAGATATTTCTTACAATGATTTAATTGAAGTTTTTTTCCAAAGTTCGAGTTTTCGAATTCATAACGAGAGTAAAAAATAAATTTCATATTATTCATATTATTTGGCTCATGACCAAGGTATAACCGAATGTTAGTCATTACCAATCGGAGAATTGTCAGAAGAAGCTCAGGAATCCAAAAACAAAGACTACAAGAAATATACTAGGTACCAAAATACGTGCAAGTTTTCAAGGATTCGGCAGAATGAAGACCTATTTAATATGCTTGCAGCCTCATTATACGTTCTTATTTCTTCGCTAAGACATGTCAGAACTGAAGAAGACCTCAAAACACGATACTCTCTAGAAATTATTAGTTTATTAGAAATTATTCCGGACTTTGACGAAAATTCGTTATTAATGTTTATTTATTTATTTATTTATTCTCCACTGTTAAACTTGAAATACTTACTTACTTAGTTGGCGCTACAGCTCGAGGTGAACCTGGGCCTGCTGCTCGCAACCATTTGTGTGTGCGTGTTATATTTTTGCACGAATGGAAGGGACCTACAGTTTTTTGCCGACTCCGAACGGCGAGTTGAGAAGCTCAATCGTGACAAATGATACTCTTTGATGCTTGTCAGACAATCGAAAGAGGTGGGTACTGTGAAAAACTTTTAGGTGTTTGCGGCGGGATTCGAACCCAATACCGCTGGCTCAGTAGTCCGACGCACTAACCACTTGCGCTACGGTGCCCACTGCCCAAACTTGAAATATACTATTGAAATGGTTGATGTGCCACTAAATAAAAAAAGTGTTTGCGACACAAAAAAAAAAATGTTTTGAGTGGTTCTTTTACGCATAGCACTAAACCAGCAAAATAAAAAAAAAGGTTTTTGAAACACCTGTACAAATATCTAAAAAATTTCTTGTTAGCTTACTTTTATCCACCACTGTGACCTTGTTTGACTTTTGGACAAACTGTATTTATTTCAGTAACCTACTTTTGACAATTTTTGAGACAAAATATTAAGACCATTTCAGAAGATTCTGAAAAACCCTGTAAATATGTTTTCTTAAAATTCTCAAATTTTATAGCCTTGGAAGTTTCCTTCAAACAGAAAAAAAAATTATCTCGATATCTTTTTCCGTTTAGGATCTATGATTTTTGCAAGCAAAAAAGTCAATTTGCCCCACTGTGCGGCGCTTGATATACACCAACGTAGAGTTTCTTGTGTTTCTTTATATGTAATACCTTTTAAAGTTCAATGTTATACTTATCATGATTTTTCTTTTTTTACTTTATTTAATTTTTGTAAAAGTTTTTTTTTTTTTTTAAATAATGAATTGTTATTTTTTTACATATTTTTTGTTAATTTATTTATTTGTTATAATTTTTTTTTGTTATACATATTATTACATTTTTTTTTCTTTTCTTATTTATTTATTTATTTATTTATTTATTTATTATTATTATTTTTATTATATTATTATTTATTTATTATTATTTATTTATTTGTTCTTAATTTATTTATTTTCTGTTAATTTATTTATTGTTATGCCCAATTTATTAACTTAAGTATTTTTCTTTATTTGTTAATGAAATTACCCTTTTTCTGTAATATTTTTTTATTTTTATTAACACAATATTTATTTATTAATTTTTGTATAAATTAAACTACATATATGTATATCATTATCTATATGTAGGTATATACATTTTGTTGTAAGCATAATTTCTTTTTTTTTATCAAATTGAGGGTTTTGTAGGTTTTTTCCCCTCAAAATAAATAAATTCTCAACTAAACAAATAAATTTAGAAAATAAGACAATGCTTCAGTAGAAAGATAGTAATATCATATCTCTGAATTGTAAACTGTGCGGTAGTAATCCATTGTATTTTAAAACGAAATAAAAATATCTTACTTACTTAGTTGGCGCTACAGCTCGATGTGAACCTGGGCCTGCTTCTCGCAACCATTTGTGTGTGCGTGTTATATTTTTGCACGAATGGAAGGGACTTACAGTTTTTTGCCGACTCCGAACGGCGAGTTGAGAAGCTCAATCGTGACAAATGATACTCTTTGATGCTTGTCAGACATTCGAAAGAGGTGGGCACTGTGAAAAACTTTTTTTTTAGGTGTCTGTGGCGGGATTCGAACCCAAGACCGCTGGCTCAGTAGTCCGACGCACTAACCACTTGCGCTACGGTGCCCAAATATCTATCTTTATTAAATACATTCTTTACGTCCAGGGGTTATGATGCAACAGTATTTTTTTGTATATGGATGTACGTATGTATGTACCTCACATTGTGATTTTGCTGAGTTTATAAAATGGATATTGGTTAATTAAAATACGATAACGAATATTTCAAAAATGTCTTGGGTAAGCAGAAGCTAATGATAATGAGTAACTTACTGTTATTTTAAGGTTACGGGCATTTTTTTCGCCATAGTTTCGATTACGTCAACATGATTAAACTTCCGTTTTGCGTTATTTTCGAAAATTGCGAAGTATAAACTAGTAGATTGCCCATAGATGTGCGCTGTCATAGAACATGGCCCACTTTTTCTACCCACCATTCATTAGGTTGTTCCCACCTTAACTACGGTTTCTATTAATTTATCACTCACACATGAAGGTATTGCCATCAATCTATTCATACACAAATTAAATAATAATAAACAAACTGAATAGTTTACCTGACTTGTATCTGGTCGATTGCAATTTCTATTCTGCGACTCTGTCCATAAAATGGACGAACACGAGTATATCTACAAAACATTCTATTTTGGTCTGTTCCACCATCAGTCGATGTATTGTTTCATTGTGTAGACAACAGGAAAACCAAATTAAATTAATTACATTTAATATAATATTTGCCAGGACGCATTTACTTTGTTCTCTCTCCTGACGTTACAACTACGCTCACTTGATTTCCATTATTTATTAAGTACATGTGTGTGTGTACCTTACCTATATTCAACGTACAATGTCTAAGGTCGTAGGATGGATATTATTCTATGGAAATAACAGTACGCCCATACTCGCATAATTTCTCATCGAACTGTTATGAAATTACGTACTCAACTATCAGATGGTGCCTCTGTCTAAGCTTATTTCGGAGATATCAGCTGACTCTAATGTTCACCATTTCTAAAACGACATTAACAATATTAATAATATGCGATAAATAGGCGAAACAAAAAATTAATGTCAATTACTTGGGAAAAAAACATAATTTTATGCTAATATTTGAGTGAATTTACAAACACTTCATACTAGGATGACAGTTCGCTAATGACAAGTCCTTAGGTCAACTAGGATGGTAATGCGATTACATACATTAGTTTCGTTTTTTGTTTGCCCTCGTTTTGACTGACATATACAAGACTAAAAATATATGTATCCAATTTTATATCTGCAATTTGAACGAGAAGAAAACGTGGGCTGTGCAAAATCTAATTTGACACACAAAAGCTGGTGACAGATGTAATCTAGTTTTCATTTAAGCGCTCACTTATCTGTACATTAGGTATTTATGATCAAAAATAATTGTGTTACCAAAATAATACACATTACAAACTTATTGTTTGTTTGTTGTTCTCATATTTGATTGGTAAAGTACTTTTTAATTTGCATTTTTTTTTATTTCTCGCTGGACTATTTTCCTTTAGAAACAATTCATTTTCGAAATCTGCTAACACCAGTGGCCTATTTCACCAACTTACAAATTGTAATTTACAAGCACTTTTTCAACAAATTTGTAGAAAAATCGATTTATTCTGTTTCACAAAATATTTGTGCTACAAAATTATAATTGTAGTTTACAAAGGGTAATTTGTAGAAATTTCATTATTACCGTTTCACCAAAAGTTAATTTTCTTTGTTGCTAACAAGTACAAAATTGTTAAAATTCATTTTTTTTTGTAAGTTTGTGTTTCACGAAATCAAGAAATTTTACAAATTTGTTCAATTGCTGAAAATTTCTTACAATAGAAAGATCGTGTATTTGTATTTTTCGAAAAAAATCGCATTTCAAAACTTGAAATGTCTTTATGTCGATGGCATAGTAGCACCGATAGTTATATACATAAGAGCAGATTTTGTGCTTAGTAGTCCAAGGAAAATATATCGTCCGCGAATTAACTATGAAATTGCAGATTCTTTTGTTTTCAACGAAAAGTTTCGGTTAAAACGAGTTAAGGAAGAGGAAATAATAAGATAGATTGGACCTAGTATTGCAAATGAGTCTGAAAAAATCTTTTCACTGACACTGACACAGCAATTTCTTCTTATCATTCAACCGGTGATAACAATTTTGTTCTATTTATTCATTTTTGTCCTTGATGTAATCAGTTAGTGTGAACCCACACTGAATGGAACAAAACTGTGTTAGATATTTCACACATATTTCAATGCGAGCACCCCCATTGAATAAAGCAAAACAAAGCAGACTAACGCAAACGATTTTTCTTGACTGCCTAAGTCAAATATCGCAGGTGTGTTTATGGGACTACGTACATTGAAATTAGCAAAAAATTATTTTAAGCAAAACAGTCAAGTAAGGCACAGACACGAGAAGACATTTTAGGCATAAAAAGGCGAAAAAAACATGAAATCAAATGGGAGCGCCCACTTCAACTCAGTCAAACAGACAAAATAAACAAAATTGATTAAAAAATGCGAGCGATGACTTATCGGGATTAATGCTTTTTTCATTCAATGTCTGTAAAGCCAAGTCTAGTGTAGTATCAGCTCGACGTGTTGTAATGGAAAGTTCATGTAATTCGTTGTTAGAATCCGTATATTTTCCATTTTTCATTTTTATAAGATTGTGACGAACGCAGGCTGTCATTGTTATAATATCCACTTTGTCTGAAGATACCAACATAACTTTTTCCAAAAACCCGAAATCTTTTTGTAATCATACCAAATGCACACGGCCAATCTTCTTGCTCTCGATAAACGGAAATTAAAGTATTGAAGTTAAGTGGGCCAAAATCTCATAACTGTTCAAATAAGAACGATTGACACAGCTCTGAACTTGTATTATTTGCTTTTCAGTAGAAGAAAACTAATAAATCCTGCCTTTCAATAACTAACAATGGTGTGGGTTATTAACAGGCTTATTCGTTTTGTTTGTGTCTGCTTTATTTGATGTGGGTTCACCCTTAGAGAGCTTACAAATTTGTGAAAAACAGTTGTTGTTTACAACTTTGCATAGTAAATGGTGACACGGCTTTTTTTTGTATTTGCAAATAACAATTACAATTTCCCTTACATTTTTTCTATTTTTAACAAATTTGTTGGAATTAAGTTTATAGTTTGTGAAACAGAAAATCAGTAAACAAATTTTTAAATGTAATCAACAAATACAAATTTGTAATTGTACTTGTAATTTGGTGAAATAGGCCACAGCACACCATTTGAGAATATTGTTATCTTCTAAGCTAGAGGTGTAGTTGCTTATGGATCCTTAATTTGACACCAGTGGCATATTTCATCAACTTACAAATTGTAATTTACAAGTGGGTTTTTAACAAATTTGTAGAAAATTCGATCAATTCGGTTTCACCAAACTTTGGTGTTACAAAATTGTAGTTGTAGTTTACAAAGGGAAATTTGTAGAAATATTTTTGTTTTCGTTTCACCAAGAGTCAATTTCGTTTGCAGTTTACAAGTTACAAATTTGTGAAAATTTATATTTTTTGTAGTTTTCTGTTTCACCAAATGAAAGTACTTTACAAATTTGTTCAGTTATTGAAAAAAATTTACAAATGAAAGATCGTTTATAATTTCATCTATAATTTGTGCTTTGTACATAGAAATCCCTTTTTGAAAGTAAAACTGTGTTTGCGGCGTAGGCATAGAAGCACCGGTAGTGATACAAGTGAATATTTGATTTATTTTGGTGATGAAAAATGTATCGGTTGGGTATAAACTACGAAATTTCAGATTCTTTTCCCTTCAACGAAAAGTTTCGCCTAAATCCTATAAAGGCAGAGGAAATAATAACAATTATTGGACGCAGATTGCTAATAAGTCTGAAAAAAAAAACTTTTCATTAACATCGAGGCAGCAGTTTCGTACAGTTTTACATTGGCTTAGAAATGCGAACCATATCATGGCATAGCAGACATGCACGGCATATCTAAATCTACGGTATGCAGATGTGTCAATTCTGTTTGTGCAGCCATCGTTGATGTTTTTTTTATGAAAATAGTGTACGTTGGCCAGAGGAACATGAAAATATATGTGAACGGTTCTATAATACTGCCGGAAAATATTATTTTTTGAAAATACATTCTGTCAAAAAAGTACCGGGAATTGATCATTTAAAAAGCCCGCTTAAAGGAATTGTTAAAATTCTTCTTGTCGCTAATTTGGCACAACTGACCTCTATCCTGACATGAAGTTTGAGAGCCAGCTATCCTTTAATTGGTTTACAGTGCTCGATTTTCTTAAGTGGGGCTATCATTGTGATATTAACACTAATTAATGGTTCACCCAATGAGTTTTAATCAGCGTATGTTGATAGATGCAAAACAACATCGCGAAGATATTGCCAATCTTTTTTAATTAAAATACCATGAAACAGTTTCATAAACTTCTTGCCACTAAATTATTTTGGCATTATTTGTCACTATATTTAAAAATTTACCGAACAATACTTCTTTTTAACGAACATTTTACTTTGCTTATTCATAGTTAGTAACTCGTCAGAGTCTTACAAATCTGCGAGAAAAAATTATAGTTTACAAGTCGGGCAAATAACCGGCGCAACGTATTTTTTTTGCAGTTGTAAACTTCAACTTTATTTTCTACAATTTATTTCCTCTTTGTTACAAATTTATTGGAAATATGTTTGCAGTTTGTGAAACAGAAATTAGGTTTACAAATTTGTAATTGTAGTTTACTGTGAAATAGGCCACAGAGCTTTCAAATACTAAGTATTAAAGAAGTTTGTAAGTATCAAAATTAAAGAAAAGAATTTCATGTGGCCGAGAAAATGGACGGACAAGGTCTTGTTATCCGGATTCAATCTCAGCAAACATCCCAAAGTTTTTTTTTCATAGTACCACCTCTTCCGAATATCGTGCAAGCATTCGAGAGTAATACAGTGAACTCTCGATAATTCTAATTTCATTGGACTAAGAAAAAACTTCGAATTACAGAGGTTTTTGAACTACAAAGGTTTCAGAGAAAAAAAATATACATTTATACATACATACATACATACATACATATGCATGTTCGCTAAGCGTAATTTTTATTACTTTTATTTTTATTATATTTAATTATACATTTTTAATATGTACATACAAATAGGTACACATACAGTACGCCCTCGGTAAAAGCAACCGATAGAAATTCGAGCAGTTGCGTTAATCGAGGTTGTTGCAATAACCGAGTCACAAAAGAGTATGCAAAATAAAAGAATAATGTTCGCCGTAAAAGAAAAGAAAAACAATATGTATATTTAATTCTGGGAGAAGTAACTGTAAAATAGTTATAGTAAAACCAAACACCAAAAAATAGAAACAAATATAAAACGAAATAAGAGATCATGTATGGAAAGTTGCGTTTACTGAGTCACATTTTTTTGAAAAGTTGCAATTACTGAGTCACTAATGGTAAAAATTTGGGTGTCGCTTTGACCGAGGTATTGCGTTTATCGAGGGTTGCTTTTACCGAGAGCGTATTGTATTACAAAAATAAGTATGTATTTTTTTCCATGTAAACGACAGCAAACGAGCTTAGGTTAGTTTAGGTTAGGCTAGGAGAATCGTTTGCCGTAAATGCAATTTCACCCCAGAGGCCGTAAAGGTCCATTGTGAATACCCTATTTGTGGATGTAGAAACATGTATTAAACAACACCATTTCGATCTTCTAATAAGTCTTTTAAGGTCTGTAAGCGGTATCTTAGCCAGGTCATCCAGGTAATCAAAGAACCGTGCTCCCATTTTTGAAGAGCCGGGCAGTGGTATAGAAAGTGTGCTATAGATTCTATTTCATCTTCATCCATGCAACTTCTACAGAAGTTATTCGTAAGGATGCCATATCTTCTGGCCATGTTTCCTACTATACAGTGTCCGGTTATAACACCGACGAGTACATGGATTTGGCTTCTTCTCATAGAGAGTATGGATATTGTTCTTTTCTGGTCGACTGCGTGCCACAAGTTGATGGCTATGGCACAATCGCTATTGTTGCGCCATCGGCCATCGGCTAAATTGGTGGTGATGCGGTTTATTAGATTTTTAGCTGTGTTGAAATCTGGTCAGACCTGTCTATCAGCTAGTGTTATATCCATATTAGAGCACTTTCTGACCAGTCCGTCTGCTGTTTCACACCTGTGTAGTGTGCCGTGAGGCACTCCTTTACGCTTTTTGAGTTCACAGAAGTGGAGTCTAGTGCTGTTAGTGTGCCTTGGCTGTCCACGCAAATGGTGATTTTTGTTGCGGGTAATTTCCCTGCTACGATAATTTGTGCTGCTTTCTTAATAGCATAACTAAGTCTCTGATTGGAAGACGCTGCAATAGTCTGTTAGTCAGTAGGACTGTTTTATGCAAAGTTCTTCCGAGAAGACGACTGCTCCGGTACACTCCTTCGTTTTTGAGCCGTCTATAAAGATGGAGGTTCCGATGAAGGCATTGTCCGTGTTCTTTCAGATCTGTCTACTTGGTATGGAGACCTTTGAAGTATCTGGTAAATTATATCTGGGGTTTCTCGTAAATGTCCAGTATAAGCGTGTGTCTAGATGAACGCAGCCTCCAGCTTCCATTCTCCCTTAATCGGAGAACTCCGGCTGCCGTGTTTCTTATGGCGAGATCAATGGGTGCGAGTCGAATTGAGTACACCTGTTATACCTAGACAGGCTTTTCTTTGTACCCTATGCAGATTTCTTAGGTAGGGTTTGATGTTAGTCGCACCCCACTATATTATTGACCCGAAGTTGAGGATTGGTCTTACGATTGCTGTGTACAGCCAGTGTACTATGTGCGGTTGTAACCCCCATTTCTTCCCGAATGTACTCTTGCAGGCGTAGAATGCATTGAGTCCTTTTTTCATTCTTTCTTTTGTGTCCCGTTTCCAGTTTAATTTGGAGTCGAGTCGAGTAAAATGCCTAAGTATTAAGCTTCCGTGGAGATTGGGAGGCTCGTGCCTCTTAGTCTTGGTGGGTTCCAAGATGGGATTTTGTATAATATCTTCTTGTGAACAGAACAAGCTTTGTCTTGTTAATCGACAGGCCGTTGGCATCAGTACACTTTGATCATTCTATTTGCGCCGATTCCATGATATCGCAAGTTAGGTTAGGTTATAGGGTGGCGGCTTATGCCAGAACTACATCGGAACAAAAGTGATAAAAAGTAGAAGTGTGCACACACTGAAATCTCACTTAATTCCAACTGACCAACAGCGCCATTAACGGATGAAATTGTTATTTGTTTGACATTTGAAAGCTCCAAGAAATGTATTTCTCCGCAACCATGCACATTTATTCGTTAATAGTTGATGAATAATAAAAAGGAAAATTGGTTTCAAGCCTAAAATTCTAAAAAAATGTACGGGAATAATAAAATCGGTATTTGATTTCGTGAATATACGTCTAAAATCATCTTTTAAATTCATCGGAAATCAGCTGGTATGCAAAAAAGTGAAGAAGCGCCTTCTATTGTCGAGCATTTTATACGAAATCCAATTATAACTACTTGAATTGGTTTTTGTATTTGGTTGGAAGAACTACTGGAAAGCTTTTGTGCAACATCACCGCGGCGAAAGCTAGGGTATGCTCTAGCTTTAGCCGCGGTGAGTTTTATTCATTTGAGAGGAAATGATACAGATGTGCCTGCGATGGAAGAGTACAACCTATTGTTTTGACTTCGTTGTACTTTTTATCACTTTTGTTCCGATGTAGTTCTGGCTTTAGCCTCACATAAACCACAAACTCCTAAGAGTAATCAGTTAATTTCTATTGCTTTGTTTAAACAAAATGAGTTTATCTGTTGAGCAAATTTAATGAGAAGGTGAAGTTTTATGTCTGCCACTTCTACGATTGAGTTGAAACAGAATTTTCCCATTATCTGTGCCTTCTTTTTGCGCTTCGCTAGTTAGTCCAAGGTGTTTTCGATCGTGGGAAATGTTATCCTTGACATAAAAGTTTAAAAGGGAATTAAAGCGCGCTTATACCGCTAGTTCAAATGTTATACACTTTGTTGTATACACTTTGGATTTCATGGCCTACTCTCGCCACTATCGCATTTCAGCGAACAGTTGAGGAAAAACAAACTCAGAAGTATAGAGGTAAAAAAGCCATCACGGCTAAGTAAATACTCTATTATAGATCAAGAAAATAAAAAGCTTACCAAGTATGTACTCAAAAAATTGAATATTTTTTATTATACACTGGTCCCTCGCTGTGCGCGACTAATTTTTGCGCGGTTTCACAATTGCGCGAAATGCATTTGCTTACCGAAATTCGGTTTGCGCGGCTTAAATAAATGCTTGCATTTAATTTTTCACGAACGCAACACCCTAATTTACATGATACTCATACTTCGATTTGCGCGGTTTCGCTTTGCGCGATTTGGCATTGCGTGAGACTTTTCATTCCGCTAACCCCCGCGCAAAGCGAGGGACCAGTGTATCTGCTTCCATTTTTGACTGACCCTGCCCACTGATCCGTTCTTAATTTCGAGATTCAGTACCAAATAATTGAAAGCTTAAGCACAGGCAGTGTTCAGCCTTTAATTATGATGATTTCGTTCTATTTCTACACCAAAATATGCTCACCGCAAGCATTTGAAACTAAACGAAAATGTCCAGCGGCATAACTATCGCAAATAAATTCATCAATCCGAGAGAAAATTATACTTTGCATACTCTTGCTACTCGTATTTTAATTGATTAGAAGCAAACAAACGTTTAACTGTTTTTCACTTAAAAATTAATGCAAATCGATTGGTAGAGTGCTAGGCAAACACATTTCAATTTCATTATATCAATCAAATTTATTAAAATATTAAAGTATTCCATTGAATTGGGTTGGAAGTCTACTAAACTTCAGACTGCTGACAATAAAACTCTCCACAAAAATTCGCAGATTATCTGCGGCGTAATAATATTCGTAATAATAATTTCCGAAATTCGCTGACTTTCCCATTTAAATTAATTCGTGAATTTCTCGTATAAATTCCCAATTACCCACACCATGTACCATGTCCTGGCAGGCAAGTGGCTCATGAAACTCGGCTAACCAACCAACAAGCCATTCGTGGAGAAATCATCGCAGGCAGCACATACATACCTACCATCTACAGGTAATAAAAATCTGTTTGCTGGTGTACATACCTGAACGTATTCCTCGTGACCATGTTCCTCATCCTAGCACAATGTTGACTAGCAGTGTTGCTTGTTATGTGCTATTTATTACCGTCTTTCGTTCGAGTCCTGAGGACGATTAGGATTGGAGAGAATTGTTGCTTTTGAAATTGAAGTGAAGCCTTCGTCTCGAGTGGGGATTTTGCTTCCACGTGTGAGCTCAGGACAGACCCTTTAATTTATGGTTAATTACCATGAATCCTTGGCTATTGTTTTATTATTTCCATCTTCATCTTCTAGTTGTTGTTTTTATCGTAGAGCCTTTCTTCCTGCTAAGTGAACAGTGTGTGATTATCTCTTGAAGGGGTTCCACGTTTTATTGGTGTTTATTCCACGTGGATGAAGTAGGAAATAACTAAATAAATAAATCATTTTGTGTATAATGTCACCTGTTATTTACCTTTGTTTTGTCGGTCTGGGTGTGCTGTAAGGAGATAGTGATATTTTATGGATTGTCAGTTCCCGATTCACGGTTGGACAAATGGGGAAATATGATAGTGCTCGTAAATATAGTATATATAATTATTTCTGAGGCAAATAGCTTCATCATCTTAACTAATTACGTGATTTTTAAAATGTATACTGCTTTTTGCGTTGCAGGTTGATTTTGTTTGGATGACTTTTGTCAGTTGGCATTTGACAGTCGTAGAAAGTGGTTGATAACAATTTATTATGGAGCAGCTAATATCGCAATAGGAGCAATAAGAAGAGGGATTGTATATGATTCTTCATTACCTTCCCCTTGACATATTCTTTGAAGGTGCAGCAGCAAAGGGAGCCCTCCGACTAAGATAATCCGATTTGCTTAAACAAACCGCGTATGTACAAGCAGCAATATCTGGAGAAATACAGCAACTGATAAGATGCAACCCTGAAATCCTAACCAAGACTCACTATGACTTCGAACTGAATGTACCAATCCTATTTCCCAGTAGGGAAGACCGGCTGTCAAAAAAGGTAACACTCTTTACTGACGGCTCACAAATGGATTTAGGTACTCGAGCAGGTTTTACTCAGTTGCACTTAATGAACGAGAATCTTTCCGGCGGAATTAAGGCTGCAATATATTCATAAAAGGAGGGATCTCCTTCCATCGGAGATAGCCATTCTGGTGGATAATCAGCTAGCACAAAAATCAATAGGATCACATAATAAAATCAAAGCAGTCCGAACGTAGCAGACGAACTAGCTAGAGCTGGATCAGCTATGAGCGACAGTGATACTGACACCTTTATACTCCACCGATTAAAACATTGTTCAACACAATCGACCATATCAATTAAGAGATCGATATGTCGTTCTTTATGGCCGAAACTTGATCTTAATAGGACAAAGACGATGTTACATGTGGATGAATTCTCCATATGCTTAATCAGCGAAATAATCACAGGACCCTGTGCCATAGGTCATATGACAAACATATGGCTCGCGGAGTCCAACGCTATCTGTAGAAGCTGCGGAGATGAGGAAGAAAGCGAATCGATCTAACATCTACTCTGCTATTACCCCACCCTCTAAGAACGATGGCTCCGTACTTAACGCCATAGATTCTTGGCAGACATAACAGAGCTCGGAAATTTAACGATACCGGATCTTCTAAGATTTACCAAGAACACAAACTGATTTACGAGTTGGTAAAAAAAGATGATTTACTCCCAAACTCCGAGTAGAAATGATTGCAGGTACAATCACACACCCTCCGTGACCTAACCTAACCTAACCTAACGTGCTCAATGTAGATGACCAGCATTGTTGTAAAAAATCATTATGAGCAACGAAGTACATTTCGACTTGGTTCGCTTTGTTAATAAACAGACTAGCCGCTATTGGGGCACCGAAAACCCTTAATTGATACCCCAAAGACCACTACATCCTCGTAGAGTAGCTGCATGGTACCATTTTGCCTTATTTCTATGAGGATGCAAGGCTGTAAGAGTTATTGGTGACTGCTATCGGGTCATGTTGGAAAACAGCCTTGTACTGGAATCAATTGGGGCTACAGGACATGTGGCTCCAATAAGACGGTGCCACATCGCGGGCTACGATGCAAATTTTGTGAGAAATTTTTTTCCGGCCGAATGATATCAAAGAGTGGTGATATCGAGCGGGCCCCACCTCTGATTTGCCATTTTCTCCATCTGTGAAAGAATTAGCAGCAATCGCTAAATGGCTAAATGAGAAAATGTGTGCTTCACTAACCGCCAATGATGAACAACTTCTACGAAAATTTTCCAACTAACAGTACAAAGAAAATCAACAAGGAAAAAATAGCCGAATTTTGTTAAAAAAAAGTTAATTTTTAAAAGTGTGTCAGGAAAACGTGGCAACTGTATGTAGGCATAAACAGTGTATATGTGTATTTGATTTAGGATGCAATTTTATTTTTTTTTTATTTATTTATTTAGATAAATACGCAACCTAGGACCTTTACAGATCGAAAAAATAGGTCACTAAGCGATACATAATTTCAAATTTACAAATTATATTCAAAACTATACCATTTACATAAAAAATTAAAAAAAAAAAATTAAATAAGCTAGTATGAAAAAAAAAAGTAATTCAAAAATGCTATGCACAATTTACTGCAAAGAGAAATTATGTTTTGGTTGTTTTTGCCAGTCTAAACAGCCAATCAATATGTTTGCTAATAACGTTTGCTAAATGTGTTTTTAAACTTCAATGATATATGTATGCCTTACTTACTTACTTAGTTGGCGCTACAGCTCGAGGTGAACCTGGGCCTGCTGCTCGCAACCATTTGTGTGTGCGTGTTATATTTTTGCACGAATGGAAGGGACCTACAGTTTTTTGCCGACTCCGAACGGCGAGTTGAGAAGCTCAATCGCGACAAATGATACTCTTTGATGCTTGTCAGACATTCGAAAGAGGTGGGCACTGTGAGAAACTTTTAGGTATTTGCGGCGGGATTCGAACCCAAGACCGCTGGCTCAGTAGTCCGACGCACTAACCACTTGCGCTACGGTGCCACCATATGTATGCCTTGTCAAACTAAATTAAGGTGCTGAATGATAACCCTCCTAAAGTAGGCCATTTTAGTGGATAATAAAATAAAGAAAGACGCCAGGATGACACAGGAGATGATAGCGGATGAACTGGGCTTGAATGCCACGTATTTTAAATCATCACCTGAAATATTCGAAGAAGTCAGCTCGATGGAATATGCACCACGATAATGCGCCCGCGCACACTGCTGAAAACACCATCAATGAAATTCGCCCAGCACCTTATTCTCCAGATCTAGCGCCGTGTGACTTTTGGCTGTTTTCGAAAATAAAAAAAAGATTTGAGGGGAAAAATCTTCACATCTAATGAAGAGATTATTAATGCAGTCAATGTTCGAAATCGAAAAGCACTAAAAAGAGGATTTTGAAAGCTGTTTTGAAAGATGAATCTATCAGCCGAAGAAATGTATTCAAATAAATGGGAATTATGTGGAAAAAATAAAAAAAGATTAAGATTAAATATTATCTAAAGTTCAAATTATTTTTGTGTTTTATTATTCAATCAACAAAGCGACCTTTTGTTAGCCCCTACGTATATTCGATCAATAAAATATAAGATACAAAATTGACAACAAAGTTATTAAAAAAACATCGACCTAATATGTGTTAACCTAGATTTTCATTGTGCCAAAATGATGCGTCATGTCACTAGATGTCGCTGCTATCATTTCTAATAAGTCTTCTAATAATCTTCTTATTTCACTTCCAGGCGCAAAGGAAAATGGAAACATCCGCGATGTCAGAAACCAATTAAATTCGCTAATGAAAAATTAAGGCTGGAGAATAAATAAAAATTTGTTTTTAAAAAAAAATGGTTCCACCCTGTACATATGTGCATATGCATTTTCTACATCCCCATGTACAATTGGATTAGGAAAATGTAGACAGTAAAGTTGTCTTCATCCTGAAAGTGCAAAGACTATAGACAATTCAAAGTTCATTAGTTATTTATGCTCAAAAAAATTGTCCTGCTGCTGAAACACCACAATCCATAATATACGTATATGTCCTGGCAGTCTGGTGAACTCAAATGAAAGTACGACTATTTCATCCTTTGCCTGGCAAATAATACTTCCAAGTTATTTTGGAAAAATTCCCCAAATACTTACATACCTCTTTAGATGCAGCAAATAACTCATCCGAGATCATGCCGAACCTGAAATTTCATTTTCCTGATCCATTAAACAAAACTATCAAAATGTTAAGTCACGCTCCATGACAGGAACCTTCGCCAAAAGTTTATCGAAAATATTTGCTGCCAAAGTGCATGTTCCATTAATTTTTCAGCTGACATTTTGAAAGTACCAGGCAGCAGGACTCTTCATCGTCTACCACTGTGTCTTGATGTTTCCCCGATATAATCGATGCACACATTCAGTAATGTAGGAGTGAGTGTACCTATTCCTATATGCATCATCCGATGCCAGAAGCCAGATCCTCTGCACTTCATCCGGTCTCTCATCACTCAGCCGAGGATATGTCCGTAATGGTGAGTTGTTTATTTAAAGACTTGAAGGGATTCCATGCAAATAGTAGACAACTTTCGATAGCATTTGGCATTCGATTATCGTCGGTGGAGGGAATTTCATCCTGATCGACGACAGCATACATGAAAATTGAATTGCATAAATAAAGCATAACTTGCCATCAATTAAGTAAGCCACGAGAATGGCAGCAGATAGTATCCTGTCTAAATAAGGACACTGATGCATCTACGGTCACATGATTTTCTACAAGGTTATCGATTGCATTATAACTGAAAATGACGGAACGAAATGCCACAAAATTTGTGCGTGTCCTTATATACAATGAAATTTAAAAATTAACTTCCGCCATCCTTGTGGATTTATTGATTCGCTCCGTCATCGGCCAACGGAACATCTGCAGGGAGATTAAAAAGTTACACAAAATAAACTTCCTAAACTCTGCATTAAACTGCGATTAAGGACGAAGTTTTTTTTTCGCTCAAGTACAACGTGGGTAATAAGAGTAAAAGTTTCTATAACAAACATACACACATACAGTACATATGTTTATTTGTCCGTTAGATGACTCACTCCTTTAAATTTGATTAATGTAATTGAAATACTTTTTGTGAGTTATGTGAAAGTTATCGGTTTGAATTACCCATACCTGGAAAATAAATCATGTGAAGGACACGCCCATAATTAATGAGCCTCCTTAGCGCCTTGGCGGGTGGTCCAAATGTAGAATGATTGCGAAAAGATTGTAGTAGTTGGCGAATGAATTAATGTTTGTCTGACTAACGCGAGTCAGGATTTTAATCTTGGGCGATTTGTCGGAGGCGGTAGTATAATGACACGAACATGAAAGCAAACAAAATGGAAGCAAAAATTAATTTCTTACTTCGGGGAGCAATGACTTGGTTTGTTGTTTTTGTTTTGGGGATTATACAGCCCACTATAGAGATGGAAAGTTTCACATGAACTGGAGAAGCCTTCTGAATAAGCCAATTTTATAAAATAATGAAAAGATTTAAACTAGCGTAGTATTGGCTGACCTTTCGGATTAAATTTTAACGATAACTTGAATGCACAGAGGGATTACTAACTTCTTGGTGTCAACATCGCCGCCAAAGAATTGAAGTAGACCCAAACAAAAACGTCTTAGGGCTATGAATCTCGTTCTAATCAAAATAATGTAACCTGGAAAAAATGTTCTCAATACCACCAGTTCAGCAGATATACGTGGGCCGAAAAGTCCCGGGATTTTTAATGAAAACAAGAGTTTTTTAGGCAAAGTTGCCTTCGAGAGCAATATACTTGGTTCGCCGAGTTTCCAACATTTCGATGCTCTTTCTGTAGTACGAAACGTTCGAGCTTTCGAAATACGCCTCGGCTTCCGCGATGACCTCCTTATTCGATCTGAATCTCTTTCCCTGGAACTACCGCTTGAGGTTTGGGAACAAATAGTAGTCGCTGGGAGCCAAGTCGGTGGGTGAACAATCCATTCGAATCGAAATTGGTCCAATTTGGCCATCGCTTTCAAGACGTGTGTGCCGGTGCTTTATCATGATGGTATAGAGCTTTTTTCTTCGCCCCATGAGTCCGTTTTCTTTATTTCGTCGTCCAGTTTGTCCAATAACGCTGCATAGTACTCTCCATGACGTTCTTCCCTCCTGCAGATAATCGATGTAGATTATGCCATGTGCATCCCAAGAAACAGAGGCCAAAACCTTCCCGACCGAGCTTTGGTCGGCTTTCGTGGCTTTCCAACAACTCTGTAGGCTGTCTATTGGACTCTGACATATGGTAATGGACCCACGCTTCATCCATCGTCAGAAAACTCCGCTAAATTACGCTGAATCAACCGCTGATCAAAGCGTTGCTGTTTTTGGTCGATGGTCAGCAAATGCGGCACCCATCGCGCCGATAGCTTTTTGATCTCCAACACATGGTGCAAAATGTATCCCGCCCATTCTTTTAAGATACCCACGGCCTCAGCTGGCTCGCGCATTTTCACTTTCGAACACTCAAAACGATTCGAAGCACTTGCTTCGCGAATTTAGTATTCTACGCCTCTTCTGGCCTTCCAGGGCGAGGTGCGTCTTCGGTGCTTGTATGACCCATTTTGAATTCACTAAACCACTTATAAACGGTTGATCTCGAAGGAGCAGATGTGGGATAATATTTCTGCAACCATTGCAATGATTGTTCGGAAGTGTTTCCCATCAAAAAACAATATTTGATAAAGATGCGATACTCCTGTTTTCCTATTATTTTTACTACGGCGAAAGTAGCGTCACTCAAAGGACTGTATAGCTTGCAAACGAATGGACGAAATGTCATGAAATTTTATACATAAACTAATGACAGATGAGCCTCTCGCAATGAGTCATGATCATTTTCTAGCGGCGCCACCTATTAAAAAATTCCGGTACCGATACGTCGTACCTGGAACTCCTTGTTTGTTTGGCTGGAGGAGCGCCAACTGTTTGCAAGAAAACAAAAGACTAATTATTATCACGATTGTGAGTAAATTAATTTTATGTTATTCCTTACATTAAAGTTGGCGGCCAGCAGTCCCGTTGTCAGCTGAAGAACAGAAAACTGAAACGAGCCAACAATGGCGACGGCGTAGATTTACATAGAATTACAAGAAAAAAAATCCGGTCAAGTGCAAGTTATACTTGCGCAATAAGTGTTCCGTACTGTATCAGTTATTTTAACTACATACATACATATGTATGTCATAGATTTATGTTGATAGATCTATATGAACCCTTTCTTTACGATACGATTTCTACTAAAGATACAATGATACTTTGTTCGATACTCACATATATGTACAAACATAAAAACATATATAGGTACATATATGTACATATGCACTTGTATATCTGCAGACACAAGAAAGTACATGTGTACCTACATACATAGTTTTATGGTGCACAGCACATTTCAATACAAATAAATTGAGCACAATTTGCGAAAAATAAATTCAAATTTGTACCTACATAAATGTATTTGTATGTTGAATAAATTACCTACATATGCATGTATGTATGTACATATGTCTCTGATGTCCTTTCTCATCTGCTCAGAAGAATAGTTATACACACACACACAAAGTAAAAGAAAAAAAAAACAACAAATAAAGCATGTATATACATACATACATATATACCTACATAATATGTTCATATGTATATGTATTTACAAGAAATGTACGCTTGTGCATCAGATTTAATTTTTCCTCTCGTTATTCGTTCAATTGCATTAACTGCGTATTTTGCGATTTGTCTCCCTCTCTGTGGCTGTATATACACAAATTCAATTTTTTCCAATATAGTAAAAGTAGAGACACCTACATTATAATAGGAAACCATCAAGCTTCCTTTATGTGTTATATTATGTGTGAAAAAATATAATATACGAACTTTAAGAAATGTAATCGGAGCATTAGGCGGCTTGCGACTTGAGTTGCTGAACGCGAGCTGTCATTTCGACAAATTAAATTCGAGCGAATTCACGCATGCATTATTGCATTCAATTCATAGAAGTCACCAACTCCGGACGCAAGCCGCTTGAAGCTGCCGAAATGTGAGTAAATGTCCAATAATTAATTCCATGTGAAAACTTACCATTATACATTACAGTGAATAAACAACACAAAATACAAACGTATTTAGTTCTATTCTGGCAACAAAAAATCCCGGATTGGTGACATCTTTATTCAATTTCGTGGTGCCACAATTTCGTTGAAGACGTATCTATGGAAAATAGATATCGCAATCGCAGCCAGCGAATATAATATATTTAAACCATAGCAGCCAGCACCAGAAATTAGCGATCGTGATTGTGTTGTGCTATAGTGATTCGCCGTCAACGGGAGAAGTGTGTTTGGGCAGCCATCAAACAGCAGCCATCTCATTGGTTATCGACTCATTTCGCCGTCAGCGGGAGAAGTCCGTTTGGCAGCCATTAAAACAGAAACTCTCTAATTGGCCACTTGAATCATTCCGCCGCCAGCGGGAGAAGTCCGTTTTAGCAGCCATTTTAATAAAACAATATAATCGAGTAAATTTTAACATTTTTAAATTATTTAAACGCGCATTATTTGGTGAGCATTTTTTTTGAAACGATTAGTAAGTTGGTAAATAAAGAACACGTTTGTAAGAGAATTTATTATAATGACCAGCAGAACCCCAGATCGTATCGTGACTAGGAGTGTGGCAAAGCTTTCGGAACCAGGGATATCCGCCGATACAGATGAGACTTCCTATGAGGAGACCGAGCGGGTAATAATGACAGATAAAGAGGATCGTGAAGCAACATTGCGCGAGCAGTTAGAATCATTACGTACAGAGTTGGAGGTTATCACTGCATCTGCGGCAACAGAAAGACAGGAACGTCAGCGCCTCGAAATGCTCCTTAGCGAACGTCAGCAAGTAAAAGCGGTGTCCACGGCTGTTGAGACCACTTCTACAATTGCCGCTCCTGCTGTTCCAGTAAAAGTTGTCACATCTGTAACTGAAGCGGCCTCTGGAACTGCCACTACAACATCTTCCACCGACTCTATTGCTGCCGCTTCCAGTTTTTATGGATTCCTCGACTCCAGATCTTCATCTGCGCCAGAGACGTCCTGCTCGACATACTCTTGGCCACGAGCACCGATTGTGTCGTCTCAGCCTAGTCGGACTTTGCCAACGACCGCTGACGATTATTTGCGATGTGGTTCCGCTAATGCAAGCTCAATTCCAACGTTCTTACCGCCGCTATATTGCTCCCAGGGAGTCGATCAACAACGATTCACAGCTGAAGTCGCATCCTTGCCCGTGCAAGCCACGCCCGTTCCGTCAGCTCAGCCTACATTTCTGCCATCACATTCTACACAATTGATATCTCAGCTGAACCAACAGTCATCGTCATCGGTGATTGGCATGGGAAATCATCGAAAGTTACACGATCTTCCAGAATTCCATGGCAGACCGGAAGAGTGGCCGATGTTCTGCATGGCCTTCCTAGAATCCACCAATATGTTTAAATACAGCAGAGTGGAGAATATGTTTCGCCTCCAAAAGAGTATCAAGGGCAATGCACGAGACGTAGTTGAGTCATTGCTAATACATCCGGATAATGTGGACCAGGTCATGTCCACATTGGAGTTTCGTTTCGGACGTCCGGAGTGCTTAGTCCAGAGTCAACTGATAAAGGTAAGAGATATCATGCAAATTCCAGAGAGTAAATTAGAGCTTATAATTCCGTTCGCTACGAAAGTGCAAAATTTATCAGTATTCCTGGAGGCAAGTGGAATGCACCATCATTTGGCTAATCCAACTCTGTTGGATGAATTAGTGGGAAAACTCCCAATGAGCAAGAGGTTGGAGTGGGCCCAGTGCAGCGTTTATATTCAGCCATACGCTACCATCAAGCACTTTAACGACTGGTTAAGTCGTATGGCTCGTCTGATTTGTATTGTCACAACGACTTCATTACCTTCGTCAACACAGGGAAAGGTGGAGTCTAAACAAAAAACAGGAAGTGTCTTGCATGCAACTGAAAGTTCGTCATCAACCAGTGTAGCGAATGACAGGTGTCGTTACTGTAAAGAACTACGCCATGCAGTCCTTGAATGTGATAGCTACAAAAATTTGGACATTTCGGCGAAGTGGCAGTTCGTCAAACGTAACAAACTATGTTTCAGTTGTCTCAAGTACGGTCACAACATGCGAATGTGCAGAGTCCGAGGGTCATGCGGCATCGATGGCTGCTCGAAGATGCACCACCAGTCACTTCATGAAAAGGCAGCACTTGAGGAAAGGCCGTCAGAAAGCGAAACCAATGAAGCGGAAGTGGTACAAAATTCACTGCTAAACTGCAACGACGACGGTGAGAGCATAATTCTCTTCCGGGTGGTACCTGTTCGACTTTACAATGGCAAAACCATGGTGCGAACCTTTGCATTGCTGGACGAGGGGTCCTCTGTCACAATTATGAGCTCCGATCTTGCCAAGCGTCTTCAGTTAAAGGGAACGGCAAAGGATCTCAACTTGCGGTGGTTTGGACGAGAAACGCGTACAGAAAGGTCATGTGTCGTCGATGTTCTTATAAGCGCCGACCAGATGGACGCCGAACGCTTTGAAATGCAAAAGGTTCAGACGGTGGTGGACCTGCGTTTGCCGACTCAGACTTTTACTGCTAAAGACTGGAAATCACTTGATGATTTGGGAGTCCCGTTAGCTGGTTACAATAATGCGAGCCCAGAGATCCTTATTGGACTAGACAACTGTCATCTTGGAGTCCCAGTTGATATAATAAGAATTCTAGAAGATGGTCCAATTATAGCAAAAACGAAACTCGGATGGGTAGCCTACGGAAAATCGACGTCGAGATTGGTGAGCGATGCAGCGAAAGCAGTCGTGCTTTGTAGTAACGAACTTAAGGAACAGGATCATCGGTTGGACACAATCGTCGAAGAATACTTTCGCATCGAGAACTTCGGAGTTAAAAAACCAGCCGAAAAACCAGTTTGTCATGCAGATAAGAGGGCGCTGAAGATCCTAACGACTTCTACTGTACGATTGAACGAACGATATTGCACAGGACTGCTATGGAAGGACGATAATCCGAAACTACCAAGAAGTTACCAACAAGCAAAGAGAAGACTACTCAGCCTCGAGTTAAAGATGAAGAAAGATCCAGTGTTTGCAACCGAATACAAAAAAAATATTGCCAAGTATGTGGAAAGAGGTTACGCAAAGAAGCTGTCTTCTGTAGAGGCGGATGTAGATACACCGAGGACCTGGTATCTTCCACATTTCGGAGTAAGGAACCCAAATAAGCCCGACAAGATTCGTCTAGTCTTCGATGCAGCCGCGGAGGTGAGTGGCGTCTCCTTGAATCATTTTCTTTTGAAGGGACCTGATGATTACACACCTTTACTGGCAGTATTACTTAACTTTCGGCTACGACCAATAGCCGTAATAGGTGACATCAAGGAGATGTTCCACCAGGTGCTGATTCATCCTACTGATCGACATTCGCAGCGCTTCCTCTGGCGCGAAAACGAAGACAAACCGATCGATACGTATGTGATGGAAGTCATGACCTTTGGAGCCAGCTGTTCGCCCTGCATAGCCAATTACATAAAGAATCACAACGCCTCAAAATTTCTAACCAAAGAGCCGAAAGCCGTCGACGCCATAATCAATCATCATTACGTGGACGACTACGTTCATAGTTTCAATAGCATAACCGAAGCCGTCGAAGTAACAAGGGCAGTCGTAACAATACATCAATATGGAGGATTTGAGCTGCGTAACCTGATGTCGAACTCTAAGGAAGCTCTCCGCAGTATTTGTTGCAAAGGGGAAGAAGATAGTGAAGATAAAACAATCGATATGAACATTGACGCCGAATCAGCGACTGAGAAGGTTTTGGGGATGTGTTGGAACAGCGTGGAGGATGTTTTTATCTTCCGACTTAAATTTCCTCGCATCAGCCAAGCTGTCATGGAACATAATAGATGCCCGACAAAACGCGAATTTCTCAGCATAACGATGTCAATATTTGACCCCTTCGGGATGATCGCCAACTTAACGCTTTACTTGAAGTTATTGCTGCGTTCGATCTGGAGTTTTGGAATCGGCTGGGATGAGCCAATTCCCAACGATTTGTTTGAGAGGTGGAGGCTGTGGAAGGCAGAGCTACCAGGATTAACACATCTGCGGGTTCCAAGATGTCACAGTAGTTACCTAACGAATGCCGATCATATAGAACTACACACCTTCGTCGACGCTAGCGAAGAAGCATTCAGTGCGGTAACATACATACGAGCCGAGTGCAGCGGAAGTGTTTGTGTTTCTTTCGTCTGTGGTAAGACTAGAGGCAGCCCAAGGAAACTAATGTCCATACCACGTCTGGAGCTGTCAGCGGCCATCCTTGGCGTACGACTTCATAACTCCATAGTTGATCTTCATACGTTGCAGTTTTCTAATCATGTGTTTTGGAGCGACTCGAAAACGGTTTTACACTGGTTACGTATGGACCCGCGACGCCACAAAGAATTCGTAGCATTCAGAATCGCTGAGATATTGGAGAGTACCCGAGTTAACCAGTGGCGCTGGATTCCATCGCAACAAAACCCAGCAGACGAGGCTACTAGAGCGAAATACCCACCTTGTTACGAAGTGGAAAATAAGTGGATAAACGGGCCCTCCTTTCTTAAGGCAGCTGAGATGGAATGGCCGAAGACACCAGACGACATCGCCATGCATGAGTGCCAAGATGAACTACGACCGAAGTATGTGCTACATGCGGATTGTAAGCAGGATTCTCCTTTCGACGTGACAAGATTTTCATCATATCTGAAGCTACAGAGAACAATAGCATGGTTATTACGCTTCATCGCCATCTGTCGGAAGAAAACGGATCAACGTGGTGAGCTAAACGTATCCGAGCTCCAGAATGCAGAGCATCTGCTATGCTGCGAAGTACAAAGAAATGCATTCAGTGCTGAAATTACTCTGCTGTCCCGGAACTTGAATGTCACAAAAAATAGCAAAATTTACAAACTTTCCCCGTATCTCGACGACGATGGCCTGCTGCGGGTCCATGGCCGGATTGATGCTGCGTCGACTATACCGTTTGCTGCCAGACGTCCTATTATACTACCTGCGCATCATACAGTTACCGACCTGATAATAGACCGTTTCCATCGCCTATGTGCTCACCAAAACGACGATACGGTCGTAAATGAAATCCGTCAGAAGTTCTGGGTGCCAGGACTACGCACTGCCGTGAGGAGAGTCAGGAATAAGTGCCAGGCATGCCGAAACCGAACTGCCAATCCTTTGCCACCATTGATGGGTCAACTTCCGGAGGATCGGCTCACTCCGAACGTCAGGCCATTTACCTACACGGGCCTAGACTATTTTGGGCCTATAAACGTCGCTGTGGGCCGCCGAAGGGAGAAGAGGTGGATCGCTCTCTTTACGTGCTTGACCGTACGTGCCGTGCATCTCGAAATAGCAGCTGACCTATCAACGGCTGCCTGCATCCTCTGCATACGGAACTTCGTAAACAGACGGGGCGTACCATTACGAATAAGAAGCGACAACGGAACCAACTTTGTGGGAGCCAACAATGAGCTGACAAATAGCAGTGTTTTTGACTACGAGGTTATGAAAGCAGAGCTGTCTTCTAAAGGAATAGAGTGGGTGTTCAATTGCCCTGCGAACCCACATGCTGGGGGATGTTGGGAGCGGTTGGTTCAATCCATCAAGCGAGTATTAACACGCATCCTTTCTGAAACGGTGCCAAAAGTTGAGACGTTGCAAAGCGCGTTAATCGAAGCCGAGAACATCGTTAACGGTCGCCCCTTAACGCACCTACCTGTGACGACTGAAGATGAAGAACCGCTCACGCCGAACCACTTCCTTGTCGGAGGTACGAACTCGACCCAGACGCCGGGTCCGATCGAAGGCAAGGCATTATGCCTAAGAAAACAATGGATGGTGAGCCAACAGCTCAAGGACCGATTCTGGCGGAGGTGGGTAAGTGAGTACCTGCCCGTTCTTACCAAACGATGCAAATGGTTCGACAAAGTCACGCCATTGAAGATCGGTGATCTGGTTCTTGTATGCGACGTTGATGTGCCGAGGAGTCAGTGGCTAAGAGGGAGAATAACGAACACGTTCCCAGGCCCGGATGGGCAAGTTCGCTCTGCCGAAATCAAGACGTCTACCGGAACGCTAAAAAGACCTGCGGTAAAACTGGCTGTCATTGAAGTTGGTGAGGTTTCCAATCAGGATTCGGTCGCCTCACGGGGGGTAGAATGTGAAAAAATATAATATACGAACTTTAAGAAATGTAATCGGAGCATTAGGCGGCTTGCGACTTGAGTTGCTGAACGCGAGCTGTCATTTCGACAAATTAAATTCGAGCGAATTCACGCATGCATTATTGCATTCAATTCATAGAAGTCACCAACTCCGGACGCAAGCCGCTTGAAGCTGCCGAAATGTGAGTAAATGTCCAATAATTAATTCCATGTGAAAACTTACCATTATACATTACAGTGAATAAACAACACAAAATACAAACGTATTTAGTTCTATTCTGGCAACAAAAAATCCCGGATTGGTGACATTATGTATCATTGGTTTAAGTCTTAGGTCAATAGTTATCCGGTAGGAATATGCCACGAAAATTCGCTGCGGGTATAACACTTTTGCCATCAATTATTCAATTTTTACTCTCGTATCTACTTTTAGGCGTTGTGATATTTTTCTGGGTATGTAAACAGTAGGGTAGTTGAAATTAAAAAATTAATTAAAAAAAAACGGTTGATGTAGGGCAGTCGTGAGAATTATGTTTCCATCTACACTTTATTCTCAATGTTTGTGATTTTATTCAGATTTTTCTGAGCGATATTTTCGGAGAAAAAGCTCGGGACAGCAAGTTGTAACGTTTTGTGAAAATTTGTTAAGAAACTACCCCCCCAAAGTCGAAATTCAGCTTTTTAAGTTCTGGTCTGTGCTTAGGCCACTAATTGCTACAACTGTTCCAAATTTCAATAGTCTAGGTTAAGTAGTCTCTGAGAAAAAGGCCTGTGACAGACAGACAGATACCGAACTGATTCCATTAGTGTTCCGTTTTGGTACGGACGGAACACTAAAAAGGGCAGCCAACTTCGCTCGGTATGGTCGCCCTCTGGTGGCAATTTACATCTTGAGGGTGGGATCACAATCGATAATATGATTTTATTATGCTGAAATTATTCTCACGTGAATGAAATATTTACCAAACTAAAAGTGTTTCAGAGTTTTTAGATTTGAAAAACGCTTTAAGCAACTCTTTTTATATCGAAACAGTGCTTCCAATTCTGCAGGTTCCATCGCGGTAAACCTATGACGATCACGTCGAAATTGGGTTCCGTTTCTAAATAATGATGAACGGCCCAGTAATGTTCGATGAACGCTGTGGACTTGTGGCGTTATTTCTAGATTCATGGACTCAGACCGAAATCTCTCCGAAAAATTTTCCAAGTTGAGATCACAGAATGACCTACTTCTCGAAAACGACTTAAAATAGAGTAGTTTCGGTTCAGTAATAGCAGCAATATTTTCGTTGCGGAGATTTTTTTTTATAAAATACGACCTCTGTTGCACATTCAGGATCTTGATCAAATGTCAGCACATTTGCGGCTCTATTTCATCGATAACGGCACGGATGTTGGCTTTGAGTGCTTCAATTGGCTGGGCGCGTTGGTATAAATCTTTGCTTTCACATGGGCCAAATAGCTTCACATCAACCGTGTACATGCATGAACTGTTTTCATTAATGGCGTAGATTTTATTTGGCATCTGTCAAAAAATTACTGCACAGGGACAGGACAGGGATTCTGTCCCCGGATTTTTTAAATGAAAACGTCTTATTTAAAAACCGTATATCTTTATATTAAATTGGATTTATGTTCTCATGATTCCATGGCAGATGAGACAGAAGACAAACGTCACAGAATAACATAACCACAAGCAGCTGTCAAAATGCAGTCCAAAGATCTATTACATCTTGGCGAAATTTACATCACCGAAATTCGTTCCCTAAATAATAAAATAGCACCAACTTTTCCTAATCCTTCACACTTTAAAGCACACTGCCCGATGGCATGTTCTTACTGTAACTCGTAAGCTGCTGTAATCCCTCTATAATCATGGAACTCCTACTAAATGTTACCGCAACCAGCTGTTTCTTTTGTGCTTGCATGCAAACGCTGCAAAGATAAAAGCAGAGCCGGTGGTGTCCGGTAGCAATTAACTGCATTAGTGTACAGTCTAACGACGACGAAAGCAATCGTACACTTTACACTTCACCAACGCCGCACATCATTATTTGAGCGTCATCAAGGAACAAATCATCATCTTGGAGAGATCTCAGAATGGATGCATTAAAAATGTCAAGAGCAAGTCCTTCCCCTTCGCATAGCGGAAGGATTTAACGTGGGAAGTTATGTATTTCTCTTCCATTTCACTTGGTTTTGACTTCCGTAGGTCCTTGGACCTGTGTGTATTCTTTTCCCTTCTAAAAACTGTTGTTTTTTTCTTTCCTGTTGAACTAAGCGTTCTTATTGCGTTATCCTCACGAAGACTATAAGACAAATAAAGCACCACTGGGTCTATGGAGCCCGACAAACAAACACGGACGGAAGCAAACGAAATGTGCACAAATGTCTCTGCATTCGAATAGTCTTGTCCTCCCTGGGTGAGGCAGAATAATGCAAGTTAGTAGGACCACTTCACCACCCACCCACTGCCAGGATGCACAAACAAGTGAGAGGAGGAAACGGAATCTCTTTTAGTTTTCAGTGTAATTGCTCTTATTGCATCTACTTTTATGCACATAATCATGATAATATTTCCTATTGCTTAAGATTCGTCTTATCCGGCGAGCGAACTTTCTGCTTCTGTTAGTTGTTTTTGTTTTTATTTAAATAGCTTGGAACGACAAATTGTGGATGCCACCTGGGATCAAAATGAAGTGTGAATTCAGTCACCAGTTTGAAAGAGAAATAAGAAATGGGAGGCTGATTTAGGTTTGATAATACGTTACATAAAAAAACCTCCAAATTGGGACACTCCGTAATTGGGACACCTCTTAATTGGGCCAGCCCTCATGCCCACCCTCGAAATTTACATACAAAACACCCTCCACAGTTGGGAAGGTTCTAATTGAGACATCCCTTAAATGGGACGAAGTTACGGGTTTTCCTTGAACCTCCGAAATCGGTACGCACCTCCTAAATGGAACAGTTGATACAAAAATCATCAAAATATGAATGCTATGAATTACAACTAAGTTTCGGATGTGAGGTTCTCAGCTGCATCAAATGAACTTAAAGGGAAAGAGAGAAAGGGAAAGAAGTCTAGTGTAAGTAAAAGTCGGACTCAGCGTATCTTTAAATCAAGGGACATTGGTAAGAGAAATAAGGAAGAATATGGTTCTTTGGCCATGAAACACATAAAATTGTTTGCTGGAACAATTTGTAACTTGGATCGCCGCACAGTGTGGAGCAAATTGACTTTTTTGCTTGCAAAAATCATAGCTCCTAAACGAAAAAAGATATCGGGATAATTTTTTTTTCTGTTTGAAGGAAATTTCCAAGGCTATAAAAATTGGAAATTTTTAGAAAAAATATTTACAGGGTGTTTCAGAATCTTCTGCTGAAATACAACTTTTTTTGTCCAAAGGAAATAGTCTTAATATTTTACCTCAAAAATTCAAAAGTAGGTAACTGAAGTAAATACAGTATGTCTAAAAGTCAAACCAAGTCACAGTGGTGCATAAAAGTAAACGAACAAGGAATTTTTAAAAATTTTTGCAGGTGTATCAAAAGCCCTCTTTTTAGTGTTCCGTCCGTACCAAAACGGAACACTAATGGAATCAGTTCGGTGTCTGTCTGTCTGTCTGTCTGTCTGTCTGTCACAGGCCTTTTTCTCAGAGACTACTTAACCTAGACTATTGAAATTTGGAACAGTTGTAGCAATTAGTGGCCTAAGCACAGACCAGAACTTAAAAAGCTGAATTTCGACTTTGGGGGGGTAGTTTCTTAACAAATTTTCACAAAACGTTACAACTTGCTGTCCCGAGCTTTTTCTCCGAAAATATCGCTCAGAAAAATCTGAATAAAATCACAAACATTGAGAATAAAGTGTAGATGGAAACATAATTCTCACGACTGCCCTACTTCAACCGTTTTTTTTTAATTAATTTTTTAATTTCAACTACCCTACTGTTTACATACCCAGAAAAATATCACAACGCCTAAAAGTAGATACGAGAGTAAAAATTGAATAATTGATGGCAAAAGTGTTATACCCGCAGCGAATTTTCGTGGCATATTTCTACCGGATAACTATTGACCTAAGACTTAAACCAATGATACATAATATAACACATAAAGGAAGCTTGATGGTTTCCTATTATAATGTAGGTGTCTCTACTTTTACTATATTGGAAAAAATTTAATTTGTGTATATACAGCCACAGAGAGGGAGACAAATCGCAAAATACGCAGTTAATGCAATTGAACGAATAACGAGACGAAAAATTAGATCTGATGCACAAGCGTACATTTCTTGTAAATACATATACATATGTACATATGTAGGTATATATGTATGTACATATGTACATATGTAGGTATATATGTATGTACGTATATACATGCTTTATTTGTTTTTTTTTTCTTTTACTTTGTGTGTGTGTATAACTATATTCTTCTGAGCAGATGAGAAAGGACATCTGAGACATATGTACATACATACATACATGTATATGTAGGTAATTTGTTCAACTTTTGTGTTGGTATACATTTATGTAGGTACAAATTTGAATTTATTTTTCGCAAATTGTGCTCAATATGTTTGTATTGAAATGTGCTGTGCACCATAAAACTATGTATGTAGGTACATATGTACTTACTTGTGTCTGCAGATATACAAGTGAATATGTACATATATGTACCTATATATGTTTTTATGTTTGTACATATATGTGAGTATCGAACAAAGTATCATTGTATCTTTAGTAGAAATCGTATCGTAAAGAAAGGGTTCATATAGATCTATCAACATAAATCTATGACATATGTACATATGTAAGTATGTAGTTAAAATAACTGATACATAGTACGGAACACTTATTGCGCAAGTATAACTTGCACTTGACCGGATTTTTTATTTTGCTGCACATTAGAGTGCAAATAAACTATTTCGGTGGAATTTTTAAGTCAAAAAAGTATGTTAAGTGGTGTAATGCTAAAAAATGATAAAATTTAGGAAAAATTCTTTCCAGAATTTCATATTTAATAAAAATATTTTTATCCAATGGGGTAATAAAATATTAATGTTTGCAGTAATGGCAGAGAATTTCAAAACTTATAAGCGAAACAGTGGAGGAAAAAAAAATGTTCGTTTTGTGTTGCAAACATTTTTTTTTTATTAAGTGGCACATCTACATAACAACCCATTTCAACAATATAAGTTATCACAATCAAACATCCATCTATCCAAATGAAAGATGCAAAAGAAGCACATGTGCATCCGCTTGCAAGTACATACATCCATCGTCACTACGATACCTGATCCGACACAAGCGCATCCGTTTCGCACCTTTGCAGGCACCTTCCTACTGCACACCTGATCCGGGCGCATGGAAGTATAGGGTATCTGCATGGGAACTGCAGATCAGCATATTTCGTAGTTTTAGAACCGAAATAATTATTATTTTACGCGTTAGAATTTAGTCTTGTTGGTACGCTCGAAGAGAATAAATTATTTCATAACGATCTCATTGTGTTATTATTCGAACCAGTGGCGGTTCGGTGAAATTAATTTTTTTGATAATCGAGGATACAAAATCCTTTACTTATATTTCAAGTTTTTAACAGTGGAGAATAAATAAATAAATAAATAAAAATTATTAATAAAAAAAACCAGATTTCTTGGAATCTTTCGTCAAAGTCCTGAATAATTTATCCAAACTTGGCACCGTCAACATTTTCTCTACAATCTAAAATGTTAAGTAATACTTGAAGCCTTTTTATCACCTCCTTATTGACTCCAGTTATGATTTTATGAAGAGGATCAGGGACTGCCGAAAATAGGCCTGAAAACCGCAAAATCCTTATCGCAATGAATTGGTGTACATTTTTTTACCTGTAAAGTATACATACATAAATATTTACAAACTTCTTTTCACTTTAAACAAAAAAAAAAAAAATTTTAAAAAAATTGACAAAAAAACCAAAAAAAAAGATGACTTACACTAATCAAATCACTCTAGCTCAAAGATTTGCAAATATTTGCAGCTGAGCTTCTAGGAGAATGGTCAAAAATACATGTACTTTAAATTTCTGTTGAGCTTAGATCGTACATTATCGTACCTTTTTTTAAACTCAACATGAAATCAAATATGAGTGCTGAAAACATGTTTTCAAAAAACCACTAAATTTCAAAAAATTAAAATTCCGAAAAAGAAAAATAGGTTGCATTTAAATTAAAAACAACCATATGAACCAAGAAAGTTAAAAACCAATGTGTTTTTAACCACTATACCAAATTTGTACAATCAGAACTCAAACGAAAACATAAAAAAAAATCAATTTTTCGTTTACGCGCCGCGCCGCGTGGTACTATGGTACTATGTCATTCCGTTTGGGGTTTGCGACGCTTTACACCTTGGAATTTTGGGCGATGTGTCGGTTTTTGGGCATTATGACATTTTCCAATTTGGGCGTTATGGTTTTGGGCGATAAGACCTAACGCCATTGAAAGCGAAAATAATGTCACATCGCCCAAATTAACGTGAATTTTACGGCAGCAAATTGTTAAGCAATTTTTTGGGCGTTATGACATTTTCCAATTTGGGTGTTATGACTTTGGGCGATAAGACCTAACGCCTTTTTTGCGTTATAGACGCACGCGAAAATTTAATTTTGCAAGCACTTTTGCAAAAATGCCCCACAGTGCGCCGCACTTTTGAATGGTTCTCATTAGCCCGTGGGAAAAACATTCCTGTTTCCGGGCATATGCTTCAAGTAAAAGCCCTTAAGATCGCTGAAGTCTTGCAGCTTAATAATTTTCAAGCATCTAATGGTTGGCTAGACAAATTTGTGAAGCGTCACAATATTAATTTCCACATTACGAGCGGAGAAAGCAGACATAAAATGCATTTATTCCTTCAGAGCATCAATCAGAAAAATTTGTAAAGGATATATCCCAAAAAATATGTGCCTACAATTTAGACGAAACAGGATTATTATTCAAAGCCACTCCATCCAAGTCCTTGACACTTTGAAATAAAAAGTGCGTTGGTGGTAAGTAATCTAAAGAGAGAATAACTGTAAGTTGCTGTTCGGTGTTGTGTGTTTGGTGAAAAAGGACAGCTCTTGATTTATTGGTAAGGCGGTGAAACCACGGGCTTTTAGGAAATATGGACGTAGAAAGATCGCTAAAAATTATATGACGGAGTAATTCCTAGGCTTAGATGACATCAGCTGGTCGCAATTTGAGCAAGCAAAATCGAAAAGTTCTGTTATTTTTGGACAACGACTGTGATTCAAGAAATATAGTATTGAAATTCTTGCCGGCTAACTGCACTTTCCAACTTCAGCCTCAGACCAGAGTATTAAAAAAAAACGTAAAGATCTACTATCGGAAATTTTGATGGAAACACTTCTGTCGCAGATGTTGCTTTTAAAATGACTGTCCTAGATGCCTGTAGATGGTGAAAATAGGTCTGGAATGCTGTAAGTGCTAGTACAATATTAAACTGATTCAGGAAAGTAGAGTTTCCGACAGCATTGGAAAACGCTATTCTATTGCATTAAAATATCATATAAGAAGAAATTATCAAATTTGCGGAAATTGACGCTGAGCAACTTAGAACATGATCTGAATTGCCTCAACACTGGGTGGAGGAGTTTTTTCAATCGCTTCACCATATAGAAAATGTTGCGATAAACATAAAGAACGATAATCTTCCTGATCCCAAACCAGTGTCTCACATATCTTGCGAGGTTGCCTTGAGACAAATGATGACCGTTACAAAGTTTGCTCTTTACAGTAATCTACCCGATGTTGCAGAAAAACTAGGAAGTTGTGAAGCTATTTTGACGAATAACATTCTAAAAAAAAAATGATATTTTTAAAATTTCTTAAATATATTGTAAATACACACCTTGTTATCTGCACGTATGTACTGTACATATGTTAAGGTTTAAATCCATCTATTTTTTTGTTTTTCAATTCGGTAAGCCATTGTTGAGTTAGGTGTGTAAAAAAAAAAATTTATTTTTTCCCCTTTCTGACACATGCTCAGCTCCCAGCAGACTGATTTTGACCAAACTCCACAGAAACTCTCTCAGGACAATACTAAAGATGTTTCCAAAGATTTGAGCTCAATCAGTTCGATGGTTTTGGAGTCCATAGCATACATATAAACAATGTTTGATTTGTATAGATATAGAAGATATGGAAATGTCTCCAACTCTTAAAATGGTTCCAAGAGCACCGACAATAATCGGCTCATATGGCAGCACAATGGACCTACTTTGGTCCAAGTGAATCCTTCCAAATATGGAGATAGCCACCTTACTTAACTTAATATGCAATAACTTCAACAGCTGTTCAAATTTCATTGAGACTCGGTCAGTACAGTCAATGACCCTAAATAGATCAGTTATTATTGCATGCACGTATGTACATCTAAATATGGAAAACCGTGTACGGTGTGGGAAGCACTAGACTCTAAATACTGAGTATTGACTACCAAACAAAGCATTTCTATTAAGGGATGCTTTGAGCGTAGTTTCAGGTTTGCGGTATTATGAATATACATATGCAGACTGAGGGACTCTCGTACTTCATTGCATTTTTTGGAATCCCCTGGTCTAAGATAATTCGATATCTATATAATAAAAATGAAATGATGATCGTTGGTAACCGCATAACTTGAGAACGGCTGGACCGATTTGGCTCATTTTTTTTTTAATGTTCATTATAGTCCGAATGAGATTCTTGCGGAAAGAAAAATTCGATAGAATTAGATAAATTAGATAATATTCGCTGAAGTCAAGTTATTAACAAATTCTATATTTATTGACCAAATAGGCTCATATTCAGAACATATGTTGGTTTGGTGCTGGGAGAGAAAACCACGAAATTTGGACCCGATAGGTGGCGCTGTAGGTAAGTGACTAGCAAATTCTATATTTATTGACCAAAATGACTCATATTCACAACATACATAATTATGTAACTCATCGTGCAACATACAGGAAAGGGCAGGACAACGTCCACCTCCGGGCCAACTTAGTTAGTTAGTTAGTTAGTTGGCGCTACAGCTCGAGGTGAACCTGGGCCTGCTTCTCGCAACCATTTGTGTGTGCGTGTTATATTTTTTTTTGCACGAATGGAAGGGACCTACAGTTTTTTGCCGACTCCGAACGGCGAGTTGAGAAGCTCAATCGTGACAAATGATACTCTTTGATGCTTGTCAGACAACTAATTAGAAATAAATGTTAAACTTGTGGCTGTTTACCCAAACTTAGCCCCAATGACAGACCAGACGCATGTATGCATACCACTCTACTATCTATTCCATTAACTTTTAAGTTCTCTGAAATATGCAAGGTCAGCCTCTTCTTTATGGAAATGCCAATTTAAATCCAACCTAAACTCCACTTAAGTTTAATGACTTCGCAATAAATCCCTCACGCTTAACAAACACATCCCAGTAAATCAATAAATTATAATGTAACCGTCATTTTCAGGTTTCGTCATCGAAAGTTAAATTTGCCCACATACACAACCTCACAGGATACCATTAGCTACACAGGTCATTCCTCCATCATTCCATTTGGAAAATTTCAGATTTATTTCCCAAAAGCCTAATAATTGCGACCTCTCGTACATATGTTATGATTGATATTAGGGTACCACGTTCACTTAAGTCATTTCCTACCAATCACCGACAACGTCGCCGCTCGTCCTTTTCATAAGAGAAACAAGAAACAATGTATAAAATCTGCTCGTGTCGGCTCAGCAGAAATTCCTCTCCAAGGACCTATAATAAACACCTCTTGCCGACAAAATTATCATCACTTAATCATAGCGTATACGAGTACGAGATAAGCCCATTCCGAAAAACGTTTTCCTAAGCCTGAGAGGTACATATATAGAAAGAATAACAAAAAGGGACATGTTTTGTATCTTTTAGCTTAAATTAAAACCCATCTCACGGTGGTAGACAGAACTTCAGCCAAACATAAAAATCTGAGTTCCAATAAAACAGAAGTGAGGTCCTTTTGTCCTACCGAAACGAATACAAAACAGTAAACTTAAATGTGGGGTTGACTGTAGCTCTCTTTATGTGTATGTGTGGGTGGCATAATGTTTGCAAATTTATTACCACTCTACAAGCCGGTGTAGATAACAGTATATGGGCTGAAGTTAAGCGCCACACGTCAAAGGAAATATGGGTTTCCTGCACTAGGACTTTCGGGGATTAAGTAACAACAGGACACGCAAAATGCTCTTCCCAGAACAACTAGTAAAAAGTATCCTGCCGACCTTAAATTAACAAGACGATCAATCTCATAGATACGAGGAGAAATACATAGTGTTGGAAGCATCTGCCACTTTTCTCACATAGTTTACAATCTCTCGGGATTCGCGCTGCTCTGACCCACGCACACATGAGATACGAGTACGAGCCCTGGCCGCGTGTCTTTCCACATTAAGTCCGGGAAGCCCGATGAACGCTTATAATTAATCTCTTTAGCATAACAGTAAGCAGAATTTAATTAAAAATGACTGCTGTTTATCCTTTTTCGGGTGCTTTGCTTTCCACGAGATTAATTCGATTTCACAACATACGCTCTCTCGTCCTTATGGATCGCCTGATAAGTCATCGTTTTTTTTTCCAGTAATAAATGGCATTGACCTTCAGGTAAATAACACCTCGTGGATATTGGTCCTCGTAGTCAAAGTACGGATGCTTAAGGGTCGCTACTTTCAGTGCATTCAGTGCCGACAGTAAGGTTGATTAATGGTGGCGAATAAAATGCTCATTTGTAATTTTAGCCCAATGAATTACGAGTATCTCATGCATAATAATAACGGTGGGTGGATGAATCTACTAACGTACCAAGGTTTAGTCCTTATTACAGAGTGTGTTATAGATTGGGCGATGGGGACAGACCAGCAAGCAACTCGGTGAAAATTTCGAAAATAATTTCCATGGGTGTTAGTAGTTTAGTACCTGCACATGTACATACCTACCTGTAGGTAGATATTTCCGTTTAATTAATGACCACCGGGACTGTCAGTGGATTCGCGTTAATATTTCCTATAGTTTCAACTAGGTTGGTACAAACCTGAGACGCATTCATTTCGACTGGACCCCCATCGTGCCAACGCGTCTCCTCATGGTAGAAGCTGGTAATAGAATATGATCACGTTAAAGGTAAATCTGAAGAGGATAAGCGGGAAAAGGGTTCGTCTACTGTAAGGTCTACCACCAAAGTGATACAAAGTCCACTTCAGTATTATTTTACAATATCAAATGGTTGTTAAAACTTATTAGTGCAAAGCATTGTGTGTCCTTCGGAAACCTGTTTGATTGTGTGGATTAATAATTTACGGAAACAAGAGCTGCTAATTTTACACTTCAGTAAGTTGGACTCTTTGGAGTCGACTGAGCTAAAACGTGCCCTAACAAAATCTAACCACTAGTAATATGTTTAATGACAGGTGGCGCTTCTGGAATTCTTTCCCCATTTTAGTGTTCCGTACCCAAAGTGATCCGTAAATCTGTCGGTTACAGGGCTTTTCTCGGAGACTATTTGACGTAGACTATTGAAATTTTGAACAGTTATAGCAATTGATGGCCCAAACACAGACCTAAACTTAAAAAGTTGAGTTTTGGCTTTGGAATGTAAAAATTTCATTTTGCGGGCATCGAGTGAAATGTCGAATGAAAGCTCGTTAAAGCATAAATTCGAAAATATACGAAATATTTTTTCGTGTTAATTTTTTCTTAACACTTTTTCAAAAAACGTTAAAAAATTGCTGTCCCACTACCTTATCTCTAAAAATATTGCTCAGAAAAGTCTGAATAAAATGACAAATATCTATTAATAAGAGAGTGTAGATTGAACCAAAATTATCAGTACTGCCCAACGTTTGAAATTTTTTTTAAATAATTTTTTTTTTAATTTCAACTTTCCAACTGTTTACGTATACAGAAATGACGTAACCCCATCGCAATCAAATAAGAGCAGATACCTATATACGTATGGGGAAATTTGTATGTGTAAGAGTAGAAATTGAATGGTTGATCCTAGAAATATGCCCCAAAAAATAGCATTGACCATATCATTGATTTAATGCACATAAAAGTGTCTTGATCTATAATATAGGTGTCTCTACTCTTACTACATTGGTCAAACTGACACAGAGAGACAAATTCCAAAATTCCACGCATTAAATACAACTCAACGAAGAATGAAATCTGATACACATGCGTACATTTCTCGTATACTTTGTTTGTTGTTTTTTTTTTTATTATTATAAATCTATCAACATAAATCTATTACATACTCGTATGTGAAAATAGCTGGTAGTACGGAACACTTGTTGCGCAAGTACGAATTACACTTGACCGGATTTTTTGTAAATGGGAAGGCTAATTTTCAATTTGTCAGCCAATTTAATACTCGTAATTTCTACTTAATAAGCCTCATGCTTTAGAGACCCGTCAGTGCTAGATATGGGGAAAGAAGTAACCAAATCACTCATTTCCGAGCGATTTCGAAACCTTCGTCATTGGCGACAATCCTTTTTTAGACAGCACATAAAAGCTGATATTCCGGGCGAAAATCACTGTCCCTGCAAGTTTTGCTATACATATTTTTAGTATACATATAGTTGTAAGTGCTGGACGATGAAAAGAAAAATAGAGAAGAAGGCGATGCAACCACGAACTTTATGAGTTACATATACAAAGACCTGGATGTAATTCAGAAAGCCAAAACACATTTGAATAACAACCCCCAACTTGTGACCAAGCTATCGCTGATGCCTGAGCGCTTTTAACACTTTCTAAAGCTAAGACTATCTTGTGTTCTATTGACTACAGACTTAACATTAGACACATTCCTTGTATAGGCTCCAGGTAGCGTTATTTATACAGTGCATTCTCGATTATGACAACTAATAGAAATCAAGGGTAGTTGCAATGAACAAGGTTGTTGCTATAACTGAGTCAAAAACTTTTTGAAGCTAAAACTATAATTATAACCATAATAATAAGCGTGTTGTTTTTAGCCTATATAGATTAAACATGTTTCAGCAACATATTTTCCATGTAATTCTTTAAGAGGCGTGTTTTTTTAAGCATACATATATCGGATTAAAAAAAGCTTTCAATGCATAATACAACAAAACCTTAGCCTGGATAATTAGACAGTCTAAGGTTTTGTTGTATTTACCATTAAAAACATGTTGCGGAAACATGTTTAGTCTATACAGATTTGAAAAAAAAACACGCATAATGATAGAAATTTAGGTGTTGCGATAACTGAGAAGTTCACAATAAGGTCAAACTTTGGAGGATACCTGGTGACAGAGGCATTGAAGGGAATGAGATTGCGGATGAGCTGGCTCGTTCAGGCTCTACTGCCAAATTCTCAGGCCCGGAACCCTTTTGTGGCATAAACTGTGCAAAAATCTCAGCCTTACCCTTAATCATCAAATCGAAATGGGAACATAATTTTCGACTCTCTCATTGGAGAAATGTCCCAACTATTAACTAAGCCTTATACTCATCACAGGGATCCTCTAAACTACAATAAGATGGATATTAGGTGTCTAACAAATTTCCTCTCCGGTCATTGCCAGTTACGATACTACCTAAACAAGTTAGGAATTTCCAGCGAGTCGATTTTGTTTAGAAGATGTCGAGACAGCCGAGCACATCCTTTGTGATTGCTCGGCACTTTTTGGGGTAAGACGTGGTAGCCTACATTAAGAACTCCTCAAACCTTATGACTTAAAAAATGCGTCAACCAAGGACATACTAGCCTTTATAAGAAAGGTGGTTTGCCTCTTGGTCTAATTAGAATCCTATGATAAAATAGCTTTTTTAGGTCGCAGTATCAGCTTTGAGGTAGGATCCAGTATAAACAAATACAAAAACAGAGAAGTTGCGTAAGTTGAGAATGTACTGTCCTGTAGTATACTGTTTCTTTAATTTTAAATATTAAAGTATGTACATATTTATCATAGTAAGCTGTAACACTGGCTCCAGTAACATAAAGATAAAGAGCAATGTTATGTGATATACATACATACATATAAGTATGTATGCATGTGTGTACTCGTATGTTAGTCCCTCGCAAAACTAAACAAACTCACTCAGTTCATTTGAAATACATGTACGATCCAGTTATCGATTGGTACAACCAAACAGAATAGCCTTATTTTTTCCCGAATTTGAGCAGTCATGTATGTAATCCGCATAAAGGATATATGAACAACAACAACTAACAAATAGAAAGCGAAAAGTTGTTTATTTTATTCGACACGTTTTTTTTTTGTCAAACAAACAACTGTGACAACAATCGACACAAAAGGAGCAACGAGAATTTCATCGATAACAATCAATCGGCCGGAATATTACAAGAGTTAACTGTTTTTTCATGGCAGCGTTCAGAGAAAATAACGACAATAGAAATCCAGTAAACACAAATTGAAAATAAAATGTCTAAAAGCGGGTCCATAACGTAAATATAAAAGGTAATCGAAAAGGATTCTCTGTGAAATGTTTTTTTTTTTTAAATTGTCTTTAATATGTATGTAGTA
Source organism: Brachyopa scutellaris (assembly GCA_949775065.1). Lineage (NCBI taxonomy): Eukaryota > Metazoa > Arthropoda > Insecta > Diptera > Syrphidae > Brachyopa > Brachyopa scutellaris. The sequence goes on along the minus strand of OX459114.1, from coordinate 122,965,832 downwards.
ATAAGTTTTGTCCTTTTTTAAATGAAAATATACTCGTATAAATGTGCATATACATATTTATTTACAGCTACAGCACTCGAACAAAAAAGCAACTCCATTCTTCAAACATTCTTTGTGGACTGAAATAATACTCGTTTGAAACTGATGAAAAAAATTTAAACGAAAGCTTTTTCATATCCTATGCTATACATCCTTCCTTCCAGATTGGAAAATTATTCCAATGAAACTTGTTTCAGTTGACATTTAAATTTCAAATAAGTAACGAACTGAATCGTTTTAACGGCTGACGCTGAACTTTTGCTGAAATAGGGGAAATTAAATCAAAGTATGTAGTATTTTGGTATAGGACGTTCCTACTCATGAGTGCAGATTTATTGGATACAAATTGAAAGACTTAACCGAGCAACAAAACGGTAAACGGTAAAAACACGGGATCTCTAATGTACCATAAATAGGTACATACATATGTACATTGACTCATCAGACGAGTTGAGAAGAATGAGAGATAAGGCTGTCAAAAGTACGCTTAGTTCGTATCAAAGTTTGGGAAACTGAGTTTAAAAAGCTTATAATCTAACGATATCTATGTCCAAATTTACAATCGGTAAAAATGGAGATGAAATAACTTAAAACTAGTGACGTAAGACCCATTGGAGTTCCACCGCCAACACAGGAAGAAGTTCATTTTGCTATTCTACGCCAACTTGAATACACGCATGCTAAAATGCACATGGAAATGAAGCACCATCCACCGGTACTGTAACAAAGTGGTTTCAAAGATCCCAGACTGGCTAGTTGAGTGTGGAGAACGAATATCGTGAAACTCGGCCCTAATCCTCGACGGACGATACAAGTGTGGCTCTGGTGAAAGCAAAAGTTGACGAAAATCCCTAAACGACACTGAAAATGATAGCTGATGGAATGGGATTGAAAGCCATGGCTGCATCAGGAATATAAAATCATCACAAAATATTTGAAGAAATCAGCTCGATGGATTCCAAGAGTCGTGAATGATAAGCAAAAAAAGACCAGTATACCAGTATAACAAACTGGATTATATAACACGCCTTTTTAGCGCAGACACATACATTTAGCGCGAAATTGCTGTTTTATTACACAGCTTTTAGCGCAGACACAGACAAGCAACATTTACAGGCGAAAGTGCATCCTAGTGAGAAATAGCCGAACTAATTTTTGGAACACGAAAATAGATCCAAATGCAAAGCAAGATCTTGTATTGTTATTGTAATGCATACACACCAATGATCCAATCTGGATCATGGGTGATAATAAAACGCGGCTAGCGCCTTAAATGTACGATGTAATATTCGTAGATTAAGAGGAACTAAACCTCACGACCTTGTAATCTGACAATCTTGCGAACCAGTATTTAAATTATAATACTTTCTCAAATGCAACTGAACGTTGAAACTAAAAGCATTGGGCGAATCTTTCTCTGATTGGTCATGATTAAGGAGGTGTTTTTAGTAGTGATGAGCATAAAATCACTACTAGTGAATTATTCACCGTGAACGAAAAATAACTGTTAACGTCTGTTAACGACTTGGAAATAAACAGTGAACCGCTAAATAGTGAATAGTTTCACGTCACAGTTTGGAATTCGCAAATAACAATTTCACAACAAAAGTCGCGGTCGTGAGTATGAACGTGTGGTGCGAGGCAGTGAAAAATATATTGAGAATTGCCGCTGAAAAAAGGGATGAGGGTTGAACTTCGTAGCGGTTCTAAGAATTTGTGTGTGCTAGTTTAGTTCTGTGCATGCGAATATGTGATTTTAAGGAAATTTACATGCATTTGTTTATTTGGTGTTTAGGACTACGTTTTTACAAAAAAAAAAAAATACTTTTAAGATGCCGCCAATAACAAAGCGAAGAAAAACTTGTTTTTTGTGGAATTTCTTTCAATTGACGAATGTTTCGTAAAATGTAATATGTGCAATTTGAAAAGTCATAATGGAAATCAATCATCTGTTAATATCATTAGTTTCTGGGGTAAGTTTATTTTTGCATTATTGCGTCGAAATGTTTTTAACGGCTAGTACGACTAGTATACATGCAAACGTATGTACATGCATATTTACACATTACATAGTCAATAATTAATTGTATGTAAATTATATGTAGTTTTATAGTAGTTTATGTAGTTTCCTAGTCGCATCGTCGTGAATTCACGTTCACTGGTTATATTCACAGTGAATAAAAAAACACGTTCACAGTTATACCAGTGAACATAAATTCACGACTTAGCCCAACTCTAGTTTTTAGTGCGGTTAGAGTCCCACACTACTCTGGGTTTCTATCCCCACAGCGTCTTTCAAGATTTTCACCTTCATAAAAAAAACAACAAAAAAATGTTTATTATTCAAACAATTAAGCGAATTTTTGTAAGTATTCTTCTCGTAGAACCACTTCACCTTATGTGTTGTATGTAGCTATTACCTCATATGAACGAAGTTCGCTTACAAAATTCCCCAAATTGATGTCAACTTTTTAAAAACAATGGCGGAAATTCGTAGTCACCTACAAATGTAACTTAAAATAGACTTTTTGCTATTCATAGTCACCTTTTAGTCGACTTTAAACTTATAGCCGACTCAAAATTTAAAATGAGCCAAACGTCACAATAAATAAATAGGGTCGGCTTTAAGCAACTGTTAAATATCTCATATAATATTTTGACGTTTGGGTTTGTTCGTTCAAATTACTTAACAATAACACTCCAGTCGATAACGATAACGAAAAGTTCTAACCGGCTTTTTTATTTAGTGCCGGCTGTAATAAAATTCGGCTCTAGGCACTGTTCATGCGCTGTATATGAATTTTCGCCAAGCTTACAAAGTATTATGTATTTACAAATAAAACTAAGTATCTGCTCAACAACATTTTCGGTCCCAACGTAAAAAAATATAGATAGAACTCATAACTGAGCGACGGTTTTTAAACCAGGTCATTATAGACTGGATTGTAATCAAATTGTAGAATTGTATAAATTAAGTCTTAATTACTACTACTACTAGTAGTACTCATAATTCATAAACATTTCAACTATTGTATCTTTTCACCCTTCTCCAATATTACATTGAATATCCTGTATGCTCATCTGAAAAGCTTTGCAACAATAACCGCTGAAATGAGTCAAGAAGGGAAAACTGTGGTGAACGTCCCCTAAACACTGAACCAACTCTCGATAGCAACGTAGGGAGCCAAGGATAGGAATAGGTGTATCTATTCATCGATCAAACGTAGAATAACCGTAAATAACAAAAGCTGACGATGGTTCCAAAGTTATTATTTTTCTTCTGCAGGCGGATTATTCTTTCGCTTGTAAACTCAAAGTAACGAACGTCTTCGAGCAATGAGCTTCCTTTCGTTTTTATATTTCATTTCCTTTTTGTGAAATTCGTTGCATTCAAAGAGTTTCACCAGTTACACAGCGGCACCTGACTTGTATCCTTCGCCTTCCATTGTAAAAAGCAAACAGAGATACGACTACAAGTACCTACATCAGAATGAGAGTTACGAAAATTTTCCTTCGCTACTACCCTCCAGGTAAACTAAAAAGAAACCAAAACAGGATCAATAAAAAATTATAATTCTATTCATTCCCACTGTACACGTACAATAGGCATTGGCTTCTGTTGTCGCAGTCTCGAGGGCGTCGAGAACATCAAGCACATTGACTTGTTCGACTTGGATACAAAGTAAGTATGAGGCTCAAGCTACCCCATAACCCCTTTTTATGGTTATATTCGTAGTTTCCTCTTAAAATCCCGACCACATAAAAGGATTCTTCTCCGCATGTACAAAAATACTCCCCGAAGGCATCCCTACATTGCAGCTTACAATGTTAAATGTCCTTCATTTACGTCGCAAATAGCACGACAAATGAGTCCCTTTGATAAGCCATCTCTGAGCAAATGGATATTGCAAACCAAAAAATAAACCGGCCAGAATATATCCAGCACAAATCCTTAAAATGGGGGAGCGCTGTAATATCAATTAGACGCTCCCTTTTCCCTTTTATACAAAGGAGCGTTGCGGGGGGGGAGAGAAAAACTCAATTTTACTTGCAAATTTATCTCACATCCCACACTTCAAATGTGTTATCTCTTTGCAGGACAAAAGTTGATCAAGTGATTGCTGAAATATCGTCGAAGGAACAATGGCTAGCGAATCAGCCAATTAACATAATACTCAAGGATGCTATCGTCAAGTTACAGAAGAAGTTGCAAGAGCCAACAAAGAAGAAGTTCTATCACTATCGCAGTGTACAATCACATATCCTGCCATTGACGAATGTCTGCTTCGATAAAAGTGGTGAACGATGCTTAACCGGAAGTTACGATAGGACGTGTCGAATTATCAGTACACAACACGGAAAGGACGAGAGTGTGTTGCAGGGTCACAGTAATGTTGTATTTTCTGTGGGCTTTAATTTTCCATCGTGGTGAGTTCATTTTATTTATATCAACAAAATGACTGGTAAAACCTTGCGTGACCTTGAACTAAATTGTGTATATAGGGCGTGTCACACACATAAGGGGGCCAGTGCGCTCCCTTGGTGATCGATTTTTTTGTTATCTGATTTTTGCATTTTGTATTAGGTAGACTCATTTAAACCCCATTAATCACCCCTTTCATAGAATTTGAAGGATCAGAGATTCACTTCATTCGATTTCGATTTGCTTTAACTCGTGGATATGTATTTGAACTAATATCCCCCGAGGACCCGTCGGTATCAACGAGTGTGTCAAATGCGGAAGTGAGACCGGGGAACGCAGTTCTGTGATAAATTACTACAGAGACAAGTAACACGCTTTACGTTCTTGATAAAAGAATTCAATTTGAATAATTGGTGACAACGAAAAATAGATACTATCATAGGGCCCTTAGGGGCTGTTATTCGGCTCTTAAATTGTTGTAGATTAGAAGCATCTGGAAATATGTCTCCTGGTGCTGGGTAACTCGTTTTTATTGACGGTATAAACTGCTCCAATGAAAAATCGCGCTTTAATGAGGAGGAATCAATCGAAATTGTTAAGGTATACAAATACCTCGGGGTATTCATAACAAAAAATATAAATATGGAATGACATTTCAAAGAAAAACTCGTACAATCTAAATCGGTCTTTGATTGTTTCAGCAATTAATATATTAGTTGTAGTACTCAATACAGGTTTTTTTAAGCTGTGTCTGAATCGATTCTGTTACATGCGGTGCAAGTATGGCGTGAAAAACAATGTGAAACCGTAAAAAAAGCTACCTAGATTTTATGTCGTCGAATACGTCAAACTACATGATCTTTTCAAATGCGGGCGCACATAGTTATTCGGGTATGATAGAAAGGAAGCACATATTTAGTAGGAAGCAATCACTATTGTTCTATGTATTTCTCAACTTCAATTTCCATTTTGTTTTCTATATGTCTGTCTGACTATCTATCTATGTATCTACATATCTGTCTGTCTGTCTGTCTATCTATCTGTCTGTCTGTCGGTCTGTCGGTCTGTCTATATATCTGTCTGTCTGTTTGTCTGTCTGTCTGTCTGTATGTCTGTCTGTCCGTATGTCCGTCTGTCCGTCTGTCTGTCTGTCTGTCTGTCTATCTGTCTGCCTGTCTGTCTGTCTGTATGTCAGTCTGTCTGCCTGTCTGCCTGTCTGTCTGTCTGTCTATCTGTATGTCTGTCTGTCTGTCTGTCTGCCTGTCTGTTGTCTGTCTGTCTGTCTACATGTCTATCTATCTGTCTATATTAATTGACCAAAATGGTTCACATTCACATTTCGCCTGAAATTACGTTTTTTTATGTTACAATGGAAAAGAAGTTAGTAATAACTTGACTCCAGCGCCACATATCGGATCCAGAATTTATAATTTTCTCTTTTGGCACTGAACCAACTTATATTGTGAGTATGAGCCTTTTTGGTCCGTAAATATGGTAAAAACTTGACTCCGTCGCCATCTAGCGAGATAAAATATACTTTACGACCTATTCGCATACCTACCAAATATACACAAAAAATTCCATAAAAATCGGTCGACCCGTTTCGGAGGAGAGCGACCACAAACACCGTGACACGAGATTTTTATATATGTTTTAGAATTAGATACATTATAACAAATACGCACTACATGAATATCATTATTAAAAATGTAACAACACATCCCAGAAAGCGTATGCAATGGAATACTATGTGCTCTGTGTCTTTCCTGATTTAGGCAATTCGGGCAAAAAATACCCACCGTGACCAGATAGGAACTGCGTAAGGTGGTGGTTACAGTTTCCCTGCCTTCAGTTTGTCCAAACGTCTATGGTTCGTATCAATCTGTAGGTCCATCTGCCCTTCGTAGTGGTATCCCAACGAGCTTGCCACCTGGTCATTGAAGTCACTCTTCTTCTTCTTTGATCCCTTTGATGACCGTCGCCATCCTTGCCACTGATTACCCTTAGTCCGGCAAGTCGATATGTTGACGATAACTTTTCGTCCGAATTGTCGATGTGAGGCTTAAAGCTAAGCCTATTGTCGAGTATTACTCCTAGGTATTTTACAGAGTCTTTTGTTCTGATAGTTTGACTTCCTACTCTTATGTCCACGTAGGGTAAGATGGGGGAATGGCGGTCACTTAAGCGGGAATCGAAATAATTCTTTAGCTAAAGGACTTGGCGCAAAAAAGACTGGACTTTCATATAGCTGTTTTAGTTCACTTCATGTCTTTGAGGTATAAATTGCTTAGCTTCTTTGCGTTTGGCATATTTTTATACATTTTTGAAACCTCTCGTTGACCGCCATTTCCCGCACGTTGGGGGTAATGGCGGTCGGTCAAAGATAGTTAAAGATAATTAAAATTCAATAGTAGCATATAATATGTATAAGTTAGGTTACGTCGAAGGCATAGTATAAGTACTAAGTTTAGCTTAGAGTGTTCGTGTGGGGCCAGTAAGTTAAAGTAATGTAGCTAAGTTAGTTAAGCTAGTCTTAAGCACTTTTGTCTAGCATTTACGATTTTATTTAATGCATAAATAAAAATGCATTAAAAATGAAATGGCCATCAGTCAAAAACATATAAGCTTTGCTTCCAAAATAAGCTAGTAAACAAAATATATCAATAAAACAAACTTTTCATAGTAATTCAATGTTTATTAAAAAAATTAAAGAAATTATACAGAGTTCATGCTTATATATTTATATATCCAGACGCTTGAGGACGCTGTTTTTGCGTTCACAATAATCGCGTAGATGTTTTTGTATCTGGGGCATCTACATAAAAAGCGAAGATAAAAATAAGCCACTATTTCAACAAAAAAACGTTCTAACTGATAGTAAAAGTTCCCCTATATTTTCATAAAGGGTAATGCCGGCCTGTGACTGGTATTACCCTCTTCAAATGACTGGCATAACCCCAAAAATACTAATACACTTTCTTTAGTCGTCACTAAAAACTTAATTAAGCTCTAAAAAATCTAACCGGCACATTGGATGTACTAACATATTTGTAATAATTAGTGATTACAACATATCCATCCGTATAAGCTATTACAAACTTATCTTTCATTAAAATTTCCAAATTTTTATAGCAAAACATTACTGGACACTTTTTCGGCTGCCATATACACTGCGAGTGATGTTGTATGGTGGCGCTTCGTTAATACGCTAACTCAGACGTATGTATGCTGGAGTACAGTACTCTTATTTTTATTGAAAAGTTCCAGGAAGTTAGGTATTTGACAGTGACCGACATTGCCCACTGACCGGCATTCCCCCATCATACCTTATTCCACATTTTTCTGGTTGATTATTAGGACAACTGGGCAGATGGATATCAGCCAGTCTTTGATGAGGTTGATTGCTCGTTCGCAGCAGACTGTATCTCGTAAATGTTCTTTGCAACAGTAAAAACGGCGATATCGTCGGAGAGTCCGATTAATTTTACTACTGGTGGCAGTGTTCATTTCAGAACTTGGTCATACATAATAGTCCAAAGTAAGCGGCCCAGTACTGATCCTTGTGGGACTCCCGGGGAGACTTCACAGTACTTTCTCCTTCTTCGGTTTCATATCTCAACCTTCTATTGGTGGAGTAGCTGGATACAATTGTTCGCAAGTAGTTTGGCCGTTTCTGGCTAGTGACTTTCTAATGGTGTGTACATATTTATATGTATTATCTTCCAAGTAAAAATAATGGGAAGGTCGGACGCGTAACCAATTTCAGCGAACAGTCGAACACATAGCCTGCAAGTTTGGCCACCCCTGATAGACAAGCAACTCATAAATACAAAATTTTAGAAAAAAAAAAAAACTTAGACAGTCCTTTTTATTTTCTGTATGTATCGCATGGACAGAGCTATTGGATGATAATCTTCTTTTTGTTTTGTTGCATCGATAATTCCACTTCAGGAATATTATTGCTCTTTGGGCATAATTTCGTGTTACCGGAAAACATGGTTAGAAACACGTTTAAGCCATAGCGCGGCTATTATATAAAGGGTTACATCTAGAAGATCTCTATTCCCTATAGATACACACTACGCCCAGCGGACAACCCTTTCATCCATTTGAGTGATCCTCGACGTATGATTAGAACTCCTAACCAAATTATTATTCACAACTTAAATTGATACCATATCATTCTCCTTTTCCACTAGTGCCCGTGCGAGAAAATCCAACCCGAAAATCCAGACCTCCCATCCAACATCCAAACTTCCCATATGATTTCCATCTGTCAACTGATGGAAATCCCGTTTATTTATTTTTTATTCTTTTGGGAGTTCATTTTGGGTAGATTATTTGCTTTGATCGGTTTTTTAAATTTGTTAAAATTTTGAACGTGCGATTCGTCAGTGCTCCATGAAATTCTCCGTCTTTTGACATCTAATTTGTTAAGATTGCTGGAGTGTGAGAGCCGGAAATGTTACCTATACTACAGAAAGGTACAAATATAATATGATAATCTATGTTTCAGTGACCGAGTTGTGACAGGATCCTTTGACAAAACGGCAAAAATTTGGAATGCGCGTACAGCAGCTTGCCTAACCACCCTGCCTGGACATACAGCGGAAATTGTTGGGGCCGAATTCAATCCAATGCACCTGGACACCATAGCAACTGCATCTATAGACAACACCGCAAAAATATACCATGCAGAGACTGGCCAGGAGCTAATGTCCCTCAATCACCATGGCGCCGAAGTGATTGCGGCGCGGTTCAACCGAGATGGAAATTTATTGCTGACTGGATCCTTTGACCACACCGCTGTTCTCTGGGATACGCGGACTAAAATGTAAGCATCACAACATGGTAGAGGGTTTGACATTACTGTTTATTTTGTTTTTTTCGCTGGCAGGGTTGTAACCAGTCTTCGTGGACATACGGCTGAGTTGAGTAATTGCATTTGGAATTTCCCCGGAAAGTTGATAGCGACAAGTTCCTTAGATTCTACCGCACGAGTTTGGGATTTGCGAAACGCACACGAATGCCTCTTCGAACTCACCGGCCATAGAGATGAGGTTCTAGACATTACATTCGATAACAGCGGCAAATTGCTAGCCACCGGCGGAAGTGATTGCACCGCCAGGGTATGGAGCATTAGTGGCGAACTCAGCTTACTGTCACTCATGGCTGGCCACAGCGATGAAGTGTCGAAGGTTAATAGAAATTATATATATATGTGTAACGGTAACAGCATTACTTATGAATGTTCCCCTATGTACATAGGTATGTTTCAGTCCGCCGGGTAGTGTCCTGATGACTGCTTCCGCAGACCAAACCGCACGTCTGTGGTTGACCGAGAGTGGAATTTGCTCACAATTCTTGTCCGGGCATGATTCCGAGGTGTTCTCATGTGCATTTAGTTACGCCGGTGATATAATAGTTACAGCTTCTAAGGACAACACTTGCCGTCTGTGGAGATGATACGATTGGTACACAGTCAATTTGAATGTCGATGAAAATTGTTGATAATTTATGTTGACGGTGAAGGGTGGTTGTGAACGAATAAATAATAGTCGATCCGTTTGTGACCGTTCACATCGAATTCGATTCAGGTTTAAATGTGTCAGCATTCATTCAACTCAGGGTGTCCTTCTCATTTACTCTGATTTGTGTAGGGGGTGGCTGGGTATGAATATCATTGAGGAAACATTTCTATTATTATTACCAAATTGGAGGGAGTCCGATATCCCCCATTTTGCTGTAGGTACTCGTATCAATCTCGCCGATGAATGCGATAAACGAGGAGGATGAATGGTATAAGTTCCAATACATAAAATCTATTGTCAGCAGATCCTTGGGTGGGTGGTTTCTTTGATTCGGTACCCAATGGAGCAAATTTATGAGCCAAAGGAAATCAACTGTTTACGCAGACTGTGTGTATGTAATAAAAATAAATACGTTGACTTTCTAAAAGATTACATTCACCATTTGGCATGGCGTGGCGTGGATGCCAGGAAAAGGTGATTGGCCGATAAATGGAATGGAATTTTTGTTTGAAAGCAAAATAAATTAAGAAAATTTATATGTATACACAAATGAAAGTAAATGCGCGAAAAATATCTATAGTTCATTGAATGGTTGTTTCGATGATTGCCTTTTACCAGTCACTCTTCACTTTGGACAACAATTAAGGAAAATCTGAACTTAAATATATTCGCTCAGTTTTATTAATGTTATTCATCTCCGTTTATATTATGTTCAAACTGCAAGTTTATGTATCCCGAAACACTCTAGCATATATTCTAAACTGCTTAGTTGGGTTTATAGGAATCCTTACCAGTAGGAGGTCATAAGCAATATTCTACCCTGCTCCTTTCTTTAAAATGCTAATTCTCTTTCACTATCTGAGATATAAGAATTCGTTTCATTTTTTCTACTTTTTAACTTTTTCACTACGCCACTACGAAAAATTCTCAAACACAACAAACAATCTAAAAATTCAAAATTATGTTGGCCTTCAAGGTGTTTCATATATGTATTGTTGACGCATTTCTGTATTACAGATTACAGTGGATGAATTCGTGAATTTACATAGTGAAGAGTGGAGGCACCTTATTAATTATAACAGAGACTCTAGCTGTGGCTCCCAACCTTTTTATAGTGCGACCCGAAATTTTCTTAAAAAATTATTGGCGACTCAAAGATAAATAATTCGTTTTTAAAGGTTCATATGTTTATAATACTTATACTTATAATTTATAATTTATTTCTTATGAATTATGATATTTAAGTGAAAAGAAACATTTTTAAGTTCAGAACTGAAATTGTATAATAATTGAAATTAAAAAGCTGAAAAACGTGTGGTGGAATTTTCGTTATGACCACAAATAAAGCTAGTGGCTTCCCTGATGCTGGATAGAGTAGAAAAAAAGCCTTACCTAAGTAGGCGGTTGTAAAGGGGAGCAAAGTGTTTTCTGCTTCTTTCGAGAGAACTAGTTTGTTCATTAGTTGCGCCCCAAATTCCGTTAATGGAAACTGGCAGAAATTTTACCGCAACATCTTTCAAATCGAGAAGTTCCTCTTGGAATCTAGGAATATCTTCTCCAACTTGCCCATTTTTCAGCCGACGAGTGTTTCCTTTCAGTGAGAAATATCTCAATATCAATGCGAAGTGTCAGGAAGCGAGCAAGTACTCTTCAACGAGAAAGCCAACGGACTTCCGAATGCTAAAGCAAGTGGATGTACCTATTCTGATTGAAAATCTTCACACAAAGCACGAAATATACATGTATTCAGCGCATTTGATTTTATCAAGTTAACAATTTTAATAACATCATTTAAAACTGCGTTAAGGTCCGGTTGAATCGCACTGATGGCCAGATTTTCTCTGTGCAAAAAACAGTGGATAGTAACAACATCAGGACTTACTTCTTTTACTCGTGTACAGAATCCATTTCGTACCGTCAATACGTACTCCCATGCAGTCCCAGTCAGTCCATCAAATACCATCAATTGAGCGTTCTTTTGCACATCTACAGATTCGTCAGTTTGAAGTGAAAATAATTCCATAAAGAGCTTCCTCCAAAATGTCTTCTGACATTGGATCTATGCTACGTTTAACCAAGTTTTATGAAAGTGGAACCGTGTCTAATTTGTTTGCCGCGTCAACAAACAGTTTTAAAAATTGCAATCGCAGCCGGCTTAACGCTCCTATGCCTGAGCTCTCCTTCAATACCGTAAATCCAAATCTTCAGAACTCCGATTTATATTTCAATTCACGTTTCGTCATTTTTGAACTTAGTCGCAAGAGTCCAAATAGAAACTAAAAATATTGCAGTTCAATCCAATTCAAGATAGCAAAATGCTGAACGTATGCCATATTATACCTATATAGATTGCAAGTGTTTATTTTAAGTTCTGCGCATAGAATTCTGCCCCAAAAATGCGTTATTTTGATGAAATCAAGTTTTTTAATCAAGTCTTCGGAGCATTCTTTGTATAAGTATTTTTTTTTCTTCGTTTTCCGATTAAAATACCGCGACGTAAATCAATCGTAAATCATCCGCGACCCATATTTGGGTCGCGACCTGAGGTTGGGAAACGCTGCGTCTAGCATAAAACAGGTGGAATATAGGAATATTTATGGTTACACTCAGCAATAAAGAAAAATAAACAAAAATATTTTACGGTAGTTTTTTTCCACTTTTTGTTATTAAACTAATTAAAGGAACATTAAATTGAGCTAATTAGTTATTTTTTACAAGAAAAACGGTTTCAGTTTTTCCCTAATATTTCATAGCACCTCCCTTCGCCTTTATGACCGCTTGAACCCTTCGTGGCATCGAGTCATGAAGTTTTTTGATTTCTTGTGCTGTTATGTCTTTAGTCCATACCTCTTTTATTACTGCTTCGAGCTCTGCAATAGTTTTAGGGGCCTTGTTGCGTACCTTGCGGCCCATAATTGACCACAAGTTTTCTATTATATTCAGGTCAGGGCTATTTCCGGGCCAATTTAGGGATTCCAGTGCAATATCTTCATTCAAAAGGGTTATCTGTTGAAAGAAAATAATAATTAGACGAGGTTAGAAGCGCAGATTTTAAGTCATAATTTGGTTTTACTTACCGAACGAGCACGATGACAGGGAGCGGAATCGTCCTGAAAGATGGGATTCGGGACGTAGTAGCATAACTCCTCTATTGTAGGAACAACACCATCAACAATGATTTCTATATATTTGTATGCATTCACACAACAGCAGAATACGTCCAAAACCCCAATTTGTCATGCATCCCCATACCATGACATATGGTGAATGCTTTACGGTCGGAAGTAAGCATTCATCCTAATATCGTTCATTGGCTATCCTTCGCACTGTCTGCTTTCCATCAGGTCCGATGAGGTTGAACTTGGGTTCGTCAGAAAATAGGACTCTTCTCCAATCGTCAGCGGTCCCTTCCCGGTGCTCTTTAGCCCACGCCAACCTTTTTTTCTTCATCTTCGCTGATTGAAGTGGCTTCTTCGCAGGTCGACGGGCTGGAAGACCCACTTCGTTTAGCCGGCGCTGAACACTTCGCGTGCTGATATCAGCAGCACATGTCTCGTTTAGCTCCTTTCTCAATTCCTTGGCTGTTTCAAAGCGATTCTTGAGTAACATGCGCTTCATGTGCTGTGGTCTTTTTCGGTCTTCCGCTTCCAGGTTGCCTATCTTTTATACATGTCAAAAACTAACCAGGTCAACGAAAGCGTGCAATTATACATACGTATGTATTAAGAAAATGAGAGAAATGCATCCGGAAGTCATAAAAGCATAAAATTTCTTAATGCGGCGTTTTTTTTGGCACGGGGTGTATATGTATCTTATATTTTAAGCATTATTAAAAAACAATTTAAATATAAAAACACTAAACTACATTTGACCGACGACCAAAATTAATAAGCCAATACCGATATATTGATGGCAAATTCGTTAGCAAAAAGACTCAGCAAGTATTAGATTGATATTTTAATATTAATCTAATTGATGTAAAAGTAATACATGTCAAATGCCACTTAAATCCATATTTACAGTAGCGAGCATAGAAACTGCAACACGAAAAAAAACCCACATCTCTCTTCATATCTACCTTTTTTGTCAATGAAAAAAATTAATAAAATCATAAGTGTTTTCCACAAACTGTTTACCAACTTGTTGGCAATAAAACAACATATAGAACCATTTGTTACAGATACATACAGAATCCGAGCAAATCAGAATTTCCAAGAAAGTGTTGAAAAAACTATATATTTTCTTGCAGTAGGTGACAAACCTTTTAAATGTTTATTTATTGTTTATGGTCATACAACTTGTGCATTTTGGAACTCTGAGGAAAGAGCATTTATATTTTTTTTTTATGGCCTCCTTACTTCACTTAGGCATTGAATCCACTAAATTTGAAGATGTCCTGTGGATATTTCCTTATCCCAAAATTCTTCAATTACTTCATTGGGCATTTTGCTATTTAATTTTAATGCCATAATGTGCCACAGATTTTCGATGTGGCTGAGGTCCGGTGAATAACCTGGCCAGTCAAATGTGAAAATTCCCTTGTAAATCATAAATTCTTTAATCCGTGAAGCAAATAAATTTTATTTTTTTTTTTTTTTTGGTTGCGTAGAGTTACTAAGGGATTAGGATAGAAATAACAAAATAAAATAGCTTACCATTTTGGAACGATGACACGGAGCAGAGCCGTCTTAAAAAATCACATCGATAGCCTCTGAAAAATGCTTTTCAATTGACGGTAAAAGTGATTGACTAAAATATTTTTGTAAACTTCCTAGCTTACAGTTCCTTTAACGAAGCATAAATCTCCAACTCCATAGTAGTAAAAACATTCCCATATCATTTGGAACGCTGAATCTTTCACTGTTCTCTCAAGGCAATTTTTCCTTAAGGGCTCTCCAGCTCTTCGGCGCACGTATTGAATTCCATCGGATCCGTAAATGTTGAATTTGCTCTCATTGGAGAACATGACATGTCTTCAATCAATTCTGTCCACTTTTCACATCTTTTTTACCCAAATTGGCCGACATTTTTTCATTTTAAGTCATCTACTTCGGTTTCTTTGTTTTTGGTGGACGAGCCACTGCAATGCAATTGCATTTGACTC
The DNA here is from genome assembly GCA_949775065.1 of Brachyopa scutellaris. Taxonomy (NCBI): domain Eukaryota; kingdom Metazoa; phylum Arthropoda; class Insecta; order Diptera; family Syrphidae; genus Brachyopa; species Brachyopa scutellaris. The sequence goes on along the minus strand of OX459114.1, from coordinate 122,950,735 downwards.
CACAAACTCTGCTCTTATTTGTACAGCTGTTTGAAAACGGTTCTTCAATGCATCCGGTGTAAAACTAGATCATCCGCGGTAGATAACAAATCCCTTCTGTTCCTTTTTCCTACTTACTTATACTTTTTTTCTAATAATCTCCTAACAGTCGACTTGCTGAAACCAACCTCTCTACTTATTTTGGTAATAGTCAACTCTGCCACTTCAAAATGTGCAATTATTTGATTTTTTTGGTCCTCCATCAATCGCGCGTAGTTTGACATTTTTTAATTTGATCTTATTATTTATGTAGCTATCATTACCAAATTTCCTGAATTTGTCAGCACTCATATTTTTGATGCTTTTAATGTAGACAACATTTTTTAGATGTAAGTAGGTGCAAAAAAAAAAAATTTACTACTACATACATACATATGTATATCTGTCAGATAATTAGTTTTGTTATTCGCATCATGAATGAATAAAATAATTTACTATTTTATTTATTTATTGTGTAACTACACGAGTATTTATTACCTGGGATTTCCCGATATACATATGTTTACTACATAGGTTTATGGACTTCAGCATTTCTTATTTGATTGTAGATCTACCAGATATTTAGCTCTTTATTGAATTTCCAGATGACTAGTTTTGTTTTTATAAAGGGTATACACATATATGTGTTAATATATATACATAAGAGTGAAGGAATAACTAATGCCATTCAGTAAGCATTACTTGAGGTGATAGAGGCAAATTGAGAACACTTGTGATACGAAAGTAAATTATTATGGACGAAGGAATAAACGCCTTCCTACTGGAGCCGTATGAACGAAGAAGAAAGGGAGCAATAAGTTAGCAGAGTCGTTGATGAGAGAGTGTCCTTGAAGTAAAAGATTTTAGAAGCGATAGCGATGAGGATTATGTTACCGATGAAGATAATTCTGAGGCGGAGACAGACTTGGTAATAGAACGAATCAGTGATATATCACAGGAGATGGGAAGAAATCTGGACTGGCTTTTATGGGAACTATTCGACGGAATAAGAAATCCAGCACTAAAGAAATACTTCCGAACCGTAGTCGCCTTGCACAATCCACTATCTTTAGTTTTACGGATAATGTCGCAGCAGTCTCTTATTTGCCGAAAAAAATCAAAGGCAATTATTTATTTTATTGTCAACACTTCGCCATGACAGAGAATTGATTGGAGATCCAAGAAAGTCACAAGCAATTCTGTTTTAGAAAAAAGTATGAAGTAGGCGTGCACATCATGCAAACGATAGACCATGCAATTCTACAACATGTTGTATTTTGTAAAAACAAAATACTTTGTAATATCACTATTATTTATAAAAAAAAACGTTTAACTACAAAAAAAAAAAATAATATGTCCAAAATATTAATTTCCATGCAAAAAGTATGAAGGTCCAGCCAGACCTATTCCATTGATGGGAAGGTTGAAAAAAAATCCACTGACAGAAGGTTTAAATGAAGATCAAAATATTTTATAGCACTTACCTAATCCCAAGCCTTCCAGCTAATACAGAATGACGTTTTCATAAAATGAGGGGATTAATCTGCTCTTTTCTGATCGCACTGCACGATGGCGTACTATTATTCATGAAAGTCAGTTTAGTTGCATATAAATTATGTCTACCCCCTTTACTGCAACATATCCTTTTGAAAATATTTTGCATGAAGTTTTGTTTTTTAAACAGTAGTATGGGTGAATTTATAAACGGCAATTGCACGACGATCACGTCAAAGTTACGATGATCATTTGCAGTGCTATGACACAAGCTCATTAAAATGAAATCGAATGCGATGTTGCACGATATTTTGCGATCAGCAATAGGCTTACGCATTGTTGACGGACGCAAAACGTTTTCGAATTCTTGATCGTAATCATGGTCATGCAATTGACGTTTACGTATGCACCCCCATGTACTTGTATGATTTGTTGTGATCTAAGTGATTTTTTGTGGATCCTGTAATGTTTCTGAGAGAGCCAAGATTATTTATTCCTCCTTCACATAGGACAAACTATGGATTGAGTGAAATTATAACACGTTGTGTGACTTTGTATAATGCGGTAGTAAATGTTGACCTAGATTTAACTTTAGATCGTGATCGTTTTAAACAAATTGTACTTGAAATCCTAAAATCAAAATTCACTTAATGTAATCTAAACGTTTAATATGATTTATAATAAATTAAATGTATAATTTATATTAAGTTATTTATATTAAATTAGTTATACATATTATAGAAATCTGTTAAGGTTTACCTGGTAGATAATAAATAAATAAAAAATAAATAAATAAATACGCTGTAAGCCAATACCGGTATAAGCCAATACCGATATATTGATGGCAAATTCGTTAGCAAAAAGACTCAGCAAGTATTAGATTGATATTTTAATATTAATCTAATTGATGTAAAAGTAATACATGTCAAATGCCACTTAAATCCATATTTACAGTAGCGAGCATAGAAACTGCAACACGAAAAAAAACCCACATCTCTCTTCATATCTACCTTTTTTGTCAATGAAAAAAATTAATAAAATCATAAGTGTTTTCCACAAACTGTTTACCAACTTGTTGGCAATAAAACAACATATAGAACCATTTGTTACAGATACATACAGAATCCGAGCAAATCAGAATTTCCAAGAAAGTGTTGAAAAAACTATATATTTTCTTGCAGTAGGTGACAAACCTTTTAAATGTTTATTTATTGTTTATGGTCATACAACTTGTGCATTTTGGAACTCTGAGGAAAGAGCATTTATATTTTTTTTTTATGGCCTCCTTACTTCACTTAGGCATTGAATCCACTAAATTTGAAGATGTCCTGTGGATATTTCCTTATCCCAAAATTCTTCAATTACTTCATTGGGCATTTTGCTATTTAATTTTAATGCCATAATGTGCCACAGATTTTCGATGTGGCTGAGGTCCGGTGAATAACCTGGCCAGTCAAATGTGAAAATTCCCTTGTAAATCATAAATTCTTTAATCCGTGAAGCAAATAAATTTTATTTTTTTTTTTTTTTTGGTTGCGTAGAGTTACTAAGGGATTAGGATAGAAATAACAAAATAAAATAGCTTACCATTTTGGAACGATGACACGGAGCAGAGCCGTCTTAAAAAATCACATCGATAGCCTCTGAAAAATGCTTTTCAATTGACGGTAAAAGTGATTGACTAAAATATTTTTGTAAACTTCCTAGCTTACAGTTCCTTTAACGAAGCATAAATCTCCAACTCCATAGTAGTAAAAACATTCCCATATCATTTGGAACGCTGAATCTTTCACTGTTCTCTCAAGGCAATTTTTCCTTAAGGGCTCTCCAGCTCTTCGGCGCACGTATTGAATTCCATCGGATCCGTAAATGTTGAATTTGCTCTCATTGGAGAACATGACATGTCTTCAATCAATTCTGTCCACTTTTCACATCTTTTTTACCCAAATTGGCCGACATTTTTTCATTTTAAGTCATCTACTTCGGTTTCTTTGTTTTTGGTGGACGAGCCACTGCAATGCAATTGCATTTGACTCCACAAACTCTGCTCTTATTTGTACAGCTGTTTGAAAACGGTTCTTCAATGCATCCGGTGTAAAACTAGATCATCCGCGGTAGATAACAAATCCCTTCTGTTCCTTTTTCCTACTTACTTATACTTTTTTTCTAATAATCTCCTAACAGTCGACTTGCTGAAACCAACCTCTCTACTTATTTTGGTAATAGTCAACTCTGCCACTTCAAAATGTGCAATTATTTGATTTTTTTGGTCCTCCATCAATCGCGCGTAGTTTGACATTTTTTAATTTGATCTTATTATTTATGTAGCTATCATTACCAAATTTCCTGAATTTGTCAGCACTCATATTTTTGATGCTTTTAATGTAGACAACATTTTTTAGATGTAAGTAGGTGCAAAAAAAAAAAATTTACTACTACATACATACATATGTATATCTGTCAGATAATTAGTTTTGTTATTCGCATCATGAATGAATAAAATAATTTACTATTTTATTTATTTATTGTGTAACTACACGAGTATTTATTACCTGGGATTTCCCGATATACATGTGTTTACTACATAGGTTTATGGACTTCAGCATTTCTTATTTGATTGTAGATCTACCAGATATTTAGCTCTTTATTGAATTTCCAGATGACTAGTTTTGTTTTTATAAAGGGTATACACATATATGTGTTAATATATATACATAAGAGTGAAGGAATAACTAATGCCATTCAGTAAGCATTACTTGAGGTGATAGAGGCAAATTGAGAACACTTGTGATACGAAAGTAAATTATTATGGACGAAGGAATAAACGCCTTCCTACTGGAGCCGTATGAACGAAGAAGAAAGGGAGCAATAAGTTAGCAGAGTCGTTGATGAGAGAGTGTCCTTGAAGTAAAAGATTTTAGAAGCGATAGCGATGAGGATTATGTTACCGATGAAGATAATTCTGAGGCGGAGACAGACTTGGTAATAGAACGAATCAGTGATATATCACAGGAGATGGGAAGAAATCTGGACTGGCTTTTATGGGAACTATTCGACGGAATAAGAAATCCAGCACTAAAGAAATACTTCCGAACCGTAGTCGCCTTGCACAATCCACTATCTTTAGTTTTACGGATAATGTCGCAGCAGTCTCTTATTTGCCGAAAAAAATCAAAGGCAATTATTTATTTTATTGTCAACACTTCGCCATGACAGAGAATTGATTGGAGATCCAAGAAAGTCACAAGCAATTCTGTTTTAGAAAAAAGTATGAAGTAGGCGTGCACATCATGCAAACGATAGACCATGCAATTCTACAACATGTTGTATTTTGTAAAAACAAAATACTTTGTAATATCACTATTATTTATAAAAAAAAACGTTTAACTACAAAAAAAAAAAATAATATGTCCAAAATATTAATTTCCATGCAAAAAGTATGAAGGTCCAGCCAGACCTATTCCATTGATGGGAAGGTTGAAAAAAAATCCACTGACAGAAGGTTTAAATGAAGATCAAAATATTTTATAGCACTTACCTAATCCCAAGCCTTCCAGCTAATACAGAATGACGTTTTCATAAAATGAGGGGATTAATCTGCTCTTTTCTGATCGCACTGCACGATGGCGTACTATTATTCATGAAAGTCAGTTTAGTTGCATATAAATTATGTCTACCCCCTTTACTGCAACATATCCTTTTGAAAATATTTTGCATGAAGTTTTGTTTTTTAAACAGTAGTATGGGTGAATTTATAAACGGCAATTGCACGACGATCACGTCAAAGTTACGATGATCATTTGCAGTGCTATGACACAAGCTCATTAAAATGAAATCGAATGCGATGTTGCACGATATTTTGCGATCAGCAATAGGCTTACGCATTGTTGACGGACGCAAAACGTTTTCGAATTCTTGATCGTAATCATGGTCATGCAATTGACGTTTACGTATGCACCCCCATGTACTTGTATGATTTGTTGTGATCTAAGTGATTTTTTGTGGATCCTGTAATGTTTCTGAGAGAGCCAAGATTATTTATTCCTCCTTCACATAGGACAAACTATGGATTGAGTGAAATTATAACACGTTGTGTGACTTTGTATAATGCGGTAGTAAATGTTGACCTAGATTTAACTTTAGATCGTGATCGTTTTAAACAAATTGTACTTGAAATCCTAAAATCAAAATTCACTTAATGTAATCTAAACGTTTAATATGATTTATAATAAATTAAATGTATAATTTATATTAAGTTATTTATATTAAATTAGTTATACATATTATAGAAATCTGTTAAGGTTTACCTGGTAGATAATAAATAAATAAAAAATAAATAAATAAATACGCTGGACCAATTCTTGGCAGCTTTTATTATCCCATTTGCTGCAACGTTATATTTTCTACATCCTGGTTCCTAAATGTTTAAACAGTGACATAGACTAGAGGGATTACGGTATTCAAATATATGTAAATATAAATATATTCGGTGATAACGAACGGCGAATGAAAAAGTTCCCTAACTATAATACCGCGGTAGGAGTGATTTGCAAGCGAGTTCGACCCGGAACGAACGTTCGATTCGCTAACAATCAAGAGTGGAAGAGCTAGTTTTGATCGTAGGGCAATCCTTCTGAAAAAACATCATTCATTGCACCCAAAAAGGCCATTCAAATCAGGTATGAATTCTGCCAAAATATGCATGTACATATGTACTCGATAAAACAAGGAAAGCAAGACGTTGGTAATATCAATTCACGCTTTATTACAATTCAACAAATGTAATAATAATCATATTACATTCATGCAGAAGGTTTTACAGTTTCTTATTATTTTTTCATGACGAATACACTTTTAAATTTTTTTTATTTTAATTTTATTTCATTTTATTTTGTTTATAGGAAAATATTTGTATATATACGCTTCATGTCGAAGCACAATTTACAGCCATTTGTGGATGTCTATTAATTTTGTTTATGAAATATAAATTAATTAGTTATTTCATGGTGTTTTCTTTTTATTGAACGATGGATAAACGGATGGACAACACACACATACACACATCATATAGTAACGGAAATCAATTGGAACCAAGTTAAACAGAATAAAAAACAAAACTAAAATAAAAACGTCTATTTGTACGGTTTTTTTTACAGTAAGTGATGTGTTGGTTGATTGGGCGGCTCAGGCAAGATGAACAAATTTGTTTTTTTTTTTCAATTATTTTTAATTATTCTTGAATTTTTTGTGTTTTTCTCCTTTATTTTTGTTACAAATTAATTTAAAAAAAACCTGTGTACATAACATGTACATTATGGATATTGTTTTATTAATTTCCAAGTTTATTATTTTTTCTTTCTTTTATTTAAATCAACTAAACAATTTATTTCTATATTTATCTCGAGGTTTTTGTGATTTATTTTATGGGATAAAATATAATTAAAAGAAATTCAAAAACAAATTAAGAAAAAAACTAAAACACAACAGCAAAAGGTAAACATACATTTACAGTTTGATGATTTTCTGTTAAAAAAAAAATAAAAATGAAAACAAAAAAAATAATAAAGAAAAACTAAAAAGAAATATGTTCATAATAATGACTAATGTCATGATTTAACAATAAAAGTGAAAAATATACGAAATTTAAAATATTTAAAGTACATAAAAAGTTTTTTTTCTCTATACATTTAGTAGTAGTAGTAGTTTAGTAGTTTAGTAGTAGTAGTTCATTAAATCCTATCTTTATGTTGTGTTTTTTTTTTTTTTTTGTTTTGAGAAGAAGAAAACCTTAAATCGCTTGATCCTGTTTAAATATATAAAGTTCTTATTACATTTATATTTATTTATAACTATTTTTTTTTAATAATTAATTGTAAGGGTTTTTCTTGTGTTATTGTTTTGTTTTATTTTATTTTCTTCTTCTGCAACTTTTTTAGGTTTTTTTTTTTTGTTGTTTTTGTGTTTACAGTTTTTTTTTTATATATTTTATTTTAATGTTTGTTTTTCTTTGTTAAATTAAAAATTTGCTTAGTTTTTAAATTTAATTTTTTTTCTTTTGTTTAAATTTATTTGGTAATTTCAGCAGAATTTTGCACTTTATCAAAGTTTTAACCAGAAATCACTGCCAATAACTCTGAAAAAATATATCGAGAAATTATTTAAAAGAAAAGTAAGTCAGTCAACAAAGATGTGTCTACAAACAATTAACAAAAGAATAAACGCAAAACAAAAGGAAATATACATGGTTTTAGCATGCACAATGAACTTTTGGTAATGCAAGCTATAGTTATAAAGTAAATTCTACGAGACTGATAACAACATAAAAAAATAATATAATGGTAGCTTTTCTATTTTTATTTTAATATGTATGTAATATTGACAAAAAAAAGATCGATTTTAAAGTAATAAGAACATTTGGTGGGAGTTTTGTATTTCTCTTTACCTATCTAAAATACAACAAAATAAAACTTTAATAAAAGAAAGCAAAAGCGTTTTTTAATAGAGAGAAGCAATTTAATTTGATTTAAGTGAAGAAATTAGAAGCTGTGCTTAGGGCTACATATTGTAAAAAATATTACGTACTTCACATATTTCATCTGGATAAAATTCTTTAAAAATCCTCTCAATAATTGGATATCTGAAAGAAAGAAAAGAAATGGTTGTTCAAAATAATCGAGAAATACATCAAATTGTATAAATTTTATTTATTGTGTGGATCTTGTGGAATCTGCGCCTTCGTATTCCACGGTAAGAAAGTGCAGCTTTGTTAAAACATGGCAGAAACAGCGTCGAAGATGATCCGAGGAGCGGTTGGGCGTTGACATCCGCCACTTCAGCAAACAAACGATAAAATGGGTTTAGAAGACCGAGGATACTATAGGGATCTCAACTGAGCGTGTGTTCCATATTTTAACTGACAAACTAGGATTGAAAAAATTTCAGCAAGATGGGTGCCACGTTTTTTAACTGAAGAACAAAAGCTCAATGGGGTTGAAATTTCTAGAGAATCTGGCGTTATACTAGCGAATTTTTGCGAAGATTTATAACCACAGATGAAACCTGGATTCACCACTATATTCCTGAAATAAAAGAACAATGGAAATAATAGAAACATAGCGGTTCTCCTCCACCGAAGAAAGCCAAGACATGTGCATCGGCCGGAAAAGTGATGGCGTTAGGGTTCTGCGATTACAAGGAAATTATTTTTATTGATTACCTCCCCAAAGGGAAAACTGTTACAAGTCAATACTATGCTAGTCTATTAGATAAATCAGCTGAAAAAAATACCGGATTTGGCCAAAAAAAAATTGTTTTTCACCAGGATAATGTGCAGTTTTAAAAGACGATAGAACCTGCATATTCTATTCTGCAACGATGAGAATAAAACGCCGGAACATTTGTTAATACTTGGACTAACTAGCTTAGGTCGGCGGTCTATATTTAACTGCGCCCAGAAGCACTCTGAGATCAACCTATGGATGTGGCTCATTTCCTAGGCTTAGAGACTTACAAGTTCGTAGCAGAAAGATAGCTACTACACCACTGATTTTTTTATTGCAATTTGTGAAATTGGATGCACTTAATATGTATGTAGTAAGTCAAAAACATTTTTTTAGCTGTGGAAAAAGCTCGTTGGACAAATTATTTTGAAAATTTAAAATATTAACTTGCTGCTTTTTATAGGGTTACTAGTTGGCCTGGCCGGCAGACGCTGTTCTGCCATTTACGGTAAGTGGCGCGATGAGTTTAATTTCTTCATAACATTTAGTGTCTTAGTGTCTTAGCCTTAGTGATCCGTTTGATTATCAAACGTGTGCAGTTGCATAGCCTGGGAAGGTTAAATTACGAAGCAGAATTGTCGGCGAACCAATCTTCATATCTAGTGAATTTATAAACTCAGTTGGATAATTATTTACTGCTCCGTTTTCATCAACGACAGTGTCGATTAATTTGAAAGACGCTTGTCAACGACTGTTGTATCTGAAAGATTTCATCGAAATCAACATTTCTGGCTGCTTAAATAGCACGTTCACTGAGCCAGTTATGGTTCAAGTAATTAATCAGTATGACCGGAAAGATATTCTCAATTAATTCATGTTTTGAATTAACAATAGTGCAGAGATTGTAAATATAGAATTTGTTAATAACTTGACTCCATCGGGCTTAGAACTATCCTATCTTTCAAGATGGAACCAACCATGTATTATCACAAATTATCACAAAATTTCATCGAAATCGGGCGGTTTCGAAGATTAGCGTGTACGAACATAGTGACACGTGATTTTTATATACGTATTAATATGTGAGGTACAAGGCTAAGCAGTGCGCCTTGAACAGAATAATTCGCACGTAGGTGCTGAAACCGGTGCTAAAACGTGAAAAGCACTTATGCGGCATAACATTGCACCGTGACTGAAGAGCTTTTAAAAAAAAATTGATAAATATGTACTTACTTTGACTGTAACCCACCACCGGGCGGAAGTCCCTCGATTTCTCTTCTCTGAAGGATGCCTAGTAAGTCAATGAATTCACCTATTTTAGTAGACGACAGTTCCTCTGTAAAAATAAATAGAAAATGTATAATGAACCAAAATGCTCAAATTAACTTAAATATATTTAAAGATTCATTGTTTTCTTTTTTAATTACTTATATGTAATAAACAAAAATATGTATGTATAATTCAATTTAATAATATGTAATAAAAAAAATAAATGCAAATACAATTTTCGAGTTACTCGTGCATACACAGAAACATGTTCAACCAATTTTTATCAATTCATCTATAGAGTAAGAAATAAAAAATTTTAACTTTTTTTTTGATGTTTAAAATATTGTAATTCTTATTTTAATGAATGTTTTATAAGTAGGTACATAAGTATATACATAGCTCATGATATATCAATAAACGCAGCAACAGCAGCACAGCCAAGTATGTATACATCTACAGTTCGAATAAAATAAAACTACAATAAAGGACAAACTTCGAAAATTCGATGGTGATGAAATTTTTAGTGCAGGAAGCGATAACAGCTTTTCATTTTATATTAATTTAAAAAAAAAATGCATATTGCTTAAACATATGGCTTATGTAACAAGACACAGACAAAATAATGCAAAAGTGACTGACAGGAGACTCGGGAGAAATGTAACACTATTATACATGCTACTCAGAAAAAAAAAGAATTATTCAATGTCAACAGGGGATTAAAAAAATGAAATTATTTGAAAAAAAGAAAAAAAAAATGTGAAGAAAAATAAATGAAATAAACATACCTTATGCTCACTAACCGAACCGCCACAAATTATTATTTTTCATTCAAAATATTCTACTCCATCGATAATGTTTTTTGTTGTTTAAGTTTACAAAGTTCACGATTAACATTTTGTACAAAATTATAAATCAAAATAAAAATAAACCAAATTTGTTAAAATCGATTGAGAAAAATGAACACATCAAATATTAATTAAATATTTATATTTTATTTTACGTATAATTATTATTGGTTTCACTAAAATCGGGAGGCAGGTACAATTCAAATTTAAATTAAAATATTCCTCTTTTAAAATGTTTGCAAAAACTAGGCAAATATCTTGTTTTTTTTTGTTAAGTGTTTATTTGGTTTAACAATTGTGGTAGTGTGACTATTCTTAATTTGAAAAAAATCGTGAGCATAAGGTTTTTCAAATTTAAAATTCTTCATTATTATGTAACAATATTGTGTTGGACTTAGTAATTTAAATTCATTTACTTTATGCACTACATACATTGTTTTAAAAATAAATTATTAGCTTTTGGTAATACTTTTTGGTTTTATTTTATTGCATTTTAATTGGAGTTAAGGTGACTTGTGACTTAACACATCTAAGAATAACATTAAAGTCGAAATTTACTTTTGATTTATAATAATCTATTAGGTGTCTTTGATTTAATATAATACACAGTATTAAGGGATACATACATATTTATATCTAAGTTTGGTTTTTATTTTATCGTAAATTATTTGTCATTTATGTTATATATACATATGTAAGTGGCTCCATTATTTGATTATTTTTTTCTCTTTTGATTTTACTTTATTAATCTTAATCAATTCCTTAAAGTTTCATTTTTTGTTGTAAAATTTAATAGTTAGAGTTATAAACTGTGTTTTATTAATAATTGTTTTACACTAGAAATATTTCTTAAGGGCTCTTAAGTTACTTAACGTAGACTAATTTCTAAAGTTAGGAGAACCGTGGAGTTTAAGGCAAGATGGGGTGTTAAGTGTTTAGTAAAGCAATTAATAATGGAACCAATCCAAGATGGAGTGGTTAGTTAATAATGGAAAAGAAATAGAAACCTTAAATACCTAGACTACTTTATGTACATAGATAGTTAGGCTAGGATATATATGCACATACTGTATCCTTACAGTGTAACCAACTACAAACTGCAACTTCAAGACAATTTTGAATAGAATAGGGTACTTAAATAAAAGCTAAAAGATCTTGAAGAACAACCGTCTTGAAAGGACTCCAAACATTTTCTTTACGCAATATTTTTTTTTTTTCGTTTCAAATTATGCGGACAAATAGCAAAGTGCTAATATTTTCATCTACACCTATCACAATAGAGGAAACCAATGTGTACATATTTATTTATGGTATACAACAGAACTGTCACTACCAAAGAAAGTACGACTCAGATTTAGAGCAGAAATTGGGAAACAATAACTGATTGGAATAAAAACAATAAAGTCACAAAGAGCATGTTTCTTTTTAAACTGTGTATTCGTTCGATACTAAAATAATGACAGATATAGCCGTTAAACCCCAAAACCTTATTATATATGTACTTGTAAAATATTGTTAGTAACCTGTTCGAGTTAAACTGGATGAATAAAGACTTGTAATAGAGCTTAGCAACTGAACATCAGCCGCACTTCTCTGCGGCGAATATTAAATAAATATCTTGCATAATTTGCTTGCAAGATGAGACATACTATTGTTGAAACAAAATGATAAACCGCTTCGATATTGTTTCACTGACTGGAAATTTGAGGTGGACAATTTTAGTCGCAAAATCATCTTGTGAACGAAGCCCATATTTTCATGAGCAAAACTGTAGGATTTGAGGCACCGTAAATCAACACGTAGTCGTATCAAAGCTAATGCATCATCAGAAACGGTTTGGTGTCGGCCATTTGAAAACGTGCCGTGGTCTATGAACTACCACCACAAATACTAAACTAAATAAAAAATATAAATACTAGGGTGTTTTCTGGGATAGAACCCGGACAGCATGCGCAGTGTTCCAACGCACAAACCAAAAACGGTCATTTGACTTGGGGTAGGTTTAGTGTATCTTGAAAAAACTCTCAACTCCATAGCGTCGAAAATTAAATGTACTATATAAATTGGTAGTAACAGGAGGAATATTAATCAAACGTAAACAATTTCTTTTGCTCACGATAGGTGAAAAGGCTTACGAGATAGATATTGGCAATTCTATGGAAGGATCTATGGATCCTCATAAGTCGTATGTATAGTGTTGCAGAACTAGGCGAACAGTTGAGATAAATATACGGAAATTAAATTAATTACTAGGTAGGTAGGAGAAGAAGTGCTGGTTTCGATGGAAGGAAACCCAAAGATCGCGTAAATCACCGTTTTGATGCCACAACCTCAGGTGCCTCGTTTATTCGGATGTAATTTTGAGATATTTACAACCACCCTGTGGAGTTTAAGAAGAGGATCAGCTCTATAATAAATAATTTGGCCAGTATACATTGCTTTTGCACAGAAAGTGAATAAGCGACTCTTTTTCATTTTCACCTCTGCAGCTACGGCAGAAACTGCAGTGATCGTTAATTTGGCTACATGGTCCCTTATTGGCCAGTGCCCTGTACTAACTTCCACTACTCTAGCGATGTGTACGCGGGTTCTTAGTAGCAGCTTGTTTGTTTTTGACACAGGGTGTCAGACCGGTCCACCTGAGACCGGGTAGGTTCAAGAAGTGTGAGAGTATATTGCCCTTAACAGCACCTAAAGGCTCTCTCGTTCCCTACTATGGCGCTATGTTCTGGAACCCAGTGAAGAGTGACTCTGACTTGATTGCAGAAGCGATTGAGTTTTTCTTGCTTTTATTGCGGCTTGGCTATCTGTAATAATCGGGATGTTGTGCTTGAGTGTTGGTTGGTTTATTAAGTTATGACAGGCCTCGAGAACCGCTAGTAGCTCCGCCTGGAAGACGCTAGCGAAGTTCGGTAGGCGATTGGATTTTAATATGCCGAGTTTTTCCGAGAAAATTCTCGCGCCTACCCCGCAGTCCATCTTCGAGCCATCGGTGAATACTGTTGTATCTAAATCTGTCACCACTCTCCCTCGCTTCGGTTCCTCTCTGTTAAGCTTGGGGATACCGGAATCCGTTGGAGACATAACCAGACCATTTGCTAGCAGATTTTACTGTGACCGTATGGTTTAGCAGTCCAGCACCCAGACTCCTTGAGTCGGACTGCACTCCACAGCGCTGTGCTTTTGATATGGAGATCAAGAGGCAGAAAGTGCAATAGCACAGTTGGGCATGAACTTATTGCACCTGTGATGTTTATGTTTGCTGTTCTTTGGACTCTTCTGATTTTTTTGAAGTTATATTTTTTGCTTAGGGCGGGCCACCACACAATGGACCCCTAGCTAAGAATTGGGCGTACTACAGGTGTATACATCTATAGTGTCATCTTTGGTTCCAGCCCCAATTTTTTGCCTAAGGTCTTGTTGCAGACTTAAAGCTATGCAAGTTTTCCTGACCCGCAGTTCTTTATTCTTCTTCCAGATAAGTTTAGAGTCAAGGACTATGCCCAAATACTTAACACTGCAGGATAGTGAGTGTTTGTCCGTTTAGTTTGGAAACATCAAAGGTTTGTACTTTGGTTTTCGAGGTAAATAGTATCATTTCGGTTTTGCTTGGATTAACACCAAGGCCGCAGCTCGCCGCCCAAGTTCTAACTTTATATTAATTACTAGACTAAAAAAGAAATTACAAATTAAAGAGTCGTTTCAAAATCTACGGTATCACTAACAGTCACACTTTTTAACAAATACTACACATTTCGTACACATACTACACTATAGATATTACTAACATGTATTTAATGTATTTAAAGTTTAAACGTATTTTCACATATTTTAATCATTTCCTTTTTGTTTCCTATGTTATCACTAATATTTGGCCAGAATGTCAGTTTCGAACATTGGCTAAAACGAGTACATATTGATGTACATATATATTAACTGTTTAATGTTGTATGGCAGTACGAGTACTTGATCATTGCTTACCAATATTCTCCTATTAGACTAAGACTACTTTGACTACTACGATAAGGTTTCTTTTTTTTAATTCGTCTAAAATTGAGCTAGCCTAAAATAATGATTTTGTTTTTTTTTTTTTACCTTTTTTTCGGGTATGTGCTAAATTGTTTCTATAATGTGTGTCTTTCGACCGATAAGCCATTGTAAAAATAATTGATTCGTATTTTATACGTAAATAAGTTTTATAGACTTAAACACTAATCTATCAAATATCGCTCTAAATCAAATCCATTATACCAGCACCAGATAAATCAACTAGGTTAACAAAAAAAAACTTAATAATGGCAGTCCTTGTAGCTAAAATAAAGATGGAGGAACTTTTTTTAAAAACTAACAAAAACTAGATTACTAATATGACTAGATTGATTTTTAAAGTATAATAAAACTGAAAAATACGAAATTTCACCCGCACTATCAACAATCGATAGGAATACACTACGCTCAGCTAACACTCACTATTCGCACATAACGAAACGTCAATAAAAACTAATAATAAATGTATCGTTTCTCTTTTACACATTAACAAAAGTTATATAAATTATATACATATGCATACATATATACATATATATAAATATGTGTATAAATATCTATACATATATGTTTATACGTATGTAGTAGGAAAGTTAATTGTACTAAAAACAAATAAGACGATTAAAACAACCTCTTGTGATTTTCTCGATTTGTTTCTCCAACCGTTTTTCGGCTTCAATAGCTTCTTCAGTTGTTTTAGGTGCTCCGGGGAAAGCAATTATGATGATGCTCATGTTATCACGACTACCCTGTAAGATTAAATATGGAAATCACAATTTTTTTTAACGTGTAAAAGATAGATATCCTTAAACAATAAAATGTGATCACAAAAAAGGTAGACTAAATATCATCCACCCTTATTCCTATTCCATTAACTTAACTTAAAAAAGAGTGAGGGTTGGCGAAATTATATTTAACTTCATCGACACCATAGGATAGCACTGACTCATTTATAAGATATCTATCAACTCATAGGGCAGCAAATCAATACTTTCTCATAGGATAGAAGAGGTGAATGATTATCAAGTTTTTAAAGAATGGTAACCAGTTGGTGGTGTGCATGGATGCTACCATTATTCTCTCTACCGAGAAAGCAGATCATAAACAATTGTTTAGAAATGATTATTGTTTAATTTAAATTCAATTTACATGTAAATAGTTTTATTGTTTGTTAATCTAACGAATTTTATTGTCTGGGTGACCAGATAGCAATGATACTTTTTCAAATTGTTAGGTTTTAGCAGCTGTCAAAATTACCAATAACATCCAGCTGTCAAAATATTCAGTATGGTTTGCCATTTCATCATACGTCGTTTCACTCTTGCCGAACATGCGGAAATTATTAAAATGTATTATCGAAATTCCGGCTCAGTTGTACATACGCGACGTGAATTTCGTCGTTAGGTTGGTCGGCACCATGGCTTCAGTGTGCAGGCAATTGATCGCATCGTGGAAAAGTTTGAGCGTGAGTATACTCTTTTGGACCTTAAGCCACCAACCAGACAGAGATTGGTGCGAGATGAAAAAAACATAGCCGTGGTAGCGGCCAGTATCGAAGAAGACCGATCAGCTGAATTGGGCATCGCCTAATTTTGCGGTTGGATTTGGGCGTACATCCATATAAGATTATGGATGACCATTGACAACGCCGCAAGTTCGCTAATTGGGCGCTGGAAATGTTGACCGGAGAACCGGATTTTGGTGACTGGGTTATCTCACGGCGAGAGTTCATCAATTTTTTATAATCTACACACGCTAAAGGGGATATGAATACCCTTATAATGTTTACACACAGCGCGAGCACATGAAGAACAAGAACGAGAGACAAATTGGCCACCGCGATCATGCGACTTGATACCACTTGATTATTTTCTCTGAGGCTACGCCAAGTCCATATAGTCTACGCTACGCTCGAGGCCAACATTCGAACGGAGCCGGGGCGGCCATTTAAATGATGTGCTCTTCCACACATAATGGCATGAGCCAGAATCAATTTTATATATCACACCGTTGTTGTTTCATTTAATTTTTTTCCTATCGTTCACTCTCTAGGTCGAATCCTCAACAACAATAAATACAAAACTTTAAAGTTATTCATACAGTAATGCAGCGGTTATAAATCTGCGCATCATCTGCTCTTTATTGACTGCAGGAAGGCAGGCAATATGTACCTAAGTCGGAATCCACACGTTGACTCATGAGTCGCGACTCTTTTCTATTTTCTGTTTTCATCTGTCATTCGGTGAGGCGCTTGCATCCACACGTTGACTTTTGAGTCACGACTCTTTTATAATTTCTGTTTTCGTAATTTGACAGTTCTCTTTTATTTTATTTTCGCTTTTGAAATGGTTACAGCTCTATATTTATTAGTTTCTATGAAAAAATATTGCTTACATTTTTCAAGTTTCCTAAAATAGTAGCTTGGGAGGCTATGTACTAGGTGTTATACAAATTTGGATGTATTTCATATATGCATAATTATTTAAAACATCAATTTTTGTTCGTCAAATGAAATTCTTTCATAATTTTCATGACAATTGCGCTCTACGCACAACGAAAAGAAATGAAGCGAAATAGCAGAATAACGAACAAGAAAAAGAGAAACGTCAAAAAGAGTCTCGGAAAATTCTGCCCGCGACTCACCGGGCAGCTTGTTTTCTATCTCATCGTTCTTCTCTTTCGTACTCATGTGAGTCGCGACTCATGAGTCAACGTGTGGATTGGGACTAACATACCATGACGGTTAAATAAATAAACAGTCCTGGGTAGCAGATCCAAAAAGTTGATAACATAAAAATGTTTGTAACTCACAAACTAGGCTGCAATTCTTTAGGATTTGTTAAACCAATCATATTTCAAACGTACAATTTTGTAGTGCGTTGCATTTCAGCACCAAATCGAGACGCACAAACGGCACATGAAGTATGTTGGAAGCAATTATGTAGCTAATGATTTCGAAAAAATAAATATAAGTTTCAAAACTAGACCTGAACGTGATCAAACTCTACTTGGACGCACAAATAAAATATTCCAACAAAACTCACCTTGTGTAAGCATGTATCAATCACCTGATTTGATATATTCACCAGATCATGGGTGATTTTCAGCCTCGAATGAATAAAACTGCAAACGTCCTCATTAGTCATCACGTCCCATATACCATCGCATGCCAGCACGAGAAACTCGTCGGTATCCTCACGTATTTGGCAAAAGATCTCCGGCTCCGGCGATACCAATTGTTCGCACTGACCCTTTTCTTTGACATTCTTATAGTCGAAATCGCCAAGTGCTCGCGACACCGCTAGAGTACCATTGACACGTTTTATCATCACAGTGCCACCGGCTCTGTGTATTCGTTCCTTTTCTTCCGGCAGTACGGGTTTATGATCTTGTGTTGCGAACACAGGAACTCCATTTCGGCAAAGTACTGCACGAGAGTCACCACAGTTTGCTATATATACTTGATTTGGTGATACGAATGCGCATACAGCCGTCGTGCCCCCGCATTTCTCTGCCTCGGAAACGAATTCGGGCAATTCTCGCATTACCTCATCAATTTGCAGGAAGCCAGTTCGAATACCCTTCACATGGTCGCCATTTTTGAACTCATCCGTACCGACTATACACTCAAGCAAATGTTTGGCACAATGCTCGGATACTTTACATCCGGCGTGTCCATCAAATACGGCAAAAAAACTCCATTCTTCGAGACAATTACCTAGGCCTGTCCGAGCGTAGTAAGCATCTTCCATTTCGCAACGCCATCCCTGCATTGAGCTAACGCCAAACAGAAGTTTGTTGCCCTCACCATGATCATTGTGTTTGACTGTCTTCGGTTTATCCAGAAACCCTCCCATCTCTGTTTCTCATACTGGACTCATAGGAACGAATAGGATAGAAAACCGTTTAGTGTTAGTTTGAAATTTGGGCTAGGAGCACGTTGCAGCCGTTGCTGTTGCTTCTGGAAAAAAAAAATCAATTGATAAAGAAATGTATTTTTCAAAAACAATACACAGTATGAAAGGGCATCTCTATTTTAACAAAAATAATGTATATAGTTAGCTACTTCAGTTTCAGTTGATTGAATATAAAACACTTTGTTCAAACAAATTTGCGGTTTACGCGACCAATACATTTTTAATTTCATCTACGTGCTCCTCAGTTGCTAATGTCGATTCTCTCCTAGAACAGTCGTCACCGACTTCACGTACGTACATACCAATCGTAATCGTTATCCACTATTTTATTTAGAGCATCGAGAGCTCTCCGCACGTTCAACTGCCTGAACAAGGTGGTATTTACATAGATACCAGTGAGACTAAGTCTCTTATGGTACTAACAAAAATGATACAACTCGTAATATTAGACGTTTTTTTCTGTAACATTTTTGGAACAACAATAAAATAAGTGGCGATAGAATCCACGCTTAAATAAGCGGATATAAAAACAGTGATACCAAATATAAATTTCTACTTTTGCTATAAATAACTATGAAAAAGTTAATTAATTTGACAACCGGAGAACAGCAAATGTGAAAAAAAAAACCATCAAAAACAATTCTTCCATCTCTTACTTATCCTTTTGACGTTAAATATTTTCTTTTATCGGAATTAAATATACTAGAATGTGCACTTCTTGAGTTTTCCATCTTTATAATTTTATAAATGTGTTTTTTTTTTTTGCAATTTTGTCAACAACTGACAACTCAAGTGTCATCATTATGTCATAAATATGTCAGTGCTGCCCAATTTTGGTAATGAATTCTTTAAGCGGCGATAAGCGCTTTTTGTGCACCTTTTTATACGCGTGAAAAAATCGGCAGAAAGGGCTTCAAAAGAAAAAAAAAAGGTAAATAACCAAATATAAAAATGTATTATTTAGTACAAACTTCCAATTTTTAACTGGCTAGAGAAAAATAACTAGTACAGCTGAAGCTCCTGATACTGACAAAATTTTTTTTTATTTTATTTTATTTGACTTTACAACTAAAGTATCATTTATGTCACTCTGCCAAGTGCTGCTAGATAGAAAAGAGTTAAGTGAGCACAAAAATACCAACATTAGCATTAAGATTGGTCCAACATATTGTGGTCCGACGAATCTAACTCTGAGGTATGTATATTTAAAGGAGCTCACACACCGGAACGGTACCGGTAGAGACGCGGTTTTTTTTAACACATCTACTATATTATGCCATATTTTATCCGTTTCCCTTATATTTTTGAACTCTGAATGAGTCAAATCAAATAAAATAGATTTATTTTCAACATCACAAATAATTTTTACAATACACTTTGACAGGCGGTACGCGGTCAACGCAGCTTGCTGCGGTACAAAATTGTAACGCCGCAATACCGGAGTACCGGTAGCGGTATACCGCCCCAGTGTGTGCACCTATATTTACCGCGATAGGATTTCGTACGGTTGTACCGCCCCGGTGTGTGAGCTCCTTAATACATGTCCTTTTTACAAGAATATGAAACACCTTTGCTTAGGTCTTTTGATATTAAGGTGAGGTCAACGACTGGGCAGGATTTTAGCCTTGAGGGTGTGGTGCCTACAGACAATCACGATGATACATGTAGGGCTGCAGTGGTAAGTGGGCTTGGTTAAATACATAAAACCAATCAAGACTCAAGATGACTTAACTGCGAAGATTATGAAAAACACTGTCATTGTCGGATTACCTCATCCTACCATACATGACTTACTTACAAATCAGTAACAAATAATTCCTAATTGAAACCGCTTGCCGAATGCAAATAAATGCAACTCTAAATGGAAATTGAGAACAGTGGTAGATTATTTACATGAGTACTTAATCGAACCAAAATCGAATGCACTCGAATGTGGTATCTGTAGTTGCATTTATCGAATTGAATCGAATGTATCAACCACACAGTCACCCAAAAACGATCGTGCCATCACCGATGAGTATGGGTTTACTATAAGGATGACGTCGAATCCATTTATTTCTATTATCTGTAGTCGATCATCACATGAAAATAGAAGCAACACATAGAGTTACAGTAGATGAGCAATAATTATACGCACAGATGCAGTTGATTTACTGTCATGCAATTGAAACTTATATTTGAGATATATATTCGTATTATGTAATTGCGCATTCGTCATCGCTCGATTCGATGGTTGCTCCCGCGAAATGGTAGAAACGAATTAACGAATGTAAACAAAAACAAATACTCTACGTGCGGCATGCGATAAACTTTGTGTTTTTTTTTTTCTACATAATTATATTATAGGTAGTAAAGGTAAACATTTCAACCGTTTCTAGGGAATTTTACCAACTACGTACTATCGAAATCATTTCTCAGAACTGTAAAAGTATTGAAAAAGAGATAATTTAAAGTCATATCGACAAAAAAAATTGTGAGTACTTACATACATCTATATTAACAAATCAATTACATTCTGCAAATTTAACACTTTAAAATATTGGTCGATGATAAAAAAAGGAACTTGTATGAAAGGCTTTATTTGAAAATATGTCTAGACGACTACTAGATGCCACATGGTATGCCTATCCTATCATATCGTCCTACTAATATATAAATTTGAAAGTTTGGATGTTTGGATGTTTGTTACTCAATCACGCTTTAACGGCTGAACAGATTTAGATGAAACTTTCTTGAATAGATAGTCTACTTCTGATTAGGCCATTCCATAATTCGCATTTTTTCAGTTTAAGCTCAAATTATTTTCATTATTTTTATGGGGAAACCATCATCTTAGCAGAAGGAATACACCGCTTAATTCGGGGGAACCCGTCAAAAAGTGATCGCATCTAGAGGCACGCCGCAAGGAGAAGTTATATCCCCCCTTCTCTGGATCATGGTCATACTGGTAAAACTCAGATAGAGGGGTATAAAAACAAAAGCATACGCAGATGATGTCGTACTACTTGCTACGGGAAAATTCCTAACCACTGTTAGAGAACTAATGCAGAGAGCCTTGAACACATTAAGCGTTTGGACGAAATAATGTGGACTGGGGGTCAACCCTCAGAAAACCGAGCTAGTGTTGTTCACTAATAAAAGAGCGATACCAGCCTTCACGCTACCGACCATTGAGGTTACCCCTCTTAAGCTGTTCGAGAGCGCGAAATACCTAGGCCTCATACTCGATAGAAAGCTTAACTGGAAGCTGAACATTAAAGAAAGGATAAAAAAAAGCATCAATTGCTTTCTACACGCAAATAACACTATGGATGTACTGTGCGATAGTAAGACAGTAAGGAGGATTGGTCTGGTGGCAAGCTGCCGCAAAAACAACCAACCTCAAAGATATGACCAAAGTACAGAGAATATCATGCACTGGAACGACTAGTGCGATGAGAACAACGCCAACAGCGAGATTGGAAGCAAATCTAAACCTTCTGCCTCTGGATATCTATATGCAGGAGACCGGAGCAAAGAGCGCCCTCAGGTTAAGCCAGACAAAGCACTGGAGGTCGAATGCATATGGACACACAAAAATACTCGGCAATTACCTTAACGGTGACATTAACTCAGACTACACTGTCCCATACTTCGACTTTGATAAACCTTTCTCGTGGGTTTTTCCAAGCAAAGAGCAGTGGGAGCGAACCGCGGAACGCTAAGTCCATCTACACCGATGGGTCAAAGATGGACATAGGCATAGGAACGGAGTGCTTCTCGGAAGAATTAGGAATAAGAATCTCCATACGACTCCCAGATGACAGCAGCGTTTTTCAAGCTGAGGTTCTAACAGTGAAAAAAGCCGCCCAATTGGTATCAATGACGACAATATCACGAGAGGATATCAATATTTACATTGACAGTCAGGCGGCCATAAAAGCAATAGCTGCTACACAAATAACGTCGAAGCTTGTAAAGTGTTGCCGCGAAGAGCTTAAGGTTCTCGGCACGCAGCACAATGTAAGGCTCTGCTGGGTCCCTGGTCACAGCGGGATACCAGGCCACGAACCCGCAGATGAACTGGCAAGAAAGGGCTCAGCCCTAGATAAAAAAAAACAAGCAGATGGGACGGTTAAACCTCCGCTCTGTAATCTTCGGGCCAAGATCGAACAAAGATCAGCAATTGAAACAAATAACAGGCTGAAATCACCTACCACCTGCGAGGTATCAAAAAGATTGTGGCCAGAATACAACGAAACAAGAACAAGAAAACTCCTACAAAAAAACAGGAATTCGTTGTCAATGCTTATAGGAGTTCTAGCTGAGCACCACGTTCTAAGATACCACATGAAGAGACTACGACTGAGCAACGACGACATTTGCAGGGGGTGCGGTGATGAGGAGGTACATAAGGAAACAACCCATTTCCTCTGTCACTGCCCTAACCTCTGTTAAATAAAAAACAAAACCCTGCGAAAATTCTTCTGTGAAGACACCACACCCACCCTATTAATATTTGAATATACGAGCAAACTAACTGATCCGCCCGGCTTCGCCCGTGTACGCAAACAGTAGCGTTACTCACATGACATATAATTACCAACGCCACCTGTGTGAAGTTTTTGTGACTACACCAAACTATATTATTACATTTAAATTTAATATTGTTTATAACATATGAAAAATATATACATATGTATGTACGGTGAAAACTACATTTTCGTAAATATGTAGCTGCACCTCAGCGCCACCTATCGGGTCGAAATTTTGCAAAAGACTTTCTTTCTATTTAAATAATATATGGTGTGAATTTTAGCCAATTCGGCCCATTAATAAGAATTTTGAAAAAACGACCCCAACGCCACTTAGGGGGTTCTAACATAGACAAAAACCATCCGGACCACCACACGAACATATGGTGTGAATAAAATGTGGATAGCTTCAGTGGTTCCGTCGTGATAGTCGGACATACGTGCGTGTGCACCAACGTTTTTATATATTAAGATTAGCGAGATAGGCTTCTGTTCAATTTGCAACCTCTCGAAGACAGACGCAGGTATTTCTGTATTATGCTGATAAGGGATATAGTCAATTATCATGTAAATTGCCCACATCTATTAGAGCGAATAAACTTTTATTTTCCAGAAAAAATTCTGCGCATGAGGTTTCATCTTCGTGGACATTTTCCACAGGACAAATTACGGCAGAAATGAACCTATTGAGCGTTGCATTAGGGAACTAAACTTAGTTATTGATAAATTAGACATATTTGAGCATTGCTCGAGAAACTCTTTTAAAAGAAAATTAATGTTAATGCTCTTTTGTAATTATTAACGTATAAGATATTTTTGTACATCTATAGTTTTAAGTTGTCTAATGGAGCATGTAACTCTAAATGACGAATAAATAAATGAATAAATAAATAAATAAATAAGAAATATTTTGTCTGACAGTTCTGCTAGCATTGCGATTCTCATTTTATGCAAGTAGAAGAGGGATATCCTGCTAATATTCGCTAGAGACTTTAGTGGTGTTTCTGCTTCATTAGCTCAGCATGCAGATGCAGATCGAGGAAAGAAAGAGAATGCGAATATGTATTACATTTACATCAAATTTGTGTGCAAATGTTTCATATATATTGCTTCCTACTACTTACTTTCTATCATACTACAAGTAAGTAACGCGACTGTTTTAAAGCATGGGCAACGCCGGGCGGGCAACAGCTAGTGTTCCATATTTAAGACGCTAGCAGACACAATGGCGTCAAAACAATTTGTTAGACGCAGCATTTGCATTTATTTAGTCAGTGGTTCGTAAATACATAACCATATATATATGTACATTATGTACATTATGTATGTAGCTAATGGAATCTGCAGTAGAAGAAAACAATTTTAAGATACTGCCAGCAATTCGCATTATAGATAGGCGATAAAAAATAAATTGGACTACTGGATTCGTCTTGCGGCTTTCGTATGATGATGATAAGGCAACCATTTGAGAAATGGTATCTGCTGATACTTGGTCATGGGAAAATTAACGACAATATACAAACAGGGACTTATCGAGCGACTTGACACCAAAACTGAGACTCCAAAATAAAAACAAAATAGATAAAGAACTGAATGCGAAAAGAACAGTCGGCAGTATCTTAAAAACTCTACTAAATACCTACCTACTTTTCGTATATATTTATAATGAGTTTGTGGCTATTCGCATTAATATAACTTGTCTTAAATCTAAAGAAACAAACTCATCTCCTCCATGATTTGTTCTTAATGATCGCATACTGGTAGGAACGCAATATTAAGTGGGGCCGGTGAAAGAACAGCTTTCTTTTAAATCGCTAGTGCAAGAGCTTGTGATTCCTCCTGAGAGTTTTTTATCTGCACCGAGTACAATGATTCTAACACTGATCATGGAGGGATGACTAAGATTTGCCAACCCCTTAATCCAGGGTGTCATGCGACCCATGCTTATTATACCGGCTGTATTCGTACGGAGATTCCTCGAAACCGCGTTGCTCCTGGGAATAAAAGAGCATAGACAAAAGAAAAAATACAAAACAAAACAAAAAACCATATGCGGGATTTAACTGCAAGTGAAATCGCCAGCATACTGGAGCGTCGGCTCTGTGCCGAAGATGTTACTGGAGAAAAGACCAGCACCGGTGGCGGGAGGAGTTCAAGGTGGGTACATGCATCAAAGAAACCAGATTTCAAACATCGAAACCGTCGCGGCTTTGAGAGAGGAAGACGGGAGCCAAGCTCCAGTCAGCAATATGGCCAGCAACCGAGTATGTACTCGCGGAAGCCACAGTGGAACCCAGGAGGGAGAAAATGTGCTCAGCTCAAATCCTCAGACAATCAGGCTCCACCTACCCCACAAGAAGCGTACCGTTCCACAAATGGCGCCGGCAAGGGAAACTCATATAAGCAAAACCTATGCCAAGACAGTAACAGCAGAGCAGATTGCGGTCCTACCCAAAAAGTCAGATGAACCCTCATGCTGATTTTTCAATGAGTCCAATGAAATTGGTGGAATGTGGGCCTTGGGCCATTAACCCAGAAAAAATTCAACTGCTGGGTAAATACAAAATTACAGCAGAGGATCTACCATTCATAGCACCCAATCTCCCACTGCGATTTCTCATGGAAATTGGGCTGGAGAAGGTGCTGTGACCTATGGAATTCTCACCTGGGCTAGATGTGCGCGAGGCTGTCTCTAACCGATTTCAATAGGAATAATGACGAGAGGAATGTTCCTTCATTTAGGAGTTGTAGAGGCACAATAGATCTTAAGGTCGCGGTGCATCTGACCCTTCAATAGTAATAATAATAATAATAATAATGTATCAGATGCAGTACCCTCTACAACCATACTGACATACGAAACGCCACTACCTAGTACATAATGTATGTACAATGTACATATGTATGTATATTCATACCTTTATTGTGCAGATACACATGTGCATATATATTTACAAGAATGATAGAAAAGACGTAAGGTTAAAAGGTTGTACACGCACCAACCAGCCTTAATCACCAGCAAAATCAATGCATTCGATGTTCCAAATCAAAATCAATTTCATAAGTTTGACGCCATTCTCTACAAAAATACAAGCCCACTTAGAATTTGAACCTCTGACGCTTAAATAGTAGTTCATTGAATCATTGCCGACCGGAGTCACAGAAAAAAATATTTCGCAACGGAATTCTTTATAATTTCAAATTGTTTACAAATAACCACACAAGCTGATTCACTATAGGGAACAAAAGTACAGTACGAATACGAGTACTAGTACATACATATGTATGGGAATAGATGAATCGACTCTTTATAAAGATGAGATTGAATCTTAAAACATTAGTACTGTTTTTTTATATGGGATGGGGGATCAAAGGCCATATAACGCGATTGTTCACCTGAGCAAAGCGCATGGCGTCATCTCTTTACCAAGGCAGTAGAACCATCACCTCTTTTTGGGTAAAAAGTATTTACATGTTCTTTTCTCTATACACAAGTCAATAACAATGAAATTTCATTAAGAGCAACATATGTGTGATTCTGAAACACCACATGAAGTGGTCGGTTAGTGGTCATAGCTACAAGTATGTAATGCCTTCGACATTACGACAAGGCATGTTTGCAGTCGCCAGGCAGGGTGAAGAAAAACAATGCGGCTTCCTGCTTGGAGGGCGACATGCATTTATTTTCTCCCTACCGATCGCTGTTTCTTCTACTTTTGATGATGTTGAAGAAAATGTTCTTGAAATGTACTCGTATTCACAGAACCTGAAAAGCCTCAGTGTCATTGCTCTATAGTTAGATGAAAAAAACATATATATACATAAGGTAAACGCAATTCTTAGGGCGCACAAACTTTACACAATTTCTGCTGAGGTAGAAGAAAAAATAAAATAACCTTTAAGTAGGTGTCACTTGTGCTCCCTCTTGTAAACAATGAGTGTCATTTGTGTATACACTCGTATTTTTATAGGTCAAAATCGATTTCTAGACACTTGTGTTCTTCGGGGTTTTGCAATATGTATATACCGACTGATTGACGAGTTGCAAATAATTTTTTTTTTTCACCTCTACGTAAACTATGCTCGCAAATTAAGATGAACTCTGGCCGCTTTCTTTCGATCAAGAGTGCTCCTACTGTAGCCTAAGAGATGTAGACACATTTGCTGATGGGGGTCTCAGTTTTATATTGTATGTATGTATTATAGAAAAAGAAAATGAAACAAAAAACTTGTTATCTAAGAGATAGCGAAGGCAGGCGGCTACGGCATAACCTTTCCGCACAAATAAACAAACATACGAACATTACCTTTTCCACTGATGGATGTGTCGCCCTGTTCGTTAATAATATTCGCTGCTTATCATCTCCCAGTCGTGGGAAAATGTATAACTCGTTACAGATGATGATGATTGTGTATGGTGGAGGCGCGGTGGCGACGGATGAGGATGGACTATTATATCACACACTTGTTCTCTCACTTTACTTATATTTCTTTTCCATTAAAGAATCACAGTTATTTCAGAATTTAGTTATTCTTGTTATTTATTTGAACTTTCAGTTGTTTTATTTGAGGTTAGTCGAATCGTTTTGGTCTTGAAATAGATTTTGATTTAGAAAATTTCTGACTCCACGGAGTTTTTTTTTTGTCGTTTCTATTTTTTCATTTTGACAAAGACGACGACAAACGGAACAGAGCAATTGCAGCAGTCTGTTTTGCTTTTCTTCTCCTCAGTGAACCAGGTATTCGTGTTTTTGTTAGAGGTTTTATTTTTCTGTTTCACTTATCGGTGTTCGCTCTCTTGCGCGCGCGGTCGTCGTTCTCCGAGTTCATTTTACTTCTGCTCTCTGCGGAATAAGTGATAGTGAGTTTTGCTTTTGCGGCGCAGCAGCAGGCCAGCAGCCAGCCAGCCCTCTCTGCATATTGTTTTCTTCGTTGCTTGCTTTGCTGCTTATGCCGGATGGGCGCTTCGTCATCCACAAGCGGCTGATTTTCGATTGACTCCACTCTTATCTACAATTCTGCTCAATCGATGGAGGGGTTTCATTCATGAAGATATCTTCCATCGTGTTGGTTTTGGCTTTTGGGATTGGTGTGAACAACAAACGACGTACAGTTCAAATCAGGGATGTTCCATCTTATAATAATAAAGATATAATAGCATTTGCAGGTCATTGCTTTAATGTTTGCTAAACTACCAGACGAGTATATTAGTCATGGGAATTTGTATTTGTTTTTACAAAACATCTGTTTGCCAAAAAGTGTGATATTTAAAAACGAAAGAAAATTTGCACTCTTTTAGTGGATTTTTTTAATTTTAAACGCAATGATAAGCATGAAGGTCATTTGAAATTGTGTGTTTATCACATTCGATAACCATATGTACATGACTTGGCAAAGTAAATCGTTGACATTGACTGATAATATAAATGAACTAGTTATACGTCATAAGAAGAAAAATTTGAATCACCTCACACCTTAAAATCGAGTGTGGCTATTTTTAAGCAATCCGTACTTGACAACAACACATCTACAATAGAAACAGTTGAGGACAATAAAATACACCTATAACAGTTTGATTATTAGCAGGATAGCCCCAATTTTTATTTGTTTGGTAGAATGACGTTGATTTCGAAGCTCCACAATTTTATCAAATGCAAATAAAGACTAGATGTAAAGTGCAGGTTAAAATATATTTGCTTAATATCTGCGATTATGTCATCTAAGGAATTTAGATAGACAAAGTGTGTCGCTCAGTTGTCTTCGGTGAACGACAATACGATAAGAAAAATTGTTTGGTTTCGTTGTCCACCACACCAATGAGCTTCAGTCAAGTTTAAGGTGCTACGACAGATGTTGGTTAGATTTTGAAATTGATTAAATGTCGGCCAATATAAGTGAAGTACATCATTGGAACATTACGGTTTGGGCTCATATTATCGCGTGCAAAAAACATTACACAAAAACACTACACAAAAAAATATATAATCCATTGTAGGGTTTCATTTAAACGTTTCTCCAAACGTCTTATTGTACCGTACCGCTTTTCTTCCCAGTATTTCTCGTTGTTCCATCGCAGCCCACAGCTTTTGTGTCTTTCAAATAAATATTTTGAGAAGAAAGCAATTGAAATATAGTGTGTTCGAAGGCCTTAGACGTCCCGTCATTGGGAAGAGCGTAGCCGATGTAAATTGAGCCTGTTTTTTCGCAACGGTTATATGCCCTAAGATGATAGCTTGGTGTTTTTTTTTTTTTTGCATATTTTTCATCAATCTATTTGTTGACCTTCCTACCATCAAAATATAATGTTGGAATATTTGGACAACTGTCCTTAACACAGATTTCGTTGCGAAGATTTGCTCTATCACGCCGTTATTTCGATTTGTCTATCACTTCAACAGCCGACTGTGACTAGGTGTCATAAATCATAGCAGATGCAATTGCTACAGCAGCGGTCACACTTTTTGGACAAGGTTGGCAGTCTTAGAATTGATATTTTCTGACACTAATGTTAAAGTTGGTAGCAAATAATTATATATAAATTCTGAAAAATATATCATGTGGAACATCATTCGAAAGGGCTCGAAACAAGGATTCAAAAATTTTTTTCTTAATTGTTTCTGTTGGAAACTTTGGAAGTTATTGCCAAAAATGTGTGACAAATATCGGACCAAAAAGACCCCTACATTTTTCTCGGAAACTACTTAAGTCAAAAATATGAAAAAATCATAGTTTGTAGATAATTAACTATATTTTTAAAGATAACTTATAGGCCCCATACACCGCACAAGCATGCATGCACAATCCAGTGATTGCGCATGCAAACTGAAGGTGTATGGTGTTGATTATGTGATTGCGCATGCTGATTGCGTGATATCAAAAAATTTTGATATTTTTATGTTTGCGTATGCATGATTGTGTAGTGTGTGGTGAAAATTGCTGAGTTGGGTAAAGAATTTGATGAGTAAACATGGCAAATAGCGGTAATAAAAAGTTTTGGGAGGAGTTTGTCGAAGTTTTCGAACTTTGAATAAGAAATAAATAAATATTTGGCTTCAGCAGTCCTAGTTAGAACCAAGCCTAGCTTCCCACAACCATTTGTGTGTGCGCGTTATATTTTTGCACGAATGGAAGGGACCTTCAGTTTTCTGCCGTCTCCGAACGGCGAGTTGGGAAGCTTTACATGACAAATGATACTCTTGAATGCTTGTCAGGCATTCGGAAGAGGTGGGCACTGTGAACAACTTTTAGGTGTTTGCGGCGGGATTCGAACCCAAGACCGCAGTTCAGTAGTCCGACGCACTAACCACTTGCGCTACAGTGCCCACTTTGAATGCTCAAATTTATTTCTTCTTATTTTTTTTTTTATTTTATTGCAAACGCGATTAAAATAAGCTTAAGCCAAATCTGTCATTTTTCAACGAAACGACCTTCTCAGAGATATGATGACGAATGAATATTGCACAGTTTGCTTGTATAGTGTAGGGGCGAGGTGTGACTGCGCAAGCTTCTGACTGTGCATGCATGCTTGTGCGGTGTATGGGGCCTATTAGCGAATCTCGTAAGTTGTATAGTTTTTGAGAAATTCACGTCGAAAAATTCAATGTTATGTCGAAAAATTCAATTTCTCAACCGATTAACTCGTAAACTACTGGACCGATTTCAATGAAATTATCACTATTCGATTAACAATAATTTTGGGAAAATTAAAGGCTATCCGAAATTGTGCTATCATATAAAAAAAAAAAAAATAAAAATATGGATTTTGCCAGGAAACGAACCTGAGAGCCCTGAACTCAGTTGTACAGCGCAAAGAATGTTAATGGACGCGCTACACACTCGAATAGAGTTGGGTCGTTTTCGTGTTTTGTGTTAACAAAACGAAACACTTATTTAAACAAAATATAACTAAGTTTAAAACTACGGAACCCTTTGAGCGCGAGTCTGAATCACACTTGGTCGGTTTTTTTTACAATTCAGTCATCAGGAGGAGTGTGAAAAGCAACAGTAAGGCTATCTTCATGTCATGCAAGCACTTAAAAACTTTGGCAAGAAGAATCCACGCGGGATCCCTCATGTCCAAGACACAGCACAAACTCTGTATCTTTACCATTTTCGCAGCCAAAAACCATGGTAAATACTGACTACCTACTGCTCCTTCGTAGCACGAGAAAATCTGTCAGAGCAACCAGCTATAGGCAATTGTTTTTTTTTACACAGAAACTTACTTTAAGTTACCATTCCTGCAGAAAATGTACATTATTATTATGTTGGTGTAAAGATTCTACTTCAATATCATTGCTTTGCACTTCGAGCTTGTTTATAATCCTAGTTTTCCCTTTCAAAACAGAACTAAATTTTTCATTTGTACTCCTTTTTATTTCACAAGTTTGCACGTAATTTTTCAGTCTAGAAAGTAAAGAAACAGTCATGTTATGTCCTATACAATGAAGGGTTGAGCTTAAATTGAGAGCTACTGAACAAACATTTCCCGTGCAATATTATTTCGCTACACGGTCGTCAGCAAATTATCACCATTAACCGATGTTATGTTGCATGGCTTCGCTGCAATGTCGTTTTCTTTATATTTTTGTCTGTCCTTCATTAGCTTGCATTGAATAATACATTATAAGGCTAGACGTAGATATCGACTTGAACACGATAACAAAAAAAAAAACGGAATACAAACATAATGTATGTTGTATGTACCCTTTATAAATATTTACAAGTTATTACTGCCATTGGCTTGTGATTTCAGATTGTCGGGAGTGTTCTAACAGTTAGAGATCGGTGACGTACAACGTTGTTTCGCCTAAAGTTTCGTTTTCCAGTAACATAAATTTATATCGACGACTGTGTACAGTACTGACATACTTTCTTATGGTGGCGCTTAAGTCCGGAATGGAACTGAGTGTCAACTTACAACCCTCTCTAGTTAGCGGGGTCTTTAGCTAACTGCCTATATACATACTTCATTCGTTCTACATGTGCTTGTCCTAGTACACATTCATCACCAGCTTTTTCGTGGACTACAACCTTGCCAACCAATAACACAAATAACACCATCTGGCCATAAATGAACCACATATGTACATATATCGAGCATTCGTAGCTTTATTGTGCGGTGTATTTAGTAGGTTAAAAAAAAACCACTGCAAGCTGCTACTGATAAATTTTTCTCACATAAAAGAAGCATTTCTTCCACATAAAATAAAAAAAAATACATAAATACATAAAGTACATGCATACTTACATATATTGGAAAGGGAATTTATTTGAGGGCATCATGACTGGAGTACCCCAATTATGAAATATCGCAGGTATAATACATACTATAATAATTACTCTTCATTTCGATAATCAATAAAAGAAACAATAAAGGAAACTAAAAACAGAATCAATAATGTCAGTTGATAAAAGACAATTTATTAAAAGACAGGAATAAAGATGACAAGATACGAGTACATCAATATTCAGAAATGATTATTTGTGTACATAGGTACGAAAAAAAGAAGTAAAACCACAATCAATTAAATACAATGTTTAATTTGCTTTCGATGGCGCTACAGTCCGGGTAGACCTGGGTCTAGCTTCTGGTAAACATTTGTACGTGCGTGCTACATTTTCGCACTTTTTTTTATCAATTCAGAATGGAGAGATGAGAAGTTGCTTACGATAAAACATGTCAGTAATTCGAACATTCATCAGCGTGCTCAACAGACTAGAACTCACGACTAGAAATAACGCTATTTTTATGTTTATAATAATTGTTTAATTAAGGTGCTTCGGTTTACGAGATTGATTAAAAATATTAAAAGGTTTCCAAAAACAAAAAGATTGATGCAGAGTTTCACATTCCCAATTGAGTACAAAGAAACCATCATATCCAAGTAATATCAAATGCAGGATCGATCTAATCCTGGGCCATTGCAGTTGTACATTATCTCACAAAATTCGATTGGGTTGGCCACATACCATAAGTTGTCGAGTATAATTCATATTATTATTTATTATAAGTTAATCAATATACATATGTATAAACGTACATATATGTATTAATAAATATATTAATCCAAGGTTTGTAGCTCTAGCAGCTAAGGCTCTCGGCTAGATGAGAACAAATGAGATCTAAATTTTATTAACTAAAATAATTGCTAATAGGTAGGTATGAGTTTATATAAGGCCCTTATCATCCCAGGCTGGAGCTGAAGCATGGACTTTATCGAAAGCGGATGCAGATATCCCTGGTCGCTTCGAGAGAAAAATCCTCCGTAACATATCGACTGTAGCGCCACCTAAGTAAGAATATTGGGACTTGGCATTCTCCTCTCTAATAAAATCGCCAAATAGATTAATAACATTATGATGGAAGCAAAGCTGTTTTCATTTTATGTTTCATGATTGAAAAGTAAAGTTATTAACCAAGAACATCGTGCATGGAACTAGACTAGCTTTATAGCATAATTGCTAATTGCTATAGCATAATTAATATGCATCGTTTCAAGCTGTTAGCATTTTTATACTTTTGTACTCTGATGAATGATGCAAGTCGATTTATTTCAATTTAAAAACGAGTTCACTGTTAACTGACAGCCTGTAGCATTCAAAAATTTGAATATAGGAGGTTAGCAAATCTGTAGATTTAATTCAAAACATAAGCTTATAAGTTATAACTAATCGTTATTTGCCGGCATTCAAACATTGTTATGCCAATCTCAACATACCCTTTAATTAACGGCGCTGTATCAGTTGAAGATTTATACCTCCTAAAACATCTAAAACTCTCGATAAGGTAGACAAACATACACAATTCCAGAAACACATTTATTTTTACACCAATTATAACGAGAGAACTATAGAGTTACTCTCAAGCAACAACAAAACTTTAAGACTTATTTATATATGTATTAAGATTCGATCAAGTTCGAAGCCGCAACCATTATGCCACCGCTTAGTTTGGCCCATCGCCCATGTTAATTTTAACATCTTGCTTCTGCTGTTTTTTGATTTCAGAAATTACAAAATCTTTAAAGATGACATATGCCTCATCTATGATATCATTGTGGATGATAATGTCAAAATTACCCGGCTCATTGCCATAGTTGATCTCCGCTTCGGCTGCGTCCAAACGCTTTTGCAACGACTCTTCATTCTCCGTATTGCGGAGCAGCAGTCTTCTCTTTAACTCATCCACAGACGGTGGGTTATTGAATACAAAGATAGGATTCAAGTCGGACTTTTTAATTTGCTTTACTCCCTCCATTTCAATATCCAAGACGCACACCTTTCCCTTATCTTGCACATCACGAACGGACGCTTTACTAGTACCATAAATATTGCCACCAAAACACGCCGTTTCGATGAACTCGTCATTTGCAATTGCCTTCTCCATATGCTCACGCGTGACATAATGATAGTGCACCCCGTCGGTCTCTCCAAGACGTGGCTGACGTGTGGTGTGTGAAACACTAAAGCCAAAAGTATCGGGATACTCAGCGAATAAACGTTTAAGCAAAGTGCTCTTGCCCGAACCAGAAGGCCCACAGATCACCAGTGGTCGCGGTCCAATGGTTGCTGCCATTTTGCTGAAATCTACAAAAGGGCAAGTGTGAGCATTGTGTGAACAGTCGGTAGTTTTGTGATAATTACTATGTACTAGTGCTTGCAATATACGCATAACTGTTGCAGTGTGAATAGGTACACAAAATAAATCACATAGAAAGCTTTGGATACTGGGCTAGCCCGACCAAGATCAAACCGTGCAATCGACGCAGTGTTGCAACTCGGCCTCTCTACATGTTGGGGAAGTAGAAAAAAAATCATAAACCTCGTTTTAGATAGCCACAAAAGAAAACATAAATAATCAAAACAAACAGTAGAGCCCAGTTTGAAACGACTCATTCCAAATCAACGGCAGGTTTATACCTGCAACCTCATGACTGAGACATAATTCCAAGAATTCTACTACACCAAGTGCGTCATCATGAACCACAAAACGCAACACAGGTGCAATATTGTTAAATCAAAACGAAAAAAAAATAGGTATGTACCTACATACAACAGACTCGAAGTTGATAAGAAAAAACAGTATAACCAAGTTAACATCCCTGCCCGAGAAGTGTTGCAGGGAGATAGACTGAAAAAAATCATAACCTCAGGTTCACAGCGACTGCGCGCTCTTTTTCACGCTTTTCTTTTATTTTTTGATTCGTTCGAAGTCTCTTTGATATCTAAAATTAGAAAAATTCATGACAACATCGGTGGCCAATTGAAATGCAAAAATTTTGTGGCCGATATTGTTGGGGAGCTGAGAACATTCTCTTTTGCGACGAGTTGCTATTTGTTTTCATTTTGCACCCAGAAAGTTATTCTTTTCGATGAAACGAATTAAATTTAGATTACTTACTTTGATAATGCTGATAGTTCTGATTTAGTTGATCGCACTAGCAAGGCAGGAACTTCGGGTATTTTTTCTTTTCAGGAAAAGACACCAAGTGTGAATTTTGGTTAGGTTGAAAATAAAATCAATTCTTGGCGAAAAAAACCACGCACAGCATACGATACGGATACGATACAATATACGAGTCGAGCAAACGGAGCAAACTGAAGGATGGTGTGGTGAATTTTTAGGTTATGTTATGATTTTTGCAGAGCATTTTCAGTTGACAACGGATGTGTTCGCTAAAAAATGTTGGCCAGTTTCAATGATGGAATTCAGTGCTATTGGCTATGAAAAAAAATGACTTTAAAAATGTGTGCAGTTCGGGACTGGACCACCAGGTATTGTTTTTTTTTTATTATTTAAGAACATGGCATTAGTACGATAACGGGCGCAAAGGTTTGAAAATGCCATTTTGTAGATCTCGGTGATATAAGCACAAAATATAAAATAAAAAATAATTTTTTAAAAACAAGCTTTAATGAACTAAAAAGTAAAAAAATTATTTTTTTCCGAGTCACCAATGTGTGACTATAAATTAAATCTTGGGGCGCTCAGGCACAAGACAACACATACACGATATGCAACGAGGACGAGGACATTTTGTGTCACTGTTAAGGCTGAACTATAATTTATTTATTTATTTATTTATTTATTTATTTATTCATCTAGCAAGTACAATGAAGTCTTTTATAGATTACATGCTTAGTAATAAAAAAGAAAATAAAAAAGAAATACATTTTTTTTTTTTTTTTTTAAATAGAGATTCAATAAATAATAATTAAAGCTACTTTTTACAAACTATTTAAAATATTTATTTTACAGGAATTTCTGCTCATATTGAAATCGATTAGATTTTCCAAACTATTAAAATTAACACAAGCGTAGGTTATGGGTTCACTTAAGCCATAAACTGTTCGATGTCTAGAAATATAAAAGAAATCATTTTCCCTTGGACGAATATTACGTGAGGGTGCATAAATGTTAAGCAGAGAAAGTAAATAAGGGCAATCGATGTGACCAGTTAAGATATCACGTACAAAAAAAATAATAGTCGAAAGCAATCGGAAGCTACTGTCAAAATCATACGTTAAGTTTCCTTCCGAAATGTCAATTGCTTAAGTTGCCCATAATAGGAGAATGCGAACGGAAGCGATTGTCACTGGCGATTGTCAGATTCTAGTGGTTTTGCCCGTGATTTGTTTGTTGTTTTGCAAAATAAGTAGTGAGATCGAAAAAAATTACTACCTAACAAAATAAAAATTATCACTTTTTTCGCACATTAATTTATGTTTCCATTGAGAAAGCAATTTATAGTCACACATTGGTGACTCGGAAAAAAATTATTTTCTTACTTTTTAGTTCATTAAAGCTTATTTTTAAAAAAAATATTTTTTTATCTTTATTTTTATTTTCTACTTTTTAGTATCTGAATTTTTTTTTACAAATTTACGTCTATACGTGTATTAGCTTGAGAAAGTTTACTCAGAATGTTTGAGATTCTACTCGCCCTTTCGTTTGATACCCATGCCATGGTGGTTGTAAAGAAAAAGGTAATTCGCCATCTTGGGGCGCCCACCATATTGAATTTCGAATGACGTCACTTGGCTAGTCTAATTCTGCCTGTCAATCCCTTTAAGTTGATATCAATATTAAGGAGGTCGCGAAGATAACGGTAATCCTCCATCTTATGGCGTCCGCCGTATTAGATTTACAACGTCATAAAATATTAGACTATATTGTTTGAGATGCTATTCGTCAAACCCTTCTATTTGATATCCATGTCATGCGGGTTGTGAAGAAAAAAGTAATCCGCCATCTTATGGCATCCACCATATTGAATTTAGAATCACGTCACTTAGCCAATCGTATTCTACTTGTCAAATCATTTCATTTGATACCCATATTTAGGAGGTCGTGAAGATAATGGTAATCCTCCATTTTTGGGCGTCCGCCATATTAGATTTACAAGATCATGATATATACTATATTGAGTTGTCACCGGATACGCAAAATTTTAGCATAATCAGATATCTGGAAGTGGGTGTAAAATCGAATCGCAGATTCCGCCCTCACAGAAATTGAAGTTAAAAAAGCGTCCGCCATATTGGATTTACAACGTCATCGAATAACCCATACTGCATTGTCTCCGAAATTTTAGGATGATCGGATATCTGGAAGTGGGTGTAAAATCCATTCCCAGATTCCATGCTCACAAAAGTGAAGTTAATATAAAGCTTGTAAAAATTTTGATTAATCGCTTAGTTTAGGAGATATCGACCATTTTCAAACCTTTGTGCCCCGGTCATCGTAATAGTCCCTAATTTGCTTTTGATCATGGCAATTTGACAACACAAAACCGGCCCGTAACCACCAAAACATGGTACGAGTAAACATGCAAAAGTAACCAAATTTTAGCTGATGTTGATCATTTGCGGAGTGGTACGCGTACCAATTTTTTGGTCCCAGCGACATCAAATTTGGTCTCACTAAAAATCAAAGCTAGTTTGAGCGCCCAAAAAAGGGGTCCCACTCATATTTGAATGAAAAAATGCAATTGTTCGAAAAACTGTATTTTATTTCTGAACTTAAAATAAAATAAAAAAAAAAAAAACAAAAAGCACTGGCTAATTTTCGACACTAGTTTGATGAATACAGATTTCAAAAAATTAGCCGGCTCTGGAGCTGCATAAAAATTTATCCAGTGGCTAATTTTTGACATATGTGGATGCCAGAGAGCTCTGTGTTTGTTTCGGCTTTCTCAATCGATTGTCGGTGTACAAATGTAGCACACTATTGTTCACATACGATGGGAGATTACCATTCATGAAAACTATGTTAAAAGCAGTACAACTTTTTTTTATAAAAAAAATGTAATTCGTATTTGCAAAATCGTATAAAATCAACGAAATTTCTTTATTGAAAAATGTTGATTACTATTAAAAATTGCTCTTAAAAAATCGCATTTAATTCAACTCCCACAGCAAAAGCTACACTTTTACCCACATCTGTACAAACGTCCAAAATTAGCCAGTGGAGTGGATAAAATTGTATCGTAATTGGCACACAGCCTTAGGCCAATGCTACACGAGCTCATTTTCTGCGCTCCCATTTGGTCGCGTGCCATGAGTATAAA
The DNA here is from genome assembly GCA_949775065.1 of Brachyopa scutellaris. NCBI lineage: Eukaryota > Metazoa > Arthropoda > Insecta > Diptera > Syrphidae > Brachyopa > Brachyopa scutellaris. The sequence continues at coordinate 122,911,839 of OX459114.1, read as the reverse complement.
GCCAAGATCACAACGTCAAAAAGGCGTCGTGTGTACATTTTTCTATATACTTGTGTGGAGCTTATGTGGCATTTGACTTTGCGAAAAAGCACTAAAACTTCTAAGGGTATTCTGGTATGATGCCGCAAATCGCGGTTCTAATAGCTTAATGCAATCAAGTAATAAAGATGCATTTAAAGAAATTAATGTATTAAAATGCTAGTAGTAAACATTTTCAGTTACACCGAATAAGCTCTCACATTTTACGGTAAAACGTATTTCCGAAAGCCCTCGCAACTAGAGCTCTTTTGTTTTAGATGTATTTATCTACTCACAAATAAATAAAGTTATAATACTAATAATAATTTTCAATTCAACTTATTTTTATAAATATAAAAATATACATATACACATACCCAAGTAAGCCATATGGTCTAACATTGTAGTACATAGCGTTCTCAAGTGAAATCCTCAAACTTTGGATTAACATTGTAGTACATAGCGTTTTCAAGTGAAATCCTCAGACTTAGCAGGGCACAAATGAGCAACAGGAATATTATCCGGGCATTGCCTTTTGGGCAAACACGCCAAGAGCCTCCAACTCTTAGGCAGGGATATTTGCAGATATTGGGCCACCGCACACGAGATCAATTCTACCGGCGCAAAACCAGTTTCATACCATACTTCGAGCGCACACGGGATGATTTCTGCCGGCAGAAACAATTGTGTACATAAGCCCCTGTTCACTGTGGTAGTATTTTTTCGGACCGAAATATTTTGAAAGTTGTTTATGTATTAGTTTCCAACCTCGTTCAACCGCTCAAACTCGGCAGAATATTTTCAGCCGATTCTTACCGCAGACCTCAGTCCCTTCGCCTACAAACCCGGTTTTCTGCCGGCAGAAATCATCTCGTGTGCGGGGGCCCATTGTAATGATCTAGGTGTAGCAGAGGATAACACACATATTCTGTGTGAATGTGAGGGCATAGTACGCATAGTACGCAGGAACATTTTAGGCTCCTACTTCTTTAGCAACCTGCAGGAGGTAAGCTGAATCAACCACATACTCGTTCTTAAAATTTGGAGTGTAATTAAATGCTTTCAGGAAATTGTGGCGGTTTAGCTGCCATCCCTGGATAGATTCTCAGATGCCCCTCTCCTCTCAACCTAGCCTTACATAAAGGTGGGTATCCACAGGCATGCAAGAATGCGCAAATTTTCGGTTTACGCAAATTTATTTTGCCATCCACTAGCATGCATGCACAATTCTGGCAAACTTTCATAAATGTAATTAAATTCATACCAAAACAAATGACGTAAGCCAGCCAGTTCCAAAGATGTGAAATCAATTGCCAATTTTTGAACCTGTCATATAATGGAATGCGAAAACTACCTTATCTTCCGATAGTTAACAAAATCCTTGAACGCACTCTTTCGCTAGATAATTTAGATTCTAGTTATTTACCATTAGCAGTTACCGAAAGCTGGACTGGAAACTCCGCCGTTTGCACTAAAAAATCATTGAATATTATTTGCATATATTTCATTATAATTTCGTAATTGCATTGCTAAAACTTTTATTTGTTTTTTACAAAACAAAAAAAAATCATTCTCGTTTGTTATCGTTCGAGTATCGAAATGTGAGGCAGCTGATAAAATTCTATTGACATCGATTCAATAATTGGTCGCGCTACCTCGTCAAATAAGTACGTACGGCAACGACATCAACTTGAACCTCAAAGAATCTAATGATTATTTCCTAACAATACATAGAGAACAACCTACTAATAAGTTTCGTCTGACGCGTAGGAGATTGGCTTAATAAGTTTTGACTGAAAGCATCTGCGCCATGCCCGATATTAAAGTGACACCACTAGGAGCTGGGCAAGATGTTGGCCGAAGTTGTTTGTTGCTATCAATGGGCGGAAAGAATATAATGCTCGACTGTGGAATGCATATGGGCTTCAATGATGAGAGGCGATTCCCGGATTTCTCGTATATTGTGCCAGACGGACCAATTACCAGTCATATTGACTGCGTTATCATTTCGCATTTCCATTTGGGTAAGAGTTACATTAAATTTATAAATTTTCTATCTAAATTCAGTGGTCAGTTATGAGGGCAGACATTAAATAAGTAAAAATTCAATGGCAGTGTCAGTACTACAGAGATTTATCGACGGCATAGTAGTATCTTGTATGTACATATGTAATTTGTTTGTTGTAAACAATTAAATATATCTACTTACTGCACTTGTACACATGTGTGTAGAAATTAAGTTGTTTTAATATCAAAATATTAATTCTTCGTAAATTAAGAACTTATCATAATGTCTGGAAATGTTTATATCTCAGAGGAAAACCGCTAAACTGGTTTCATGGATAGGTTTTCGCATAAGATCTACGAATGATATGTAAAACAGATCTAGTATCTACTTCCAAATGAGCTAAATATGCTTAACACGCATATGACATCAGTGAGAACTCAGAATGAAACAAACACATTTACAGCGTAATCTGACCAAACCGTTTTTGAAGCATCGATAATATAGTTTAGGGATGATAAGCACTTCTTAGTGCTTGGAAGGTGGTGAGGTCGAGCTGTGAAAAGCGTCTAGCCTATTCAAGTACCTATAAATTATAACACTATACGAAACAGTAATGGAAGAATCGTTCACTACCAGGCTGATTGGCCATGAAAAAGCGAAATCATTTCTATAAAGATTAACAATATTACAACTTTGTTAAAATAAACATTTTTCTCATTTATGTTAAGATCATTGTGGAGCTCTTCCATACATGTCCGAAATTGTTGGCTATAGCGGACCAATATATATGACTCATCCCACAAAGGCTATCGCTCCAATTCTACTTGAAGACATGCGAAAAGTTGCCGTCGAACGAAAGGGCGAATCGAATTTTTTCACAACGCAAATGATAAAGGATTGCATGAAGAAAGTGATCGCCGTAACTCTGCATCAAAGTGTTATGGTCGACAATGACTTGGAAATAAAAGCCTACTATGCTGGTCATGTATTGGGTGCAGCTATGTTCTGGATTCGAGTTGGCTCGCAATCTGTTGTTTACACCGGCGATTATAATATGACACCCGATCGGCATTTAGGCGCTGCTTGGATCGATAAATGTCGACCGGATTTGTTGATCACGGAAAGTACCTATGCTACAACGATTCGTGATTCGAAGCGATGCCGGGAACGTGATTTTCTGAAGAAGGTTCACGAATGTGTTGCCAGAGGCGGTAAAGTTCTCATTCCAGTTTTCGCTCTGGGTCGAGCACAGGAACTGTGTATTTTGTTGGAGACATATTGGGAACGAATGAATCTAAAATATCCGATTTATTTTGCCATCGGTTTGACTGAGAAAGCAAACACCTACTATAAGATGTTTATCACCTGGACCAATCAGAAGATTCGCAAGACATTCGTGCAGCGCAACATGTTTGAGTTTAAGCACATCAAGGCATTTGACAAAGGTTACATTGACAATCCAGGCGCGATGGTAGTGTTTGCAACTCCTGGCATGTTGCACGCTGGGCTTTCCCTGCAGATATTTAAAAAGTGGGCGCCGAATGAGAATAATATGGTCATTATGCCGGGCTATTGTGTGCAAGGCACGGTGGGAAATAAAATATTGGCGGGAGCAAAGAAAATAGAATTTGAAAACCGACAGGTGGTGGAGGTGAAGATGTCTGTGGAATACATGAGTTTCAGTGCGCACGCTGATGCAAAGGGTGATTGAAACGGTTTTTTTTACCCAATTACAATTATGCTGATTTTTTTTTCTTTCAGGTATAATGCAACTAATTCAAAATTGCGAACCAAAAAACGTGATGCTCGTGCATGGCGAAGCTGATCGTATGCAATTCCTGCGAACTAAAATTAAAGAAGAATTCAAAGTCGAATGCTATATGCCAGCGAATGGTGAAACCTGTGTAATAACAACGCCAGTAAAAATACCAGTCGATGCATCATTGTCGCTGCTGAAGGCCGAGGCCAAAATGTACAACGCTCAACCCCCAGATCCGAAAAGACGACGACTTATTCACGGAGTACTTGTCATGAAGGAAAATCGAATATTATTGATGAATCTGCATGAGGCGTGCAAGGAACACGGTATAAACAGACATTTCATGAGATTTACATCAAAACTAAAACTAGATGATCCGGGGCCAAAGATCCGAACTGGAGAGAAGCTGTTCGCAATGCTGCAAGAGAAGCTTGTGGATTGGACCGTTACCTTCCAGGAGAACTGCACGATCAACGTGGAAAGTGTAGAAGTTAAAGTCGACGAAGATGATGCTGACCAATCACAAAAGTTGTTATCTGTCACATGGAATAACCAAGACGAAGATCTTGGATCATACATTCTAAGCGTGTTGCAAAACATGAGTTGAAAAGAGAAATAGTTATATTGATGATCTGTTAATGATTAGATTACAAGCATTGCTGAATAACGTTGAATAAATGCTGTATTCCATTTAAGGTAGATTTAAGAGAAGTCCTACGAAAAAAACCAGAAGTGATAATGAATATCAATTTTATTTTAAAATAAAAAGAAACATGTCTTTTCAAATATGTTTTTTTTTTTATGTTAGTAAAAAAATGTTTAGAAACTTTCCCTTGGCATGTTAAACAATTTTGCTGTACGAAAAGGTTTCCAGGCACTCGTATACCCAAAAAAGAAGTTTTATTCCACACAAAGCGAGAGTGTGAGTCTATTCTTAATCTAAAATCTGCAAGTTCAGCAATAACAAGTTGTCAACATCATTGAACTATGAGACGGGCACCAGATTATTCACTAGAGAGGATTTGTGTAGCAAAATGGTAGTTCTATTGAGCGACAAGTATAATGCACACAATTTTGTTACATTAATAAACAGATCGACGGACAATCTTTACAACTGGACAATTTATTTAAATCTATCGTATGAGTTCCTCTATCTTCACTTAACCATTTACTAATTTACGCACATTACACAAGATTTGAAAGAGGAGAACACATTTTCATTCTGTGCGGCTGCTTCTCCCACCTAATAACTAACTGCATAAGACTTAAAACAGAGCCTTTTAGCTGGTTTAGAACAGACAAAGATCCATTTCTCTAGTTAATCTCGTCCTTGGTGTCATTACTAGGCACCTTTTCGTCGGTATTCGGTATGAGGATGAGGAGTAGAAGTTGCTGGAAATATAATCTCGCCGACGGAAGTACTTTTCAAAATAATTTCTTCACAGCAAAGTAAAATTGAGCTGAAAATCGAAATGTTTATACACAGGTATAACCGTCATCGCAGATAGAATATCTACAAACAATTATCTCTTCTCTCCACAAGTGTCGCATATTGACACAGTTAAGTATTAATTGAAACGCCAGTAAGTAGTCTAATCTTTTTGCTGAGGCACTGCAAAAATAATCACGGCTATCACAGAATCCGTCGTATTCGGAATTTTGCTACGAGCCCCGAAAGAACTATTACAGAATCCGTCGTAGTGGAAATTTTTGCTACGAATTTCGATTTTCGTAGAAAGTGTTAAGTTGTTAAGTGCGGCAATGCACATTCGGATTCCACTACGACGGATTCTGTGATAGTTCTTTCGGGGTTCGTAGCAAAATTCCGAGTACGATGGATTCTGTGATAGATGTGAATGTGTCCTTTAATTGCATCCTAAATTGTAAGCCTCAGTCACTTAGTGACTTCCTTCCTTCCACAGTTTTCACAACATGCTGCAATTTTTAGGAACGGAGTTGAAAGGCCTCCTCGAAAAATTGGTTATCTTAAAGCTGCAAAATACCATTGATATCACGGCGGCATTGCAGAAGAAAAAGTCGACAAAATATCGAATTACAAAAGGAAACTTTATTTTAATAAATTTGGAATTCTGTTTACAAACATTTTAAACAATTTCGTATTGCTTTTTTCTAGAGGTTACAAGTAATCAATGTAAAGAAAAAACAAACAAACCAAATATTTATCACGATATATAAAAACTTGTCTGCGTTGTATTTGTATTATTATAATGAACTATAACTTTAGTTTTAAATATATACTCTGCTCTATATTGCTTTTTTCTGGTTTTGAAAAGCAATATTTGATTTTGTGTAAATATGTATTTATTTGACTGTTAAAGGCACATGGACATAAGTATAATCGTACTCCCGAATACCATTTCATCCATCCATTTACCCGCTCATCAATTATAATCTGTGGAGAATTTGAATTTATATTATATAATTTTCTTTTTAAATGAAAATCAACTCTACATCAGAAATACAATCACAAAAATGGAACAGTTTACTCGAATCTTTTTATCAGACCACAATCTAAGTGGAATGCATGCAAGAAATACATACAAATATATTTTAGAACGACGGGTCATATACTCTGGTTACATGTAGTGTTGGAAGGATCGAGGTACAGCTCTACAGACTTTATGATGTAATTACGTGCTTCTCTTTTCTTTTTGCCTGTCCAGTTCGATCTTGCGTTCTACGAAAAAGTTCAACAGGACTCCCCAATTAATCTTATGTAAACGGAGTAGAGACGCTATTCTTACATTCTAACTGTCGGGCTGTTTTTTTTCACCCACACACTTATACATATGTACATAATATATAATCGTAATAATTATTCTTAAAAATGTAGACTATAAAATTAATTTGTGATCACATGAATTGTTTTGAAATAATTTTCTGTCTTAGTTTCGAATAATTTTTCGTTCGTTTCGCTTACAAGTTTCAATGGTTCATTTGTTTTAGGCTGCCGGCTGCCGGGTTACTATGGGTCGATTTCTACATATTTGGATTCTCACTCTTAAAGTAGCAGACATTTAGTAACGTATCAACGGACGGAAGGGCTTGATTCATAAAGACGGGCATGTACATTCGATTCGATGGTGAAGACTCTGCTGGGATTGTAGTGGTTGCTGATGGTGTAGTTTTCGACGGAAGAGTCTGTAGATTGTACGAAATAGGAAGCTCGATAGAGGCAGGTGAAGAGAATGGCGAAGAATCAACCGAGCACAACGTTTTGTTTTCTGCAAAAGAAAGTTTTTTGAGTTAAAATTGATATGGAGTATTTAACTGTCTTACCAAATTCTTTCTTAATAAAAAACTCATTCTTAATGCGAAACTGGACGGCTTCGTTTGCGTACTGCTGTTCGTAGAAGCCGAACTCCTCCATTTCAAGAGCTTGTTCCATAATCAATTCTTCGGCGCTAGTGATGCTAAGACAATGCAAATCCGTGAAGCTGGATGTAGGTTCTTTCTCATTTTCTAGTTTGACTTTTGTTTGTACGAGCTGGACGGCAGCAGGCGATGAAGAAGATTTTGGTGCTGTGGGCGGCTGTTCTAGCAATGGGGTATCATTGCCGATGTCTTTTTCTTCTCTATCGATTTTTTTCTTCTTTCTTGTAGATTTGCCTTCAGCATTAGCTCCGGCAGCTGAAGTGGTGGATTTTTTCCCTGATTTCGTGCAATACGACGGAATATGCTCTAGTAATTCTCCGGTCTTATGATCGACTTTGTGTCGCCTTCGTGTGTGCTTCAGCCAATTGGGAAAATTGGTAAAATCTCGTGTACAATAGTTGCATTTGAATGGGCGTTCGCCAGTGTGTATATTTGAATGCTGCTTAAGTTTGGAGTTGCTAATGAAACTTTTATTACACTCTTGGCATGCGAAGGGACGCTGCTCGAGGTGTACAAGATTATGGACCTTGAGGCAGCGTTCGGTCTTGTACATTTTGCCACATTTTTCACAACGAAACGGACGGGTTTGTGCGTGATACTTTTGATGGCGTTGCAAATGAGATCGTTCTTGAAACCTAAAATGAAGGAGGTATAGTAAAATGTCAAAATATTGAATTTCGGTTAAAGTATGCAGATATGTATGTATGTATGTATGTATGTATGTATATACCTTTTTTGACATTCAGGACATTCGTAGGGTTTCTCAGACGTATGCACTCTCGAATGATGGGTTAGGTTAATTTTTTGAACAAATTTTTGGCCACAAATATCACAGCCGTATTTTTTATTATCACTATGGATTTTCCTATGCATCCACATGCTTCCGAGTTTTAAACTGCAATGAGAAATTTGCATGTTACTTACTACTACTATAAAATGATCATTCTTTATAAAAATTCAGACTGAATTATATTTCTCTGAATTTTCATCGAATTAGGAAATAATACATACCATTTTCCACAATCAGGACACTTTTTCCAACCATCCTTTCTTGACTCATCGCGATGACTTTTCGCATGCTTCTTGAGACCGCTCTGATTGGCAAATTCGCGATCACATTCATTGCACTTTAAAAGAATCTTATGGGATGCTTCATGCTTGGTGAACTCTTCAAGTCCGTCCAATATAACTCGGCAGTGTTCGCATTTAAATTTATATCCTAATGCAACAGAAGTACCCGAATTTGCAGCACTTGGAAAATTTCCCTTAAAACTATTTGAGATCGCAAGGGCATCATTACCAATCACAGAGGAATCCACAATCGCTATGTCACTTGGTTTTTGTGTCTGTTTTACCTGTTTACGACTTCGGTATTTTTTCTTCGGTGACGTTACCAGGACACGACCACCACTTTCACCGGGATTTACTAGAATTATTTGTTGACTTGTAGGCGGTGGTGGTAATGGGCTGATGAAATTGATATCCTCAAAAGTCGGTCGGTTCGCAGACGCACTATTACTTCCATCGGTTTGAGCATTTTCGTCTAGGACCTTCCAAAAGTCTGACGATAGGCTATTATTACAGATGCTTGTTGGATCAGTGGATATAGTTACACATGCGGACAGATTAATGTCTAACGATTCATCTTTGATGCTATTGTCAAAGTTATTGATTTTCAGGAGTGAGGAAAAAATTTCTTCGTTGGCGCTAAATGTGGACTTATTAATCAGTCCCTCTTCCTTCATTTCCAAAATAAGAATTAAACAATTTGACAGCAAAAAATGGTGAGCTCCAGATTAAATTAAAAATTATGTTAGTCAGAGATACGCGCACAAAAATTCGCAATGTGAATTTCTTATCATACGCAAGAATTTTATCACAAAATTTGGTGCTAATCAATAGCTAATAGTACTAACTGGAGTTTTAACTGTAGAAGTTCAAAGATTTGCACTTAACTTTAGGGTTAATTGATAAAAAACTATGGACTTTGACAAAAAGACGCTTTGTTTACTCGATACGCCATTGTTGTTTTCGGTGTTTTTTGATAGATAAAAAAAGACGGCCATGTTAATTTAGAGAATTTGATGGGAATGGAACAACGACAAAGGAAATTGAGTTGGTAAAGTCGGGAAAGTGCGACGTTTTGGTTGTTGGTGAAAAGACGATATAAGTTGGACCAGAAAATCTCAAACTGTTTATGTAAGAGTAAAAGCTGATTTTCTTGTTTATTTATTTTTTAAATATTTACTTAGAATTTGGTTAATTAAATTTATTTGGCTGTGCACGTCAATCCAAATTCTTAGTTTTCTTTATATTTGTTCTGGTAAATACACATTATTAGATATTCTGTCCCAAAATATTTGTCAGGGAAACATTTATTTATATATATTTAAAAAATACCTACGTCGCAATCCACACGTTGACTCATGGTCATGACTCGCGACTCACACGAGTATGAAAGAGAAGAACCATGAGATAGAAAACAAGCTGCCCGGTGAGTCGTTGCGCGTAGAGCGCAATTTTCTTGACAATTATTAAAGAATTTAATTTGACGAACAAAAATTGATGTTTTAAATATTTATGCATATATGAAATACATCAAAATTTGTATAACACCTTGTACATAGCCTCCAAAATTCTAGGAAAATTAAAAAAAATGTAAGCAATATTTCTTCATAGAAACTAATAAATACAGAGTTGTAACCATTTCAAAAGCGAAAGAAAAAATAAAAGAACTGTCAAATTACGAAAACAAAAATTATAAAAGAGTCGTGACTCAAAAGTCAACGTGTGGATGCAAGCGCCTTACCGAATGACAGTTGGAAACAGAAAATAGAAAAGAGTCGCGACTCATGATCATGATCTTCTCAAAATCCATACAAATGCATGCAAAAGTGATTCAAATGCATACAAATTTGATATAAAAATGAATTGACAGGCTGTTTTTATTGCGTTTAGCTGGCCTAGCATGTATTTATTTATGCTGTTTTTAATAAATTCAGCAGATTTAGCATGTACTATTTGTTGTCTTGTTTATTATGCAGTTTGAGGTTTCCACTTAACGATTTGAAATTGATAAACGACGTATTTTTAGGTCAATTAGAAAATTGGCAATTGGAAATAATGATAAATAAGTAGTTTTTCATTATTTCCACGATGAAAAAAGAAAAAAAAATATTTTAAATTATGATTCTTAGTCAAGCAATTATTTATTCCCTTAACAACAATTTTCGAATAGCCGGAATGGTTGGGACTCTGAGATCATCGACTGTTGTTAACACGGTATAGATATACTTTTGTTTCAAATATCTGCGGACCTTTCATGATGATTCTTTTAACTTCATCCATACATTGATGTTAAATTGACTATACTTTGATCCAATAGAATTGTCAGTGCAGAGAAGATAGGATGTTTGCCTCTCAGTCTGGTTGCAATAGCTTGCATAAACTTGTCCCTTTTTTAAGCTCTGCCTGGGTTACCGTAGTATGCATAACAAATCGCCGCAAATAGGAGAGCTATACCTGTAGGGTTACCATTTGCTGATTCAAAAACAACACAAATTATTGAACATTAATAGAGATAATTATGTACAAAGTGGATACCACCTCGATTTCAATGAAATTTTAGTATGATGTAGAAAGCATTTTTTCGAATATTTTTATGTAGGAATGTAACATCGAAAACGATTAGTTTACGAGATATAAGCTAAACCTCAAAAAAATTACTATTTACTTCCGCACACAACATTTATCTCGCGCAAACAAAACCTTTATGAAAAAGCACAAAAGGCGAAAAATTGTTTAACTACGTTTTAACTGATTCCCCGGAAAAATAAGAAAATGAAAAACACAAAAACCAAGCGGCAATATCGTCATATACTCAAATTCCTTTATTGGCTCTAAAAGCACAAAATCCCAAAGCTCTGACAAAAACCACAGAAAAAACTGTAAAGATTTGCTTCGAATTAATAATGGTAACACTGTTTTAATGTTCGTTTTTTCATACACACCCCGATGGTTGATGGCGGCCACGCATAATCAGTGTGCCCGTGTCCCGTCGATTGTGTGTCCGGCTGGTCATGGTGGGATGTATGCGGATTTGAGGAAAATTACAAAAACAAAACGTGTGTAAGTCAGAGGTTTTATTTTAATTTCAGTGGCAATTTTCCGAATTGAGTGCCATGAAAACATGTATGCCCGTTTTCACATTGCAAGCTTAAGTGTCGGATTGAACATATCCAACACTTAAGAAGTTTTCGTTTTCACAGTCAACACTTAAGTGTGGTATACTTAAGTCATGGATTGAGAGTCATTGTGAACCATTTATGGAAAAAAGTAATTGTGTATGAACACAAAATGACAAACGCAATTTGGTTTTCACTTCCTTCTCAAGTGCTTTTTAGTAAAAATACAATGAAAATTAAGAGAAAAGAAGACAAGCAAACCTACTAACAACTCTAATGGAACAGGGTATAGTTTAAACGCAACGAAAAAAGTTTGACTGAAAACCAGATCCCTGAATTATTAAATTCAATTCCAAAAAATCCCACGCAACTCGTTATTCACAAATTCTCATTGTGACTTCAGTTCACTTCGCCAACTCAGAAAAAGGTGTCGCTGCAATCTAATTTTACTTGTCATCGCCTTCACAGGTGTCAAGTTTTTTTCTGGCCTAGTGATTGGGCAGGCAGGCAAACTCTATACAAGAATAATAAGTTTTCCAAGGGAATACCAAGAAAAAGTGAAATTTCCTAATAAAATCTAACTCTGCCCTATCGTGGAACTATCACCCACATTCCTGCAAACTAAGCAGTCAATTAAATATCTATAACAACGGCTATTTAAAGTGTTTATTGATTTATCCAAAAGTCCCATTTCCGTGTTTTTTCGTTCTCCCTCTTGCGCATTCATCACCATCTTCATAGCAGAAGCAAAGCACCAACATTATCAACACCATACTGCTGCTGTGGTCCCTACTATACGGCCAAGTGTCTGCGTTTTACCTTTCCCCAGGTGTATGTGTCATACTGACAAATTATCCAGGTGAGAGTGCAGTAGTTCGTTAATTGGAGTTTAATTGTGAAGTTCCAGCAATAAGACTCGAAAAGCAGAAGAAACCTATTGTAAATTGATTTTTAAAATCCGTAGGCATCAACACTGCAATTTTTCATTTTTATTTTTTAAATCAGATATTTGATCTAGCATCAAATCCAAGCATTACCACCTGTTAGCGGAATGTTTGGACACCGCCAACGATTTTAAGCAGTTGGAGCGTTACTATATCGGTTTATTGCAATTTTTGAACGTGTAACATGTCGAATCCAATACCACCTTTTGTGTGCAGTACTCCACCGCCAATCGATTGTATAGCCGATGCACCACCTCCAGCTGACGATGATTTTGGCGACTTTGCAGCCGTTGATGATCAATTCGAAGGTAAGGCTGACTTCTCTCTTAATTCGATAATCACTGATGCACCTAGTCTAACGATTGAAGATAAGCAATATCGAAAGAGTAGATGCTTCATACTTGCACAGTGGTTGTGTATGGAGAATTTAAATATCCTCCGCCCACCTCCATTTATGATGAGATAAGTAGAAGACAATTAGTAACATGATGACACAATAAATGCCGTAATTTGTATTTTTTTGGTTACACAATTCGAGTATCAAAAGTACTAACCTACCCACTTTCTGCTTAAAAAAAATGGTGTACAGATTTAAAATTTGTTTATTCGTTGTCTATTGTTCACTCAAGACAAAGATTTTAAGGGAAGGGCCGACAATCGGAATCATGTTTAGATGTGTATTTTTTCTTTCGAAACAGATTACTTATGAACTGCAGTTCATTAATATTCATCTTCAAAATACATTTGTATGTATTCCCTGATCATTGCAAATGGAAAAAAAAGAAATGAGACAGTTTAAATAAATTGTAAAAGAAAAGACTAGTAGAACAGTGTACAAAGGATGTAGTTATGCTAAGCTGCAGAATGGAGTAAATGCCATTTATAATAGAACAATAAAAATAAACAGACTTTTGGTTACACTTTATTCTAATGTAGTTGAGTTTTGAAAGCACTCAAAAGAATAATCACTAAATATGCCGATTTGGCGAGTTATTAGACAACATTTCCCTTGTTACAAAATCAGCACGCACCGGAGAGAAAATATTATACAAAAAATAGGTTATTTTACCCATTTCTGACTTTTCTGGATTATGATTAAATGCAAACGTCCTACCAAAGCATAACAAATGATTCGAGCTATTTTACAATATTTATATTTGCGACTATGTATTACCTGAAATTTTGCTTTATGTATCATTTCAATTTTTGTGTTCCCATTTAGAAGCGGTTTGGCAGTATTGTCTCATTGTATATTGGTTAATAGATTTCAATTGCTATGTAAATATCTAATATCCTGAGCCTGAAACAAACTACTAAAAGTGCTTTTTAAAAGTAGCTACCGTCTGGGTATTACTAAATATGTTTGACTGTCTCAAAGGAGTTCCATTATATTCACCTTTTTTTGTTTATTACAACCTGGTTCTACAAGGTTCAGTTGTATCAACACGTTTTGTGTTTAATAAGAAAGACGTGAACAAAAAAGTTTTGATTAGTCAAAATTAAAATGAGCATAGTTTTTTCGATTGGAAGTGCTTATGTCAGTATTCGAAAGCAATTACTTAAAGAGCAGTCAATTTCAAAATGCCGAGTTACTGCCCTCGATAACGAGTGGGGGAGTAGGACTCGTTATCGAATGCTCGAGTAAATGATAAGTAAAATCATACACGATAACGTGAGCGGTAATGCCAAATCATCACATTTCTATAACGAGTAATTCGTTTACGAGTGCGGTAATTAAGCCCAGAATTTACTTTCGTTATTTATTGATATCTTAACTAGAACAAAGTAATATACATATATATGTACATATTTGAAATATGTAATCGTAAAAAAACCCGCTAAAAGTAAGTAAAGAGTGTCCCAATATGCACGCAAGATTTGAATTTTTCGCATTTGTGCGCATACTTACGTATGTTAGTATGCAACGACTGTGTATGTTAAGGAGCATAGTTAAATGGGCTATCTATTAATAGAGTGACCCAATGTAGCCGTTGTTAAAGCGCAGCTTTACCCATTTGACAACTTGCATTGTTCAAGCCGAAATGCTTTCCATTCATTTTCGATATGTTATTCAATGACGACCTGTGTTGGATGACTTAATATTGATTATAGACTCACTTGAACATCGTCGCAATGTTACTTGTGTTTAGTCTCTTATTCGCAATGTTCCGACATTGCACTAGCGAAATAGATAACGGGATTGAGCCTCTAAGAGTAGGGATTTCTGCGCAGCTTATTGAATACTACGCGACGGTCGGAGAAAATCGATAATCTTAACCTCTCAATCAATGACCTTCAAACTTAACTATGTACAGTATATCAACTCAATGTCTGCTTTCATCCTCTCTAATTTCTCTATTGCTCGCGTTATGTAAAAATATTATAAGCGTATTCATAACCTCTTCAAAGGGGGCAAATTATTTATACAAAAGTAAACCAGATTTGAATCATTGAATCCTTTAGGCACTTGCTAGTTTACATAGTTCAAAAGTCTACGAAGCACTGCTACCTCATTATCATATTTCTTACAGATTTATTAGCAAAGTGCATTTGTTGAACCGACATAAGAATTTCATTGCTCGGTAACCACTTCAAACGTATTTATTAGCATTGGGGCACCATGTAAATAGAACAAGTAATTGATCTCTGAATCGGAAGAACATTTCACAATTTTTATCTCAAATGCGTTGTTCTGTCTGTGTTAAATGATAATAATTTGTACGGTGTCTACGTCATTCCAGAGCTTGTCAACAAGTGATGACTCATACTTATAACCATAAAGAGTGTCTTGGCAAGTGAATTGTAAATATTTAATTATTACACGTAGGTTTTTTGTTTATAAGCAAAATTAAATTATTTGTTTATAAATAAATTGAATGTTCTTTCTCACAGAATGAATTCCTACCTTGTGACGAGTCGTTGACACTATTCCTGAACAGATTTACTTAATCTTTGAACAGACAAACAGACTAACGACACTAATCATAGCTTCTTTTTTTAACTCGTTCGCTAACTCTTAAGATTTATTTTTAGCTTCATCATTGCCAGTGACACCTGTACATGTTGCAAAACCTGTACCTGAGGAAAGTAGTGCAAACAGAGCAAATAATTCCTCCATGCCTCCATCCGTAAGCAGTGGATTGAATTTCACACTAGAGGACGACAATGAGGACATCCCAGTTGACACCAAATCATTCGACAAAGGCATACCTTCAATTGCATCTTATCTTCCGGTTACTTCGCCTGAAGAGTTGACAAATAATTTACCCTATAACGTAGAAGCTAACAGTCCACCTCCACTTGACTTTCAATCAGTAGAAGATGATGACCTAACGCCATGCGATGATTTAGATAATGATGAAGCGGATGAATTCCCCTTGGATGACGTAGGCAAATACGATGATAATATTAGTTTGCCGTCGCTAAAGTTCGATTCGCTTAGCAACATTTCGAAAAGTACCACACCAGTGTCTGATGAACTAACAAAGTCAACTCATGAGGATTCCGATTCGATTAGTGCCTTTCAGCCAATCATATCGGAGGATTTAGAAAAAGAGACTAATGTGCTGAGTGTCCCGACAGAGAAGCCATCATCTTTAGAAAAGACAACTGTTAAGACAGAGCAATCAGTTCCATTTGAAGCACTGACTACTGCCAAAGATGACGATGGTGATGAAGAGCATAGTGATGATTTTACCGGGTTTGATGACTTTTCTACTCCTGCTGCTCTTAAAAATGACATAGAACTACCTACTATTGAGCAGCCAACTGATGATGAACTACACAAAAACGTGGTGCCGAAAGAATCCAGCGACTTTGCATTCGAAGCTGACTTTAGTCAATTTTCCAACTTTGAGCAAGCAGCTGTTCCACCACCACCGGTAGAATCACAAATTATAGAACAAAAGCAATTGATTGCAAAGTCATCATTAGACGATCTAGATGCTGATGATTTCGACGACTTTCAAGACTTTAGCGTTGTCACACCACCCGTCGTGAAGCAAAGAAAGACCTCTTTTGATGAGGAAAGTAGACTTGCATCGAAATCAACAGAACCCCTGGAGCCCTCTGAGACTACTAATTACTCTGATGACGATGAATTTGGAGAATTCAGCGATGTTATCGAGTCGAACATTCCAACAAGCAACAGTGGCTTCAATTTGGCCAATCTTAATGAAAAACTAAGACCCATCCTGGATATGATGTTCCCATCTGCCAATGCAATGGAAGAAGAACCTTCAGCAAATAATGTAAAGCAATTGACAACGTCGACGACAATAAATCAAATCGACACAGCCAAAGCACTGGAATATCAATGGAGCGCTTCGGAAGTGCGTCACTCATTAATTAAATCACTTGGCGTCGATTCAAGGAATATCGTAAGTGATTGGATCTACCTCGGATAATCTTTAAAGTATGTATGTATGAATATAACAAATCCCATCCCTATGCAGCTCTATGGCGAGAAATGGAACAGTTCTATGCCACGCTACGCAGCTAATTTAAGTTTTAATCCCTTGGAGCCAATGAAATCATCTGACAAAGCTGCTGCTACATCCTCTACAATAGACTATAGAAAACGTTCAGAGAGCCTGACATCAACTTCGGCAACGACATCCAAAGCGGATGTCCCAGCTGTGGAATTCGACTGGAACAATTCGGGTTTGGTGAACCCACTAGATGGTATGGAAAAAAGTTTTAAACTCCTCAAATTTGCTTTTTATGTATCAGCAGTTTATCGCTATTTCTATTGCTTCAAAAGTAAAATTTACAACAGGGACATTTTATTTTAGTCTATGACGTTTTGGTTACGGCTTCAAAAGGCTTTCGGTTTTCATTTAATTTTAATGTTATCCTTCATTTCTAGCTCTCTGTGTTTACATGCTTTTATTTGATTTTCTTCCTGCACAGATATGAGAGAGATCTTTCGATTTGTTTTTTTTTATAATCAATTGTTTTTTTGTTTTTTTATTCTCGACAAATGTCCACTGTGATAATAGTAAATGATGATAAACTAGAAAACTTTCACTGCAAATAGCATAAGCGTATGCTCACATATTACAAATTACACATCTTTCACACACCACACATCACTTTCTTATGATTTGGTTTTTGCAAATTTTTGTTTTTATTTTATTAACTGTTGGTGGATATTTACTGTTGGAATAACCATATCTTAAATTTAACAAAAAAAGTTGCAACATCATGTGTGTCCTTAAAATGACGATCCAGGAAGAGGAAAGACCCCATTTGGAACCCTTGTTAGATGGCACTAAATACAATCTAGGTACTGTTTCTCGGTTTATGGCCTAATAGCTAATTACGCTCTGAGTTCAGTTTTTGCTTATTTTCATTAAATATAAACAGGTCCGTTAATCATCGGAAGAGTTATAAACCGTAGTTTCGTCCAGGTATAATTTTTCGTTTAAGATGTGCAATGGCTAACAATTACCAACGCTATCATCAGGATGTGATTGCTGAGCTAAAGCAGTAATCAGTTACTGCCCTATTCAATGACATCCTGACTGGCTTAACCTTGCTTTTTGTCTATTCAGTTTTATTATTGTAGAGCCATATGGAAAAGTAGAGGATGTCCGCACTGGTTCGGAGCTAACCTTATCGCCAAAATGATCCTTCAATAAATCGATTGTGTTGCAAAATGGCAATTTCGGGAACAAAAACAATCGGTTTCTTTTCATCAATGGTCGTCATTGTGGATAACGCCGTGGCTAATTCTCTTTTCGAAGAAGTATGGCTCAATGATGGCATTTTTCGAAATTTAACGGCAGTTCTTTGAACATGTGTGTGTTCTTATACACTTCGACAATTTTCCTTGTTAACGTAACCATCAAACCAAAAGATGAGTCTCGTCACATTTCCGTGTAAAACATAAGATCAACTTGTATTTGATTTAGAAAAAATTTCGATCTCTAATCTTTTTCTCCCCATAATTGCCGTTTATTCAATGCATTTTTTCAATAGTTTCCATCGGTTTCGGTTTTGGGCTGCGTGGATCCAGTTTCCAATTATTCTTCTGATCGATGCTGGTCTTCCTCTGTTTCTCAAGTCTCCACTTGGTTTCCATTCCAGCATTCTTTTAGTCCATCTGTGATTTGTAATTCGAGCTATGTGTCCAGCCCATCTCCACTTTGCCGTTATTATACATGTAATTATATCCATCACTCTTGTTCTCCTGCCTATGTCTTCGTTGCTTGTATTGGGGATATTGCTTTTAAATATGTGCTTTATCTTTTCGAAAGCTGCCCAACGAGTGTCCAATTCGACGCACGATCTCGCGGGTTTGGTTATCTCTGGAGATTCGTATCTCGTGTCCCAATTCTTATGAATATCCGAACACTTGTTCTATTTCAGGTCCGTCTTCGATCTGAAGGTTTTCACTCGGGACTAAATTTTTGTTTCGTCGAAGTTTATGTTTAGACCGAGATTTCTTGAAGCTCATCTAAGTTCTTCTATCATTGTTCGCGAATCCTTAATATTGTCGGTCACGTAGAAATTCGGAAATAAATATCGTTAGAAACATAGCAGTTTTCTCGAAAGCTAATATGTAAATTGATACCAACTAAGTGTACTTTCGTTAGTCCCTACAAATCAGTACTTTCCTCACCACGGCCTGTTACTTCTGTCTCAAAAGCGCAGCTTAAGAACAGTATGTGTATAGTACATGCAGCCTTTTTGGATTATTTAATTCTGTGTTACCAATTGATTTTTATCGAACAAAGATATTCGACAAGGAATCATTAGAACAGACAAAATAATAGAGACCATGGGCAATAGCTTAGTATTTCAAATTAAATTAAATGCACCACAGTAAATATCTAAGCACTGCCGATCAAAATATAATCCTCCCACACACTCAAGTTATTCTCACCAGTTATTCTCAACTGCTTGAAGCGATGCAGTGCATGTATTCATGTCCTTCCTCTGCTGCTGGCCATATGAGAATTCCAGTTCTAGCGAAAAAGCTTCTTGTAATATTTATTCTCTTACCTTTATTTTGAAATATACATAGTTGTTAAATCGTTTTCATTTCTAGTCTCCTTTCCAATCGAATAACAAAAACATAAAAATATTCTTAATTCGCTTCAAGTTTGTTTCATTGCGATTCCAAAAAATTGTATGTTTTTTATTTGTATGATTAACATGAAATTCTAATCTTCTAAACCCCCCCATTCCTCTAAATCCCAACAAATCTATTACTAGCGAACTCCCCCACTGCTCCCCCACTCTTTTACAAAACTAATTTGAAAAAAAAAAAAAAAAAAACAGAAAATAGAAAACATTTCGTTTTGTTTATTTCGGTTTCTTTGTTTTTTTATTTACTTTGACTATCTCTCATGATTGAAAATTGTGTCCAGCATCACAAGCACACACTTTACTATTGGACCTAGACCAACTAGTGGTGGTGGCTAATCTTGATAAAATAAATCTTGATTCCTCCTGTTCCTCTCCATGTTTCGCAACACCGTCGACGTCGTCGTTATTGTCAACTGTAACCGCTGCTCCACCGGATACTTCAACGCACTCAATCACTGGTGATGATGGTCACTCTGATTTACTTGCTTTTGATGTTCAACCACAAACTGATATACTAACCACGATGCCATCGCCGTCGTTATCGATGTTGTTACCACTATCATTAACATGCAATCCTTCTGTTTTTGTATCTGGCACATGTCGCACTGACACAAATTTTAATAATAATGAAACCAAACCAACTTATAACCATGTAAACAATGATAATTGTACTACTACTGATACTACTACTACTACTAATAATAATGTTTTTGCTAACCTTGGATCCAATGATCATAACTTCAATCAATATTTGGACTGTAGTAAGTTTCTCACATTTGTGTTAATTGTTGTTGTTGTGTGGTAGTGTTGAGTTATTTTTTAATTTTTGTTTTATTTTTAAATCAAAAAATTGTTTTGTTTGGTTTGCATGCTAGACTAGTAGAGGGTTTGTAAATTGTTTTGGGTTTTGGGTCCTGTCAACTGGTTTAAATATCACATCATATGTGATTTTTTGTTTGCAGCAAATCGCAACACTCATAGCGATACAATATCTACAAAAATAAACTTATTTAATGTTTTCGATTTAGTAATGCCAAAATATTGTGTCTTAATGAATCAGCTACGTACTTAATGGACTCACGATCCGTAGAGCTTCCCTGCCTTGGACAATGCAGCGTTCCATTCTTATCTATTTAGTCTAGTTTAGTCTTTGAAACGGATATTCAGTATTCTTTGTCGTCGCGAATATGGGGCTGGGCCTAGAAGATCTTTTTGGCTGGAACATTATTGTCGAAGGCCATCGTTGTGTAGATCTCAACGCAATGATTGCTTCGAAAACATATAATAGAGTCTTGACTTAAAATTACTTGGTTCCTTACTTGGTATTAGTTTGAAGAGTTCGTCTATGCCTCTATGGTAATTATATTGCAGAAATCCTTGAGATGCTTACACAGTACGTTAGCTGGAATCTTTTATGTATGTTTTTGAACTAGTTAAGCAATTAGACGTAATGGCAGTGGTGTAAAATAAGTTTGTAGCCAACAGAAATGAATTAATACAAATATGTTTTGAAATCTATTTAATCTATTTATATAACAAGCACACTACGAAAAGTTGTAAGGAGCTAGGCTCTAGAAGAGTTCCACTTCGGACCGAACTGGCAGCACTGGAGGCTCACATTTTACATTAGAGTAAATCAAGTCATTAGAAAACATATACAAAGCAAAAGAGTAATAGTATTAAAGTTTGTTCCATAGGATTTTTATTGTCTTTGGAGACAATGTTTCAGAAACCAATGTAATGCCGAACTATTACCGTTGTTTTCCTTCAATATATGTTAGTTCTAAGTCACAACGCGATAATCTTCCTCGTAACAGCCGAGCACTATACCACCGCTAAACCACTGACACTAACATTGATGATCTAACGGCGACAGGATTGATGATTTAAGTGCACCTGTCCATTATTCATAGCTCTTTTTTTTCAAACCACTTTTTGTGTTTGTCAAGTAGAAGATGTTGATACTTTAACTGTTGATGGTACTACAGTCCAATGAATTGACTTATGTCATTTAACATAGTACATATTATGTATTTAGTTTTATTTGGAATCTAGTAGACAGGAATAGCTTTGAAACAAACATTTATTTTTCTGGTACTTAACTGCAATGAGCACTTAAGCACTTAAGAGTTATAGCAACATTGATCAATAGACTTAAAATGTATTTTTTTAAGCTATTTCAAAACGCATTAGTTTCAGTCATGTTTCGTAAATTAAAAGTTTTGTCTTGGCTGCTTTTTTATTCTCTTCATTTATTACGAGTATATTTTCTGTTTATTTATATTTTTATATCCCATTGAAGTACTTAAACCGATTTGTTTCTCCTACAACAGGGGTTAAAGAAATCCTACACGAAAGAACGATTGAAACGATTCACACGCCGCAGCTTGGGGAATCTTATCCATCCGTTGACCAGCAATCGAATTCAGCCCTCAAATGCAATACCAACATCTACGACAGCGATAAACAATTGCGACGATTTATCAATGAGGAGGCAATCTCAGCCCCAATTGAATTTAAGTCGCATGCGGATGCATCAGCTACCATTTCAACAACGACAGCAACAGCAGCAACTACAACAACAGCAGCAACAGCCGTCACAGCCCCAGCTTCATTATCAGACGACTACATTGATATAACCAGCGGCGATTTCCACCCAAGTGTTTTAGAAACGAACATAGACACAGTTATAGCCAATTCGCAAGTACTCAACCATAACTCTCACGCAGCCAAATATCAGGAAAGCTCTAAGACTGATCTGGAAACAGAATTGCAACACTCTGGCGTTGTGACAACGTCCACATATGCTGGTCCCCTTAAGGAGACTCACATCTTCACGCCATCAAAAAGTGATAGCATCATGGCGAGGTCGAGTTCAAAAACTCCTCGTACATCAGAAAGTAAATGTCCGATTGATTTCGACTATGAGATTGCAGCGGCTGGTATTATAATTGATGAAACGGTTGTGAAAAAGGAATACCGCGATGTGGAGTATAACCCTGGTTTTGGATTGAAATACCGCGAAGAAGCGGAGTACAATCCCAGTCCGCCTCCTGATATCGAGCAAGATGCAAGATTTGGTATGAATGGACCGCCGACGCATTCATATCTGATCAATGAACTCATGAATACAACTCCTATTTCCGAGAAACCGTCTGATCTAGATGATTTCAGTGATTTTGTTTCGATAGCCGCCGAGAAGAAGTCCACAGTCAAAGCAAATGTACCTAAAAGCAACTCTTTGGATGATGAATTCAGCGATTTTCAATCCGTCCCAGCGCCAGCATCCACCATTGTACCTTCAGCAATCATTCCGTCTCCAGTTGTTGCCGAGTCAAAAACAAGTCCTAGTCACTGGCGAAAACTAAAAGAAACCGAACTCTCATCGTCGGGCAGTCGCACTGGTACCCCAGTATCGCTGAGCGATGAAATGATTCTCAGTCCGGCGATTCTGTTACCACAAGCCATTCAAATGGAAAGTAAACCAAAAATTGAGTGGCCTGAACCTGGCATCAATCCAGAGGAGCTTGCACGCATTGAAGAACTCTTTCCACAACCAAAAGTCAGCAGTAACAAGCCATCGCCTAGTCCCAGTGGTCGATCTCAACAACAGCAAAATCAGCAGCAAAGCAGACGAACACCTCCTTCTGGCGTTGAAGATGATGACTGGTCTGACTTTGTGTCCGTGCCTGCAACGGCAAATCACATTCAAAGCATAAGTCAGCAATTCCAAAAGAGACAGGTATCTCCAGCGAAATCAGCATCAGATGCAAATGACGAAGAGTGGTCAGACTTTGTGTCCAGTGCACCCCCACCAACCGGAAGTAATATGCGTCAATCTGTCCAGCCCCAGTTCAACAGTGCTGCGTGGCAAAATGCAAACTTCTACAACAACCCAATGAGTGCTTATGCTTCGCCACCGACAAGTTTCTATTTCCAGCCGCGGCCGCCGCCTCCAAATAAACAGCTAAATCTCAGCAACAATCTTGTGCCAAATTTATCAAACGTTAATAACAACACAGCAACCAACAACAACATAATCAACAACAACTCAATTAACCAGTATTTGGTCAATAATCAGGCAAATCAATCACATCACCATCATCAGCAGCACATTCAAATGATGCGAGACTTCTCCAGCACTTCGCCAATGGATGGCGGATCACTATCATCACATTTGGCTTCACCATCCCTACATCACCAATATGCAATGCAAACAGCAGCTGGCTATGGATATACGAGTAACCGAGGAGTGGTTGGGAATATACAACACCACGGGAAATCCAGTCAATTCGGAGGCGGTTCAAGTAAGGTCGCTCCTAGTATATCGTTAATTCCAGATTTAGGTTTTGTTGCACCGACGCATACGAGCTTCATTAGTGTTCCGAAAAATAGCTTCATCACAAAGAAATGACGTTTGCTGAACTATGATCAAGCCGCGGTGGTGGGTTTGGGAATGCGACGCCGTAACAGCAGTAGTATTAATGGTTGTTCAACAAATGTTAATGATATTATCACATAGGGCTGACCGGAATTCAGTTATTTATTTACTAGTTGCCTAATTGAATTTATGTTGCATGTTATTATTTCGGTTTTGTAGTTTCAGTTAGAATTGGTGCAGACAAGATATTATTTAGGTCATTGTTATCCAAAGCACTCTATCCTATATCTTACAAGGCATTTCTCGAAGTTTTAATGATAATTCAAGGAGTAAAATAAAGCCTTGCATTAGTTTCTGGTAGTTTTGAAAGTAATGGCGCAAATTCATAGTCAGCCCATGAAAAGTGCCTATAGCCTACTATGGTTACAGCCGGCACTAAATCAATAAGCCGGCTATAACTTTTCGTAATTCATAAACACATTTTTGCCTCTGTATTTTTTTTTTTTTTTTTTTTTTTTGAGGGATTCTGACCCGCCAGTTGCGGAGGGCACCGCGATATAAAAGATCTATTGTACCACAGAGTCAGTTTAGGGAACCAGGAGAGGCTCAATTCTTTTGATGAAGTTGAGTTTCTCACTTGTGGAGACTGTACGAAGTTCCGTAGGAGGAATATTTTCCGCAGTTTCGTCGTCTTCCATACAAAGACGACATTCAGTTTCCTGAATAAGACCTATTTTGTTTAGGTGATATCGAAGATGGCAATGCCCTGATAAAAATCCCACTTATCTTCTGATATCATTTCTACTGAGGAGGTGGTTGTAGAGATACACATGTTGTTTTCCCAACTTTTGATTTTTAAGTTAATAACTGAATTTGGAATGTTGCAAAACGGCTCAGGGCCAAAACTTTCCTAGCCAGTTCGTAAGCTTTTTCGTTTCCATCAATAAAAGTTTGACTTTGTTTCTGTGGGAGAGGTCTTGAAGAGTATTGAAGCAGTTCAGGACTGATTTGGAGTCAATCAGGTTTGAGCCTAGTGCTTTAATGGCTGCTTGATTATCCGTGAGTATATGGATGAGGACACCTGTTATTCCCGATTTAAGGATGACGTCTCCGTATTAGTTAGTATCGACTTTGGTATGTTTTTGTAAAGTGATTTGAACAAATAAACACAAATAAACACAAATGTCAAAATATTATATGAGAAATTTATCGCCGACTCTAATTATTTAAAGTGACGTTTGGCTCATTTTAAATTTCGAGCTGGCTATAAGTTTAAAGTCGACTATAAGGTGACTATGAATAGCAAAAAGTATATTTTAGGTTATGTAGGTGAATAAATTCTTTTATTGTCGGCTTTATCTGACAATGAATTTGCGCCAATGTCTTTATGGCAGATGTCTTAGTGCTTTGCACGTTGCACCTTGAGCACCCATTTTAGAGCGTGTTTAACTTTACGGTACTGTTTATTTTTTAATTTAAATTTATATGATTTGAAACTATCATCCGATTAGTGTCATACTTCACTCGCTGCTTCAATTAGTGTTACCGCGTGATACATCAGTTAGCAGCGAACACCTAGCAAGTTTGGATGCCATTGGTTTGGTATTTTTCGTTAAACCTATCTAAAGTAAGTTTTATATTGCGCAAGAATGTCATATTGTGTTTTTTAATTTTAATTTTTAAAATGGTTAGCTCTGTGGAGTCTCACTCCAGCATTTCAGCCGCTACGAAGGTAACAAAAATTGTGTCTTTTTATGCTATAACTCTGATAACCAATAACATTTTAAATTTACAATTTTATACTGGAAACTGCTTCTTAACGTCAACACAAAACAACAAAAAAAAAACAAAAACCAATACGAATACAAATACAATAATATTAACCAGGATGCGCGGGAGCGAGCTCACCCTGATAATCGAAAACCCTTGGTACACGAATAAAAATTATTCAAACCAAAAATCCTAATTTAAAAGAAAAAACTACATAAAATTATTTACAGGCTAGGCCATTTAAAATGGAAAGCATTTGTTTCTGAAAAGAAAAAAAACATTAAAAACAAACAATTTTTTGTTGTTCGTTGGGATAATCATTTGTTTTAGTTCAAGAAGATTTATTCCAGCTACTTTTTGGAAATGATATCGCGCAAATGGTCACGTTTAGCCTTGATGGCCAAATGTGCTCTTTTTTTCAGCATTTTCGTTTCGTTACGTTTTGGCCAATGATTCGGTCCATATGGCGACAATTTCACGTCGTATGTTAGCTTACAATCGCGCAAAGTCCTTGGCTTATTTGCGTATACCTTGGACTTCAAATACCCTACAAATAAAAGTCTGGTGGCGTCAAATCGGGTGATCTGGGTGGCCAGTCAAAATCGCCATTTTTCGATGGGTCGAATTTGGCATAGTTAAGGCTATAATCAGCTGGGTTTAGTTTTTGTGCTGTTTGAATTTTGTATGGAAACATTGAAATCGCTACGAATTATGCGTCGGAGAGTGGTTCAAGGAATGTCTAATTCCTGAGAACGGCGATAGCTCGATGTCGTTGGAGTTTCCTCAATACTGGCTCGTACGGCTTCAATATTTTCATCGAAACGTCTTGTTCGTTGTCTGGATGCTAGCATTACTAAGACTACCGGAGCTCACAAATTTTGCGTATAAACGCCTTATAGTTTAGTTTAGTTTTCACGATTGAGAACTTATTCTGAATAATTTCAGCGCGTTCTTTCGGAGTGTACTGTTCCATGGTATAAATTTGCTTCGACTGACGCTTCCAACGCAGTATGTCTTTAGTCGATCTGACAGCGCTATCAAAAGTTATAGAGTTGCCCAATGCTTCCAGTTTAAAAAACCTACCCTGTATTTTGCATTAAAACACATAAAACATGAAAACAAACATAAAAACACATTCATGTTATGAGTGTAAGTTATCCGATAAACATTATCAAATCCGATTTCAAAATTGAGTATCGGCAACGGAAAAGGATTTGGAAATGTACCTTTAATCGTTTCCCGGTTTATTGAAAGTCGAATGTATCATCAAACACTTTGAAAAAAGTAATAAAATACAAAGAAAAAATCAGCTTACCTATGGGAATGAATTCTACAGTGAACTCCTGACTTTTTCTGTAACAAGTACCATGAATGGTCGCGATCTTCCCAAGTGTTATCTTATTTTGTTGTTGCATGTAGCCTGATGATATTGCTTTATATCTTTCAAAATGCGGTTCGTCCATTATTGTTCGTGCCATAATATTAATTAATGATTGAATCAATTTTTCCAAAGTTTTCAAATCAAAATTCGATGCTAGTCACTTATCAATTGCAATTGAACTGATGCGAAATAGCATTTAGATTTTCCCCAACCCCAGGTCAGGTTAACAATGACACAGGAAATTTAGGTCAACCTTACTTAAACTAATTGAAGAGTTGCTGCTTAAGATAAACAAACACGTTTGCAATTTGAATGTTAAACCATTTTTATAACCATCCCTTAATGAAGTAAAGTTAAAGTTATAAATAAGTTACAAAACTTTTGGTTAACACCCGGACCTCTTTACCAGTCGATCAGAAATGTGATCATTTTGATTACTCGCTCATTCTTCGTTATGTCGGGTTTAAAATCCGTTCACTTTTGTTCCATTCTGTCCCGGATTAGATCCCAGCAAACGTCCAACGTTTTTTCACGGTGTCACGTTTTCCTTCATTCACGAGTATCATTTGATCGAAGATGACAAAATGAAATCTTTAGGTCCTTTCCATTCGTGCAAAAAATATTATGCGTACACAAATAGTGGCAAGAAGCTAAACTAGGTTCTTCATCGGACTGCTGACGCCGAATATTTATGTATTTATTCACCTTTGTTCATATACCATTCTAAGAGGAAATTAAATTAAAAATTAGACTTAAATGAATAGAGCTGAAGTTGGCTTTTCCAAATTATGTCTCATACAATGCTATCTGCATCGACATTGAATTAGTTTAGAAAACGTAAGTTGTATTACCTTTGAAAATTATTGTTTATGATTCCTGCCCTTAAAAACCGCAAACCAATTGGTGTATCACCTATCACCTATTTTTTTTATCACCTTAATACATACTATAGGTTGTGGTAGAAAGTTTCTTTAGCCTCCTGGGATCCCGCGTCCTACCAGTAGAACATAGACATTCAAAAAATACTGGACGTCATTTTCACAAACAACACCTTACAAACAATAACATATTCTTAACCTGTCATAGCATGCTCCACTTCGAAATTCAACAGAAAATCAACCGAAACAAACAGTGTATTTTTGAATTTCTATGTTCTACCGGTAGAACGTGGGATCCCAGGAAGTTAGTCTAAGCTTTTACATATAACGGCAAGTTTCCTTTAACTTCTGCATTTAATGGAGAAATCTTATCACCTACAGTAGGCTTTTTAGAAATTCCCTCACAAAATCTAATTGCTACCTTTTTACATAGCCACTTATATCTTCTTTTATTTTTATTCTTAGTATACAAATTGTATTTGCCAAAATATTGCGTCCAGTTATTAACAATGAAAAAAAAAAGTGAATCCTTTTACAGTATAATAGCGTGAATATGACTTGAATATACATACTCAGGCTTGATCGTATTTCAGAAAACCGTTCATAAGTATTTTTATTATTTTCTTTTTTAATAAGTAAACAGAACTATATATTAATACACATGTATTCAAAAGTATTAACTCCCTGCATTGCAGTACGAAATATATTACTCCTCCGTTGTAATATAAAATGTAAGCTTTTAGCTTATTAAACATAAATATTGCTTGTGCATGAAAATCATCTTTAAAAAAATAAATAAAAATAAATAAAAATTACTTACATAGACAGATATACACGAAACACTACTGTGATCTGTTTTTAAAATCGAGTTTACTTAAGATCCCAAGGCAAGGATACTTTCGCAATAATTAATTAATTCGAATATGAGTACTTTCGAACCTGTGGCAAGTGATATAACTGAAAATAGTCGTGTGTACTCTAAGGAAAGACAATTATTAGAAACATTTCGATGTACTTTAAATTATATGTAACTGAAAGCAAAACAAATAAGAATACTTAATTTATTGTTATTCACTTTTTTAGTTTTAGTATTATTAAACAATAATAATTATTTATTTATAATTGTTGTAAAATATAATATTTAAAAAATTAAAATGTTTAACATTAATTTGTAGCTAACAACAAATATTTACTATGTATTGTTTTATAGCTATGCTTGTACATAAAAACACAATTAATTTTAAATGGCAAAGAGAATATTATTGTGTTTCAATTTCTTTGCCATCAAACAAAAATTATTGTAACGTAGTTTAATTAGTGTTGTCTAGGATTAATGAAATTGTATGTTAATAAAAAAAAAAAATATAGTTTTTGTGAAAGTACTGTGTTTGTAATTTAATCTTACGATTCAACGTTAGGATCTGCAGTTGAGTGTGAGCTGTGAGCTGGTCAGTTGGAAGTTATGTTACAACTCCGTATTAATTAAATAAATAAATCATTATCACGTGCAAATCTAAACCTATCCCCCCTGTTCCGCATTTTGAGTGAAATCGGATTGAAATCAAATTTGAAATATACACTCGAAATGGAACTCAGTGAATTCGAACTTCTGGAATCCACTTCGAATTTATTTATTGAAATATCAAAACCAGCTGCAAAA
Source organism: Brachyopa scutellaris (assembly GCA_949775065.1). NCBI lineage: Eukaryota > Metazoa > Arthropoda > Insecta > Diptera > Syrphidae > Brachyopa > Brachyopa scutellaris. The sequence goes on along the minus strand of OX459114.1, from coordinate 122,882,365 downwards.
TTATTTAAGAGTTTCAGTTCCTTATCTTTGTTTTGTGGAATTAAGAGCAATAATTTACAAAAAAATTATTTTATTAAAAATGGATTCTATTTTGTTTTATATGATTGGTGAAAACCACGGGGCTGAAGGATGTTACGAAATGTCAGTGGGAAATGTTTTCGATCTTGGCCTTGGTAGAATCAAAGTCGACAAAGTTCCGGCTAGATGTTTAATAAGTTGTATTCCAAGTGGACTAAGCGCAAAGAACGCAGATGGAAGAAGAAAGGATGTTCTTTTTTGAAAAAAAAAAGGAATTCCGGGGATCATCAATTGCTCGGATGGTACAACCTTCACCTAAGAGGTGATGTTTTTAATGTTTTATTAACTACAGCTACAATTTTTTATCGTTTTCTATCTAGTCGTTGGAATACCTTCACTCTTCAACCGTTGTACTAACTTGTTCCACAAATCCTCAGTATATGCTTCATCCGCTTTACCAAATCTTGATTTTCTTCCATGTAGTCTTCTATATAATTATATGGTTAGCGCAAGAGCTTGTGATTCCTCCTGAGAGTATATTTCTGCACCGATTTCAATGACTCTAAGGGTGAGTACCACACCAAATAAAGCATAGACAAACAAAGCGAAAAAGCCTGTAAGTAACCCACAACAAATGAAGCACGGCAAAAAACACATTTTTGTTTTGCTTCATTTGATGTGGGTTATTGATAGGCATGATTTATTAGTTCTCTGCTACTGAAGAGCAAAGAATAAAAGTTTAGAGCTGTGTCAATCGTTCAAATTTGAACAGTTATAAGATTTTGGTCCACTTAATTTCAATACTTTAATCACCGTTTATCGTGAGCAAGAAGATTGATGGAGTGTGTATTTAGGGAAAGTGAATGAAGGAAGCATGCTCGCATGCCTTACTCAAATTCGTTTATTTTCTCTGTTTGACTGAGTGGATGTGGGCGCTCTCATTTGATTTCATGTTTTTTTCGCCTGCTAATGCCTAAAATGTCTTCTCGTGTCTGCGCCTAATTTGACTAACTTGACTGTTTTGCTTATTTCAATGTACGTAGCGCCATAAATACACGTGCGTCCATAACTCAGGCCGTCCGCACACGGCTCGTATCGTTATCGTAGCGTCATCGTCATGTCATGTATTTGCCGTGCAGCTACGATAACGATACGTCTACTGAACCGCACACGACGCAATTTTCAATCGTCAAAATACAAAGCGAAGTCGAGTGATGACGAATTTATTTGTTTTATTCAATTATATTTTTTACGAAAAAAAAGAAAATGCATAAGAAAATATTGGGTGCACGCTCACATTTTAAAAAAATGCAAGTAGGCTATTATTTATTGCCACAGAAGAGCTAACAGAAGATGATGTAATATTTCACACATTTTTTTTAAAGAGGTGAAGCCGCTAATTCAAAAACAAAATACTATTTTTCAATCAATTGAACGAATTTCATAATTTCGTTGGCCATTTTTTTTTAATAAACATAATTCACATAAACATTTTTTTTAAACACATTGAACAACGTAAACAAACTCCAAGCGTGCGTACGTACACGACGATAAGCGACTGACACCGCTTGACGATAGTCGTCATGTAGGATGCATGCTGCGACGATTACGCGTAGCAGACGAGTCGTGTGCGGTTCTCATTTTGAATACAAGTGTGCGACGACAAATCGTATGCCTCTCATACATCGCGTCGCATACGCTACGATGACGATACGAGTCGTGTGCGGATGGCCTTAGGCAGACAAGGAAAATGGTTGGCGTAAGTCTGCTTTGTTTTGTTTTATTTAATAGGGGTACTCGCATTGAAATGTGTGTACTTTATGCTTTAAAAAATAAAAAATTGCTTTGATTATCTAACACAGTTTTGTTCTATTCAGTGTGGGTTCACACTAAGACTGATCGAAAGCTTATCAACTGAATTTTGTTCATCAGTATAAAGAATTTTGAATAAGTGCATATGAGTAAAGTTATTACATTATTACCTATACCTACGTTCTCTTTTTTTTTCATTCGTTAACCGTAAACGGTTGTAGGGTTTCTACAAGCGAGATTTCTCGCACTGGTCCACTAGTTGAGGAGTATACTCTCTTGCCTCTAATTTTGGGAAAATCTTATTTTTTTTACTCACATTTTTTAAAATGATTCTGATCATTAATTTAATTAATTAATTCACTTTACAGCGGCTTAATTTAATTCATGTCAAGAAACTCAAGTGAATTTCAATTCATTAAAAAAAAAAAACTAAAGATTTTTGGAATGCAGACCACGAATTTACAGTTGCCATTTCGAGTGGAACGCCAAAATATTTTCGAGCATACATACAATCCACAATTCATTATTTGGTTCGGAATACAGAACACCTAATTCCACTTTTGGTGGTTGAATTCACTAAAAGTGGAATACAGAACAGGGCGTTATTTATATTTCTATTTTAACAAAAATGTTTTCTTTCAAACCGATTTAAGTATTCTCGCTAGACTTGGCCATAAAGTAGGACATGTCTCTTGTTTACATTTAGCATTCCATGGGATAAGCACACATATAAAATGTTGGTATTTCTATTTTACTTTAGTTACATGTGGTTAATAATCCATAAGGAGTTAGAAGAGCACTACCAAGCTTAATGCACGCGAACTCTTAAATTACACCTTATTGTATTTCCATTTCCCTTTCGGTTTCAGGTTTTTTGTTAATGATGTAGTTGTCATCAGCGTAGGCTAGTGGTTGATCTGTCTTAGACCAGATTGTTTGTATTGGAATAAAAGAGAAGTCTGTTCTAAAGGATGGCAAAGCGTGGATTCAAACGTCACGTTCCGGCTTGTTGGCACTCTGCCAAGATAGTTTGCCAACTGAACGTATGAAGAGAGGTAGAAAAAGGAAAATAGTTCAGATTATATATTTAAATTGTTCATTCACAGCAGATACATACATATATAATACATTAACATTTAACACACTAGAACTTTGAATTTACTTTGACTATAGTTTGAGCCATATATTGGACCAAAGGCCCGCTTAACTCAAAAACCAATTTATAATATCCCGGTTGCATATATGATGGCATCGAATCGGTGCTCACAATACAAGAATTCAAAACATATACATGACGCTTGAATGGTCCAGTCCAAGTCTCGAATTGTGGCAGGTCCGAGCAGGCAGCTATGTCCTTCATTAAAAATTGCTTGTATATCTTCTCCATAAAATAGGACATGGTACATTTGGGCACTTCGAACGGAGTTAATTTGTACTGACTATTTCCCGAAGGACTGCGCAGAGTCTTGATCGATATCTGAAAAATAATTTTCGAAATAGAAACAAAACAATTTTGATTTTTGTATTGTATTTGCCTGATATTCGTCATCGAGATCGTGTCCAATTTCAATGGTTCCATTTAAACCGTAGACACCGCGTTCAATGCGAACTGGGCGCATATTTGCATTTAATATTTTATCATCCGTACCATTGCCCTCGAAGCTGTCCAACATATAATCCCATCCTGACTGAAAAGGTATGACACTCCCGTCACACATCTGATTGTAGTAAGAAAATGCAGGACTTGGATACATACTGATAGAGCGCTTGTTGGAGTGTAGCTATAAATTCCCAATCCAGCAATTACGATGGATAGACAAAAATTCCACTTATACATTTCGATTTCGCTAAATTCTAGAATGGCAATTGAATTATCAATCTATCGTATTTATATAGAAACATAAATTGAGGGAAATACTTAAGTATAAGTTAGATTGGTGATCTATTTCATGTCTACATTTTCTCGTTGTTTAGATTGAGAAACAAGAGATAAGCTCAAAACACGGCAATTAATTGAAAAAAAGATTGCATATTCAGATCAGTTTAATTGAGTCTGGTGCTTGAAACAAGAGTCGTATTTTTTATTTTTGAAATCAGTATCTACTTACACGAAATCATGTTTCTGAGTAGGATAGAGTGGGGTTAGAAGTAACACTTTTTACTAAAGTTGATGGTGCCCCTAAGATTTTGCAAATTAGTTAGCCAAAAATGTTTCAAATCAAAGAGCAATATTTCATCTATTTCAATCTACCAACAAAGTCTGCTCAAAAGATATCAAAATATTACATTTAAGGTCCAACATAGGCCGGGGTAAGTTGTAACAAAAATAATGAAAAATTGTATCATGAGTTGTTTTTTTAATAAAAAAAAAACTACCTGGTGCCCACCCGGCGTTGCCCGGGCTACTAAAAACCGGATCTTCCCGGATTTCTAATTTTCCTAGAAAATTTTCCCGGAATTTTCCTACATACATACCTAGTGTCCTTCCTTGCAACCATTTGAACTATAACATTACGAACAAAATGAAAAATAAATTCCCCATACAAAATGTGTGGAAAATCGATTTTTCTAAATTTTCCAATTTCCAGAATTTTCCTCCACAGTGTCCTTCCTTAGGCCAATACGGATCCATCAAGCCTGAAATCGTGAAAATCGAACGATCCGTTCTCGAGCTATGCGTGCACACACGGACGTCAGTCTATTTTATATGTATAGATAAAATAATAATAATAACTAGCTGTTCTGCCCGGCTTCACCTGTGTCTAAAAAAATATTGTGTTACTAACAATACAAACACTGTCATTTATTTCAAAGAAACTAAAGCGCGATCGCACTCCAAGGATGGCAAACTACCAACATTTACAATCCGCAAAAGAAGTGTGGATATTTATGTATAGTATACAACAACCAAATCCGCACTGAGGTAGTTGCGGATGTCAAATGTATGGGGAGATTCGATCCGGTCGTTTTGAATAATCAAGTGAATCTCATTCATATTACCGACAAGTGAACGATTCCCTTCGAACAGATTCAAAAGGGGGGTACACATGATACGACCGATCTGGCAGACTTGGCCTGTCCGACCGGATCTGACGTGTGTGTACGCTCGAAACGACCGGCCGGACAGACATGTCGTATGGTTTTAATTTTTTTTTTTTGATATTTTGGTGGTCGGACGGACCTATCTGATAATGTGTACGCTTTTCCATCCTACCTAGAGCAGGCACCCATCCGAAGACCAAGTCCGTCAGATCGGTCGTATCATGTGTACCCCTCTAAAGACAACTAATTTTGAATTCACTTGATATGTACATTCCCCCCGACGTGACGTGGCGGATTTAATGATAGGTGTGATGGTGAATTGGGAAAGTGCAGATGGTTGTTATCACGTTTGAGCCTTTTGTAAAAAAGAAAAAATCAGATCGGGTGGAAACTTAAAAAAGAAGGAATTAATCATCTTTAAATATCAACGAAGTTTTAAAGAAACAACAGTTATCCACTGTCTTATTTATTACACTTTTACCACTTATTTAATCTTGAAAGATTTGCGATGTCAAATCAGACACAAAATGCACCAAAGGTCCTATTACTTCAAAGATAATCCTGTAGTAACCCGGCTGCATATGACTTGGCATCGCATCAGTCCTTACGATACAATTATTCATATGATATAGCTTAACTGGAACTGGTGAGTCGAATTTCTCGAATATGGGAAAGTCCGAGCAGTTCTTCAAATCTTCCATTGCGAATTTTTTGTAAATTCTATTCATAAAAAAGTAAAATGAACATCTCGGCACTTTGAATGGTGTCAACTTGTATTGACTTGTTCCTGAAGAGCTGCGTAAAATTGTGATTTCAACCTGTGAGTAAATTTTTTATAAAAACACAAACACAAAAATATCAACCCCAAAATAGTTGCCTTATATTCGTCATCGATTTCTGAACCAATATTTACGGTTCCATTGAGGCCATAAACACCACGAACAACCCGAATTGGGCGCAAGTTTGCAGAAATTATATTGTCATTGGTACTATTCGATGCGAAACTGTGAATTATATATTTCCAGTCCTTCTGGAAATGGTAAAAATAAATAAAATATTTCATCAGTTCAAATACTTCAAATAAAAATCGGATACGAACTTTATTAACCCCAGTTAGGATATCGGCTCTACATCCAACAATAGCAAGTAACAAAACCAAACTTAATTTAGACATTTCGAAAGATAAACAAATTTCGAAGTTTTGCTAATGTGAATACTCCGGCCTAGTTATTTATATAGAGAATAAGTTCCACCAGAATACGTTATAAATCTGTTCTGTGCAATAAACCGATTTATATTAATTAGGCCACTTTAGGGTAATATGATGTCTGATGGATATTGACTGGAGCTTGTGAAACATATAGCATGTTTGTATCAGTGAATAATCAAACTCGGTTTATTTCATAATTGATTTTAATTGTCAAAAATTTGTTGTTCAACGCGTTCGTTTACTTTTTCGTAGCATTTCACCCCCACTCTTCAAAATTTGACAGAAAACACATACAGTAAAACCTCTCTAATTGGGGCACTGATGGGACCGACTCTTTCTTGTCCCGATTAGGAGGTGTCCCAATTATAGAAGTTTGTACAAAAAATATAGAAAAACGCAACTACTTAGAAAAAACTGCTATTTTCAATTAAAACAAGTATGGGACGCCCTATCTCGTTTACAAAATCATACCTTATTGAAATAAAACGACATTTATTTTATGAAAAGTTATAAAAATGTATATAGTAGTATCTCATTACGCGAAATTCAACGCGTATACATACGAAAAAGTTTAAAAAATGTATTGTATCCACACAAAAACAACTGCAACTGCACGGTACCAATATCTAATATTCAATGAGAATAAATAAATTGTTGCTCTGTTGTTTTTTGTCCCCGATATAGTCAGTCTTCTGTAAAAATATAACGGTTTGAAAATTTGTAGAATGAGATGCAGCTGCGAACATTTAGTTAATGGAATTTTACTGTCCCGATTAGAGAAGTCACAAATCACAATTGCTTTTTTTTCGGGTCTAGTGTCCCAATTGAGAGGCTCAACTCGAATTGTCCCGATTAGAGACGTCATATTTCCTGACTTTTTTAATAAAATGTCCCAATTCGGAGGCTTGGCTCAATTATGGAGGTTCTAGGAAAGTTAAATTGAGTGTCCCAATTAAGAGGTGTCCCGATTACAGAGGGTATATTGTATGAAAACTTTTAGGGTTGGCAAATGGGTTGTCCCGATTGGGAGGTCGTCCCGATTACGGAGTGTCCCAATTAGGAGGTTTTACTGTATTTGGTGCAAAACGTACGCAAACGGCCCTAATATAACATTGAATTGTTTTGTCGAATTTTATAGAATTGCTCTCAACTGTGTGACTAGTTTTTTCTTTATATGGCTAGATTAGATTTGATTGATTCGTAAATTTAACATGTCACTAGAAAACTATGATCTTATAAATAAAGTACCTAAACTAAAATAACAAGTTAGTTAGTAATATGGTAAAATAAATACAAAAATTGAAAAAAAGAGACAAGACATAATAGAGAAATTAATGTCGTTTTCGGTTGGGCTTTTCAGATTTTGCTCTCAGATTTCAGATTTTTCGTGCTGGTTGAAAAACAAACGGGAGTGATCTGTAAGTAAATAAATTTAAAACCCAAAAAGAAACAAGAAAAAGTATGTGTTTGTTTATGTAGCATGTACATATGTATATAAAAAATTAAATTTAATTTCTAAGTAGAACTAAAAATATGTGCAACTAGTTTCTTCCGAAATACATTTCCTGAGCTTATTCTTTGCAACGCAATAGAAAGAGTATTCCATAGTCGAATTGCCGTCACGGAATAGGCACGCTCTGCAATAGGGTGCGCAAAACGATGCATTATTAATATATGTAAGTCCCCTGCGGGTCTGAGCCAAGTGTTACATTTCTTTTAAATACTTAGGACATTCATTGTATGGAGTTGAATAATGTTTCTGAATTTAAAAAAATTTATCGTTTGTGGTGTGAGACACTGCAATTTCTGCGGATGTTGTAAATAAAGCGGATGCAGTCATTGAATGCTACATTTAGTCTACCTTGGCATTCTGCATCAAGTCCAGAGTATATACAACAGTTATATGTAAAGAATGGTAAAATCAATCTTTTGATCAATGATGAAAATGATCTCAAGCATCGTAGACCAAAATGAATTCTTTTCAGACCTTCCGAAGTAGCATCACAGCATCTTAGGGCACTATCAATGAGAAAGCTTAAATACTGAATTTTACCTTACATAAGCCTTATACCTTAACATAAGGAATAATATAATCACCAAGATAAAGTTGTGGATAGAACTGCTGCTCAATTGTAATTTTGGAACAAATTATGCCCATCGACTTTAACGGATTAAATTTCATTCTGTAGGAGGTGGACCATGTTAGAATGTTGGATACATCTTCATTAATTCTAAAGATACAATCCTCTTAGTTACAGTTAGAATTTGCAAAAAATAGATTTTTTTTTCATTTTATGTTTATTTATTTGACCATGTTTTTATAGTCGGTGACCAAGATTTCTCGAAAACTGCTGAAAACAAGCTTCTTAAGTATATTCTTTAGTAATTAATCGAAGATTTTTTCTCACCGATAAATATTTTTTTTTTTTATAAAAAATTTAAAGCCAAAATTTTGACGAAAAATCGTGTTTTTTTTTTCTTGAAAAGACGACATTTTCGCAAAAAATGTTATTTTGTTTATTCCTTCGATTAATTACTAGAATATACATACATTACTTTAACGATATCCCTTTTTTCATTTTATATGATCCAGTTCAGAGATATTGTGGTCACCGCAAGACGCCTTTTTTGAGAGTGGCTCCAGGAGATCAGCCTTCAAAATGATTATTATTACAATTAAAAATTTGAAATACAGTTAAAAGTTGCCACAATATGTGTAAAAATTTAACATTAATAACTTTAAATAACTTTTAAAAGTTTTCTCAGGAAAAAGTCTGTATATAACCCCTTAATCCAATTCGACGATTTAGGCAAATTAAGACATATATTTGACAGCTGGCTAGTACATCAGGTAAGTCATTGATGAAAAAGGAAAACAAAAGTGGACCTAAAACAGATACCTGCGGTACGCCCAAATTCACAGTAAGCGGACTGGAGGAACCTGTATCAGTTTCAATGATCTGACTTCGATCACTCAAGTAATCAATGAGTAGCTTAAGTGAAAAGTTAGAAAAACAGAAATTACGTTTCAGTTTATGTATCGAAGAACTGCGTGATCGATGCAGTCGAACGCTTTTGAGAAATCTAGCAGAACCATGCCACAAACCTGATTGACGTCTAGGGCAGCCCTTAGATCTGAGGTAACTTTTAATACATCAGGCTCACAACTATGCTTATTACGAAAGCCAGACTGCCATTTTGAGAGAACGTTATTTAATGAAAATGGCCTTGTATTTGGTCAGACATAATTTTTTCAAAGACTTTTGCCTGAAAGGGTATTAAACTAATAGGTTTGAAATCTGAGGGCTAATCCTAGCTTTCTTAGGGATGGGCAGAATCTTAGCGAGTTTCGCTGCATTGAAAACTTACAGCTATATATACCGAAGTTAACAATGTGCAAGAAATAGGGCAGCCATAAGGGCATAATTAACTTTAAGAATTTAGGTGATATTCGGCAGGAATTTGGTGAAATTCATTCAAGTTTTTGCGTGCGGACAGAATATAACAGATCTAGACTCTGCTATCTTCATAATTTATAAGAGCCCAATTTGTATATAGGGATGAAAATGACACCTTGATTTAGGTCATAGAAAACTATGAACTTAGATCAGTCACTCATGACTTCAAAAATTGGACTCGTGGTCAAATTTTTAGCCAGTTCGAGTACGATAAATACGTTGAGCGCTTCTTTTTTCTGTCAAATTTTACGAATATAAATTTATTCCCTTCCTTAAGAAAAAAGTGCTAGATTAACATTTGAAAGTCTATGTAAACCATTTATTAAAATTTTGTTTTAAAATTTGGCCATGTTTTCTAAGATAACATCATAAACATATGTATCGGCATCTGTGCCCCAAATAAAGTCCAAGTGACTCCATTTCGGGAAAGGAACCAAGTAATCCAGTGCTACATTTGGTAGCTCCTGGATCAACTGCCTCACATCACCAACATCGCACATCCAATCATTAGCACCGTAGTATAAGTGAGTGGGAACCTTGGTATTCGCAAATTTGTAGTTTGGTGGAGTCAATGATCCATACTCGTAGGGATTGCGAACTGCGCTGTAATCGAATTTACGGAATTTCTTAGAGTTGTACTCCTGGCAATAGTGAAGGTTCTGGTTGACAGATGCACCGGCTGGTGACGTTGCCTTGATGTGAGGTAGCAAGTCCTATAAAGAACAGTTAATAAATATGTGAAAGCATCTACAATATCAATGCTTACCCTATCCAGCTGTTCGGAATCCCAACCTCCAATAAGGAAGATTTCATTGGCGCACATCTCTTGGTAGGGCGAGCTCTCTTTGCACATCTCTATTCCCAAATCCTGTTTAAACTTATTGCTTGGCATGAATTCCATGCTGCCGCAAACCTCAACAATCGCATTAGGTTGACCCAAAATCGGAGCAAATGCGCGAGTCAGGGGACTCTTCATGTTGCCCATATATGCTGCTGGGCCGAGCAAGTGAGCGGACTTGATTTTACTGTTGTAAGACGATTTTTCCGATAACATAACTAGATACACCGTGGTACCCTGCGAGTGTCCAACATATTGAACTTGGGTTTCGCCCGTCTTCTTGAGGATGTAGTCAATCATGGCCGGGACATCATAGATTCCAATTTCGTTCCAGCTGAAGTTCCAGAACACCTGCCAGAATGTTGGCCAAATGGTGTGCTTCTTGGAGTAGGTATTGCCACGGGCATTGCCCATCCAAACATCGTAACCGGCATTGGAGAGCTTGTATGCCAATGCCTTCTTTGGACCCAGTAGAATCCAATCACTGGACGAACTCAGCATACCGTGCATGAGGAAGGCAACCGGACGCTTGGCATTGGCATTTCCCAAATTCGGAGAATACGGAATTCTGTGCATTAGGAGAATGTAGCCATCGTCTGTGGTCACGGAGTGTTTCTCCACTGGGAAGCCATCGTTTGCAATTCTCTCAGCCTAAAATGTAATATAGTTAAAAACTGTAAGGATTTTAAAGATTCAAATTAAATACCGCGTCGGAGATGGGCCTATCATCAGCCGCAAAAGCGGAGCCGAGTACAAGAGCTAGTGTGAGCACAAGAAGTTTCATTTTAATAAATGAAAACAGAATTCTGCTCAGTACTTATAGCGTTTGGTAGTGAAAGATAAAGCTACTGACTTTAATAACAAGACAAAGTAATGCCGTCAATAAATCTAAATAAGCTATCCGAAATATATTGCAGATTTTATAGCCGGCTTTGCTCAGAAGACTCATGGCTAATTTATGAGTTGCCTGTTCGAAGTCGAAGTAGCTATCTGAATCAAGATATCCAATGGAATTCATTATGAGAAGTTTGATTAAGGCCTCGTAGCTAATATCCAAATCATTTTTGAATAGGTGTTAAGTGAAGTCAGAACTTCAAGTCTAGAAGCCTTCCAATAACGGTTTGTTTGGTAATAAAACACATTATAGTTTAGAAAATTATAGTTTTTGTATCTTAAGATGCAAACAGATTTAGAGATACATACATATGTAGATATGGTTTGACCATTATTCTTAAATTTGGTGTGGATTTGGTAAAAGGTATCTGGCTTAAATCTAATACTGGGGAAATAATTTGCATGGGTAATCCACATGATCGATTTAACAAATGAAAAAACTGTCTCCAACCATTATGGGCCATCAAATAATCACATAAAAGGCGGACGTTTGTGACATGATCCCAAAATCTGGTGATAGGCGGGAACTTTTCCTTTTAATTTTAACACAGCTAAGGGTATTACTACTTAAAGACCTAGCTCAGAATATAAACATTGATAGGGTTGAATCGGTTTAACGTTAAAGGATGTGCTTAGATTCTCCTCTATGCTTTGCTTAGAATGCTTGTAGGACTTCCAGTGATTTCTTGTTTTATAAATTTATGAAGCACCTTTATAAAGACCTCGATAGTTTTTCTATTTGGTGCCTCAAAAACTGCTTAGAGCTTAACATCGCTAAATGCCAATCTATAACCTTGTCACGTAAGAAAAACCTGTCTTCATCTCGACTCTGCTTTCTCCGCGGTCAACCTATATCCATTGTTCAGTCTCTTCGCGACCTTGGCATATTGTACGACAAGGAGTTAAATTTTCGTTCGCATATTAATGCGATAATTTCAAAAGCTAACTCATCACTCGGTTACGTCAAACTGTGGTCCAAAGAATTCTCTAACCCTTACGTGACCAGATCACTTAGATCACTTTACATTACTTTCGTTCGCCCGCTCCTTGAGTATGCTAGTCAAGCTTGGTCCCCCTTACATAGAGTTCATCTTAAAAGAATCGAGAGCATTCAACGTCGCTTTCTCCGTTTTGCTCTTCGTGGGCTACCCTGGAACCACCCTTTTAATTTACCTCCCTGTGTTGATCGCCTTAAACTTATTAACTTGAATACCCTTGAGGAACGCAGAAATGCAGCTGATTTTCTCTTTATTCATCGACTCCTCTCAGGTTTGACTGCGTATCTCTTTACAACTCCATATACTTTAATACTAAACCTCGCAATTTACGTTGCCCTCGTTTCTTCTATCTGCCCACTCACCGCCCCTCTACGGCTCCAATGAACCAATCTCCCGTATGTTGCGGAATGTCAACTCAAACTTTTCTGTTTTCGACTTCAACCGTAGCTCTTCCCACCTTAAATCAGATCTCCTTCATCCCCCTCAACCCTAGATTTTCAATTTTAGTCCTTAAGTTTAGATTTTTAAGTTATGTTTAGCTTGTAATAAGCCGAATAAATGGAGGCTTTCGCCCCACTAAAATGAAATTAAATTAAAATTAATAAAAAGAGAAGAAAATTCTTGAAAAGACAAGTAAGTCTCTTTGCGTCAAAGAGGGTCAAATTACAACTTAACCCTTTAAAAATCAACATCGTAAAAACATCAAAGCTCGTACTAGTTGCTTTGAAAGTTTTCCGAATTTATTGAAACACGTGTTTTTAATTACAAAATCATATACATACCTATATTATTTCTGTTGCATAGGTATCATTTCCGACTCTCACACTTAACCAATCTTAACAAATGGGGTGTCAAAAGAAACAGAATTTCCTGGAGCAGTGACGAATTGCACTTTCACTCTATAAATTTAAACAATTTAAAAAACCGATCTAAACAAATATTTTACCCAAAATGAACACCCAAAAGAATAAACACTTCCCGTTTTATTTTCATCTGTCAACTGATGGAAATGAATCCATTTTGGTTGATATATTGGCTATATAGAAATCATATGGGCAGTATTTGTAGTTTTAAAAGTTCATTCATTTTGGTTGATACATTTGCTATGTGGGAATCATATGGGAAATATATACATGTTTGTTGTGTTGAGAGTTGATTTTGGTTGATATATTTGCTATTGATGCAAGCGGTAGTGGAAAAATACATATATCAACCAAAATTAAGTTTCAAAAAACCAACACTTCCTAAATGGTTTCGATAGGATTTCCATGAGTTGACAGAGGGAAATCATATGCGAAGTTTTGATGTTGGATGGGAAGCTTGGATTTTGGGGGCTGGATTTTCTGTTGCGAGAGTTCTTGCACGGGCACACTAGTTTTATTAATTTTTTTCAAAAATAGTTTTATAACGTATCTCTATGATGTATGGAATATTTTGAAGAAATTATTTTGCTTATTGTCGCATAATGCAATGAACTTACTTATAGTTTTACGCAAAAATATGCATTGGACATCACTTTTGAGTTTTTTTTTTTATTTTTTAACAATATTCACACATGTGTTTCTTCACAAGTTTCGTGGCAATCCAGAGACGACCACCTAACGCAATCTCTTTCAGGTGAAATGTACTTAAAATTAATAGAACGTTGTATGACAATACTGTTACATTAAGGGGAGCGCCACGATTGACCGCAAACCAAAAACTCTAATAACGAAATCTCGCATTTTTTAAATAAATCCCGAATAACAAAATCTCGCATTTGAAATTCCCGCATTATCAAAATCCCGCACTATTAAAATCTCGCTTATTGAGAGCAGTCTTGTGTAATGTACATACAAAGTATTTAATATAATGCAATTATTTGAGTTTGGAGTAGGTACCTACATAGCTAATGTAGATTTAGGCCGGCATTCACCGACAGCTCATAAGTTAAGAGCCTCATAAACCTATTCACCAACCGATATTAGTGTGTATTTACGAGCGCTCATAAGACTTATGAGTGGTCCCAACCAATCTTAAGTTACGAGCGCTAATATCAGAGACAATTATTATTGTATCCGGTAATTATCTTAGATAACTTCGAAATAATTCGAACTCTGTTGTCATTTCAAATTTAAATTATTTCTGTTGATTTTAAAAATGGGTAAAAATGAAAGAAATCCGAATTTATTCGACAAGGAAAAGAAAATTATAATGAGTTCAGTGAACATATTCCTTATTTTACTATTTAATTGAATTGAATTTGATGAAAAACCACCACCATCAATTTCACCATCTACAGCTGTGTTGCATCATCCCCATAATTTACACTGCCAAATGTCACTGACATGTTCGAAAAAGAGCGCCATTGACTCCGAATGTTCGAAAGAGAACGCATTCGGAAATCCGAAAATTGAGATCTCTCAAAGTCGAAGTAGCATAGACAGCATAGACAAAAACCTATTAGTGGTCGGTGAATAGCAACCAGAAATTTTAACTTATGAGCCTCTTAACTTTAAGAGCGATTTATGAGCGGTCGGTAATTGCTGGCCTTAGAATCTCGTGAAATAAAATAATTATTAATTCGCACGAATTATATTTATAATGCGAGATTCTAACTTTCGAGATTTTGATATTTCGAGTTTTCGATATACAAGATTTTGTAATTGCGAGATTCCGATAATGCGAAATTATGATAATGCAAGATTTTGTTATGCGAAATTTTGAAAACGAGATGCGGTCAATCGTACCCAACACACATTGAGTTATAATGGAACATAATGGAACATTTTTTCGTTTTTGTGAACATTGAAACGGTTTGTAACATTACTGTCACATGAGGCTATAAAAATAAAGGGTTAAGTCACCCAAGGAAAGTGTACAGATACTGTGAGTACATTCGACAGTATTTGTTTTAAAGGCGGTTAAAGAATGTTCATATTTTTGGTACACCACCATACTCACTTATCACTTTACTTTAGAAAGTGCTATAGTCTAAGAAGTCATCAACATCGTAAAGAGGCCATTTGCACAAGTTATGATATTTCACATTTTCTACGTATTAAAAGAGCTCAGCCTAGCTTATTTCAATTATACCAGAATTATACCAGCGCCTACTTCATTTAATATAATTATTGTTAACCGGAAACTAAGTTCAGGAAATTAAAAAAAAAACATGTTTTCTCCGCCCAATTAAAAATATTGTAATAATGTTGTTGTTTTTTTTTTTTAAATGCATCAATTAATTAAATCCATTTGAAGAACTATTCGAATCTCTGAAATTAATTTTGCACGCAATCTAAATGTGCTATAAATATATAATGCAATACTCTCGACACCAATAAAGTTTATTTGGCAATTAATTCATTCGAACCCTGTTTTCTATAATAAAGAGATGATTTTAAGATCTGTTGCGCAAAGCTTAGGTCTTTTCATATTGCTTTTAAACTTTACCTACGCAGAGGAGAAGGTGCTTTAAAATAATTTTATAGAATAAATCTTTAAAATAATAAATGTGCATATTTACAGGAAAATAATAATGAAATTTTCTTCGAAAAAATTGAAATGAATAGAGGCGGCAATATTCTGGCAGTTGACTTGGATATAACAAAAACTGGCCCCACCAACTTCAATGTGAACGGCAGCGTTGAAAATTTCAGACAATTTGATGATGATTGGACGGTAAATAAAATTCAAGATACATATCACCAAGATCTATCACCTACTTAACTTTCAGATGTCCTTATTCATTCTTCAATCCGATTCAGCTAACGGTAAATACCAAGTTATAATGACCTATCCACTAAGTGGTAAAAAAAAATTATGTGCGTTCTTGAAAAATGAGTACAAAAACTATTTCTATGAAAGTCTAAAGGATTATTCAAATGCTCCGCACTATGACACATGTCCTCTAGTACCTACAAAATACGTAATCACGGATTATCCATTTGATGCTAGCATGTTCAAGAAATACCTTCCCCCGGGATATATTGTAGTAAATATGTTTTTTTCGCATTTAGACGAAATCGATTTAATTCAATACGATATTTACTTTCGTGTTGAAGGTGGTAAGTGATTGTGATCCATTTGCAGGATTTGAACATGTTTGTTAACGGTTTTTGGTTGTCAAGTGATGGTTAAAATAAATATTTACTTCTTTTTTGTTAGGTGATGGAATAATTTGTAGAATTATTTTTAGTTTTCTTTAATGGTTTTTCAGGACAAGAATTTCTATTTTTTAACAACTGGAACTTAAGGTGGCAGAAAATTTTGAAAACCAAGTGCCATCCCTCATTAAAGTCAATGACTTATAATCGCCGGATGACTTCAAAGTATGTCGATAGTGATATCGATTGGGGCAGCATTGCGTCTACATGGCAAACACACATTACGGTCTTTACGGATGGGTCGAAAGCCGACAATGGTACCGGCTCTGGAAATTATTCAAGAGAAACGGAGCTAAATACGTCTGTAAGACTTTCGGATGACTGTAGTGACTTTCAGGTAGAGGTTCTGGCAGTACAGAGAAAGCGATATTGATATCACCATCTTTATCGACAGTCAGGCCACGCTCAGAGCGCTAGAAGCGTATATCGTTAAATCGGCAATTGTAGATGGTTGTCGCTCTGCGCTCAAAACCCTAAGCAGACATAACAGGGTTAAACTATGTTCGGTACCGGATGAGCTAGTAACAAAGGAAGGGAGTGGGGGGAGGGGGGAGGCTCTGCCTACAACCGAGATGGTGCACTTAGCACCACCATCATGCGGCATCAGGCCGAAAATAAAGAATAATATCATTAGCATGGCGGGCAATAGATGGTCAGAAATAGGGGGACATAGGTTGTCAAAAGCTATATGGCCAGTCTTAGATCACAAAACGACCAAAGTAATACTGGGAATAAATAGGGCAAAGTTAAGAACTTTAATAGGAATACTTTCCGGGTACTGTCTCCTGAGAAAGCATGCCAAAAGACATTCTAGTATGAATGAATGCAGATACTGCAACGACTTGAGCGCAGCGGAGGATGTCTAACATAGGTACCCTTTGTGAATGTCATGCCATTGCTCGTGTGCGCAAAAAAGTTTAAGGGAGCTACTTCTTTGATACATTGGAATCGGCCATAATTAAAAATTCAGCAGGGAAATCAAATGGATTGCGATGGGTCCACTATGGTGCCTACAGTGTTTTTGTGAAAGCTCAGCCTCATAACACCTAACCTAACCTAATATTGCCTCTAAATGGTAGAAATATGCATCTTTGTTTGCTCATGTATTATATTTTATTGGGTTGCACAGTGGTCCCACTCTCGAATAAAGGCGGTCATAATTACTTGCTTATTGAAAAATAACCAACATGAATTCATGTTGGAGTAATTTGGGGAAGCTGATTCCGAATCTGCAAACCGTTTTGCTCTATCAAGTCACATTTTCGAGATAACCGTGCGGTACGGTACGGTACGGTATACAGGGTGGACGGGTTTGGGATACAGATGTTTTGGGATCTGTTTCATTGGTTCTTAGTTGGCGCTACAGCTCGAGGTGAACCTGTGCCTGCTTCTCGAAACCATTTGTGTGTGCGTGTTATATTTTTGCACGAATGGAAAGGACCTACAGTTTTTTGCCGACTCCGAACGGCGAGTTGAGAAGCTCAATCGTGACAAATGATACTCTTTGATGTTTGTCAGACATTCGAAAGAGGTGGGCACTGTGAAAAACTTTTA
This sequence comes from Brachyopa scutellaris, assembly GCA_949775065.1. NCBI lineage: Eukaryota > Metazoa > Arthropoda > Insecta > Diptera > Syrphidae > Brachyopa > Brachyopa scutellaris. The sequence goes on along the minus strand of OX459114.1, from coordinate 122,864,396 downwards.
GGTGCTTGCGGCGGGATTGGTTCATGATATGAAAAAAATTGTACGGGAGGGGGGATCTATCTCGAACACCCACTGAGCTACAGGGTGTTTACAAAAGTTCCTTCAAAGAAGTAGGTGCCAACCGTTATTCCATTATAAATTTGAGCGTATTAAACTTAGAGCAACCAAGGTAGGCTCGTTTCGTAGATAATTGATTAGTGCCTATCACGGTTAAAGAATATAACCATGCGTACTTTTATTTTCGAGATATTGGTCTTCAAACACAGATTTTTTAAATCTTTTTTTAACCAATTTTCGTGAAAATCGCAGTTATCTCGGGAAAGTGTGCTTATAGTTTTTGTTATTATTATTATAATCGTGCGCCATAATGTCGCCTACAAATTCATCATACAAAGTTTTGTCCCGATTAAGTGGGACATAAGACCCAAATCGAGTTAGGGACTTATGTCCCACCCCATCGGCACAAAAGTCCACATTTTTTTTTGTCAAAGATGGGACATAAGTCCCAAATTTTCGGAGAGTCAGTATTTAAGAAACAACGTTGCGATTTTCGCGCTGTTTTCTTAGTTTTATTTTATCAAGTTCTGAAAATATCAAAAACTAAAATTTCATCAGTTTCTTTTCTCAATTTCTCAAATCATATTACAATTTATTTAGTTTCTTTTCCTATAAGCTACAGGATGTAGGTACAGAAAAATTAAAAGTATGCTGGTAGCTAGAGCTACTTACATGTTTCGCGCGAGCTACAAATAATATGTATGTACTTGCCTACATCCACACGATGGAAGAACAAATATTGAAAGGTTTGCATTGTTTTTCGCAAATTGCTTGTAACTGTATTTTAGTTGTAACCGTAAGTAATGCATGAAAATAAACCAAGATAACAGAGCAAAAAAACTATTTGACTGGTTAGACTTACAACTTGTAAAGTACTCTTCTGAGTACTTCGAATTCCCTAAACTAATCTAAAACAAATATGTTAGGTGGGACATAAGACCCAACTTTTTTTTTGGGACTTATATCCCGATGGGGTGGGACTCAAGTCCCAGATTCGATTTGGGTCTTATGTCTCACTTAAGTGGGACATAAGTCCCAAAAGAAAAAATTGGGACTTATGTCCCTGCGCCGTCCAAAACATGATATTGAATATTCTTTTTTATTTATGTATGTATTTTACTTAAATACAGAAAGATTGGAAGATTTCAAATACTCGAGCAGCTATAATTTCTTGATATTTGTTTCGACTTCGGGAGTATATAAATGCCTGAACTTGTAGTGGTTAAAAACTACCTTACAGATGATTTAAATAATACAAGTTTTCAAGTAAAAATCAAATCCTGAAGCTATATATGTTCAAACGATTGCCAGATCTGACAATATTGTCAGGTCTACAAATGTGCTGACATGGACAAACTACCTTACAATGTTAAATTGCCAGTTCACACGGTTGCCAGGTTTTGTCCCAATTTCTGACAATTTATTGTCAGGCGGTTGGCCTGACAATGCTCTCACAATATTGTCAGATGAAAAATTCTCAGTTCACACGGTTGGTAGATGACTGTTTGCAAAAAATTTACATATTCATAATTCATTGCCAGACGTTGTCAGACTCATAGCATTTGATAAACATTTTATTCTTCATGCTTAAATGCATGGACAACTATTTTTCTCATGTAAAAACATTGTATGGTGAATTTGTAGGTAATATTATGGCGCACTTAACTAAATTTAAAAGTTGTTAGCAGACTTTCCCGAGATACATGCGATTTTCACAAAAATTAATTAAATAATAAATAAATAAATTTTGTGTTTGAAGACCAATTACTCGAAAATGAAAGCACGGATGGTAGTAGTCGTGGGTAACTGTGATAAGCATTTTAATACACCAGAAGTTATAATTGAATAATTGTTATTGTTGGTACCTACTTCTGTGAAGGAACTGTTTTAAAGTTTTAAACTGTTGAAGATTATTTTCAGATAGCCGTCTGTCAATTGTCTGAAAGTGCCTTTTCTGACAATATTGCCAGACTAAGATTGTCAGTTGTAAGACATTTGGGACAAATATTCTCATTGGCAGACCTGACAATATTGTCAGATCTGGCAATCGTCTGAACATAGCTTAAGTGTTTTTACCTAATCGTAAAAAAGGATATTTTTAACTTTATTTCCATTCGAACCTGGTCCCTCCTTGTTGGGATTATAAATATAACGTTATAATATAACATTTGTCACATACGCAGAACCAGTGAAACGCAATTGAGTTCGTTTTATTTACGAGTACGTCGCTGGGTGTCGACACACTGTAATAAAACTCTATAAGCTCAGCTTCACTGGTGGTCACAGTTATCATATCAATTCAAAACTAACGATTGTGGGTGATCCGCTGCAAAAGTTTTACTCGTACTATCATCAAAAAAAAAAAAATAGATAGATATCAAAAAACGCCAAAAATATCTTTGATTGATTTGTAGTGGAGTTTTAATTGCCGAAAATAATTAAGAGTCTACAAAATTACGATAAAGCTTATCACAGTTAACTAAAAGTATTTAATGGCGAGTAGCTACTGGTATTAAAAAAATAAGAAGCAAATCAAAGGGTGTGCCATATAAGAGTTTATTTTTATAAAATATATTTATCTTTATGTCTCTTCAAACACAATACTTTGGAAACTCATAAATATAACAAGCACACTTATGTATGTACATGTAACACTAATATGCTACAATATTAGTGAAGATTTACAGTTTTATTTACTTTAAGAAAATCAATAAAAATGTATTTGATTATACTATCATACTTGCCATAAATACCCCCCACCCAGTGTATTTTTAATTATCTGGCTAAAGTTTTGTTTTGACCACCTTTGTATATCAAACCGGGGATACCACAGCAGGCTTGTGATTAGCAAACGTGTGTGTTGTCTCAGGCCTAGTGTGTTATAATAGTAAATAATAATATTTAATTACACAACCTTAGCTGGTGGTCACCGTTATCTTTCAAGTGAAATCAAGCGATTGTGGGAGATCCGCGGCAAAAATTATATTCGTACTATCATCAACAATAATATAAAGCTACGAGTATGTGGGGAGTTGGAATTTTTTCACGAGCTGTAATCGTGCTGTGGTGTATCATGCTGCTGGCTTATAAGGATCATAATTAAGTATTCTTTCCCCATATAGCAATACACATCTGATTAAGGATTAAGGAACCATGCAAAGATTATACTAAGGTTAGGTAAGGTGGCTTTCCCTTTATTGGGTAGGATTCACTTAGACTAAAGAAGGTCCATTGTGCTGCCATGTGAGCCGATTCTTATCGGTACTCTTGGAACCATTTTGAGAATTGGATACATTTCCATATTTTATTGATATCCGATGAGTAGATATCTTGAAGGTCTATAAAGAAGTATATTCACCCAGAATCTTTTTTCTTAAGGAGGAGAGTGCTGGGCAGCTGCATGGTAATAGGGGGATTTCTCCTCCTCCTCATCCATGCAGCTGTGACAGAAGTCATTAGCGTGCAATTCGAGCCTGCTGGCATGTCTAACTATTGCACAATGACCAGTCAATATGCCAACTATGTAGGATGCCGATATGTGCTCTGCTAATTTTTAGCAGGCTGTAGGTTTTACGTGTGAGCATAGTGGTGTAGTGGTAAGTGCGTTAGACTACTACGCAATGCTGCCCGGGTTTTTCACGGTGCCACCTCTTTCGAATGTCTGACAAGCAATCAAAGAGTATCATTTGTCAATGAGCTTCTCAACTCGCCGTTTGGAGTCGGCAAAAAAATTGTAGGTCCCTTCCATTTGTGCAAAAATATAACACGCACACACAAATGGTTGCGAGAAGCAGGCCCAGGTTCACCCCGAGCTGGAGCGCCACCTAAAGTAAAGTAAAATTAAGATTTACGTCGATTTAGGTGGGGCCAAGTCTGCTTTTCGTGGCTACACAACGTTACGCCATCTTTATTAATTAGCCTCTTGCAGTGCTTGCGTGGAGATTGTGTGTTCTGCTGTTTCTATTGGTACATGGGGTTCACTTTCTGTGGTAAAACTCCTCAATTTTGTACCTTTTCTGGCTAGTTCAACTGCTTCACAGTTACCTGGTGGCTAACCAGGTAATTGGTGATTCGAGTGCTTTTATAGCTGCTTGGCTATGAGTGCAAATGAAAGAGTGGAGTTTATTGGAGATGTTTCTTTTTGTCCAGCTAGCCGATTCTTAAAATTTTAACTGTTTCATATTTATATAGCGTTTAGCGATATTCACGCATATGTATGTATAGCAGCTAATCTCTTTAGATTCTCGTAGATATAAATTTACGTGAAGATAAATATTATAATGATTTGGAAGAAAAATGCCGAAAGAGATAGGATAATCAAGATTCTAAAATAGTATATAAGACGTTTAATTATGCTTTCCAAAAGTATCAGTTCTAAAATGAAAGCAATTGTAGTAACACTAGCGGTAATATTCATTGCTGCGGTAGCATCGGAGGAGCGTCCCATTTCGGATGCGGTACGTATAAATTGGCTTTTAAAAAACGATGTGACCTTACCTTCTTGTCTCTAGGCCGAGCGTATTGTTAACGATGGATTTCCGATGGAGAAACACTCTGTGACTACAAACGATGGCTACGTTCTCCTAATGCACAGAATTCCATATTCACCGAAATTGGGAAATGCCAGTGCCAAGCGTCCGGTTGCCTTCCTCATGCACGGTATGCTGAGTTCCTCCAGTGATTGGATTCTTTTGGGACCCCAGAAGGCATTAGCATACATGCTTTCGAACGCTGGCTACGATGTGTGGATGGGTAATGCTCGCGGTAATACCTACTCCAAGAAGCACACCATTTGGCCAACATTCTGGCAGGTGTTCTGGAACTTCAGCTGGAACGAGATTGGAATTTATGATGTCCCAGCCATGATTGACTACATTCTCAAGAAGACGGGAGAAACTCAAGTCCACTACATTGGACACTCGCAGGGTACCACTGTGTACCTGGTGATGTTATCCGAGAATCCATCGTACAATAACAAAATCAAGTCCGCTCATTTACTGGGACCCGCTGCATACATGGGAAACATGAAGAGTCCTCTTACTCGTGCTTTTGCCCCAATTTTGGGTCAACCTAATGCGATTGTTGAGGTTGTCGGCAGCATGGAATTTATGCCAAGCAGTGAGTTTAAACAGGATTTGGGAATTGAGATGTGCAAAGAGAGCTCGCCCTACCAGGAGATGTGTGCCAATGAAATATTCCTTATTGGAGGTTGGGATTCCGAACAACTGGATAGGGTAAGCATTGATATTGTAGTTACATGTTCTTCTCCATACTCAACTGTCTTTGTAGGACTTGCTACCTCACATCAAGGCAACATCTCCAGCCGGTGCTTCTGTTAACCAGAATCTTCACTATTGCCAGGAGTACAACTCTAAGAAATTCCGTAAATTCGATTACAGCGCAATTCGCAATCCCTACGAGTATGGATCATTAACTCCACCAAACTACAAAATCCAGAATACTAAGGTTCCCACTCACTTGTATTACGGTGCTAATGACTGGATGTGTGACGTCGGTGATGTACGCCAGTTGATAAAGGAGCTACCAAATGTGGCGCTGGACTACTTGGTGCCATTTGAGAAATGGAGTCACTTGGATTTCATTTGGGGCATGGATGCCGACAAATACGTCTATGAGGTCATCTTGGACCGCATGGCAGATTTCGAGTGAAATAAAAGTTAAATTATAGGATAGCCTGCAGTTGTTTTGGTTTTCTTATTAAAACAATCAAAATCAGATTTCTTTAATTCATATGAAACCATTTCCAGTGAAATAATAACCTACCTGCCTAGTATCTGTCGTGGGAATTTATAAATTGCTTTCTACTGAAGTTCGTAGATACATTGACGTATGTACATATCTGATTTTCGATTAAATTTCGTATTGTTTATTTTTAACCACTAAGGAATTAAATACTTATTTTGTTGACATTTATATACTTAGTTTGTCTATTTCAATTAAGTGTGTTGATAACAATTTACGCAAAACGTTTATCAAGCTAATGAAGCTATGGGGGGTTGGTAATGTGTCATTCAGTAGCAATAGAATTTGAAAAACATTGGTATAAATTTGATCAAATTGACATAAACCATTTAAAGACGTTTGTCAGTTTAAACAATTTTAATTCCCTTAAGAAAAGTCCAAAATATTTGAAATGTGTTCAAGAGTCCAAGTTTAAAGTTCTCTTGATTATGGTATACCAGTTTACTGTGAAACACGTGTATCCCAGTAGGAAATTAGTGCTTACCGAATCGATTCTGTAAGTGCTGCTTGGTAGCTACCAGCGCTGACTTTCCTTATTACAGAATCGATTACATTTACATGGGGATGTCCTAGGGTGGTAAGCACTTACCAAATGGCTTACCGATAATCACTTATTTCCGCGGTGAATGGTAATTGCTGATAACATTGAATACTACGTCCTAGGGTGGTAAGCACTTAGTATTAGCCTTACAGGGAATCAGTTCACTTAGCAGTTAAAATTAGTTATTGCGAACATTAGCTACTACATCCTGGCGTATAAGCATTTACTTACATTTTTAAGATATTGTTATTATTATTAATTATTAATATCTACTAAAAAGTACCGGCGCCGCTCAGTAAAAATCTTCAAATTATGCCGCATCGAAAAAATTCCTGACGGAGTTGGTCATGATTGTATTTGTCTAAGTCGAGTGAGTATTTTTATTCCAAGAATGCTTTTGAGAGAAAAACATCTTACAAATTTAACGCCTGGTATGCGAATAAGTAATGGCATCGATGTAAAATTTCAATAATATTTAAAATAAGATTTTCGATGCGTTACACATTCGCTTACTAGGCGTTACTTTTGGTAAGATCTTACATTTACAATATTTTCTTTAAAAAAATATGTACTTACCATGGAAGCAGTTACAAGTTTTCCCACTGGGATGTAATGCACATACGTACCTATACATAATGTACAATTCGGTTTTTTTTTCCAGGGACACATTTTGTTCCACGTTTTATCGTTAGATTCAAAATTCATATAACAAATTAATATTTCATATATCGTCGCCCCAGAATTGGTTAGACGTATGCCATTTGCACTTTTTTGGGAAATCGCATTTTAATGTTCTCGGTTCAATAAAAATAAAACGAGTCGATAACATTTTTTTATATTTTGTTACTACATATTAAGCGGCCCCTAGACGCTCAATATTATTGTGCAATATTATTGATCGTCTGTAGATAATATTGCGAGGTTGTACAATATATTGCGCAAAATCAAAATCGGTTTGATATTTATTGTGCAATATAAAAAAATTGTATCGTCTGTAGGTAATATTCTCTCATTAATTATTAAATTGCTGTGCAGAAATGTGAGTGAGCTGAGGACTACTATGCAATGCTCCCGGGTACAATCCCAGCCCAGATCTAACACTTAAGAGGTTTGTCATGGTGCCACCTCTTTCGAATGTCTGACAAGCATCAAAGAGTATCATTTGTCAATGAGCTTCTCAGGTCGCCGTTCGGAGTCGGCAAAAACTGTAGGTCCCTTCCCTTCCAAGAAGATCGAGGTTCACCCCGAACTGTATCCCCACCTAAAGTAACTAACAGAGGAGTAGGAAAGATAGAAAAGCTTACGCAATGGGTTTGCCAGTTATCGGTTATCCTCAGTGGGGTTGGCTTTAAAAGACCGAAAACTTTTCGCTTTTTCCTTGGACTTGATACCCTTCATTCTGTTGGTAATAAAGATTTTCGTGCCAGAGAGAATAGTGTTTGAGATCATATCAGTGTCCAAGTCATTTGGTTCAAAAACCCCTTTTTTGAGTAAACACATTTAGTTTTTTATACCAGTCTTTCATCCATCTGCGCGTTTTCTTTTCTTTTTTCAAGCCTTCGGCCAGTAAAATGTCCATACAACAAACTTCAGTATCACGTATCACTCAACATGTTTTCTATACGTATATCAGCCGACTACTAAATTATTAAGAAAAATATTGTATCGTCTAGGGCACAAAGCAAATAATATTGCACAATATATTGCACAATAATATTGTGCGTCTAGCGGCCGCTTTAGGCGTGTTTTTTTCTAGCCTATCTATATAATAAAAATGAAATGATGATCGTTAGTAACCGCATAACTCGAGAACGGCTAGACCAATTTGGCTATTTTTTTTTTCAAATGTTCGTTATAGTCCGAATGAGGTTCTAACGGAAAGAAAAATTCGATAGGTGGCGCTGAAGTCAAGTTATTAACAAATTCAATATTTATCGACCAAATGGAGTCATATTCAGAACATAGGTACATATGTATGTTGGTTTTGTGCAAAGAGCGCTGTGGTCAAGTTATTAGCAAATAATATATTTATTGATCAGAATGACTCATATTCATAACATACATATTAGACTTATTAGACTTAATAGTGTAGATCTGGATCGAATAGGTTCTGAATAGAACATTACCATAATAGATAAATTAATACAAGACATGTATCCATGGTAGATTCTCCATTCAATAAACAAGCACTTCATAGGATAAAGCATTAAAAAATAAATTATACTAAAATTAAAATAAGAATTAATTATCACATTTTTTGGGACTCTTAAATACATAGGTACCGTTTAATAATAATGTAAACAAAATATAATCTACTTGTTTAGAACTAAGCCCTCGGTTCTAAGGATCGAGCTGGTGAATATCGCTTAAACAGAGATCACAAGGCAGCACAATTAATATGTCCAATTACAATATCCCTCGCGTAACGAGATAAGAAAATAAATTCTTCTGGTTTGGAGAGATTTTATTGATATAAGCGTACATCGGGTTTCATTAGGTGGTAGTCCAATTTAGCTTCTGAAGCGAATACTTCATAAACCTTTTCTGTAATATTGATATTTTATCAAACGAAAAATTAAAAGAATGAACTCGAACTCAAAATGTAGTTTATTTCAATTACAAAGTAAAAATCTTATCAAGACGCGGTGGTTGCTATCGAAAGAGAATAATTCCCCAAAAGAAAGTCCCGTATTACTCCCACACCCACAGCACACAGCACAAGTGCAAAACAACAAAAATGCATTGCATAGGCATAGAACCCATTCAGCTGCGAACCCGCTAGCTTTTGCATTGCATAAGCAGAGTGCGTGTACCGTGGGAAATAATCTAAATGTGCGTAGATATGTACATTACGTTACAAAGGCAAACCGAAATATAAACATCTTTGCTCTTAACAAAAGCGATAGAAGAAGGCTAACATAGGGTAAATGAAATATGTATGATTTGGTATTAAGTTAAAGCAAAGCAAATTAGTTAAGTTGAGCAAAATTAAATGTTTATTATAAACAATTCAAAGTTACGTTAATTTTAAATAATACAATTCATTTCATAACAAATATATATGTAGATCATTTCATTTGACGTTGGTCTTCTATTTGGTCTTCTTGTGGCATTGAAACAAATGCTCTTTATGTCTTAAATTGTTTTCTTTTGGAATACATTTCATTTTATTTGTAAATATTAATTAGTAGTATGGAACTCAAACGGACTAATACAGCACCTATTAGAACTAAAACAATTTATAAAAACCAACAAGGTAGACGTACTGCTTATTTCTAAAACATATCTTTCAAATAAAAGTTATGTCAAAATCCCAGGATTCAACATATAATATCATACGAATCACCCGGACGGAAAAGCACATGGCGGTTCAGCGATCATTATCAACCAAAAAATCAAATGTATTGAACTTGACAAACATGAAAAAGACTACATTCAAGCGACCACAGTGCAAATAGAAGACACTAATGGGGCTCTAGTAATCTCGGCACTCTACTGCCCACCAAAACATGTAATAAGTATGGCTCATTTCCAATAATACTTCAAGACACTAGGACAAAGATTTTTAGCAGGAGGTGACTCCAATTCCAAAAACACAGACTCGGGATCACGCCTAACAAACAAGAAAGGAACAATACTACTAGACACTCTAAAAACTTGTAAAATCAACTTCCTAAGTACTGGAGAACCAACATATTGGCCAAGTGATAGAAATAAGAAACCCAACCTTATAGACTTTTGTATCTTCAAAAACATTAGACCGGAGGACCTAACAATAGAATCCTGCCTAGATCTATCATCTGACCACTCCCCAGTCTTAGTCTATTACAAAACCAACGCTGAATCAACAAAGAAGCCGACAAAATTGTGCAACAAATACACAGACTGGGACAATTATAGAGAAACTATAAATCTCCACCTGCGAACCCGATATCGATTAAAAAAGCCAAACCACCTTGACGAGGCTATAATCCACTTCAATGGCGTGATTCTCGAAGCCGCCGAAGTATCTACACCTATGACCATTGCAAATAAAAAATACTATTTCACGCCCGCGCAAATTAAAAGGAAAATCAAGGAAAAAAGAAAACTTAGAAAAAGGTGGCAAATAACAAGAACCTGCGAAGACAAAACTAGACTTAACAAATCCATAAAAGAATTAAGGAAACTACTCAAAATTAACCAGGACGACAAAATTAACAAATTCTTAAGGAACCTATCATCAACTTAAGCGACAAACTACTCACTTTGGAAGGCAACAAAAGATATTAAAAACTCCACAACCCACTATCCCCCATTAAGAATCACCAACGACAACTGGGCCAGGACGGATAAAAAAAAAGCTACAATCTTAGCTGAACATTTTAGAGTGACTTTTACTAATGACAAAAATAATTCAGACTTAAGCTTACCTACAACTTCTGGTTTCCAAAGCACTAATAGCACTAATATAGAAAAGGTAACAGTAAAAGAAATAAAATAATATATTCAACACAAGATTAATCCTAAAAAAAAGCTCTGGATATGATCTTATTACCGGACAAATATTAATAGAACTACCCCAAAACGCAATTTTATACCTCCGAAATCTATTTAACGAAATTTTTACTCTAAAATACTTCCCAAAGGTTTGGAAAGTAGCCAAAGTGATAGCAGTTCCAAAACCTGGAAAAGACGCTACTCAAACCGTACTTCCAAGACCAATTTCTGCGCACTCTGATGGAGATTATGGTTGAGGTTGTTTAAATATTCAAAATAATTTATGTTTTCTTCTACAAACGCAATACACCCCCAAACCTTTACGTCATCACCACCATGTTTTATGGTTCCAGCCATATTTTCCAGATTCAACTTTGTATTCAGTTTTCTCCTTACGTTGATGCGCCCATCCGAACCATACATCTTGAATTTGCTTTCGTCTGTAAATATAACTGTGTTCCAAAAAGTAATAACAAAAGGTTTTTTCCTGAAGAATCGACCGTTATACCCAGCATTGCGCAAGACACGACGAATAGTTTGGAGATTGCACTGCTTTTCTGCTTCTTTGGTGATCTCTGCTTGTAGTTTTGGGGGACTTTTTTTAAGGATCATTCCCTACTTTTCGGACAATAATTCGTTTTTCTCCTTCAGTAAAGGTGCAGTGGCGTCCACTTTTATTTTTCTCTAATTTTTTTATTACCGTTGCAGGACTTTTGTCGAATAGTTTCGCAACTACTCGAATGGATTTTCCTTCCTTAGAAAATGTTATGACCAAATTTTTAAGGTCAATAGAGAGCTCTTTGCCACGTGGTGCCATTTCTGGTAGACACATAGAAATTAGTTATCGAAATTATATAAACTCAATAATTTCTACTCACCCTATATATTTCTAAAACAATTCAATTGAAAAAGAGCAAATTTATAACAACAAGTGTTTACTGACCCGTGTTTTGTACTCAAATACTATGAATGTATACTTACTTTTGTGACGTTGTTTTGGTATTTCGTCAGACAAAAGTTATTCTCCTCTAGAACCTAGGTAAGTTATACCGTTGTTTTTACTTTGAAGCAACTGTGCAAATGTCAAACAACAGACATGAGGTCAAACGGATACCGGTTCAAACGAAATACACTGTTTTCTCAAGACTTTTGTTACACTCACATAGGTGTATACTTATTTTTGTGATTAACTGTATATAAAAATGGTGTGCAAAATGTATAGTAATACATCAATTGAGAACGGCTGGGCCGATTTGGCTCAAATTTTTTTCAGTTGTTCGCAGGAGAAGGTTTTTACGAAAGAAAAGTTTGGGAAAACCCTCCGAAAAAGTGGGGAAATAGAAAAAATCGAAAAGTGATTTGACGCATATCCACATAAATGGCGTTTACGTCAAAATAATACTCCAACTTGCTAGTTTTGGTGGATATACGTCAAAACTGATACCGGATATCTCAGGATTGGCTACAGATAGGACGAAATAGATAACATATTCGGAAAGAACACAAGTGAAAATATAAGACTGTATTCACAGCTTAAAAAGTGTAACTTGGCGTTTACCAAACCAATTCTCGGGCGACGATATGTATTGAAATTTTGAAATACTTTTTTTTATATAATCAAGACATGAGTTATCTATCACGTATTACCGGATCATACTATTATGTACTATTTATTACATAAAGACACTTTTATGGCGGTACTTCATATCTTAAATTAATATTAAATAACTTATAGTTCTCACTTTTTTTTTCGTTCGTGGGTGGCTTGTTGTCATAAATCTTAGACCTCAAAAAAACCCCAAAGAAAATTGGACGGCCAATTCTGATTACCAAAACGGGAAATTACATGACCAGGAAATGACTCATGCAGTATTTGAATTGTTTCTCGGGCTGTATGGCACATGGCACCGTCTTGTTAAACCACATGACGTCTACATCCATATCTTGCAATTAAGGCAGCAAAAACCGGAATATCATATCGCGATAGCGAACACCATTAACTTTTATTGCCTGACCAGCCGCTTTTTCAAAAAATAATAGTCCGATGATGCATCCACCCCACACAACAAACACAAACAATCACTCGTGCATTTTGTAGACCCAAAACTTGACAATTTTGACGATTAACAAAGCCATCAAGATGAAAATGAGCCTTATCGCTGATGATGAATTTGTTTAAAAAGTAGCTGTCAAATCTTGGCTCAAATTCATAGTCAAAACTACGAAAATCTACGAAAAGTTACGTACGCAAAAACTTCGTAGTTCTCCGTTAAACAAAGTGCTCACAAGAGCGTAAGAAATCTCCTCAAGCTGCGAATTTTAGTACAAGAATTAAATTAAATTACGTGGAATTTCGAGAAACTATGCCGGACGTTCCCCGCCTAGGTGAAAAAGAGCACATGTCCGGGAAAACCCGGACAGATGGCAACGCTAAGGCCTTTGCCACACGACCGTCTTTTTCCGCGCCCCCATTTGGTCGCACGCCATGAGTATATAGAAAACCAATAGAACTGTGCATACGAGCGCCCGCAACCAAAAAGTCGCCGTGTGTACATTTTTCCAAATGGGAGCGCGGAAAAGGACGCTCGTGTGGCATTGGCCTAAGGTATGTTAAATCAATTTGTTCATTCAAATTAAGTTAGCACTCAAAAACAATTCAAGCCAAGTAAAAATAAACAAATATAGATTATGTAGTTATTGAATTTAGTTTAGTTTATTTACAAAAATAATAAAAGTATGTACTGCTTAATTCATATAAAAACACCATTTTATACAATAAAGAAATAAAATAAAAAAAAAGGACAGTTGGGACATGTAAATTTATTGTCTTAATAGTGCGTAGAACCTATTTTTTTTTTCTAATTTCAAATATAATATTAGGAGTAGGAGTAGGGGAGTTTCGATAAACGGCTCCATGTGGTAACACAATGGACCTTAAGTGTCTAAGTGAATCCAACCAGAGTGATGGGGATAACCACTTTAACCTAACCTAAATATTATATTTGGCATTAATGTTACCAAATTTTCGAGGGTTAACTGAAATTGAGTGCCAAGACAAGTTAATTGCCTCTTTCAGTTGTGAAACACTGTGGTATTCTTTAATATTTTGACAAACATAGCGGTTTTACCAAGTGTACAAAAACCTGCGCAAACCATAGCACTGCCGCGTTGGGTACAAAGAAATTAAATTTTTTTCCATCACTGAAAAAAAATCTTCTTCCATTCTTCGCCATGGCCCATGGACATGTATTTTTGGCAAAATTCAACTCAGCGAATCTATGGCTTTAAGAGAGCTTGTGATTTTGAACTGGTTTTTTAAAGTCCATGTTTTTTCAGAGCTTAAAATTTGTGGGACCTACGCGCAGCGTCGTTCCCCGTACTACAATTGTACTTTTTGAGTACAAATTTCGGAACCGAGTACCGTACTACTTTTATGGTGCGACGTAGGTACTACTATTTTATTATGATTTTTTTATTCCGACTATTTGTGCAAGTTCTTCGAGCCATACCTTATGTTTTGTTCTTAAAGTACATGACCACATTCCGCTCCCGTCTTATTTCACATTCAAATAAGTTTTGGATTCAGTTTCAGTCGCATTTTAATTATATGTATTTTTTTGGCCACTTTTTTACAATTTTCCATTTTCCTTTATGTTTGAGGCAACAAAGGATAATTTTTTATATAATAGAAAAAGTTAAATTTCTATTTACAACTTACATATTTGCCTGTTCTAAGTGATTTGTGTTCATTTCTGGTTTTGTTAAGCAAATGACATTCTTGCAACACAATATATGGTACGTATGTACATTTCAGTAATAACAGCAAATGAAGTTACATCTAATTATAGACTTTTGGACGTAAATACGTCTGCTGCCGTTAAGAGTAGTAATTTTAATTTTTGTACTACTAATTTTAGTACTATTTGAGTACAATTTTGGATTCAACTGAATATACTTTCTTTCATCTTGATGGGGACAACGCTGCCTACGCGGTGCTCCCCGATCGGTAAACTTAATCCAGCCATAAGTTGCGATGCGGAAGGCTTGTTTTCAGCCAAATTTTCTTATGACTTCTCGGAAAATCAACGATTTTTGACGAGGGCTTATTTTTTTATCAGGGTCATATGACGAATTTTTCCATACTGGGCTTACAAAAGTAAGAAATTTGGAACAATGATATATGATCTGTGAGCATATAAGTTCCGGGTCGAAACGCTGGGATTGGTTTGTATGGTAGCAGTTATAGCAGCAATCGTATCCTGTGTCCTAACTGAAGAATCTTAGCGATTGTCCCACGTTCAGCAAAAGAGCCTCAACACATTTTATAAGTTAATTTATATGTACTTTTTATATTTTAATATCCCAGACATTCGTAGGACACAGCAGATCATAGATAAGATACATACATATGTACATACTACATAATGTTTATAGGTGCTACGAACGATGGACGTATACAGTCGAACTTCCCTATAACGAACTTCTATACAACGAAGCTCTCCCTATTACGAATTTTTTTCAAGTACGCAGCTTTTTCATTCTACTTTTAGTGTATTTTGATCTCCTTATAACGAATTTCCATGCATCGAATTTTTCCCTACAACGAACAAATTTTGTAGCTGGAAATCGAACTCTCATGCGTATTTATCTCCATATAACGAATTTTTCAAATCATTTTCTGTTTCGCACATTAGTAAAACTTTGCACCGATAAAAAAGTAAGACATAATTAGGGGATTCCCCAAAAGTTGAAAAAACAACAGAATTTCTTCATCAATTATTTCGAACCTTTCTGGCGATGAGGAGTAACGTACCGACTAATGTGTTTGAATCTCTAAATGTATTAGAACATTTTGTTGAGGAAGAAAAATGGAAGAGTGTAATCCAAACTAAAATTACTGATTACTATTAATTAAAATTGATAAAACAAAATTCCTAATTTCTGTATAACGAATTTTCTATATAGCGAAGTGATTTTCTGGTCCCGTGCGGATTCGCTATAGGGAAGTTTGACTGTATTTGGATTCCTTTGAAAATGCAAACGGACATCCCCAGAATATTGTTTGTTATTTTTCACCTAAATATATGTAGGCACAAGTTTATTTCGTATGTTATATAACGGTAATGCCAACTTACTTGTCCTCATTATTGCAAATACAAATCTACATACATGTGGGTAAAAAATATATATGTAATAGTTTTTCACGAAATCATTCCAAATAAAAGAAATCTTTTTTTTTAAATCGCATGGCTTTGTAACATCTTTAATTGCAGTCACCAAGTAAATGAAATCAATATTGTTCCCTGAACTTATTTTATTGATGCCACGTCTTCCATCAGAGTATTATAAAGTAGTTCCCTTATATTCAGACCCCACAGGAAGTCCAAGTGATTCCACTTTGGGTGTGGAACTCGGTATGCCCGGCGCAAGGTTGTATCGGATAGTTGATAGATCAACTTATGGACATCTACCACAGATGCGAAGTAATCATTGTCACCGTAATACAAGAAGATAGGTACATCGATCTTCTCCAGTGGATAGCTTGGCGGTTTCTTGCTGTTATAGGTAAATTCATTACGAACCCAGCCATAGTCAAACTCACGGAAGTAACCAGAGTTGTACTCCTGCAGGTAGTGGAAAATTTGGTTGATCGATGCTCCAGCGGGGGTAGTAGCCATAATTTCTGGTATCATTGTCTAGAAGGAAGCAATCTATAAGATCGAGAAATAGGAAAAAAAATCTGTATATGACTTACAGTATTTAGATTTTCCTGATCGAAGCCACACAACAGGAAGAGCGTATTCGAGCACATAGCCTGAACTGGTGAGGAATCCCTACACATTGTATAACCAAGCAGTTCCATTGCCTTGGTGTTGGGTAGGAATTCCATGCTGCCAAATAGTTCCACAAATGCATTTGGTTGTCCCAATAGAGGACCACCAACCTTAGCTAATGGAGACTCCATGTTTTCCATGAATGCCACCGGAGCCAACAAGTGAGCTGACCTGATGCGACTCTTGAATTTCAAGTTCAATGAATTTAACAACAAAAATGTTGTAGTTCCTTGAGAGTGTCCAAAATAGGTGACTTGTTCCTCTCCCGTGTAAAATCGAACATAGTCAATCATAGCTGGCAGATCAATGGTACCAATCTCATGCCAATCGAAGTTCCAGAAATTGCTCAATAGAGTGCTGTACTTTACGTGCTTACGAGAGTACGTATTGCCACGTGCATTGCCCATCCATACGTCATAGCCGGCATCCGAAAGAATATAAGCCAGGGCATTCTCAGGACCCAGTAGTACCCAATCACTTGACGAGCATAATAAACCGTGCATTAAAAATGCAACTGGACGCGGGCTGGGCGTACTAACTCTTGAAGAGTAAGGAATTCGGTGAATGGTCAGAATATATCCATCAGCTGTCTGAACTTGGTGCTCTTCATATGGATAACCATGCTTCGCAATCAAGCTTTCCTAAATCGAAAGAAGGTAATTAGAAAACTCTTCGAATTCGAAAATCTTTATTTCCTTACCGTTGTGACGGAGCTGCTCCTTTCGAAGTCCGCTGCTCCTGTTATCAGCGGAACGAAAGCGAATAATAAAACCCACTGTAACTGTATATTCATGTTCAAGTCCTTTGCAATGAATGGCATTGACGGGCGTGCGAATTCATTTTATACTGTTTTTGGCTATCTCTAGCCCCAGAAGTCAAGATAAAGATTCTCCCCATGGTTTTTAATTTATGGCCAAAATCGATTGCTATCGATTTTGCTGATTGCACACACTTACGTTTGTGCACATGTGTGATAGAACTTAATACTTGGTTTGAAAAATACTGTCCGCAAGACTTACATAGATACATTAGATTACAATGCTCAAGTTATAGTCCGCCATTAACTGATATTTAAAGTAGGGGAATAAAAGGCTTGTAGTTTTATGGTATTTTGTATTTATTGTATCAAACAGTGATCGTTTGTAATCTACTTTGAAAGACTTAGCAGCATAATCGTACATAAGTACATCTTCAGCAACGTGTGTCTATGCTATTTTTATTAAATAGTTAATTTTTCGTGAAGATAAAACTTATAAATACTTTGACTACATTGAGTTGGAAAATGCTGGAGAAAGCACCTTACAGGCTGCCAATAGAATATGAAAGTGATGTCTTCTTGGGCCTTGAGCAGTATTAAAAATGTTATCAGTTATCACTGAATACCTTCCGACATGCAATATCTAAAAATAATGGTGATAGTCTTTAAATGTCGCACTTAAAAATTAAAGACATATTCACAGGTCCATACTAGCCATTTACTCGTACATATGTATGTACCGACTACGGAGGTTATTGTACTAGAACAAAGATGAAACTTTATTTGTCGGAAAAATGTGCAGTGGGAAGTAGAAATGCATAAAATCAAGTTTTACGGAATTTTTCTTATTTTAAGTTCACCATTGAAGTACACCCCCCGCGGCACTAGACATCCTGCTGTATCAACCACCTCTTGATATAACCGGTAAGCAAATGGCAGTCAGTGCTGCCATACGACTCAAAACCATCTCACAGTGGTCAAGTCACTACACTGGTCACTCCATAATATTAGATCACTTAACTCTCCCCTAAAACTTAGGCTCAAATTCATAGTCAGATAAAGCCAACATTAAAAGAACAAATTCACCTGTCCTACATTACCTAAAAAATGCTTTTTGCAATTCATAGTCACCTTATAGTCGACTTTAAACTTATAGCTGACTCGAAATTTAAAATGAGCCAAACGTCACTTGAAATAATTAGAGTCGGCTTTAAGCGACTGTTAAACTTCTCATATAATATTTTTACGATTGGGTTTGTTCGTTCAAATCACTTTACAAAAACACTTCAAAGTCGATACTTACTTATACACAGGCAAAAATTTGTTTGTGAATAATGAAAATTTAATGTTGGCTTTTCTATTTAGTGCCGGCTGTAACTAAAGTCGGCTCTAGGCACTATTTATGGGCTGACTATGAATTTGCGCCATAGACTATATATACTGTGCCGAAGCCCAATTTTGACAAAAACCTGAGGAGCGACTTAGGAGCTACAACGGACAAGTCGATATACGTCTACACTGATGGCTCTTAGACCGATGATGGTGTAGGAGGAGGTCTAAGAAAACGACAGATTAAAACTTAGTTTCTCCCTCTGCCTCCCTGATCACTGCAGCGTGTTTCAGGCGGAAATTATGGCGATTTCGCAAGCACTGTGCTGGATCAAGAGTAAGGTAATATCCACTAACGATACTAGCATTTTCTCGTATGCTCAGGCGGCCTTGAAATCTCTGGAATCAGTCTCATCCACGTCTAAGACCACCTCCAACTGCCGTTCATATTTTAAAGAGATGGCTAAGTAGTTAAATATCCACCTTTGCTGGGCCGGGGCACAGAGACATTCCAGGGAATTGTAAAGCTGACGAGCTCGCTAAACTAAGAACGACGATACCTATTCTACCCAATAAAAAGAATACTAGATGGGAATGCTAGATGGGAAGTTGGAACTAACTACCTTGCCACCAGACAGATCTGGCCTAAACTAGATCTTATCCACTTCAAATACCTTCTGTACCTAAAATGACTACATAAAAGCACGTCTATCGGTGTCATTACAGGACACTGCCTTATGGCCTAAGTGTGCTGGTACTCGTTAACGGCAGCCACTGCTACCTAACCTAACCTAACCTAAGTTCACTGTTTGACGTTCTATATGACACAAGACACCGATAGCTCTATAAGTTTAGCAGCAATGACCCAATCTCATTATCACATCAAAAACAAAAATTAACCTGATATAACTATTCAAGGATCCTGTCAGAAATAGTTTCTTTTACATTATTTGCCCACAAATGGTCTAAATGGTTCCATTTCGGGTCAGGCACTCTGGACGAATACTGAATGTTTGGCAGCTCCTGTATTAGCCTACAGACGTCAGTGGGGTGAGACAGAAAATCATTATCAGAGTAGTATAGGAAAGTGGGTGCTGTAACTCGTTTTATATCGTATTCCGGTGGTGACAAGCAACCGTAAGTTATCTTATTTCTTAGAAACCCATAGTCGAACTGTCGGAATTTACCAGACTTATGTTCCTGTAGAAAATGTATAAGTTGGTTGACTGATGATCCTGCTGAATCTGAAAAGTGTCTAAAAAGAAATGAATTTGATTAGCGTTAAACTTCTTTAAGGGGGTAAACGTATGCCACTTATATACCATACTTAAACTGTCCTTGTTCCAACCGCAACAGCGAATATTAAATTCGAACAAAATTGTGGCTCTATCTCGTTTTTACACGCTTCAATTCTGATTGCGCTCACTAACGCATTATTCGGTAGGAATTCAACGCTCCCGAAAAGTTCCACCAGTGCATTGGGTTGCCCAAGAAAAAATGTACCCACTTTCATCAACGGGCCCCTGGTATTATCCATAAAAGCGACTGGCGCTAGTAGCTGTGCAGATTTAATTTTTTCATTATATTTAGGTATAATGGATGTCATCACCAGGAAGACGGTGGTTCCTTGTGAATGTCCGATATAGTGAAGTGACTTCTCATTGGTTTGGAAGAGTATGTAGTCAATCATCGCCGGCATGTTATACAGTGCCATTTGATGCCATTCGAAGTTCCAAAAAGCTTGCAACATCGGAGAGAACTGGACATGTTTTCTTGAATAGGTATTGCCACGGTTATTCCCCAACCAAACGTCATAGCCAGCATCGGAGAGCATATACGCTAACGCTATACCAGGACCGTTAAGTACCCAACAGTCAGAGGAACTGATTAGACCATGTTGAAGGAAGGCAATAGACCGAGCTGTGCCACTCTCAGTATTGGGAGGATGTGGACTTCGGTACATTGTCAAAATGTATACATCTGCTGTTTGGACGGTATGCCTTCGACGGGATATCCATGTTCCCGGATTCGATCTCCCTATATGTATATAACATAATATTTTATTAAATAGAATATATTTATTAGAATTAGAGGAATATTACCGTTGTTAACATGAGAGCCGCTGAGGTTGTAATGATGACTAGAAACACTAAAACACCTTACATTGTGAACAACAGAACAAAACGAATTGAGACTTTTTCACTGGATATTGTTTCAATTTATATCAGCCATCATGAAATATCTTTGTCCTTCCACAAAATATTTGATTTATTATAAGTTACACTTTATAAAACGGCACTTGAAACATGTAATTTGCTGCTGGTAAGTGAATTTCAAGGATTAATGTTTTTTTTTGTTTGTTATCGGACATGGAAGTTGAATAAAATGGATTAGCTTGTAATAGATTAAATGTTATTTGATAAGAAACGCGATTTATAGTTTTTATGATATTGTAGTAGAATAAGGAGATGGTAAAGTTTTAAAAATAACGGTAGTGAACGGTAGTGAAGCTCGTTCGATTAGTTTGCCCCTTAGAAGTGTCAGTGCATCGAAACAATTCAATGACACATTCATATGTACATACTGTGTATATAATACATGCTAGGTAAGTTATCCCTGTTACAGAAAAATAATTTGGTAATTATATTGTTTTGGTAAAATTTGAGTTAAGTTCATTTCTATATAAAAAAAAAGTGTGTGTATCGGTCCCACGCGGTTGAAGTGAAACTTTTTTAAAACTGGTGTACAGTCGAACCCGAACAATATCACATAGTTTAAAGCACAAATCGCTTTGTACCACAAAATGCGCCAGATGTATTTTTTACATAATTTGTATTGGAACTAAACCGCTTTATATCATCTCGTTTAATATCACAACCCGCATAGAGTCATTCAAAAATAAGCCTGACAAAATTATTTCTTAGTAAATTTTTCCGCATCTCTCATTATTATAGAAAATGCAGTTGCCAAACATATTGGCTTAGAAGTACAATTTATATGCTTGTGTAGTCAAAGCTAACACATATGTATTTAATAGAGATTAGGGATAAGCGATGTTCATCGATGTTCACAAAACATCGATGTTGAGAGACTAAACATCGATATTTTAACATCTAGGTTGAAGTACGGAAAATATCGCACAATCGATGTTAAGAACAAAACATCGACCATCGATGTTAGCAAAAGAGAACCGACTCTAAATTGAAGATATTGAATATAGTACAGGAAAGTACAAGGTTTAGTGTTCAGTGAAAAAAATGTCTGTCCAAAACTGGTCTGTTTTGTGTTCAGCGAGGTTATCCAGAACAGCAAAATACAGCAAAGCTTGCACAATCCACATACTCTTGAGGTAGAACAGACCGGTGTACAGGATGTCAAAATCAGCTGTGATTGTAAATTTAATGTTTTTTTTACTCGAAGTGAAAAGTGAATCGACGAAATAAGTTTACCAAATGGAAGAAATCAAAATCAGTGTCCACCTAAAAATTATTAGAAATACTTTGATCGAAACTCAATCGTTAAAAGGGCCTCCAGTTATTGTAAGCTATTATAAATTATTTGGAAAACATAAGTACAATAATCGAGTGAAGTTGTAATTTTTAACAACTGACATATGGGCTGTACCTTTCTGTGCTAACTTTGATCTGACATTTTTCACGGATCTAGTTTTTACTGACTGAACAAAGCTTATACCAATTTGAACTTCACCTTACATTCTCTGTGTATTTTTTCTTAGGGTTACTTATCAGATTCTTGTTTTCAAATTCAAATTGATTTGTTGCCCTCTGAATAAAAATAAAAATAAATAAAAATGTATCCTTATTCTAATCAGAAATCAGCAGGATGAACGTAGGAAAATGATCAAGAAAACTATGGTAATGTGTGCCGTCTCATATACTTTTAAAAATGTAGTTATATTTTTTTCCCCGATAATAGCACAGCCCGCTTATAGTCACAAAGTTTGGCTGCCCGGTTGATGTGAATATATCCGGGTTCGACTGTATATGTATATTATTTGCATTGGTCATATAATTTTACGAATGAGATGAGATGAAGAGATACAGATTGCGAGAGAGCGAAGAGCGAAAAGGACGCACAGAAGAAAGATGTCATACATACATCATTCAACACGGACAACTGAATTTAATATACCTACAAATATAATTTAATTACTTATTTATTTTGATTCACCAAAATTACCAAAAGTTTGAAAAGCTATGTACATAACTTCATCTCCAAAATGTTTCTCAAGTTGACTTTATCAACATTGCTTTGGTAAATTTTGAGATTTTGAATGATGGTTCTTTAGGTATATTTCTCGACGATATAAAGATCAGTAAAACCGTTATAACCATAAATATCTCTAGACTTCTGTAATCAGATATTGATAGTTTCAGTATCAGCTGCAGTAAAAATGGCTAAGTACTTAAACTAATCAGGTGTCAGTACCTACATTAGAGGAAAAAGATACCGAGTTTTCAAGTAATTCGTATCAATTCATTCTTTCTGCAGTGGCGACCGTGGTGGTGGTGGTGGTTAGTGCGTTGGACTACTACGCATGCTGCTCGGGTTCAATTCCCAGCCCGGGTCCAACACCTAAAAAAGTTTTTCACGGTTGCCACCTCTTCGAATGTCTGACAAGCAACCGAAGAGTATCATTTGTCATGAGAAGCTTCTCAACTCGCCGTTCGGAGTCGGCAAAAAACTGTAGGTCCCTTCCATTCGTGGAAAACCACATTGTGAATAGATCATAATCAATGTTAGGTTTTGTGATGGTAGTGTAAAGAATTTAAACGATAGTAAGAATCACAATCAAAGCCGTCCAGCGAAGCTTCCTACGCTTCGCATTAAAAGAGATTCTATGGCTCGACCCTTTTAAACTCGTTCCATATTTGCATAGGATAAAACCTTGTCTTTGAGACGGGTTACTAGCGACATCAATTTTATGCATCAACTAATTTCAGGTCTGATATACTTACATCCTTTTGCCCCGATTTACTATCCATTTAAAAATATACCTTTCGTGGGCGATAATGTAATGTAAATATCAATTTTATTCTCGTTCAAATAGTCAATAAGTATACTTCGCATTTTTGGCACAGAACAGATCAACTAAAACACAAAATTCATATTTTCCCGAAATACACAAAGAAATATAATGCATACATATTATAGCCTGCGCGATGTTATGACTTTTGTTTTGGCTTATTCACTGTATGTTTTTGAGCACATACACACTCCCACACATACACATTTACTCATAATGATTTCATTCAAATTTCTCCTACCTACTTGAAAAATGAAATAAATCCGTCATACTCGTAAGTCGTAAGCTCGACAGCTCGTACGTAGTAAAAATCAAATCCAACATTTTAGTTCTCAATCTCATTCATATTTTCATTCGTAACGCTCTCAATATTTCAATTCGAAAAGAGCTTGATGAAATGATGAGAGTGGTTTCAAATACACACATACACTTACACTGCGTTAGCGGCCGCCCGACTGAGCTGGGCTGTGTACAAAGCTGAGACTGTAGAGTGTGGGAATTTTATCTCATCCTAACGCATGCTAATCAGGGCTGCCGTTTTGAAAATTCTAATGGGAGTATATTAGACGTTTGCAAGGGAGTATTTTGTGTCTGAGAGGAGTACAAAACAGAGACAATACAAATCAAACAGTAACAGTTAGTATTAGCCTGTTGAAACTCTTCTTTAAGGATGCTTGAGCAATGATATAAGTTACCAGTGACCTCTATCGGGACATGTTAAAAATCTGTCTTGTGCTTGAATTGGATCAAATAGGCCTACACAGCATGTAGTTCCAACAAGACGGTGCCATATCATAAACAGCTCGTTCTACGATGCAAATTTTATGAGAAATTTTTCCCGTCAAAAAGTGGTGATATCGAGTGGCTCCCACGATCCCCTGATTTAAACCTCCAGAGTTCTTCATATGGTGGTACTTGAAGAAACCTTGATGCTTAAGAACAAAATTCGAAATAAAATTGTATAAATATAAGTTATTAAAAAAACACTCAGTCTGGGACATAGAAAGCACCTTGTACATGGATTTAACACTTGAAAAATAATTCATTCAGTAAATTAAGGTGGCAACATATTAAACACATTAAGAGTTACCGTGCTGGTTAGCTAGTATTTTAACAATGTACTATTCACTGAAGAAAGGTTACTCAAATAACTAATTTTTTTAAAAATTGGAAATATTTAATAGGGGAGTACAATCATGACGAGGGGAGTACGGGAGTACAGTGTTTGAGAGAGTAGTACGAATACTCCCTTAGTACTCACTTCGGCAGCCCTGATGCTAATACGTTGGGTTCTGAAAGAGATGCTATGTTTTTCGTGACGAAATTTCGCTACACGATTTTCAGTTATCAGTTCACACCGCGAGGTGAGAAGTTTCACTTCAAAAATATTCTATACATTATATTTTACTATATAAATATTCTACGGATTTGGATGAAACATTGACATAGTGATTGCTTATGTTCTTGGCCAACATTTTTTATACATACTTTTTTTCCTGGGAAATGACATGGTTTTTATAAAGCAGTGAAAAAACTGCACATCTGTAAGCAAAATTATAATTATACAGCCTGCATTATCTTGGAGCTGAGCTATGGTCAAAATAGTTAATGAAATAGTCGCCAACAATTTGCAGCAGTGGGTAACGTCATATAGTGTGTATGCGCGCTAAGGACCTTCCCAGTTGCGGATGGCATGCATTCCAGAACTAGTTCTAGAACTACTTCTATGGAGTCGGAACTACTTCTCAACTCGATTACACCACATGTAAAAAAGGCATTACATTTAGCATTGCATGTCATAGGAGGAAGCGATCGCCTCTCCACTCTGCAATACCCAGAAGTTGTCTCAGAAGTACTTCTCAAACACATTACAAAGAAGTAGTGCATTCATGCCTTCGAAAAAGTCAATGTAGAAGTACTTCTCGCACACATTACAAGGAAGTAGTGCATTCATGCCCTTTTCTGCACTTTCCAGTCATTTTCATAAGTTTCAAAAAAAATTCTCGAAAATATTGCAAAGGTAATAGGAACAAATTTATCTAATTGTGGCTTATTTAATGTAAAACGTGACGTAGAAACTGAATCTAAATCTTGGGAAAGCGATACTGTAGTATTTTTTTGGTAATTTTTTCTCAGTTGAAGATCCGTGAATCAGAGTTTTATTAAAAATCATTTTACATAGCATATATAGAACATTGCAGAGCCATAGTTTGAGCCGAGAACTTAGCACTTTTGCACTTAAAATCTTAAACCGAATGATTTGCATTGGTTAACAAACAAACGCAATTCTAAATCCGACAAGCAGGCGACAGTCATAAACAACGCGGTGAGATCATTTTACAGAAAAGTATACTTGTTGAGTCCTTCCTTGCCGCATTACCTCACATTCGTACGGTAATGCCCTCAACTTTTCTTAAGCATATACCAATTCCATCCTGCATTACTTTTTACTAGTTCGGTAATGCCTTCCATTTCACTAGTTCTAGGTTCGATGAACAGTATTGCATTATGGAAGGACTTCTTTTATAATTGAAACATTTCATTGCCTGTAATGCGGTCTAATTCTATGATCACTACTTCTAGAAGTAGTTCTAGAGGTAAGGCCTTGCAAAACCGCGACTGGGTTCTTATACATTGTGTATGTTATATAAAAATTAATGTATGTGTGTTCGTCTTTTATGCGTCCGCACATCGTTTATCCGATTGCGATGAAACTGTGGAGATGTGAAAAAAATTGCTGTTGTATGCAAGCCGGGGAATAAGTTTCGAAGTTGTGTGTGTCTCCTATATGCTTTATATCGATCATCCCATCACGCATTCATCATGATCTCGATTCTGGTCTCGGTGGAGACAATACAGTCGAGAGAAAATCCCTCTAACTCGCACTAATATTGATACCCGTGAAAATTAGTTAGAGTTAGAGAGGTTAATTTTTAATTTTTTGTAAACGTATACATACAGTGGAAGTTCACAAAAAAAAAAAAAAAAAAACAGAAGGAACATTAATTAATAAAATTGTTTGATATTGTCTATAAGAGTCTCCGATTTTCTGGTATGTTAGAAAGTACATGTTTTTTACAAGCTTTATATTAACTTCACTTTCTGTGAGCATGGAATCTGGGAATCGATTTTACACACACTTCCAGATATCCGATCATCCTGAAATTTTGCACACGTGTATAATTCCGGATACAATACAATATGGGTTATTTGATGACGTTGTTAATCCAATATGGCGAACGCTTTTTCAATTTCAATTTCTGTGAGGGAATCGATTTTACACCCACTTCCAGGTACTCGATTATGCTGGAATTTTGCACACGTGTATAAAGTCCGCTGACAATACAATAAAGCATATTTGATGACGTTGTAGATCTAATATGGTGGACGCCCCAAGATGGTGTATTACCGTTATCTTCACGACCTTATAAATATGGATATCAAATGAAAAGATTTGACAAGTAGAATACGATAAGCTAAGTGACGTGATTCTATACTCAATATGGTGGATGCCATAAGATGGCGGTTTACTTTTTTCTTCACAACCCCCATGACATGGGTATTGAATGGAAGGGTTTTGCTACTAGAATATCAAACATTCTAAGTAAACTTTCTCATATCAAAACCACTCAAGCCAATTTAAATTTGTAAATTTGCAAAAAAAAATTTAAATACTAAAAAGTAGAAAATAAATAGGCATATAGATAATTTTTTTTTTTCAAAAACAAGCTGTAATGAACTAGAAAGTAAAACATTTTTTTCCTAGTGACCAATATGTGACTATTAATTAAAGCTTGGGGCGCTCAGGCATAAGACAAAACATGCACGATGTACAATGAGGACGAAGAATCAACAGAATACATTTTGTGTCACTGTAGCTGTTTAATTAGAACACTTCATCATCATTTAGACAAATTCTACCTAGAGACAGAGGATATATCTGTCAGCTCGTTTATCAAAGACATTTCTGGTTTATCTGGTATCATGACAAACCTACACACATACATATGTATGTATAAATGGAGGAAACGTCATTATTCCGCAGTGATATGGTCCCACCTCTACCAACAATCTACAAAGATTTAAAAAAAAAACTTGGCTTTAATTAATAGTCACATACATATCTATAGCTGAGTAAAAAATATAGTTTTTCACGAAATTATTCCAAATAATAGAAATCTATTTTTTAAATCACATCGCTATGTAACATCTTTTATTGCATTCACCAAGTATTAATGAAATCAATTGTCCCCTGAACTTATTTTATTGATGCCACGTCTTCCATCAGAGCATTATAAAGTAGTTCCCTTATATTCAGACCCCACAGGAAGTCCAAGTGATTCCACTTTGGGTGTGGAACTCGGTATGCCCGGCGCAAGGTTGTACCGGATAGTTGATAGATCAACTTATGGACATCTACCACAGATGCGAGGTAATCATTGTCACTGTAATACAAGAAGATAGGTACATCGATCTTCTTCAGTGGATAACTTGGAGGTTTCTTGCTGTTATAGGTTATTTCATTACGAAGCCAACCATAGTCAAACTCGCGGAAGTAACCGGAGTTGTACTCCTGCAGGTAGTGGTAAATTTGGTTGATCGATGCTCCAGCGGGGGTAGTAGCCATAATCTCTGGTATCATTGTCTAGAAGGAAGCAATCTATAAGATCGAGGAATAGAAAAACAAATTTGTGTATGACTTACAGTATTTAGATTTTCCTCATCGAAGCCACACAAAAGGAAGAGCGTATTCGAGCACATAGCCTGAATTGGTGAGGAATCCCTACATGCTGTGTAACCAAGCAGTTCCATTACCCTGCTGTTGGGTAAGAATTCATGGCTGCCAAATAGTTCAACTAACGCATTTGGGTGTCCCATTATAGGACCACCAAACTTAGCTAATGGAGACTCCATGTTTTCCATGAATGCCACCGGAGCCAACAAGTGAGCTGACCTGATGCGGCTCTTGAATTTCAAGTTCAACGAATTTAACAACAAAAATGTTGTAGTTCCTTGAGAGTGTCCAAAGTAGGTGACTTGATCCTCTCCCGTATATAATAGAACATAGTCAATCATAGCTGGCAGATCAATGGTACCAATCTCATGCCAATCGAAGTTCCAGAAATTGTTCAACAGAGGGGTGTATTTAACGTGTTTACGAGAGTACGTATTGCCACGTGCATTGCCCATCCATACGTCATAGCCGGCATCGGAGAGAATATAAGCCAGGGCATTCTCAGGACCCAGTAGTACCCAATCACTTGAAGAGCCTAATAAGCCGTGCATTAAAAATGCAACTGGACGTGGGCTGGGCGTACTAACTCTTGAAGAGTAAGGAATTCGGTGAATGGTCAGAACATATCCATCAGCTGTCTGAACTTGGTGCTCTTCATATGGATAACCATGCTTCGCAACCAAGCTTTCCTAAATCGAAAGAAGTTAATTAGAAAACTGTTCGAATTTGAAAATCTTTATTTCCTTACCGTTGTGACGGAGCTGCTCCTTTCGAAGTCCGGTGCTCCTGTTATCAGCGGAACAAAAGCGACTAATAAAACCCACTGTATATTCATGTTCAAGTCCTTTGCAATGAATGGCATTGACGGGCGTGCGAATTCATTTTATACTGTTTTTGGCTATCTCTAGCCCCAGCAGTCAAGATAAAGTGGCTTCTAGGGCTAGGGTTTTTTATTTATGGGCAAAATCGATAGCAATCGATTGATTGCACGCATTGACGTTAGTGCACATGTGTGATAGACTTGATACTTGGTCTGAAACATGCCGTCTGCATGCTGTATTCAGCAACATGTCCATGTTATTTTACTATAGCCAAAAGGGGGGATTCCAAAGGTAATCTTTTCGTGAATATAAAACTTATAAATAGAAAGTTGGAAAGTACTCAAGGGGAAAGTACCTTACAGGCTGCCAGTAGAATATGAAAGTTATGTCTTCTTGGGCATTGAGCAGATATTAAAAATATTATCAGTTATCGCTGAATAAATTTTATTCGCTATATATGTACACGTACAGTGCCCTTCGAAAAATGTTGCTCAAACTATTTTTTTCCAAGTTTGGCGAAGGTTTTGTTTTATTAGGCATTTTCAAACGATTCATGACGCTTTTAGAGTGTTAGAATTTTGTGAAAACTGTGAAAAACTGTGAAAAATTTAAGAATTTTCATAAACTCTGTCACAGGGCCGTACTAGCCATTTATGTATGTACATATGTACGTACATATATGTATGTATATGCAGTGCGCCGACTATGGATGGAGGTTATTGTACTAAAACAAAAATGAAACTTTATTTGTTGGAATAAAAGAGAAAATGTGCAGTGGGAATAGGCTTGTCACCTTCCAGAAAATCTCGTGGTGGATTTAAAAAAAAATTAAACTTTTTTTAAAACTTAAAATGCGTATATTGCCCAGTTATTACAGAATTAAATAATAATAAAATAACAATTCAATGCAAAAAAAAAAAAAAAAAATAGAAAGATACAAAAAATAAAAAAAAAACAAACAAAATAAAAATATTGCTTGAGTAAATAAACATGTCAAAATAATAGCGATTGATGTTTAAAAACATATTTTTCATTGGCTCTCGATAATTTGAGAAGCTCATTATTGCTCTTGACGTCATCGTAAATATCGTACTCTTTGACTCTCTGAGAAGTGAAAGGATTTAGATTTTGTTTTAGTAATTATGTGTGTGGAGGACATTTTTCTTCTTGAGGAGGACGGAGGACATCAGCTTACAAAGGAGGACTGTCCTCCTCAAATGAGGACGGGTGGCAAGCTTTGTGGGAAGTAGAAATGCATAAAATCGAGTTTTACACAATTTATCTTATTACCCGTCTACGCAGAGGAAGGGCTATGAATCTCACAGGCTGGGTTTGTATGTTTGTATGTTTCGTTTCGTTTCATCTTGTTTCGTACTTTTTAGTAAGTTTTTCCGGTAGTCGGGTTTTAGTTTTTTTAACTGAATTTTTTTTGAATTCATTGTTCGACGTTCTGTGTGCCCCAATCTCATTTAACACATCAAAAACAAAAATTAACCTGATATGACTAGTGATTCGATTTTATTTACATTCTCAAGGACCCTGTCAGAAATAGTTTCTTTCACATTATTTGCCCACAAATGGTCTAAATGGTTCCATTTCGGGTCAGGCACTCTGAACGAATACTGAACGTTTGGCAGCTCCTGTATTAGCCTACAGACGTCAGTGGGGTGAGACAGAAAATCATTATCAGAGTAGTATAGGAAAGTGGGTGCTGTAACTAGCTTCATATCGTACTCCGGTGGTGACAAGCGACCGTAAGTTATCTTATTTCTTAGAAACCCATAGTCGAAATGTCGGAATTTACCAGACTTGTGTTCCTGTAGAAAATGAATCAGTTGGTTGACTGATGATCCCGCTGGATGTGTAGTGATAATATCATCGAAAAGTGTCTAAAAAGAAATGAATTTGATTAGCGTTAAACTTCTTTAAGGGGGTAAACTTATGACACTGCTATACCATATTTAAACTGTCCTTGTTCCAACCGCAAACAGCGAATATGAAATTCGAACAAAATTGTTGCTCTGTCTCGTTTTTACACGCTTCAATTCTTATTGCGCTCACTAACGCATTATTCGGTAGGAATTCAACGCTACCGAAAAGTTCCACCAGTGCATTGGGTTGCCCAAGAAAAAATGTACCCACTTTCATCAACGGGCCCCTGGTATTATCCATAAAAGCGACTGGCGCTAGTAGCTGTGCAGATTTAATTTTTTCATTATATTTAGGTATAATGGATGTCATCACCAGGAAGACGGTGGTTCCTTGTGAATGTCCGATATAGTGAAGCGACTTCTCATTGGTTTGGAAGAGTATGTAGTCAATCATCGCCGGCATGTCATACAGTGCCATTTGATGCCATTCGAAGTTCCAAAAAGCTTGCAACATCGGGGAGAACTGGACATGTTTTCTTGAATAGGTATTGCCACGGTTATTCCCCAACCAAACGTCATAGCCAGCATCGGAGAGCATATACGCTAACGCTATACCAGGACCGTTAAGTACCCAACAGTCAGAGGAACTGATTAGACCATGTTGAAGGAAGGCAATAGGCCGAGCTGTGCCACTCTCAGTATTGGGAGGATGTGGAATTCGGTATATTGTCAAAATGTATGCATCTGCTGTTTGGACGGTATGCCTTTCGACGGGATATCCATGTTCCCGGATTCGATCTTCCTATATGTATATTTTATTAAATAGAATATATTTATTAGAATTAGAGGAAAATTACCGTTGTCAACATGAGAGCCGCTGAGGTTGTGATGATGACTAGAAACACTAAAACACCTTGCATTGTGAACAACAGAACAAAACGAATTGAGACTTTTTCAATGGATATTGTTTCAATTTATATCATCCATCATGAAATATCTTTGTCCTTCCACAAAATACTTGATTTATTATAAGTTACACTTTATAAAACGGCACTTGAAACATGTAATTTGCTGCTGGTAAGTGAATTTCAAGGGTTAATGTTTTTTTTGTTTGTTATCGGACATGGAAGTTGAATAAAATGGATTAGCTTGTAACAGATTAAATGTTATTTGATAAGAAACGCGATTTATAGTTTTTATGTTATTGAAGTAGAATAAGGCGATGGTAAAGTTTTAAAAATAACGGTAGTGAACTGAAATTTAGACGGATTTAACTTAAGCTCTGTTCTATTAGCTTGGCCCTTAGGAGTGTGAGTGAATCGAAACAATTCAATGACACAATCAAACTACATGGGTGATATATACTTTTTATTTCTATTTTTATTATAAAAAAAAAACAACACTTAACAAAGAAAAAAAAGGTAAAATTTGATGTGTAAACATATACAGAGAACGTTGACGTTGCTATGCTATTGCTATTACTCTGTGTGAATGAGACGGAGAGCATATCCGAGCATACAGTCCTATGTAAAATATTTGTTATATTTGGATATTTGTTCACTTTTGTTCTTATTTTTTTCCGATGAATGTTTTTTACTTAAGTTGAAAACACTCTTTACATTAATGTAACCGAATATAGGTCTACAATCTAATTACTTTTTCAAGTTTGAAAAAGAATTAAAAATATGTTAAAGTTGAAAGTAAGAATGAAATTTTTATAAAATTATAGTACTGGTCTTAATTTTTTACACAGAACTGTATATACAGAGAACGCATAAATACTAAGTTTGGTTACGCATTAATACTATTAAGTTTGGTTATGCGTGACGGCGAGAAATTCATGAGGCTCATACATACCGATAGCCAATATGTTTACACACATCAAAATATCTTTTTAAAGAATTGCATAAAAGATCATCATTTACAAAATGAGGAATGAAGAACAAAGCCATTTACTTTCAAGCAACATCTCTTATG
Source organism: Brachyopa scutellaris (assembly GCA_949775065.1). Classification (NCBI taxonomy): domain Eukaryota; kingdom Metazoa; phylum Arthropoda; class Insecta; order Diptera; family Syrphidae; genus Brachyopa; species Brachyopa scutellaris. Next base: position 122,831,185 of record OX459114.1, on the reverse strand, counting down.
CCCACGAAAGAACATAGCCTTATTTTCTTAATAAAACAGGCCTAAACTTGCTTTAAACTTACTTAGAAAATAAGCTAGCGCTACAGCTCGGGCAGAATACTTGGATAGTTTTCTATACGAGTATGCACATATGTAAGTATCAATTAAATGTTTAACTATCAACACACTTAGTTCTGTTTTTACACGATCTATATTAAAATAACACGAATAAAATGGCAAGCAATTTAAAATTTCAGGTTTTCCCCTAATTCTATAAGGCACGATTCTAATTAGGAGCGAGCTGAAATGTTTCAACGTAATCTGAAGATTCCAGTCAAAACAGAAACACCATTGAACCATTGATTACCGAATTTTTTCATAAAACTACCGAATCTCCTGTTGAAACTGCAAGATTTGGCGCATAGATCAACGAAATAATGGATTAAAAAGACAATGAAAATTATATTTCTGTTCTTTTGTCAGACAATGATAACGAATACAACTTTCGTTTTACAAATCTGTAATTTATGTACATTTTTTAAATTTGAATTTAAATTACCTAACAGAGTGTGCGGAATGTTAAAGAGTTATGCTAGAGTCTTTGTCCTTTGCTCTAAAAACTTTGTTAGAATATGCATCAGTTGCTTGGTGTCCTTACTACAGTAGCCACATTATTCAATTCAAAAAAGATCTCTAAGGTTTGCACTTAGAGGACTTCCTTGGTCTGATTTTAATAACTTACCCCCATACTTAGCTCGATTACAATTAATTAGACACGATTCTCCTGAGATTAGAAGAAAGGTGTCAAGAGTTGTTTTTCTCCATAGAGTATTGATTGATGAGAATGACTGTCCTGAAATTTGAATTCTTGTGAATCTTAATGTTTTCTAAGATACCTTTATTTTTCCCGTTCTCGTACAAACTATGGCGGATTCTCTTCTATAATTGGCTTACTGCTATTGTGCGATCGTAATTGTCGATATCATTAATAAAAACTAACTTGTTAAATTATTCCCAGTCATAATTGTTTGCTCAATGTAACATGTCATTTGACATTGGTTGATTGTTTTATTTTTATTATTCTATTGTTTCTCTTATTTATTTTTCAAGTAGCATTATTTTTTGAGCTATTGTATTACCAATATTACTATTGCTGAGGTGCACACTGATTCAACAACCAGTAACAGGGTGGAAAGCAGATAACCATGTGAGTCATGTTCAGAAGTCCAACTAATCTTCTTTGTGGAATATAAACTATGTCACCTGTTTTGTATGTTAACAGAATCATTGATTAGTACCGGTTTTTTTAGACGATTTTTGTTTACATGAATTCTTCGGGAACGTATCCTTCGTGTAAAAACAGAATAGGTGTATTTAAAAGTAAAACTATTTTCGAGTTTATATACAATTCTTAAGAAGCACAGCATTATTATTGAATTTAGAAAAATTGTAACTTGGCCTGAGGTTCCATCAGATCCGATATTATTTAGCCGATCAAGTTTCCTTAACAAAGTGAGCGTATGTAAACATTTAGGCCCCATTTGTGAGTGTCGATCAACGATCGTCATGACGATTGTCGATTGCGTCGTTTGATTTTGGTTTTGCTATTGTGTAACTCAATCAACAGAAAAATAGATTATTGTGAGTAAAAATGTGAATATTGTGAATACATCATACTTTTGACAGTTGTTTGGCTATCTGGGCTATTGTTTCCATAATTATTTGTTTGCATTAAAAGTGATTTATTTAAATAAATGAGTTGCATTGAGTTGTGGATTAACGATGGTCGAAAAATGGACGAAAGGTGACGATTGACGAAGTGCATTCAGCATATTATGAAGAAATTTCTTGGAAACGAAAAAGCTATAGTAATCTGGAAAAATATTCTCAAATCCATGTCCTTGTAATTTGTAGAATAAAGCAAATAAAAATTAATTGAAATAGCAACTTATTAAATTTTATTTTATCACATCGTGGTAATAAACTGAAGAGAATAAGCTACATAACAATTATTAATTATCTTTTTCCATCGCCCATCTGCTTGGCTTTTTGCACAATCTCCCTTCGCGATATCAGGATTTGTTTCCATAAATAATACCAGCTCCAATTGCTTTTTTTTTGTTACCTGCTTTGCACTGTATTCGAATTAATAATTAGATTTTTTAAACACATCATTTTTATTAAAATTACGATAATTTCATACGCACAAAACTCTTTCACATTTCTCAAAAAAAAGCATCAACCAGAAATTTGTGATCGACTACGTCGACAACTACCGATCACCAATCACAATAGACAATACCGAATTCTGCAATCGACGATCGATGATCGTTAGTTGTCGATCCTCGATCGTCACTCACAATAGGGGCCTTAATAAAACAACAATTCCACGTCCGATAACTTATACTATGATGAGTTTAGAAGTCTTAAAAAATAGCACGAGAAAAAAAAACCCAAGGTTAGCACTCTACTTCTATTTTATTAAGATAAGTAACCGATGCTACAATGCTACGATGAACACGTACAATGAGTTAGTTTTTTTTTTAGCTCGAATACTACTAGCAGAGATGTTTAAGGTTCCGAGCATAAGATTTTGCGAAACATGTTTATACTCGGAATACGTTCTTAAAAAATAATTATTATATATTCTTACTCGCTGTAAATAATAACAATAACTGTTTTCTGAAAATTACTAAAACAACTGACGACGACGGAATCAACTGTAGTATGATGTTACATTGTGTAGTCGTAGTGTAATAAATACCAGTATGAGGGAAACGCATTTAAAATAGTTTTTCCCATCACTCATTTTACTTCTACGTAATAAACTATTATTAAGCACTAGATTTCGTGACCGTTTTTGCAGTGGAATTAAGTTGCTAAGTTTTTCTTTTTTGTTTCAATTTTGAATGGGGTAATTTCGCACTGAATAATATTTATTTAAAACAATATATAGTAAAGCTTTTCTATACGCCACGATGTACCTGGAGCCACTTAATTTCGGTAAAGTCAACGATTTGTTTATCATTATTATTATTATTATTAATGAAGAGTGAGATGTACCGCGACCTTAAAGTCTATTGCGCCCCAAGTCTAGATTCGATAATCTGATCCTCTATACCCTATTGCCTTGATAGCTGCTTGGCTATCTGACATTGCTATGTCGCGTCTGTTGTAACACTTATTAAGATGGAGTTGAGTCGACATCTGCCGATAGCACAGATTTCAGCCTGAGAAATGCAGGGCCCAAACATTCCTCCCCCGTTCCTTCCTTAGTGCTTAAACCATCCGTGTATCATTTAATGGTATGAGGACTCAGCCTGTAGATTCTAGATTCATTGCTCCAGTCCTTCTTGTTACTGAGTTCAATGTCGAAGTATTTGTTAGTATTTTGTTTTGTTTATTTTTTTTGTTTTTATTTTCATTTTTGTTTGTGTTCATTTGGTCCCACGAGTAACGCGGGAAAGAAGAGTCGGCCACGTCAGAGCCGTATAACGTGGTAAGCCCATGCCTATTCCTTAAGACGACCCGGTTTCAAGGAGACTCCGTACGAATACAGCCAGTATACGGTATACGGTATATGCTCTGGCTCTAGCTGCATATAGGGGATTGGCAGATCTTAGTCATCCCTCCACAAAACTCTGATCAAAGGTGGTAATCCTCTCGCGTGCAGTAGCTCACAATAGCATATCCGTAGTTGACCTGAGAGTTGCCTTATTGGGATTAAAGCCTCCGCACCAACGTCAAGGTGTCTACCGAGCAGAGGATTTTTTCATCATACAAATGTCTGTATAACTGGTCATGTACGAAGCCTTCCCTACTCTATTGTACACTGCGATCAGTAGACGAGATCTATTCTGCTGTGCCTCTTAATTCAATCTGAGTCAGCACTCTTCTGAGTTTCTTGTTCCAAGCTGTAAGTACGCTCCTTGCAGGTACACTACTCTACCTTTTGCTACAGGGAGGAAAGTAATGTATCAGGGAGTCTGAAAGTACTGAGGATAGCTTCTTTTTTTTAAAGGTGTGTGTGGGCGGAAGTCTAAGCGTTGCTTGTGTCTTGTGTGGCTGGTGTTGGGCACGTTTATCGGCTGTATGGATGTATGCTGCCAAAGGGATGTAACTTATTAAGTAGGGGTTACATAAGTTGTTACCGACGCGGCTTAAAAAAATTAGGTGTGGCTTCCAGATGAGAGTTATATCAGAAGTAATACATATGCATTTGATCTACCCTAATAAGTCGACACTATCTACCTCGATCTGCTACAAACTTAAATTTTCTTTCGTAGTATCAGGAACATCTCTTATTTTGGCTGCAGCTTTGTATTGGACACTTTTCATAGTCTCACATATGGTGGAGTCATGTTTGCCTTTTAAGATTATTACTATAACACCCGCTGACTTTAATTCAGTCTTGAAGTTCATTTATGTTAAATGTTCAAAGCAATTGTGATTAAATACCGTAAGATTAAGAAGACAAGCATGCACACGCCACACGTTGGCTATTCCGGGAAGGTGGTACATATATCTAAAACTAAGTGTGGAACATATCACAGAAAAATACAGAATTTTACATTAAAGCTTTCATTTAATCCAGTTTCTGGTCAAAATTTATTATATTTCCAATAATCTTATCGAGCACCAGTTCCTTGACATTAATACCCCAGAGCAAGTCCAAATGATTCCACTTATTATGCGGCACCCTGTACGAGTAACGAACATTTGTCAGCATTTCCTTCAACTTTTCCACGTCCACAAGACTTGCAAAATAATCATTGTCCGCATAGTAGAGGTACGATGGAGACTTAACCTTGGACAAGTCATATGCCGGTGGCGTTGGTCGACTGTAGATGACCCGGTTCCTAATGAATCCAAAATCGAATTGCCTGAATTCTCTCGATCGGTACTCTTGCGTGTAATGTAGGATTTGATTTACTGAAGCTCCTGCTGGGTGAGTCACGAAAATCTCTTCCAAAAGAGTCTTAAAGGAAAAATACTGATTACAATTATTCTAAAGTTTAGAATTATCCACCTCACCATGTTCAAGCTCTCCTTATTCCAACCACAAAGGAGGAAAAGCAAATTCGAACAAATCCTATGAGTAAGCGCATCCTCTTTGCATACTGCGCCCTTTAGATCAGCCAACAGCTTGTTGTTTGGGAAAAATTCCGCGCTACCTATAAGCTCTACGACAGCGTTGGGCTGCCCCATCAGTGGACTGAGGATTTTTACCAGTGGACTTTCTACGTGGTCCATGTAAGCGATTGGAGCTATCAAATGAGCGGACCTAATCTTGTTGTTGTAATTAGTTATTGTCGATGTAAGCACAAAGAAAGCCGTCGTGCCCTGAGAGTGTCCCACATAATGCAAGGCCGACTGATTTGTATGATACAACACGTAGTCGACCATTGCAGGAATATCAAATAACGCGATGTCATGCCATTCGAAGTTCCAATATTTTTGGGACTTTGACGAGAGTATAGCGTGCTTCTTTGAATACGTATTTCCACGATTATTGCCCAGCCATACGTCGTACCCAGCATCGGAGAGCAGATAGGCCAGGGCTTGTCCGGGACCGTTCAAGACCCAGCAGTCAGAGGAGCTTATTAGCCCATGTTGGAGGAAGACAACTGGTGCGGATTTGCTTGACGTTTCCCTTGGTGGAATGCGAAACATCGTCAAAATATAACCGTCACCCGTTTGGACAGTGTGATTTTCGAAACTATATCCATGCTCGAGAATTCGATGTCCCTAGATACGAGAAGACAAAAATACTTTAACGTTAACTATTTTAAGTGTTTCCAAAATTACCGTTGTTTTAAGTGCTGAACAAAAAGAAATTGTAAAAAGGAAAATCCCGAAAACTTTACAAAACACTTCCATCTCGAAAAACACTCCGATTGGATATAGACTTTTGGGCAGGTTAGGGTTGGGTATTTATATCATATCTTTGTCCTTCTAGTGTTAATATCTAAACTCTTATCTTGAGAACTGGTCAAAACATTGCATTACACATAAGAAGAAGTTGCTGAAATACCCGTTCCTCAATGGAAAGACGGTTATGCTTGAACAGAGGTCAAGTCTTATTTGATATTATTGATTTCTGCCGATAGGTGAGTTAATAAAGATAAAGATTTATGTCGATAGTAAAGCTAACATTTCGTAAAGAGGTCTTAATCAAATCACATTAGGTAATGTTAATGTAGGAAGCTTGTCATTTATTGGTCACGGTACTACTGCCGATAATATGGATGTAAATAGTGAACAATAAAAGGCTCATTGACTTCTTCCACTTCGTTTGGTATTTACTTAAGCGGCCTTTGGGGAAAAAAAAAAATTGTTTTTGGCCGAGGTCGAAAGTTTAGTTATAATTTAAAGCAGAAAGTTCATACATTGCTTTATTTAAAAATATAATTCATATATGGTATAGTGTTGGACACTTACTATCGCTCAACAAAAATGCAACTGTAGTGATAGGTTAGGTTAGGTAGTAGCAGTGGCTGCTGGTAACGAGTACCAGCACACTTAGGCCTATAGAGGCCCATTGTGATACCAAGAATCTTGGGGATATTTACTCCCGCTACTAATGAGGCTTATTTGGAGCTTTGTATAAAGCGAGAAAAGCTTCCCACGTCTCTTTGTGCCAGGTCATTGGGATCGTCGAAGAAGTATACTCCTAGATGTAGTTTTCTACTACGGGAAAGAGCATGAACAGAGTAGATGTGTTGGGCTCTTTTCCTCTTCTTCGACTCTGCAACTTCTACAGAAGTCATTTGAAATTATACTAAGCCTAGTTGCATGCTTGCCTATAAGGCAGTCCGAATTGGAGTGAGTGTCTTGTAATGATACCGATAGTCGTGCTTATATGTAGTCATTTAGAGACAGAAGGTAGATTTAGATCTAGTCTAGGCCAGATCTGTTTGGTGGCAAGGCAGGTAGTTACACCTTCTCATCTAGCGTTGGCTTTATTGACTGTGTCAAGTTTGAGTACTAACTTGTAAGTGGCGAGGGGCATAACTGTATTTTTCTTATCAGGTGGAATATGTATTGTTGTTCCTAGTTTAGCGAGCTCATCAGCTTTATAATTCCCTGGAATGTCTCTGTGCCCGGCACCCAGCAAAGGTGAATATTAAATTGCTTAGACATCTCTATAAGAGATGAACAAAAGTTGGAGGTGGTCTTAGAAGTGGATGAGACTGATTTCAGAGAATTCAAGGCCGCCTGACTATCCGAGAAAATGATAATATAGTTAGTGGTCCTTTTGATCCAGGACGGTGCTTCCGAAATCGCCATAATCTCCGCTTGAAACACGCTACAGTGATCAGTGAGGCGAAAGGAGAGATTTAGTTTTAATCTTTCTGAGAAAACCCCTTCTCACCACCTTATATGTAATGGCGCAAATTCATGGGCAGCCCATGAATAGTAACTATAGCCGACTATAGTTACAGCCGGCTATAAATAAAAAAGCCGGCTATAACTTTTCGTTAGTCATAGACACATTAGTATCGACTTTGGTATGTTTTGTAAAGTTATTTGATCGAACAAACCCAAACGTCAAAATAGGGATGAGCGATGTTGGCAAAACATCGATATTGACATCGATGTCAACATCGCTGACTGAACATCGATGATCGATAATAATCGAACTCAAAACATCGACGTTATAGGATGAAAGTTATAGAATGCCGAATAATGACGTAAAGAAACAACATACTTGCATGGAAGCGGCATAAATCGCGACTTTTAAAGTCCCAAATACACAAAATCCCGAAAAAATGAAACACGATGTCTTAAAAATTCCGAAATAGGGGAAAATAATCAGCATTATTGTGAGTTTCAGCCGAATAACATTCCGCCCGAAAAAATCACATTTCACTTTTCCCCTATTGTGAGTTTTGCCCGAAACTTCATTCGGGCGAAATGAAACACCATTGATAGGTAACAGCTGAGAATTTTGCTTATTTATAGGTAGTAGGCGAAAAAGAGAACAACAAGACGGAATTTGTTTGTTTATTTTAAGGCAAGAATAGTAGAAATTCCAGTAACTCACCTTTTTTAAATCTCAACAAAAAGAAGTAATATTTTATTCGGACGAAACTCACAATAGCTTTTAAAATTCGGGCGAACAAAAATATTTCGCATGAAATATTTTTCGGGTGAAACTCACAATAAGGCTGAACAGTTGAAAATTCGCGAGTTTTTTTATTTTCTCATGCTAAGTCTTCAATTAAAAAAAAACATTCAAAATCTTCAATTAAGAGTCCGGTCTCTTTTGCTAACATCGATGGTCGATGTTTTGTTCTTAACATCGATTATACGATATTTTACGTACTTTGAGTAACAAAAAGTACATTTTAGGTTATGTAGGTGAATAAATTCTTTTATCGTCGGCTCTGACTATGAATTTGCGCCACTATTTTTATTACAAATTTTAAAGAAAGAATGCCTTTCCAGAAGTAATCATTACTTTTTATCAAAAGGTGCCATATAACCGCTGGTCACAGAATAAGCACACTTCAAAAAAATCATATACATAAAAGCCTCTTTGGATAATAATGGCCTCCAAATGCAGAGGAACGCTTTCCACTAAAGTTGGACAGCGGTATGTAGGAAGTAGCTTACCAAAGTTCTGATAATTTTTTTTGGTTTTCTGAATCTAAATTTGTACAACAGACAGATTCTCGATTCGATTAAGTTCAGAACTCTGTACGGGCAATGGCAAAACATTAACTTAATGAACATCAATTGTTTCACAAGCTGAGGCGTGTGTTTATGATCACACTAGCAAATTTCTAAGGTTTCATATTACTTCCATTATTCTAAAATGGTCTAATACTAATGTTGCTCCATTTTTGCGTCAGTATTAACGATTATCCCTACACTGCCACAAAAAAGCAGTTAATACCATGATGTACCTACCACGATGCTTCATCGTCATAGCACAGTATAGCGTGGATAAACTCCTGCTTTGGTGGACACCGCATATGTCGCTTCCCATCAGACCCTAGTCGATTAAATATTTATTTCCATTCGTTTTAGCAAAGTAGTTTATTTTCGAAACCAACGGCTTGTGCTAGGCTAGGTATTCTATCAAATTGCTTTCATTTAACCTTTTCGAATTGCTCTGCTTCTAACCGCTAAGCCGTGTTCACATTAAACTTCAATCAAGGTAATAAAAAGATTTTTCGAGTGCAAGCCGCAATTATTCGATCTTCAGAAGCACTTGTCTTTCTTGGGGGTTGTTTCCTTCTGACTGCCTCGGCCGTATTTTGTTTTCCAAAGTAATTTATTGTATTGAGGACTAATATTCTGGAACGTCCTGTCATTTACAACCTCACTTATCGTTTTCCCGTTATTTATCATGTTGTTGTTCAGGGCGTTATGCACGCAGAACCGGGTAGGCCTATGTTGGGTGCCTGGGCACTCCGGGATAGAAGGCAACGAGAATTCCGATGAGTTGACAAGGAAAGGGAAGGAGCTGCTACTACCAGAGGCTCCACCGCAATGCAGCATTAAATGAAAGGTAAAATCATGAGAAGGGCTAACATCGTATGGCATTTGAGGGTTTCCATTGGCCGGCGCTAGATCGGAAAAGGACTAGTGAAATCCTTTGACTTAGCAGGGCCCAAATGAGAATATCTGTAGGAATATTATTCGTGCATTGCTTTCTAGGCAAACATGCCAAGAGGCTCGGACTCATAGGCGCGGATATTTGCAGATACTGCAATGAAGATATTGCATATATTCTGTGTGAATGTCAAGGCTCAGCACGTAGCCGCAGGAACATTTTGGGCTCCTACTTTTTAAGTAACCTAGAGGAGATAGGCCAAATCAACCATAGATTCGTTCAAAAATTTTGCAGGGTAAAAAAATGCTTTGAGGAAATTGTGGCGGTCTAGCTGCCATCCTTGGATAGATTCTTCAGGGATCGCGATGAGCCCACTCTCGTGCTTGCTGTTTTGGACCTCTCTCAACCTAACCTAACCTATCATGTTGATATGTAGTTATATTTCTAAGCTCCGATGTATATGACTGCTATCTTATTATGTACATGTATTTTTAAAATATTTTACAAAAATAACAGTTTTTAAAAGAAAATTCATCTTAAAATTTCAATGTCCTCAACATTTATTTAAAGTTGACTGCTATAGTAAATCAAGGTAATAGGTACTGCATTTTACTTCTGCAACCTGCACTAATTTATGCATTAATACACATAAAATATATGGCCCTTTCCCATTATCCTTCTACCCTTAAACTCATAATCCTTCACATAAGAGTACACATATTTACCTATGTCACACTCATTAGAAGTTATTAAAATAATTCATATCGATTCGGATTCGGAGTGAATTTCTGTAACCAACGGCTACGACCAACTAGAAACGATATCCAAAACAAAAATCCGGTCAAATCAAAATCACACCATAAAAGACAGTTTGTTAAGTGGACGAATCAATTTATGTAGACAGTACGTGGCCGGTTTTTTAACAGGACGATTTATTATTCTCTGACGAGTTGACCTTTGCAGAAGTTTATGTATTTCCCAATAAAAAAAGAAAACCGAAGAAAATAATTATAAAGCAAAATGAAGCATCAACAAGTTGTGGTAGACTACTGGAAGATGTTAAAGACATCGGGACTATTCCTGTTACTTGCATGCTCTGGATACGTTTTAATTAAGTGAGTTATTGTGAACATGAAAAAAAAACGTAGGATATATTCTATTCAGACCTTTGGGAACCCAAGGGATTCTGTTTCAAATATCCTTTATAGTCTAGACTCTAGTGCCTACGACTGGGTGACATAGATTACCATAGGAAAAGTCTTGGAAAGTACAAAGTACCTGCATTTGAACATATGCCAGTCAAAGAGCCAAAACATGCGTGTATTGGACGCGAATGCGGGTCAATTGTCTGGGCACTTTTGAAACACAACAATCTCCTTGGAACAATTCCATAAGAGAATTGACGATTGTAAAATTATCTTGTCTGGCCCCCGTAAAATCATTTGCTTCAACGCGCTTGGTTACATTACAGCTCATAGATATAGTCACCATCCTCATTATAGTTGCTCAAAGTAACGATAATTTGCAATGGTATCCATTCTATACCTAGTGTTGGAATCCATTAATCTAGTGTTACTACCAAAGCTAATCAGTGTAAAATTATCTCTTGTTTTCCTTTCAGAATGGTACAGGCTGTATTTTGGTTGCCAAGATACCTGGAAAAGAACCAACGAAGGCTAGAGGAGTTAGCGGAAGCTTACTCACTGAAAATAAAGGAACAACCTGTTGGCAATATAAAAGAGACATATGAAGAACAGCCTAAAGCAATAGCTATCGATGATCCTGAAGCGAAAAAGGACAAGTGAACATACAAAATTACAATTCATACATACTCAATGTTACACACTTTATATCTTTATTGAGAAATAAATAAAATATATTTTACGTTTCCACAACTACAGGCAAATCTTCTGGATCATCGTTCAGTAGTCCAATGAATTCCCATCTCATCGTCTTAGCTAACAGTTTCCTTAGCCGCTCAGCACTCACACTTAAGCCAGCCATGGTCATATTTATCAATAAGTTTCGCACGTCTTTGTAGACAGTGTTGTGTTCTGTTGGTTCCATGAGCTCTTCGGGAAGATGTGGCAGCTGGTGTTGCAGCACTTCACTGTACTTCATATAGAATATCTTGTAGCTTTGTACTGCCACTTCACTATTTGCCAAAAGATTGAGCATTTTTCTCCATTGCGCTAGGGATTCCACTGAGTAACCAATTAAGAACATAACAAATGTCAACTGCACTTCTTCCATGAGTTTGTCGGGCCTGTCGAACGATGTCATTAACTCATCCACTGCTTGCGAACAGTCCATGTAGTGTTTGGATATTTCTTCTGGTGTAGCGTTTTTCGGCACACGATTGGGAAGCTCGGTAAAGCGTGGTGCAGTTCCATCGATTGGCTTTAAGTACGGCAGCAGATCGTTCTCGTCTTTGATGATCTTTTTCAAATTCGGTGAAACTCCGGGAACACCTCGAGGTCTCTCTGAATCAGGGCATGATTGTAATTCAACATTTGTCCGAATAGTACCAAGAGCCGGACGGCAACGAATAACCGCCTCTTCTGAAACTGTGTCTGTGAGATGCTTCCATTCACCAGCATATCTGTAGTCATATGGAGCGAGGAATTTATCCAAATCAAGAAGATTCTCACGGATTCGTCGTTTCTCGAGCTCAGGGTCTGCAATTTGTCGTTCACGAAGTTCCTCATTTTCGTTGTCCCACTCACGCACAAGAATCTCATTGCAATGGAAGTAATGAATGAATCCAACCCGTGGTGCGGAATCACCGTATGGTCCTTGTGATGCACAATAAACGAGATGTGGACCTGGTGGAACCATTTTTATTCCACGGAACTTCTCACCCACAGTATAGCTGCACAAATCGATGCCAAATTGCGTGCCTATGGGGACTCCTGCGATTATGAGAACAGCACCTTGTGCGAATAAGCGTTTTGCCACCTCGTTGTCCATTTCCATGGAAGAGCTATCTGAATTCATCTTTTGTTTGTTTAATTTTTTAGATTCCGAACGTGCGACGATTTAAATCTCTTGAATGGTGTTTGTTTACAAATTTTATATGACTTAACCAGCTGTTCCGCTAAATGACATTAGGTGCTTCTTAATTTTTCCGCTGGCGCTAGTGAGATTGTCATCAATTTTTAAAGCTGTAAGCACAATAAATACAATTTTTATGACGTTTGCCACTGTGATCTCTCCGAGTGCTTCTATTGGCGATTTGGAGTGGTTTTTGGGAATGCTTTAGCACACCGGATTGCATTTCGGAATGCACAAACCCGTATAAAATCTTACATTGATTACTTGTTAAAATCATATCGGGACAATGCCAATTAGTTATTATTTCACCAATCCACACACAATTGGGGGGACAAAGTTGTTCGCATGTTCCATTGGAATCCAGAAGGAGTGAATTCTACGGCATTGGTTTAAATTAGAAGAATTATTTATTTTAATGAAATTTACGAATGCGTACAGCATTGAATTGGGAACACTCAGGTACTCGGAATCATTGGACGTACCAAATCGGCATGCTCGAAAATGTGTGGAAGATAATCAACTTCGACGCTGATGGCCGAACTGAATCGCGGCGTTGCGTTCGGGCATTGACATATTGAGTAGAAATGATTGATGATGAAGATTTTAAAATAGTTTAATAATCAATTTTGTTTTGTTCGGACAATTTTAAGATGCGAATGTTTTATTTCCAATTACATATTTACTTATTTTATTTTAGTTATCACAGTTCAAAAGTTAAAGCATCGAAAGTAATTTAACCTCTGGACCGCATCTGTTAATCTTCATAGATTTGAATTATTGCAGCAAAAATTAATTAAACTGAATGAAATTAAACCATTTTAACACACAATGTACGTGCTTGCTAACGTTTTGAGTATAGAACTGGAAAAAATGCTGCCGATTATGGAACCCGGCGGATCGTATTCCCTGGGAGTACATCCGATCCGCATTGGATTCGCTTTTCATTCCAGAGCCATTATGGAAACCGGCGGATCAACTGCTCTTTAGATTAAACCATATTAGGCGCGTTTTTTTTTTTCAAATCTATATAGACTTCGAAAAAGCTCTCCAAGTAAAAATAAGACTGGATATTTATCCAGGCTAAGGTTCTGTTGTATTTTACATTGAAAACATGTTGCGGAAATATGTTTAGCCTATATAGATTTGAAAAAAAACGCCTATTATCAATTACGAAACCATGTTATCAATCCGCTGTCAAAATTTAAAATTTTCAAGTTACAATAATAGAATGAAGTGGAAAAGTGCTCGTTATATTAATTTCTTTATTCAAATAATAGGTCAACAGGGAACTAAAACCAAACAAAAATAACAATTGCACCTCAGTAAATAAACAGCGATTGAAGGATCCCATTTTTTTTTATATTAGGCATGTTTTTTTAAAAGCTTTTAAAAGCTTTCAAAGTAAAATACAACAAAATCTTAGACTGGATAATTATCCAAGAAACATGCTGCGGAAACATGTTTAGTCTATACGGATTTAAAAAAATACGCCTATTATCATTTTCTAATCAAATATTTTAAATATATTAATTTCTTAGTTTTCCAGCAATTTTAATTTACTTTTTAATTATTTTCCATGTTTGGCACTAGATCATTTATGATTTTTGACTGCATTCGTCTGCCATTCGCAGGGATTTCCCCGCGAATGTAATTTGTCAAACTTTTCATGGAGTGCGGATTGGCTGCGTTTTCGGCAATAGCAATTTTACTACCGACAACCGTTCACTTGCTTACCGACGTTTTCAGTAATACGAAAAACAAAAAATTGAGTATACCATAATTCCCGCCGTATCTGATCCGCCGGAATCTATAATCGGCATGAATACAACGTCAAAAACATTCATATTTTTTTTTTAAAACATGCGTTGTTTGCTCCAAATTAGACTGTCTAAATATCCAGATCTGCCCTGAAATGTTCAGTTAGAAACCAGAAGCCAGATGTTAGCCCAGAAGGAAAGAAGAGTTCTGGTTTTTTACAAAAAGGAGTTGCCATGTATATGTTACATGACATTCAGATATAAATGGTAGGTATACGAGTAATCAAAGACGAGTCTCATTATAAAGTTTTTGAAAAAGTAACGAAACACAAATTTACCTAAAATCTAAGTTTTTTTTATTTTTATTTCACTATTTTACAATATTATCATGTATATTTTCTTACATTTATGTATATTTATGTTTAATTACATACTTTCAACAAATAGCTTTCAACAAAAAATTAAAACATAATTTTTTATATCTGATATTATATAACAGCTAAATATTGATATATTAAGGTAATTGTTTACTCATAAAAAATAAGTTTTAAAACCACGCTCTATATTTTATAATCATTTAAATTTGTCTCAACATTGCAATGTCTACATTTACTTCGCTCATTAAAAACATAGATCCTGGTAGCTGTTAAAAGTTGTTGCATAATAACACACGTACATAAATAAAGCTGCTACATAAAAATAATATGCCAAGGATTTTTGTTCTCGAAATTTACGCCACAATTATTCAATTATTTGTTTATAAAATCATTTAAAATTTTCTATTTGATTTGTGTACATTGTTTTATTTATCACCTTATGCAAATATTATATTTTCATCTTATGGTTTTAAATTATTATTTTTAAGTTTAAATTTTGGTTGATAAATTATTTGATTTGGATATCTCCTTAGTCTCCATTATATGCACTTTTGATACTCCCTCCGATACTTGTAGCTTTTTCTGTTTGTTAAGATATTTCATTCTGTCTTATTCTAGAGATTAAAGGGTGAGGTGCTGTTTGGTTTTTAGTTCTTGACCGATTCCAATGAATTTATTGGGATCTTTTCGAATGTACTACCAAGATTGGTACGTGCGGCTGCCAATAGCTCGGGATGCTCAACAAGAGTGTCGGATAAAGCGGAGAGCAAAACATCTGTAAGGAAAAGTAAGAGAAATTAGTTATTAAAGGAAATAAAAATTGATAATTTATTGCTTCAAAATTAACGCTATTTCAGAGGAGCCATACGATGGACAAGAAACCGGTTTTAATAGCTACTAAAGACGTTAGCGATTAAGGTCTGGGTTTGTGATCAATAGCAGGCTTTGACAGCTAGTATTAGTAAGACAAATACCATAACTTTGACACAACTTCATAAGAAAATAAGGAGCAAGTTATTTTGAGTAAGGGAAGAGAAACACTTCACGACCATTAGCTGAACATGTTTCGATTTAATGGAACAGTGGCAATGATGGAATGATGGAAATGTCATCTTCGTATATACTGCATAAAGGCTCAAATATAATAAGGTGTGTTTGTTATCTTTTGTTAACACAAATGGCACATCTGTCAAAGAGTAAAAGTGGGGGAAAATCCTCTTTTCTTCTTTTTTAACTATTGAATATTTTCACGAAAAACTAATTTTCTTTTATTCTGTTAACAAGAAGTGATTGACATTTCACAAATTGTCAGATTGCTGTTTGAAGGATGTGCCTCGGTGACTCCATGAAAAAGATATAGCACGATTTCGCCAGAGGGGAAATTTCTTGACACTGTCATTTGGCTCTCTCTTCTCTTGATTTTTGACAGTTGGATGTAAATTTTCATAAATTAACAGGTTACCAAACACACCTATAGTCTAAAGCAATTGGAAGCTACTGTCAAAATCCTACGTTAAGTTTTCTTCCAAAATGTCAATTGCTCAAGTTGCCCAAAATAGGAGTAGGTATGAGAACGGAAGCGATTGTCAGAGTCAAGTCGTTTTGCCTGCCATTTGTGTGTTGTTTTGCAAAATTAGTGAAATCGAATGACAATCAAATCAAACATCCTCTAAGACCATTTATAAATCAGATGTGGGGTTGAGCTACCGCCAAGTAAAGATTAAACGAAAGAAGAAGAAATCATAAAATGAACACATCATTAAAAAAGAAAGAAAGAAAAAAAAAACAAACAAATGGCCAACCGCATCAACCGAGCCGAGCTAGCTGAGGGGTTGCAAGAGGCTGGTATTGATTTCCCTCAGACATCCTCAGTCACCGCACTTCGTAGGCCTTATACGGAACAATTTCAACAACGAGACAACCATCAGTCACCGTGACCTGCACCATTGAAGGCATCTGTCCATCACATAAGTGATACCGGAACTCCAACCTATTGAGCACATCTATGACCTAGACGCCGAAATAAGTCGACTACAAAAAATGGCCAAAATAGCGAAGTTCAAGGCTGAGCTCTGCGCATTGGAATCGATGAACCAGCAAGTCAAAGCCACAATCGTCGCCTTGAAATTAATGACGTTGAATACTCACTGCAGAAATTCAACGGTGATGACAATTATGGAGTGCAAAAGTGGATTGATGATTTCAAAGAAATTCTGGCTTCCGGGTCGAGTGGACGAAAGGGACAAATTAATTTTTGCCCGTCGGATGATGGAAGGAACCTCTCGTAAATTTCTCATCACCATACAAACCCCCGAATGGAATTCACTGAAGGAGAAACTAATCTCGGAATTCAAACAAAGCCGTTCCCGTCAAGATGTCTATGAAGAACTCAAAAACCGATGTATCCGTCGCAACGAAACCATTCGCCGATATCACTGAATTTGAATTCGTTCAATTCATTCTTGATGGGCTCGGCGGTGTAGAAACTAGCGGATCTATATTATATGCGGCTCGCTCCATGACTGATTTTAAGAAGTTGTTGATTCTTGTTCTTATTCTTATTCGAGTCTCAACCCTCAATAAACTGAGCTGGTGTCCAGAGGCGCCACCGTACAACAGTCTGTCGATCCACGCAATATCCCTGAACACCAATACTGTTAATACCCGAAACAGCTTAAGGCCGAAATATAATAGTCGAATGGGTTCGTACGACCACGTACGAAACTGTGCGAACACAAGGAATTTGTATTGTATAAGTACAACCATAATAAGATAATTTCATCTACCATTCGGTTAGGTTAGGTTAGGTGGCTATCACCGTATTCGGTAGGATTCACTTAGATCAAAGAAGATCAATTGTGTTGCCACATGAGCCGATTCTTATCGGTACTCCTGGAACCATTTTGAGAATTGGATAAATTTCCATATTTTATTGATATCCGTTAAGGAAATATGTATCTTGAAAATCCATAAAGAAGTATTCCCACAGGATCTTTTTTCTTAAGGAGGAGAGTGCTGGGTAGAGTGCATAGGAGGCGAGGACTCCCAGCCTGTTGATATACATCTAACTACTGCGCAATGACCTGTCAATACCGAGATGTGCTCTGCTAATTTTTAGCAGGCTGTCTGCCTGGAGTGGCTACACGTATCATTAGCCTGTTGCACAGAGATTTTGTGTTTTATTGGTACATGGGTTTCACTTTCTGTGGTAAAATTCCCCAATTTTGTACATTTTCTGGCTAGATCGTCTGCCTCACAGTTACCTGGTTTATCACTATGACCAGGAACCCAGCACAGCGTGAGCATGCATCTGCTCGATATTTCGTTTAAAGATGCCCGGCACTGCCTTACTAATTTCGATCTTATAATTGGTGATTCGAGTGCTTTTATAGCTGCTTGGCTATCGGTGTAAATTAAAATGTCACGATTGTCACGACATTGGATCCATCGACAACCATTCAGCGGCTTCATGAAAAGCCATTACCTCCGCCTGGAAGATACTACAGTAATATGGAAGCCTTAAGGACAAGTTCAGGTTGAGCTGGCCCGAAAAAATACCGGATGGTAGAGCCATCACCTGTTTTGGGTCCATCCGTGTAGATCTCCAATGCGGGTTTTTCATTTAGAAAGATATTTCATTTTTTTTTGATATTGAAGTCAAGGAGCGGAATCATATCTACCATTGATATAAGCCGTTTTTACTGGGCATATCCATCATAACTATATCCTATGTCCTCTAATATTTAAAGTACGAATTTATCCAAAATTATTTATTTTGAGATTTAGAGATCTTTAAAATTAATTACATCTACAGCTTCATCAAAGCTTCGGATTCGTTAAGTATTCTGAGACAAAACTATTCCCGAAAATTAGGAAACAAAATCTCGTAATGGATCACTCCTCTAGACAACGGACCCACGCGCTGTGACTGATCGTCACGGAGCATCTTTCTACTCATGTATTATACAAATAAGTATACCTACATATATTCATCTAAGTAAGGCGTTACGGAATCCATCTTTGTGTCAGCCCAACATCCTTACCTAGAAAAACCTTACTTGCTGTGTCACTTCTAGACAAAAATCCAAAACAAATCCATAAATGCGACTAAGAGCTTTATTAAAAAAGTCCTTAAACATTTAAAGGTACTGCATTGTGTAGGACGGGACTGTCCACAAGTAGAGTTCACAGACCTAACCTATATTTGTTACATCGCTTCGCTATAAACTACAAGTGCCACCATATAATGTTGTCCCAATTTCATGGGCTAGGGCTCTTCACTGGAAAAGAGCTGGAAAATAGGAAAATGTTGTTTAAATTAATTTGTTATGGGTTCTCTGTATTTTGAGTCCAACCAGCCCCGAAATTATTAAAAAAGTTGTGCCGCAATGACAGCGTGCAAAACCACAGCTTCCTTCCTTTGCAACTTCCTAATGATATTTCGTGCTACGAGTAGTAAAGGACGAGAAGGGAAATCATATTTTTGTTCCATGGTTACTCATGGCAGATTAGTGTGTATGATATGGCCACAGGACTTACCACCATCAGCCCAGAGTGGAGACTACAGAATGTAGTGAAGGATTGTGGTGGGTGGCGCATTTGGTTGTGGCTGTTTTTCCATTATGCGGTAGTGTATTGGCGGTAGTTTGTATTTGGGACGTTCCCTGCTTACCAAATTAGATGAAGTGACAGTTTTTTTTAATATGAAATACGAGTCTAAATACGAAGCGAATGTATTTTTAGGAAATGTGCGGTTCAGCTATTTCGGCTAGACAAAATGTTCCTGCCCATGCTCAACATATGGCGTAAAAAAATTGTCAGAGTTTTTCTTTTGACAAGTAATAAAATATAGATGCTGCTCTCAAAATAGAATGTGACCTGTTCAAGACCTCACATTAGTCCAATAATAGTTGATTTGTTTTTGGCAAGTTTAAGCGTAAAAGGGTTTTCATGTTCCGTTTTATTAGGCACTAAAGTTAGAGAAAAGTGGAATGAAGGAATATGAAAAGAAATAAATCAAATCAAAGTAATTTTTAATTCCACTTTATTATTTGCCTTGGAAGTAAGAGTAATTGGGGTTAGACCCATTATTATTACCCAACCAAAGAAAAACTCGATATGAAGTTGATGCCATTTATGAATGTTTGAGGTAAGAAATAAAAGTTGGTTTTAACAAATAAAATTGGGATCGCTGTTATTAATGTTAGTGCCCATAAAAGATAATAGCTGTCTCTGGTTTTCTCTGTAAACTGATTCAAAACATTAGGCGGGTTGTCGTTGGAATTACATAAAAGAAACGTGTGCGATCAACTTCGCTATGACATTTTTGGGCCAATTTAATCATTTATAACCTTTCCATTTCCTATAATACATTATTTGTTAATTTGTTTTATACAACAAAAAACATTTTTATAATCAAGTTTTCTTTTGATTTGCAATCCTTACCATAATACAAATGTAACTTTTTTTTGACTGCAAAGACTTTGTTCCCATTTGTCTTAAAAACTACTGCAAGAAATTAAATTCGGTTTTCACAGTTGGATTGCAAAATGCCTGGAATACAGGCATAGGATATTTTTTTTCGTTATCTGCTATCCAGAAGCGGAAATCTAAGCAGATATCTGGGCAGAGATTTTTTTTATGAATACCTTCAAGCTCCTAGCTTTAGAATGCCTTGGCCGATGGAAATGGAATTTCTTTTATTATAAAGTTCAATTTTGTACAAACATTTTAAGATATTAATCATCTTCGTACGTTATACAGAAGTTGAACAATAAGCATTAAATTAAAATTAACGAACAATTAAAAATGATATACAAATCAAGAAAAGCTTAGATCGTTGGATTTTACCAACGACCAGTGGAGATAATTTCGTATGTGCGCAGGTTTTTTTTTCTGTGTTGTTTATTTTTTTTTTTTGGACTGTTTGAATGCACATAACGCAGAAACTAATGGACGGATTTTGATGAAACTTGACATAGTGATTGCTTATGTTCATGGTCAACATTTTTTGCACTTTTTATCCCCCAAAATGATCTGGTTTTAGCAAAACATTGAAAAACACTGCATATCTGTAACGAAAATTATAATTATTCAGCCCTAGCTGATTGCAGTTCATTTTCCCCGATTTGAAATCTTTTTCCCCGTTTCCCCTTTAAAGTTCAAAATCCCCGAAAACGGGGGAAAATCCCGCAACCTGGCAACGCTGCTTCTGCATTATACTGGAGCTGAGCTATGCGCAAAATAGTTCATGAAATGTTCGCCAATAATTTTCCATCAGTGGAGACCACAGACAACAGCCGTGCAGCTGTGGGTGAGGTCAATAAGTATGCACCTATATAGGTATGTCGTATGTATATTAAAAGCAATGTTTGTGTGTTCGACTTTTATGCGTTCGCGCATCGCTCATCCGTTTGCGATAAAACTTGGGGGACGTGCAAAAAAAAACGTTGTTGTTGTGCGCACCCGGGGGAAGGTTCCTTCTACGTTGGGGGAGGGTTTCACTTCATTGCAATTCCATTTTTTTTTTTTTTTTTTCCCAAAAGCAAATGCATTCATCATGATCTCGAATCTGCACTCGGTGGAGACAGTAATATTATGTACAGTCGAATCCCTTTATGTCGAATTTTCACGGGCGATTAAAATTGGTGCAAGTTAGAGGGATTTTTTTGTGTTTTTTTTAACACTTCAGCTTCGAAAAATCATTTGGACTTACCACAAAAAGCATTTAAATAAGGAAATATGTAGGCCAAGTTTTGAAAATCAGAAAAAACATGGGAGGCGGGCGAAGCAAGGCGAGTACGGATCAGCTAGTTTAGAAATAAAACCAGATATGTATACTTCATAAGCACATGAGCAGCCAAAGTTAAATGTCAAGACTTTGGAAATGATTCCTGGGTATAATCTAAAAAACAAATCGTTCCACAGCAAGGGTATATCTCCAAAGTGGACATCATTTATGGAGAATTTAGGAAAAGATCTACTTTGGTGTACCTTGATCCATGCTAACACAAATATCACCGCTAGTACTTTCTACAGAAACTTTATTTAGGGCTTTAATTATATATATAATACTCCTTTTAACTGCGTTTAGATAAAATTGATGTCTTTTTGGCTTTCAAGATATTTTATTTTGAAGTCAGTTTCATTTATCTTGGCCATGAAAATTTATTGACTTTCAGGTCGCTTTTCTAACAAAAATGCGTAATAAACATACCGTTTTATTAGTTGTTTTCTCATTAAAGTAACGACGTTAAAAAAACGTTTGTTATAAATATGCTGAAAAGATTTTATGATGCTTTGGAAAAGCTGCAGCGGGAAAAAATGGAAAATATGATTTCTTGCCTACTTTTCTAACCACAGTTGACAATAAGTGCGATTTTCCAACCTATTCTTTTTTAAAGTATGGCTTTACGAAGGGTTTAAAGCATGCTGATTTATTGGACTGCGCATCAAAACCGTAATTTCCATTCCATTTCCCTTAAAATCACAGAATGAGTTAGGCATGAGTAGATATACGAGTACATAAGCCTTCAGAATTTAAAAATGCTTCCTAGGAAAAATTGTGCAAAATATAAAGATGTGTCCAGACCGAACGAAACATTTCAAAAACATTTCAGAAGCATTTCAGAAACATTTCAGAAACATTTTAGAAACATTTTAGAAACATTTCAGAAACAAAAATAATTTTTTAAATGTTTCTGAAATGTTTCAATTTAAATAAAGTTTCTGTCTTGACAGAAATCTTAAGATTTAACCTGGAAACACCCTGTTTCAGCATTAAGGCTGGAGAAAGGATTACTTGTTGTCATTTGCTGCTGGCTACTATACCACAGATTATTTTCTTTTTGACAAATACCTTTTGTAAATGTCAAGTGTGCTGTATATAGAGCTAATAAATCACAGGTATTAGTGAGGTTATGGTGAATCATCAACGTATGTATATCAGTGGAGAAATTAAAGTTCATGCTGAATGATTTAATTTCTATGTTTGGGTACTAGACTATTAGATTTTGTACATATGTACAGTACATACATACATAGATACATATGTATGTACTGTACACACTACATAACATATGTATATGTACATATTATATGTAACATATATGAATATTTTAAAAAACATGTCGTTACACTTTGTATGCAATTTTTTTGCTATAATACATCCGCGGCGACATCTCAAATTGCACCAAGCGAACAAAAGATTTCGCTTGTGGTCGAAAATAATTTACGATATGCACCCACAAATTTGTAAGTTAACTTACAAAAAAAAGACCGTTTGACCATACAGACATCCATATCACATTTGAACAATTCAATGTTTTTTTTTTGCATTAGTTCACAGGTTGTGATTTGTAATTTTAATTCGCTTGCATTTGTATCCGAGTAAAGCCTAAATCAGAAGTGGAGCAAAGCTGCATGCAGCGTGAAACAGGGGAAACAGACTTGCAGAAAATTCTTGACATTATTTTGCTGTCATTATGTAATGTGAAACTGTGAATATTTAATCCCAAAAACAAAATTCTTTGCCATGACGCGAACTCTTGTGCATGCTCATAAATTCTATTAATTTTCTTCCATCTTGAAATGGTAAAATGTCACTTATATGAAAAGTCAATTAAACAAAAATTGTACTAAATTGTACTATTTTGCTGATATCCTACTGGAGGTCTGCATCCTAATAGAGACGACTTGCAACAATGCATGGCTGTGCAGTAAACACATCTTGCAATGTTCTGTTATTTTTGTGCACGCATTTTCTGCAACGCTGATTGTATGAAGTGAGATAACTTAACATTTTGTTACAATGATAATGACGCCCGCTTCTTTTGTTATATATATGTACATACCTAGGTATCTACAAATCTAAGTAATTACTTTTCTTGCTCATACAAAAAATTAATAATTCAAGAAAAGGTCTAAAAACATACATAAATATAAAATTAGATCTAATAATACACATTCAGACTTTTCCTTAAAAAGAAGGATAAGCAATTATGTAACTTTCATATTTTAATTGATTGCCCAACTACATTAAACACTCACCCAAAACTTTCTTCTGTAGCTCTGGAGAAATCATGCCGTGTTTGCCTTCTACTTCCAAGAAGTCAGTTAATCGCTGAAGCGCCTGTTGAGCCTGATCCGAACCATGTGCCAGTGATTGAGAGAACATCACCTAATGAGGGTGTAAATTGAAATTCAAATACAAAGGTTAACATTTTATTTCATCTTCTTCCTTTATCTAAATTACCTTGGCCAATTGATAAATCACCTCCTCCAGTGAGAACTCTGTGTAAAGGAATTTAGCGATTTTAGCACGTCCTGCTGCTTCATCATATTCGGTATGCTCTGAAAGGTGAAAAAACAACAACGGCACAGGTAATGAATGAAGGAAGAAAGCGTAGGTAGAGTTTGATAAATGTTTGCATTCCAACATTTTAATTTCCTTCAAACAATTTATCTCTTTGTTTCGTGCACTAAAACGTTAACACTTATCGCATTTAAGTTATGCGTAAGTTTAATGACTTCATAAAAAAGTATAATAGGCAATCAAATTGTGTAGCAGGAGTTCAGTAAAGCTCTGCTATACTTCAGGAGCAATAACCTTAAGATAACTTGAACCATCTTTGCATGCAACGCTGTCAGCGCACACATCAAAACTATTCTTTAGAAAAAACATGTGTTTATGTTCCCACGAAAGGCGCTAAAATCAAAATGTTTATGCTGTACACGTCCCCACTATCATGGGATGAATTCCTGCAGACACTTGAGTAAAGTTGAATCGTAAAAAAACATTATTCACTCAGGAGTGCTTGGATTTTCAGCATCCATTCAGCATCCAGCTGGTTGAGAAGGGGGCTATATGCGGACAATAAAAGGAGAGTGCATTATTGTGCACTATGTAGCAGAAGCATGTGCAGACAACAAAGGTTTGTTTTAAAGTTCTCGCATTATTTACAGTGGTGGAAACTTAACACTTGCACGTTTGTTAAACTCCACTTTGGTAGTATTTATTTAAGTCAGAAGGTACAGAGAGCAGAATGAAACTCTGGCATCATCTTTAGATATTTAGCAAGATCAAACCGCAATCTTATAGTCAGTAGTGTAAGACCCTTAACATTTGATGGCACAATTAAGCGGAAAGAAACAAGAGACAAGACCTCTAAAACGAACGAGAATGTTACTCGCCAACAACAACCGGAAACGATTCAATATGTATGTATTGGTCTGAGCAAAATGAGAGCAAGCTTAATAAAAATCAGGTTTTAAGCAATCAGGACACAGAAAACTAAGGACACACTAAAATAGGATGGCAAGAAGGGACCTAAAGATGCGACCAAAGAAAGCGACGCAAGATGCTTCAAGCGCCAGTGTGAAGAAGCGGACATAAACCGCTGTGGCATGGTGTACCGTAAATAGAAAATAGGCACCAAGAACGCACCTGCACCTGATGGAATCCCGAATATGACAGCGAAAGCCGCCGCGCCATTCAAACGAGACTGAACAGGTTTATAACAACAATGGAAAAGTATCTGAAAAGGGGGTTTTCTCAGAACAGTGGAAGCTGCAGCTGGAGAACCAGCATCATCCCGCCCACTATGCACACTGGACACACCGGGCAAAATATTTAAACGGATCATATAAGATAGACTGCTTACTGTGGCAGACGAAAAAGGAATATTATCAGAAAGGTTTAGGAAATCACGCTCTATCGTGGAGCCAAGCAAAAAACGGAGAAAGATGGCGATGAGGAACAAAGAAATATTGTGCAATAGTGATGCTGGACATCAAAAACGTCTTTAACTCAGCAAATTGGTCATTCCTATATGAAGGTCACTAGCCAAAATGGATACGCCATACAAGTTGCCATTGATTGTACCCAGCTACTTCACGAATAGAAGGTTGAGATATGAAACCGAAGAAGGAGAAAACTACTAAAAAGTCGGAGTTTTGCAATCCACACTGCCACCAGGAGTAAGAATAATTGGATTCGCCGACGACATCACCGTTGTTACAGATGCAAAGAACATTTGCGAGATACAGTCAGCTACGAACGAAGCAATCAACCTCATCAAAGACTGGCTAATATTCGCCGGCCTAGAATTAGCAAATCACCTAACGAAAGCTGGCCTAACAACCAGCCGGAGAAATGTGGAATACGTTGACATAAGAGTAGGAAATATAACTATCAGATCGAAAGACTTTACAAAATACCTAAGAGTAATACTCGACTATAGACTTAGCTTTTAGCTTCACATCGACTATTCGGTCAAAAAGACGTCAAAGCTTCAAGCAGCAGTTTCTGGAATACTGCCAAACATCGGAGGACCCGGATATGCTAGAAGAAACCTGATATCCAAGGTAGTAAGCTCAGTCCTGTTATACGCTGCCCCAGTTTTGGTGGGGACCCAAGCGACAAAGGAAGTTATCGTCAACATATCGACTTAGCGCACTAACGGTAATCAGTGGCTTTAGAACGATTTCTGAGGAAGCAGCCATTGTCATTGCAGTGATAATCCCTATCGATATCCTTGCGAACGAGATGCAAAAAGTCTATAATAGGAGAACTTATTCTTACCAAGAGGCGACGGTCATCAAATGGGTCAAGGAAGAAGAAAGAGTGGCAAGCTCGTTGGGAAACCACCACGAAAGGCAGGTGGATCTACAGAATGACTCCAAATATAGACGTTTGGACAAGTCGAGGACGCGGAAACTGTAACTAACATCTTACGCAGCTCCTATCTGGTCACGGAAGTCATAAAAAAATCAAATTACAAAAATAGAACTAACCCAATACGCATCTTAACCCTTACAGCCCTAGCCCTGGTGGTAACCCAGTCGTAGCCGCACTTTCAAAATCGGGTGAAAAGTTTCCTACTGGTTATTTTATTATACCGCCTCGAAAATCAACAAAGACACTTTAAAAAAATATTTTTTTTGAACAAAGTGCTACCAAATTAATATTTTTGTATTTATATAAGTTAGCACACTCGCCTAAAACATCGAAGCGAAGTGCCCTCCGCAATTGGCGGGTCAGAAACCGCCGAAGCGGACATACGACTCTCACCTTGAGATCGTACAACCACTGTATACACCGGACATCCGACATCGACACTCACCTTGAACCGGACAACGACCGCACACACCGGAGATCAGCATATTTGTAGAAAAGCATATTTGTAGGTTCAAGCAATTGGGCATTTAATTTGTTAAAGGTAGATTTAAGAACAAAAAAAAAATAAAGAGACTTCTAAACAAGTCATAAAAAGGAGAAGACGTCGTTTTTAATTATCTTTTACGCTGGCCTCAAAGGGTTATAATTGCTACGATTGTGAATTTCATTACTGCACAATTTAAAAAAAAAAATAAACTCTTATGCGTTTACTTTCCCAACAGACTGTATACAACAAAAAAAGCAAAGCAATTCAGTTTATTTGGAGTTACAACATTTTCTGACCCGCATACTAATCTATACAAGGGATTTACCTCTTTCATGAGCATTCTTAATATCCTGTAATCGCAAAAGTGATGGAACACTTTCCAGCGTCTTGTCCAGATGTTGATTCAGAATCATCTGTCCAGCATATTCTCTGGGCACAGTAGCAGCTCTTGTTTGTTCAGTGGTTGTCGATGGTGGTTGCGGTGGTGGTGGTGGTCTTCTGGTAGTTGTCGTCGTTGTTGTTGCAGCCCCAGTTACCGGCATTGGCATAGAATGAGTATTGTGTGAGTGTTTCTGTAATTCCATTACCGAAATTAGGACAAAACATCAATACAAGTGCACTTGGTACGTGGTCAATGCCCAAAAGTTTTTCACCGAAAATACAAACCTTAATGTAATTGTCCCTCAATTGATCCGGGAATACTCGATTGGCATAGGAGTTCTGCAAGTACTCGATTCCTAAGCGAATGTCTCGCAAGAACTTGATGGCATTCTCCCGGGACATCTATAAATTGAAAAATCCAATGAACAATAAGAACTTTAATTACTAAGACGAGTTGGTGTATTTGCACACTTTATTTTAACTTTTTTTTAAAGTGCGTTTTAATAAAGATTGATTGGTTGAGTGGATGGATGTTGGAGTGAAAGGACACTTTTGAAAGTGCTTAAAAGATTGATTCGAGGGAAAAGTTTGCCACGGTTGGATTCGTGCGCGGAATTTTGTCATTTCTTCAGGATTCTTAAGCAAACGCTTGTTTCCTTTATTTTTTTCTAAAAGACTCCTCACCCCCCCATGAAAAATCGACTGTACGAGTTTATTTTTCCAAAAGCAATGACCTTTCGCAAGAGCAATACAGGGAAAAGTGAACACGCAAATAGAGAAAAACACAGCGAATTAATCTTTGTCCTTGTACAAAGGAAAAGCTGGTTATGTTGCGTAAAGTATAAGGTAAGTATATGAGTGCGTATTAATAATATAGTGCGCAGACGAAGAGGTGGGTGGGAGGGCAAAAATCACCGAAAACATTTAAAAGGTAATTTGAAGTTTAAAGTGGTGTGTGTATACATATGTACATATGTAGGTAGAAGACTCGCATGAAGCAAGCATGAGTTCAAAAATTTAAAATGGCTGGGGGAAAAGGATACGTAAATTATTTGTATGTATGGTAAATTTGTACTTAATGTAGCATACTGCATGTCAGATTGCTCCATTAAGCAGGTGATTAGCTTTGAAATGCTTATAAACGTATCTTATCAATTCTCAACCGGGTATGTGAAGGAGATCAGTTATCTTGGAGTTAACGTAAAATAAATAAGACCCGCGTACTCTTTCTAATTTGAAAAGAATAATTGATGCTGTACTGTCAAAAAGGTTCTGCCTAAACTACTTCGAATACGAGTATATAGGAATATCTTTAAGCTGTAATAAACTGTTTAGGTGAGCTTCTCAACTTAACCCCTTTTTGATTTAGGTTCAAATTTCGTTGTGCACTATTCTCCAAACTGTGAGCCCTCCTCACACATCTATTCTTTCCAACAGACTAATGCTGTTCTCGTCTTAATACTGAAGTGTTAATATTTGATTTTTGAAGGCGAATAAAAAAAGAGAAAACAAAGAAATAAAGTCTGAGTCATTTTTGTGCTCATGCATGAAATTTAGACATGAAATCTTATGCCGATGAGAGATCGACTTGGTGTTCATACCAAACCTTTTTTCAGGGACAGAATTCGAATTCAAAAACCTTTCTTATTTGTTGTGTTTCTTGGGCTTTGATGGATTATAATTGGATAATTTGGTGATCATATTATTTTTAATTGAAATCGGGACAAAGCAAATATTAAATTTAGAAAGTTGCCAAGATACTATACAAAAGCGACAGTAGTATGGTCAATATTAAACTTTTAAGTATCTGCAATTTTTACAAATTTACGTCAGTAGGTACGCACCCGTTTATTGGCTTGATTTGGTTTGATATGAGAAAGCTTATACAGAATGTATTGAGATTTTATTCGTCCAACCCTTTCATTTGAGATCCATGTCATGGGAGTTCTGAAGAAAACAGTAATCCGCCATCTTGTGGCGTCCACCTTATTGAATTTAGTGTGACATCACTTAGCTAATTCAGTTCTACTTGTCAATCTCTTTCATTTGATACCCATATTAAGAAGGTCTTGAAGATAACGGTTATCCACCACCTTAGGGCGTCCGCCATATTAGATTTACAATGTCATCCAATATACTATATTGAATTGTCACCGGACTAATACACGTGTGCATTATTACAGCAAGATCGGATATCTGTAAGTGGGTGTAAAATCGATTCCCAGATTTGGCCCGCACAGAAAGTGAAGTTAATATAAAGATTGTAAATAATTATTTAAATAAAAAGAAATGTTTAATATACATACATACTTCGTTTCCAAGATGAATTACTTACTTACTTAGTTGGCGCTACAGCTCGAGGTGAACCTGGGCCAGCTTCTCGCAACCATTTGTGTGTGCGTGTTATATTTTTGCACGAATGGAAGGGACCTACAGTTTTTTGCCGACTCCGAACGGCGAGTTGAGAAGCTCAATCGTGACAAATGATACTCTTTGATGCTTGTCAGATATTCGAAAGAGGTGGGCACTGTGAAAAACTTTTAGGTGTTTGCGGCGGGATTCGAACACAAGACCGCTGGCTCAGTAGTCCGACTCACTAAACACTTGCGCTACGGTGCCCAAGATGAATTAAAAATTATTAAATAACTTTTCCTAAGCACATACAGACACGCCCCACGTTTTTCGTTTTAAATCTAACAAGTATTTTCACAGTTATTCAAAATTCACAATCACAAATTTTCAGGAATATCTGCATGGGCTAAAGTAGAGAAAAAAAATCATAATAGCACACTAGTTTGGAGTGATTTATTTTGTTAACCTTCAAAATAAAATAAAATTTCATTTATTCACGAACTCCTTATGAATGTCCTACATAATTTAAAAATAAAATGAATTCCTTTTGTCTGTGAATGTTTTTAAGTTTTCTCTGAATACTTATGGAGGGCAGTCAGATATAACGACCGCTGGTAATAAAGACCTTATTTGCTCCCTTCGCCGTCGTTATAAGCGACTTCCACTGTATATTAAAAAAAATTGTAAAAATGTTTTTTTTTATAATTAAGGCTAGTACGGTGCTCGCGCTAAACTAAATTTCCGTCGATCTGCAAAAATTCACATAGAAACCGAAGATAAATGCCAAATAAATTTTATTTGTAGAGCTGGTTGTAGAAATTGATAAATTCACCCGTGTCCTGCTCCTGATTATTTTAGGAGTTTTATCTTTACGTTTAGCAAAGACAAATTTTGTATGGAAAATTTAGTTTAGCTCGAGCACCGTCCTAGCCTTTAACAACTTATTCACTCCTTTCTCGTTAAAACTCAAAAATTAGAATACAAAATCCAAACTACATACATATATGTTTTAGCTTAAAAATATGCAATGCAAAATTTAAGTATAATCTTTGTAATATATATCCAGTTTTCATTACAGACCGATTAAAGCGCCAAAGCTTTGCCAGGATACTCGTACAACATTTCTAATGAATTTCTTGGCGTTACTATAGGAATGTATATATAATGTAAAGTATCAAATGCAAAATGTTAGTACAGTGGACGTCATATATAACAAGTTATATAATGCACAGCGTTTCGTTAAATTTAAAAATTCGATAAATATTTATTATAAGAAAAGAGAAATCAATTTGCATAGACAAAATAACATAACATAAGAAGGGATAAATGCACAAAAATGTCAAACCATTTTGTTTTTAACCAGAAATTGTATAGCATCATTGAACACATTTTTTGCATCATTCGTAATATAGAGCGATCGATGAAAGAAAATCTAATTCGTTATATTGGAAATTCGTTGAATCGGGTATTCGGTAAACTGGACGTCCACTGTATATAATCACAGAAATAAAAATTACAAGAAAAACGTTGCATATCTAAAGGATTTGTTTTTGTATTTGGAATTAGACAGACAAGAAAGCGAGTTAATATTACATTGTCATCCAGTTCAGAGCTATGTTTAAAGTTTCAAGCTAATCGGGAGGTTAGTGTTAAATCAATTGCAAAATTTGTACCGAACATAAGTACAGACAACAAAGCGACCTAATAAAAACGTAAAATTGGGACATTCGCCCGAAATGAAACAAATTCGAAATAGGGGAAACCTATCGTCGTCGAATGGCTGCATATTTGCGTAGGCAGCGAAAACAAGGGTTGAACAGACAGCACCAAATAAAAAGATTTCAGTTGCAATAGGATTGCTGCGTAGAACGATCGCCAGTGAGACGGCGGCATCCTTTCTATTCATCCACAGTAGCGAGTATTCATATCTTACAGTCAAATATATGTACGCACCAGAAAACTTTCATGCATATTGATACATAAAGTAGAAAAACTTAAAAAAAAACAAACAAGCAATAAAACTCTGCGTGCTTGTCACAAAGTAAATTCCCGCAAAAGGGTAATCAAAAAAAAAAAAAAGGGATCGTGGCAAGACATCCTCGAGGAAAAGGAAATATTTGAATGGAAAAAAAATCCTGCCTTAGAAACTAAAGAAAAAATATTGGATTTGTCCTACCTAGCTACTCTAAAAAGTAAGCAAAACATTTAAGATGTGCTAGGTGAAATTGTTCCCCTATGAATTTCAACTAGAATCTCTTATTCTGTTTCACCGATAAAAAAATTTGTCCGACTGGCTGTTTTGGTAAAACCCCTTGTCAAATCCAGGATATTTTGCAATGAAGTCAATCATTGATTGATTGATTTTGGTTGACATTTGTATGATTTCCCCTAAATTAGGTAGAAATAATTAATATTTTGTTTATAAATCTTCTAAAACATACATTTTGATTCTTCCGGATTCAATTTCACCAACACAAAACCGAACGAATTGAAAACGTCAATTTATTTGTGTTTTTCAATTCCGACCGATTCTCAGCACACCCCTAATTCGTTCGAATTCGAAGAAATCCGAAAATCATCACACCTAAACTGCGAAAACGTAATGGATTGGATTTCGATCAAAAATCATCACAGGGGTGAATATCAAATAAATCGGAATATATGGTCACAACATATGGAATGTATGTATATCTAACAGTTGTTTTTTTTCGCATGAGCACTGAGATAGCAGCTACATAGCTGTAAACCTAAGTATGTATCGTTATATCCAACTTTGCAGAATGAGGTTGCATTTTCACTTATCTTTTTCAAAGTCATCGGAAAAACTTTGTTAGCCGCTGAACGGCGCGCGGTAATGGTATTAACCAATCTAACACATTAATCGAAAAAGGCGGAACGAGTTTCTCCTTTACCAAATGCCAAATGCCTTAAGTCTTAAATCCATCAACAACGGTCGAATATGTACTTCATTCCGTGATCAAAGAAAATTAATTCTCCAACTTTCTTTGTAAACCACCACAACACGCATAGCGATAAACCGACTTAATTACACAGCTGCGCTAGAGAACGGGTGTAAATCCACCGGCTTTATATTTTTTCCACCGGAAGCTATCAATCACTACTTCTCAACCACATCCACACTCAGTTTAAAAATAACAACAGTTCACAACAGAAACAATAATACACTCACCAAGCCCTGTTCGATAAACTCCTCCACCGCCCTGGCCACACCTGCTTCGTCACCAGTCCAGAACACGTACTGCGCCATATCGAAGGACGAATACTGTCCATCCTTATGTTTCAATAAATTCTCCGCCGTCTAAAAAAAGGTTAAAAAATAAATTAGCCTTTTAAACTGTACGAATGGGAATAGGAAAACAAAACTCTCCACTTTCAGGAGAACTGCTAAATTCTAAGCAATATGGTTCGGCTTTGGACTACAAATGTAACTCGCACTAAACAATAACAACAAGCTTATCTATGAAATTTTTGATTTTGCAAAATGTTTATACAAAAGGAAACACGGCTTCATTTCTACGGTTACAGCTACAGCGCTTCCTGAATAAACTAGTACTAGTTTCTCTCCAACATACACAGAAGCGCAGAGCAAATATAGTCATCCTCGTCAGGATACAGGAATAACAGGAAAAAAATAAACAAAATGGAAATCATGATTCAAATCTACAAAACAAAATTATTCTTGTGAAGGCAGATGACATAAGAATAAGCTAAAACCAAAAATAAATTGTCTACAAAATTCGCCTGATTTATTAACGGTCTTTTGATGGAGTTTCAGTGTATGCGGAGAGAGTGAATTTAAACTATTCTATGTAGTGGTAGTGGGCAAAAAAGCAAAAACAAAGCGAAAACTTTGAGCATAAGAACCTTTGGAGGCATCTTGGTCAATGAACGACGTTCTGGTCCTGGTTTCGTGGCTTCCAATTGAGGAATAATAAAGTCGCTTAGTTGTTCCTTTTCATTGGAATTAGCAGCCGGCGATGGCGATGGATTGGAATTGTTACAATCCTCATTGACCATCTCCTGGCTAGACTCGGCTGGGGGTAGCACGGCGGATGTCTCCACCGATTTCGCCGATGGGGGTGATGTTATAATTGATTCAGCAATATTTTCATTTGTAGAGGATGGCATTTTTGTGGTGGTCGTGGTGGTGGAGGCGGTTGTGGGTGGAAGAACTTCTGGATTTTGGCCAAAGGCTAGACGTGCAGCTCCATAGAATGGCTAAAAATGTATTCGTTTTCAGTGTCAACATTTGAGAGAATAACTTCTTAAAGAACAGAGTTTTCTTTTCTTTTCGAGAGCTGGTATTCAAACAAATAACAACACACGTGCATACCCCGAGAATTTTCTGAGTTAGACATCGTCGGATGAAACAAAGCGGGAAGTTAAATCGATTTGACATTTATTTCTTTGCATTTTGCAGAGAAATACTCGTAACTCTGAGAATAAAATATCCTTTGTTATGATGATGGATTCGGAATGGAAATCAGTAATAGATATACGATTGGAGTGGTGTGCCGTACATCACATATCATTGACAGTCGAAGAACAAAGAATCATCCCCAGTAGACAGCTTTGTGGAATTGTAATTTATTGACGAGATTGATGGTAAGAATATGAAATGAAATAAATGGATGTATTATTGTATGTAAATACATACTAGTTTCCTGATATTCAGTAGCCCATCAAAGTTAAAGTAGACGTGACGAATATTATAACACTGTTTTAACGACATTGCGGGTACTTTTAACCATTTTTAAGAGTGGAACAGATATTTTCTTTATACGTTATTTTTAGTTAAAATATTTGATTTTGTCATAAAAATGAAAAAAAAAAAACAAAGATAGCACTAGTAGTTTGACTGGTCTTTAAAATTCCATTATTCAAATAATGAATTGAGTATTTAGTTTATCTGAATATTGAAATGTGTAGATTGGAGAATGCTATCAATATTTAGTGGATTTCCTATACAAAAAAATATTTACAAAAATTCAAATAAAAGTCTGTTTCTTTAGTAGTCGGCCCCCTCAGGTCCAGAAGTCGGCCACTTGAGTATCGAGTAGTCGGCCCCTTATTTTTTGTCCTATGTTTTCATTCTATTGATCAAAGTTAAGAAACTTTTCGATATCTTAATTAATACCGCCGTGGCCGTGGTGGTTAGTGCGTTGGACTACCACGCAAAGCTGCCCGGGTTCAACTCCTGACCGGGTCTAACACCTAGGGTTAGGTTAGGTTAGTGGGCCGATGAGAATGGTAACATTCCCATCATACTTAGGTCCCTGTGGACCCATTGTAATACCCATAGTGCGTTCCCACCCGTGGTATTATCGTTTCAGTTACAGCCATCCCGATGCCCTGGTGAATTTCAGCAGGTTAGATGGTAATCCATCTGATTGCTCGTCGATATCTTCGAAGAAAAATTTGCCCAGGGTTCTGTTTCTCAATTGACAGAGGTTAGGACAGTGACAGAGGAAATGGGTTGTGTCCTCATGTGCCTCTTCATCACCGCATCCTCTGCAGATGTCATCATCGTTCAGTCTCAATTTCTTCATGTCGTATCTTAGGGCGTTGTGTCCAGTTAGCACTCATATGAGCAAGGACACCGACTTCCTGTCTTCTTGCAGGAGTTTTCTTGTTCTAGCTTTGTCGTATTTTGGCCACAATGTTCTTGATACCTCGCAGGTGGTTAGTGTTTTCCACCTGTTGTTTGCTTTAGTTTCTGATGTCTGTTCAATTTTGGCACGAAGGTTGCAGAGTGGAGGTCCTATCCGCCTGTTCTCTTTCTAAGGCTGAGCCCTTTCTAGCCAATTCATCCGCAGCTTCATTCCCTTGTATCCCTCTGTGCCCAGGGACCCAGCAGAGTTTTACATTGTGCTGCGTGCCGAGAACCTTCAGCTCTTCGCGGCAACACTTTACAAGCTTCGATGTTATTTGTGTAGCAGCTATTGCTTTTATGGCCGCCTGGCTATCAATGTAAATAGTGATATCGTCTCGCGATATTGTCATAATTGACACAAACTGGGCTGCCTTTGTCACTGCTAGAACCTCAGCCTGGAAAACGCTGCTATGGTCTGGGAGTCGTATGGAGCTATTTATTCCCAGTTCCTCCGAAAAGCAACCCGCTCCTATACCTATGTCCATCTTTGACCCATCTGTGTAGATGGACTTGCCATCTTGAGGTACCTCGTTTTTTTCCCATTTCTCTCTGCTTGGAAAAGTCCAGGAGAAGGGTTTTTCGAAGTCCAAGTATGGGATTATATAGTCTGAGCTGATGTCCCCCATTGAGGTAAATGCCAAGTATCTGGGTATGCCCATATGCATAAGGTCTCCAGTGATTTGACTGACTTAACCTGAGAGCGCTTTTTGCTGCGGTCTCCTGCATATAGAGATCCAGAGGCAGCAGGTTAAGAATTGCTTCCAGTCCCGCTGTTGGTGTTGTTCTCATCGCGCTGGTTGTTCCAGTGCAAGCTATTCTCTGTACTTTGGTCATATCTTTGAGGTTGCTTATTTTGGTGACAGCTTGCCACCAGACCAATCCTCCGTACGTAAGTATGGGTCTGACTATCGCTCGGTACATCCATAGCGTTATTTGCGGTCCACAACCCCAGTTTTTCCCGAAGAATCTACTGCAGGTGTAGAAAGCAACTGATGCCTTTTTTACCCTTTCTTTAATATTCAGCTTCCAATTTAGCTTTCTGTCAAGTATGAGGCCTAAGTATTTCGCGCTCTCAGACAACTTAAGGGGGGTACCCTCAATACTTGGTAGCGTGAAAGGTGGTATCACTCTCTTGTTAGTAAACAGCATTAGTTTGGTTTTCTGAGGGTTGACCCCCAGTCCACATTGCTTCGTCCAAACGTTTAGTGTGTTTAAGGCTTCCTGAATTAGTTCACTAACAGTGGTGAGGAATTTCCCCGTGGCAAGTAGCACCACATCGTCTGCATATGCTACTGCTTTTATTCCACTATATCTAAATTTCATCAGTAGTTCATTAATGCCCATGATCCAAAGAAGGGGGGATATGACCCCTCCTTGCGGTGTGCCTCTAGATGCGATCACATTTTGACGGGTTCCCCCGAGTTCAGCGATGATGTGCCTACTGCTAAGAAGGCTAACTATCAGTTTGGTCACGGTGCGTTCAACGTGGTTATCTTCGAGCGCTTTTTTAATTATTAAAAGCACCTTCAATGTCTAGAAATGCTGCCAGCGTGTATTCTTTAAAGTGTAGGGATCTTTCAATCGTGGTGACTACATCATGTAGCGCTGTTTCCACGCCCTTACCTTTAGTGTAGGCATGCTGTGCCGCGGACATATTCATGTGGTTGAGTTTACCACGTATATGAACGTCTAACAGCTTCTCAAAGGTCTTTAGCAAAAACGAAGTAAGGCTAATGGGTCTATAGTCTTTTGCGGTAGTGTGGCTGGCTTTCCCAGCTTTCCCAAAAGTAGTTCTACTCGGCCGTTGCCCAGAACTTTACGATATCTACGATATAACGCCTGAAGTCACATTAAGGAGCACCCCATATGTTTGCATTGTTTCTACTTTATCTGTCAACGTGAGAGCGCCCGAACGCGACATTGTGAGTTGGGCTTTAGAAATAAAAACTCGAAATGGAGTAGTCGGCCGGGAGGCCGAGCTTAGAAGAATCATACAAAAAATGTCTCCTAATATCGGCCCCCTCTGTCTTTATTAAAAAAAAGTTTTTAATTATATTTTCGTGCAAGAAACAAGAACAATAAACTATAACTAGCCCAAAATAAATCAAATTATATACTTTTCCCTCAATACTTTACTGATTGTAACAGTTTTCGAAGTTCACTTCCACTATTTTTTCCTGAGTAGAATTCACAAAAATTACCACTCGTAAGAACTTGAATCAAAGTGAGAATTTTTGTGCAGAAACCGTTTGTTGTATTGCACCAACCCTTTCCACACAGACGGAAGAAACGTTAGGCTAAAGGAAAAAAATGTTGCGGTTGTGATCCACAAACGCATTTACTGATACGTTTCAATATATGACGCGGCGGCCGACTACTAGAGGGAGCCGACATTACATGCCATCACAATAGGTGTTTTTTTTATGCAGTTTTAAATACGCGTGCAAAAAACACGGCTTTTGTTATAGTTATAATGTAAAAGAACATTTGCAAACTTTTCTATACGTACATTAAAGTCTCTCCCAACTAAACTGACTGAGAATTATGATTTTTTGGTCTGTTAGTAAAACCAATAACCAAAGTCAAAGTCCCTAGGAAATATAAATCTCATGGCTTAGATCGTAATAACCAAGTCTCATTAACTGAAATGCAGCATAATCTCTCATTATTTGCTTCAGATACAACTTCTATCACGTTTATCGATTTCTTGCCCATTAAACAGCTTGATACTCGTATCTGCATTAAATGGAATAGTATAACGATATGCCGTAAAAAGCTTTAATTATTATGTACAGCCACCAGTTAAATTAGCAATCAAAATGTCTCGTCCGCTGACAATGCAGACATCATACTCAAATCCATTTGAATGGACAAAGAATGTTTATATTTATTCCACCATTAGCTCCTTATTTGCTTAAGGCTATAATGAGTATCATATTGCTGTAAAAAAATATCCTTGAATTTTAAATTGGGTATTTTAAGCAAACAAAAGGATCGGGTATCCGCATTAGAAACAATTCGCATATTTATCACCTCACAGAACAGAGGAATTCTCGTAAATTAACACCATTGCCTAATTAGCGGTTTAACTGCGTAAAAAGATTTCGATATTCATATTGACATACATACACAAATACATATGAAGAGGTCGGGTAAAAAAGAAAACCATTCTATTCATGTCCTGTTTTCGGATTCACAAAAAAAAAAAAACAAAGATTGGTTCCTTAGATGCTGTAGTCATACTAAACATCAAACATTGGAGTTTTAGTTCTATGACTTTTTGCCTGCTCGTTGTTCGTTTTTCCCTTGAATATTCACTCGGCTCGTGTCTGACGAAGCCAATCAGCTACAAGGATTACCTATACCTACATTTACGGATTGGGGAACTTCAAATGAACTTTACTAAACGAGCCCTCAATCCATCGTGTGCCAAACTGGCTGAATTTATCGTTCATGAAAAAATTAGGTTAAAAGGTGTTTTCTCTTTCAAAAGCGATTTTGCCTATTTTTTGTTGTTGTTGTTTCTTTTTCCAGGTGGTGTTTCAGCGTTTCGTTACGGCGTACACAAAGGCTACGTTTGAGCGGATTGAATATTGAATGGGTTGTTAGGATCAAAGAAGCATGACCGAAGTGGATTTTGGTTCTTATTTTTATTGGCTTTTTATGGCAGCGTTACTGCATTGTGGGATTTTATTTCTCGAAAATGTAAAACGGAATAGAAACGAATTCCTATTGATATCGTTCACTGAAATGGAAGTAGAATGTGGGCAGTATTTTTGTTCACCTTTTGTTTGGGAGGATAAACCATGCTAGTTGGTGGTATTCGTTGCTTATAAAAAGGACGGGAAAGGGACTTAATAGCTTTGATGTAAACATAAAAACATAGTGTATGAACCTATATATAAAAACATTGATTAGAATAGATTAGACTGGTAAGTGGCCAAGCACTGTCTCCTCTTTCTAGAAGCTCGGCGTACCGTGAACTACATTATATTTCCGAATTTGTTTATTATCCAATTCAGTTATCCGTATGCTATCCGTTGATTCTGTTGACACTGAAAAATATTAGTCGGTAGTTACTGAATGCTAGAGGACCTAAATAAAACTAAGCTGGCGTTGCCATCTGTCCGGGTTTGCCCGGTTTGGCAGCTGCGTTCGAAAAAAAATCATCTTCAGCGCTGAAACTGATTTACATCTTGATGGCTTTGGTAATTGTCAAAATTGTCGAACTTGGGGTGCAGAAAATCAACGAGTGATTGTTGGGAAGCAAATGCATCCACAGCGTGTCACTATTTGGGGCGGATTTTGGACTGCAGGCATAATCGGACCATTCTTCTTTGAAAATACGGCTGGTCAGGCAATAACAGTTAATAGAGCTCGCTATCGTGACATGATTTTTCAATTTTTGGTGCCTTAATTCCAAAATATGAATGTGGATGATATGTGGTTGCACTAAAACGGTGGCGCCATACAGCCCGAGGAACAATTCAATTACTGCATGAGTGGGGTGGCTCTGGCGTAGTGGTAGTCGTCGTCGCTTGTCACGATGAAGGTTCACGGTTCCAATTCAGATGCCGCCGAAACATTTATTTCTCACGAAATAAAAATAAGTTGATCAGTTTCAGAAGCTAATATCAAAACCTACTGCGAAGGCATAACACTGGCAGTAGGAATGTGGTACAGCTGAAAAAATTTATCGCACAAACTTATATAAGGAAACATCTGGAAAAAACTTCTGTAAATCATAAGCAATGACATTTTCTATTTGTAATAAAAGTACGAGTATATGCGTTTTGGTCCTAGTTTTGTACCCTTTTCTGAATCCAATTTTATCTGGAAATGTCCGCAATCTTATGCTCGTAAGCTAGTTTCTTAAAATATTTCTGGCAACCCTAAACTAAACTAGCATGCAGGAGTTAGTTTCATTTAGAGACTGTGCAAAATTGCAATTGCTAGAATTTCAAAGAATGAATTCCGAAATTATCACATTCTTCGTCATTGCTTTAGTTTATCTATATGTTGTTATTGACCATCACTCTATAATGTATCTCTATATAGATATATAATATAATAATAAAAAAATAAAATATAGAGATTGGTTTTGTGCTGAAAACCCTTCCCAAAACGTATCTAGCTCTACTGTTTCAAAGTGAGAAATATAACAAATATAATACAACATCTTATAAAAGTTACATAAACATTTTATTTAAACTCCTTAAACTAGTTCTGTCCTTCAAAAAAATTCACTTTACGTACAAACCACTTCAGTTGAATAGAATTTTAATTTAAAACTGAAAAAAAAACATTATCGCGGCACTCAAGGCAAACATTTAACTTTACGGTCAGAATTATTATAAAAAGGCACAGTTATATTGCACGAGTAGCAGTTTTAAAACTGTGCAATTGCAAAATGCGGAAACAAGGTCACATCGCGGATGGACGCTCACTCCCGTTTGTGCGGTTACATTATCTAAAAAACACGAAATTAAATACTACAAGTCTAAAGCAGCTTTTTAGATTCCTTTAAGCAAAAAAAAAAAATAAAAAAAAAAAATTAAGAGCCAAATTAATTAAATGGTTTTTGGAAAAACGAACAGAAAATGATATCCCCCTTACCGCTACATTCGCTGCAAAGTATGATAAATAAAATAAAGCAGCGTGCTCTTAGGATGTGTTACATAAAAGGATGTGCTTTGGAAAAGGCCTCACATTTGTTTTGGTATCAGACAATGGAAAAACTTTTTCGGGTCAGCAGGCATACATATGTAGTATTTCCTTGTTTTTCCTAACCACAAGGCATTCCTTTTTTCGCATTCTACGTTATTAATGTCCTGGAAAATATGAGTGAGCAGAATATCGTTATTTTTTGGTGGTGTTTGTGTGTTATTTAATAACATACTTGTAATCCAAGTCTTATCAGGATAGAAAACAGTTGGTCTTATATAATTACATGCAAACTATTTGCCATGGCACCTCATCCATATGGGATATAGAATTTCACTAACCACCGTGTATTTTAAAGGAAGAACTCATACATTAGATCTCCGACTGATGAAAGGTGGTGAAGGTACTTTTTGAATTCATTTCGTGTAGGTGCTACGCATTGAATAACATTTAAGTTTTCTCTTACACTGTGCTGCGAATGGAGGTACATACATGTAAGCTGTTCCTGTTTAAATTTGTATCTATGTATGTACAAAAAAGAGTGATTCAATTTTGAATTTTCAACTTGCAGTATAACGTATACACTTGGCAATTGTGTATATCCGGAACACATCATCGGTATAGTTCGAATACTGCTCCCTCACAACGATCTGTAGGCTGATACAACTAGATAACAGTTTCAAAAATATTCCACGATTTATAAAAAAATATGCCCAAATTTTGAAAGGCGCCACCTACCGTAAATGAACCAAATTATGCTAAGAACCTTTCACACACCCTTAAGAACATACAAACAGAATTTCATCAAAATACGTCACGAGTTTATAAATTACAAATGAACAATGTTAAGTATTTATATGTACATTAGTCCTAGTGGTTACCCGGTGCGCTTTGCTACACCAATTGAGAACAGTGTTTATGTTAAAAAAAGACATAAAACCATTTCAAGTGACTTTTGATGCACCGAACCTTGTCATCTGGAAGCACGAATTATATTTGCAAATGTTGTTCCAGAAGTGCTTGGAATCGGATTGTAACCTAAATGTATTTAAACAAAATAAATTTCGTCTATTTGATGTACATATTTACATATGTATGTACGTAAATATAATTTTGAATCAATTTTCCTGACATTCAAAATAGGAATGACTCTGATGGAGAATTAAATACTGGCAACACTATTTGGATTTAAGAAAACTGTCCAAACAATAATATTCAACATTTTTGAACCGAGTTTAACTCAAACATTTTAAATGTAGCATGTAGTAGTTATTTTGAGATTTGGGTTTTCAGCGCCATCGGAAAACTTGAAAACTTTTGGTTGACAAACATTTCTCACTTCATTACAAATATATTGTCTAAGTTTCAGCTCAATCAGATGGTTTTGAAATTTTGCAGTTCCAGCACCATCTATCGGAAAACTTGAAAACTTTTGATGTGCGAACATTTCTCACTTCATTACAAATATATTGTATAAGATTCAGCTTAATAGTACAGTGAGTTTAAAAATGTTCGACGTCCAGCGCCATCTACCGGAAAACTTGAAATTTTTTAATGTACGAACACTTCAAACATCATAAAAAGTATACAGTGTAAGTTTCAGCTCAATCCGATGGTTAGTTTATGAATTTTGAGGTATCAAACAAACAGCTCATTTTTATGCATATAACACACATATAAAGATGTTAAATAAATAATTGTCCTCTGGTTTTTTTCCACACTTAAATTTTCACATTCGGGATTTTGGCCTTTCGGGATTTTGGATTCTCGGGATTATGTGTTTCGGGATTCTGTCCGACCCCCGTTCAGTAAACATACAACATATGGTAGATAGTACTTTCAGTGCATGATTAAATGCACGCTTGGAAATGAATAGGGGTCAGAGGAAGAGGTGGCTTAAGTGAATGAATAAAGAAATTCAATTTCAATTTCAATTTCAATTTATTTAAGGATGTACAAATAAGACTTAGTCTTCTATAGTACTTAAAATAATAGAAAATTTACAGGATATAACTTAAAAATAAACAAAATAACCTACAATAAGCAATAGTTGAATAAATTTACAAGATACGGAAAATATGGAGGGGATAAGAAGGCAAGGAAAAA
Organism: Brachyopa scutellaris; assembly: GCA_949775065.1. Classification (NCBI taxonomy): domain Eukaryota; kingdom Metazoa; phylum Arthropoda; class Insecta; order Diptera; family Syrphidae; genus Brachyopa; species Brachyopa scutellaris. The sequence goes on along the minus strand of OX459114.1, from coordinate 122,788,112 downwards.
GGGGAATAGAATGGTAGAATATAGAAAGAAAATAAATAGTTATTGCTTTTTAGGAGAAATACTCTAAAACGGCATTTTTAAATTGTGTGGCTCCTTTTATTTGTTTCACTGCAATAGGCAGAGAGTTCCAGAGTCTGGTGGCAAAGACGAAGAAATGACGCGACGAATTTAAATAGTTCGAGAAGGGAGTTATAAGACTGTACGTTCTAGCCGAACGAACAAATTGAAGTTTTTCAAAAAGGTATGGAGGCGATCTGCTCTGTATAATTTTGTGCAAAAAGATACAGCACCTAACTTGCAAAAACTGATGGAGCGAATAACCTAGAACATTTTTGTGGTAACTGGATATGTGGTCGTATCGCCGGAGACCATACACGTATCTTACCATATCGTTGAATGCGACAGTTAATTTATGCTGGGATATGGAGTCGAGTTTGCAGTACACAGCCGATGCATGATGATGAAATAAAAAAAAAACATTGATTTATCTCTTAGAAAATATATTTGGAATAATATCTACCTATAGTGAGACTACATTATGTATGTATGTATACGCCATCATTGTATTGTGTATTGTAGTTGCCCAAAAAAAAATCTACACTGGAAAACTCTGGTCACACTGAGACGGGTGGTTTGTCTTTTCAAATAATTTCTAATAATTACTTGTAATATAATTCTTATTCATTTAAATAAACATAAGTTATTTTTTAGCGCAAACAAATAAACGGAGCAAAAGCAGGTGTTTGTTGAACACTTCAAGTTTTTTTTCTTAACAAAATGGAGGTTAATATTAAGTTAGGTTCTGTCCCTCCTGCTTTTCTTTATAATAATTAATTCCCTTAGGGAAAAATGTTTCCATCAAAGGAAAATCCATTTCTCAGTTTAAATGGGAATGTACAAGTGTATCTTGAAAAGGAAGTCGTTTGATCAGTTTTTTCACGGAAATAATTCCGTCAAAAGCATTAACAGAGAGAGTGTCCATGGCAATGGCAATATGACTTTCAGGTTTCTGCTTTGTATGCATGGTTAGTGAAATAAAGTGTACCTTTAATTTAGGGGAATAAAGGATGAAATCTCATTTTGCTTCAAGTGGAATTTGTATACTCCGGGAGTGAGTAAAACGATTCATAAGCAATGTTATGTATCAATATTAAATCATTTTTTTTAAAGGATGGCGATGATTTCATGAATTGTTTTGAACATAGCTCAGCTCCAGGATAACGCAGAAGGATGATTTATACTAAATGATTCTTAAAAGAATTTACTAAATTTTTTCGTTTTAAATTCAATAAGCCATTGTTGAGTTGGGGCTGTGTAATGACAGAAAATTTGATTTTCTGCCATTTAGATCTCGACTTCTTAATTCCTATAAGTAATAGAGTATTCTAAATACACCTATAACGACCGCCATGAAATGCAGATCATGATAGTGAAAACCGCATCAAAATCCGTTTATTGGTTCTCAAGATTAGCGCAGTCATGCAGAAAGACACATTTTGGGGTCTTCCTTTTATACTATGCATAGATAGATAGATAGATAGTGGACACCGCAGCCCAAGTGATTAGTGCGTCGGACTACTGAGCCAGCGGTCTTGGGTTCGAATCCCGCCGCAAATACCTAAAAAGTTCTTCACAGTGCCCACCTCTTCCGAATGCCTGACAAGCATTCAAGAGTATCATTTGTCATGTAAAGCTTTCCAACTTGCCGTTCGGAGACGGCAGAAAACTGTAGGTCCATTCCATTCGTGCAAAAATATAACGCGCACACACAAATGGGTGCGGGAAGCTAGGCTTGGTTCTACCTAGGACTGCTGAAGCCAAATATTTATTTTATTTTTATAGATAGATTAAAAAATTGGCAGTCATAAGAATATAGACTCACTTTTATCCGAGCCTTGCATCTGAAAGATTAGCAGCTTCCATCATTCGGATAGCAGCCTTGCATTTTTTTGCCAGCAATCTACAATGGTTACAACGCTGTTAGATAAAACTATTTCTTCGATATGTTGACATTATAAATACATTCGAACATATGTATGTATGTAAGTAAAGAATCGGAATTATTTAGGTGCACCACTGTCATCGGACTCACTGCCTAACGAAATGGCAGACGGTATTCCAATTCCATGACCATGACCAACGACCAAAACCGGGATAAAATATCTTCGACCTGTACATGCCAATTACAATAACAAAAGAGAACAACGGGATATTTAAAGCATCGAATAGATATGTCGACGGGCATAACGCAGAAAAAGTTTCGACAAAAGGGTATGAGTATGTACAAATGTACATACATACGTAGTAGGCACAGGTGTTCGTTACTGGCGATTTTAATTTTTTTAAATTTTGAAGAAATAAGCATGTTACTAAATCGTGAAGGGGCCACACTAGCGACCGATTGTAAGTATAAGATTTCAGTACAACATGTACAATCCTCGCTTCAAAAATTGAACTCAGATGGCACACGCCATAAATTAGTCATATTACTTCAAACGAACATACACACGAATACCATGGGTAATTAGAACTTTTACTTCTAATCCAGCCACGTCGAGAACGTGTGTTTTATATAATAGCAACTCGCTAAAAAACCCCGTCCCTCTATCCCCTCTGACACCTCGAGAGAGCATATTCCGCTGTAAGAGAAAGGTCAGAGTTGCCACGAGCTAGCGACCCGTCAGATCTAAAGACAAATCCGTTCCAGATCAAAAACTGTCTACATGAGAGGGCATCTTTACAAAATCGTGAATAGAGAAAAAAAGACTACATACACAGTTTAATCATCGGTAGGAAAGGTTGCTCCAATTTAAACATTTCAAACAGTTAGTGAAGTGAGAAAGTTAAGCTTTGCCTGGATGCTGGATTACAAAATTATGTTAAGTAAATTCGATCTAAAACGGAAAATATGTGTCTGTGTTACAAGGAGTCGTGTGACAACTCATTTCAAAAATATGCTTTAGCGAATTTCTTTAGACGGACTATAAGCCGAGCTGTGGCTCAATACCTCAATTCAAATTGGATTTGTACAAAACTCTTTAACCCTAGAAAGCTAATGTTGGTTGAGTGTGGGGTTTTTTCTCTAGCATATTTTTATCATGGATTCTATATTGGATTTTTGAAATATCAGTTTATTACTTGGGGAGGACTACCTGAGTGCTGTAGATGATTCTACTGGTTGTGGGAAAAAATATAATTTGGGGAAAAACCGTGGGATCAATTATATCCAAGACGATCCATATGATAATGTGGCTGAACAATCCAGTTGCTATATTATGTAACTAGTTGATCCCCGTCGAAAACGACGAACATTTTTAGAGAGCTTAATGGACAAAACTATATGTAACTTAAGAAAATAACTGTGTGAATTATATTTACTAATAAAAGCTCAGTGTAGTTAGAAGATTCAATGCCTACCTCTGAAGCTAAATAATTCGCTATTCATATGTACTCGTATATTCCTTTCGTGTGCTTTTAGGCGCCGCATCGTATAAACTGAGTTTGAATTCATAGAATAAGCTATAACGCGGAATTGAATTGGGAGAACTGAGAGGAAGAAAAAGACAACAACAGCTCCATCATCCGTTAGGACCACCGTTAGGTGAATATCATGCCTTCGTTGTATGCGCGGCAGATTTTGAATTTGAAAACGATAGAAATTTAATTCAAACAGAACTCAATCAATCTTATGTACCCACTTTCAGCCCCATTATTGGCTGTAGCCAAATAAATATTTTTGAAAATTTCGTTGCACTTTTGAATAACTTGTTCCTCAAATTTGTTTATAAGATGGATTGTTTTCTTTTTAACCTAACCTAATTCATATGCATCTACTTTAATACCGAATTGTATTGCAAGAGGAGCAAAACATATACCCCTCATATGTACATATATGTACATGCAAACATGTTGACGTTCTTTTCACATTACATCGTAGTTCTTATTGCTATTTCACTTTTAAACAGTATGAAAATCGGTAATACCGATCGACTGAGCAATATCCGAAAAATACCCAATTTTAGAAAATCAGTTAAAAAGTCAAGTACCGTTGTACAACTTTTTAGGCAAAAACCTGGTACGACATTTGATAGCATGTGTCTAAACTAACCTAAATATGAAATTTGAACAAAATCGTTGGAGCCGTTTTCGAGAAAATGCGCTTTTTATGAAATCGGTTCCAAATGAAAAATAGGCATCTTAATTTTTGGGGCTCGAATGAAAATTCCAAATTGGCCTTGTGGTATAGTCCCACAGACCCCAGATATGAAGTTTCAAGCAAATATCCGCCCAGCCGTTTAGGCTCCAGTCCGAGGGACAGCCGTGTTCACAGAATGAGCGTTACTGCTTTATTATATGTATAGTATATAGTATGATAAGTATTTCCGTCTTTTGCAATAAATATTTACATAGTGCGCTTATTAGCAGAACCAGCTTTGAAGGTTGTTGATAATGTACCATACCACGGATCGGTTGTTTTAATTAATGCATAACGCGTTGCCATCGGTCCTCTTGAACTTATAGGGTCATTATTAACCCACTGTTGTTTTTTGAGTAATTTATGACTAATTAGGTAGATATTTGAAGAAATGGTATGAAAAAGTTACATTTGCAACTTGTGGAACCCTCTCTGAAGATATAGCAGGGAATGCAAACAATGTATTTTTACTAAAGACTGTTTAGTAATAAAAATTCAAAAATATAGTTAAATAAGAAGCGTTATTCATTTCGTAAATGCCGTCAGTATTTTTCGGTAAATTTAATAAAATATTCATATGTAGTACAAGAAATATAAAAAAAACAATACATAAAATACAGTTCATCGAATCGACGAATGGTTAGCTTATTAGGGGTATTCATAAACGTTAGTTACAGGGTTTTTATTTTGTTTATAATTTCAATGGAGTTTCGTGGAATTTGACTTTTTTTTTCATCCCCCTTTAAAAATTAAAATATTATTCCATCTCCAGCAAACATTGATTTGGCTAATATTTAGCGTTTTAATGGTTCAAAATAGACTAGCTGCTGTGACGAAGGATATGGTGTTTCTGATTTTTCGATCGAATACACTGGTGAACAAAAATTTACTTTTTTATGTAACATGAAAACTTTTAACTGATTAAAAAAAAGTTTAGTATATTATAATTGATATTAGAATATATCAGGTACGAATAGTTTTATTGTAATATGATCTTTTTAGTTTTCCCAAAAATACAGTTTTTATGAACAATAATAATGAGTGTTACAGTATTAATATAGGTATTGTCTTATGATTTTCTTCTATTTTTTGCTTTAAGGATGTCTTGTTTTAATATCCAACAGTAATCTGCCAGCATTCTTAATTTATTTTGCTTAGTACAAGCTAATACAAAGCTACAAACTAATTATAATACAAACTAATACAGGGCTCACTTTCACTGATATCTTTTTTTGATTGTAGAAATGTCCTGATGGAATCTTTCACCGTGCTCATTGCTTACGGAGCCCGAATTTTTAGGAAAGAGGTCCATATGGGAATGTAGGAAATGTATTTTTAAGGACATGTTACAATTCAAAGCCTTATAAGTAGTTCAAAGCTTCTGGATGATACTTTTATAGTTCTTTGATCTGTGATTTCCGAAAAAAATTTGGAGTAATTTTCATCAAAGATTCCCAAGCTGATTTTTCAAGGTCACTCAGTATTTTTTTTTAAATATTAAATCCTCTATCAATTGCCTGATTTAAGAATCTGTTTGCGTTTTGTGTGTTCAGATAAGTTGTTTAGTAAAACAATGCACTAAACAAGTGCAAAAATATACGAAAATTAACCCAATTTGATTTATGTTAAATTTTCAAAAAATGCCAGTTGTCAGGGCAAGGCATTTGCGTTCGATGAAATGGGGGCTGCACTGGGTTTCTTGACAACCACGAAAATAATTGACACTAGTCAGTGTACCCTAGGGCTGGCGACATCAAACAAACCTATTATTCAAATATTACCTAACGTAACAAATAATAAACACAGAGACTTCACTGAAAAACAAAGTACTACAAATAAAAAAAAGTAAGTAAAAACGATTAACATACAATTTTACTGGTAGTAGCCGTAACATTAAAAGCTAGACCCGATCGAATCGAAATAACTATAGTTTTATAATGAACGTACATAGATAGGTATTTAAAAATTAGTAAGCACTTTTCTTGTTACAAAATTTTGTTGACCAGTGTTATCAAGCAGCTTAACAGGGTATGTAAAAAGTTCCAAAAGCTACGAAACGGTAATCAAACCATTTCAGGCGTTGAGCTAATAACTAGAATGTTACATATCCATTTAAATCAAGGACGATATCCCTAACAGATCACTCGCAGTGGGTTTGAATGAAATATGCATTGAAACTACATAATGTACATAGATTGGCGGTTAGTCATTCGAATTGCAGGTTTTGAAATCATTCGATACCCTCTCCGTGTGTATCAATACATAGAGCTAAAAATGTATCCTCAAGGTTTTTATATTTTTGCATTCCAGATTATTCCGTCTAGAAACCTCTCTACTTCGGAATAGGAAATCATTGTACCTCTGGATTCACTCAAACAAAAGGAGTTAACCACAAAACCATCACTTCACAATATGTTTAGATTCAATGACGAGAATAGATACTAAATGTATTTTACCACGTTACATCTCAAAACGGACGAAGCAACCGATATCTCACCCCATGACAACGCCACATGGATTCTTCCACTAGCATTAATAGAGCAATATCCCACCACATTCCTGTGAGTCCCTGCCAACCGAAGAAAGTGACTCTTTAGCTTCATTTCGGATTAACATCACCCACAGAGACAATGTAGAGATGCCCTTGGGTGTTATAAGGAAATTCTATGTTTGCTACGGCAAATGGAATTCGTCGCCTCAAGGTAAGGGCATCCTTCTAACTCATTGGATTCCATGGATTTCTCATGAATTCACAGCTTGAATTATTCAACCACCGATGCGCTGCGTTCTCCTGTTGCCTGTCAGCAGCAATTCAAATCTGATTATGATTATCGTCACCGAAAATAAAACACGAGGATTGCGAGAAATACTGCAGTAAATATAAAATCCTGCTAATAATCGTACCTCAGGCGCGTACACATGTATTTTTGAACGTATCTGAGGAGTATCCTGCTTCAAAAATAATTTCTTTGAAACATTGAATGGGATTTAATCTAATTCAACTACCGGATTTGAAGTTCAATTGCCATTATCCCGATCTCAGAACTCGGATGCCGTAGCCGCTGTCTCGAGTTGCACGATAGATCGTTGTGGTGCAAGATTTTTTATTTGTTTTTTTTCACGAGTAGCTCATGACATTTACCTTGGTTAGCATTGGGGGACTAGCATTGCTTTCGCTTCCTGATTCCTCGTTTGCGACTGCGGATGGCTGCTTCTGGTTGTTGGTAACTTTACCTCCATCGTATTGGGGTAACATGGGAGGACTATGATGTGGAACATTTTCTGAATTCTCTTCGCCCTCCTGTTGGCCGACATTATTAACTGTAGTTGTTTTTGCCGTTGTCACCTCCTCCAGTTGCTGTTCTAGATCGGGTTGTACATCTGTGGGATTGATGGGTGTCGCTGCTGCTACTGTCGCAGCTGGCTGTGCAGCCGATGAGATTTCAAAATGAATATCTCCTCCTTCTTCGGCACCGTCGCTCGGTTCGTCATGCTTTAAGTGCTCCAATTCGAGGACATCTTCATCTGACTAGAATGAAGAAAGACAAAAGAAAAAAGAAATATATAATCGGCTCAAGTGGAGGCTTGTAATAATAACCGACAAAGGTCGAAATCGGAGGCCGAATTACCGCATCCGTTAACGGGTTACTCGTTATCGAAATATGACGATTTGGCATTACCGCTCACGTTATCGATAACGAGTCCTACTCACTCACTCGTTAACGGATGCGGTAATTCGGCTTCGGATGTTTTTGAAATTAAATAGAATGCCAATTATGGATTATTGGATTGTTTCCTTTGACTTATACTATTTTAAATAAAGCTTAATTTAAATTAGGTTATAAGTTGCGTGAACTTAGCATGCTGAGTTCTGCTTAATGCAGTTTGCCTCTTAAGGAACATCACATCGAATTAAGATTTTCGAGACGGTCTGCTTAAATCAACTGGTTAGTAATAATTTTCAGTATCAAGAATTGCGATTCAAAATAAACTGCTCCCAGTTAATGAGCAATCGTTTGAAATAAAAACTCCAACTTCCGACTGTGCTATCGAAACTTAAATATTTTGGATTCGAAACGAAGTTAAATTTTTTAAATAAAGCGAAATTTAATGGTGATATGGTAAATTATTTCTCGAGGACCCTTGAATATCAAATTATTTCCTGCCCGAATATTTAAACCATTTTGATCACAGGTCTATTTCTATTATTTTTTGTGCCTTTAGGTAATGAAAGCTGCTTTTATGGATTTACATACATAGTTTATTTCCCTTGCTCTAAGGATACACATTTATAATTATTCTACAGTTAATTGATATTATTTTTCACCGTGGGCGTAGTGGTTGGTGCGTTGGACTACTAGGCATGCTGCTCGGGTTCAATCCCAGCCCGGGTCCAACACCTAAAAGAGTTTTTCACGGTTTCCACCTCTTTCGAATGTCTGACAAGCAATCAAAGAGTATCATTTATCAAGAGAAGCCTTTCAACTCGCCGTTCGGAGTCGGCAAAAAACTGTAGGTCTTCCATTCGTGGAAAAAATAACACACACACACAAATGGTTGCGAGAAGCTAGGCTTGGTTCTGTAAAGGACTGCTGACGCCATATATGTTATTTTCTATTATTATTTTCTGTTACAAGACGGCAAAGGGTGGGTAGTATTAACAACATATCTAGACTTCGCTATGCGTCGTTTCATTTTGCGTTGTTTCGAATTTGAGTCGTTCCTAAAAATACACACAGTTTCGGTCTGCATCGTAGATTTTTCGAAGTTGCGTCGGTAATTTTTTCTTATTTTCAATTTTTACGTCCGTACCATTTAATAATAATCTGAATTCACCATATTCACTACTTCACTAGGCCTGTTCCGTTAAATGTAGATGTAGTTGTTATGTTTTCCTTTATTCTTAGTTTCTGTTAAGGATATTTGTTTGGGGATTCGCCGATTATTAATTTTTTCTTGTGTGTAATCGGTACACAATGTTGTGTTTAATTTAATTTTAATTTTATATTTTCTTTTTGTTATGAATTAATAAAATTTATTTTATTTATTTTTTTTAATTGCTAATTTTATTAATTTTTTTGGTGGGTATTTTTTTGAGAACTACTATTCCATATTCACATAGTTTCTCATACAAATTGTTGATTCACTTTGCGATGTTTCAGGCTGCGTCGCAAAATTTAGAGCGTACATATCTACGACGCAAAGTGGGTGTACCTGTACATATGTACTGTAGGTACTGTATATTGTTTGTTTTTAAATTCTGTATGTCGATAGTAGCCTTTTCCAATATAGAAACTTTGTATGTCGCAAAAAATGTTTGTATCCCGAAAATATGACATAAGCAATCAGCAAAATAAAAGTAACTACTATACTAGAAAGTCATACAGTCGTTAAGTCGTAGAGTTGTAAAGTTGAAAGATAATGCCTTACGCATGGAAATTAACCTAATTTTTGCTGTTGTACTTAAAATACCCTATTTTTAGCAAAAACAAATTATATTTTCTTAAAACACTTTGTGCTCTCAAATAAATCAGCACGCGGCTGAGTGTGTAACGCGTCCATTAACATTTTTTGCGCTGTACTACTGAGTTTCCTGGCAAAATCCGTTTTTTTTATTTATTTTTTTTATATGGCAGTACAATTTCGGATAGCCTTTACTTTTCCCAAAATTATTGTTAATCGAAAAGTGTTAAAAAAAAAATTTAATTTTTCGACGTGAATTTCTCAAAAACTATGCAACTTACGAGATTCGCTAAGCTATTTTTAAAAATACAGTTAATTATCTACAAACTATGATTTTTTCATATTTTTGACTTCAGTAGTTTCCGAGAAATTAGGAGGCTTTTTGGTATGATATTTTTCCACATTTTTGGAAATAACTTCCAAATGAAATCTTTGTTTCGAGCGCTTTCGAAATGTATTTTTTTTTGAGATTACATTTAACCCACCCTGTATGGTTGTTTCACAATATTTTTGAGTAGTAGGTATGTTGTCCGTGTATGGCATGTGGACCACCGTAATGTATAAGTATGCCAAATTTCAAGTTTCTAGGAAGAACGGTTCTTGATGTTTTTATCGTGACAGACATTTTTGAGTTAGAGCGATTTTATAATGGTTCCGTATTACCATATGGGTAGGGAACTCTAAAAATCAATAACAATTCAATAGATAATAATATTCCGGTTGCATTTAGTTTTATGTTATTTGAACAAAATTTCTCTGAACATAAATTCGTTTAGTTTAATAATTTAGCTAACTAAACAAAATCCATTCTATTACAAAACTCAGTTGTCTCCTGTTGATCTTGCAGAGGGGTTGGGTACGACATCCCGCTTTTTATTAGTCCGTTTTTTTAAAATCTCGATCTTAAAAACCCGCTACTTATAATCCCGCTTCTTATAGTCCCGTTTATAAGCGAGATTAAACCAACATTTTTGAAATATGGAAAATAAAAACAGGTATTGTTTTCCACTAATCTTTTATAAATAAATCGTTTTTTTTCCACAAACAAAAAATATAATACATGTAATAAATATAACAATTCAATAAATAAATAGATGTACATAAGTGAATGCTCATTTAGGTACTGAAAAATAAATGAAATATTACTCACAAATTGTATATACATATACTAGTATGTAAATATGTACATTGAAATATTAATGGAACAATAAAACTTCTTTTATGCAGTTAGTTAAATTTTTTGTTCCTATTTCTCAAAATTTTCCGTTTTCTTAGTTTAATGGAAATTTTCTTATTTCTTTGTTAGAAACTGGAATAAGCAATATTAAATTTTGAACCATGAAGCTGTTGAAATACAAAAGTGGGATTCTGAGAAATGCATGAAGCGGGATTAAACGGGATTTTAAGACACAGTATTTAAAAAAAAAATGGGATTTTAGGAGACAGTGTTTTAAAATCTTTTTGGCGGGATTTAAAAAAAAAAAGGGATTTTAGAAAGTAGAACTCCGATACGCTCCCATCTTCCAGCTATGTAAGAAAACGTCTCATTGCTCACTTAAAGGCTGTTTTTATTATTAACGTTTGAATACGCATATTTAAAATCCTGAAATCACAAATAAGGTCAGACAGTATCGAATAATATGCTCGACAGATATCAGTTTCATAACAATGAAAACGGTTGATAGTGGTGTACCACGGACCCGCCGCTAAAAGGACTTTTAATAAGTTTTCTATTTTTTCTGGAAAACTATTTGAGGATAAATTTCTCGTGGTATTTAAGTTTTGATTTCAATTATTCTTGAAACTCGCAAAATAAACGTCGGCTGCGGTCGATAGCTAAAATCATCATTTATTTCGCTGAAATATCACAGTCTAAGCTGCAAACTTTTAAAATTCTTGGAAATAAAAGTTTTCATACCATCGTCTTGGCTACCAAGGTACACAACTCTCAATTTCTTGCACAAGATACGAGTACCTGTGAGAAAGCCTGTTATAAACTTTTTCTTCAAGTTATAATTAATAGTTATTATGAGTAGTATCGGAGTGCCAGGAGTGCCGGAAGTGCCAAAAGTATCCACTTCTCTTCCCTTCCAAGGTACATATGTACTTTTATATTCATACAGGTATCCAGTTTCATTTATGCCAAGAGAAAGTGCTCATTCTAGAAACGGTTTGACTTGTGTCAATTGAGATAATTTTTTATTTTTATAAGAATAATTCCCTACAGAACGTTACGTTTCAAGTTTCACCCCGAAAAAGCTAAAAACAAACAGTTCACCTCGTGCTTATTTAATTAAAACCAACCCCCTTAGATAACCAGTCGCTGGAGCGGCGTAGCCTAATCCCAGTCAGGCCATTCATATTACGGAACTGCAGTTTTTTTTTTACTGTTACAAATTTCAATTTGCATGACGCTTGATGGTCTATAGCTGGACATGACACATGCTTGTAAGTCATAACGAAGGCCACTATATTTAAATTGATGGCGGAGGCATGAAAATCGATGTAACCCACCCCTGGCCAACGTTATAAAAATACGTCGTAGTGGTATATTTTCTTTGACTTTCCATGATGGAGAGTTCTTGACATGAAAGGCCCTTTGCTGGTCCAAGTTTGAACCATTTTGCGTGCCAACGAGGCCAACAGATTGAGATTGATGGTTGGATGGAAATGAGGGCTCATTGAAGTGTGGGAAACAAATATAATTGGTACCATAATGGAAACCAGGTTATAATGATACGTTTTGTTAATTCCTTTCGCACACATCCTTGTACTCAATGGTGTACCACATGGTAGCACACTGTCGATTGAGCAGAAGCACTCTCATTAAGAACTCGTGCCCTGTGAACTCTGGCAGAAATCAATAAAAATCTCATCCCCATCATCTGGTGAAGCCCATTAGCATGTCGTTTTCTCGACTCCTGGAGATTGAGGGTGTGGAGGCGGCCTGATTGTGGCAAGTGGTAGTTCAACATCTGTGTAATCCTATTGACACGGTTATTATTTGCAGCACTCGAGGCTTGTCCAGAGCTGGGACCAGTTTATGGATCCCTTTAGATAAAAATATGATTTGCAATTCATGGTGTAACGATGTACGAGTTGAGTAAATGTAGGCAGACGTTCGTTATTCCTTTGTTGGATTTATTGTGCTCCACTTGAGACGTATTGGAATTGCAGTTTCCAATCGAAATTGGTTATAAAATGCGAAAAAAGAAATAGTAAGAAAGAAAAAAAAAATAGAATCTGATTGCATTGATGAAACTCTTCAGAAATAAGGACGCAAGGTAGAAAATAGTTGGGGAGATGTTCATTGCACTTTAACATTTTGATAAAAATTCTGTAGTTGTTAAGTTAGTTCGTTAAAAGACCAGGTAAGTAGGTAGGTAGAAGTTGTGGTTTAGATGGAAGGAAATCCAAACGGCACGTTAAGGGCGCCCTTTTGATACCACACCCTCAGGTGACCCGTTTATTCGGATGTAATTCTGAGAAATTTGTATCCACTCTGTGGAGTTTAAGAAGATGATAAGCCCTCCAATCCTTTTCTCGGATATCTCTTTAAGGTCATCGAAGAAAAGTTTGCCCAGTATGCGTTGCCTGGCTCTGGCTAGAACTGAACATTTGCACAGAAAGTGAATAAGCGACTCTTTTTCTGCTACGGCAAAAACTGTTGTGAGGAATCGCTAGTTTGGCAGTATGGTTCCCTATTGGCCAATTCCCTGTAAAAGGCTAATAACCTGGAGTTATCAAAAATAAAAACGGAATAACATATAAGAAAATACATATGAAAATATCGAAGAATTCAATTGACTATTTGTCCTCTCCTTCCCTTCTGACGAACCTAGTTTTCTATATTGACAGTTAAACTTTGATATTCCTGTGGTAGCAAGAAGTCCTTTCAATAGTCGTAGTAAAATGATAATCACCCCAATTATGGAAGTCGTACCTCGTATCTCACTTCGAGTCGTACTCGTATCGTATTGTATTTCGTTTGTTATCATGCAAGTCGTATGCGTTAAATACGACTCCGTATAGGTTGCTACATGATCCGACGGTCTGTCAGACTTCACCATACACAGAACGACAAACAAAACGACTTTAGAGTTCATTTAGCTTTCGTACATTGGATAATTCGATTGATGTTTAAGTATAAATAATAATAAATAAATATACAGCGTTTCTAAATAATCTTAATATACAGGATGGTCCGGTTTGAGTTACAGATATTTTCGGATCTGATTCATTGGTTCATACTATGAAAAAAATCGTATAAGAGGGAGGGTCTATCTGGAACACCCACTGAGCTACAGGGTGTTTAAAAACTTCCCTTCCTAGAAAATGGTACCAACAGTTATTCAATTATAATTTCTAGTGTATTAAACTTAGAGCAACCAAAGTAGGCTTATTCAATAGACAATTGAATAGTGTTTATAACAGTAAAAAAGAAGTACCATCCGTATTTTCGTTTTCGAGATATTGGTATTCAAATACACCTACCATATGTTCGTGTGGTGCTCCGGATTGTTTTTGTTTGTGTTAGACCCACACTAGGTATAGAATTGTTATGTATGCAATTCTATTAACAATATTAAATATAAATGTAATAATATAGTTTGTTGTAGTCAAAAAAACTTCCCATAGGTGGCATTGGCAATTATCTGTCATGTCTGCGAGTAACGCGACTGTTTGCGTACACAGGCGAAGCCGGGTGGATCAGCTTGTAATTAAAAAATAAATAAAATAAATAAATAATGAAATCCAGAAATAATAAAATCAATAAATTCGTTGATGAACTCCGAATTTGGTGACATTTTCAGTACCCGTATATTTATTTAGCCGTGAACACAACACGACCTTATCCCTTCAGCATTAAATTTAAAGTGAACACTGAAGTCTGACAAATTTCCCCACACACGTACAGTCGGTTGTCCGTCTTGCTAAGCTTTCATCCGACCGTCTGACAGACCATCCAACAATGCCACCCACTGTCAAATTGGTCTGCAGACTTCAATGTCGGACAGACATGTCGGTATGTGTATGGGAGATGGATCCTTTTATCATCTACGTAAGTGGTAGTATTTTTGGAAAGAAATTAAATTTTTTACCGTGGTCTCTAGAGATGTCCACATTATCCTTCATAGGTACAGCAGATACAAAAGTTTCGAATTGGTTGCTATTTTAAGAATTTTTAAAACGTAATAGAAATACATATATGTAGTACAGTAAAACTTGCGAATAGTGGAATCTGCGAATAAAAGAATCATGCGAAACCTGGATAGTGGATAGTTTTGAATGTCAATTTTGAATTTCTTCATACACACTCAGTCTTATATAGTGGAAACCAGCTTAATCTGAATACTGGAAATTTTTTCAATGAATTTTCTTTTTTCCCCATGCAAATTCACTCTTCAATAGCAGAATCGAGATATGAAAGCGGCAAAATTCATTAACATTTTGTTGGCTTCGTTTCCTTTTCCGAGTATTATGACATTTTAATTGTTTCTTTTCGCGTGTGTCTCATTCTGCTAGCGGCTTCATTCAGCAAGTACAGATTCCGACCTTCGATATAAAAATTTATGGAATAAACTTGCCGATTGTGGAAAAAATTACGAATAAGTAGTAGAAAAAAATGTGCACCGATGCATTCCGCTATTCACAAGTTTTACTGTATAATAACTTTTGTAAAACATTTAATAGTTTCAATTTAAGAACTAAACATTATTTATTTGTCATGTTTTCTTGAATTTCGTTTAGAGTCACTTAAGAAATCGCAGCTGAAAACGTTGAAAATACGACTAAAACCGAAAGTCGTATGCGATGACGTTAACAGTCGTTCGTTGTTCGTATGTGACTCGCGAATACGACTTACATAATTGGGGTGAATGCTAAAAAATATTTAAAATGTAAACGCTTTCAAATCGAATTCACTCCCTCTTTAGGAGTAAAAATCAATATCACTAAGCCCCTATCTACATAACATAGATTTCTGAGTAAAGAAAAGAATACAAAGAGTCAAAATCACCCATTAAAAAAAATCACATTCATCAAAAAATATCAATTTGGCTTTTATAAGTACATATCTCCCAGATGATTTATCATGTAACAGAAACTCAAGTAAGGACATTTATATAATATTTATTTTTTTATTTACCAATGCCATAGCTACTGAATTATAGTATACATGTGCATAACGAGGATACCTCGTAGTACATAGCTATCCATGACGCAATGGTATTTTAATCGACATTAACGAATATTTTTGTCAATTAAATTACGAAACAGTCCCGGCTTCATAGTCCAGTGAAAGACACAGGTGCCTTCTCAGTACATGTGACAATGTTTATTAACAAAAGATGATGGCATATAAAGGTGGGACAGAGTAACCGTAGATACTTGCCATGATTCAATTATCTTTGAAAAAATCAAAATTCATCGGTAAATGGGGTGTATGTGGAACCTTTTTTTCACCCTTTTTAACTGAATATGTTTCTGTTATTTCAACGCCATTTTGTATTGCGTATTGAAAGGATTTTTCTGCACGTTATTATTCATCCCTGTGGGGTGGTTCTCATTTCTTTTCAGGTCGAAATGAGGTGATGCCTTTCTTCTGGGTGAGGTCAGCTTACAGCTATTTAATCGGCTTTTTATATGAAAGTGCAAGCATTTATTGTAAGGATTCTTATACAAACCTGTGGAAAAGTTAAATCACCCTTTTTATATCTGCCCTCAATTGCTGAATCTGTAATGAGAGAACAAAGGGGAAACTTGTTAAAAGCGATACAATGAGTAAAACACAAGATAAATGCGCATTGCTGATTGAACTAAATAAAATTGAATCGAAAAGACGATGGTATTATGGTTTTTATTAACGAAAAAAAAATCAAATACTTAACTTACGCCGATTTAATTAACCAATGAACAAATAAACAAACATCAAAAAATTACATCTCGTTGGAAATCGAACGAAGGATTACTCTTGCCAATCGCTATTTCTTTGGGCTAAGAAGGCAATTGAGTAGTAAAGCTTTTTCCCGATCGACTAAAGACCCTTATCATCCCAGTCTTGCTATATGGAACTTAAGCATGGACTTTATCGAAATCGAATAAAGACGTCCTTAGTCGCATCGGGAGAAAAATCCTCCGTTAGATATTCGGCCCCGATTGCGTTGACGGGTTTTGGAGAAGAAGAACCAACCAAGAGCTGTACAGTGACATTGAACTGGTAAAAAAAAACTGCGTATTGAGCGTTTAAGATGGCTAGGACATGTAGAGCGTATGGACATCAACGCTCCGGTTTGGAGAATATTCGATTTCAACCCGGACGGTTAGCGCAGCAGAGGGTAACCTCGCCTAAGGTACAAGTAGAACAAGACCTAAACCAACTTGAAGTGCGCAACTGGAGGCAGTTAGCTAAGGACCGGACTACCTGGAAGGCTGATCCACCCCGGACTGTAGCGCCACCTTAGTAAGTATGTAAGTAAGTACGAACAAACAAAAATCTTTCTATAAGTATCTTTTTAAAAAAATACCTTCCAGAAAATCGGTTTTTTTGTCTCAAAAACCAAAACAAGGACCTACCGCCAGCAGTCGTCAATAATATGACTATTGATAGGTTATGTAAGGATAGGATGGAGGGATTATATGTTTCATTCATTTCATTTCAAGTAAGTGTGAATATTTATTTTAATTTAATTTAATTTAATTTAATGCTGCGATGCAAAGTGTCTTATGAGAGCGGATTTAATATTTTATATTACATTTTTAGCATTTATTTTTTATATCAGTTGGTAAGGAGTTCCATAACTGTGAAGAAATAAGATATAGGTAACTGTGTATATTAATATTTTAAGTTCTAAGGGAGTGCGAGAAAACAAGTTTAAAGAACAGGTTCGTTATGTCCACGTATTGCTGGAGTGTGCAACCCAAAAAATTCTTCGAATGTGTGGAGATACGATCATACCTACCTAGTTGGTGAACATACATGATAGCATCATTGAAAGCTACTTGAAGCTTCGGAAAAGATAGATAGAAAAGATAGCGTAAAACTAGCCGAAATCCACAATTTTCGCAAGCATCCATAAATACGACCAATTACGATATTAACAAGATTGCAACAAGAAAGGTTCCGATTTATTGCAAAGCCAAGACTTGTTGCAGTTTCGACCAACTCCATTTTGTGGTCTGATAGACCGGGAACAGAAGCAAGGTCGCAGGGCCTATATGAAATTGGTATAGCTTGGCATTTCGCTGGGTTGCCCATTTATTTATTGCAAGTAGATCCGTATTCAACGCTGTTACCAGATCACTCATTTTATTAATCGGCTGCGAGAAATCAAGTTGAACATCATCGACGTAGAGGTGAATTGACGAATAATTACAAACCGAGGGCAAGTCGTTATTCAGTGATATCGCGAATAAATTCCGAGGGAAATGCTGCCTTTGTCAGCAATGTAAATCAGATTGCTGAATGGGAAATATTCCCCGGAAACATTTTTTCACGATAGGCCTGAATATACATATAAACTAAATATGATCGCCATCAGATTGACGCCTGGGGCACATCTTGCACCAGGGGTTTAACCTTCTATTTAGCGGTGACCTAAAAGGCGGTAAGTCATACTTTGTGGTCTGAGAGACCACATTATCCATTTTGCAGTTGGTGCCTTTAAAATCGCGGTATGGTCTATTCCATGTGTAAGATTAAGTGTAAAATCGGGGTATAGTAAAGTTTTTAAATTATGTATGTTTGATTCTTAGATTCTTACCTTTAATGGATAGAAAGGAAGAACAAAAAAAGAAAGACGGGTTTAGTTCCATACTGGTAGAACTTACATTTACAGAGCGGTTCTTACCAGACGGGACAAACAAAGGCCTGTTATCGTTCAATAATTTCGGAGAATATGGTAGCTGCAATGTCGATTAAGAATATGTTTGAAGTCAAAGGAATTGTATAATAGTAAGGGAGGGGTAGTATTAATTTTGATAATCGCAGCTATGCCCGTAATGTTCATGGCATTTTTGATATGCTGAAAAAGCGATGTTTTGGGATTGACTGCCCGCAACTCTATCTAAGGTTTTACCAATTGATGCGCGAGTTCAAATATAAACTCACGACGCTTGTTATTTTTTTTCTGTGTAAATAATCCATCAACAAATATTTATTTAAGAAGCAAGTACAGAAACATATACATAGCACGTTGAAAAAAAGTCAGTGGCCAGCGATTAGTAGCGCGTTCGCACGAGTAAAATGATTACATATGGTCCATCCATTGTGTCCACTCCCGCCTTTTATTTATTGTAGTCCAATTTTTGATGAGTTTTACTAGCCTCTCCATCAACGTTACATGTTTAGTGTTCAGTTGAAATAAGAAGAACTGAATAACTTCAAGTAGGAACACAATGAGAACTTGTTGTAATGGAAACAAACAAACCTGCTATTCTATGGGCGAGTAGAAGAGGCCAGTAGGTCTGGTGGAACAAATTTTTTGTCCTTATGAACTGTTTCAACTTAAGCAAGGCTCTTCGACACCAACGCACTGGCTAAGTCAAGTGTGGAAAAGAAGTTGTCAGCGTATATTGTTCGTCCTGTACCAAAAAACTCTATAGCAATATCCATTACCACTCGTTTGCCCTGATTCACCTCTCTATCTTCATGGGCAAGTTTACCGGTGTAAATTTGACCTTGCAATGGATGGCACGTATTAGAGTCATAAGCCCACTACACCTTAACTACGTACAAACACACACTCCCACCCTAAATTCCAAGAAAAATCGTGTTTATTTGTGTGGTCTGATAGACCACAACGCGAAACAACGTTTAAATTTTACTCCAACTGTGTTTTTGTTCCACGAAATATGGACAACTGTTTCAAAATATATCGCATTCGACTCGCTGCATCGAGTTTGACAAAGTCATGGCACCGTTTGCCGAAATATTTACAGGAAAAAAAAT
Organism: Brachyopa scutellaris; assembly: GCA_949775065.1. Taxonomy (NCBI): domain Eukaryota; kingdom Metazoa; phylum Arthropoda; class Insecta; order Diptera; family Syrphidae; genus Brachyopa; species Brachyopa scutellaris. Next base: position 122,768,505 of record OX459114.1, on the reverse strand, counting down.
TACAACACAATAAGTTTAAAAATGGGCCGACAGACCACAACGCTAAACGGAGGGTACTCAAAAAACTACTACTCTTTGCGACCTGCCACTCAAAAAACTTCCAATTAGCATTGTGGTCATGTCGCCAAAACCAAAGTAATGTCGCAACTTCCAACAAAGTATTGCATGATTTACCTTGTCAAAGGCCTTACAGAAGTCCAGAAAGCAAAACAAAGTCACAAATCCTTTATCAAATTCCTTTCGCATACCATCCAAGATACTAACCATTGCTGATGCACAGCTATGACCTGCTCTGTAGCCAGACTAAAGTGGGCTCATTAGGGAATTTAAGGACAAGTGCTTCTGGATGTGCAGCGTCAGTACTCTTTCAAATATCTTTGACAGACACGGCAGTATGCTAATGACTCTATAAAATCATTGGTTGAAGCAGTATTAGGTTTCCTAGCGACAGGTATAACTCTTGCGTGGTTCCAATGTCATGAACCTGGTGGCACATGGTTCATACGATTACCTGGTTTTTTTTTTTTTGGCGAAACAAGCTAGTCGTATACTTAAGTTTATATTCCTTTCGATGATTAAGTCATTGGTAGCGGCATTGGTCTTACCATGTGGGTTTGAAATTCTCACTTTTCAATCATCATGGTTGCCTTCTCGTCTGGGTAAGCCGTTAATGAATAAATGGAGGGTAACAGTCTGGAGACAGTTACTTCGTATTTAATAAGAGTATCTCTACCAGCCCGGTTGCTATTAAACAGTTTAATATTTTAATGGAGTCTAGACAGTCACTTCTTTGCTTTAGCGTATTTTATTTAAATAATTTGGAGTTTGCTCATTTCAGAGACGTTCAGAAGTCCGTTCGAGAGACTTGTTTTTGTTACTTTATGTTCTATTTTTTTAGTTTTTCGCGGGACATCTGGTGGCCAGAACTGTCTGCTTTTTGATTACCAGCTACTCCGAGCATTGCTCCTCACTACTGTTAAATGCAAACTGACAGATATATTCCAAATCAAAATGTTTGCTGCCCAACATGGTGTCAAACAATAAAATAACCCTGTAATCATTTATACAACTCATTTCAATATTTCACCTAGTTATTTTCATTACCACAAAATCATTACGAAATCCCCAAAAGTATCTCGCACCGTAAAGATTTATGGTTAAATTGCCCAATAATTTCACCGTTTCACACAAAACGATCAATTTTCGCAACTTCGCGGATTGACGATTCGAATGTGTGTGTTGGTAAACTCCTTCGCTACACAGAAACATTAATAAGAGTTTATGTGGGTACTAAATATTTCCCCTGTCCCCATCCACAGTGCAAAAGAACTAAATACATAAGAATAATCAGTAATGGCACCCAAACTTAATTTGGAGATCGCGTGACCATATTTATTGATACTGCTTGTGTGTGTTCATAATTAAGACATAACCAATAGAACTGTGTTTGTTTAGTTAATCTCGTGTATCTTTGTAGCAAAAAGTTAACTTATTGATTTTCTCTTAGGTTTTTTTTTCCCCAAAAGAAATCTGAAATATAATCCCATGTCATGCAACTTACATATATTTACAACTACGTATAATGGGAAAGAGGAAACAAACAAGGACGAACACAAACATTTTAAGTGAAAGTAGAAAGAAGCCAAACTCACTTCGCAGCAGAATGTTCTGTTTTAATGAATTTACGAGTATGTATAAATTGAAATAAATTTGTTTACATGTACATACATATTTATGTATCTTCTCGAAGAATTTAGAATTTTCAACCATGATACAGTTCCGGGTCGGGTTTTAAGTTTGAATTGCTAAGTGAGGGTGGTTTGAAGTGTAATTCCGATACAAATTGTTTGCTGGGGGTGGTTCTTTGTTATCGTAATTTATTTATTCTCTCCTGCGGTTTATTAATTTCATTGGTTTACTAAATTGTGAGTTATGCAAATACAGTGCACTCTCGATTTTTGCAACTAATGAAAACAGACGTTATTGCAAAAATCACAAAGTAAATTAAAACACTTTAAAAAGTCTTACACACTACTTCTGTTTGGTACCGAAACTGCGAAATTGTACGAATTCGTACTATTTTCTCAAAAATTTCTGTTTGTTAACCAAAAAGATTTGTAACAATTTTTAAAAAAGGGAGCCAAATGAGAGTGTAAAAAATGTCTCCACAACTGAAAGACTTTCACCTCCTTTTTTTTTTTGGTGAAGTGGGTAAAACCTGTCAAACCATTTGGCAATTTCTGCCAGTGAAATTAGCTTTCATAAGTTCATTGTAAAGTGGCAAATAAAAACGAATTGACGGTTTCTTTTCTTCCTTTAGGTGCCGCTACAGCTCGGGGTGAATCTGGGCCTACTTCTCGCAACCATTTGTGTGTGCGTGTTTTATTTTTGAACGAATGGTAGGGACTTACAGTTTTTTGCCGACTCCGAACGGCGAGTTGAGAAGCTCAATCGTGACGAATGATACTCTTTGATGCTTGTCAGACATGCGAAAGAGGTGGCAACCGTGAAAAACTTTTTTTAGGTGTTGGACCCGGGCTGGGATTGAACCCAGCGAATTGACGGTTTATACCCACAAATTGTCAGAAATATGATTCAACGCGTTTGTTTACTTTCTTGTAAATTGTCCACACTGTCAGAGAATTTTGTCCATTTGGGATTTGGGGCCTTGTTGGCCTACGGTGTTTAAAATTTACTTTGTTTAAGCCTACAAGATTATTACCTAGTTCTTGCAATGAATTAGTTGAAAGTCTTAATAGGGTCATCCAGCAAGAGGTGTAATTTTAAATAAATAATTTAAGTACGGCATTGTGCGTAGTCTGCTGGCTTCAATACTTGTGTCAGCTGGACGTTATAAGCATGTAGGCTAAGATCTTTATGCAGAATGCGGTGCAAAGAGATTGCGAATATGCGCAATTTCTCTGATTGTCTCGAAATGGATATATGTACCTGGAGTTTCAGTCATACTCTCAGCTACGGTGGCGATATTTTCAGCTGACCTTGCCGGACGAACACGTGTGGGAGTCTTCACCTTTCTAACCTGTCCGAAACGTACCAATTTATCGATTAAATGCATTATAGCTGTGCAAGAAGGCATTTGATGATAACCAAAAGCAGTACGATTTTTACTAAACGTTTCCGCGATATTTTCACCGCGAATATGTATCGATCCAAGTCTGAAGCGGGGAATAAGAAGAAAGAAAATAATAATAAAACAGGAAATAACTTAGTAAAACAGAAATCACTCACTGGAACCAAATAATTGTAGCAGGGCATGATGCCGCTAAGGTTGCCGCTAATTAAAAAAAAACAACCGCAAATAGAAGCGTCACTGAGAAAAAACAAAATCGTACAACACTGTAAATACAAAAGTTATTCACAAACTATACCTTTCTTTAAAGATGAGATGAAAAAGTCCCTTAAGACTACATTGCGACCAAAAGTGCGCAATGGCAGGCTTGCCACAATACCTACATGTATTAAATTGTACGTAACGTACATACAATACATGTTATAAAGGGTGATTTTTTAGCTGGTTTGGTTTTGGCAACACTGGTTTTGACAGCTGACGTGTGTTTAGTACCTTGTGTCACTGTCAAACAGCTTCAGTTTGGTTTGCAATTTAACCATGGATCGTCTTACAAATGAACAACGCTTGCAAATTATTGAATTTTACTATCAAAATTCGTGCTCGGTTCGAAATGTTCATCGCGCGCTGCTTCCATTTTATGATCGGCATTCTCGACCTTCTGAGCAGTCTATTCGGAAGATTGTGACCAAATTTCGCACCAAATTTACTTTGTTGGACATTAAACCACCAACACGTTTACGTACTGTGCGTAGTGAAGAAAATATTGCGGCCGTATCAGCCGCTTCAAAGATCTTCAAAGATGATGCGAATCGCAGCGTTACTGTCAATGGTGAACGCTACCGAGCGATGATAACAAACTTTTTTTTGCCCGAAATGGAAGTTCTTGACTTGCATGATATGTGGTTTCAACAAGACGGTGCCACATGCCACACAGCACGCGAAACAATGGCGCAATTGCGAGGCGAGTTTGGTGAACAGTTAATTTCACGTTTCGGGCCGGTCAATTGGCCGCCTAGATCGTGCGATTTGACACCATTAGATTATTTTTTGTGGGGGTATGTCAAGGCTAATGTCTATAGGGACAAGCCCGCTTCGATTGACGCACTGGAAGCCAACATCCATGCATTCATTCGTGAGATACCGGCCGATATGTGTGAAAGAGTATGCCAAAATTGGACTCAGCGGATGGGCTACCTGAGACGCAGCCGCGGTCAACATTTGCATGAAATTATCTTTAAACATTAAATTGCAAGGTTCAAACTATCGATTCAAATAAATATTTCATTCATTTTTTCGAATTTTCTGTGTTTTTTTTTTAAAAAAAGTTCTCAACCTCTTAAAAAATCACCCTTTATAATTCACTGTATTTATTACAACTTCTTTACGCGACACCAAAATAAACCCGATTAAATACAATTAAGAAAAATCGGAGGAATTCGACTAACTTTTAATAGCCCTTGAATGGTCTTGATGGGTGAACCTGGGCCTAGCTTTTCACATCTGGGTTGGCATGTTATATAATATGTATATCTACATAGATATGTACATAATTCGTAAGTCTTACTTAGTTGGCGCTACAGCTCGAGGTGAACCTGGGCCTGCTTCTCGCCACCATTTGTGTGTGCGTGTTATATTTTTGCACGAATGGAAGGGACCTACAGTTTTTTGCCGACTCCGAACGGCGAGTTGAGAAGCTCAATCGAGACAAATGTTACTCTTTGATGTTTGTCAGACATTCGAAAGAGGTGGGCACTGTGAAAAACTGTTAGGTGTTTGCGGCGGGATTCGAACCCAAGACCGCTGGCTCAGTAGTCCGACGCACTAACCACTTGCGCTACGGTGCCCACTTCGTAAGTCTATGTTCTGTAATTTTCTCATTTTAAAATAGCAGTGCAGAAGTTGTTTAACAAACATTCTGAACGTTTTCTACATCAAATCTGCTTAAGTGGAACCTGGATAGGTGGAGTATCTCTTTTAGTGGGCCAAATTGTGCTGGTTTATCCGTTTTACTAAAAAACCTCTTAAAGCTAAATTGTCTGACCTTTGTAAGCTGAACTCATATTTACAAAAAATAAATGGGATAATGAGTATTAGAACCGCTGTAAGTGAGTCAGACTGGTAGAAAATTTTAATATAATTTCTCTAAAAATATTTGCATATTCTCGTTTTTTCCTGAAGCTCGAGGTGCATGAGTTTATATTCCTCCATGTGAGCAAACACAGTTATCTACATGTATGAAAGCATCGTTACGTTCTGGACAAGACGTCGAGTGTGGTGCCTTGCTTGTATAGTCCACATTAAGAACTTTTCTGTTAAGCATCTTTAACTTCCTGATTTTCATACTATCGTCTTCTTTACCAGGTTAAAGAAACCTCTAGTAGTAATGAAGTTGAAAGTGATGTCATTCTCGACCTTGTTCTTTCTTTCCAATATTTTATTTGGTCACAATGGAATCGTATTTTGGAAATCTTACAACTTTTTTGCTTCAAATATACATAAAATAAATCAACATCAAATGAACAAATAAGATACGCAACACAAAACTCATAATTATTTTCAATATACAAACTTCTTTTATCCGGAACTCCAATAACCGGAAACCGGAAATTTGTTAGCACATAGTGAATTTAACCGTTGTCTGGACTATGCACACATATCCATTTGCAGATGATGTCTTGTAATTTTGCAAGTTGAGTCGTGTGTGCTTTTATTAGGTTTTAAAGCGGATACACACAATCCAACAAGAGTGTCAGTTTTGACTGATATCAACTGCTGATGTGTACAGCTGCGGGACGGAGTGTCACTTAAAAATTATGCTTATAAAAATGTTTGCTACTGCGTGACAATCAGCGGGTTTTTTCTTTCTTGTTCGATTCGTTTTCGTCATTCGAAATACAAAAATATCTAGAGATAAACGAAAAACAACTACAACGATGATTTGAGTTTCATACAAAACCTATAGTCTGAACACTCGCTTCATTAGGCAAGCATGACATCAGTTTTGCGTGACACTCTTCTTGCATGGTGTGTACCCGCTTTAAGTGAATTTAAGAACCGTGTCAAAATGTTCCGGAAAAGTTTTAAGCATTTGTGAAAAAAAAAAATTACATTATCAATAATTTAGAGAAATGTGTGCGTATGGGAGATTTTATTGAAACCTCCAGTATCTGGAAAAATCGATTATCCGGAACACCGTTGGTGCCGAGCATTCCGGATAAAAGAGGTTCATCTGTAGTACATGTATATGCTCATTTTTCAACACCAGTTAAATCAATCGAAACTTACAAAAGAAAAAAATCACCTTCCAACGAATCGGCCGTTCAAAACAAACATCGACAACCAATTTAAATCACATTGAATAAGCATGCTATTCATTGTATCCCTCCAATAGAGTATCGGGTTAAAACAACGGCATTTTAACGGATGGTTTAGAAAGAACATCTTGCCTGCTCTCTCGGCACACAGCGCTGACTAGGAGTTCTTTGATATTCTGCAAACGTCGTATTTTTAAAGAAGTTTGTAACCACGTGCTTCATATTTTGTACCCACCCATACCAAATGATAATCTTATTAAACCGAGTTTCCGTTGTGTGCGGCTCTGAAGCGTGTGGCAAGGACAAGGGCAAGGACAAGGACCACCCATATCATAAGCCCTACACGTGCCGCCAGACAACCCGTGACGCATGCAAATCTATTTTTATTTTGTATTTTGCTCATCCGATTGTGCCGAAAAAATAACTCCACACCCATTACGTGTGAAATGATGTTTGGCCAACCAAACTTTTAAATAATGCAGTTAAGATTTCACTTAATTACCTGGAGATGAAAAAAACCACTGTAGGCTATCGTTGGATTAAACCGCTATGGGCGGTCTGGTATCTCACAAAATGCGGTTGGGTTGGCCACATCCCATAAATTGTGGTGTTCTTAACTCCTTATTACAAGGGGTGCAATCGAGTGTAATTCATATAAAAAAAAACTCATATTTTTCGCTTAACACACGGAGGAGTATGGAAATTTAAAAGAAAATTCTTTTTTAATTAAGTTTTTGCAAAAATCAACAATTTATACTTTAAGCTTTACAAATTCCGCCGACGACATCTTGCTCTATGTTTCTACTATTTATAACTATCAAACTTAATGCGATATTTAGGGTGATTTATGAGTGTACTTAAAGCTTCGTATTAAGTGAACTAAATTTGAAGTCCCGGTATATCCAGACTGTAGCGCCATCTAATGTTATAAATAGTGTACTTGAATTAAAGTTCAGACTGCTGCTATCTGATTTCTTATTTTTATGTGGAAGTCTTAAAAAAGTGGTAGCTCAAAGGAGTTTTTAGCGCCTTAGAAAAATATTGTATGGAAGGCCGATTTCCTTTACAAACATTTTGCTGTCTCTTCATTGTGAGAAAAATCGCTTACTGTCAGGCAAGAGTCACCCTATTCTGTGTATCAGTCTGCTGTAACGAAGAATGTATCTAGTGAGCCTACGAGCTGATAAAGAAGTGTTCTATTTTTCTTATTATATTTCTGTAAGACTATAAGTGGTTGTATCTTGTTAAAATATGCTCCCCCTTCACGAAGTAATGCCATATTGCAGTTTGGAATGAAAAAATCCATGGTCAATTATTCAGATAAAAGAAACTCCTAAGCGTTGCGTGAAAATAACTTACGTTAGCCGCCGTAAATCCGTCCAACAGTATGATTTATATGATTACAAACAGAAAGGGAGCGATTAAGTTTAAAACCAAGACTGGTGACTCTAAATATTTAAGTTGAACATTGGGCAGGAAAATTGGTGGAAAATCCTGATATTCAAATTGCTTTTTGAAGATCACTATCTACTGACATTTATTAGGATTAAGTGTAAGGCCATTTTTTTCCAAATCTTCATTCACCCTATACACAAGATCTTCAATTTAGCCAACTGGTCTAGAGATGTATACTTAAACATCATCTGCATAGAGGTGTAGAGATACTTTTGAACATACTTTAGGCAGGTCGTTTATAACTAAGCAGAACAAAAGAGGACATAGTATTGAGCCTTGAGGCACTCCTGCCTGCAAAGTTCTATATTCAGAGCAGCTAGCGCCAACTACAACCCGTTGACTTCGATTTATCAAATAATGTTATAAAAGGCACACCGCTCTATTACTAAATTCAAAATATGATTTCAGTTTCAGACACATAATCGAATGATTCACATAGTCAAAAGCCTTTGAGAAATCCAGCAAACATAGTATTGTGAGGTAATTCTGATCAAATTTATCTCTTATATCATCAAGAACCTTCAACATAGCAGTTAAACAGCTATGCTACTCTCGAAAACCAGATTGCACCAGAGACAATAACCTATGATGGCAGAGATAAGCTTTTATCTGTTTTGCTAGAATTTTTTCTATAACTTTTGACAGACATGAAAGAATACTTGACATTTTTTTGGTACTGGAATAACTTTAGCTCACTTTCAGATATCTGGGAATGATGACGACATAAAACAGAAATTGATCAAGTGTGTGATTGGATTTAAAATGTATGGTAGAATCATTTTAATGAATTTAATGGGTATGCCGTCTTCACCAACTGCATTCGACTTTATTGCACAAATATTATCTGCCACGTCAGTTGCTGAGACTACTTGAAAGTCGAAACTGATCGAAGGTTCAAGGAAAAGTTCACTATTTGGTATGAAAGTGGAATCATTTGCGACACTTTTAAGAAAAGCGCCATTGAGATCATTGAGATCAAACTTATTGTACAATACGTCTTTCTTTCTGACTCCAATGGAGTTACTCCATAGTTTTCTTGAACTTTGATTTGCGCTCAGTTTAGACAAGAAGTATATTTTTTTTGATAATCGTGTCAAGAAAGATGAATGGTTTCGAGCTCGACAGTATATTTCCCAGTTATTACTAGTTGGAATATGACCAGCTGTGAACTTTTTATTATCTAAGTTAAGGTTAGATAAATTATCTACAAACTTTTATTGGACTATACTAGTATTGCAGGTATTATGATTACAAGATGTGAACAAAAACCTAGATTTCTCCAGTCGAAAATTATGTTGCCGTTAGTTGATTAAAGCTTGTTGCCCAGTTTATGCCATCAGCTTGAATGATCCAAGAGCGACGGAGATTGGGCCCAGATATCAAAACACCAACACCAGAGGCCATTTTCGATCCATAAGTGTACCATACTAGACAATGTTTACACTTATCAATGTTTACACTTTACACTTATAGATTTTCCAACTATTTGGTCTTCCGTGGTGATTTTTGGGCCCGTCTCCTGTACTACTCTCCATTTTGAAACCGTTTGTGTGACTTTGCTTACTTAAGCAGTAATTCCTGTTAGGATTGTGAAACCCCTGTCAAAAATCATTGCTTAGCCAGAATCAAATTCGTAATTAGGTCGAAGTGATATAGGCGTCTAACAGGATGCTTTACGTGAATTTTGTACAAAAAAGTAAACAAAAATAAAAGGATTACCAATTATTTGGACACTGCACTTCCTATCTAGTGAATAAGATTTAATGAGTTTATTTTTTTTCAGCAAAAGCCGATTATAATTAAAATTATGTTTGCAATAATTATTCCATTCATCCTTTTGTGATTCCTGTTGAATATTTAATAAACCATTTATTAATACGTGTTGTCAAAACAACACTAAAGAATATTCCATTTGATTGCATTTTGGAAACTTTTTTTTGCCTCCCTTTGGTAATTAAATTACGAGATAAATATGCAGATAATAATTCCGGATTAAAACGTTTAATTGGAAAATCATATGAACGTGATTTAAAACCGTCATCAGTACATTTATCTTTTATGACATATGGTGTGCAAAAGTAAAGTACTTGAACAGATGGGGCTTACAGGGTGGAAAGCACGACAAAGAAAATAAGGAACTATTGGGAATTTCATGGTCTATATATTTGTTAGAAAAAGTCTGTATTTTGTAGGGAGGAGATTGATCATAATGACATCAATTAAATCTCATTTAAGAATGCGGCTGTCATATTTATGTACACCCTGTACGCTGTACCTTTCAATAAAATCTCTCAATCTTAAAATTAAATTAGCTCTAGCATTTGACTGGAATCGACACTAAAGCAGTTTTTCTGAATCCAAAGAAACCTCTTGGAACTGTTCTGGAACATTTGATGAGTTTTAAATGAGCCTTAAACACGCTAAACGTTTGAACGAAATAATGTGGACTGAAGGTCAACCCTCAGAAAACCGAACTAATGCTGTTCACTAACAAAAGAATGATACCGGCCTTCAGGCTACCGACCATTGAGGGACTACGCTTAAGTTATCCGAGAGTGCAAAATACTTAGGACTCATACTCGACAGAGAGAGACTCTTCGGGAAAAACTGGGGCTCCAGGAATAACACTGTGGATGTACTCCCGCCAAAACCAGCAACTTTAGGGTTAGGTATTACCAAAGTACAGAGAATAGCATACACTGGAACAACAGTCCAACAACATATCGACGAGCTATCGGATTGATCACCATCGGGTCTGCTCAAGTTCGGCAGGACGTCCCGATAGTTGGAACCAAAATACTGATACCACGGATGGGTTCATATGAACCTGAGTATGATGAAGATGTGACCATTCTCATCAGCCCGCATATCTTACCTATCCCAAGCATGTGGTTTGGTAGAACAACAAACGCTACACCTTGACAGCGCTCACATTTCAAATTGGAATACGCTTTAAAAGTTTACAACTAAAGCTATGATTATATCAAAAGAAACCGCTACTAATCATCAATAATTTATGTAACGTATGTATCACTGCCTATTTCTATGCGCACTTTATATCTATTTTCTCATCTTATTTTTTGAATTAACTCCTTTTTTAGTATCACATATGTGCATCAAACAAATCGACAAAAGCAATTGTCCTTACAGCGAAAACTTTACGCATTCCATTCTTATTCGGCGCTTTGTCAATTAACTCAATCCTCAAAGTGTTTAGAAAGAAAAACAACTTAAAGAACAAACTGTCATTGCGCAGCAATCTACAACCAACAGCCACCAACTTCCTAAGAAACACTTAGGACAAGTCAATGTCCAAAAGTTGGGTTTTACACTCACAACACACAAATCAAATGTCAGGGTATCCTTCATATTTACATGGTGTTACATCAACTTTTTGTTTGACAACAATTTTACTCTGTTTACATACATACGTATATAGGTACATACAGTGTGTTCCACAAAAACGTGCGCTAAATAACTTCTTTTGTTTTACTCACATATACATGTTTATAAACTATTTTCTGCATTAAATTGTCGATCGCGCATTGTTTTCATCTCCGAGATGTATTTTTCGGCGAAATAAGATCGTCACATTTTGTAACCGTTTTTAAAAAGCGTATTTGAAGTGCATTCTGGATAGGTCACCCAAAAGGGTCGCAAATTAGTATTAAGTCGGCAGCAAAGTAGGTACTTAAAAACGTCAAAAGGCATTTGTAAGAAAGTGGATGAAGAGGTACCAAAGAGGAACTTCCTCTAAGGACAATCAAGTAATTTACGAATCGTTCCGGAAACGTCCCACAATAAGTCTGAGGAATTAAAGTGCCCATCAACACAATACGATGACCCGCTGTCTAGCAGTTTTGCCATCATAAGTAGAAGTACCAGCCCTAAACCACTTCTGACACAGAAATACGTTGAAAATATCCTAAGTTGGGGAACGCAGAATTTAAACCGAAATTGGAACAATATCATATTTACAGATAAATCTTTTTTTTGTTTATAATCATTCGAAGAAAGCCTGGACAAAAAAATATGAACAGCTCTAAAACATCCAGCGAATGTTTATGAATGCTTCTGCCAAAGAATTTGAAAAGTTCATAGTGTTCACACAAAACCTCTATGCTCAATTCATGGTTAAATTATACCAGAAGGGTTTGTTGAAGTCTGCCGAATCTCCGGTTGAACCTAACAATGACGTTTAGATCTTGGAAGAAGATAACGATCCAAAATATTGAAGTCATCTCTGAAAAGAGGAAAACGGTATAGAGATGTTAGATTGACCGTCGCAAAGACCTGATGCGAATCAAATTGAAATTGTATGACCTTTATTGAAGCAGAAAATTGAGGACAAAAAATAGCCACAACAAAACAACTCTTGAAACTAATTTAGAGAGGGCTAAAGCTATATTCAGACGATTGCCAGATCTGACAATTTTGTTACGTCTGCAAGTGAAAAACTTGTCCCAAATGTCTTACAACCGTGTGAATTGACAATTTTAGTCTGATAATATTGTCAGAAAAAGCATTGTCGGAATATTGCCAGACCGCTATCAGACAATAAATTTTCAGGGCTCTACCAACACCTTTTTGTGACATTGTCAGGCCAGTGTCAGACGTTTTGGACATTTGCAGGCTCATTTTATATTGTCAAATGTGCGAAGCTTGGAACATATGCAAACAAAATTATTATCAGATATTTTGTTATTATTTCAGTGAAATATATTATTTTGGGAGCTGATTCGTTTGTTCATTTTATTATAAAAAAAGTATTGAAGGGGAGGGGGGGGGGTACCTTCAACACCGACGGAGCTACAGGGTGTTTAAAACAATTCCTTCAGAGATCAGGCTTGTTCGGTAGACAATTGATGAGTGCTTATCACAGTTACCCTCGGCTACTACCATCCGTGCTTTCATTTTCGAGTTATTGGTCTTCAAACACAAATTTTATTAATTTTTTTTTAATCAATTCTTTTGAAAATCGCATTTATCTTGCGAAAGTGTGCTTATAATTTTAAGTTTTTTTTTACAAATACACCATACAAGGTTTTTACCTTGGGCATATAGTTTTCCATTTTAGAAATAAATGTCTATCAAATGCTATGAGTCTGAAAACGTCTGGCGTTGAGTTTGTAGATTTTTTGTACACAGTCATCTATCAACCGTGCGAACTGACAGTAAATTGTTAGAAATTGGGACAAAACCTGGCAACTGGCAATTTAACGCTGTAAGGTAGTTTGTCATTGTCAGCTCATTTGCAGCTAATTGTCAGCATATTTGTAGACCTGACAATATTGTCAGATCTGGCAATCGTCCGAACATAGCTTAAATTAAGAATATGCGCTAATATTAAGTGAAAGTTGAACTAGACGATCCCAAGTAGTTATAAATAATAATGGGGACTGGACTCCCTACAAATATAGTAATTGCGCACCTCGTATTGTTTCAAACTTTAATAAAAAATATGAGTTCATATAATTTTGGCATTTTTCATAGTTTTGTTGAACACACTGTACACGATTACAAATCAAAATAAGCATGAAAGTGAAGCTTACAGCCAGTACATCCGGAAGAATTGGCCATTATTTAAAATGTTTGATTTACCGGAGGATGACTGGAAAGTTTAATTAATTAGGTTTTGATCAAAATTAAGCTTTCCAATGGTGATGAAAACGCAATTACATATATAACTCGTGTGTAGGAAGCAGAACTAACTTGTTTACAAGTTTATAATAATAAAATTATAACAACTTTCCGCAAACAGAGGATTATTGAAATTCATGCGATGGAGCTATGTAAGTGTGTGTGTCTCGGTGAAAGTTCCAGCAAAAAAAATTACTTTGTGTTTTTGTGGTCGCCATGAACATTACCTAATATTTGCGACACAAATAAATGGTAGATTTCCTGACAGAATGACACTTAATTTGATGGTATGATAGAGAAGTAGGTCAAAGGTCAACAGAAGAAGTCGGACCATCCGAACTTTGAACGCAAATGTATAAAGTTTTGCGTATGGGGCCTAGATAAGTTGAACTTTTTGGCGGATTTTTCTGTCAACATAAAGTTTTGTTTTGTTTTGATTTTTTGGTAGTCGCATCTATTGTTGATATATATACAACCGTGATCTCTATGAGCTGTTTTGGATGTTTGTGGAGGTAGCCCGAAAAGCCAAAATACGTCGACTACAATTCTTTGCCACCAAAGTGACCAGAAAGACCAAACCTACGTTTTAAGGTTCAAATTGGAAACAGTATGCCCAGGATCGAAACGGAAAGAAGGCAGCTATGTCAGAATTCTCCACGGGTTAGGCGGCCATTAAGTAAGTAAATATGTAAGTAGTTGTTTGATCCCTAGTGCCCTTGTAGTTCAGCACTGAACTCGTCCCAGTTATTTCTTCAGTGCAAGAAAAAAGTGTAAAAAGTATATCAACTTATTTTAAAAACTTAATTTTTTGTTCTTTGTGTTTGTATTGTTCATTGTGCATGTCTTGTTTGTGTTCAAATAGATTGATTAAAGTAAACGAACAAAAATTAATAAAAAAAATTCTTTATTTCTGGTTGTTAAAGAATGACAATTATCAGGGCGAATTATTTGTGTTCGCTGAATCAGAAGTTGCAATGGGTTTATTGACAATGAAAATACACTGACAGAAGTCAGGACGCCGCGCCGCCGCCGTAGGGTATGGGACATCGAACAAACCTGCATAATTTGCAACTCGCAAGCTGATTTATTTTTTTATGCTTTAGTTTACTTTGCTGGCCCTAAACTGAAGAAACCAACACAGATCAGCCACACAATTAATGATGTCTTTCGGTTTTGATATAAAATACAGTGGACTCTCGTTAACTTGAACACGTACAAAACCAGGGCCGCTCAAGTTATTGGATTGTTCAAGTTACTGGATCAAACCAAAGAAATTGTCCTTTTTTAAACATATTCCGTTTAATGTTGGTTTTATTAATAAAAAATAAGGCAAACATTTGTTTTTAAGACAACCTTGAAAAAACTTTACTCTGCTCTGAGACAAAAATCTATTTACTTTTTTAAGTTTGAAAAAGAATTAAAAATATGTGAAGTTGAAAGTCAAAATTTTATAAAATTATCCTACTGGTCTTAATTTTTTACACAGAACTGTACATACATATGTACATATGTATATGCAATCAACCCGCTAGAACAGCACTTTAAATTCGCTCTCGCTTTAAGCAATGGCACAAACTAAGTGCCAAGAAAGCGGAGGCTAATTTAATGATTCCAAAATTGAGAACAGCCCTGCATCAACGTAAGGCCGATTTTTCAAGATTTAATTGTCAACTACAGTTCAAAAGATATAACGCAAAAGGTCATAACGCATATTGAGTGGAAATACGCTTCCAGCATTTTTTATATTAACCTTAATAATCACCCCCCACCCCACAGATTGACCAGTTTATACAAATAACCTTTTACGTGACTTTCAAAAATGTCCGTCTTTCTTAATCCCATCGCCACATAAATGATCAAAGGGATTTTTGGAGAATGTCGTAATGGGGTTTTGAATTATTTACTCGTCATGTGCATCTCTAAATAAACTTTCATATTTAGTATTTTGACACAACACACAAATATAATTTCAGCATATTTTATAACGCACATGATGTCTACACCCGTAGTGAAGATGAACTCAAAAAACATAGATAAACATGAATAGACATTTTAATTAATTGACTCATTTGCTATTACACAGGCATGATAATAGCATAAATTACATTTTCCAAAAATAAACTCTCCATGCCTCCATCAATCGATCCCTGTCAAAATGTCCTTGTCTAAGCGAATTTCATTGAGAATTTTCTAAGATGGTTGTTGACAACTCTGTAGTAAAAACTTGAATTGGTTATGAAGATGTTTTTCCTTCGTTACGATATCCAAGGAAATTTCCAAGAGAAAGCAAAGTAACAAGAAATAAAAACAAAAGTTCAAACACATCTTGTGGGGGTTTGGGGGTGATTTATGGGGCTTCGCGAAATGTTTGTCTTTAGAAGAGCAATGAACATTTGGATAATAGCTTTGTAAGTTAACGATATACATAAATATGTACATACATGTGGCGCATATACAGAAATCTCGACATGTCCTGGCACATTACATAATCCCAGTTGCAGTGGGATAGTAATATATGTATGTACGAGTATGTATAGATGTATTGATTACCACCTACATGCATTGAATTGAGTTCTTTTGGTTGAAAAAGTTTTCTGAAAAACACTTCAAGTGTAAGAAGCTAAAAATGCTGACATAGCACTATTCAACACACGCACACGCCCCAATGCCATAGTACTTATAGTGTTCTCCCCTTTAAAAATAACAGAAACTTAATGCACCACCACTACCACAATCTTGGTGAACTGCCAACAGACTATTGATTTCACAATTCTGATGTATCTAATGTATGCATGCGATGCGATCCGACTTTCATGCATATACTATACGTTCCAAGAATAAAAGAAACAGGACATTCGCAGTGGCATTCTCAGCCAATCGGGGGTAACCATGAAAACATTTATTGCTGCTGCTAGTCACTTTTGTATACTTGCAGGCTTTATCGCAAAGGACCCGATTCTTGAATGTTAACTGCAATATTTTTAAGAGGTGAATTCAATTGCATAGTAAATAATGCATTTGTATGCGACAAAAAGTCATATACATATGTACCTACATATGCAATACAGAGGGAAACTGATAAATGGAATGGACATAAAACAGTTTAATTGCAACTTACCAAAGAGTCGACGAATATTTATGGTTGGATATGCATTCACGTTGAGTTGCTGTAAACAGCAAACGATGCCAAGCAGGATGTAGAAGTTGCCTGCGATCATTGTCGACCTAGAAATAAAGGAAACAATAAATTTATTACGTTTTGACAATAGGTTAAATGCTATATAATGTGTAGAGTATTTGGGCGGCACATTCAGTGAGTCTTCCAGAACCTTTGCCGATCAATTGCCCACTAAGTGGATAAGAATATATGTATTTAAATGTATACTGGCTATAAAATGGTAAAAAACAAATTGTATTAAATAGCGTGTTAGAAATTTTCCTGGAAGCAGTTCATAAAGGGCCTAGAATATAAATTAATACTATTAGCGGCATTCAAAGTGACGTTAAAAGAAGGATGAAGAACGACTTGCGAGCTTTACGAGATGAAAAATCTAAATAAAATATAAAGAGACCGACGCGGTGTCACACCACGCTGCAATGAAGCTATCATGATAAAGGAGATAAGTTTTCGGTCTTTAAAGCCAACACCACTGAGGATAATCGAAAGAAGTTAAAAAAAACCAGAAATGACTGCAATGCTCATATTCGACGTGTGAAATTCTTACATGACCAAAAATTGAGGCAAAAAATACTACAGCGTCCCAAGGGTAGTACACATTTATGGTCATTTGTTAAAAAACACTAAGAATTCTGCCTCTTCCTCAATTTCGACGCTCATTTGAAATGACATTCCAGCTGTCAGTTCTTTGGACAAAGCCAATGCACATTTTTCAGCTAGCTCAACGCTTCCAGATTGCGCTTCGCCCCCGCCTGTACTTGAGAGCGTTGAATAATTCATGGGACAGATCCACTTTCGCACTCGTACAGTTGCAAGAGTACTTAAAGATCTTAACATGCACAAATCCGCCAGTCCAGACGGTATATATCTCCCATAGTTCTGAAGCGGTGTTCCTTCACGCTGGCAAAATCATTGCGTAAGCTTTTCTATCTTTCCTACTCCTCTGGACTCTTTCCGAGTGGATGGAAAACAGCATTTGTCCAGCCCGTCATTTAAAAAAGGCGTATCTTTCTCTCTCTTTCTCCAGTTACCGACCCATAGCACTTACGGGTCATGGAAACGCTTATAAACCGTCAGCTAATGAAATATCGTGAATCACGAAAGCTCCTCAATGACCGGCAATATGGCTTTCGTAACAAAAGATCCACTGGTGATCTGATGGCATATCTCACCGAAAAGTGGAACAAATCTTAATCTTTTCAGCACTCTGGTGAGTGTAAGATTGTTGCACTCGATATTTCAAAAGCATTTGACAGTTTGGCATCAAGCTCTTTTGTCGAAAATGCGTGCATATGACTTCGACGAACATTTTCTTAAATGGAAACTACCTTTCGGGCCTTTCAATACAAGTTGTATTAAATGTTTTCAAGTCTCCAATTCACCATATAATTGCTGGTGTCCCCCAGTGCTCAGTTTTGTCCACAACACTTTTTCTTATTTGCATAAACTACCTCTTGTCTGCCACATCTGATCCAATACATTCCTTCGCTGACGATTGCACCCTCAGCTTTACACATTCGTTTACAGATTCACGTCCCTGCTCTTCGGCTATGGAACTGAAACGGTCGCGTACGTTAAGCTCATTAAAATCCGACCTTGACAGCATAACCAAATGGGGTATAAAAAATAGAGTGGAATTTACTGCTTGAAAAACTCAATGCTGTCTTCTTTCGTTAAAGCGTTATCTTACCCATCAGCCATTATCCAAGAATGGCTTTTGCATTGTTGAAAACGAAAAGCAATCCATTCTCGGTATACGTTGGAATGACCACATATTCGAAGTCGCCAAAAACGCCGCGAAATGCTTAGGTTTCCTTCAACGATGTAAGAAATTCGTAACCCCTTCTGATGAGCCATTTGATGAGAATCACACGCCACCTATGAACTCATCCGTCCTACAAAAATGTGGTGTTGAGTATAATTTGCTAAAATTTATATAAGAATCACTAGAAGTCATAACACAAAACATCAACAAACTAATAAGCATTAGGGTTGACTATTTAACCTAACCAATGGTCGTTGGGACTTCGGACACTAACTTTGTCTTCTTCCAAGAAGCTCTAAAAAAATTGTTCCTTGGTTCAGTTTTTCTCGTCACAGTATCTCAAAATGTAAGATTCAAATTGAATTATCTCTTCGTCAAGGATGTTAAAACATTAAAGTCAGTCCTTGTCCAAGCAGAATCATAATTTGAATAATTAAGTTTAAAATTCTTGAATCTTACTCCCGCCATTCACTTTGCTAATCCTCAAAGCCTTCAAACTCACAATATGTCACGCGCTAGCTAGAGTACGAGTAGCTATGCATGTAAGTAATTTCCCCAGTGTCGATATAATTCTATTTAAAGAGCTATAAACTCTGTCTTATTTAATTCCCAGAAAATTTCCACTAAATAAGCTTTCAGCGTGGTGCTGCTGATTTTATAATCCACTTTTCCACTCGCATAATAGTCTTTCAAAATAAGATGTGCGGACGAAACGATTTTATTTTTGCGTTTGTCTACGCCATGTACATAGATACCTAAACTTTTTCATTTCGTCCTGACGTCCTTACCTGGACTTTCTCTCTAATAAGGCCTTTTATTTCCTACCTCGCCGAGGCATGAATCAAAAGATTCATTTTACAACATTTTCTTGTTGGACATAAATCAGCTTTATGTGTGGTGTCCTGCCATGGCACTTCATCTCCTAAGCTGGCACTTTGGTTTTTTTGCATCATCATGATGCTCCTTCTTCACCAGTGTCAACACCAGAAAATAAATTTTGCATAAGGATTATGGCCTTTCATGGATTTTCACTTTTTGCCTTCACAAATGGTTTCGGGTAATTTCGTTCGCCTGATACGGGTAACAGAAAGCTGCATAAAAATGATGAATCATAAGATTACGAGGATTCTAATAATGTGTTTACATTGGTAAAGAGTGCTTTAGTGGGCCCTTTGATAAATAAATACCGATGTAATCAAGCTCCGAATGGGTACAAATACAATTAGTCGCTGCCGTAAACACATATTTGTATGATTGTTATGAATTTGGTATTAAAATCCTCAAAATGAATGGGTTTTGTAAATGGAAGCTGTTCATTTTATTGACTTGAAATATGAAGCTGAAAGAACACATATTTTTATTTTTGGAAGATGTGGTAAAGTGGTGAGGTATTGATGATCAACTCCGAGGAGCTGCATAAAACCACTTAACCACTTAAAAATCTTCAAGAGGACCTGTACTGTAACCAACGAAATATGATAAAGGCACCTAGACATTGTTGAATTTGAACGACTTACATAAGTAGTCCTGTGTAAAAAATTAAGACCAGTTGGATAATTGTTCACTTTTGTTTTTATTTATTTTTTTAGATAAAGATTTTGTACTTAAATTGAAAAAAGTCTTTAAATTAATATTTAAATTAATATAAGTCTGCAATTTAATTATTTTTTTAAATTTGAAAAAAGTGCAAAATATGTTAAAGCTGAAAGTCAGTATTTTATAAAAATATCCTACTGGTCTTAATTTTTTACACAGAACTGTATATAAATACGCATGATGAAAGTAAGTAAACATTTTTGCGAATTTGAATATTTAGAGTTTATAATCGCATTACGTAGTGAGACTCGACTCTATAGTCTTTTTCGATGTCCCAAAAATAGCGTTTTGCTTTGAATGCAAATATTCTCAAGCATCCAGCAACAATGTCGTTTTCTTTATTGGGCTTTTAATTGTAACCTGACCTTCACTTACGCAGTCATTAGCTCCATCTGTGTGTCACACTTTATGCTAACCCAAATTTTTAGTATTCCGTACCCAAAAACAGAACACTAATGGAATGAGTTCGGTGCCTGTGTGTCTGTCCGTCTGTTACAGGCGTTTTTCTCAGAGACTGATTTGGAATACAGTGTAGAACCGATTAACCGGGATGGTCGGGACCGAGCCCATCACGGAAAATCGCAAATCCCGGATGAACGAATGTTTTTTCTATGAAGCAAAAATAACCAAAACTTAACAAAAAATAATAAATAAAACAAAAACTAAAGAAAATAGGTAAAGTTCATTAGGAAAAACGAAAAATAAATAATATTTCATAAAATGTGCATGTATGTACATGTGCGAATGCAAACAAGATTTAACATGCTAAACAAATCAGTCACCAACAATGCACACACAAACCAACCTAATCCTCTGATGCGTAGGAAGCCATATATGGCTTTTCGCAAATATTACTTATTTTCTTTGCTATATGGCACTCGAAATGAACAAAGCACAACATGATTACTTCGTATTTACTATTAGCAACATAAAACGGTACTTTTCATATTTGTGAGATAGCGTCTGTCGGCGATTTTTGCGTTTGTACTTCAGTCCATCGCGCATTGCAAAAAAAAGTGACAAAAAAAATTGAATTCTGTGTGCAAATAATTGTGTTTAATCGCTAAGTACAATCATTTTAAAAATAAATTTTGATGGGTATACTTAACATACTATATTGTTAATGTATTTGCATTGTAAAAAAAACACTTCTTTGATTAGTTTAATAACTAGAGCCATATAAAAAAAAATGCTATTGTTTAAACTAAATATTTTTTTCAACTTTTTTTAATCAATTTTATTAAAAAAATAACCAAAAGAAGCCATTCCAACCGGTTTTCATCGTTTTTCTCCCACGCAAATTAATTCATGCATTAAAGGTGCAAAATCTTCAAGTTTGGATATTTAAAACGACTCTTTCGCTTTTCCTCTTAGCTGAATTTTTGCTTGCTTTTAATAGGAAAGCAAGGTTTATTTTAAACTTCCCGGTTGATTGGGCTAATGGGCTTAACGGTTAATTGGACCCCGGTTAGTCGGAACTACAGTGTATATGCAATGGGAAAAATTGGACTATACTACTGTCTAGCTATTTAAAATCATCCTTAAAATATCGACAGTAAATATTAGATGAGGCTTTTTAAATAATAAGTTTTTAAATCTATTTATGTACTTTATTTAAATAACTATGTTAGAATCATAAATAAAATTTTGCAACAAATGGAAATTTTTACTGTACAATAAAATCACTACTATTGAAATTTGGAACAGTTTGTAGTCGACTTTGGGTGGCTCGTTTTGGGGCGTCAAATGGAAAGTCTAAAAAAAATTAAATTTTGAGGTCATCGCTCATTAAAGCTCATTAAAGCACGAATTCAAAAATGTATAAAATATTTTTGGGTTACTTTTTCCCGCTTTTTAAGAAAAAAAAAGGTTAGATGATTACTGTCCCCCTGCCTTATCTCCGAAAATATCGCTTAGAAAAATCATAATAAAATCACAAACAATGAGAATAATGTGTAGATTTAACCAAAATTATCAGGACTGCATTATACGTTCGACAGTTTTTTTTTATTATTACATATTACTGTTTACATATCCTGAAGTGACGTAACCCTATCACAGTCATAGCAATTTTAACGTATGTACGTTTCCAGTAACAATTTTCAAATAAGTTGCCGAGTTCATGAACTCGCTTAACATCTCACAAAAAAGTTTACAATATCATTTAAGAATTATTTTTGTTTGTCAAAAAATCAATTTCTCAATATCGATATGTACATACATACTAATGGCGCATTTTGAAAACTTGGAAAAACAAATACCGACCATCTTAGAGTGACAATAAAACGAGTAAAGTAGCACTTAAATCCTCATGTAATATCCAGGACTACAACAAAGGGGATGTCTTCTACGAGTAAGTACCCTACGCGGTACACATGATTGGATGAAAGGGACACATTTCCACCACTAAAAACTAATATTCAGTATCCAGATGTGAAATCATTTTTTTTTTTTTGTAGACAGAGCAGCTGTACACAAATGTTTGAAGTTCATCCGATCAAAGTGCTTTCTTTGCTATAACCAATTTCAGATTCCAATGTAATTAGCAATTAATTAAATTTTGCAGATGACATCTGCCTATGATTTGTAGATACTCGTATAGTTCGTTCATTTGTGTGACGAAACTCAGTCATGGAATTAATTTCGTATCTCGTTCTCGTTTTAAGTAGCTACATACTCGTACAAACAGGCACAAGGAAATCTAATAAAAGCAGATACAACCTCCAATACGCTGTGCGAGAAACTGAATCAATTTTCATCTGGCTGAACGAATGTAGGCGTGGTTGTGTGTAAATATTGATCGGGAGCATAGAGTTAGAATTACAGGCTTTCATTCCGTCTTTTCCGAGGCACAGGCAGAGTATATCGAGTAGACTGCTCAAAATCAATTTAAGTTAATTTAAATTTTCCGAGTGGAAAATTGTCACATGGTAACGCATTTGCTTGGCTCTTGAGCAGGGCATAGAAGCAGTGCTGGGAAATTCAATTGATCCGATAAGCTGGCAGAGTATCGAGTAAACACTTTCAGAAAATAAAGTGCGAGTATTTGCAGTGCGGGATGGCTCGTTTGAGAAAATTAACAATGAATATTTAATACGAGTAATAAGGAACAGGCTGGAAGTAAAAGAGGATTACAAATCGTGTTTAATTGGCAAAATTATTTTTTATTGATTGAAAATTTGTCGAAGCGGTGAGTGATTTGATTTGATGTTTTGAACATTCAACAAGGACAGCTCATAATTCAATTGTTGAATTGATTAATACTTCACTTGATAATAATAATATTGCAACTTTCAAGGAGCAGAGAAACGCCGAAACAAATGTGCATTTAAGTGATTATATTTAGACACCTACAGTCACTGTCACTCGAATCCACCTGGGAAGAAATGGAGGCAATTGAAACGCAATGCAGAACTCCGAAGAGTTGAAGTTGAATCCATCTGCCCCCCTAGGGGTGGCAGGCCTTAAGCATTCCGAAAATGCAGAAGCACATTCAATAGGAAGTAAAATGTTTCGAAAATATTCGCAGTATCAGCCATCTAGCATGGTCAAGGTAAAAACAAGGCTTGATGAAACTGCAAATCGTAAGCCAGTTACAAGTTTATACTTGTTTATACATATTCATTGCTTGCAAGTTTATTATTATTATTATTATTATTATTTAAGAGCTAGGCTAGTAATTGAAATCACTAGTTAGCTGGATAGCCATAGCAACAAAGGCCTTCGGCTAGATGCAAGTTTATAATTTTTCCCTTTTATGATGATATACTTGAACATGTCATATCATGTCATATGCAATAGAAACTCATGTCTATAGTGGGGTATTGTAAAAGAGTTGTGGAATTTTTCACGGTTACGCTTAATTAAAATACAAATTGGGTCAGAAATCCAGAGGGTATCTTTTTATTTACTACGCTACGGAGCTGCGAATCAATCATCATCAGTAGGTACTTGTATCGATATTCATCATCGGATGCAATTTGGATGTCCTTCAAATTCGTGGATACAGACTTCGTCATATAAACGCCAAGAATTAAAAAAAACATAGCATGTAGTATATAGTATAGTTCCACAACATATAGTATGTATGTATATATACGAGTATTTTATGGAGAATAACCGTTGCAATATAATCGAATCGGGAATAAGCAATCAGCCCCACGCAACTTATTTCTGTTAGCAATTGGAAAATATTGATGTGAGGGGCAAGTTCAATACGATGATGGCGCCAACTGTAACACAGCGCGAAAAACAATGCAGTTTGCTTCTCAACTAAAATCGGTCACCAACCACCAAGTTTGTTCAATACGCGCTGTCGGTTTTAAAGCAGAAGGTGCATAGCACCTACTGTCAATATTTTTATACGGAAACATTTCATCAAAAGGGCAAAAGTCTCCAAAGCCGGGGGAAGCGCCAATTTACCCGATATCTTTTTGTATGTAATGTTTAATGTCACTGTCAATAAAACTCCTCACGAAAAATTACCGTCTTGAATGCTTGTCAGATATTCGGTGGAGGTGGCACCGTAAACTTTTTGGTGATTGCTGGGTTTGAGCCCGGACACCATCGGTAGTACTCCAACGCACTAACCGCTACTTTACGGCATCCAATGAATCACCATTTACTAGTATCCGTTCAAATTCATTGGATCAAAATCTGAAGTTTAAGATCTAAAATCACAGTAAAGGCCATGAGAACTATAATCGCCTAATACCTAATTAGCTGAACAAGACTTTTGAATACCTTACATAGGCCGCTTTGGTACTTCAAATTTTCACTATATATTATGATAGGTTAGGTTAGGTTGAAAGGGGTTGTGAGGAAGAGCCATCATAAAAAACAAAGCACCATAATGGGCCCATCGCGATTCCCTGGGACCATCGTATGATGGTATACTTAAACCGAAACATTTCCGTCAAAACATTTAATTTCTCTCCAAAATGTTAGGATCTGATTGTGGTCAGTTGGGCCAGCCTCTTCCAGTGTATTAAAGAAGTAATTCCCTAAAAAATTCTTTCGAGAACAACCAATGGCCTGACAATCACAAAGGATATGTTCGATATCCTCCGATGTACCTATGTATTCGATTGTAGTATCTGCATTCGTTCGTGTTTGAAAGTCCCATTCCTTGCATGTTTTCTCAAGAGACAGTGCCCGGAAAGTATTCCTATTAGAGTTCTTAGCTTAGCCCTATTTAGTCCAAAGATTACCCTGGTCCTTTTTCGGTCTATAACCGGCCAAAGAGCTTGGATACCCTATGTCCCTCTATTCTTGACCATCTGTGGTCCATCCTACTTGTGATTGTGTTGTTAGGTTTTGCCCTGATGCCACATGATGGTGGTGCTATATTCACCATCTCGGTTATAGGCAGTGCCTATTCATCTGCAAGTTAATTTCCCTCTACGCCAGACTGTCCAGGAACCCAACATAGATTGACCCTATTGTGTCTGCTCAATGATTTAAGCACAGATCGGCATCCTTCTACAATAGCCGATTTAACAATACACGATTCTAATGTTCGGGGCGCGGCCGGACTGTCGATGTAGATTATGATAATTAATAACCGTATCTGTTATTAGCTTCGTCACCAACAGCTCCGCCGCACAGCTAGGAGCTCTGCCTGACACGTATCACTGAGACACGTATTTAGTTCTGGTTCTCTTGAGTAGGTACCTTTGTCGGCTTTCGACCCACCCTTATAGACCGCAATGTGTGTTTGCCGTGTAGGCACTGTGGTCCCCCAATCTTCTCTCTCCGGGTACAGCGTTTCGTGCCTGGTTGCGAAGTCCAGAACTGGGAGGATGTTATCCGTTCTATCGAGGTTGCTAATTTTAAGTTCCCTCAGAATAGCGCTATGACCATAGCTTCTATTTCTGAAATAGCCTAGCCATAGTCTAATCGCTATCTTACTTGCCAGGTGCATTGCATGCATAAGATGCAGAAAGACCATAAATTAAAAACCAAAACAATAATATTGTGCAGCCATCTATTGAACAATTATTGAATCAGTTTTAGACCACTCTGGTTCAATCAAAGCGATCATTACTGATTCAAAATTAAATTATAAGCTCAATATCGCAAAAAATTCAGTTAGGGCACTATGGTTCTCATGGCCTCAGTTGCGAATAAGGGTTCGACAACTGCCTTAATCGAAGGGCTTTAAGAGGAAACCGAAGACCGTTCCCTTTGCTGACTAAATGTAGTTCGGTTAATCGTCTATAGCTACACATTTATATATACTCTACTATTTTAATTATTTACATATATAATGAATACCCCAATAAATGTAAACTGCTGAATTGGGATTTAAAGAGTCATTCGAAACGATGACAAAACTTTCTCGTTTAATGGTCTCCATTGTTGTGACAAACCAAGCCTGAATCAGTAGGTAGTAGGTATGGGTTTAGAATGCTTTGAAAAGAATGGTTGTACAAATATCAAAAAGTTACAACGACATTTACATAAAATTATTCAAACATTGCGCCGACATAAACACATTCAAGCACTCTGAAACATTTTACTAGATCAGCATTAATTACAAGAAAAATCCACATTCCAAGGAGACCCGCTCTAATTACCAGCAATTTTTACTTTCTTCTCAAGAAACAAAGGAAATAAAAAACAAAAGAAATATTTTCCCATCATTAGAAACAAAGAAATCCTTGTTACACTTTCCTATAGCCATGTTCCCATACTAGAACTGAGAGGGGTCCTCATCCTCATCCTCATTCCCGTGCTCATATCTACAGAGACAAGAATGAATATTTAATTTGCCAAAGTAAATTGAATGAAGAAAGGTAGGAGTATGACAGGTCATCGGAGCAACATAAGCCTGTTTCTACTATGGCACTGGCACAGGCACTGTACAAGTACACAGTACAAGTACGAGTATAAAAAACGTGCAGTGTGTCCTTACATAAACGATGAACACTGAAACACGCTAAACATAAATTGATTTAACCCAACAAGATGGGTTCTTGTTGTCGTTCCTTTCGAAAGAAAAAGAAAAAAGTCACGTAAGGTTGGTGGTTGGTGTGTGGAGTATAAGTACCTACATTATATCGATTATAAATTTAGTAGCTAAATATGTACTTCTTCTCCATTGCCTCAGACTGACACACAATAAACAGCTTAGTGTTGATGGTGATGCCAACTAATCGATGATGGACTTCATACACTTTTCACCAAGTTCAATGAGGTGGAAATTAATCGTAGATACATTAAATAAATTGATTGAAGTGTATGTCTATCAAGTGACATACGAGTAGGTAGTAGGTACTCGCAGCGAGAATGCACTCTCTCTATCGACTTTCAATGTGCCGTGTTAGTTAATATGAAAACACATGTTTACTATGAACATGGCCCTCTGGGGGATATCGTGCTATTACCCTGTTACAGTTGAATTAACCGGGACATACCGGAATAGCTCGCACACACAAACCGGTGAGATAGGTGGGTCCCTAAATATAATACTCGTATCCCTGTAACAAAAAGGAATTATCTAACTAAACAAGGTAATCCAATTTGCCTTACCTTAGTGTGAGTTAGGCCTTTTGTTTTTTTTAGTTTTCTATGCACTGTTGAAGTTTTGTTATATTAAAAACCAAACAAAAAACAAAGAAGGAAAATAATGTTTTTTTTTGACTTTAAAAACCTAAAACTTTTCGTTAAGTTTTTTTTACTTGTTATTTAATATTTGTCACAACAATAATGAATGAAAATTTATTATCAAAACACACACTGAACTAGGTTACTCCACCGGGAAGTAAAACAAGAAGAAAAGTAATTTTAAAAACCAAGCGAAACAGCTTCACACAGATGACACTTAAGACGTGTGTCCTTTGAGATTGCTTTATTTGTTTTTTATTTGCAAATGAACATATATGTAAAAATACACTTGTTTATATCCCCTTACGGAAAGGAGGAACGTTCAGGAGCTACACAGTGCTTTCTCGGCGAATGATAAAAACACTTTGATTCGCAGTCAGTTTTTAGCGATGAGACACCATTTGATGTGAGTGTATGGCAGAAATTTCCAAATGGGGTTGCTTTTTAGCTTTTAAGTTTCGAAAGCTGATTCAATTATATACGGGTTGTAGTAAGGTTCTGGAAATAAATACGAGTAAGTTCTAAAAGCACCGTAAGACATACATATACATATATATGTACTACAATATACAGTCCTGTTCCTGTGTAAAAAAATTAAGACCAGTAGGATAATTTGTTCACTTTTGTTATTTTTTTCAGATTAAGGTTTTGTACTTAAGTTCAAAAGAGTCTCTGAATTAATGCAACCGAATATGAGTTTGAAAAAGAATATATGTTAAAGTTGAAAGTCAATAGGCGTGTTTTTTTTCAAACCTATATAGGTTAAACATGTTTCCGCAACATGTTTAGCCTATATAGGTTTGAAATAAAACACGCCTATTGTATATGTACTATTTTTTACTGGTTTTAAGTTTTTACACAGAGCTGTACTTATGTGTGTATGTATAATTAGGTATGTTACGATTTGTCCTAAAACGGTTTTTATTATTAGTGGCGCAAATTCATAGTCAGCGGTCAGCCCATGAACAGTGCCTATAGCCGACTTTAGTTACAGCCGGCACTAAATAAAATAGCCGGCTATAACTTTTCGTTATTCATAAACACATTTTTGCCTGTGTATTAGTTAGTGTCGACTTTGGTATGTTTTGTAAAGTGATTTGAACGAACAAACCCAAACGTCGAAATATTATATGAGAAATTTAGAGCCTACTTTAAATTATTTAAAGTGACGTTTGGCCCATTTTTAATTTCGTGCCGGCTATAAGTTTAAAGTCGACTATAAGACGACTATGAATAGCAAAAAGTATATTTTAAGTGCTATATGTATTATATTATTGTCGGCTTTATCTGACACCGTAGCGCAAGTGGTTAGTGCGTCGGACTACTGAGCCAGCGGTCTTGGGTTCGAATCCCGCCGCAAACACCTAAAAGTTTTTCACAGTGCCCACCTCTTTCGAATGTCTGACAAGCATCAAAGAGTATCATTTGTCACGATTTAGCTTCTCAACTCGCCGTTCGGAGTCGGCAAAAAACTGTAGGTCCCTTCCATTCGTGCAAAAATATAACACGCACACACAAATGGTTGCGAGAAGCAGGCCCAGGTTCACCTCGAGCTGTAGCGCCAACTAAGTAAGTAAGTAAGTTTATCTGACTATGAATTTGCGCCAGTATCTTTTGGGTCCAATGGATCCTTAAGGGTTGCTTAAGTAACAAACACTGAGTTAATAAAGTTGAACAGTTTCTTCAATCGAAACCTACATTCGTAATGCGCAGTTAACGGATGTGATTTTTTGTTCCTAAGCTGACCTAAAAATATTAACGAGCTGCCTTCCAGCCTAAAGTCGGTTTTCGGAATTCTGTTGCGCTTAACTTTTGCCAGCTTAGCAGTTAATAACACAGACTAGAATATGTAGTGAAACATTAGGAGTGTTTTTTTTTTTTTGTAACCTATGTATATAGACTCCGAAAAAGCTTTCAGTGTAAAAATCTTTAATCAAAAGGCAAAGCGGCTTAAGTCTATTTAAGCCAAAAATGATTTTTTTACATTTTCAAACCCTTTAAAAAATAAGCTTTTTTTCGGTCTTATCAGCGTGTTTCTATTCCATCTAGAAGCCAAGGTTTTGTTGTATTTTACATGGGTAAACATGCAGCTGAAACATGTTCAGCCTATACAGGTTACAAAAAAAAAAACACGCCTATTAGTCCATTTCGAGCAAATGGTATAAGGATTTTATTTGACCAAATTTTATTGCAGCAACTTTAATCATCGCTTTGATTCCTAGTGTACATTAAAGAATTCAAAGAGGTTCATGTCTTCGAACGGAGTGATAAGTTACTTACCGCACTTCACACCCAGAGTGCACTGCATCGCATCCTCCCAAAATGTCTTGGCCGTTAGTTAAAACACAGAAGGTATGAATTTATTCACGATTGTCTTTTCGGAAACGACTGTTTCCTTAGCCGTGTTGTGTTTTAAATCATCATTTCGTAGTTTCGTCTGGAGAGTTGCTAGTAAATAAACAAATAGTGTTCAATATAACTTTAAACTCCCCGATTCATTTTTTTGCAATTTGTTTCGAATTTTCTGGAATTGGTAACTTCTTGATGTATATACTTGAATACTATATATCTACATACTTAGGTTTATACCCACCCAAGCCGATGATCGAAGTTGGTGGAAACATGTATCCAAGACACACCTGCTTGCTCTTAGACGAGCCCATTTTAATAGATTTGGTTCAGAACAAAAAACTACAGAACGGTATTTTGCGTCAACTATCTCAATATAGAGCAGACTAATAAGACCCAAGAAACATTTACTCAATTTCCCTATGTTAACGCAACTTTTTAAGATCTCGACCGTAGCAGATAATCGAAAACACATATTCACAATACCTCCTACTATATTTTCTACTTTAAAAAGCAAACGCTAAAATAACATTTAACTGCACCCAGGGAATGGCTCTACTCTATTCTTCCTTAGAATGAACTGAATTTTCCTATTCATGTCCTCGTTGTAAATGGCCTTGCACTTCTCGAAATTCACCCTACGCCGAACCTAAAAAATAAATATATTTTAGTGTTACAGTTTACAGCTTATACGAAGCATGCAGTTCGTATTTTATGTAATTTACTTGAAATGGTTTCTCGTAGAATCTAGTACGCCGGAACTGATCAAAGATTTCTTCTTTGCCAAGAATCCTATTTAACAAACGACATGCCTCGTCAACATTATTATTTTGCACCAGCACTGTACGCGCGATAAATAATTGATGTCTCATTGCAAATCAATATAAGGATTGAATTTGAATTTGGGAATGAAAATTTACATAAATACAGACGGGATTTTTTTCCTAGAACTGCCAGTTGTCAGATGTGACATAGCTGTCAATTTGCCATGCGCAATTGGAAATTTGGGGTAGGAAAAGATAGCGCAAACTTAAAATACGTTCAGTAATATGAAAAAGAAAGGTAGTTATCGAATTATAAAATATCGAATAAATGTATAAATAAGTACCTATATTATAATAATATTTTAAGCATGCAGTTGTTTTGTTGGCAGCTTAATATTTCATTGAAGCGGGTACACTCAATCAAACAAAAGTATCACCAAAAACTGATATCATTTTTGCGCGACGAAGCGAGTGTTCACACTTTACGTTTTGTATGACACTCAAATCATAGTTGTTGTTGTTTTTTTTCAACCCTCTTCCTGTGTTTTCTTTTGGATGACGAAATCGAGCAAAAACAAACATGGCCGCTGAGTGTCACGCAGTAGTAAAACATTTTGTGAGCATCATTTTTTAGTGTCACCCCAAATTTCGAGCATACACATTAGGTCTGTTTGGTAACTTTTTTATACACAAGTAATTGAAATCTGTCAAATAGTAAAATCCTCTCAAAGACGCTGATAATACGACTCTTTTCTTCGTTCGTTTCGTCTTTCGTTTTTTTGACAGGTACATACGATAGTAATTACGCGGTTCCTTGTAATTAGTGGGTACGTGCATGCGTGATTCTGACGTTTATAGAAATTCACATTATATTTACGAAGGGAATTGTAAAATTTCAGTTGGAATCGCACTAAATTTACTTATTATGGAGGATAATAATTGCGTGTTTACTAGCAAATGTAAAATGTCCCTAAATTTAGCTCCAAAAACAACTTTAAAATTAACTAATAAAATTTTCTGCTTTGTTTTGGTTGTCATACGAGAAATGTCAAAGATTAACCGGAAAAATTCTCGGAATTTTCATTCCTGCTTTCGTTACTTCATTCCCCTCTCGTTTTTATGCCCCTCCCCCTAGTTGTCAAAAAGGTGAAAGACGAAACGAACGAAAGGTCTCACTCGCTTGTGCATAATAAAGATACCAAGCACACTTATTATCATTTTTGCGTGTTATCCTTCAAAACTGATATTCTTGTTCAATGGTGTACACGCTTTTAGACGGGTTTTATGACACCTGTATAATATATTAATTTTGCTATAGGTACATAAGTAATAAATGTAATAAATAATAATAAATTAGCCAATAGATAAAATTTTAACGCAATTGGCACATGGCCTAAGTATTGTGTGGCATCTATTGTATAGCCTATCTCTTATAAATTTATACAAAAAATCAAGTCTCATGTCTCATTTATTGCAATTGCGATTTTTACCTACGTATCGCTTAAACAAACTTCGATAACTTTGAAAAATGCTCTCTGAACACCTTCACATTTCATCATCACATTTTCGCTGACAAACATGTGTTCACTTCTAGAAAATTCAAAACGTTTTCCTCCTCCCTACACAGACGGCTGGGCTAGGCTGAAGCTGAATAATTTTTTCGCCAAGTTTTTTTCTGGACATTTGTAATAAATTGTCCGAGGAGCAATCAACCAGATACCACGTTTCTCTGAGGAGCTTCGCTGGAAGTGAAAAATATTTCCCAAAAAGGAAAAAAGAGGAATCCTAGAACTTTGACTGTTTATTTGTATTTAAAAAAAAAAAAAAAAAATTAAACGCGTTGCTGACAAAATTTTCTCAAAGTCTACATCGCCCTACAAATCGTCGCTCAACACGCTTTCGCATTAATTTAGTGAAAACAGAAAACACGACGGGCTCCAGGAACTATCTTTGAAAACTACTTTGGAATATATTTTTTTTTCTGCTGAAGAAAATCTCGGCCCAATTGGAGACCAATTGAAAGGTAAAACGTCCTGCTTATTATATTGCTTATAATAGTTTTTCAAGTGCATTGTTTTTGGTTTATATAACTTTTCTGGTGCTGCAATTAGCGTTTTAAAAAACGTCAGAACATTACTGTGCGAAAAAAAGCGTGTACTATACAGCGGCCATGATTTTTTTATTACATCGAACGAAAAAACAATCGACAAAGAACCGTAGAAAAAGAGAAAACTAGCAGCCAGCTGATTTCTGGAAAATTACCTGCCAAAAAGGATTCTCTTTGTTCGAAAAAGCAAATGGAAGATTTTAGAAGTTTAATTTAATGAGGTTTTTCTTCAAATGTAGTTTTCGTTTTTTTCTGTTCGTGGAAATCGATAGAAAATTCTATCTTGCGTCTGCCATTTGCGTTTTATTTATAATGTAGATGTAGATATGTACATATGGAAGCGGTTGAGTGGGGAAGGGTATCTATACATATAATATACATAATGTATGTGCAACGTGGTGTATATATGTATATACACAACACATAGTCATGCGGTGCTTTTGTTTGATGTAATTTGGGGATGGAAAAGCAAAAACAACAATGAATTCATTTTCTTCCTTCCGGATTGTTCTGCAATTGCTGAGTGGATAGTACAAAAAAATTATTAAATAAAATCAAGATACCTACATAAACTTTTTTCTGCGTCTTTTATCTGCCCGTCCTTTGACAGTGAACATTTTCTTTGTTTCACCTGCCTAGTGCATACGGTTGTCGTCTATTTTCTTACAATATAAAATGGAGTTTTTCAGCGAAAAATGCTGCCTCTAATCTTGGACTTGAAACTATCCACAAAATGATGTTTTTTTTTTTTATCAGTAGTTTATAAACTCGTCGCACATTAATATTTTTTGTGATTAGTCATCGGTGGTTTTATTTTGCGATCCAAAAATATTGAACGCTTGAACATAACCTCTAAGTTGTATCTTTATACCTACATATTTTTTTTTGTATAG
Organism: Brachyopa scutellaris; assembly: GCA_949775065.1. Taxonomy (NCBI): domain Eukaryota; kingdom Metazoa; phylum Arthropoda; class Insecta; order Diptera; family Syrphidae; genus Brachyopa; species Brachyopa scutellaris. Next base: position 122,734,745 of record OX459114.1, on the reverse strand, counting down.
GTACAACGCACTCAAATGGGTGAAAATAAAAATCCCCAACTAAATCAAACATCGAAAGAGTCAAAGAATACTTAACAAGACAGGCATAATAGTATAGTTAAGTTAGAATTAAGAAAACAATAGAATAAGCTTAATTTTCATAGAGTGGTAGGCCATTGCAGCTAGTAGCTCGTTTATAAATTGTTAGCTTGTAATTTATTGCATGTTTTATGAATATATAATAATAATATCTAATAATAATAATAAAAAAAAAAAACAAAATTTTTGTTTCTGGGTAAAAAGTAAAAAGTTTGCGCATCTAATTTTGTTAAATTCTGCGAATTTACTGAAGTTTTTTTTACACATTTCAAACTTAGTCACTCTTTATCAATTGACCCAAAGGCTTCAATGTTCAGTTTAACGGTTCAAACGTGTCAAGCAGATACCTAGTTTAGATTCCCACCTCAAATAGAATTCTAAACGAACAATCAATCTTTTATTAATTCGACCACCTTCGCTAATCAGATCTTCCATTTTTCTGCGGTTTATTGCGTGCAATTTTCTACGTTTGGAGTTCGGTGGTCTTATAATAAAAAAACGGCCAAGTGCGAGTCAGACTCGCGTTCAAAGGATTCCGTAGTTTTAAAACTATGTATAGTTATATTTTGTTTATATAACTGTTTTGTTTCGTTAACACAAAAAAACGAAAACGACTTACATACATCTATATTCACTCTACAGAACTAAAATAAGTATGTAATATTATTCACTGAGAAATTGGATTAACATTAAGGCCGGTAGTTATCGTCCGCTCATAAGTTAGGAGCCTCAAAAACCTATTCACCAATCGCTTTTAGTGCGTATTTACAAGCGCTCATAAGACTTACCAACCACTCTTAAGTTAAATCCGAATTTATCCGTCAAGGAAAAGAAAATTATAATGATCTCAGTGAACATATTCCTTATTTTATTATTTAATTGAATTGAATTTGACGAAAAAATATTGTATCCACCATGATCAATTTCACCATCTGCAGCTGTGTTGCATCATCCCCATATTTACATTGCCATTTGTCACTGACATGTTCGAAAAAGAAATCCAGGAATCCGAAAATCGATTCTCTCATAGTCGAAGTTAGCATAGATAAAAGCCTGCTATTAGTGGTCGGTGATAACCAACCAAAAATTTTAACTTAAGAGCCTCTTAACTTTAATTGTGATTTATGAGCGGTCGATAACTACCGCGGCTGTGTGTAGCACGTCCATTAACCTTTTTTGCGTTGTACTACTGAGTTCAGGGGTCTCAGGTTCGTTTCTTGGCAAAATCTGTATTTTTATATTTACATAGGTACTTTTTTTTTTTTATATAGCAGCGCAATTTCGAATACCCTTCAATTTTCCCAAAGTTATTGTTAATCGAACAGTGGTAATTTCTTCAAAATTGGTCCAGTAGCTTACGAGTTGAAAAATAAATAAAAATAAATATACGGCGTCAGCAGTCGTATACGTACAGAACCAAGCCTAGCTTCTCGCAACCATTTGTGTGTGCGTGTTATTTTTTCCACGAATGGAAGGGACCTAGTTTTTTGCCGACTCTGAACGGCGAGTTGAGAAGCTTCCCATGACAAATGATACTCTTTGATTGCTTGTCAGACATTCAAAGGTGGCAACCGTGAAATACTCTTAGGTGTTGGACTCGGGCTAGAATTGAACCCGAGCAGCATGCGTAGTAGTCCTACGCACTAACCACCACGGCCACGGTGACCACAGTTTACGAGTTAATCGGTTGAGAAATTAAATTTTTCGACGTGAATTTCTCAAAAACTATGCAATTTACGAGATTCGCTAAGTTATCTTTAAAAAGATAGTAAATTATCTACAAACTATGATTATTTCATATTTTTGACTTCAGTAGTTTCCGAGAAAACAGTAGGGGGCCTTTTTGGTATGATTTTTTTCACATATTTTTGGCAATAACTTCCAAAGCTGCACGCACTGTTCGCAGGTACTCTTAAGACACGGGCAAATCTATTTAGTGAGAAACTATGTAGTGTTTTATTGAGTTAAAAGATTTGCTTTATCCAAATGAATACAATACTTTTAGAAGCCATTGATACGAGCAGTTCCTGCAATCATAGAGTAAATGTTATTTTTTCTTTAAAGAAAAATTTATAAATGCTTTTGTTTAAATTTTTTTTTTTTTTTCGTAAAAAGAAAAAAAAAATGGATATGAGTATAGACTGTGTTCTGAACAATGAATAATAGAAAATAAATAACCGTTGCAATCTAAGTGAATCGCTGAGATAACGTAAACTTGGTTTTGAAAAGATCACACATTGTAGTATGTTTGTACCTAGATAGCTTGGCAATGTTTGCTTATGATAAGCAGACTAAAATTGTCACGCTATTCTATATGTCTATTTGTCTGAATGAACTTTTCAGAAAGCAAACATTGCTCGTATCAAAATTGACAACTCATTGGTAATGTAGGTAGATAACCGATTGTCAACTTTAAGAGCCCTTGGGCCGGTTAGTGCGCACACTGGACCGATGAAATAGTCGGGTTGGTAGTGAGTGCGCACACTAGACAAACAAGCGGCGGACTGTTCTCGAACGATTTGGTTTTGCTAGTCATTAAACACATTTTGCAGAGAATAGTCGCTTAATGGTAGTTAGTAAAAAATGTTCCAGAGAGGTAATCATTGCTCTACGCCCAAATATGTCCATAATTCCATATTTAAATAGAACGAAAAATCCAGAACTTAAAGAAAATTAATTTAAAATTCAGAGCAAACTGAGCTATCGAAAAAAATCGGCCGACTTATAGTCTGTAGTGTGCGCACGTAGAAGAGCGCCGTACTGATTAAGTAGTCGGCCGATAGTTTTCCGATACTTTAGTTTGAAGGCAATCGTGTAGCCTATCAAACTTATTTATCGGCCGATATCAAATCGTTGTAGTGTGCGCACTCTCATATATTTTCATACTGATTAAGAGCCCGACTAAACTGTCGGCCGACAAAAAGTCTGTAGTGTGCGGGGGCTCTAACACGTTCGCAGCCAGCTGCCAGTTCGAAATGGTTTGCATAACACTGGAAGGTATTAGGGTTTCTAATCAGAAAATCGACGGTTTATATGTATCTACCGAGAGAAATTTCCTGGGCTAAAATTCGCAACATTCGAACTTTCCACTTGCACGTTATTTAATCCCACTCCCACTCGCGTTAATTTCGTTCAATACATATTATGTCGCGCAGTTTCTGTGGGGGTGGCCCATCGAAAATGAAAAAAGACGAATGATAACTGTATAAATGACCTTGTCACAGGTGTAAACTTGCATGTGTCAATGCCATCGCACAATAAATCCGAAAAAATATCCGTTGCACTTTATTTGAAATTAATTTCCTGCCACTTTATCCGATTAATTGATGTCATCAGCGGCTTCTCCCTTCTCCGTTATATTATGCTTCACTTGTTGTTATTTGTATCTAAATCTAAATCCGTTTTTTTTTTTTTTTATTATTGTTTGACTCATCTGTATTTTGGTTGTTTTTCTTTCAGAACTTGTATCACTGTCACATTAGAGCAGCAGAAGAATGGTCAAGGAAACTGGTTACTACGACCTTTTGGGTGTAAAGCCTAACGCCTCACCCGAAGAACTTAAGAAAGCCTACAGAAAGCTTGCGCTGAAGTATCATCCTGACAAGAACCCAAATGAGGGAGAAAGATTCAAGGCCATCTCTCAGGCATATGAAGTACTGTCCGATGTCGACAAGCGACAGGTGTACGATGAAGGCGGTGAGGCGGCCATCAAGAAGGGCGGCGCCGATGCTGGTGATTTCCGCAGTCCAATGGACTTCTTCGAGAAGTTCTTCGGAGGTGGCTTCGGAACGGGTGGCGGGCGACGACGCGAACGTCGCGGCAAGGATGTGATTCATCAGATGGGTGTCCAATTGGAGGAAATATACAATGGCACGACACGTAAGCTTGCTCTACAGAAGAACGTAATCTGTGACAAGTGTGAGGGACTTGGAGGCAAGAAGGGTGCAGTCCAGAAATGTGTTCAGTGCCGGGGCCAGGGTTATGAGACCCGCGTTCAACAAATCGGACCCGGTGTGGTGCAGCATATTGAACAGGTGTGCCGCAAATGTACAGGACAGGGTGAGATCATCTCGGAGAAGGATCGTTGCAAGCAGTGTAGTGGTCGTAAGACAGTACGTGAACGGAAAGTGTTGGAAGTACATATCGAAAAGGGTATGCGTGACGGGCAGAAGATCGTATTCGCTGGAGAAGGTGATCATGAACCAGATTTGCAGCCAGGCGATATTATTATTTTGTTAGAAGAGAAAGAACACTCCGTATTCGGACGCCTAGGCGATGATTTGACTTTAAAAATGCCTATCCAATTGGTGGAGGCTTTGTGTGGATTCCAGCGGGTAGTCAAGACCCTGGATAATCGTGATTTGGTTATTACCTCGCCACCTGGTGAGATCATTAAGAATGAACAGGCCAAGTGTGTGTTAGAAGAGGGTATGCCCCATTACAAGAACCCCATGGAGAAAGGACGTTTGATCATTCAGTTCGAAGTGATTTTCCCCGATTCAATTCCAGTTGCTGTTATTCCAGCTCTCGAACAGTGCTTACCACCACGGGCTGAAGTTGCTGTTCCAATCGAAGCCGAAGTAGTCACTTTGGTAAGTTAAAATTCGAATTTAAATCAAGCGCAAATGTCTAAATTTCTAACGATATTTTATTTTTATTAATTCCTTCCAGGAGGAACTCGATCCGCGAGCAAACCAACGTCAACATCATCGTCAAGCATATGAAGACGACGAGGACTGCTACCACCAGGGCGGTCCAAGAATACAACAATGTACAACCAATTAAGCTACTTACACATCCATACAACAACATATACATCCCTTAGAGCAAGATTTGAAATAACTCAGATAAAAACAAAAACAAACAAAAAAAAGTTGTTTACACTGCGAAGAAGAATATCTACTAAAACCAGAAATATTTTATCAAAAATCCGCAGAACAAACCGCGAAAGGCCCAAAGGGAAAAAAGTATATCTCAACACGAATTTTAAGAAACATTATTCAACTTGTACATTTCGTGTTAAGGCTATTTTATTTGTTTTTAAATAAACTAAACTAAACAACAAAACACAGACAACTCAACTTAGATTCCTTTTGCGTCGCGATTACAGGCGGCAGCGGCGATGGCAAACATCTACATTTTAACACGCCTTGTGCATTTCTGTTTTCGAGCGCATGCGTCCTCTTTAATATTTTTCTCCGATTTGCAAAACCAGCAACCATTTCATAGGTGTGATCTACCGAATATTGTAGCAGTATAAACAAAAACTCACTTTAAACAAAACAAACAAAAAAATTACAATTAACAATTCCATTTAAATGAAAATCGAAAAAAAAATAAGTACATACATAACTAAACTTTATCTCTGAACAATTAGTGTAAAAGAAAAACAAAAAATCAAATAAAATCGTTTAAAAATAGTATTTCATCAGTAACAAAAATTCCTGTAAAATATTTTCTTTTGTATTTATTTTATTGTTACGTTCAGCTATAGGAAGTTATTTTTATTTTTTATCTGGCGGTGCAGATATCTAAGTGCACTCCTTACTGGCTATTTTGTTATTCGGTTATTCCTTGAATTATTACGCTTGAGAAACACTTGAAAGTGTAAAGTTTATTTTGTAATATTTTTTTTTATTACATTTCTCATTTAATCATACACGCATATGCAAATAATTACTTTTGGAAATTGGAGAGTATTGGCCCTCCACCTACATAAGTAACTGTAGTGGTGGGTAAAGAATTTTTTTTTGTTTTTTTTTCTTGTGTTTTATGATGCAAAATTTGTGTTTTTTTTTCAATAAATTCTTGTTAACATGAACATAAATGAAAAAAATAAAAATACAGCTAGGATTTTGAAAATATATATGGTATAGAAGAGATGGTTGTTTTATTTGCTTTAGCTTATGTGTTCGCTAGGTCGATTTTTAAACAGAAAAAAAACCGGATCTAATTGAGGAAATATCAATGCGAGTAGGCACGGCACGCGCAAGAAATAAACTGTCCATCACGTTGTGATTTGTGAAGTATATTTGATGAAAAACAACTAATGCTGATGAAAAAGTTACGATTCCATGAAATATGGCTTGGTTACGAAGCACATGTGTACATATATGTATGTATTAGGTTTGATATATTTTTAGGCTCTATTTTGTATTTGTGTAGATGCCACTATAAGTAGTTATTCCGTGTAAAATGTATAACCGTTAAAATTACCCGTTGTAGATGGAGTTTTCGCAGCACTCCTTCAGGAGGGAAAAGAGGAACTGCCACTCCTAGTAAAAATAACTAGAAGTAACCTTGTAATGGGCTATGTACCGAGTCAATGGAGTAGGGTGGTCTTCGTACCAAAAGTGGGGAAAAAGGATCCAATACAACCCAACTATCGTCCAATCAGTCTCGCATCTTTTCTTCTGAAGACTATGGAAAAAGTCGTCGATAATTATATAAGGAAGGAGATTCTCTGCAGATCCCTCCTACGTAGCTGTCAGCATGCGTATAGAGCGGGCAGGTCAACAGAAACTACCTCTATAACAACTTAACACCATAATCCAGAGTGCACTGGACACCAAGGAGAATGTACCCTGCACTTCCCTAGACATTGAAGGAGCCTTTGGTAACTCTTCTCACGTAGCTGTTGGCCGGTCCCTGAGTAGGAAAGGCGTCGATGAAACTGAACTGGAAGAAACACACTCACCCCAATTCCCAATGTCGTATTTGTGAGTCGTATAAGAGAATAGCTGTATTTTGTAATGTATTTGCTATTACAAAATGCGACTAAAGTCGTATACGACTCACAAATACGACATTGAGAATTGGGGTAACTGAAGGGGTTACGAAGAAAGCGACTCGTGCACTCATGCTATGTAAAAGCATAGCCAGTATGTTAAGGGGCTGTCGACCTCATTCTCAGATGGATCTACATCGGCATGGCGAGACCTGTGATCACCTATGGGGCAATAGCATGGGCAAAAAGAACCAGTCTGACTACGATGAGAAATACACTGAATATCTGCATAACGGATTGCAATGAGAACCGGTAACTTACTCTACTACTACTACTACTGCACATTGTAGTTAATGAAACTTCAAATAAGCCTGTCTAAGGATGTCCAAAGAAGGAGTAGGAAAAGAAAAATCTATTTACCATAAAGACCACGCTACAATGACTAATACACTTACCCTTCTGGCTTAGTATCTACAGGCTTAGTCCTCTTACCATTAAATGGTACACGGATGGTTCAAGAATTGAAGAAGGAACGGGGCCCATGGGCAGTTACACCAGCATTTTTCAAGCTAAAATCTGTGCTATTGACAGATGTACGATGTGCCCAACTCAATCTTGACAATCGCTACAACAGACGCGACGTAGCAATAATGTAAGATAGCCCAGCAGCTATCAAGGCAATAGGGGCTCAGATCATCAAATCTAGAATTGTCTGTGAAGGCGAAAGAAACAACGTCACCATCTACTATCCTGGCACACCTGCGGATAGAAGGACATGAAAAGGCGGACAAACTTGCCAGAAAAGGAGTCGCAACACCCTTCGTGGGTCCTGAACACTTCTGTGGCATAGGGGAACACACCATAAAGGATGAACTCCGATCACTGGAGACGGTAAACAGGATTAAGTCCTGGACAGAAGGTCAAGACAGTCGAAGAAACTTTTGGGTAATCACAACTTGAGGAGATTCAAAGCTTGCATTAGCCTTGACAAAAACAAACTCAGCATCTTGACTGCGTTCCTTATGGGGCATTGAAGCTAAAAGTCCAAGACGAGAGGGATGATCCTTCGTCTAGGACTTGTAGGGGGCACAATAGATCTTAAGGTCGCGGTGCATCGCACCCTTCAATAATAATAATGTATAATAATTCATTTGCAAGATTATCTAGTCATCTGCTTGCAAGCTTCCCAAATAGACTGAGCTGTCACTTTGTTTGAGCGTGTCTTTGAGGGTGTGATATGATTCATTGCATGCGTAGTACAAAATGGAATCTACGTCCCGAAAAATAAGATCGGGAACTTATAAGTATGTGTGTACTTCAAAAAAACCCTGCAGAGAGAAAAAAAAACAAACATTTTTAAAACATTCACCATTTCGTAGAAAATAGTTAAACCTTTTTTTTTTGTTTTCAAATCTAACGATAATTTACAACTAATTCACATAATTCCTAAGCGAAGAGACTACCCCAAGTCCGTACAAAAATTTCTGCTCCAAGACGTCCCAGCTTTTCTTCTGCACTTGCTCTACTTCTTTGAGAGCTGCGACGAGGTCTGACCGCTCCACGAGAGAAATGCCATGCGACCTGAGAAACACGCTCAGATACGCTTGACTCAATTCAAAGTCTGCATTTGTCGATAGCATATAACTGATCATTTTGAGAAATTGAATCATAGATTTGTAGGAGCCACCACCGATTGGGTGCAGTGACTTCACTTCAAAGTCAATCATTGATGGTCCCAACTTCTTGAGGTAATCAACACAATTTCGATAGTCACCCGACACAGTGGTCTCCTCTAGAAGATGGCCAAATGTCGTCAAGTTGTTAAAATTCGTTTGGGTGATCACCTTGGAATTTTCAGAATTCCCGATTGCACCAGACAAGTCAAATTTAAAGTCCGTTCCTGCAACTGTGGGCAGAAAGAATGGCGCCTGTTTTGGTGCCTTCGGTGGGGCTTTTGGTTTATTGCGGCTCTTGATGATGTCAAGGTCGAGAAGATTCTGCCAGCGGGATTCCGCAATGCCTGACATGGTTATTAATTCTTCTGATAATTGGCTAGGGGTCTCATAATTCATATCGATTTCCTCGCCCTCATCTTTGCTTACGCTAAGCTCCTCAACTGCGGTCTCCAAACTGACTTCATCACGGACATTCGAAGGTAGATCTATGTACGGAGCTTCATCGTATGGATTGATTGATCGCAGTGATATATGATTGAACAGCATCTTATTGGCCCAAAGGTAGATGCCCAGATAGTTTACATGTGCTGTGGCCAAAAAGTCACCAGTTGGAGACATCGTCAACGACAAACATGGCCGTTCCACTTTAAAGTGATCTATCATGTAGGAGGATGGAATATCCCACACCTTAATGGTAGAATCCATTGCAGCGGTTATGAGCCAACGACTGTCGGGACTAAATGTGGCGTCGTTAATTTTCGACGTATGTCCTTCGAATTTCCGCACTATCGTCTTAGTGTCTGAATCAACTACGCACACGGTGAAGTTTTCCAACGCCACGCACATCATGGCACTCTCTCGATGGGAACGAATTATTGCAATTCCGCCTGGCATGTACATTATTTTGTTTGGTTCTTTGACTGTAAATTGATAGCTGGTTAGTTAAATAACAATGGGGCATTTTAGATGCAAGATACCGTTTTCTTTGAAGGGCCAGAATTTCAGCAAGCCATCACTGCACCCTGAAATCACTAGTTGATTAAGATTGTCACAGGCAACACCCCTAACTGCCGCCTTGTGAGCTGGAGGGCCATAGCTGGCACGATGGATACCCGACTGAATGTTGTATCTCTCGACTAATCCACTGGAGTAACCTAAAAGAAGTTATTTAAGTTAGCTTGAGCTGGCTCACCCAGATTACTATTCTTACCGATGATGACAAAATTGCCACAATGAGTTAAAACAACGCATGTCGTCTCTGTCTTGAAATCCTTGCGATTTTTATTCTGAAATTCATCGGGCACCAGCCTCAGTTCACCCATTTTGCACTTGTTGAACGACCACGTAGTTGATTGAATAATACCAGAATGAATTGCAGCAATGTTATCCCACTCCTTTTCTCTAGTGGTTTCAGTGGTGAACTCGATGATTGGAGGCATCGTGAGAGAATCTGTCTGAAAGCGATCTGCAAAGAGATTAGCTCATTTACTTTATTTCTACTCTGACCGTCGAGTAAAATCCCATTACTTTTCTTTTTGGAAGCCTTTCGATTGTAGCTTGCCTTGCCCATGCTGCGGTTAAGTGTTTCGCTTATAGTACTGAACACTCTCAATGAACTATCCTCGCCAGAGGACAGAATGCTGTCTCCTTTATTGCCATGATATCGAATGCAAAGTGGTGGCGCCTGATGGCCCTCACGTATTCTCAAAAGACGAGCTCCTCCATCAGGCATGTCGAAGATCCATAGTTTCATCGAGTTATCCGGCGATGTAGTCAACATGAGTGGTTCATTTGGGAAGCAAATCGTTGTAGTGACTGAGTCTTCATGGGCTGTAATTTGGCTGGTGATCTGAAATCGACTCTGAAAGTGATGCGCAATGATCAGGTGTGTACGCACTTACCTTCTTCTCTTCGAGATTCCAGAATGCAATATTTCCATTGTTGCTGGAAGTAGCCATAATCGGTTGTCCATCAGTGCGGAAGGAAATCCGTGTCACTGGACCCCAATCCTGTTTAAATTGCATAAGAATTTCATCGAATTTCAAATTGAGTAGCACAGTTCTGCCATCATGATGGCCGATCGCGGCTACATCAAGAGCTGGTGCAGTTTCAATGCAAGTAACTCTGCTTCCAAATCCAGCGAAAGTGTAAATTAAACGATTGTCCTTCAAGTTCCAAATCTTTAGCTCGCCTTTTTGGCTCCCGAGGAGAATCTTGTTGATGTAGGTCGGTGGGTGAGCAATTGCAGTGATGAGGAACTCTTCGCGTGCGAATGGAATCTCCAAATAAACAGTTTCATTGATGATGTCCCAAACTTTCAACACATTAGCCTCGTCGATTGCAATTAGATGTTGGCAGAAGGGTAACATCAAGTGGACATTCTTTGCGTGACCCTTGAAAATGTGTTTGACATGCTTTCCCGCTCGCCATGCATAGATTTTCTTATCGCAGGCGGTGTAAACATGTATACTATCAGCGACCATGCAGGTAATATCATCTGGGTGGACATTACTTACGTGCACCAAGCGGAAGTGATTGGCGGTGTAGACTTGAAAAGAACGACCAATACATGTGGTGATTAGGCTATCCTTGCGACGTTGAACATAGCGAACGATTGCGGGCACCTGATTGCTGACATATCCAACTGATCGATTTCTACGAAATATCTTACTCCCTGCTGCTGACATTATTTGTTTCTTTTATTTTAAATAATTTTTACATTTGCTACAGAAATTCTGCGATTATGAAGTACACCACGCGGTATAATCAACAATCCACAAATGATTAGATTTTGACGTCTGTCAGTGCAGAATATGACCAAGTGACAGCCTTTTACCGAATGGACCCGAATGGGTGCTATTTGGGTAGTGTTCAAAAAGTAGGTGAATATTTACAATAGGGTGCGTGCACAAAGACAGACCAATTATGATTAAAGAATTTATGAATTATTTTATAGTTATAGAGTGTGCTAAAATAAGTCGTAAATTCACGCACACACAAATGGTTGCGAAGAGTTAAGCTCTTTTCTTCATAGAAAATAAATAGCAGAACACCGACATCGATACTGCGAAATAAGCTGAGACATTTTTGTAATTTTGGCAGTGAACTTATGCCTTGGCGCATGTCTTTCACGTAAAAAAGCGCTTGCCTGATTCTTTGGCTCGGTAACATTGCGGTTATGAGGGAGGTTATCGGAGAACATGCAAAACATTGATTGGATGTTTGCTTGTGAATGCTATGTTTTCTGACTATCGAAACGGTTCTGACCGCATATAAGCCTTACATTAAGGCACCGACACGTACAATCCGGTGATACGTTGCTGTGTCGTTTATAACTGACATCTAGATATAATACACGCATTCATATGGAAGGTAGCCCATAATCAACGGATATATGAGCTTCGACGCATTTAGTACGTAGGTTTACTTTCTAATTTTTTATTCCGTTGATCTGTTGGAAATTCCCACATTTACGTATTGAAGTCCACGCATTCAAAAATTGAGAGTAAGCACATCGATTGGTGGAACCACTGAAAGGAAATTGAGAAACTGTCATCGCCGTTGACAATCGGTTGAAATTTTAATCTGAAATTTATTTATTCTGCATTTCCAAAAGAAAATACTAAGTAATTTAAAAAAAACATTGTTGAAGCAGCATATCGAGGCTGTAAAAGCCATTACTGAGAACACTGTGAGCAATATCAAACTGTTGTCGGCTGTCTTCTTTCAATGTAGGTACATATGTATGTAGGTATGCGATGAGTTTTATGGGACGGCTCTTTCCGACAGTACGTGAACGCTCAACGGAACGACGTCGAAGGATTATATGGGGCGGGACCTTTAGGGAATTAAGCCTTAATGCTGATCGTCAGCATGCGTTGACAAACGTACCTTAACATGTATCTGATGACAAATCAACATCTCAAAAGTCACCTGGATGGTCAAGTCATTCTCTTATACTCCTCTTAGGACAAGGAGCACGATACACCGGCTATCGTAGGCAAAAGCTGGTTATTGTGGAAATTGGGTAGACACTGATTGGCTTTAACTTGGCAAAGCCCAGTGTTGTAACTGTTACTACACAACAATTGTGTTTATTTTACCTCCAAGTGGTAGCCATCGGATACTGGATGCTGATGCTGATCCAGAGAAAATAGCTACTCCGACATATTCGGAGCTCAGGTCGATAAGGATTTCCACGTACTAGTCAGGGTTTTGGAAAGATGTTGGCGGATGAGGCGGTTTAAAACTGGCCCCTCGTCCTAGGGGTTTCAAAAAACGGAACTGGCCCTCCAGGTTGGGAGTTGTGCCGTCGGGGACCGTCCTTACCACCTAAAAAATATATCCTTATCTTTACATAGTATAAAGCAAAGTCCCGATCGGTGTCATATCATGTTTGTAGTTAAGGATCGTTTTGAATTAGATACATTTTTAGTTTTAGAGTTTAAGGGCCTTCAAATGAGAAAACGAAAATTCAATTTAATACAAACGGCTATTATTTCAGAACAGCTTCTCCCATGTGATTGATATTTATTCTCAGCTTAATTACATTCAATACGCAGATTTAAAGACTAAAATCATATCTGTGCAATTACTAGAAGCTGAAAAATAGTACAAAATGCATTCCAACGTCGTTTTGTTTTTAAATTTTTTTTCAAGCAGAAGCTGAATCCAGCTACAGACGAGAAACTAATCGGCCAACTGGTTGACAGACTGATTGCAAATAACCCGTGTGTAGGCAAGTCTGACGATGAGTTGAACGATTTCATCAGTCTGCCAACCAGTGGTTGAAAAATCAAAACATTTTGATTTTTCGGTTTGTGTTTGGGATGACTACTGAAGTTTAAAGATTGGTCTTTGTGTCTGAAGGGAAATGATTACAGCCAGTATTTCAACCAGTTGGCCGATTAGTTTCTCGTCTGTAGCTGGCTTGAATCACAGCACTCAGTGGCAATCGTGTGGCGTTGATGACGAGTTTTTTTTTTAATTCTCTCATTGCACTCCTTTTCGTATTTCTAGCATTTGTTTTTGATTTTTTTTCAAAGCATACTGAGTGACTTTTTATGTGTATCACAGCACTCAGTGGCAATCGTGTGGAGTTGATGACGATTTTTTTTGGTAGGTAAGGTATGGGAATAGGTTGTAATGTATATTTCATGTCGCTAGGTGAAGCTGGAGTCAAGTTATTACTAACTTCTATATTTATGGACCAAAAAGGCTTATTCACAATATATGTTGGTTCAGTGCCAAAAGAGAAAATTATATAATAAAATCTGGAACCGATAGGTGGCGCTGGAGTTATGTTATTAGATCTATAAGTAAGTATATATAAAAATGAATGTATGTAGAATGTACATTTTTATGTTTGCCTTTCTGGTACCTGTCATACAAAATTTCGTAATTTCAGGTGAAATGTGAATATGAAACATTTTGGTCAATTAATATAGACAGACAGACAGACAGACAGACAACCAGAGAGATAGATAGATAGATTGACAGACAGACAGAGCGTCAGATTCTTTGAACTAAATGACAATTTATGTATTGAAAGTAACACTATATTTTCTGGACACGGGCGAAGCCGGGCGGGACAGCTAGTTATAATATAAAACAGACTGCCGTCTGTGTGTGCACTCATAACTCGAGAACGGAACGTTCGATTTTCATGACTTTGGGCTTAATGGATTTGTATTGGCCCAAGGAAGGATACTATGGAGGAAAATCCCGGAAAATTTGAGATCCGGGAAGATCCGGTTTTTAATAGCCCGGGCAGCGCCGAGCAGGCGGGCAACAGCTACTATTACATATAAAACAAAAAGTTAAAACACATTGTCTGCCAGTTTTTAAAATGTTTATTTTTCAATTACACTTTTACAGATAAATATACAATACACTATTTTGTTTGTTTTTTTTTTATTTTAAATATTTATTTCAATAAATACAGTATTAGTTCAATATTTTTAAATGCGTTTTCTGAACATTTTCCACAGGTTATACATACAGGTAAATCAAAAGACTTACTTTAATTATTTTTATTATTATTTTTTATTTTTTTACAATGCTTGCTGCAGTATATAGGAAGTAAATAGTCTTATGTTGTTGCACTTTTGTTTTATTTATATTTTTTTCTGAAACTTTCCAGCCAATAGTTTCAGAAAAGAATAAAACAACAAAATGATTTAATTTACAAATACATTTGCATTACTTTTTTATTTACTTGTTTTTTTGTTTATATTTATTTTTTTGAATTTGATTATTTACAATTTGTATAGGTAGTTAAAAAGAGTTTATCAAATTGGGCATTGTTTTTGGCGTTTGGATAGTGGGGGTATTGTTGCTTTGCTTTGTTGGCGCTGTGTTTTTTTTTTTGTTTGCTATGTTGTGCGAATTGAAAATTTTCACTTTAATTTGTCACGCTTTAATTGAGGGTATTGTCCTTGAAAAGCTCACTGGAACTGGGATAATCAAACTCATTAAGACGATCAGCTGACAGGCGTCTTGACCGCTGGAATTAAAAAGAAAATATTGTTTTTTTTATTATAAGTTAAATAAATTTAGGGAATTAGACAAACTGTGTAAAAGTGATTTAAATTTTACATATTGACCTTCTGCTATTCAAAAGTTATTATCTTGGATTGAAGATAAGTTTCCCTTAATAGAGATTTGTTTGAATATGTATATATTATGTACCTACATGTAGGGACAACTATTTTTTTTAAGGTTCTGACCCGCCAGTTGCGGAGGGCACCGCGAGCTAAAAGATCTATTGTACCGCAACTCTTTTAATGAAGTTGAGGATCTCACTGGTGGAGTGGCTTAAGGCCAATGAGCGCTTCTATAGCGGCTGTTGGGCAAGTGCGCATAGCGACTGTAGTGCCGATGCATGCCAGTCTTTTTAGCTTTTAAAGCTTTGAGGTGGTGGATTTCTGTTTAGTTTTGCTCCACCATACTACTGATGAGTATGTGATTATAGGTCGTATCATCATTGTATATATCCAATGGATGAACTTTGGGCACTTTGGGGTTATTCCCCAGGTCTTACCGTACATACGACGACAGGCCCACATGGCTTTTGTTGCTTTGGTAACTTTGTTTAGTGTGATGGAAATCAACACAGCACAGCATCAGCTGTTTGATAAAAGCAAAGAAATTTAACGTTTGAAGTTGAATCAAATACGTAAGCACAGCAACAGCAAAGTGAGACTTTGGTAACAACGATTTTATTTAAGTTTTCAGAACACAAACAAAATAATTCGTTTACACTTGTTTTTATGAGTTACGGCTTTTTTTGTCATAATGTTATGTAATTTATATAATAATCTGGTGCACCGTGAGAATATTTGAAGGTTGTAAAAACTTAAAACGATTAAGGTCTATCCTCTCCTTCCGGGTTTCACCTTGTCGTCGGTGGAGAGGCTAAAGTAGGCCCCCAGCAATCCACCTCCTGTTCGAAAACTACCACGAAACCCTTCACATTAAAAACTATTGGTACTAATAGGAAGTTCCTGATTTTATTGCTTTGTTGATGGGTTTCTACCATGATTAGTTTGACAGTTATAATTCAAATTTTGCTCCAGGTGACATCAGTGAATACAAAGCAATGACATTTGTAATTATGATATACCTACGAGAGAACAAAGAATTTTAATTGTTCAAATCTATCACCGACAATTCACGCATTGGAAAATAATTTAGGTTTATGTACAGAACCGTCCATCTCTTGTCGTCGATATGCAATTAATCAATATGGGACAGTATTGGATGTGCAAGGGTCAGTGCTAAAATAATCGCCGCAGTGAATGATAGTGTTCAGGGCAATCCGTTAATCTACATTCGACATCGTTCCCTATATCTACATTTAAACTATTTTTAACACCAACTGAACGAAGACATGTGCTTTCAACAGAAGCCACCTGTTACCAGGGTTGCACATTTAACCTTAAAAAAGGGTATAAAAGTGTATTAAAGTGTATAAAAGTGTATTAAAGTGTATAAAAAGTATCTAAAAGTGTATACAATAATGTACGACTTTTATACATTTTTTTCAGTTTTATACCTATTACTTGCTTTTATACACTTTTATGTTTTTCAGATGTATAATACACACTTTTATACACGTAAAAATGTGTGTATAATACGTCAACTATTATACGTTTACAACCCTGCCTTTTACACAGCCCAAGAAACAATGGTGGTGTGTCGTACTGATACATACATATTTGCATTTCATAAAGTTACATTACTATTTCTACTATAAGTGGGTAACATACTATACATATGAACTGTATAGACAGATGCTCTTAGCTCATGCACTTTCGTTTTCTTTTTACCCCCTTGTCGTCGCGCAGATACTCGTAAGTACTCACCGTAGGCTGTAATTATGCGACCGTAAAATAACACAGCACTCTAAGGGCTTATAGTTTTCTAACACAATTAACTGCAGATATCCAATAAACTAAGGAAATCTCATTTCACTTGCAAATCCTCGGAGAGAAGCATAAAAAGAATCAAAATATGATTCCATAACGAAATGAATAGAAATGCTTTCATCTCACTTCATGTTCAGGGAATTCCTATTTTTTTTTAAATACCAAAATAGCTTGTCATTTCAAACTCTATAACTACACACTCAAGTGTATTTAGTCTAAGTTAAGAATCCATTAGTGGGCACTAATTCAATTCAAGGGAACGCCAAGACGCAGTTGAGTTTCCTTAGGTAAACTCCTTTGCCTGCGCCTTCTTAACTTACACCCACCCTTTGAGCCCTTTCATCAAACAAGTACACTTGTAGGATGTTTTACTCCAAAGGATTCTCGTGTGCCTACTCCCTTAGTCTGCCACTTGAATCGGAATTTTTAAATACAAACTTCCGAAATTGAGTTCATCGCATATTATTGCTACTGCAGGGCATCACAAATTAAATTAAAAGAAAAGAGTAATATTTCTAGGCTCCCCAGTTGAAATTAAAAAAGAAAAAATATTTGGAAAGATTAAAAAAGTACTCACCAATTGCTTTATGAATTTAATCCAACGATAGCTGGGATATTGTTCGATTTCACCACCCTCCTCATTCGGAAACATCTGGAGGATTGCATCCGGGCGAACTTCCTCCTCAACTGTGCCTAATGAACGTTTACCATGTCCACCGTAGCACGAATGTCCGTAAGCATTACAGCCCTCTGCAAAAAGAAACAAAAAGAAGATTTTATTAATCAGCGAATATAAATGGAATCGTAATTTTCATATTAAGAACTATTAATCTGTGAATAGGTCGTCTCATGTCAACATATGCACGTGGGCTGGATATGCACTTAGAATACTAAACAGACGTTAATTAGTGATTAGCTGAATCTTTAATACCCGAAAGGATTACTGGTGACGACCGATGTCGACGTGATTTCGGGCGTTCTTGCGTCAATTCTATTTGAATAGCTAATATTTATCTATCCTTGGGGAAATATTTATTTACCTACTTTGTGGCGTAAGAAGTTTGTGTTTACTAAGCCATTTTTCGAAATATGCCTAAGGGTTAACACAGATTTCTTTCGCTCTTTTCTCGGGAGAAGTGAAAAGTTTTGTTGCCATTTTTGGGCGAAAAGGAGGTGATAACTCAATTTGAATTTTCTTTTTGTTTAACTTGTAACTTGATGATAAAAATGGAGTTTTGAAAAAGAATATTTTTATCTTTATCTGGAATACATATTAATGTAAATCTTTTGCAACTGTTTTAAAGGTCTTTCAGTAATGCTTAGCGAAATCTATGGAAATTAAGAATAAACGTACTGCGAAGTATAAATTTTTCTTTTTTGATTTTAAGCAAATGTTTTAAATATGACAAGTCAGTATTAGGCGAGTCAACATCAACTGATTCAAGTGTGACCGAAAGCTAAGAAGAAGGAGAAAGGACAATTGACACAAATCAAAAAATCGGCTGTTTGTTTGTGCCTTTAAACCTCAAAAATCAACCAACCGATTAAGCTGAAACTTACACTTTATACTTTTTATGATGTTTGAAGTATTCACAAATCAAAAGTTTTTAAGTTTTCCGATAGATGGCGCTGGAATATCAACATTTCAAAACTAACCATCCGATTGAGCTGAAACTTATACAATAAACATATATTTTATGACATTTTGTGACATAACCACTGTTCTCAATGGGTGTAGCGAAGTGCACCGGGTAACCACTGGTTATATATAAGCATTAACTTAAGAAGAAGGATCTTATGACTGATAACTTCGTAAGCCCCTTTTGACAACAACTTATTAAGAGCGTTTTTAAAACCAATAATTTGGCTTACTAGTACAATGTACATATGTTAGTCAAAGTATGTAATTTGCTTTTTTTTGTATATACTTACATACATACATGTGTACGTATGTATATATGCATTTGAGATTCCTCATTGTTTGGACCGTGCTCGTTTCTAAAGCTCGTTTAAATTGCTACCTCGTACCGGATATTGGTCGCCTGTGCCACTACAAATATAGACAAACATGGATATCGTTTAATATTCACCTGTGATAGGTGCCGGGGCACAGAAACATTCCAGGGAATTGTAAAGCTGACGAGCTCGCTAAACTAGGAACAACAATACATATTCTACCCGATAAGAAGAATATTTCCTCGAATATTCCCCTCGCTACTTACAAGCTAACACTCAAACGTGCTCAAACTTAATACATTGGTCCCTCGCTTTGCGCGGTAGTTATGGGAATAAAAAGTCTCGCGCAATGCGAAATCGCGCAAAGCGGAACCGCGCAAAGCGAAGTATGAATTTCATATAATTTAGGGCGTTGCGTTCCTGAAAAACGAAATGTAAGCATTTATTTAAGCCGCGCAAATCGAGTTTTGGTAGGCAAATGCATTTCGCGCAAAAGTGAAACCGCGCAAAAGAAGTCGCGCAAAGCGAGGGATCAGTGAACAGTCAATAAAACCAACGCTAGATGGGAAGGTGGAACTACCTGGCTGGCAACTAAACAGATCTGGCCTAAACTAAATCTTAAGAGCTCCAGATACCCTTTGTCCCCAAAAAGACTACATATTTATAAGTACGACCTTCGGTGTCATTACAGGACACTGCCTTATAGACAAGCTCGCAACTAGGCTTGGTATAATTGACATAATTGCCCAGCTCTCTCTCGTAGTAGAAAACTACACCTAGGAGAATACTTCTTCGATGATCTATGTAAGTGATCTAGCACAAAAAGATGTAAGAAGCCTTTCTCGGTTTATACAAAGCTCCAAATGGTTCTCATGAGTAGCGAGGTTAAATATCCCCAAGATTCTGATAACAAAATGGGCCTCTACAGGCCTAAGTGTGCTGATACCTGTTACTGGCAGCCACTGCTACCGAACGTATGGATATCGAAAAACTGTCGTCAGAGACACATGCAATTTGGGAATGTTAAAATTAATAATTAAAAGGTACATACTTCTAAAAAAATAGAAAAAGATGTAGCACAGGTGATTTTAATTAACAACTATTTGGGCGGGTTTCTTTATCATTCGCAAAATTTATCAAAATCGTTCTACTCGCGCATTACAATTTAGTGACAACAATTTACCCGAATGACAACAATTATCAAACTAATTGCCGGCTACACCGGGGAACATTCAAAAGAGTTAACCCAACCAACCAACTTTACACCCTCCCCCCACGATATACCAATAACATACGAGTCCTGTGGATACCGAATTTCATGGCACACGAATCCACTTTTATTTGTATCTGATCGAAATCTTCAAAAATAACCCATGGATGTGGTACGTCTGGTTAGCTAGCCCAACCAAAAAAAGAGAAAACCTCGTTTTAAATAAAATATTTTCCATATTTCCATTGTACCCTACCGATAACCACTCAAGTGGGGGTTGTAATTACTGTGGCTTAGCGCTCTGGGGAATCACCCCTCTTTTCGAGTTCACCATTCGCTTTTGAAGAATGAAATTTTGTCGATGTGTAGGAGTTACTCTTTACAGTGTATCATTGTTCCTTATGTTTCCTTTTTATTCTTTTTTTCTCTCTTTTTTTGGAAGATGTAATCCTTGCGGGGATACTCCGTAACGAAGTTATGGTGAAGGAAAACTGTTTTGCGCAAATATATTTCAAAATGCTAAATAGCTGCTACATGATTCAACGATGTTGTTTGTTTGGAAAATAGAAAATCGACAAGAAGTAAACTATAATTTTTATTGGCCTAGGTAGAAGGCATATCTGGAAATCAATGTTCCAACTGAAATAACCTTAATTGGAGTACTCTGGATGTACCTTCATCCGAAACAATAGACCCACGTTCCTACGTGAGCTAAAGGACAGCGAACAATACTCGTAAAATCTCAGAGACAGTGTCGTCGTGTCGTGAAATGGTTTTGTTTTGAACGAGCGAAATAAATTAAATTAAACAGTTTCATAAGGATTCGATTTGATGGTAGGCAAAGGCAAGGTAATGCAACTACTCCTATGTACTCGTATCTGTATTGAGACACGTTGGCTGGTGACGGTGAGGGTGACGTGTATTGAAATTTGTTATCTTAAAAAGCCAGTCAGTGGCGGAAACAAACTAAGTGACTGTCATGACTATTTTTGTCGTGCGAGGGTATCTGTCTATGATTATTGTCACTCCCACGACGTCAGTAGGTCACATTCTTTACGTGCTCAATTCGCAAACATTATAAACTTTGACTCAAAGTGAACTAGTGCTGTCTTTGATTTTGCACATACATACATACATGTACATTCGAATCAACAAATTTGAATAAATTTTACGCTACTGTAGCAGAGAGTGGTAGTGGTACCGATACTGAAAGGATTCAGATTCACGAGAGTGTGCAATCTTTCAACGTCTCTTAACCTGATTGCCAGATGCTGTGGCGAAGTGATGGCGAAGTTTTTGCATGCGACTCGGAGATAAATAATTATGAGCTGTATATTTTTTGAAATATAACGGAAGACATTAGTTTTAAAAGTTATTTGTTTCACAAATTATTATGCTCTCTGAGGCAAAAACGATTAACGTTCGTACTTCTTGCGTAATCGCTTATAGTATCAACTCTGTTGTATACAAACTGAAGGTTTCTTAAAAATATATTATCAATTTATTATATTTATTATAATTATTATTTATTTTTTTTTATTGTACGTACATATAATGATAATAACAACAAGTGATTTTAAGAAATAAAAGAAGAACAAGGGAAAAAGTGCCGTCTGTCAAAAAAAAAATTGACATTAGTTCACTTTTACAAAATAAAAATTCAAATGCATGAGAAATTATACAATTATAAATATAAAGACTAAGTTATATATTATTATAAAAGTTTCTATAGCTTAAGGCATGGCTGCAGTACCAAAAAAGCAGCTCCCAACAAATTGTTAACAATTTGTAAAATTTCTTCAAGTGTAAAAGTTCTCTTGGTAAAGTAAAGTAAGCGTAGTTCTGACAAAATAGACGTCTTCTACTGCATTCAGGTTACAAAGGCTACATATTCTTGAGTCTTGCATGTCTTGTCGATAAGCTCTGAAGTTTAGCCTCAGTAATTCAGTTCACGTCCTGAAGATATTTGGTCAAGTCCAAGGCGACTTGCCTGTCGTATATAATTTGTCTTTCCAGTCAACATTTTATTCAGATAGAGCAAGATCAGAATTATGAGAAGTTCCCAGTTCATGCCAATCTTTGAAAGGCTATTGACTACGTTGACATGTAGATATGAGGAGGTTTTTCTGTAAATTATTTGTATCCCTTTACATAACTTTGACCATATAATCTGCATTGGCTTTAAGGTTATGAATGTTAACCTGCGGAAGACAAGATTCAAAATGTATGGCATATGTTGGAGTCGCGAGGGGAAGTTTAAAAATACGTTTAAAGAAGAATATTTGAATCTTTTCAAGCTCTTCAACCTATTTGCATAGCAAAGACAGGCATTAACTGTAATAGAGTTGGATACTTGAACTTGGATATAGCATCAATATGTTTATTGGAGAAAAAGTTTCTCCATAAAACATTTATTGCTGTTTTTGCTGCCACTGTCTTTTCTTGGACATGAGGTCGCAAATCAAGTTTGGGCGATAGAAGAAAACCTAAGTATGTTTAAATTAATCGACAACTTTAGTAGGTTCGACTCCCAGCGACCAGTTCTCCCTTGAAGTTCTTGATCGTTGTGACAAATATCATATTTTTTTTACTTTTCTGTATTTATTTTAGGGTCACATTATTGCTTAAGTCTATTTATTTGTAGTTGAAGAGTTGAAAGGCTTTCAGCTAATATGACTCTGTCGTCAGCGTAATATAGGGCTTTAATCTTCAAACCACCAATTGAAACACCGCCACGTTAATAGTTTGAGACATCATCAACATATAATGAAAATAAAATAGGGCTGAGTACACATCCTTGTGGTACACCCGCACCAGTTTATATATTTACATACATAAGTGCTCTAAGTATATAATATAAGAATTTATTTTAGTTTGGGCTCTTAGATAATAACATAATATCCAGCAATGTTTCCAAAGGTTCCCTCAACCCATCGAACCTGTCAAAATGTTAACTACTCGTATCTAGGATCAATCCATAAAAAAACAAAAAACTAAGTTTTCAGGTAGAATGGCAGTTTGTGAGCTATATAAATGACGTTTAGCAAATTATTTTTGGATGATCAGCACTACATCAACGTGTTTCGATTTTAGAAATTAGTTTCCTTCAGTTCACCAAACTCGTAGAAAGCTTGTAAATATGTCTGAGCAAGCTATTCATCGAAAGACCAAGCTGCTCTGTAAGAACTGAAGCTGCCAGACCATTGTTTTAGGAGTGTTTTGGTAAATGGGCACAAAATTAGATCAAAGTTGATTGATTACGCCAAAGAGCTTGCGATAAATTGAATAAACAATGTGGAAAAAAGAAGCTATGATAAGCCGTGTTATTGGCTTCTTTTCTAATTTCTACGGGCGACTTTTGCCAACGTCCAGTGCTGCCATATGTTTCTCGAACTTGTACATCAGTCTAAGATATTTTTCTCGTCTCCCGTAATACGCAAAGCAAATAATCATATCCTATTTTGATAGCACGCTATTTGGGAAAACACGCTTGAAACTCTTATTTATGAGTTAAGCTTCAAAGTTTCAAAGGTAAATTGAATGACGAGCAGGGAGAGGTGGGTATTTCAAAGCTATAGGGTTGTGACTTTTTATGTCTTCAGTTTCGAAATGACCGAGAATGTCGAATGTTTGTTTCTAAAAAAAAACAGGTGATTGGCTATGCCCAGATGTTTGGTTAAGTGCATTAAAAACAACGTGACCGGGATCTAAGGTGATGAAAAAATGCAGCCAGATTCAATTTCATTTGCAGAATAGATAAGATCAAAATGCATTGCACAAACATATGTAGGACACCTTGGTGTCTTTGTTTCTGGCGAAGAAGACGTTTTAGACCAATCAGTTTTAACCGTAGGTATAATGGGAAAAAACACACAGTTGGTAATTTAAAAAACAAAACCGCTGAGTAAACAGCAATATGCCTTATCTACTAATTGGGTAAATCTTGTGGATCTGTACTCTTGCTCTATGACCTCATCTATGAGGTTGAGAATGGGGTGGACGAAGGGATCTATAGGTTGTGCGTGTTGTCGGTGCTTTTGAAGTGATGTATGCAGCATGGGTTACGTGTTAATTTGAAAAAGAAAACCTTTATGCAAATTGCTAGAGAAGGTTAATAGAAGTAAGCTTTAATTTATGTGGAATACACACTTTCTGCTATAAAGAGTCGTGGCTATCCCAGATTTGTGCTTTAGGGTAAGATAGCCAGATAGTGTGTAGTTTGCTAAGACTATGGAAAAAGAATATAAATTATGAATTATAATTATTAATTGATCGATTTCCATTTAACTATTGTCCTCAGAACGTAGTGTACATACATTGTTTAAAGAAAATTTTATGTGTCATGCATTATGTTGTAGATTTAATTGATAACGGTTGCCTTAAAATAGGGACCACAAATGAATGAAAACAAAAAAACAAACAAGAAGTTCAAATTTAGAATTTATTTAAGTTTCTCCTTTCTCTGTGTCCGCTTTTAAGGATTTAATTTTATTTAGTATCTCTGAATATCGTATACTCACTTTTAGCCTGACTCTCATGTGCTGCCAAAACTACGGTGCATACTATCACAAAAAAGAACGATATCGATTGCTTCATGTTGGTTTATTCTAAAAATATAATAAAACAAAAAACATTAAATTTAAAATAACATCCCGTCATCACATATAAAATATGAAACAAATTTATCACTATGCATGTAGCTTGTAGTCAATAAAAAAGTATGTCCATGTAAAAAAAAAAAAACGAGAAAAAGGATAATATTATTTTTAAGTAATTAACTGGAAGGTATTATTTTATTTCATTCCTCTAGAACTCATTGCAAAATTCAACATCCAGCATGTTAAAGGTGGACACTATGTATATTATGTATGTATATGAGAGTCTGTATAAACGTTACATTATCATATTGAACTTCTATAATTAACTCAGGTGGTATCCTCTGCGGTAAACTCCACACATGTGGGATTAGAAAGTAAGATGACTGGCTGCCAATGGGACGTGGTGAACTAATTGTACGAATGCACTTGATGAAGAATTTTGATTTATATTCCACAAATATAGACGATATAATTTAAATGACCCAGTCAAGGAGCAAGGATGTATTACGTGCTTTGAATTTACATTGAAAACGTTTTCTCGTATATCCTTTGGGTTTTGATGGTTGAATCAAAAGGATTAAGTACGATTTGGTGGTCAATTAGTTGAGAGATAGGTACTACAAACTAAATAATTGTGGCTTTAAAGAAATGAAATTGACATTTGAGTATATTTTAATCAGTGGTCTAGTGCTACATCCTTAACCATACCATATTGTGGAGTGATTTTCTTAGATACAATCTATGCTACGATTGGGATTATTAGTCTTAATTAAAATTGTATAAACTTCTCCATATATGTACATATTATGACCGGTTTTCCACAGCATTCAATTTGTTACTAAAGGTAAGTATAGTAATTGGGTAAACTTAGAGTCGATACATCGCAGTCGGGATAAGAAAATATGAAACTAAGGCAGTTAGGTTCGATCACGTGAAATTAAATGTTTTGGAGAGTCATATTAAAGAGGATGTTAAAAATACACCAGCAAGTGTTCTCACGTTATGCATAGATATCTAATGTCAAGCAATTCCAGCAGTTTATGTCCAAAACCTTCTCCGAATGCAAAACAGAGGCAATAGGATGGAGTTACATGCCTATAGGAATGTACCACACAAAGCACTGAATAATAGGTCCGTTCGCGTACGCTCCCAAAACTACGAAAATCTACGAAAATTTACGAAAAGTCACGAAAACCCATTCACGAACGCAAACATTTCGTAGTTTTTCGTAAAAGAGAGTACTTGCGAGAGAGTAAGCAATTTCCCCATGCTACGAATTTCAGCATTAGATTTTTTTTGGGCAGATACATTAGAAAACCGTCAAATCTGCCAAATCACATACATTTAACATTTTTTGTTGTTCAATGCTACAGCTCGTGGTGAACCTGAACCTGATTCTCGCAACCATTTGTGTGTGCGTTCCATATTTTTGCACGAATATAAGGGACCTACAGTTTTTTTTCCGACTCCGAACGGCGAGTTGAGAAGCCCATTGACAAATGATACTCTTTGAGTGCTTGTCAGACATTCGAAAGAGGTGTCACCGTGAAAAATGTTCTAGGTGTTGAACCCGGGCAGCATTGCGTAGTAGTTCAACGCACTTGCCACTACAAAACGGTGCTCACCCCCACTCTTGGGAATTTGACAGAAAACACATATTTGGTGCAAAAAGTACACGAACAGACCTAATAAAAACCTGAAGGATGCGTATTGTACTGTGTATCAATTATCCTACGGCACCAATGGAATCTGAAACAAAAATATATTTGCAATACTTTAAGGGGTTATATACAGTCAGGAGGGCTGAAAAAGCAAGAATTTTTCCTGAGAAAACTTTTAAAGTTATTAATGTTAAATTTTTTTTACACATATTCAGGTAACTTTTAACTGTATTTCAAGGTTTTTTATTTGTAAAAATAATAATTTTGAAGGCTGCTATAGCTGATCTCCCAGAGCTTCTCTCAAAAAAGGCGTCTTGCGGTGACCACGATATCTCTGGACTGGATCATAGAAAATGCAAAAACCGTACGGATATCGTTAAATAAATGTATAATCTAGGTATTAATTGAAGGAATGAGCAAAATAACATTTTTTGCAAAAATGGCGTCCTCTCAAGAAAAAAAAAAAACGATTTTTGGCCAAAATTTCGGCATTAAATTGTTAATTAAATAAATATATTTATCGGTGAGAAAAAATCTTCGATTAATTACTAAAAAATATACTTAAGAAGCTTGTGGTAAAATTTGAGACGGATCGGTTCAGCGGTTTTCGAGAAATCGTGGTCACCGACTATAACAACATGGTGAAAACCACTTTACATAGAGTAAAGAAAGCGCTCTGATGACTTTACAAATATTCGTGTTACTTCTGGAATAATCGTCGGATTGACTTAAAATGTTCTGTGTGTGTACTTAAATATATATAAGTTATGAAAATGAAATAAAAAATAAATAAATTTTTTGCAAATTCTAACTGTAAACCCCTTAAGCCAGTTGTTTCTTTTTTATCGCTCTTGTACATAATCAGGACTATTCTCGCGTATTATGTATGTAAGTATGTAATCTAGAAATGCGAAGATATACAGGAACTCTATCGAGACTGATAATTTTTGGTATATCTGCGCATATTGCACTGCAAATATACAGGTATAAACTGCAAATAAAATTTAGACAACACATGACCGCATGAATGAATTTTTTTCAACTAAAATTATAATCAAATACAAGGTTAGAAGTTCAAAAAAGCCGTGTTAATAATATTTATGTTATTTTAAGATTATGTACTAAGTATACTAATCTGTGACCAACTACGACCCTCATAGACCCAGTTGATAGCTAAAATTAAAATTAGAAGCGGGGTCACGTAATGTAAAGCTGATTCAAAGTATAATCTAGAAGGGCAATGACTTTGGGAGGATTATTATATTAGGAAAGGAATTCATAAAAATAGTAGTAGCTGTAGCATACTCCATAGTTTCACTTTGGCAATAGCGCGATTTTTTTTTGTCTTTCCATTGGGCGATACGCTGACAAGATTTTAAATTCAAAAAGGCTAACTAAGAACAATGCTATCCCATCTGTCCCATAAGTTCAAAATTAAAATAGATAGTTTAAATTTTTAACCAATACTAAGACCAATGGTATTCTAAGTACTTCAGTGCTCTGATCAAAAGATCCCTACATGTAGTACAGGGTGGCTGAAGACTCGACCAAGCGAATGATGAGAGCCTCGAGTTTGGTGGCACTCTGAGCGGATGAACCATTTTGAAGCTGGTAAATGTTTTTGTCAAGCTTAGGCTACTCATTGAAATTAAACAGTTTGAACAAAGGACCGTAGGAAACACCATTCGCACCGTAGCTTCTGCCAATTGATCTCGTTTCCATACAGAATTAACATTACAAGCAAATTGAAAATACTTCTGATGGTGTTGTTGCGAGCATAGAAATGGAAGCGGCTAAAATGGGTTTAGCGGTAATCGAAGGATAAGCTGTCAACGAAAAGGGACACGACGAATTGGAGAGAACGTCACAATAAACGCAGCTACAACTTTGAGGTAGACTTTGTCTGCCGCGGCTCTGCTAAAACATCATAAAATGACATCTCGTCGGAAATCAAACGAAGGATTACTCTTGCCAATCGCTGTTTCTTTGGGCCTAGTAGGCAATTGAGTAGTAAAGCCCTTTCCCGATCCCAGTCTTGCTAAATGAAGCTAAAGCATGGACTTTATTGAAAGCGGATGAAGATATCTATAGTCGCGACGAGAAAAAAATCCTTCGTAAGATATTCGGTCCCGTTAACGTTGACGAGTTTTGGAGGAAAAGATTCAACCACCAACTATACGAGCTGTACAGCGACATCGACCTGGTCGAAAAACTGCGCATTGGGCGTTTAAGATGGCCAGGACATGTAGAGCGTATGGACATCAACGCTCTGGTCTGCAGAGTGTTCGACTCCAACCAGGATGATCGGCGCAGCAGAGGACGACCTCGCCTAACTGCCCGAATACAATGGAAAGTCGCAGCATCACCTTCGAAACTTGAAGTTGGCTCAACTTGCGTTTCAGCAAATCTTTTCATATTACAGCTGCAACTTCGCATTGTGTTCGCACCATAGGGTTTATGTGTATTTTAACTTTGAGAGCGTTGCATACTTCAGCTGCAGCTTCACCATTGTGTTCGGCTAGTAAGGTGGCGGCCACAAGTAGAACAAGGCCTAAACCAAGTTGGAGTGCGCAATTGTAGGCAGTTAGCTAAGGACTGGGCCAACTAGATGGGTTGAGGTCTCAGTCCACCCCGAACTGTAGAGCCACCTAAGTAAGTAAGTGTTCAATAAAAAACATTTTCACGTCTCTTAAAAATTTATTGTTTAAGATGCGTTAAAATACGTGGAGATAATTTTAAATTTTAAATATGGAGATAAAGTGAAACAGTACACTCAGAAAAAAATCCTATAATATCAATGATTTTTCCTATTACTTTAATAGTTTTTTACTATTAAAATTGGTCAATGGGATTCGCACTTTAAAATTAATACTTTCAAAACTATTATATCAATACTGTACTCGTCCTATTATTTCAATGCGATTGTCATTTTAAATTTATGGTATGTCCTATAAATCTTTAATAGTATACAGTATTAATTTAAATATACGTCCTATTAATTTAAAGTGATAAAGAACATTAAGAAGTAATGGGAAAAACTATTAAAATAATGTGAAAATCCTATTAACAACCACTGTTATTTAAATGGATCGTCCTATTATTTTAAACGTATTACACTATTATTTATCAATAGTACATCTTATTAAATTAATGTGGCTATTCCGATTGATATCCCATATTTTTTATTTTACTGGCTGAAAATGAGCTACAAAAAATACATTCAAATAAAACAACTCATTTATTGATTTATTTTTTTCTCTTTATTTCTTTTATGTGATATATTTTATAACATATTATAAGATCTTAATAAATATGTATATATAACATAATTTATATAATATTAAAAATAAAAAAAATAAGAATTAATATTACAAAACTTTTAATATTTTTTTACTCTGAACACCCTTTCTCCATTACTCAGAAGATACAAGTGAATTGGCGGTCCGTCAAATTCGAGAACTGAGTGCAATGACAATGAATTGGTGCTTTTACCTACAACGTATGCCTGGAAATGCTCACTAAAGTAGTTAACATTCCATTGTCTACATATGAAGTAAATATCAGACTTACATACAAGTATAATTTGTTCGATTTCATAAAGCAAAATGAGATTCATATCAGATTTGGTTAAAAAAAAATGTTTCTTATAAAATTTTCCAAACAAACCTTTGAAATTATAATTGACGCACTTAACACAATAGGATATACACAACACTTATATATGTAGGTACTGCACAATAAATTCAAAAACGGTCGAAATTCAAGAGCACAACTTTACGTTTTGAGTCCTTCGCGCCGAATGAAAAATATAAGGAAAACTGCGTAGTCGAGATGGTGGTAGCGCACAGTTTTAATAGGAAAACTGTTTACTTCAATAGTATATCCACATGAAATCAATAGTATATCTTATTGAAAACAAGACAAAACGTGTTATAATAGTATTATACTATTAAACCAATGTGATCAACTTAATATGATGGTACTATTAATAATTTACTACTTCGGGTTATTAAAATAATAGGACCATCTTATTGATTTAATAAGAGAAATAATATCAAATCTATAGTATATCTGTTTGGATTAATTCTGTATACTTTTAAAATAATAATAATGTCTATACTATTAAATCAATAATACGCACAACTATTGATTTAATTAGAAAACTATTAAATATATAGGAAAACACTATTAATAACCGTACTATTAAATCAATAACTGTCCTATTAAAATATTAATAGGACATTTTTTTCTGAGTGTACACAGATTTGAGGGCATCAGTACTGCCTTTTACGATAACAGTCTTTCATTTTTTTGTGTTATGAAGAAGAAAATGGATGCCGAATGAAATGATAGTTGAGCATTGATATGACTGGCCAGTGAAACGCAAGTGAGCTTATGTAACGTCAAAACATAAACCATGACAAACAATAAGAAATATGTACATACGTACATATATGTACTTATGTATGTTATGCATGCTATGCTTCATGACTTTCTTTTTTGAAATAAGAAAAATTAACATAAATAATTAAGAGGCTTAAATATTAATTAAAAACTTATTAAAGCTAAATGTAAACGATAAATTATACCAATTTTAAAACAAAATATTAAACAAAACAAATCAATGTTAGATTACAAAAAAAAAACAACTTTACCATATTAGAAACAAAGTTGGAAAAACTGACGTATAACGGTATATATAGTACTTTGAAACCAAAGCCGCACACAATTATAGCGGAAGTTTTTGAACGTTCGCTGTCAATCTAGAAAAGGTGATTAATTTGTTTATTTCATGAAACATTTTCTTTTTATTCATTTTTAATTTTTATTTATTTTATATGTATATACATAGTTTTATACATATGTACATATAAGTGCGCGAGAGTTGAAAGATTAAATTCACTTGGATTGCGCTTTAAAGGTCAAGATGACATTTTTGATTAGAGCCTTTTCCTATCTAGAAGGTATATGTACTTATGTATGTACATATTAATGATCTACCGAATGTGAGTGTTCTTTGCCCGAATCCATATGCATGTGTTACGAAATGTACATATTTCCTTCTCAAAGTTAATTGGTTTTGTGGCATGCGGATTAATTTGATGAAGAGCGCAAGTATATTGTGATATGAAATGTGACCAGCGGTTTTCTGTGTGCATGACTGCAGGCAGTATATTTATTTCCCGAAATAATGTGATTATCCTAATGACGGTTAAGGATTAAATTAGATGCACTTACCTACTCGTTATTGTACCAGCTGGCAGAGATTTAAATTAAAATAAATATTTTTTTTTTTTTTAAAAATATGTAAATTTTTAAAATTAAAAATTATGGTTCTATGTAAGGTACACAAATCACAGATAAATTGCAGAAAAATTGAATTATAATGTCGCAAGTCACTCGTTCGTTCGTTCGTTTTTGGTTCGTTTGTACTTGTTCACCGCACTTTCTGACAGCAAAAGAAACATTTATCGACAGAGCCGCCCGTTTATTACATTTTCAAGCTTTTCACGATTCACGAACTGCGACTGAACTCGTTTCACAAATATTTTCGTGTCCTCATTCGACCGTTACGGCCGCCCGACTACTGAGTGCCCCATCAATCACAGATGTTTTTTTGTAAAAAAAAAAAAATCGCGTTTCTCGCTCGATGAAAATGGTCGGAGCGAGTGACTGAAATAGTCGTATACATTTTGAAAATAATTTGTCGACATTAACTATAGAAAACAGCGGATTTGCTGA
This sequence comes from Brachyopa scutellaris, assembly GCA_949775065.1. Lineage (NCBI taxonomy): Eukaryota > Metazoa > Arthropoda > Insecta > Diptera > Syrphidae > Brachyopa > Brachyopa scutellaris. Next base: position 122,702,668 of record OX459114.1, on the reverse strand, counting down.
TAAGGATCCACCGAAATCTGTAGCTTCTATGCTAGTGTTCGGAGGTCGGAGCCCAAAGTATCAACTTAGTAAATACGAGTATGTACTCTCAAACCTCCCTTCGGTCTCCGATAAGAAGTGATCAAGTGGTACTGTCCGGTTATTGGTTATGTGCCAGAACAATAATAACAAATTAAAATGTAAACATTTAAGTTGAACGAAACAAACAAAACAATTTCTCAGGCTTGCAGACTGACGCGTAGACAGAAAGGCCTAGGAAAGGATGCGTTGTGTTTTCGTTGGGAGAAGTTATTTCGAGCTCAATATGCATTTAAAAATAAACTTCACTAGATAAGGAGTAATGTCAATGAAGTATTAATTTAATTACTCATTTATGAGGAATTAATCTTTGGTACTTTGCTCGGAAAATTTTGTTTACTGTCTGGCAGTGTGTTTTCACCTACGTGCTCCCTCTCTTAATCAGGGAGTTACAGATGCGGGACTACTACACAATGACCTCAATCTGTTGGCTTAAGCGCCAGTCCGCTAGGCGTAGCCGTATTGATAGGAATAACATTAAATCAATCAAAAATGAAGGCCTTTTAAGTGGATTTGCACAAGAAAACAAGGACTTACGAGTATTTGTGTTATTTTCGAAATACACATACAAACATATGTTTTCTTCCTGAAACAATATCATTATTATTATGGCAATTGGACGATAATACGGAAATAATGTAAGGTCCATTGTGTTCGCAATTTTCATAATGTCGCAACTGTTTTTGTAAATATATAGTTCTACCGAATATGTGGAAATATGCCAGAGATAAATTTAAATCGTCTTTGTTTGCTCGCAGAACTTCTGTTTTAAATATTCTGTTTAATGCCAGTTAATTCAAAGTACAAGTTATTCGAAGCAACTGCAAAATCCGTAATTACTTACTTAGTTGGCGCTACAGCTCGAGGTGAACCTGGGCCAGCTTCTCGCAACCATTTGTGTGTGCGTGTTATATTTTTGCACGAATGGAAGGGACCTACAGTTTTTTGCCGACTCCGAACGGCGAATTGAGAAGCTCAATCGTGACAAATGATACTCTTTGATGCTTGTCAGACATTCGAAAGAGGTGGGCACTGTGAAAAACTTTTAGGTGTTTGCGGCGGGATTCGAACCCAAGACCGCTGGCTCAGTAGTCCGACGCACTAACCACTTGCGCTACGGTGCCCGTAATGTGTTACGCAAATCCAGATATGGGGACGCGAAGAGTACGAAGACGTTGAATAGCTGCAAAGATTCTTCCTCAAGCACTTGTTTAGGCTACCAACAAACACACCAACATATGTTACATGCTGTAATAAATATTATATTATTAAAAAGTGTAAACATTTTATAAAATAGGTGTGCAAATGAAGGAGTCGCTTCCTTTTTATGTATAGGGCAATGTCACTTCGGATGACTCCAACAATATGATTCACAAAGACAACGGATGTCTACAAAATTCAGCTCTGATATTGATTTAATTAATATAAAGTTTGAGTTTGACAACCTGAGTTTAGGCCAATGCTTTAAGAATCCAATGTATCACTGATGCGACATGACTAAAAGTGAATGGATCAACACATATTGATGAACAAAAATATGATGAAATTATCAACGACGTGCAGAGTGAGTGACGGGAAAATGAGTCTGTAGGCTCCCATTGAACCATGCAAACTAAGGCATTAGAAAATGGTATCAGGATGCAAATAACTTAATCCAGCCTACACCAAACACAAAGGAACCATATTTAGAAAATATTAAGATGCTAAGGAGGAAACGTCGAAACAACCATTCAGAGCGTTGCTCTATGCCGTATTTTATTTAACACATGTGTACAAATAAGTGCACTCCACCTTTGTTGAATCAGCAGATTACAGGTAATGAAATTAAAGTTTAAGTAGCCATCTCGAATGGTAAAACAGAACATCATATATATAATTTCTGTAGTAAAAGTACCATTTGCCGCTCTCACACTTAACCACCAATCTTAACAAATGTGGTGTCAAAAGAAAGAGAATTTCTTGGAGCACTGACGAATTGTACTTTCAATTTATCAATTTTAACAAATGAAAAAATAAATCAAAACAAACATTCTACCCAAAATGAACTCCCAAAAGAATAAACACTTCCCGTATGATTTTCATGGGATTTGATTTTCTCTTGCGAGATTTCTCGCACGGGCACACTAGTTTTATTTATTTATTTATTTATTTTATCTTGTACATGCTAACACAGTAAGAGTGCACTTATAAGTCTGTGAGAGATACATATATAGTTTATTGATTTATATTTAGAATACATTTTAATTTATAGAGATTAATTTATTTAAAATTAGAGTATGTAATTTTAATTTTAATGTTAATCCAGTTTTATCAATTTTTATAAATTTTTATTTTATTTTACTTTTAAAACTAAACTTGAATTGAGATTTCTTGAAAAGTGGAAGGGTAAGGTTAGTTGCTCTGACTTGTAACCCTTTCGGGACGCGCTGGTACATATATGTACCACCAAAAGTATAGACATCCCTAACAACCAAAATTTTCCTCTGATTTGGTTGAATTTCTACCAGATTTTCTTCCAACATTTTAGTAACGGTAGCTATCAGACATCAAATTTATTAAGCTATACCGTTTATTTTAAAGGTTTTGATTGTATGAAAATCACTAAACTTTTTTGCGAAATATTGAAGTTCGCTCCTAAATCGTCGTGCGCCATCTAGTTATCGAATGCTACGTGGGTATGCATTCCAAAGACAGATAGCAGCAATAAAAAACTGTGTCTCAAATGTTAAACGCGTAAATCGCGGAAGCAATATGCAAGCAGATCTATTAGACGCTGGAGACTGGATTTTTTTGTACAGATATGTTGGTTGCTTACTCTGTAGAATACCGCAAAGAAGAACGATCGTGCGAAATTTAATAAAATTTGCAAATTGTGAAATGTGATCATATCTTTTGAGACAATATCGAATGGTCCCTTTTACAATCAGCGTCACATTCATAAAAAATTTCACACCCGTAAATAAGCAGAGGGATAGTTAAAGCTTTTGTAAGTTTCAGTCGTGTTTTCAGTGGTGTTAACTTTTAAGTCATCCATAGTGCTCGAAGAACGCCATACGTCTTTCCCACCATGGAATTTATATTGTTGTTCCACGTTAGTGCTATTGAAGACTATGTACATATTATATACCTGGATTTTTCGAAGAATCAATGAATTCTATATTTGAGCCGTTGAACATTATATCGGGAAATTATGATTAATAGGTCTAGTTTAGTTTTAAAAATAGCTGAATTGTCCTGAATTAAGTACTAAACCACATTTTAATGACTAATCAGAAACTCATTGAAGTTTTTCATTTAAATTACTAGCCCAATCCTCAATGAGTGCCAAGGGACAACTTTCATAAATTTGAATGTCATCCGTGCTTCGATGAGCTTAATATAACTAAAAAAAATATCATTTATACCTATACACCTTTAGTCAAGGGAACATAGTCAGATAGGACACCCTCTAGTGACACAGCCTGTTTTCTTTCACTTAGATATGAAGAGATTAATTTAGTAGCAGAAGGAGAAAGGTTAAAATTCAAATAACATTAGCTACAACTTCCTAGAAATTATATAGGATTACGAAGTAGAATGAAATGCACTTGCCCATATTAATAACTCATAACAAAAGAAATAAACAATAAAACTTGCTTCCCACCATTAACATCAGTTGTATGTAGCTAATACCTGATAACAACAGATGCACTAGCATACGTAAGACGTGACTTTTTTTATTTTCTCATTCTCAATCCCCATTATATTAGCACCACCCCCCAGTTGCTAGTACGTATACATAATCCTGATTAGATGCATCTGGGATTTTATTTATTAATTTTTTATTTCTGCTGATCGTCGCAAAAAAAAAAACTATAACCTCTGCTTATTGGTTGATAAGAAAGGTCTTCGGGGTTAAATTGTTTTTTTTGAGATGTGGAAAACAAAACGAGATACAAAAAGGCAAATTAAAATTAATAAAACAACACCTTTAGATTTTTATACGAGCACACCCGACAACTAAACTGATTTACAGTTGTAGCATCTTTTAATGTAAAGCTCAACACTTCTAGTGGAAAAATTCAGAACGGGGAGATTCCGCTTTCGACTGCAAATAAAACTTCGACTTTGACAGAGTCAAAGGACGGTCACCTCACAGTTCGTGATACTTGATACTCATTATCACGAGAAGAACATATGTACCACACATTATTTCCAAAAACAGTGATGAAAATATATGAAAACAAATATATGATATGATGAAAACACAAGACTTGCAGATAGTTGGGTGATTTGAATACTGGTGGGAAAAGTCCATTTTTTCAAGGCCGATAGCAGTGGCAAACGTAATCACCTGTTGTTTGTTGTTTTAATCTTGTGAAGAATTGTTTGTTTATTAATGAAAAAGAAATAGAAATAACCGTACAATGTGACAGTTTGTTGCCATAAGCGAATGTCATCTGTCATGTTATTTGTTTCTTAGAGTTAAAACTAAGCAGATAACATCAATTGAAAATGACATTAGAGAGCACGTTTAGTTGCTACGACTGACAATCAAAAAAATAATGAATTGTAAGCGGAATCTTCAGCACTTATTTGATGTTGTACGGCATTACAATGTGTGCTTTGCTTAACACTATCACAAAGATGTAGATATTCGAATTTGCATATTGCCAATAATTACATTTAATTTAAAATGTCTTGATTGGCCCCTAACAGTGTGGTTCTAGGTCAGGCAAGTCCACCATAGATCAAATTTTCACATTTATGCAGATCCTGGAAAAACCCCAAGAAGTCCAAATCGATACTCACCACCTGTTCATTGATTTCAAGGCCGCCTATGATAGCATCTGGACAGACTGTATAAAGCCATGTATAACTCATCCGTCTGTGCAGGATGATGATGGAGAAAGCTCAATGCTCCTTAAGGTCGGTAATGACCTCACTGAGACCTTCGATGTCAAAAAAGGATTCAGACAAGGTGACGCGCTGTCCTGCGACTTCTTCAACATGTTCGAAGCTCACAAGCCAATACAGGACGACCGATCTGTCAAAAGTCCGTTCAACTACTTTCATACGCCGACGACATTGACATCATAGGTAGAACACAGCGAGCTGTCACCGGTGTGTTTGCGAGTATGGGTTTAACGGTAAACGAGGGCAAAGCAAAGTACATATATGCTGTCACCGAAGAGAGATACTCGATCGACGAATTGGATAGAACGTCACAATAGACAGTTACAGCTTTGAGGTAGTAAATGACTTTGTCTACCTCGGATCTGCTATAACATCAAAGACTGACATCTCGTCGGAAATCAAACGAAGGCATACTCTTGCCAATCGCTCTTTCTTTGCTAAGAAGGCAATTGAGTACTAAAGTCCTTTCCCGATCGACTAAGGAGACTACTACCCTTATCATCCCAGTCTGGCTGTATGGAGCTAAAGCATGGACTTTATCGAAAGCGGATGAAGATATCCTTGGTCGCTTCGAGAGAAAAATCCTCCGTAAGATATTCGGTCCCGTTTACGTCGACGAGTTTTGGAGGAGAAGATTCAACCAGGAACTATACGAGCTGTACACTGTACAGCGACATCGACCTAGTCAAACAACTTCGCATTGAACGTTTAAGATGGCTAGGACATGTAGAGCGAACGGACATCAACGCTCCGGTCCGGAGAGTATTCGACTCCAACCCAGATGGTCAGCGCAGCAGAGGACGACCTCGCCTAATGTGGCGCGCACAAATAGAAAAGGACGTCAACCAACTTGGAGTGCGCAACTGGAGGCAGTTAGCTAAGGATCGGGCTAACAGAAAGGGGTTTTTGGTTGAGGCCTTGGTCCACCCCGGACTCTAGCGCCACCTAAGTAACTAAGCTGCGTAATGTTAACAATTCCATTCCAGCGGGAACGTGCCAAATATTACTGTCTTAGTTCCAGTCACAAAAAAGGACATGCAGAATTCATTGCAAACATTTAGTAGTTACGTGGAGCGGTGAAAGTTTACTCTGAAGTTTTCACTTTATTCAAAAAAGAAACTCCTTGAAGTGAGGTTGCAGAATACGTGCGGCAGCACCTCGCCACATATTCAAAAACCACTTTCGGATGCACATTGACCTAAAAAAGAACGTTTGCTAAGCATGTTGGTATTCATACTTGTCCTGAAAACGAATGTGCAATTGCGTTGCAAATATTCCTTCACTTCTTATTTTACCTTTTGTCTACAGACATTAACTCCACTCGAAGTTGGGTAAGATGGGTGTTCTATAACAAGGGTCCATTGTTTCTAAAAATCAACTTTCTCCAGACAGACAATGGAAACACACTTCATTTGGGATTGCTGAAGAACAGTTAATTTGGGCCTCATTTTTATAATTTTTGTTCTCGTTTCAAGTTAATCAACGAAAGGATATACATATTTACTAACAAAAGGTGGTAGGGTATAAAGTTCAACCACGTGACCTATGTGCGCCTGGAAACAGTAGTTACTCCGGATGTGAGAATGTTTATCAGACGAAAGAATACACTTTACATACGAGTACTCGTATGTAAATTAGGTTTGAGGAAATATGTATTTATGGGGAAAGGTGGACTATGAATAAATGAATAAATGACCAAGGGTTAACATGCACTGTGGTATTTTTGTAAATTCATTTATCTTCAGGGGGCGAGTTTAGGGAGTGATGGTGATGCTTTAGTGTTCCATTGTTTTCTTGCTCCAATTTTGTGATATTTTTACCAAAGTGACTATTTTTATTCTTGTTTCGATTACCGTAGTCATCGATATGACGACCGACGGTTTTGTGTAAAGTGACGGTGCTTTGGAGTTTATCGTCAAATCGTCCGATAGTCCAAAAAACTGAAGCATGCCACCGATCAATTAGAAAAAAAGATTGGTCGACATTAGGTGCATTTTATTTGACGCATTAAATACTAATTTGCATGCATCACATTTGTTGTCTTTGGACGTGAAGGTGCCCAAATATCTCAACACAACGGTTTAAAGAGATTCTTGCACTTCTTGGGGCGGTTCTCAGTGATGCCTTAAAAAACTAGGATTGAATTCAGTTTGAAGTAAAAAAGCAAAAAGCAGGAATGTGCTGCATCAAACATTTGTTGAGATACTGAATGCTATTTTTAAATGATCAATATAATGGTTAAATTTGTCATCCAAGTAGATTCCTTGTGGCAAAACAATAATTAACTTTAGGTGGCGCTACAGCTCGGGGTGAACCTGGGCCTGCTTCTCGTAACAATTTGTGTGTGCGTGTTATATTTTTGCACGAATGTTTTTTGCCGACTCTGAACTGAACTCTGCTTGTCAGACATTCGAAAAAAGTGGCACCGTGAAAAAACTTTTAGTTGATGGACCCAGGCTAGGATTGAACCCGGTGGCAAAACAATGCTGGAATAAAATAGTGATTAACGTTGTGGAATATGTCATTTAACCCTAGTACAGGGACTGTCGTAAAATGCTACCCCAACGATATTTTGAAATCGGACAATTTTGTTTCTTACAAGTTTTGAAACTACTACTATAAATTTTGTCCTGAGTGCATTTTTAACATTTCTAGCGACCTGGAAGCGTTCCATTTTTTTGTTTTCAAAAGTCAACGAGTTTGGTGGCTGGGGTAAAATTATACCCCACGCTATATTAATTTATTTATTTTATTTTTATCTGGCCTGTGTATTGTATTTTATCCTATTTTTGTTGACAACTGTATCTTTAAAACAGGCCATTTCGTGGAAAAGTGGAAAAAAGTGTATTTCAGGTATGAAAATTGATTTTTTTACCATTTATAAATAAAAGGAACCATATTTGGTTATTGCAAATTGTGCAAATATTGTATATTTTGTAGATGTCTAATCTACGCAGATTCAATCGCATTCGTTACCGATTTGCTTTATGAGAGCTCATCAGACGAAGACGAAGATTCCTTTCACGTTGCGTTGATCATGATCAACCGAATTTGGTTCATTTTAGATGTTACATTTTTGTCTTTTCAGCGGTTGATGATGGTGATGTAGAAATGATTCCGATACAAATGTGGCTCACGAAATTGTGATTGGTGATGAGATTATAATACCGAGTTTGAAAATGATGAAGATAAAGAGGATGGAAGTTTTGATGAAGATGAAAATGAAAATAAAATTTGTGATGTCAATCAGTATCTCGCACCAAGTGGAAGAATTTGGAATAGAGGACCAGTTGTAAATTTATCAACTGCCTGATCAGCCGACAAGAAGTCGAAAATATAATGCGACAAGTGTTCAAAGAACGTATGCCACGAACATTATCTCATTACCTGTGCAAAATGCACGCACAATTTTTCGAATAGTATGCCATTGACATCATTTTCAAATGTTTAATTTTGTCTATCTACATATTATGTACATACATATGTTATATGTACCATAATTTTTTTGATTTGTAAACATCTTAGCTCTCGGTATGGGCAAATTTTGCGGCGTCGTCCGTCACGCGTAACAAAACTTAGTATTGGTACATTCTCTGTATATGATTCTCCTAGTATTAGTGCATTTTCTTTTTTTTCGCCATCATACACAAACGTATGTTTACACATGAAATTTCACGAGTACGCCTTTTTTTTATAGGATAATGTGTTCTGTAAAATAATCACGCTTAATTTTGTGTGAATAATCTTGCTACATTTGGCCCTCATTTACCGTTCACTAACGTTTTTTTATTCGTGGGGTAAAGTTTTACCCCAGGCTTTAAAACTTTTATATGTTCGAATAAGAGGCAAAGTGAAATAATTAGCCGAAACTGAATTTTTTATTTTAATGAAATTCGGTACCTAATACCTATGTCATTTTTTTTCGGCTGAACAACGATAGTTTTCTTATGACTGCACATATCCACTCTCACAAGTTGAATATCGAATAACTATGTATAATTGTATGCCTTTTGAGTTAACTCAATAGCCTATTCAGTCAGATATTCTACAAATGTCATTGGTGCACATGATAAACCGGTAGCGCTAGTCTAAAAGTGTAAACGTTAATTTTGACAAGATCGCACCTAGAGCTTTATATAATCCTGCTTGTTGATAAATAATTGAAAGGATTTAGTCTAAAATTAGCAGCATTTCTGGAGCTAAGATGCCGGTATAAGCTCGTTTGATTTTTTGATATTAAAAATTACATTTAAACTGACAAAACTTTCGAAGTTAGAAACAGTTTTTTTCTTTTCTAACAAAAAATAATAAAGATCAGAGTATACTAGCGTTCATTGTGCTATCGATTTTAGCGCGAAGATCCATAATAATTGGAACGGCATTGTACTTAGTAAGAACCTTAGAAGACTTATGTTGTGAACAAATCAAATATCATAATGTCATGGTTTAAATCTTTTATACAAAATAATGAACTACAACCAGTACGTATGAGTACTTAATACGGTTTTTTTTTTGACTTATTTGCAAAGTCTACAGTTTCCCCCAACGGACTACACCTTTATGCAGGATGGTGCTCCTTGCCGCCTTAAATATAATGAATTCAAGAAATGTTAACATTCTTCGTTGGGCCGGCATTTCTCCTGAGTATCGAAAATTTTTGGGCTAAATTAAAATCAAAAATCAAACTGATTCATAGCGTGTTCCAAACATAGCATAACAGTACAAGAACCATGCTTGGTTAAGTGAGCGAGCAATACTGGCCGGAAAGTACACAAATGTCGGTGATCATCAACCAACCAAAACTTTGTAAAGGCACCAGGCTTGCCGTCAAAAAAAAAGATTGGGAAATGTGAAAGAAGCCACAATTTTGAATGAGAAATTCAAAGGCGAAGACGTTTTGATTCCTCGCATCCCAATGATTCCATCTGATATGCCATTTGAATTTAAGCGTCTTCAATTCCCTGTTTGCCTTGCATTCGCCGTTACCATCAATAAGTCGCCAGGACAATCTTTAGAAATGTGTGGTATAAATTTGGAAAACCCAGTTTTCTCGCATGGCATGCTCACGAGTAGGAAAACCACCTACACTATTTGTTTAAACGAGCGATAATGAGAAAAAGCCCAAGAATGTTGTTTACCAAAAAGTATTGCAACATTTTTTTTAATAAATATTACCCAAATTGTTAAAAAAAGTTATGGCGAAGCGGGCGGGGCTTAACTTAGTATGTATGTACAGTGGCTTAACTTTTTGATCACCTGATGAAAAGGAAAGAGGTTTTTTTGTTGTAACTTTTTGAATCTAAACGTTAATGCAACGAAGTAAAGTTACAGATGTTCTAGATAAGAATACGCAAAAAAAATAAAAATATACCATTAGATTTCGGAGAGTTTCGGAAATCTATTCTCGAAAGCATGTGATCAATTAGTTGAGACAGTGTCAATTGTGCATTGCGTGTGATCGTAGTATAGTAAAACTTGGAGAAGTTGAAGTTTTTTTCAAATATTATTTTGATTCTATGTACGTATTGTTATATTGAACCCGGTAAAAGGTAAAAAACTTACTATTTTTTGCATTTGCTAAGTTGTTTACGTCTGTTTTGTTTCGAGATCAGATGTAAGAACTAAGCCGCTCTAAAATAAAATAGAAGAAATCAAAATGCTTATTGACGGTAAGTGCACATACCGTGAAGCTAAATTTTCATGGATTTTAATTGGGTTCCATCACAAAAATAAGAAAAAGTCTGAAGATGTAAAAAACAAAGCCCGGTAAAAAACCCATCCTAATTTCTCTTGTACAAAGCCATATTTTGAGACAAATAAAGTACGGAGTGCACGAAAATGCAGCCCAAATGAACAAAGATTTGCGACAAAATGACGGAATAGTTGTATCAAGAGAGGCTGTTCGGAAGATTGTACGCCAAAACGGTTTAAACGGACGTGTGAAAGTGAAAAAAACCACTGTTGACAAAAGGACATAAGAAACTTAGGCTAGAGTTTGCAGAAAAATACTCAACTTAAACGATCAGTGACTGGGCAAGGGTAGTGTGGTCGAGTGAAACAAAATTAATCGTTTTGGCTGTGATGGTTGTCAATGGACCTGCAAGACTGATGAAGCAACCCAGTACCGTCACGTAAAATCAATCGTTAAGTTTGGTGGTCATGGAAGGTGTTGGTCAATGTGTGGAAGTTAACGGGAAAATGTATGCCAATCAGTACGTCAGCATCCTTGAACGAGAACTGCGGAAATGTCTAAATGATTGGAATATGGCCGTGTCGGACATTATCTTCCAGCAATAAAATGATCCGCAACACACTACCCGAGTGGCTTAAACATGACTTGAAGGTAAGCAGTTTCAAACGCTTGATTGACCATCACATTCTCCCGATCTTAACCCGATCGAAAATCTTTGGGTTGAGGTCAAAAGTGCAATTTCAAAAATGCAGGAGACCTTCCAAATCCAAGCGATTTGTGGGACCGGACTTGGAACAGTTAAGGATCTAACAAGTGCAGAACACTTGTGGAATCTATGCAAAAAAGAATTCAAGCTATTCTCAGAGCAAAAGAAGGTCATACTGAATATTAAACTACAGATGTTTGTCTAAGTCAACTAATTGATCACATATCATATGTTGTACTTTTTCCTAGTATATTGAAATTACAAAAGATATTTAAGTTAAGTTTAACAGCATTACTATTATTTTCTCCTCAAAATTTCAATGAATTATCTTAATAAATAAAGAAGTTACAATGAAAAATCATTTTCGTATTTATCATTCGATCAAAAAGTTGAGTCACTGTATATGCTAGTAAATATGAAGAGTCCTAGTCATTCAGAATATTAAAGGTAGTAGGCCAGTGACTGGTACTAAAGAAAAAAAAATAAAAACTACATATTTCTATCACTATCACTATCATTTTATCAATTTTGGGCATCTTTAAAACTGTATCTTTTCTTCAGTTCACTAAAAACGTATATATTGACCCCAAAAACGGGGTTTTCGTTCTAATGAATTTAAAAAGAATTTTAATTGCACTACCCACACTAATAAAAGCGTTAAACTTTCACAAAATCCGATTTGCAGTCACATATGCATTTTAAACTGCTTCCTGAATGAATCCTTCTAATCGTCAAATTAAATTTAAAGAAAAAAGAAAAATCGAATGCCATCATAAAGATACAGTATCTACGATTAATATCGTATCCCCTACGCATCCTGCTACAAGTGCATTCACTGCATCCACCGAATGTAATGGATGGCAAAACCGAACAGCACACATAATTGAATTACATGGATACTTAAGAAAAATATCCTCAAGGAAACGATAGAAAGGAACTCCATATTTTTCATCTTCCACATGTACTTACCTTGGTATTTCTCTTCTCCTTGCAGTTCGTTAAAAAAAATTCGTGTTACGGACACTCACTAGTACACCGAAACACACTTGTTGCACAATATTTGCTTTTAATTTTAAAAAAATTGTCTCCTAAAGGACACGATAAAAGAATATCCTTGGATCACTGCACAATTCTTTCGAATTTAATAATTTGCACAAAATTGAATTTTTCTTACTTCACAATAGAAGAACCGTTATATACAATGGAAAACACTCTCTCTCACAGTAGAAGGTAGGAAAGGAGCCCTGTATAAGCTTCGGGATCTGAAGTTTGAATGGGAAGAATTTAGAATGCGGTTAGTTTTTTATACCAGAGTGCCATAGATACTTCGTTCGTAGAATTTGGGCCAATCAGATTTAAGAGCTTTTGCCGTGGTGTTGGTGAAAGTCGGGTATGCTTGATATGCCTAACATAACGATGATGTTAGGCAGGCATCACCCACTGTTCGCCGTTAATATTGGTTGGTGTGATGGGTTTGCCTGTTAGATAGTCGAGTATATCTCTGGATGTGGGTAGAAAGAACACATGTTGAATGAATCGGGATGGTTTTGGATGTATTGAAAGGTTATCCTTTATGATAACGTGCGTGTATGTAGGTTATACTTAACCTTCGGTGTTGGAATTAATATTTTAGATAATAATTAATTCGTATTCTTCTTTATTCAAAAATTAAATTTTTTTAACAATTTTTAAATCGGGAATTTGAGAAAGAAAATTGTTTTGATTTGTACTTTTGGTGTTTATAATTCTTCATGGAACTTGGGTGATAACGTCTTTACGTTTGTATATAAGTCTCATTATGACACATTTATCTGAAACTAAATAAATTCCAAACCAGCTGACTGTCATCGTTATTGCGTTCGGCAGTTTCGCTTACTTTAAAACGAATTTTCAATCAAAACACCTTTTTTTTTATTAAAATGTTTTGCTTAGAGAAATCGGGGTCAGCCTAGCCTCTAACTGCTTTGGAATGTTCCAGGACAACTGAATTTAAGGCCAATTCGCCAACTCGGTCTGTGAATACGGTTTGATTTTGAACTTCGACGGCAATATTTTCGCTAAAAATATTGGCGCAAATTCATAGTAAGCCCATGAATAGTGCCTATAGCCGACTTTAATTACAGCCGAAAATAAACAAAAAGCCGGCTATAACTTTTCGTTATTCATTTCAACACATTTTTGCCTGTGTATTAGTTAGTATCGACTTTGGTATGTTTTGTAAAGTGATTTGAACGAACAAACCCAAACGTCAAAATATTATATGAGAAATTTAGAGTCGACTATAATTATTTAAAGTGACATTTGGATAATTTTAAATTTCGAGCCGGCTATACGTCTACAGTCGACTATAAGGTGACTATGAATAGCAGCAAATTATCACAGTACACATATACATATAAGGTAGTATATTCAGAGTGTTAATTTTCGATCAAGTTCGCGCACCTGTCAAAAATTCAAGATAATGGCCACCATAAGTGCCCTGCGAATATTTGTTTACATTCAATAACAAAAACAAATGAATTTGAATTAAACGCCAAACTTAGTACAATTATAGAAAAGGCACGGATTGCGGCCATTTTTCCTGCGCAATATATTACCTGCTATAAAAAAGCAGTTTGCTGCAAACAAAAACTTTTGCGGCAATATTTTTGCGTGTGATGTGAACATGGAGGTTTGGTTTTGCATTCATTGTTTGCAATTTGCCGCAATATTGCACGGACATCGAAGTAGTAAGCAATGTGGAATCGTGAGCTAATTCAACAATTGATTGAAAAATATGCCACTTTTCCCGAGTTATGGGATGTTTTTTTCGCCTCATTACAAAAATAGATTTCATCTATAAATTATTGAAACAATTATAGCAAGGAGATTTTGATTTAAAAAATAAAACTCAATTACATATAAGTTTCTGGCTATCTTTATTTAGAACGAAGTTCTCTCCTCGGCTGCTACAATAGAACGATCTAGTCTTTGCAAAATAATATGGCCGTTCATGTTCGACTCATTTCTTTACTTAGCTACAGAGGGCGCTAAGTAAGTATAATTCCTTAAAGCTACGTTAACATTATTATTATTTTATCATACATAACAAATATTCTCATTACACATCTTAATTTTTCAGCTCATTTAAAAGTTGGTGGTGAAATCCTAGCTCAGATTGTTCTGCAATTCAATCTTTAAACCAACATCTTCTTTTATTGATGTATTTTTTCATTTTACTCTTATTTTTACGTTTTAATGAAAGTATTATCACCACAGCTGCTGCTATTTTAGTTTCTTGGCAAAACATTTTCTTTTTGTTGATGTTATTCACACTTTCCAACTAAATTGTAGAAACAAACAACAGCAAATGTCAAATATTTTTTAGCAACTACTATGTTTGCTCTTTCATGCGGTGTGAACAACCGTGCAATATTTTGAGGAAAATGGTCGTGCAAACAATTTGCATGAAGCTGCAAATGAATTTCGATGCCGTATATTTATTGAATGAATTTCTGCAAACGTTTTGCAAGCAAATTTTGCATAGGTGTGATCAACCACGCAAACACTTGCCGCAAATTTTTGCTGCAAATGATTGCTCGTCATTACGTAGCTTTAGCGAATAGCCATCAAAAGAAAAAGTTTAGTCGCAACTCGTAGACAAAAGATTATGGCATTTAGGAAGTTTATTCTCCATAACGTATACAGGTATTTTTTTCTAAATTGAACTCAACACTCTTGTTGTAATTAAATATGCTTCCGTTGGACATTTATGGTAGGGACTAGGGTTCCCAACCGTCCTCCTTTTCGGAGGACAGTTCTCCTTTTCGACGCTTTGTCCTCCCGTTTTCCTTTAAGTAAAATTGTCCTCCTTTAGCTCTTAAGGCTACACACTATAATTTTCAAAATGATATTCTTAATGAAATTTTTAATGAAACAATAAAAGCAAAGAACTGAACTACTTCCAATAATTTGTTACATTATATTTTATTTCTTTAAATCGATGTCCTCCTTTTGCTTCAATCAAAGTTGGGAACCCTAGTAGGGACATAGTAGCAAAAACGGCGTTTCGACTTCAAGAAACCCAAAAGTGGGTATCTTCTAACTTAGGGCACGCCAGAATACTCTAAATGAATAATCTAAATACGGGAAGTACGGAGTATGACTCCGCTCCTAGATTTCAAAATAAAATATAGGACTGATATTCCCAGTCGACAGGAGTGGTTAGGAAATATCTGTCTTAATGGCAAATCCGCATTGGAGATCTACACGGATGGGTCCAAGACAGCTGATGGTATAGGAGCGGGTATCTTATCGGGCCAGCTCAGCCTGAACTTATCCTTGAAACTTCCAAATCACTGTAATATCTTTCAAGCGGCGGTGATGGCTCGATGTACAATCATGACATTTTCATTTACACGCCAAGGAGCTATAAAAGCACTCGAATCACACAATTATAAGATCAAAATTGGTTAGGCACTGCCACACATCTCTGTGCTGGGTTCCTGGTCATAGTGATATACCAGGTAACTGTAAGGCAGATTAACTTTCCAGAAAGAGCAAAACTGGGGAATTTTATTACAGAAACAGAAAGTGAATCTCTACGCAAGCACTGCAACAGGCTAATAAAAGATGGCGTAACATTGTAAGGTGTAGCCACGCCAAGCAGACTTCGCCGCAGCTAAAATGACGTAAAACTTGCAGAGTGCTAAAAATTAGCAGAGCACATTTTGGCATCTTAGTTGGCGTATTGACAGGTCATTGCGCAATAGGCAGACATTCCAGCAGGATGGGAAACCTCGCCAATGACTTCTGTCACAGAGTGCTGGGCAGCTACACAGGACGTGATAGGGGGATTCCTCTTCCTTCTCATCTATGCAGCTGTCCAGCACTCTCCTCCTTCCAGATATTTCTTCAACAGATATCAATAAAATACGGAAATTTATCCAACTCTCAAAATGATTCCAAGAGTATCGATACGAATCGGCTCATGTGGCAACACAATGAACCTACTTTGGTCTAAGTGAATCCTACCAAATGTAGGGATATCCTAGCCACCCAACCTAACCTAACCAAACACTCTTGTTAAATGAGAAAAATCTGTTTTTATCCAGTTCCGACGAGATACCGATATAGTTTTTAACTAATATACTCGTACACAGAATCTGCAGTAGCTTTTTATGGAGTTCGAAAATTGGTGAAGGGCTTAAGGACACTTCATTTTGATCCGTGATTTTAACTATTTTAGAATGTCCCAGCTTTTCTTTAATGAGTGTCTCAAAATTAACATATGTTTTAAATACAGCATGACGCAGATGTAATCTTTTCCCATAAAACTCTAGCTTGGAGCTGTCCCAAGGACATCTTTTATAAATTCAACATGAATGTGCCGTCTTCAATATTTCCGGATGACTACCATCTAACAGCATCATAATTTTACGTGTCCCTTTCCTTAATTTTCACTTTTGCGGGAGTAGAAACCAAAACTTTAATCTAAATAATAAACATGAACACATAACCACTCTTTATTATGTATTCAATATTTTTTTTATTGTTGACGACGAACTTCATAATTGATCGGACTTCTTATTTCATCTACTAGCTATTTTGATGCAAACGAAACTGTCTAAAAAGGCGAACGTGCGGCTAGAAACCCAATGAAGTGTCGAAAACTGTTTCCAATAGCTAAAGGGCAAGTAGTCAATTGGATCTTTTGCAATTCATCGCCTTATAGTCTATCAAAATGTGTGGATACACGTGGGTGCGCTGAGTTCAGTTCGTTTTTAAACAATTTTAACAGTAAATTGGTTAAAAGGTACCGCTATAAATAAAATCACACTAAGTGCTGTATTTTTTTTTTTAGATATAGGAGTTTTAGGTATTTCAGAAATTTATAATTCCAAATGAAAAAAAAAAAACGACAAAGTCACCTGATTGCTGTTCCACTTTCTTTAAAACTTCCAAAAAATGTAGTATTTCATATTTTTTCCTGGACATGTGTAATTGATCTTTGGACATGCGCAGCCGTACCACACCGTACTGTGGATACGGAGCTGGCGCCATCTCCATATTTATTAATAATTCTAATAAGCTATTAATTTTATTTATTATCTATAACAGGATAACAGGAAGTAAATACTCAGTTTTTCGATGATTCAGAAAAAAGTCATATTCTGAGTTCCGACAGTATTGCATTATTAGTGCGATATATGAACCAAAATTAACTCTTAAAACAACAGGAGTTAAATTTGGGTAGTTTTTGGTATTTTTTTTTTAATTTGTTAATAATAATATTGTCCCGGAAGCCTTCACAGTCTTCACAGGGAATGCGATCTAATGAGAACAATTTGAGCCTGCCCTCATCGCTCCATAAAACTTTTGCTCATTGCTCCCTCGTCCAATGCATGTGGGGCTTCACAAAATACAGTCGCTTCTTTGTATTGATGAAACTGATGTATGGTTTTTTTAGCTGGTCGTCTTGCATATAGTTCCGACTCCCTCAATCGTCGCCTAACTGTATGTACTCCTACGTTAACGCCCAAATGTTCGTTGGCGTAGTCAGTAGCTTCCACGGTAGTCTTTAGAGAATGGACTTTAACTTGATTTGTGATCTCACGATCTTGTCAAGGAGTTGTTTTGCGAGGACGCCCACTACCAACTACGGGATTATTATCCCCTTGTTCTCGATGTCGCGACAAAATACGCGAAATTTTTGATGTTGCAGCACCAAACTCCAAACCACCATCCTGCGTGAGTTTTCCGTTGCTAAAAGCGGCGGTAATTGCTCTTTTTGCATCCAGTCGATAGTTGATTCTAATTATTGCACATGCCAATTGATTCAAACAATTGTACTTGCATTGGTAGTCATAGTTGCCGTTTGCATTTTTTTTGCTCGCACTAAATTTCTTATTTAATAACTTAATATAAATTTGCAAACACAATTAGAAGAGCAATTAAATAGTGGTGCTAAAAATCAAATGTCTACATAATGGGAAGAAATATCCCAAAAGGAAAAGCAGATTGGTTAGCAAGCAAAAGCAACGATAATGGCCTTTGATGTGACCGTTTGCATTTTTTTTGCTTGGTACTGTAGGATGTAGGTAGATGAAATATTACTCTTGGGTTTAAAACAGGCTTGGCCGACTAATTTGCAAAATCTTAGGAGCACCATCAACTTTAGTAAAAAGTGTTACTTCTAACCCCACTCTCCCCCATATAGGGACATGTACAAATATGCATGCATACATGTATATGTACGTTACGAACATAGTATGTACTACACTATTATGTTTACATATGTATGCGTTAGGATTGATGTTCAAAGTTGGTAAATTAATAAGTATGTAATCGGTAAACATCAGATTCGGTTTCGGCTAAAAAATGGTTTTCGGTCGAACTCTAGTTATGTCACAGGATCCCCGAAAACTGTTTTGCATTCTTCGTCCTATACAAGAAAAACCACATTTTCATTACTGAGGTGTAGTGCTTTGTCCAACGTAGCAAAAACTTACTTGGTTGCATTGAAGTAATCGCTCGATTCTGTTTTTAATCTACTGTGATCGAACCAGGCACTCATCTTGCCTTATATTTAATATAAATGCACGATGTTCTGAACCCGGTCGTTGGAGATGTTAAACACAGGCTATCTGGCGAGTCACTCAAAATGATACCATATTGCGTTTGAATGACCAAGTAAACAATTCCATGCGGTGAAGCAGAGTCCCGGTAAGACTTTTTGAAACTTTCTTCCGGTTTAATATCTGATTACTCATTCGCTTTTGAATGCTATAAACGATGTCAAATTGTCAGATCGTCTTTTTGTTCATGTTTGTCTATTCTCGAGACCTTTCTAGAAAGCCCGAAAATGAAAAATCAAAGGAAACCTGCAACAACGATTTAGCTAAAGAAAAATTGACGAAATCGATTAGTACGACCAATAATGACCATTTATTAAATTTCCTCTTTTATACATATCTACTACATACATTACCAAGTACCAAGTTTCAAAAATACTAAAAAGATGGCGGACCTTGGTACTTAGGCGCCAGATTTAAATTAAGAATGCAAAAGCAAAGAGTGTACTTACTAGATTTTTTAGTGTTAATGATGTTGATAATTTTTCAATGAATTTAAGTTTTAAGTTAAACAACAAATAAATTTATATCATTATAATTAAACAATGTTTATGCGAAATTGAGTCTTAAAATATGTTGATTGAAGTGAATGCTTGACAAGCAGCCACAGTATCCCAATAAACGTAGATAAGATGCTGGTGCCACCTTCAGACCATATTCCTTTAAAAATGATGATGATGATGAACCGAATTGAGATAGTTCTTATCCTGAGGAGATGTAGTTTCAACAGGTTGATACCACCTGCCATACTGCCAAAGAAGTATTTGATTTGAATTCAGCAAAGTATTTTTGAACGAAAAATGATGTAGAAGTACCGATGCATTCCCAATAAAAGTCGGTGTGCACCAGGGAAGTGTCTTAAGTCCTTTGCTCTTAGATTATTCCAGTTATTCTTTGCTGACGATGGAGCCATCATAAGTGATGATCAGACTTCCCTACAACAAACACTTGATGTTTGGGTAGATGTTTTGGAGGAGAATGGGTATCGTATTAGCCAAAAAAAAAGACAGAGTATCTGTACTGCCCATTTCTCTGACCCAAGCCAACCCATTCCAGCCATTTATTTGAATGGAGTGGTGGTTTCGAAGTGTGAAAAGTTCAAATATCTGGGATCAATAATCCACAGCGAAGCAACCGTTGATGACGACATCTATCATCGTGTAAGCGTAGGGTGGATGAAGTGGTAGGAAAACTCTGCCATCTTCTGTGACCGAAAAATGTCCTCTTAGTTCAAAGGAAGGCCATACACCGCAGTTGTGCGTCATAATACGGTTCACAATGCTGGACTGTGTACAAAAAGTATGAGTGCAAATTGACAGCAGCTGAGATGAAGATGCTTCGCATGACAGCAGGAGTAACAAAGCTTGATCGAATAAGACGTTCCAAAATCCGAGGAAGCCTTCACGTCAAAGAACCCATCTCGAAAAAACTGGAGCATGACCGGCTCAGTTGGTGTTGTCATGTTCAAAGGAGGGATCCTACGAACCCTGTCAAAAAGGCAATTTCAAAATGTTCCCATACAATCGCGTAAAAGAGGCAGGCCTTAAATCTCCTTGATCACACAAATGCAGAAACACCAGCATTTGATTGGCCTCAATGATGAACTGATTCAAAATCGGGAGGCCTGCAGATATTTTTTGAGGTCAAACCGGCAAACCCCACAGGCGTACCAGTAGGAATGCAGTGAAGGGAGAGGGTTATGATCCCTATAATTCTGATCATAACCTCGTCGATTAAATGGAGAGAAGAATGAAAAATAATGTACTAGAATAAGTTACCACATTCAAATTGACTATGCGAAGTTAAAATTAGAATTAGAGTACTGACTGCTTGCACTCAACGCTATGTATCACAGTCAACGCCCACGGCAGCACCTGCAATTCTTCGTTCAAACCGTAAAGTGTGTCCCTTCTAGATTTTCATTTTCAATTAAATTTCTTATAAAATATTCAAGAATCAATCGACCTCCGTCAACAATTAATTGACCAATTACCCGCCGCACCGGTACACTCCTTGCAAAGATAACAAACACATTTTCTAATAATTAATTTGTCAAACTTGCAGCTATCATATCTGTGCCTGGCCATCGCATCATCATCATGAATTGACCGCATGAAATGACGACATCCCCATACCAAAGTGCAGGCTTTCCTTACGCAATTTGCAATTCAAAATCGAGAGGGCTGGAGAAAAACAAACCACTCCAGCCGTACATCATCGGGCGGGCCAGGCCACCCTTATCGAATGTATTATTAGTTGAGTAATGAAGCTGTAATAAACAATTAATAACACACATTACGAGTGCGTACGAGTATTAGATTAGCAATTCGGTTTCAAAGACAACAATAATTATGCTTACACCAATAACCCAGGTGCTTATCGTGATCAATTTCCGCAATCAAAATGGAAGGCGGAGGAGCATAGGAGTCCTGTACACTACCATTCCAACTTGTTGCCACGACAGAGACTGGAATCAGCTGAGCTATGCAAGGGGATTTCTTTTTTTTGTTTTTTCATTTTGTTGGTTGTTTTCTTGTTATCGTGGGAACTTTGAATTGGGGCGATGATTAGGTGCAGATTACTGTAAATAAAAAGATAGAGTAATGAAACGATTTTAAATATGCAATTAATTGAATTTGATTTGGTGGGTGCGATATTGTTGATTTGTTGCGAAGGGGATGTAAGGTTGAATGTTTATAAAGCTGTGAATCACGATATTCCAC
Organism: Brachyopa scutellaris; assembly: GCA_949775065.1. Taxonomy (NCBI): domain Eukaryota; kingdom Metazoa; phylum Arthropoda; class Insecta; order Diptera; family Syrphidae; genus Brachyopa; species Brachyopa scutellaris. The sequence continues at coordinate 122,680,960 of OX459114.1, read as the reverse complement.
TCGTTCGTAATACGTTTGTAAATATTTTGTTGAGGATTTAAAAGTGGCTTATCGTGTTGTTATATTTGTGTACATACACATGTACGTAGTTAAAAACGACTTCAGCTTTATTTATTGTAATTTACATTTCGATTGGCTTTCGAAACTAAAAAAAATATGTGAAACCAGCTGTTGTCCGGCCGGCGTTAAACTCGTACATAACATTACGATAGAAAGGAAGTAGTAGGGGGCAATCATTGCTCTTCTATTTTTCAATTTCAATTTACATTTATTTGAAAAAAATAATTGTAAACATTTCTAGAGTCAATATATACTTTTCTTTATGAACTTAGTGGTTGTTCCCCATAGATGACACGATGACATAAAAATTTCATGGAAATGTTATACATATGTACATACATACATATACACATATGTACATATATTTTTTGTAGTACTTTTCTGTTTCCTATAGCCAAGCGGTGTTCTGAATGTTGGCAGTTAAAGTATTTTTTTTTGTACTTAATACCACAGATGGTAGGCTAGAGGCAGTCATTGGTGATCCGAATCAGCAACTAACAAAATGATTGCCCCATCAAATGGTTGTTTCACATACGACAAAAATTTCAAATCTGTTTTATTTTTTTATAAATTTATTGTAATCCTTATGAAAATAATGTGTGAATTATGTCAATATTTTTTTTTTTACGAAAATAAAAAGCATGCTTATTGTACTTTTTTTTTTTTTTTTGCTTATTGTACTGCTTTTGGGTATACAGTGGACTCTCGTTAACTGGAACACGTACAAAACCAGGGCCGTTCGAGTTATTGAATTGTTCAAGTTACTGGATCAAAACAAAAAAATTGTCCTTTTTTAAACATAGTCAGGTTAATATTGTTTTTATTAATAAGTACTTACTTACTTACTTAGTTGGCGCTACAGCTCGAGGTGAACCTGGGCCTGCTTCTCGCAACCATTTGTGTGTGCGTGTTATATTTTTGCACGAATGGAAGGGACCTACAGTTTTTTGCCGACTCCGAACGGCGAGTTGAGAAGCTCAATCGTGACAAATGATACTCTTTGATGCTTGTCAGACATTCGAAAGAGGTGGGCACTGTGAAAAACTTTTTTTAGGTGTTTGCGGCGGGATTCGAACCCAAGACCGCTAGCACAGTAGTCCGACGCACTAACCACTTGCGCTACGGTGTTATTAATAAGTAATTGGGCAAAAATTTGTTTTCAAGACAACTTTAAAAAAATAATTGTTATTTTAAATTGTTTGGCCTTGCATACTGCGTTTTGTAAAGCAAATTATCGAAGACTCTGAGGACTATCAAATCCGTTTTGGTTAGCAATTCGATAGTTTTATCGAACAGTTCAACTGATTCCTTCTTAATAACATTATTTTGTACGATAACGACATCAACAAGATTAGACTTTTTGATTCAAACACGCACTAACTTGTTACAGTAAAAATCACTTGGAAAATTATTTAAAGCTTTTAACTCAGATGCAAAAGAAATTTTATGGGATTCCCCTTTATGAAAACCATTAATATTTATAGCAACATAAATATGTACATATGTAGGTGTAAAGCGAAGATTCCAATTTAAAACAATTTTGGTTGTCACATAAAATTTGTTCAAGTTAAAGAGGTTTTCATTTTTTAATTGTTCAACTTAGAAGTACTCTAACTTCATGGAAAAATTCAAGGTATCGAGTCTTAAAAACTGTCCGTTCAAGTTATAGAATACCTATAGGAACCTATAGAACAGAGTACATAGTACAAGTGACTATGCGAGAACATTAAAAATAAGAAATGAGCCAAATCGTCCCAATTTTCCAAACATTTTCTTTCATAAAAACCTTGTCCTAACAACGACGAACACCACAACAAAAAAATCAGTCAAATCAGTCGAGTCGTTCTCAAGTAATGATCAGTCATACATGCGGCAATTGATTTTTATATATAGAGATTTGTAGATGTACGTACATAATATATGGAGATGTATTTGTTTTATCCCTTAAATAGAAACTTATAAGCTTAGATACAAAAAAAAAAAACTTAAACCTAATTAAGTAGTTAACAGTGTTACCAGGTGGAAGGATTTCATTCATTTAAGGATTCCAATTTCGACGACCTCAAAATTCTGATTTTTTTTATTAATAGTAATTCTTAAATTTTATTTAAAAATTCGTGAATTGAAAAAAAAAACAATTCCCCAATCATGACAGATTTGGGAACTAAACAAATTTTATATGGTGCTAGAGTCGAACTTCCCTATAACAAACTTCTATACAATGAAGCTCTCCATATTATGAATTTTTTTCAAGTACGCAGCTTTTTCGTTCTACTTTTAGTGTGTTTTGATCTCCTTATAACGAATTTCCATACAGCGAATTTTTCTCTAAAACGAACAAATTTTGTAGCTGAAAATCGAACTCTCATGCGTTTTTGTCTCCATATACCATATAACGAATTTTTCAAATAATTTTCTGTGTCGCACAATAATTACCGTTAAAAAAATAAGAAATAATTAGGGGATTCCCCAAAAGTTGAAATAACAACAGAATGCCGATAAAGTGTTACCTACATTGGGACGAATTTCTTTATCAACTGACGTATTTCGAACCTTTCTGGCGATGAGGAGTAACGTACCGACTTAGTGCGTTGGACTACTAGGCAATGCTGTCCGGGTTCAATCCCAGCCCGGTTCCAATACCTAAAAGTAGTTGTTTCACGGTGTCAACACTTTCCAATGTCTGACAAGCAATCAAAAAATATAATTTGTCAATAAGCTTCCCAACTCGCCGTTAAGTTACCTACGTATATTAAATATACTCGCCGTAACCCGGTGCGCTTCGCTATATATACCTAGGTACCCTTTCAAAATAATGAAATAAATATTTGTTTTTAAAAATTCATAATAAAAACTATTTATGTATTTAAAAAAATTATTGTAATGCTCGCGGATATACAATAGTTTTTTTTCAAACCTATATAGATTTCGAAAAAGCTTTCCATACAAAAATAAGACTGGATAATTATCCAGGCTAAGGTTTTTTTGTATTTTACATTGAAAACATGTTGCGGAAACATGTTTAGCCTATATAGGTTTGAAAAAAAACACGCTTAATATTTTTGGTTTTGCCATCCAAAATTTCGTCGCTTTCGTGCATTGTAAAGCGAAATTTGTTTGAAAAAAATCTATAAATAAATGCCCATTTTTGTCTATTTTGTTATTTTTACATTGACTATAATCATAATCATAATATTTCGTTAGCCTGCCAACAATAAAATGTAATGGATTGATTTTCATTGAAAAATCCATTCAAATGCCACTTACTTCGATTTCAATTGACGAAATTGTTTGTTTATCACAATTCACGCTGACGCTGTAATATAATTATTATTGTTGTTGTTGTTGTTGTTGTTGTTGTTGTCGAGTATACCGCTGATTGATGAAATAATAATATCAAAATTGAATCTGATTTAAAAAAAAAAAATCAAATCAAGAAAGTTGTACATATATCGTTATTATTGGATTCTTGCAAACAATTTGCGCTCTGCGTGAAAATGGAATTTGTTAATAGTTTGAATCCACCACCACCTATAGGGTTCCGTGTCCAGATTTTGCAATTTTCTCTTTATGCACTTAACATACAGTGGATATGAGTCATTTTGGTCAATAAATATAGAATTTGTTAATAACTTGACTACAGAGCCCCCTGTCGGGTCCAAATCCAGTGTTGTTGAGTAACCGCACGATGCCTGTGTATTATTATACATGTATGTATGTATGTACATCAAAAAAAAAAAAAATAAAAATGATGGTACCTCCTGTAACGAGTGAGAGAAATGTTAACTGAATGTGTTGCGTTGGCAGCACGGGCAGATATAGAAGGGTTGGGTTGAATTGGCAACACGAACAGATCGAGATAGCCATTCGGAGAATGAAGATGTATATTTGGACGTGAAGAAATTGATTTGACTTACGTTAATGTTTTGTTACAAGCATTATACTCCCACTACCATACAAATGATCTACAGCAAGGGTCTATCTCCAATGTGGACATCACTTTTCGAGAAGTTAAGAAAAGACCTACTTTGGTGTACCGTGACCCATGCTAACACAAATATCTCCGCCAATACTTACCAAAAAGGCGTGGTGTGTATAGTGTTCTATATACACATGGCGCGCGACCAAATGGGAGCGCGGAAAAAGGAGCATTGGCCTTGGCCTTATTGTTTCGGTCACTCCGTCTGTCCGTCCGTATGGCACAGCCCTCCCACTCTCTCATTTGTATACCTGTGGTACACAGACGTGAATCAACATCAGATATGGAGAGCAGCATCGCCGCGAACAAAATTCAAAAAACCTCCAAAAAAGGGGTCCAGAAGCAGAAAATGGGTCCCACTTATGTATATTTGTATGAAAAAATGCAATACATAAATTTTGTTTAATTTTAAGCGGAAAAAAGTAACATAAACAATTCCAAGGTATACACACATGTACCTATGCAGAACGAGTTTTTGGGAAGGAAATTCTGAGTAACAAAAATAATTTCTTGATTTTATCACTGGCTCAACAAAATGGGTGTGTTTAATGAAGTAAAAGAGACATGAAATAAAAATAAATTGAAGAAAGGGTCCTGTATTTGCAAAATGGGTCAAATTCGCCGTTTTTTTTTAAAGTGGGGTCCCGGGTCCCATCGCTGAAAAAGCGTCAAAATGACGCAAAAGCATCCCAAGTGGCAAGGCTGATAGAGAGACTCATTTTTTTTACACCCCACTAACATACAGCGAACAGTTAGTTATTTTATTTTTTCATCAAATGAGAACATTCACTGTCCTCGCTGGATTACCCAATATATGTACGTACATAAAAACTACCACCAAAATCTAAGGCCAAAATAAATTTACTTCTAAACGACTCCCTACTTATGAAAATCTAGTATTGGACTCTCTAAGGTCTGAGGCATCTAGTAATAGGTTCATTGCAGTTAGATTGGGCGGCCGTCCCCAAAAAATTATTGACTACTAACTGCTTTTTTTTAAAGAGCCCCCTTCCATTCTAAAAATCGTTTTTCCAATGTTAAGTAACGTACAACTACGGAACTCTATCATGTGCATGACCTTTACTAATTTTTGCACGAGTATATGTTAATTTTGTGGTTTGTTTTTGCCAGTTTTTATATTTTTTTGGATTTTTAAGTTCGATTGTGATGAAACAAATGATTCAAATAATACTTGCTGGGTATGCACAGTAATGAATTATTCTGTTATGTGAGGTTGGCCTTGGTTTGGTTTTCATATTATGTACGTGCCTGGAATGTATAATGTGAAAAAAATTAAATGTTTTACCTACCAATGTTATTTATGCAGTGCCTGGACCGTATGTGGCTATAGTCATAAGGAAATAGAGGAGCAGCTTTATTTCTCATATGATATAGATATAGAGTATCCTTTTTTGTATAGCAACAACATTTGAATCTAATCCTCCACTTCATCCACCTATGCAGATATGAGCTTAATATTTTTAATGATCATGACGAAAAGTTGGCATTCAGAAAAATATGAAATAAGATTTAACCAATTTTTGTACTCTACGTCTGTATATAAATATAATGAAAGCATTTTTTCGCTTTTATTGAAATTAAATTGCAACGACTACGACTGCAAGCAGTTCACAGGCATGACACAATGCATAATAACATACTGCAGTGCGTCAAATTGAACTACATAAGTTGTTGATAACAAGGTATAAGTCGCATCTTTATGTGTGAAATCTGAAGTGAGTTCATTAAGATCATATCAAACACCGTAATATTGAAAGTGCAAATTTATCCCTATTATGAGTAACTATTTACTCTAAAAAGACCAGCAGTGCAGTACAAAAAATATCCTCTGTTTACGTCAGTTTTCCATTTGACTAAGATTTAAGATAGAATATACTAACTAAGGAGGGGGGTCTCTCTGCTAATCAGACTGTCCGGTCACTAGAACATTGGCTAAAAGTGGACTCGATGACAGATTACAGCCACTGTAAACTAAATTATTCGAAGATTTAACTTCGTATTTTGTTTTAAACTGGTATCTATCTCAAATCAACGTCTGTATTGAATACTAGTGTGCCTGTGCCAGAACTTTCGCAAGAGAAAATCCAAACTCCAAAATCCAAATTTCTCATATGATTTCCATCTGTCAACTCATGGAAATCCCATGGAAACCATATGGGCAGTGTTTATTCTCTTGGGAGTTTGAGTAGAATATTTGTTAAAATTTGTTTTTCAATTTGTTACAATTGTTAACATTGGTTAAGTGTGAGAGCTGCAAATGGTACCTAACATATATTACAGAAATCTTCTGTATTTATAAAAAAGGATCGTGGTTTATTCGGTGGCTTAAAACTTGAAAACGACTGGAGCAACTTGGATACTTCCTTCTGCGGGTTTATTCATAATTGCTACGCGAAGGTTTAGGAAAAAAGAGAAGTCGGAAAACTCTCAACAGGTGGCGCTGGAGTCAAGTTATTAACAAAATCTATATTAATAGACCAAAAATTGGTAAAGTGCCAGAAGGGAAAACTGCAAAATCTGGACCCGCTAGGTGGCGCTGGAATCAAGTAATTAACAAAATCTATATTAATTGACCAAAATGACTTATATTCACAATATATGTTGGTATACTGCCAAATGAGAAAACTACAAAATCTGGACCCGATAGGTGGCACTGGAGTTGAGATATTAATAAATTCTATACTATGGGAAACAAACAAAAAAATCCGGATCTAACGGACATGTTTCTTTCATGTGGAATGGTAAAGGATTTTATCAAATTCTCAACTGCAAGACGGAAAACGTAGGGGTAATCACCTGTGGGGAGAAGTGGAGTATGTATGGATCTAGGTGGTGGATGGATGTCCATATATACATATATGAAAAACTAAAACACATTTCTAATTCTACACTATACATAGAAAAGTTTATGGTGACAATCTGATGGACTCTTCATTGCATTGACCACGAGAAACGACAAACGCCATACAATTTTCTGAGGAAATTGACATAAGTGGTGCATTCAAAGGCATGATACGATACTTTTACATGGCAATGCTAAACTCCATACCTCACGTGTAACAGTACAAAAGCTCTTATATCCGGGATAGAACATTCTTCCCCATCTACGGAACTGTTTCAGTTCGTCTGAAGTCATTTAGCCATAAAATCCTTTGAAGACATCATTGCGTTAAAAATTCAGAAATCCTTAAAAAGTCAATAATAATTGACGTTTGACGTCGGAAGAGCATTGTAGGAGCCAACGCCTCAAATTTTGAATAAAGAGAGATGTAAAAAAAAAGTATTATTGGCCTTTCCATTTTTGCTACTAAATCGAACATTTCATGTGCTACATACAACCAAGTAAGAGTAGAAAATGTAAGCTGTTGTTTATTCACACGTTGAACATTTCATGTGGTGCAACAAGGTTCGTCGGATTTGGCGGCTCTTATTTCTACCCAGAACCACATTGCTAAAGACAAGCAACGCTTCGCTTTTAACAGTCTTGGTCTATCCGACCAAATCTGATAATGTGAACACAAGAAACGACGGTAGGACAGACATGTTGGATAGGGTGAACGCTTGTCTGTTAGACATAGATAGAAATTTCATTTCTTAAATGTATTTCAAGCGATGTGGTTGTTGTCGGAGAATTTAAAATGACTGTGTATGGAAATATTGAGTTTTGGAAAGAATTTTTGGAAAGGTAAAAAATTCTGACAATCTCCTGGAGTAATTGTAATTCTATAAGCAATTTAACAGAAGAAAAGTTTTGTCGGGTTTTAATCCATTCCCGTACCCAAAATATCCAAATTGCTTAAATTACCTTCCATTTTCTCTCTTCGATTATCTACGTCCAACATCTTTGAAATCTACTTGCAAGGTGAAGTCTGACAGCATATTGGACAATGTGAACGCTAACGACATCCATCCGGCCAAGTCTGTCAGATATCTTGGATTATATTAACCCCCCTATTCAACAAACAAACAATACACTTCATCTAAAAATATATTTTATTTTATTTAAAAAAAAATTCATATAACATATATGTATGTAAAATTAAATGGGTCTTACACGAATCTGTGCGACATCGCATTCAACATGAAAACTGGACAGATCAATTAACAAATAGCTCGCGCATGTATTTTGAGCTCACAATCAAATTAATTCTATATAAAATGAAAAACAAAATAATATAAAAAATAAATGAGAAGAGAATAATATCCATTAGGTAAGATTCAAACTCTACAGGTCCACGTTAAAATTAAGCTTTCGGAAAAAAAATAAACATGAAACACTCTAAATACAAAGCTGAAAAGGAGCACTAGGCCAGCTTTCCCATTTGAGTCTTAGAAGAATCTAGACAAAGCATAGAGGCAAGCACCCAAAAGTGGAGCGAAACTAACGCTTACAGCTGAGTTGTAGGCTGCGCAGGCTTTTGGCTTTGGCTCCGTTATGTAACTGCATAATGTTGAGCGGAAATCCTTAATAGCCCGCTCCTGGACATCGCCGTCATATTGCTGCAAAGAAAAACAAATGCATAGTAATTGATTGCGACCACGGTGGAGTAAGGACATAAAGTGAACAAAGCAACTTACATGACGGAAAACAACCGTTGGTACACTCATTAGTGGTCGCTGGAATGTGTTGGTCATCTCGCCCTGACGCTTCAGTAGTTGACTGCCCTCAGTGGAGTTGGCACATGTTTGGATATTTTCCCACGTGTTGATGTTGTTTTCGCGGGCACATCTGGCACCGGGATAAACATTGTCTGGGAAGTTCTTGCCAACCTTCATCAGACAATTGATGAAGTCAAGGGTGAGGGATTCCCTGGTGAATTCAGTTTGGTAGGAGTTCGCCTGAATGTGTTCAATGGCGCAGGCATGCACTTTGTTGCCATAGCACTCATTTGGTCCATGATGGCAGGTGAATTCTACTTCAGAGCCACGTGTTTCAAACTATTCCGGATTCGAATGGGGAAAGGTTAATTTTGTTTAGTATTGTTTGGGTTTTCGAAATTTCAAAGTGTGAACTTACATTGGACTTTCCAAATGGCACCCATGTAATATCGACGAACTCTTTTAGTTCATCACGGAGTGCTGGATGAATCTGTTGGGTGATTAGTGCTGCGCTGTCCGGACAAAGGGATTCATAGTAGACCGTCAATGGGACCTGAAAGAATAAAAAGAAAATATGGATATGAATATCTAGGGATGTAAATAGTGTTTCACGAAAATAACAGAGCCATCAACTATGAAAATGTGTCGCTCAATTAATAGGTTTTCATTTTCTAAAAGTTGAGTGAAGAAGGTTCTAGGACTGGTGAATGGGCGATTAGCCATAAGCTTTAAGAGCAGTAGTAACAGTATATACTGTTTTTTGTGAAATATCTTTTAATCTATTTGTCCTAGATTAATAAAAGGACTTTGGAGGCTGTTTGGCTGTCCGAGTGGATGTAGATATGTACGCCTTTGGGCTCTGTCATTTAAGAACCCGAGAGTACTAGCATGAGACTAGCTTCTTTCTTTACAGAAATATGAAGAGGTGAAGGGATAAGCATAATAGAATGAAAACGGTCAGTATTGCTATTTTTGTTTAAAAATTCCTAAAGAGAAGTGAATATCCCGCGAAAAATATTAGTTTCTGAAAAGTGCTAGCTAAGAGACTAACAAAAGTTCGCTTAGTTGGCATCAATTTAGTCAATTTAGAAAAAAAAAAAAAAACAGATGCATGTAGCTTATAATCAAACAATATTTATTTCCAAATTTCGGAAAAATAAGTGAAAATGGAGACGAGAAAGAGAAAAATTAGTGAAGTAAGCTTGGTTGAAGTTCCACCGCCAACGCAGGAAGAAATTGGGTTTGCCATGCTTATCGGATTTCGACGTCAACTCACGCCAGTCAAAATTCTGCACGAATGCCAAAATGCATATGGAATAAATGCATTATCTCTTGTTACTATTTCAAAGTGATTTCGAAAATTCCAGATTGGCTATTTTTCTGTGGAGGATAAAGGTCGGCTCAAATCTTTGACCGACGACGATACAAATGTGGTGAAGGCTAACATTGGTGAAGATTCCAGGATGATACAGAAGATGATAGCGGATGAGCTGGGCTTGAATGCCTGTGTCACGAATTTTAAATCATCAATTGAAATATTGGAAGAAGTCAGCTCGATTGGTTCCAAAAATTTTGAATGGAGACCAAAAAGAGGCTCGTGTTCGTTTTGCTTAATATTTCCTGGATGAGTTTGAAAATGGAGAGTCAAGCTGCTTCAATAAGATGAATATTGGCTTACCACAAGTTTTCTAAAATTGACTAGGACAGCTGCCTCTACTTTTTGCACCACGACAATGCGCCTGCGCACACATGAAATTCGCGCAAAACCTTATTTTCCGGATCTAGGCCCGTGTGACTTTTGGCTGTTTCCGAAAATAAAAAAAAAGATTTGAGGGTAAAAATGTTCCCACCTAATGAAGAGTTTATTAATGCAGTCAATGTTGAAACCGAAAAGCTCCAAAAAGAGTATGCTGTTCTGACAGATGGATCTATTGGCTGCAGAAATGTACTGAAATAAATGGGAATTATGTGGAGAAAATGAAAGAAGTTAAAATTATTTCGTGTTGGATTATTCAATCAACTAAGCGAACTTTTGTTAGTCCCTACGTACTTATGGTATTCGGGAGAAATGTCAAAGGTCAAAAGTCCAGTAACCTAATTTTAATATCAAACTATTTTGTCACAAAAATCTGCTAGAAAGTCAATGGCAATTTTTGTCATGTCAAAGCTCAATAAATAATGTTTCAATTTTGATGAAGAGTAATTTCATCAACCAAAAATTCCGATCCGGAACTTAAAAGTTAAAAAGTTATTAGAACTCGAGACATAGAGACTCACAAATCCTCGTACATAATAACGTGGTAGACGCAATTTTTGTATTCATTATTAGATCCCCACCGGCTTAAATATTTGTTTTAACTCTTCCCAGAGTTTGAGAGGATATTAAATTCGCATTAGACGCCAACGATTTTCGATATTAATATTTCCGAGTGATTCACCCATATTCCCAAACGAAGTGAATAAAGTTTCATTAGATATAAAAAGAAAATGGTTCTGTATGTGTTCAGCTGGTTGATTTCTTTCTACGAGTATTTAAACTTTACTTTGCATGTTAAAATACCTGTGTAAATGAATGTAGCGATAGCACCTCCATAAACCATTTACTCTTTAAAAAAAAAAAAAACAAGCGACTTAATTGTTATTCTGTTCAACTATTTTCGACTGAAACGTGTTTCGCAATCAAATTGCCTCTTTGAAGAAGAAATGTGAAAATAAGACAACGTCTCTTTCAACACTTTAGATGCGAAAACAATATGAATATGTGAGTTTTTGTGTTTACAATTAACATATCTTCGATGAGTAGGTACATATGTGTGTATTATATTTTATATGCATCGACAGCGGTAACTAAACAAAAAACCGGCTTGACTCATTTGCTGTCGTGACTTTTATTTGTTATTTAATCGGTTCTGTCAGTCTGTATCTACTTTATTTATTTCATATTATTTGTAAACCATTAATACTTTTCATTTGGAAGATATATACAAGTTCGAGTGTAGGTATGATATTCTTCGTAATTGCAACGCGACACGGTTGAAATTAATGAAGTTTTGAGTGAACTTGTGGATGATTTAAAGAATCTTTGAGGTTTAATTTTGAGACTTATAGGGCCACATCTAAGTTGATTCTAAAATATTAAGTATGTCATAAAGTTTACGATATATCATAAAGACTGAACCCAAGTCAGTAGTCAGGGACATCATCCCTTTAAAATGGACTCTGCTGGGACTATCCAAATCACTGTCGAAATTCCATTAGATAGACGGTCTCTTCATAACTTTGCCAATCTCAGAAGGCCTCAAAATACAATCATAACTTATAATCGTTGTTATGTCTATTTTCACTAGCATCAGAAAAGTGTATAGAAAATTATCAGGTAGCGTGATTTGGCTCGATTTTGTGACTTCCTGGATTGGATAGTTTAGTATAATTAGTCCATTGCTGAACAGTTGCACACGATATCTCTTAATTTTGCTTTGGGCATTGGCATTCCTTCCTAGATTAAGGCGGCAATGGAAAATCATATTTTTTAATATAGGTATTCGGGAACCGAAGTCTGTATTTTAAGGATTCAGGTAGAGGGTTCAGCTTCAGTATAGCGGAGAATGCCCCTGACTATAGTAAACAATAATGAATACTATACAAACAAACGAATACACAAAAAAAAAAAAGAGCAAAAGGTACTGATGTATACCAAAAATGATGACTACACAGCTTATCAGCTCAGAAAATAACTACAGACCAATCTCGTTGATGCTTTCTATTTCAAAAATATTTGGATTTTGGATTTCGATCAGGCCTCTCTACTGGAATTTCCTCTCTCTCTTGGAATTTCCCTCCTCTATACACAAAGGATTAGATGATAACAGATTTTGTAGTGGGCTATTTTTAGATGTGTATAACCGAAGCCTTCAACATGGTTAACCACAGCATTCTTTTGAACAAATTGTGGGCTTCCGAGGTTGTATCTATCACTTCTTATCGCTTCTTATCTGAAGAACAGGAAGCAGAAAGTGAAAATAGGAACCAGTTTTAGTAACACTAAATATATTAAACTTGGCGTGCCCCAAGGGTCTGTTCTTGGGCCTATCTTGTTTTCCATTGACAATTATTCTACTTTCGATCAACCGTTTGATGGAAAACTTACGGCCTCAGTTACCCCCTTGAACTAAGTAGCTGATATAAATCACGATGTTCATTTACTTACATTGTATCATTACCTGATATCAGCTTCGTCACTCACAGCTCCACCGCTCTATAAGGCACTTAAAATTTTCTTTGTTTTTCATTGGTTCAATTTCAATTTTGCTATGGGTTATTTATTTTTCTTCCTTTTTTTTGCTTTAACTCTTAACATTTCCTTTAAGACTTTTTCAATATTTTTAACACCCCACACTGAATTACTAACTTTGAAGTGGCATTAGCTCTATTTTCCGTGAAATGAAATGCCACGAACTATTCTCTTTTTAACTTGTCAACCAAGTTAAGCATAATTATTATAAAATGCACATAAACCCTGTAAAACGAGATATGAGAATAAAGAACAATAATATAGTTAAAGAAGAATAGTTCCTAGTTTCCAACAGCACACGAAGATCTGTTAAGATTTTCATGTTCTGAGGCTTAACCTGAAACACAGCGTTTTCTTTAAAAGTGTGATACAACTTTCCACTCAACTATGTGGAAAAACTAATTTTTTTCGCCACCTCTAACCCTTATTTCTTGTATGTGAGAGTCTTTTGAAGATGAATGCTTTCGTTCGTGAAGTGTCTTTCGAAAAGGAATAACTACGTACTACCTTATTTTTAAAATATTTCCTCCGCATTTCCTGTTAAACACCCCCACCCACTCTGGTTTAACTTAAATTTAATTAGTGGTTTGGCAAATTGCCAAATTAATGCCCCCTCTTGATGGCAGTTTTTTTTTCAACCGGCATAATTACCATAAACTTAAACCAAAACAAGCTTAAATGCTGATGAATAATTTTATTTGTAACTTTTTTATTTAAATCCCTTAATTTTGTTACTAATATACCTGTGTACAAGCAACTGGTTTTCTCGCTATATACACAGATACATACGTGCGGAGATAATGACAGACATTTATATTGAGGATCGTCATCATTTATTATAATCGGCACTTTTGCTTTTTGGCGTTAGCATCACGGAACTCATGGTGATGCTTCAAAGCCTCCCAACAGATAGCTAACGATTTGTTAATTATACTCATACGTCTATTCATACGTATATATTTTCTATATTTAGGTATGTATTTATAGCTTAGACCATACAAACACGAACACTAAACAGTAAGTGGCGTAGTTATATTTTCATTAAGACATTAGGTACGAGTATCTATTGTGGGTTGGGATTCATGTAGCGGAAAGTGAATTGCAGTTAATTTATTATGCAGGTATACAATTCAAAGGTGTTCTCTAGAAAATCGTATTGTTGTTGTATACGAGAACAGTTTCATTCGTATGCATTCGGCAATTACGCGATACAAAATCCAACATTCGTTATTTGGAACTGAAATGCCAACGATAAATTCTCTGGTATGCAACTAAATTTATTTCATGGCTTGAGTCACTTTTTGTTTCATTGATTTTGAAGTTAAGTTAATTAGAAGTTTCAATGTGATGATAAGGGTCAGTCTGGTAATGAAGCAATCAATCGAGGTCGGTTTTTCTTCACATTAATTTAGTTCCATTCGGCGAGACGTTGAAATCAATTTTTAATATACCTACATATAATTGCATTTGGAGAACAATCTGTATGTGTTCATGTAGATAATGTATATTTGTATATTACCGCGCTTTACATGTATTTTTAATGTCGGTATTTTTTTTATGAGCGTTGTCTCGTGTAATTATATGATGCATTGTCAACGAAGAAGAGTGGCAATTCTGATTTATTGTAAAAAAAAATCTAAAAAAAATCTAGGTTGCAAAATGTTGAAAATCTTCAAAATAAATTTGCATTTGAATGATATGACCCATTGACAAGAAAAAGATTTAAAAAGTAACTAGTGGAAGTGTCTTTTCTTTTGGGAGTTAATTTTGGGTAGAATTTTTATTTTGATGGTTTTTTTTTTATTTGTTAGTATTTAAAAAGTGAACGTGCTATTCGACACTGCTTCAGGAAATTCTCTTTCTTTTGACACCTTATTTGGTAAGATTGGTTCAGTGTGAGAGACGCAAATGGTACCTATACTACAGAAATAATATATAAGATGATTTATATTATTGATTGTGATTATGATTAGTGTTATTATAACGTCGCGCATTTTCGGTCCCGTATGCGAGGAGGGCGAAAGAACATAATATCGCTCATTTACTTGAAGACTGACATAACTCAAAAAACGTGATTTTGCAGAAAACGCTTTTAAAGTTTTTAATTCACTACCACCTTGCAGGAAATCTTATAATTTCTTTCTGTTTTCACGGGGAGAGCACACAAGATATTAATAACAAATTTTTACACAATATGAAGCATGGTATAGCGAATAATTCTGCATCATTAACTCAAAAATCGGGTTTTTTGAGTTATGACAGTCTTCAAGTAAATGAGCGATATGTTCTTAAGATTATAAACTGACTGGCCCATGCTCACTTTGCTTCGCCTGCCTACCACATTTATGGACTGTAGTCGATGTGATTTTGATTTACTTTGTTGCCCTAATAGACCAAGAGCCCGCAGTTATTTTTGGTTGTGAAAGGCATCTTCTTAATCTAAACGGGGACGTCCATCAAATTCAGAAGCAAAAATCCCAACGTCTTCACCTCTGGTCGGCAAAAGAGAAATGGAGATAAGACCACTTCGCGATATTCAGCTTGGAGGAATTAATCACTCACCCCATCACATCCTGATGGAAAAAAAGAAGCTACGAGATGCGAAAACAATTGCAAAACTAGCAGAGGTATTCCTGGGCGAACTCAATTTTACTGTGATTAATGTAAAATACATTTGTGCACAACAAAAGAACGTAATTGTTTTTTGGAAATGCTTTCAAAATAGTAAATAATATACTATATCCATTATTTTATTTTCTTTTTTATGTTGTGCAATGAATTTCGCTCTTTTTTTGCTTTAATTTTTTATAACTTACATTAGTTATTTGATAAAATATATATAAGTAAATCAAGAAGTTATTTTTGTTTATATGGAATACGTACTTTTTCTCAATAGAAGCGGATTGTTGATTTAAATGTACATTTCTAAAACCCATCTTCCAGAAGTTTTTTTTAAACTGCAAATCTCATAACATGATATTTGAAGCATTATTGATCTAAAAATATCACCCACATAATTTTTATATGGCAAGAATTGACTCCCGAGCCAAAGGGTTAAATTAAATTTTAATGGACTCAAAGAAGAAAGCTAAGAAGTTTCTCGGATAATGAAAACACAATGTCCATCGTTGTTGGTGTTGATAGTTAAAATTGGAGTAAGCAGTGGTATTGTACTGAAATCTAAATTGAGAATGCCGCTTAGACAATCGGACAATTATGGAATAGGTCATGCAGGTACTTTAATCCATTAATCTGTTGCTAGAATGGTAAAACTGTCTAAAATTAAGTACAATGGGCCTACAGGTCTACGTGCTTGTTGTCTCTAAGGAGACAACCCCCTTCCAAATACAAAGGGACCGTGGGATTTTTTTCTTCATTTCAAGAACAACCCAAATCAAAGTGCGCACTATAAACAAGTAAAACAACTATTGTTGTCCTGCAATTACATTTTAAGCACTTCTAATGTTTAAGAACAATTAAAATTTAAATTTAAAAACAAAATTTTTAGTTCCCGAAAAGTACATCAACTTAATGGCATATCATCTCAAGCTTTATGTCGATGGATTCGCTTGTTGATTTCTACGTGACCCTAATTACACCGAAAGAAGAAACACTCCGAGATAATGGTGTGAAAATTAGCTACGAGTGGTCTGATGCGATGAAGTTGGTACATACCTGCAATAGTAGTTTGGACCAACTAATTGCCTGAAACCAACTCATACTGGTTATTTTCAGTAGTTAAACAGTTTCAATTCTTCATCTGTTTACACTATAAGCTCATGTTTTTCTTGTCTTTCCTTTCCCCAGGTGGTCATGCGCGAATGGTTGACTTCAACACAAATGGCCACTGCTGCAAGCATTTGGACTGGAAAATCGTTGACGAATATAAAATATAACCACACCCAAATTTTGTGGGTTATTTTCTCTCGACAGGGGCAGAGTGTAACAATGTTACAATGTGGCTACAGATACAGTATCAGTATCTATTGCATCTAAATCCCCCCATCAAACAACCGGTTTTCCGTCAAGAGCTCAACACATTATTTTTGCTTTCCCCCCAACCGCTTAAAAAAAAATGAAAACACAAAGAAAAACATGGCATTCTCTTACTGTTTGCTGGCAGTTCATTGAACGGTGCTACTTCAGGCGAGTTATAACTTTAGTTAACCCCATTCGTGTTTAAAGTCTCGAAAGGTCAAAACATAAAATTGTATATCCACAGGAATTTATAAAGCAATCGACTTATCTACTTTAATTTACCTTAAGCGCACTGCAGGCTGTGATGAGTGCAACCAAAACTAAAAACACTTGCTGACGCATATTTTTATTGGTTTATTTTTCTTTTAATTGTTAAACACGAGTTTAATTGAATTTCTCACTGTAAAATGTTTTTTTCGTTTTTTTTTATTATTATTTTGAACAACAGTTGTACAGGCGCGGTTTGACCACACTGAGAGTTCTAGGTTTCGGTAGAAGCAACGAGCAGCGACCACAACTCAAACAATCGACGACTAAGAGACGACTAAAGTTGAATTTCGAATCCGAGCCGAATACGCGGTTGCATATTGTATTCACGAAGCACGACTTGTTTTGTCGATGACTTCAAGCCTGGTGGAGGGGTCGGGTCTGGGTGAGGTGTTTGCCAGGTTTCCAGTCTTCATAATTACGAGGTGACAATGGTGGGTGGGGGAGAGTAGCGTCTATCGGTAATGGTGGCGGTTGGGTGAATAGAAACACTGAATTGCCGGCAGTTGATAGTTGATACCAAACCGATAGCAGGTAGTATTATTATTTCCTGCACAGACTGTCAACCGATGAATGTGAACATAATTACATTTAGAGAGACTTAAAAAAAGGAAAATAAGAGAACGTCGCGTCGCACTGGAACTGGAATTAGATGTTGCGGCCGGTAGCTGTAGCATTGGTTCATTTGGTTTCTTTCTTTTTTGTTAATTCGAAGACGCTTTTGTGCATTAGAAAAATTCCACTCATTTAGAGCGGCTAACAGGCTTTTATTCAAAAATAAAACGACAGTCGAAAGATGGGTTAAAAATACAGCGTGTAATTAATAATTTTTATAAAACTACGCAGTAATTGGTTATTTTAAACAGATATGTACATACATACATACAGTCTGATCTGGCAGATACCTGGTACCTATTTACTCAGAGTAGCGAAATACAATAGATTTATCTATTTTTTGTTTGTTTAGTTGTTAGTTGAAATTAACTTTAACTTGTTTGTAGGATGTTTTAATAAACTTCGTACACGACATACATATGTACATATTTGCATTGCTTAATTGTTTAGTTTGTTTAGAAACCAATATCTATACATACCTACACATGTTTATTTGTCTATCTATTTTTTCATCTACAAGCTTAGTTAATATTAATAGCTATACAGATTTCAGTGGTTACATTATATAAAAAAAAAAAATGAAAAAATTAATGAAAAAATTAATAAAAAATAAACTTAAAGAGGAAAACGATATCTAATTTGATTTATTAAAAAAAGGAAACAAGATACAGTTCACTCTCAATTTTTGCAAACCTCGATATTTGTAACCCACGACGACGGACTTGCTTTTTTCGATTTTTGCAACAAATCGAAAAAAATTCTCGATTTTTGCAACTTTGAGAATTGATTTTCGCCACATACAAAATTTGTGTGTGTAAGTTTTACTATGCAATGTTGCAGGCAAGAGCAAACTAATTTCACTACTTTTCGATAACGTTCCTTGTCATACAAAAGACTCGGTCATTGAAATTGAAGGCCTCAGCATTACAATAATAACTTCCAAACTGCACAGCTATACTCCAACCCATGGATCCAAACGTAATAGGGTTGACTAAACTCTACTACAAAAACTTGGAAAGAGTTAAAAGCGAAGACAATTGCTAAATGTTGAAACAAAGTAATCAGATCTTTTGATCTTTGGGAGAAAGAAGACTGTGATTCCTTTGCTTCTAATTCGGGATGGAATTTTGTCAGAAAGGTCTGACATCACAACAATGTTTAACCAGATGTTTCCAGACGAAAAGTTGGGCAGCTATGACACCACTGAATGGATTTCGAGAATTTGCAAAATGTCGAAGTCCGAGAAGAAGAAGAAGTTGCTGTTGAAAATACGGATTTGGATATTATTGATACACAGCAGTGGACAGAACGAAATGACCTCAACATTGAAGAAATAATGCAACTCTAGTGGGCACCGTAGCGCAAGTGGTTAGTGCGTCGGACTACTGAGCCAGCGGTCTTGGGTTCGAATCCCGCCGCAAACACCTAAAAGTTTTTCACAGTGCCCACCTCTTTCGAATGTCTGACAAGCATCAAAGAGTATCATTTGTCACGATTGAGCTTCTCAACTCGCCGTTCGGAGTCGGCAAAAAACTGTAGGTCCCTTCCATTCGTGCAAAAATATAACACGCACACACAAATGGTTGCGAGAAGTAGGCCCAGGTTCACCTCGAGCTGTAGCGCCAACTAAGTAAGTAAGTAAAGAAAATGCGCGATAAGGCTGTTGAGAAGCGATCTTCTGCAAACCGAAATTTCTAATTTGTCTGTTAAAATTTATGTTGTCTATTAATACGTCTGTATACATTACATACTTATATTAATTTACCTGCATTTAAGTTTCGTATAAATGAATTTCTTTTTTTTTTGAAAATATGTCTAATTGAATGCATATTTTTTCTTATTAATAAAAATAAAATTCTTAAAATTACACGCAATTCTATTTTCATAACTCAGAGAATAGTGTGTAAGCCTTTTTAAAGTTTTTTAATTTTCTATAAGATCTGTGCAACATTTTGGTTTTTGCAACAACGTCTGTTTTCATTAGCTGCAAAAATTGAGAGTGCACTGTATTTTTAAAATGATCTCTAGAGTAATGAAAATCTACGTGTCTGCTGACTTTATTATAAGAAATAAGAGCTCAGGACGTAGGTTCATTACGACCATAATTTATTCGATGTCCCAATTGTAGATCCTGCACTGCAAGATATTTCCTCAACGAATGTCAATAAAATATGGAAATTTATCACACTTCTAAGATCTTTAAAATGATTTCAAGCGCCAATGGCAACACAATGGACCTACTAAGTGAACTCTATCGAGTACGGTAGATTGCCACCTAACCTAGCCTATCTACGCAGGCTACTTACCTATATCACGGTAATATTTCTGTTTTCTGCAACGTGCTTCTGTAGTTAGTATCTGTTTTTGTTCGTCTACCCAAACATTTATTTGGACGAAGAGTTTGGGTATCTCTAAAATACAGCAGTAAAAAATACGTATACATAAGGAGTGGTTTTACTACACAACACAAATGATATACATATGTATATCGTGGCGCACCGCCTAGAGCCAGAATGTACCTTTTTGTACTAAATGCGCGTTATTTCTGGTGAATTTTGTCTTTTCGTTTGCATCCATGGCGACTGTGAGCAAGTATGGTTCTTTAAAAATTCAAATCAAAATAGAAAACAAAAACTCGGTGCTAAGCTACGGAGGACGTTATTCTTTTTGTCCGTCTAATGGAATTAGATTGATTAATTTGTGTAAGATATGCGTGTTTGCATCCGATCAAGGGAGTGTCCGGTTAAGGAATCGTAAAATGTATGCAATCTGAAACCTAAAAGCATGGTCCGACTAATGGATCGGTCCATTTAAGGGAGCTGTCCGTATACAATATGTTCAATACGTACAAATGAATTGTTATCTCATGTTTCAACTAAAAAGTCCTTAAAGTGAACTCATAAACACAAAAAAAAAAAAAAATAGTTATATTAGCTTATTGCGTGAGCTAACAATTGAGTTGACCAGACATTTCAAAATCATAAGTGAGAAATATTTAACTGAAATCAGCGCAGTTAATGACATTTTACCACACAACTGATGTTAATCACAAGTGCAGGTTGGTGATAAAGAATTCGGATTCATGAGTGCTAGGTTGTGTAATGAACCTGACCAAGTACCCGAGTGAGTGATGTTGTATCACACGCACTTGACATTGTATTTTTTATCCAAGCAGACAGAAATGCCTGATATTGGGGTAAAACTGTGATTAACTTCATCATTATCACATTTTTTTTTTTTTTTATGGATATCCACCATGAGAGAACAAACTTGTTCGAAACACGCAACCTTTTCTCCCTCAATTTGTATCGGGTTACATAAAAACGAGTTAATAATGCGCGTCAGTCACTTCCTGTAAATACATACAAGCCTAGTCCAGGTAAAAAAAGCCAAATTCATCGACATGTGCTGTGCATTTATAAAACTAAAAGTCGCACTCATGTTTCACTAGTCACGTAACGTAACGAATACCTACATAATGTATGTATGTGTTGTGCAATTAAATTAGTTAGAAATATGCCATGGATTTGAGCCAAATCAGTCCCCTGGATAATGGAAAGATTAAGTTTTCGGCTGAAAACTTATACCGTGGGAGGATATTAGTAATTTTAGAAAATCCCTCGCAATTGCCCAATATCAAAGGTAAGGGTATATTCCCAGATTCAAGTTTATAGATGGATTTCCACTGAGACCAGCAAACATAATGTGGGTGTGTGTCGTTCGAGGAACGAAATTAATTATTTATTTGGTCTAAATTTACACTGAAAAGTTAAAGGAAAGCAGATAGCAATTAACAATTAATTTCTTTTTCTCCATGAACTGCTTGTATGAGTTTATTAACTTTTGCTGGTAGCGACAATAAAGTCGTGATGAAGTGATTTAGGCGAATGCTGTCGGGACATACATATGTACATAAGCTATAACGTACCTACTACGTGCCTTGGTTCCTATTAATAAATAGAAAGGGAAAACATTTCGTGACAGCCACAAATCACAACGCAGCAATTAGTGCATTTTTATATTTTTATATGTATTTATATTTTCTTTAAATATTTATTTTTGTTATTATACAGGGTGGTCCAGTTTTGGATACAGATATTTTAGGATATGATTCATTGGTTCGTGATATGAAATAAATCGTACGGGAGGGGGGATCTACCTTGAACACCCACTGAGCTGCAGGGTGTTTAAAAAAGTTTCTTAAGAGAAACAGGTACCAACAGTTATTCAATTATAACTTCTAGTGTATTAAATTTAGAGCAACCAATGTAATACCGTTTCATAGACAATTGATTGTTTATCACAGTTAAAAACTATTAGCATTCGTACTTTCGTTTTCGAGATGTTGGTCTTCAAACACAGATTTTTTTAGTTTTTATAATTTTTGTGAAAACCGCATTTATTTCGGGAAAGTTTGCTTGTAGTTTTTTTTTATTATTATTATCGTGCACCATAATGTCACCAATAAATTGAACATACAAAATTTTTACCAGGGACTTACAGTTTTCCTGGTATATTGAGTTAATTTAGTCACAAGAACCATGCAAAAACAAAAATACGATACGATATGTTTAATTTGAAAATATTATAAAATTTGCCACTTATCCGATTTCCAGTAATTTATTAAAGTGTTGATTTATTTTTGCAAACAAATACTTTTGGCCAGTTAGTTCCTGTGAAGTATCCCGAGATGCTCTGCATATGTTGTGAAGATGCAGTGAGCCGCTGTGATGCCAGATACATAACGCGCTCCAATGCGACTGACATCAACCGTAAAACTGGACTGACTAGTTTTGACCAAAATCAGAAAATTTTTATTTTTAATACAGAGACAATTATATTGGAGTAATTTCAATATATTTGGTATGAGTTGAAAGGTTGATTCTTCAACCAATTGAAAGATGTGAAAATATTAAAAAAATATATAACCGCCAAGAATAGTAGTGCAAGATTTAGGTTTTCGAGCACCTAATAAATGTTCCGATATTTTCTGTTTTAAGTTGTTTTGTTGAGTGTAGTTTATTATATGTATGTAAACTAACATTTTTTCTTTTGAATATGATTTTTTTTATAGTCATAGGAGTTATAAAACAAATTTTATACAAATAAGAAAAATACCTTTTCGAAAACTTGTAAATTCGCAAAAATTTGACCAGCAATTTTTAACTTTGACCGGCTATTACTTTGACTAGATCCTTTTGATGTTAGCTTAGATGCTATTTTTTCGCATAAATAGGTTCAAATATCTTAGCAGAGGCATACTCCTCCAAGGTGTTACAATAGTAGGTACGCCTTATAACACAGTAGAGGAAGCGTTGCAAATAATTGAAAAAAAAAGAAATGTCTTTCACAAAGTGTGCTAAGCATTTTTGTACACTGAGTTACCATTGGCAGAGCTTTTGAGCCCTTCTTCATAACTAGAAGACCTTACAGATGATGCTGTTTTATCCCATTAATTTTTTATTGCAAAGATTTTAATCATGTTTTTTAATTTTTCTTTTTTTGTATTACATATTATTTTTTATACTTAATCTTAGTTTGTCTTTTATTAGAAGTTATTTTTATTTAATGTTGTCTTCCCTTAAAGTTGTGTCGTATGTATAATTGTGATGTGATGACAAACTGTAGACAAAGAAATACGTAAAGTAATTATTGAGTCATTGAGTTAGCACTAAATTTAATCAAACACTCATTGCACATATGTTTGTTGAAAAAATGATCACACCATATAATTTTTAGCAAAACAATATTTATGTATGTACATATGTACATATGTATGAGCTATTATGACTCTGGACAACGCTCAGTCACCCTTTCATTATAATAAAAATCTAAACAAAAACAAAACACACCTTACTTGTTGCATTACTCAGCCTTATGTGTGTTCAACTCAAAAGTGATTCAAAGACAGACAAATTCCTAAAGAACATTTTTACAGATGACTGGAAAAAAAAGGAAAACAGGAAACAAAAATAACATATTTGAGTGGACTGATTAAGTGCCCAAGGCCTGTTGAATTTGTAGCATCAGAAACCTTAGCCTTACATTTTTACTCGGTTCCGTAGGCTTCACGATGAAGTTCACCCTAGTGCTTAGTCCCTAATGTATGGTAGACCAAGACACTCCCTATAGACAAAAGATGATTACCAATATCGCATTTTTACTTTAGTTTGAAGTTCAAAAATAATCTGTAGAGGTAGACCATCCTTAGAAATAACAAAATAATAGATCAGTGCCAGAGTTGCTAGGACGCTCGACTGCTTTTAACTTCGTGTAAACAAATCTCTCAACCCCATATAAATCACACCTCTCATCCATAAACCACAAAAGAATGCCTCACACAATAAATTATTGAACTGAAATGACGACTTGCTCCACGCAAAATGCGACATTTTTACTTATTAATGTGGTAATTGAATTTAAAAGGCGCTTCATCACTTCTGACAATTTTTTTTTATTGCATTCGCTTGGTTACGACTTAAAAAAATTTTCTTACACTTGTTCAATGACGAACAGTGAACAATCATAGGCTGGGGTGATGTTTTATTTTAAATCGAATACTCAATCAAATTGAAGGTAAAATAGTGATTCACTTCATTTAAAAATCAATTTAAAAATAAAAAAAAGTTACCTCGCCCAACGTGGGGCTCGAACCCACGACCCTGAGATTAAGAGTCTCATGCTCTACCGACTGAGCTAGCCGGGCACTTGTGAAAGGGCTGACAGATAACGTACATGTCAATCTAACAGACTGATGTAAACAAATGAACAAAATACGAAATTAATTTTTACTTATACGTTTTATTTTACTTAAATACATTACAATTCGCCCATGTTTAATCCCGAAATTTGAAACCTTTAGATATTAGATCATTTCGTGCTTCATCGATTTCTTCATGCAGTTCTTTCGATGCCTCAGGACAATCGTTAAAAGTTAATGTTCTGTAGAGAACTGTTGTCGCTGCATAGAGCTGTGGAAATATTTAAGAAAATTATTCATGTTCAGTAAAACTAATTTAATTGAATTGCAAACTCACCCCAAATAGAAGCACTAAAATAATTGGAAGAATCTGTATTTCAAACGAAAATCTATTGGTTGTTGCTGTTTGTACTAAGCCGGAAATGATACACAGGTAAGGAACAGCAAAAATGCCGGCGTACATTAGCCATCGCATCAAATTAGTCATATCTGGTTGTGGAATGTTTTTTATTCTAAACAATGTGGAAAGTTATTTCTCCTTTCGATATTCGAAAAAAAACTAGTCAAAACAAAAACTAAATAATAAAGATTTACGTGTCAAGTGACATTTTCTCTAATCTGTATCTGACAGCTGATGACGTTTATAGGAATAATATTCTAGTACTTTTTCACTCAGCTACTGGCATCTGTGTGTGAATACGAGTAAGACAAGTACTTAGTGGCAGTTTTCTTTTAAATTTAAAATAAATTTGCGTTTTGTAAATTATTAATACAATAAAAAGTGGAAAAAACACTTGCACTGAGTTCCGAAAATAATCAAAATGGAAGCATGAACTCAATTACTTTTCTATCTTCTTCACTTTTCGCTTTTGATTAGGACTAAACATATTCTTTTCCTTATTGAATTTGAATAGTTTTGCCTTTTCTAAGCAGCCATACATGTATGCATTCGATTTGTGCTTAATGTCTACTTCGAGCTACTCGTACTACTCTCTCATTGAGGCATAAATGGTCTCAACTGATTTAACATTTGAATTAAATTTCACGGGTTTACCACGATATCTCGAAAAACAAAATCTCTGAAGCAAAAATCTCGAAGAAAAAGAATCTCGAAACCAAAATCTCGAAAAAAAAATCTCGAACAGCAAAAATCTAGAAAAAAAAAATTTTGAATTGATATTAATTTCTGAGACAATGGTAATAATTCGCGCGTGCGGATTGGAAATTAATATCAATTCTAGATTGATTTGTATAGAAAAGTGTTTGATTCACTGTTCATGCATGCAAATGAGTTTACTCAATACAAAGAGTTTTTCTAAAATCTGATCGATGTGGACATGGTCTTACAAAAAAATTATATAAACTAATAAATTTGCCTTCCTTTGGGTCTGAACAAGCACAACTAAGCTTACCAAGAACACAAAATAAAGTTGATGCTAAAAGTTTTGAGGGGCATTGCTTACAACTTGAGTTTCAAAAATTTGAATAATATCAATGCATTAATAATGTTCATACATTTTTTGAGTAAATAGATTTTACACAATGTAATGTGCAAAATTATTCCTTGTATATAGTAAAAACAGTACCTACAGTAAATTTGGAAAAAAACAACAATTTTTTGCTGCAAAAAGTTTGTTGAATTCTTATTATTTTCAAAAAAGTTACAGAATTTTCATTTTGGAATTAATACTTTTGCAGTAAAATGAAGAGATTTTAAAATTTTTTTCGAGATTTGTTTTCGAGATAAAATCTTTCGAGATATTTGTACTTTCTAGATTTTGTCCATTCGAGATTCTCGTTTTCGAGATTTATCAAATAAATTTTCGAGATTACTAGATCTCACTGTAAGACGGCGGTGGACTTCCTGCTAGATTAGAAGCAGGCAATTTTGGGAAATGAAAATCTTCCGATATATTTCAGTTTCAGAACAAAAAAGGATGGTGAAAGAAAAATCCAAAATTTTCAGAAAACAGGCTAACTGTACTTTTGAGACATGTTACATGAATGAGTCAGATTCGCATGCAATTAAATTGGTTCATAAGATTAGAAGCAGTCAAATTACTACCGCTATTTGTGAAGAGATTTTTTTGCATAAATTTTCAAAGAGGGCAAATATATACAATTATCATTCGGACGGTCTTAGCGTATTATCATCCGCAAGATCAATCGGAGTGATCATGCGGTTGCTAATTATTTCAAGGATCCAAAAATTTACGGAAAACATTACAAAGGTAACGTTTCCATGGCCAATACATTTGCAAAAAACCGAAAAATTGTCCGATTAGCCTCCAATTCAGAGGTCTTGACAGCTAAGATCGTTGGTGTTACCGCAAGTATATCAACTGTTCGTCGTGTGATTCGTAGTGCCAAACACCTTAAGCTGAAGAAAAAACCACCACTTAATGTTTCGCGAAAAATCCAAAGCTTACAATTCGCGAATGACCATATAACCTCAGATATGCAACAAGAAGCTAGTTCGAATAGCTGGAAAAACATAATCTGTCAAGCATTGAAGTCTGTCAGACAAATCTGACATAGTGGATGGCATTGCCTGTCCGACGACAGTAGTATGAAAATCAACCAATATTTGATATTTTTGGGGCAGAGTCAAGCATATCAGCCCACCCATCTGACCGTGTACGCCTCACTTAACGATTTGATTTCATTTTTACCACAACGACACTCACTTACCAGAAGTAGATTTAAAGTAAACACCCATTTAAATGAACAGAAAATAAAAATAAAAATATAGCCTTGTTCAAAAGTCGCACTTTATTTCAATCAACTTTCGAAAAGCATATCAATCTCTTTATCACCACATTTTTTGACCAAATTCTCATTCCTGTAACTAAGACGCGTCAACTGTGCACTTTTTGCCGCTCAAAAAGTCACTAATACGGCATCCGACCAACTTGAATTTGATATCGTTTGCTTTAAGATCTCCTCCAAAGAATAGCTATAAAGAAACAAACATTCGTGTTAATTAAATTTAAAACCAATCCAAGTTCAGATACCCACCTTGGGATCATTACTCAACGCCCAGAGTTCATCTTCCCGTCGAGAATTCTTCAGAACTTTGATAGCTGTCACAAACTTCAACTGATCCGGGTTATGAGCGTAGATTTTAATATTATCTGAATTATACTTTGTCTTGCTGTCCCAACTAATCACCGAATTCAATTTGAGCAAACTGCAGTAGAGATTTCCAGAGCTATCTGTTGCCTCTGATTCACACTGTACTCTGCGATTGCCAAGAATCTGGAATTCATTTGACTCAGCCTGGGAGTTATTTTTCCATTTGGCTTGATCGTTGATAACTGTGAGGGGAACGGACACTTCTTTTTTGCTATTCAGAGCGTGGAAATACATTTTTCTGTCGGCTTTAAGAGAAACAGAGTCTTAATAGATTTGGATGAGACAATTTCAACACAAACTTACTTTTGTCACTCTTCGGAGATAGACTGACAGTGAAAATACCATCCGAAAGGTAGTTATCCCTTAGTAGACCTCTATCGGGACGCATCAATTTATGTTCAATGCGCCAGCTTGTTTTTTTGCGTGCGTCGTAGACAATCAAGCCGAATCCCCAAGGATCGGTAATGTACAGCTTTGTATTCCTGCATTCGCCAGCGTAGGGATCACGGACATCGGCTATAGCGGATGTGAATACAGAAACACCAGGAGTGTACTGAGTACTTGGGATTACATAGCGACTGATCAGACGATCTGTTACCAGATCGAAGGCGAGGATTTGCGGTGGACAAAATTGCACCGAAGCGATTTGACCAGAGTCAACTACCCAGAGGCGCCAGCATTCGTCGATCTAGAAAACAGTAAAAAGAAAAGGATAAATAATGAAGAATTGACAAGATTTAGGTTTGTTATGTCAAAAGTTTTATGTAAAGTAGCAAAGTACGCAAGATATTGCAACTAATGCTCGAATGGTTTATTATTTTTTTACCGTCTGTTGTTAGATTCACGTTTGTTCTTTTTTTTCTGGTAGGTGGCGCTACAGTTCGGGCTGAATCAGGAACTGCTTTGCGCAACCATTTGTGTGTGCCCTTGCCAGTGCTGCCATAAGACTCAAAACCATCTCACAGTGGTCAAGTAACTACACTAGTCACACCACAATACTAGATAATCTAACTCTTCCCGAAAACATAGACTACATTGTACCGAAGCCCAATTTCGACAAAAACTTGAATGTCACTATTCCTGATAGGTCCTTCTGGGATGTACTCTAGGTGCTATAACATACAAGTCGATGCACTTTTACACTGATGGCTCCAAAACCAAAGATAATGTAGGAGGAGGTGCTTTCGCAGACAGATTAAAACTAAATTTGTCATTTCGCCTCCCTGATCACTGTATCGTGTTTCAAGCGGAGATTATGGCGATTTCGGAAGCACGGTCCCGGATAGTCAGTCGGCCCTGAAATCTCTGGAATCAGTTTCATCCATTTCTAAGGCCACCTCCAACTGCCGTTCATTTCTTATAGAGATGACTAAGCAGTTTAATATTCACCTTTGCTGGGTGCCGGGGCATAGAGACATTCCAGTGAATTGCAAGGCTGGCGAGCTCGCTAAACTAGGAACAAAAATATCTATTCTACCCGTACGCGATAAGAAAAAGATAGGCATGCCACTCGTTACTTACAAGCTAACACTTAAACTTGACACAGTCAATAAAACCAACGATAAATGGGAAGGCGGAACTACCTGCCTTGCCACTAAACAGATCTGGCTATATTAGATATAAACCGCTCTAGATGCCTTTTGTAAGTAAAAATTCTACATATAATTACGACCATCACATCGGTATAATAACAGACTTGGCATCATCTTAAATGACTTCTTCAGAGACGAAGAAGAGGAGGAAAGCCCAACACATCTCCTCTGCTCAGGCCCAGCTCTTTCTCATAGTAGAAAACTACACCTAGGAGAATACTTCTTCGGTGATCTTAGTGATCCAGCACAAAAAGACCCACTGCTACCTAACCTAACCTATGTATATTTCTGCACGAATGGAAGGGCCCTACAGAGAGCTAAACGTTAATGCTTGTCAGGCATTCAGAAAACTTGGCACCGTAAAAAAACTTTTGGGTGTTTGCTGGGATTGAACCCGGGCAGCATTGCGTAGTAGTCCAACGCACTAACCATTACGCCTCGGTGCCACATTAAGTCTCCAATGGAGCATTTCTTACACCGAAAAATCAAGTGAACACAATAGAACTGTAATTTATGCTTCTTGTTTGTTTTTATTGCCAAAAATGTTAGCCGGTAGATGGTTTATTGAACTTCATGCCATTTTAAAAATGAAAACAAGTTTTATTTCAATAATCTAGAAATGGTTATTCCATTTTGATGGTGGATTTGAATGGTCATTAACCCGATAAAGCGCGATTTTAATTAATTCAAGTCTTATTGCTTAATGAGAAGATTTGAAAGAGAGGAAAATATTTTGCATATCTGGAATTATAATATTTGTAGTTTGTATAAAAAATTTGAATCCAAAGCAGAGGTATACATATTTTCCTGAAAAATGTTAAGAAATAAGGTTTAATTTAAATTTTGCGGCTTTTTTGGACATTAACATGTTTGGCAACAAAAAGTTTCGATTCATTGATAGTTGTCAAATAAATTATATTTCTTGCAAATTCCATTGTGTTTTCATTGGCCAAAAGCAGTCAAACAGTAATAAAAACCTACGCACTAGAACAGCTACGTTTTTCCTTTCAAATTATACATAATATTGGATTTTGCAAACAATGAAATATGGGGATGAGGTTACAAAGTACAGCTAGGGCTTAACGCAAGAATGATTTTTTGCATTTATTAAATTTATTGAATTTTTTCACGAAAATTAACTTGTAGTTACGGCAATTTGGAGTTCATCTACAAACAGTTATGTTTTGAACCCGCATTACCGTGTACGACTTCTTGCGCTATTAGAAGACTGAAATAGAAAATTGAGCGCTCCGTTTATATGTCGAATGTTCAGAGGGTAGAATTTTTATAATAATAGGTATGTTTGATGCCCGCACTAGGGCGCACTCAAAACGCACTGATGTGTTCGATGTCAGTCAGTGCTACACTGTAAACGCACTGAAAATGCTATCGACACTGGTTCTACACTGTATTCGACCTGGGCAATTCTTCAGTACAAGAAAAAAGGGCTAACAAAACATGAAATCAGCTGATTTATCATTTGAAAAGGGGGTTGCCTGGGTTTTTGGACAACCATGAAAATACACTGTCACTAGTCAGTGCGCCCTAGGGCTGGTGACAGCGAACAAACTTAATAATTCGTTTCCTCCACTCTCTCGTAAAATCAAACACCTTTTTTTTATGACGTCAATATTTGCTTAACCAAATACTTTCTTTTTGTACTTAACATCTTTGGCAAATTCGTGAGAAATACGAAAACATTAAAAAAAAAATTCAAATGAAAGTCAAAGCGATGGCCTTTTTTTAACAGCAAATTCTCATTGATTTATACGAAAATACACATGGAGCGACAGAGCTAAATTCGCAAGCCATCAGTTAGTCGAAAATGCCAAATATAGAAAAGTAGATAATTTTCAATTAACGTCTCGACCCACAAAGAGTGCAATCATTCTAGTGGAAGCGGTCTTACGTTTCACCAGGCCGTACTTTTATCAAGAGCGATGTAGTTGATAATTTTTGGACTTAATTGCACGTATTATACCTACGTAGAAAATGTTAATACCAAAATAACATTTCTGAATTAGAGTTTCCGTCCTGCCGTTGCTTCTCAACAATATGCGTGTAATGAGGGTTGCCAGAAATATTTGGAAGAAACTAGTTAACGAGCATGAAAATCCTGGGCTTTCCCGGACAAAATTTGATCCCAAAAAGAGTACCAAAATAGGACCAACACGCATGCACTATTTATTACAAAAAGACACTTTTATGGCGGTACTTAATGTCTTAAATTATAAGTAACTTATAGTTCTCACTTAATTTTTGATTCGTCGGTGGTTGGCATAAACCTTAGGCAAAGGCCACGCACGGAGCGATGAACGACTAAGCGATGAGCGATTGAGCGACAAGTCTGAGCGACGAATGGCCTTGAGCGATTAGTGGTGATAATGTCATTATCAAGTGCTGTATCGTATGTTATAGTATTTTCTTTAATCTTTTTTATTTACGAGCTTATTTTTTCCATCCTCTTACTTCGTCGCTCAGCGATGAACTAGAAAATTAAAATAAATTTTAATGTAGAGCAACGTCCCTATGTCGCTTGTGCAAAAATCGCTCATCGCTCGGCTACTACGTGTCCACAACGCTACGATTTCATATGTTTTAATTGCTCGTCGCTTAGTTCGTGGCCTTAGACTTCAAAAAACCTCAAAGAAAAAAGTCAAACTGCGTTAAATCGGATGATCTGGGCGGCCAATTCTGGGGCCAAATCGTCTCATCCGTGAACGAGTAACTCGTGATCGAAAAATGCCTATTTGAAATTATGACATACGTGAACGTGTAAGTAGTAACGTAATTCGAGATTATGCCATACGTTATCGAGTATATTTTTTGAGCGCGCGTTCGTAATGTCATTCGATTGGTTGGCAGTGAACGTAATTTGTGTTTTTTGGAATTTAAGAGAAACAAAATGTCAGTAAAACTTTAAAAAAAACACTAATATGAACTAATATGAACGA
Source organism: Brachyopa scutellaris (assembly GCA_949775065.1). Taxonomy (NCBI): domain Eukaryota; kingdom Metazoa; phylum Arthropoda; class Insecta; order Diptera; family Syrphidae; genus Brachyopa; species Brachyopa scutellaris. The sequence continues at coordinate 122,648,769 of OX459114.1, read as the reverse complement.
ATTTTCAATAAAACAAAGCCTTGTTTACTTTTTAATAGGATTTTGCTAACCAAAAATTTCAAGCAAAAAAAAAATTGTCATTCGATAAGGCATCTATAACCCAAACTAAAGAGCCACGGAAGATTCTGAAGAAGAAGAAACAAAGAAAATAAAAAAATAAATTCATTTACGTGAAAATCAAAAAAAGCATGGCCAAAAACTAGTGATATGAAATGAAATGTGATTTTTATTCTTTGAAGTGATAATATGTGCTAATGTTTAATAGTTTATTTAATTTATAATTAGAATGAATACATATGTATGTGCATATTTACTCTGTGTTTTCATTAAAATTATATTTTCATTATTGAAAGTTCAATAATTTTGCTTCAAAATGACATTAATTTGAAGTTTCATCTCTATTTTCTCTCTTGACATCTAGTACAATTTAAAAAATTACGTTCCGTGAGCAATCGTATGGCATAATACGATTCCGTTTACTCGACAGACGTATAACGTAATTTTCATACGTTCGATCGTCCGTACGTGAACGGATGAGACGATTTGGCCCCTGATCACCAAAACGGGAAATTACACGACCAGGAAATGACACAAATGCAATAGTTAACAACAATCACTCGTGCGAATTCTGAACTCCGAATTTGACAATTTTGACGATTAACAAAGCCATCAAGATGAAAATGAGCCTAATCGTTGAAGATGATTTTGTTTGAAAAATAGCTGCACCTTCATTATATTTGAACTATTGCTCAACAATGAAAACGCGTTGTTCTTTCCTGTAGCACTCCATTTTTAATAACCACTGTAACCTTTTTTCGTTGACAACAATTTATCGAAAAACTCAAATCTTGCGTGAGTTTTGCGACACAAATTACTTAATGGATTTATTTTATTGGTAATAAATGATAAATATGAGTCAAATATTTTAATTATTGAATCATGGAAAACCGGAAAAAACTGGACAATTTAGAAAAACTCTCCCGGACGTTCCCCGTTCGGAATACATGTCCGGGAAAACCCGGACAGATGGCAACGCTGTAAGCTAACTGCACTTAATTACAGTCAATATACGAGTACGTAGAAATTGTTCTATTAACATTTCTGCGTTAGAACTTTCGTCCAACCATTACTTCTCAACAATATGCGTGATAGCGAGTTTTTAGTGTGCAATATAATTTTCACAACTCCACAAATAGGTACCTTTAGCCGTGTTTTTTTATCCCCATGATCTCATTCGGATCAGATCAGAATAATAGCCGTGTTTTATTATCCCCGTGATCTGATCCGGATCAGATCAGAATAATAAAACAGACAAGATCAAAGTTCTGTGTTATGGTGATTGTACAAGCTAAGTTAATTTTGACATTTATTGCGAAGTTGCCATGCGAATGAATATTTTCTTTTTAATGAAAAGTTAATGCGCTTGTTTTATTTTTTTAGGAGGAAGTTGTTAATTTTGATTAACAGATACCGAATGAGAATAATATTTTGTAGCTATAATTTCAGCCTCACATCGCTTAAATATCGGTATGAGCAGAAAAATTAATTTATTCGAACAAAATAAAATTAATAATATTTGGATTGCCAATATTATTTTTATATTCTTATCTGGCAACATTTACTCTTGACAATTGTCGATAATACAGCAACATTCACAAACGAAAGTGTATCATAGTGAGAAATAGTCGAACTAATTTTTGGATCACGAAAATTAATCTTGATAAAAAGCAAAATCTTGTATTGTTGTTGTAATGCACACAAACTTATGAGTTGATCTGATTCGGATCAGATCACGGGGATAATAAAACACGGCTTTTGTATTTGCGGAAGAAAATCAAATCTACTACGTTTTAGAGTTGTTTTTTTTGCAATTTTGTGTGGAAAATACTGGATTTCACCCACTTTGTATCCAAAACCTCTCGAACAGTAAATATTTAGTCTCAACAAAAAATTAACTAATACTATATACTCACGAAAATCCTCAAAGCTGAAGTAATCCCTTTGCAATCAGCGCCATTACTTGCGTGCATCATGTAATTTGGATATGGGTATACTACGGGACTCTTTCCGCCGGCATAGTTATTAAAAGTTGCTAACGAGTAGGGGATTCCGCCACTCAATCGAGGTATAGTCACAAATGTTCGATACAAACTCGTGTTTTCTACAAAATTGTTCGTAAATTAATTCGAATTTGAATTTGTTCTTTTTTAACAAACCTCCATATTCGATATCGAAATCCACAGGAACTCCATTGCCCTTCACGTACAATCCGTTGTCGATGGCGAACTTTCGATCGACATCATAGGGAAATCCGAACTCTAAATCCTTCCACTCGTGCAGAACTGCCAGTTCCCGTACTTGTAGTTTTTTATGCGCGGATATCGTAGTCACTGCCAAAAGGCAAACGAATAGCACAAACTTTGGATAAAACATTTTATTCGTTTATTCTCTTATTTTTTTGCTCCGAACACACGTTTTATCACCTGCTCGGCTCCAAGCGAACTATAGTACCGGCGAGTTTGAGGTGACCACGGTGGGTACGATACGATACGAATGTTTAAAAGAAATAAGAATCTAATAATTGGAAAGGTCTTCCTAATTGGTTGGGATGTGGATGTGGATGGACCTACTTAGCCCATTAAATTGGACATTAACAATGAAAGGAGAAGGAAAAGAAACCGAAGAAGAATAAAAATCACCGCCTGGCTATCTGATCAGTGATTGAATGGACTGTGGGAAAATTGAGATTTTTCTTTGATATGTTAATTAATTGGCGTATATTTGTGTATCTACAAATTCTTGGAATAATATCTGACGCTGGACATTTTTCAAATACAAACTACATATTCACTGTGTGTACATATTTTGATTTCGGTCAAAAGAAAGTGGCGCAGCTTGCTTCTATCTATAAACAGCAATGATTTAAGATGACGTAAATATGTAGGTACTATAGATTGTTTGCAAAAGGTAAAAGAACTTGGATTAAATTGATATTAAGTTGGCAATTTAAATTCAGCAATTATGCTAATCGAAAAATTAAAAAAAATAAGCTATTTAAGTCGATTTCATCTTCACACAGATTCCCACAGAAATATCGGCATTTAGTAGGCCTAATAAAAAATCAGGAGATTGCGCACAATTATAGCTTTCTCCATGTACATATAGGTATATACAACACATACACACATAACATAGGTATATATGTTATGTATGTACATATATTGCGTAGTTCTCATCTCATCGTTCAAGCCTTCATAGAAAACTCATTTTGGTGTTCAGATTCACCACTTAGGCCGTGTGCCAATCGCGTTAATAAATTTCTATCCACTGGCTAATTTTTAACGTAATGTTAGCTTTTTGCTGTGTCGATTCGATTAAATATGATTTTTGAACACTTAATTATTTTATTAAGGGTACCCGCAGGTCGATTTTGGTGTCGGAGGGTCAAAAAAGTGTTTTCTTGTCTTTCGAAACTACATACATCTATTCACGATAATTTTCCAAAGAGTTTTTAACATCCGAGTAGTAGAAGTATACTAAAATTAATTTGAACCTGACTACTCGCTGAGTATCAAGCGTCATAGGTCCCTTAGCATTACAACGCTTCAGAGGAAGAATAGAATAGACCGCTATGTAAGTATCCAAAAAAGCTAGTTTCACCTTCATGACAAAGTTATTAGGGATGAGTTCTCAAAGTAAAATGTCGATAGTAACTCTCAAACATCGCAACTAAGGCCTAAATCGATAGTAAGGCCTGGAATCGTGTTGTTCGCGCTTCTTTTTCAAAATTTCGCTCTCCTGTAAAGTCACACTTTTTGACATTCCGGTACACTTCTCTTCCGATCCACTTGATCGATTTCGCCAAGATTTGAACATCTTGAGCACTTATTACTTGATAACAAATAAAATTGAGTCAAATGTTTTCCCCAAAGTTCTTCATCATTTTCGTTCATTCAGATGAGATGAGTATTGCCTGAATTTGAAGTGTATTGGTTTCGTGGTTTCGAAGAAAAGTGTACCGTTATTGCAAAAAAAATAGTTTTCGAACCTCAAATCTAGGCGCCGATAGCTTTTGACACAGTGATGGTAGATAATTGAAATTTTCCAGGATTGTTCAATTGTAAAAGTAGGTACGAATGAAAATATTCAAATAAATTGCGCAAGTCGTTCGGGAGGAAGTGCAAAAACACCGCGCACAGAGCGAGTTTCGGGTAGAGGGAATAGTAAAATTATGAATATCGGGTCTAGATTTTGCAATATTCTCTTTTAGCACTAAACCAACACATTTTGTGAATATGGTTTGAATAGTCTCTTTGTTGTTGTTTAAGGCCACTCACAACTCACTGGATTACCGTAGTAGCATGACAAATTGCCGCAAATCGGAGAGCAATCCCCGTAGGGTTACCATCTCCTGATTTGAGAACAACACAATTCGTCGAACGAAATAAAGATAATTATGTACAAAGTGGACACCACTTTTGGCATCGATGCATAAAGATACTCGAAAAAATACCCTCTACATCATACAAACATTTCATCAAAATCGAGGTGTCCATTTTGTACACAATTACCGAAATAGATCTTGTATTGCAATGTGCATTGCACAAGAAAGAAGTCTTATCTGCTAACAAAAAACTATCGAAATATTCAAAAGGGTATTGCAAGCTGAATTTTAAGGTTTGAATTAAAAACGACTGTATTTATTCTTCATATTATCTTTAGAAATAAAACCAAAGAATATACAAATCCAAAAGAAGTCGCATCTCATATAAAATTTTTGTATGAAAGCATTTTCACCCGCAGAAGAAATTGTATACATAAACCCCTTTTCACTGTGGTAGTATTTTTTCGAAGCAAACTCCGTAAAAGATTTTCAGTCGTTTCTTACCACAGAGATCAGTCTCTTCGCCTACAAAGCAGATTTTCTGTCCGCAATAATCATCTCATGTGCGGTGGCCCAATGTTTGCATGGTGGGGTTCAAAATAAGAATTTTATTTTCTTCGCTTGTTTTGTCGTTGTTTTCTTTGTTTGCTTGTACCACAGACAATAAATATATTGCTTGTACTTTTGATATTTTGTGGCTCGATATGTACAGTACATATGTATGTGTATTTTTTTTATAATTTATTTTACTGCCTGTTGAAGTTGGAGAAGGGGAAGCGTTTCACAATTTCGTCTGATTCAGACAAATATGCTCTGCCGCGGTTAAAAAAGTTTCACTTCAAAAAATGAAAAAACAAGTATACACATAATTTTTAATAACTTGTACGTTGAATTCATTAGATTAAACTATATCAAATGGAAAAGAGAAGAAAAAGAGTGCTGTAAACAGAGGACATAAAAATTGTGTTGGTTCAGAGAGAGAAAAAAGAAAAATGCAGACGCGTCCTATATTCAGTGAGGTTACCTGTTCAATGGGTGACAGAGAGTTCCATAAAAATTGCCTTTCGGATGTCAAAAAAGAAAACCAATTAACCAATTTATCTCTCCCAGATAAAGCATTATAGTCCGTTTGTTCCATTAAGGTGATTAGTTTATCTCCATAAGTCGTAGCATTCTCCCTCACGAGCAGTACTAGTAGTATTCTTATTATGTCAATATAATTGACAGTGCCTTAAAAATAGAATACCTCTTTATATAGTATGCAAGTACATATAGTACATACATGTATTTATACTACTTAATATTCAGTATGAAGATTATTATGTAATATGCTCATTTCGACTAAACTTCGATTGACTTGCGCATTCCTTTGGTGTCAATCATCCTTGTGTTTTTACATCGACTGATACGATATGCTACCATTCTAAATTTACATAATTAATGCATAGCTATACTGAAACTAATTTGTGGCCGCATTCGTTTAGGTTTTAGTACAGATTGAATAAACAAATAGAATAGAATGAAAGGGCATTAGTCACAATCCAGAAAAAAAAGAAAATAAATTTAATTCCACATGTGACCTAGAAACTGGATGCAAATTTTTAAAAATATTCTAAATTCAGCAAAAAGATACGCCAATTTTTGGTTTATTTATTTAAATTAATACTTCTTATACATTTTTGTACTTTTTCTATAGGCCACCACATTTTCCCTTACCCGTTTGCAGTTTTGATATTCTACACACCATCAATCTGTAGTTGTCCTCTTCTAACGAGATGGTCCCGGTGTTAAGTTTCTGTTGCAAAGAAAGTAAATACAGTTTCTAGTGAATACAGACTTCAGTCTTACTAACCTGCAAGCGATTGGAAAGTGCCAGAAGTATCTCCTCCTTTTGGCTACTGTACCGGACTTTCATGCCAGCTACAAACTGGAGTGTGTCTGGATTCTCGACGACTGTTTTGAAAATCGACTCATCGTAAGGCGTTTTCGGGTTCCAGGACTGTATCGAAAGTGGATCAAGTAAGGAGAAGTAAATGTTTCCTTTCGAGTCTACGGTCTGAGTGGGCGATTGGGTTGGTCGTGTACCAATTACTTGGAAGACATCTTGATTGCCAGAAGGATCATCTTCCCATAGATAACGGTCATTGACAACGCTTAGCGGTGCACTGATCTCAGATAGTGATGCAAACGAGTGGAGATAAATTCTATCATTCTCTACGACAAACAAAATATAAACGTCCTTTTTTACAAAAATACAAAGATAGACTTACTTCTGTAGGGAGTACTGGTGTACAGACCATCTGGGAAATCGAATGTTTCGCCTGCGATTGTTGTTGATATATATTCGGGATCTGGCTTGAAGAGATCGTTGTATATCACCCAGGAAGTGATTCGTTGCAAGTCGAAGACCAATAGTGACGCGCCACGTGCATCGGTGAGGTAGGCTTTGCCCTTGCGGCACTTTCCTTTGGGTGGAGGATCATAGATATCAACAATTATGCCATTATGAACCGAACTCTCGGGATTGTATTGACCTTCGGGGATCTCATATCGTAGAATAAGTTCATCTGTTTTCAGGTCATAGATAAGAATTTTTGGAGGGCACACCAGGCTAGGTGTTACAAAGAAGTCACGACCAGTGTCTATTGCCCACAAACGGTTGCAGGGATCAACCTTTGAAATATGTTATCTTCTAAATCTGTTTTCATTTAGGAATAGGTTTAAAATCTTACGAAAATGCGAAAAACAGAAATAATGCGGTTGCAGTCTGGTGTATCATATTCTAAATGTGACGCGAAATCTGGATATGGTAGAAGTCCTGGCCCAAAGGGTCCCTTTTCCTTAGACACTTTAGCCAGTGTGTAGGGAATGCCAGGCACAACTCTCGGCGTGCTGATGAATACGCTGACCTTTCCCTTTCCTAAGAAACAAAGAACAAAATTATTATAAAATTATATTTCATGTTTATAACTTTTACGAATTTGTTTCAGTCTATCTAGGGGTGAACGCTTTCGTTTCTGAGAAAGTTTTTTAAGTGCGGGAACTATTGTTAAAAATAATTAAAAATTAACGTTAGTTTGGGTACACATTACAGAAGTTATGGAAACTTTCATGAATCAGCTTCTACAGAGTGCAGCATCTCATGAAAGAAACAAATTCCACGTTGTTTCCTAGACTGATTCCATATAAGACTGGTCTATTTGTGCCTCAGGTTTGAAATGTTTGTAAGATAGAAACACTGGAGCCTATATGGATAATCGTTGCTCATCAAAATATATTCCGTTACAGTACAAGCAGTTGCAAGTGAAATGTCAGAGAGCTTGATCAGCAAATGGTCCAAGATAGAACACCTTAGAAGATGGTCAACCATGGGACGATCTGGACAGGCTAAAATGGCAATACATTTGCCCAGCGTTGCCGCTATGCGACTTTAGTCGCAATTTGACCCTTTTTGACGCAGAGACTATGACCCGACTTTTTAAAAAACACCTCTTTCTGACCCTTTTCAGTTTTTTTTTTTGAGACTTTTTGAGACTTTTTCGTACAAAAAATATATTTCCAACAAAAATTCTATTAAGTTGCTCATCAGTAATCCTTCATAACGAAAAAAAACTCAATTCATCATTAATTTCAGTATATTACACAAAAACTCACCAATTTATTTTTTCCAATGTGTAAGGATTTAGTTTAATTAAATTTTTTTTTTTTGGTGAGTAAAGATCTTAGCTCTCGGTATGGGCCTCACGATTTTTTCGTCGTCACGCGTAGCCAAACTTAGTATTACTTCTCTGTATAGGGTTCTCTTTATTCATATCTCCTTCACACAGAGTAAAAGCAATAGCATAGCAACGTCAACGTTCTCTGTATATGTCATCAAATTTCACGAGTATACCTGGTACATACTCAACTCACGCATTTTTTATATAATCTAATCCTAATGCGTTTTTTTTTTTTTTTTAAATAATAGGTCTGTTTGGTTACTTTTTTGTGATCAAAATGGGACATCTGTCAAATAGTAAATGATTTGAAAAGTGGGGAAAATCCTCTCAGAGAGTGCAATACTTGCAAGAAAGTAACCAAACGCCTTGTAACACTTGGTTAAACTTGTGAATTTGTTTTTGTTTTTTACTAACAATGACAAACATTTCACAAACTGTCAGATGTCCCTCGCTCACTCCAAGAAAACTTATTAACTAGATATCACAGAAAATAACTAGAGGGGGAATTTTTTCACACTCTCATTTGGCTCTCTTCTCTGATTCCTTGTGATTTTTTTGGGCTACCAAACACCGATTTGAATAATTCTTGGTAATTTTATGTAAAATTAGCAGTTACCAAACAGACCTAATATTAATGGATATGGAGGTCTTACGTTGTCAACATGTTTACACTATTTGTTTTTGTTCCGACTTTTTTTCGCCCCATGACCCTTTTTTGCGACTTTTTCAAATCTTTCAGCGGCAACCCTGCATTTGCCTATTAGCTCTTATTAGAGAAAAGTTCTAAACATAAGTTGAGAAACGTTGGACGTGACAGATCATGGATTTTAAGTTATCGTCTAAGAAATAGGATGATACCTGTGAACTATGCTTGAAGGAAGTTGAGACAGCCAACGGTCTGGCACTAGCTGGCAGAAGGATGGAGATGTTGGCACATCACGGCGTTGAAAACTAGAGGAAATTTATTTCAAACAGATTCTAGCGTTAACACGAGAAATCGCAGCCAGGCAACAACTGTTGAGAGTTACAACAAGTCTGCCTGGGTCAGATGAATCGTGGAAGAGAGACGAAAAGGACCCAATATGGGGTCTGTTTCGGCTTGATCTCGAACACGCATACCTATATACTCGTTCATATACATAGTATAATGTACTGGGATTCCCTCTCACTCAACATTTTTCGAGGAGCTTGCCATCGACAGCACTTAAGTTTAGCGCAATGCGGCGTACATACTCTCGCGCAAATCTTAGCACTTGCACGCGGATTTGTATACTCGCGAGCAAGTGCGTGTGTGTGGATGGCAAACTGACGGTTCAGTCTTTTGGCCTGGCACGAGAGCGATCTGCGGGTGATTAATTTTTGGAGCAAATTCAAAGACAAGTGCGAGGGTGTGAATGAATTTTCGTGCCGTGCTTCATTATTTCTAAAATTATGTAACGGGAATGTCTCAGGAATAATTTGTGAAATCGATTGCGAAGATATAACTGCGGAATATTTTAGATCTTGATATGTTCTACCAGTAAACAGAACTTGCAATGTACCTTATAGTCTTTCATGAATGCTAATCGACTTTCTTAATCTAGTATCTTGCCGTGGAATTATCAGTGTAACTAAACTTAATTCTTGGTAGGTAATTTTATCTAAGCGAAGTTCTTGTAATAAATCCAGGTGAGAAAAACAGGCACGATTTTACCCATTTTTTTTTTTGTAATTTCTTTTTTAGAGTTCTGTACCCATATGGTAATACGAAACCGTTATAAGTTCGCTCTAACCCTAAATTGACTGTCACGATAAAAACATTAAGAACCGTTCTTCGAAGAAACTTGAAACACTTATACATTACGGTGGTCCACATATTTTAGATAACTTATCACCTAAAAATATTGTGAAAAAAAGCAAATATACAGGGTGGGCAAAATGTAAACTTAAAAAATATATGTGTCATGTGGAATATCATTCAAAAGTGCTCGATGCAAAGATTCTAAAAATATTTTTCTCTTTGGGAGTTATTGCCGAAAATGTATGAAAAAATGCCCCCCCACCCTGGGCACCGACACTACTGAAGTGAAACATATAAAAATATCATAGTTTGTAGATGTGAATATTAAACGAAAACTATAGCGAATTTCATAAGTTTTATAGTTTTTGAGAAATTCATGTCAAAAAATTCAATTTCTCAACCGATTAACTCGTAAACAACTGGACTGTTCCAAATAACTGTAATGCATGTACAGTTGTGTTCAAAATAATAGTAGTGCCTCCACTCGAAACATTGAAAAAGCAAGAAATCAAATTTTTTTTATATAAGATATATACATTTTTTGATGCCATTTTTAGGAAAAGCATTTAACTAACAAATGCAACTCCTAAAACAGTTGGTATCAAATGAAGGTGAGAAAATATAACCAAAAGTTTGAATTGAATGCGAAATCAACTGTTCAATGAAATAGAAGTGCGATAGTAGTCATTTGGTAAATTGATGCAGAATTGTAAAATTGTGTTTAAAAAGTTTACAAACATTAAGAAAATAGCATGTAAATTTGTTATTTAAAGAAATAAAAACAATAGAAACTAACTTTAACAATTTAGAGGGCTGCGTAAAGCATTGCACAATTGAAAAACGATAACTGATTTTAATGCTGCGGGGGCAGGGAAAAACGTCCCGAATATCAAAATATTTTTGGATGAGCCCCTACTATGATTGATAGTATAATAAAATTATAAAAGGAAAGCCGGGGACTCGGGGTCGCAAGCGAAAAACTCATAGAATTGATAACAGGCGTATACGGCGGTATAACAAAACCTACCCTTTTGACTCGGCGAAAGTAATCAAAAAGGGTCTAAAACTTACTGTAAGTATACTAAATATTCGGATGCATCTCATAGAAGATCAAATACTTGTACGGAGTCATAAGCGCCACTGCTGACTTAAAAACATATAAAGTCAGAAGAGAACAGTTTTGCAAAAGAACAACTTGAATGGCATATCGACAAATGGCATAAAATATTGTACATAGTTCACATAGTTTGTTTCCGATTAAGTTCGACGTGATTTCATTCTTTTGATGAAATTGCCAAGAGCAAAACTGCAATCTTATTAATATATAAATCTCAGTGTGACGCTCTTACCTGTCAATCTTACGATTAGACAAACAGAAAAACAAATGCACACAATGAAGTAAAACTTCGTATTCCAGTTCATTAACATCCTGGGCCTATTACCGGCCGATTTTTAAATTAATTTATTCGCAAAATTATTTAAATTAATGCAAAAATAAAAACACTAACAAATGCCACTTTCTTGCGAAATGTCATTTATTCAAACTACAAATACTTAGAATCCACACTTGTGGATTGTATATATTGATAGACTGCAAACCTTGGGGTGCGTTCGCACTGTCTTTGATTCTTCGAACAAAATGACAATGTATGTATTGTAAGTAACACTATAGTTTTTAGACACGGGCGAAGCCGGGCGGGACAGCTAGTATTATTAAATTTACCTTTTCGTTAATTTCATGAAAAAATAAGACTACGGAACCCTTTGAGTACTTGTCTGATTCGCACTTGGTCAGTTTTTTTTTTTTATTATTACTATTTACAACATACATGGCTGTTGCAATGTAATACAATTCCTTGACATTCATTTTCAAACTGAAGAAAAGTACCAAAGCAAATCTGTTAGTGTGGATAAAGAAAAGAACAACGCACTTGCTCGCAGATTTGCGCAAGAGTATGTACGTCCCTTGAAATTAAACTTCACTTTTCAATCTCACTATTGAAACAAAAATCACTTCATTACCGAACTTACTATTGACATGTATATCAGCATCATAGGGCCTTTTGAAACCGTCTTCTATGTAAATTTCATTTTCAACAGCGTATTTGTAATCTTCATCCGACTCAAACCAGTACTCCAAATTATTCCAGACATGAGTGACAGTCATATTTCTTACCGGAGTCCTTTGCTGTAGACTTGGTTCTACCAGGACACCAATCGCAAGCACACAGAAAATCACAAACATTTTGAGGATTTTTCAAAAGCACTTTTACCACTAGTCACGTTGTTTCACTAAAAAACACAGCCCCTAACTGTTGGGTACATATTTTCTGATGATTGTTTTTATACCACTTTAAAAAGTGGAGTAAAAAAAATACTTTTAATTTAATCTAACGATGTAGGTAGTCACACCTTCACAAAAGCTTTCCTTAACTGCAGTATTTATTTTACTATACGCATAAAAAAGTTGTTAATTTTCAATTCAAACAAAAAACGAATAAAATGCAAACAAAGTATGATTTCAATAAAAGAAAGTCACGAAATAATATTTAAATATGTTTAGTGGTAGAAACTGTAGAGGATTTAGAAATTATGCTCGCAATTAGGAAGTCAAAAAATAAATAAGCTGTTAAGCTAATGTTAAAATTAGTTGCAGAACCTTGTCGTTGGTTTCAGAATCGTAGATAGAAGCACCCACACACTAATTTACGAAGTTATTTTTCGGAGATTGATAAGGTCTTCTCAAGCAAACTAAGTCGATCAAACATAGTTATCTAAATGTAAAATTGACAAACCTTGTAATGACTTAATCTATCTCAACGGCCGTGAAATTGATTTTGTAAATAATTACAATGAATGATTAAAAGATTTTGACTATTTAAAAATCCATACAACAAAGCAAATAAATAAACTAAATTTCGGCGTCAGCAGTCCTACGCAGAACCGAGCTTCTCGCATATATTCTCCGCATGACGTATTGATATAACAAGGCAACAATTTTATTTCACTCAAGGTAAATGGGTTATGAATACCTTTATGTTGAAATGCATGAGCACATGAAGAAGAATAATGAGACAGATCGGTGTAGTTATAGGAAACTCAAATGTTAGGTTACAACTAACACTATGGGTGGTGTCCAGGATAACTGGAGAATTAGGTATTATAGCTTTTTTCGTTGCATATGATTCACAGTTTTTTTTTGCAATGATTTTTTTTATTTATGTGATCAATTTTTTCAGCCATACCACTGTTAGTGTTTAATTTGGAAAATATTTTTATAAAACTTTTGCGCAAAACTAACAGGTGAATTAATTAGTTTGTTTTAAGTTACGGAGAGCACGGTGAGCATCGTTGGTGTAGTGGTTAGTGCGTTGGACTAATTCGCAATGCTGCTCGGATTCAACCCCAGCCCGGGTTCAACACCTAAAAGTTTTTTCATGGTGTCACCTCTTTCGAATATCTAACAAGTAGTTTCAACATCATGAGTAGTTTCTCAACTCGCCGTTTGGAGTCAGCAAAAAACTGTAGGTCCTTTCCATTCGTGCAAAAATATAACATGCACACCCAAATGGTTCCGAGAAGCAGGCCCAGGTTCACCCCGAGCTGTAGCCCCACCTTAAGTAAGATATTAACACCTTTTGACTGTGTTTTGTGTTGTGCTTAAATCAAGCTGTTCGGTACAGGTATGTGTAACAATAAGTGTCAGCTTTGAAGTATGAATACGAGTAAAACAGGGTATAGATAAAATATTTATTCTACATACTAACGATTGACGCACTTTGTACGCTTTGATTAGAAAGCTATGTTTTTCAAAAGCACAGTCATATAAAAGTATTAATTGCTCAACCAAAACAAAATGTCGTGTATGAGTATACACGCAAGTAACTAAAAAAATATATAAGAAATGGTAATGGAATATAGATTTTGTAGCCATGTTTAATAATATAATTATAATCAGATGTTAACATGTTAAAACATCTGCTACCACGCATTTTTGATTCCCGTCGGATTGATATTTTAACCTGAGACACCCTGTATAAACTATAAGCTTTCAGTACCTTATTAAATCGCCACTAAGAACAAAACAACCTGAAAGAAGATGATGCCTCCTTTTTAGACGCTTTCTTGCAACCGATTTTGCGAGGTATGAAAGGTTTAACATGCTATTTCTTAGTACCAGAAAACGTTAATATCGTTCGATTAGTCAACTCATATGGATAAGTTATGGTCTCTTACAAAACTATAATACAGTAAAACCTCGTACCTACCCTCAAAATTTCCATTCACAACACCCTCCACAATTGGGACACCTGCACCTCTCAAATGGGACGTAGTTACAGGTTTTCTTAGAACCTCTGAAATGGATACGCACGACGCACCTCGTAAATGGGACAGTAAACACAAAAATCATCAAATTATTACTTCTCTGAATGGGACAGTTATGAATTTCAAATAAGTTCCGGATGTAATGTTCACAGCTGCATCAAAAGAGTCTTCGCATTTCCAAACAAATTTCGTTATTGAAATTTCGCTGTAAAAATTGAATATGAGCATTTCCGTTGAAATTAATAATTTATAATTATAATTATAAATTGTGTTTTTTTTTTTAATTTTCAAGAAAAAAAAAAAAAAATAATAAAATTTTCAAGCCTTCGTATCGGGACAAAACAATTTGTTCTCATCGGTGTCCCAATTAGAGAGCTTTTACTGTACACGCGAGAATGCAGATGCATGCATCTAGGAGGTGGATGGTTTTATCTTAATTTATACCAATGATGAATATAATGAATATGATCAGGAATGCTTTTTTTTTAATATTACTCTATCAATGGCTATAGGTATCGGTTTTTCCTCATATGTATAAACTGGAGAACTTTATTTCGTTTTTTGTTTTTTTGAACGATGTATGTACACTGTCTTATGATTCGCTTTTCTAGATTTTCTTTGCTGATTTACCAAACACTAATGCTTCTACGACATCGTGCGCATCCACAAAAGTCCGACCTATGTCCTGTGCGAGATTTTGCAACACTTATCCTTTATGTGGCGCCACAGCTCACGGTGAACCGCTCTGCAGTTTTTTTTTGCCGACTCCGAAGGGCGAGTTGAAAAGTTCATCGTGACATTTGATTCTATTGAATGCTTGTCATACATTCGGAAGAAGGGATTCCGTGAAAAAGACGTTTGACTGTTGGCTGGGATTGAACCCGGGCAGCATGCGTAGGAGCCCACCGCAGTAAACACCTCGCTACAGCTCCACTATATTTACTTAAAGTTTGCAGCAATTTTGGAACTCTTTGGTTCACACGCCTTGGCTAAATAATTAAAAAGTCTTTTAACTCGTTAGCATTATTTTAACATCAAATCATCCGGTGCATAATATATGCAATTATAACTTTAAGCTAAGCTATATTTGGTCTACTCTCACTCAGTCAGCAGTAAGTAACCTCATTTATATTATAAACTTTTGAGGATAGCACACATCGACCGCACTATTAAATAAAAGGTTATTTGTATTCGCAATCGGTTATTCTTTAATGTTTTGAATCAGCAAACTAAGAAACCTGCGGCCAATTAACGAAGAAAGCTTATTTAAATTTTGTTCAAACTTATTATGCTGATTAGAATGAAACCAAATGAATCTTTATTTTTTAATTTGATTAAAACATTATTCATAAACTAACCCACATTTCGTTAGTTTGCAAGGTAAAAGCTTTAGACGATCTGAAATGGATTAAATTGATTTAGATGAAAAGTAACAACAGTAGACGCTCGATATAGTGAACTTAAAAAAACCGGGTCTGTTCACTGGAGCGAAATTATTCATTGCAACGAGCGTTGACTCCTTGAAGCAAATTTTATCAAAATGTAAATGTTTTAACATCGACAATGGAATATATGCGTTCCAGCATATATTAGTACAAATGGCAATGAAACCGCATGTCTCGAAGAGAAAATTGTTTCTGCAGAACGAGCACACCACAACAAAAATGAGTAAATAGTATTTAAGATTTCGACTTGGTCACACAAGTATAACACGTAGCTATCTAATTCTATTCTTTCTTTAGGTGGCAGCTCGAGGTGAACCTGGGCCATTTGTGTGTGCGTGTTATATTTTTGTACGAATGGAAGGGACTTACAATTTTTTGCCGACTTCGAACGGCGAGTTGAGAAGATCAATTGTGACAGATGATACTCTTTGATGTTTGTCAGACATTCGAAAGAGATGGCAACCGTGAAAAACTTTTTTAGGTGTTGGACCCGGGCTGGGATTGAACCCGAGCAATGCGTGTACATACATATAATATACATTATGTGTATTGTTCGATCTCAGCAGAAATCCCAGGTCGTCTTCTGTACGATTTTTGAGCGTAAGATTGGGTTTGAGAGTTTCTACTTTGAGTCGGGTTTTTTCTGCGGTCCATGTTTTGTTTATTGCGGCGAAAGCTAGTTCGATTGAAGCAGTGTGGCGCAGAGAAAACACACACAACACAAACACAACGCTAAAGTTAGTGTGGAATTGCAATGGTGAAGTTAATGAAAAGCACACAGCATAATTCCGAATTCTGTGAATTTTGAATTGGAAGAGTAGAGGGTTGAGAGTATAAGTAAATTAAATTTAAGGTGTAACGCAGAAAGCAAATACAAGCCCGTTTGGTACGTGAGATGGAGAAGAAATTCTTTGGCAAACATGTCGTCTTCAAACACGTTCGATCTTACCGAATCCAAAAAGGAAATCGAGGAATCCTCTGAAACAGAAGAGGCCACGTCCCCGCACTCTAACATCATTGTACGACAGGGATGGAAAAGTCGATAAAATTGTATCGAATTCGATACAAATGAGTTTGTTCAAGTACAAAAGTACAATTTGCCTAATTCGATACATTTAATCAATCTGTATCCTCAAAGTTCTGTTGCATGGTGTATTTTCCAAAAAAAAGAAAATCGAATCAATTAACGACACATATGTAGGTAGGTAGTTTTGTTTTAAGTTTTGCACATAGCGTTAACTGGATTGACTTCAAGTCGAAACTTGCGAAACAAGAAACTTATTAGGGAACTCATCCTAATATAAATTTCACGTACGTGGCAATATTTTGAACATAAATGTGCGAAATGAGAGCATTAAGCCTGAAAAGACGTACACAGACTTAACTATGAACTGAACATGTGTATTAAACTAAAGTGCTTTTGTTTGAAAGATTTTAGCTTTATTCAATTGTGAAAAACTGGCAGAGAAAATCACAGATTCGTTAAAAATGTCAGATCAAAGTAAGCACAGAAAAGTACAGCTGTCAAAAAGAACAATTTCATTGTAGATTATCTTACTTATGTTTTCCAAATTATTTAAAGGGTTTTACAATAATTCGTTTCCCTTTTTCCTATTGAATTTCGATCAGACTATATCTAATTATTAGATGAACTCTGATTTTGTGATCTTGCATTTGGTAAACTTTTCTCGTCGATTCACCTTTCACTTCGAGTAGAAAAAATCAAATATGCAATTACAGCTACCTACCTGAAGAGTAGCTGCAAGATTTCCTGTATTTTTCTGTTCTGGAAGATCGGTTTCGGACAGACAGTGGGTGGCCGTGGCGTAGTGGTCTTCGTCGTCGCTTGTCATGCGGAAGGTTCACGGTTCGAATCCAGATGTCTTCGAAGCATTTATTTCAGTTTCAGAAGTTAATATCGAAACCTACTGCGAAGGCGTAACACTGGCAGTAGGATGGTGGGTATGGCTGAAGAAATTGATCGCACAAACTATAATAAGAAACATCTGGAAAAAACTCCTGTGAATCATAAGAAAGTGCACAAAAAATAATACACAACTCTCCAGTTATCCTGGACACCACCCATAGAGTTAGTAGAAATTGAAACCTATCATCTGAGTTTCCTACCACTACGTCGATCTGTCTGTCTCTTGTTTTCGTCCTTCATGTGCTTGCGCTGTGTGTAAACATTATAAGGGTATTCATATCCCCTTTAGCGTGTGTAGATTATAAAAAAAAAGACATTTTTCTCACTGAACATAAAACCTTGTAATTTTCTGCCCAGAATAGCCTCACTGAACAGAGATTTTGCTATGAAGCTATTGTTAATTTATTTTTGTTGGTTTTGTTTTTGAAAATAAAATACATATTTTAAGTTAACTTTCATGCGGAAAATAGTTTTCAATACAATTGGCTCCATTTCAGTACAATCTTAAAACAGTTTTAAGGACAACTCAAAACTGCCATTTTCCATCCCTGGTATGTACGATGCCATTCAAGAGAATTTGGTGTTCACTGCCGAGATTGTGGGTAAACGCATTCGCGTTAAGCTCGATGGTACGCAGCTACATTTAAATAAGAATCAACAAACCAACATTGAACACAAAGTTGACACCTTCACCTCGACACCTTCACTGTACAAGAATCTGACTGGACGTAATGTTTAGTTTCGATTTCCAAACAACTACTTGTTAATTTTTTAAAGATTGCATCTAAAATCTTACTCGAAAGAGGAATAAAAAGATACATTTTTACCATATGTATCTATTATCTCTATAAAGACTGTCACAGCCTCTCATTTGAAAATTGTGATTTTTCACGTTTTGACTGTCGTTTTACAAATTGTTTATTGTAGTTAATGAATTTCAAGCATAGAGTGTGATGTTTAAAGTGGTAGAGAAAATTAACAGTGACATAATAAAGATTATCTTATTTCAACTTTTGAAGAAGCCAAACTTCCAATAGCTTTATTCACTGTACTCTAAAATGACTGATGAGTGATGACTGTATTTAAAGTAAAGATCTCCATACAAGAAAGTATGTACATAAACTCCTTTTTGTTAGGACCTTAAACTGAAAAAGGACTGCGGTAATACATAGATATGTACATATAATTTTTGAACTGCATAACGAAGACTATCTCCGTGGGATGTTTGAGCCTAACCCTGAAATTCGGAGTATTTCGAGATTCCCGGGAAGTCTAGCTGTGAATTTCGTTTCCAATCAGATGGTTAAGAAAATATTGATGTGATTCTTTAAATCAAAATTTATTTCTCCATAATAATTGATTTTATTTGTATGCTTGTATAGATAGGTATAATATACAGACAGATTTGTTATTTGTGTTTCATTATAAATAATGAATAATAAATATTTAAATAAAGTTATATATTAGAAGTATTGATTATGTGGTACTTCATCAAGCCTGTCAAGTAATTGTAGTGCACTATTGAATCTCATTAAGGTTTGAATTATAGAACTTGATTATGTTCTCGGTTTGCGGGCCGCTACATTTTCTGTCATTGAGGAGATCATCGATTTTGCAAGCAATTACCCTAAAGTTGATTTCTGTTAGATTTAGTGTGCCGGCCGCCACTTTCTTTAAAAGGAAAAAATAAAGCACTTTAAAAGATTTATAAATATACATAAAATACCCTTGCTTACCTGGAACCTACAAGTGGACACCCAAAGTTCCTCCTCACCAAGAGGATTTCTCACCGCCTTCATTCCACTGGCGAATTGCAACTGCTGTGGATTGTCGGCGACAAGTTTAAATGCGTTGTTGTAAATGTTCCAGGCGAACAGTGATAGTGGATCATGTGTGCTGGAGAAAAGGTTGCCTTTACTGTCCATCGCCTCAATTGCAGACTGTACACCACGATTGCCAATCACTCTGAATGCATTCGGCATTGCTGTCAGGTTATTCTGCCAAATTGTTTGATTGTCGATTATCCGGAGAGGTACCGAAACTTCTTTATCACTTGCCAGTGCATGGAAATAGAGGTACCGCTCAGCTGGATTGACAGCACCTGATGAAAAATCTGGTCAAAAGTGTTCCTGGATCTAAATGTGAGGTCATACCTTTTCTGTTACGCGGTGTCAAGTTGACAGCAAATATCCCATCCATCAGGTTGAAACTCTCGCCGGCAACGGTGTGGATTCCCCAGTCCGGGTCGGGATACATCAGTTTATTTTCAACGCGCCATGCGGTATTACGCTGCGAGTCATAGACCACTAGCCCATGGCCGCTGACATCAGCTATGTAAACCATTGCCTTCTGACACCGTCCGCTCGGCGGAGGATCACGGATATCAACGGCAGGCGTAATGAACAGCGAGCCAACCGGTATGAAAAGATTAGCAGTGAATTTGAAACGTTGTATAAGTTTGTCTGTATCCAGATCGAAGGTGAGCAATTGCGGGGGACAGATCTGAACTCCGGCAATTACTCCAGAATCAATTACCCACATGTGGTTGCATTCATCAATCTGGATAGGATAGGAAATGTGACTTTAATCTGAAGCTGCTCATATTTTGGTATTTAAATTCGCTTACCGCAACACGAAAGGCGGATGTTATGCCGGTGCAATTAGCATCATTGGTGTTGTGCCATTCATAGGAAGGATACGCATTGATAACAGGTCCATTGGGACCAAGTTTATCTGAAACCGTCGCCAAACTATATGGAATACCGCCGGTGAAGCGCGGAATGGTTGTAAATATTCTTGCACTTCCGTTAGCTAAAAGTACATAAAAGTTAAAGTATCCTTGTGTGTTGCATGTGATAGGGTCTCTTACCCCTGTACTCCACACCAACATCGATTGGAGTTCCAGCGTTCTCTGTATAAAGTCCACTGTCGATGGCATTTTGGCGATCATTTTCTGAAGGGAATCCATATTCAAGGGTTTTCCATCCTAGTATCTGATTGAGACTTTTATATGGATTGGCTGATACCCATGTGAAGAGGAGGAGCCAGATTCCTAGAATTTTCCGAATCATTTCGGATTTAGGTATTCTGAAAATATAAGAAAAATATGATTTTTTCCAAAAAAAAAAAAAAACCGTTTTAAACGACCTAATGCTGAGAGTGCGTTGAAACTAAAAATGTTTTAGTAAGTGAGCCATTTAAAAGGAATTTCAAACAAACATTTTAATTTAAATTAATTTTTTTTGGGACGCCATTTTAATAATCTGGAATATCTGGATGATACTTATATCCAGAATTCCACCTTGCATTCCAAATTGAATATACAAATAATACCAGCATTTTTCTCCTACTCAGATGAGATTCAAAGGAAGAACAATACACACTCGTGTAGCTGACGGAAGTCAGTTTAAGTATGGTTAAATTAATTATAAGCATGTATTTTTTTTAGTTATTGTCGATATTTTTACTATCTGAATATCCTTCAAAACTACTGGTAAGTGCTTGGTATTTTTTTTTTTTAATTTGGTAATAAGTCACAAATGGTTCAATTTAGTGTGTTGACTCTTGAAGAAAAAGCATATACTGTTGCTTTGCGTAAGGAAAAAATGTCAAAACACGATATTGCTCGTCGACTAGGGACTAATGAATGGAGGAAAAATATTCAATTTGCTCGGTAAGCTGGAAGCGGAAACCCGAAAAGACATCTCCTGGAGATCAGCGTCTGATCCAGCGAATTTATTAAATAAACCTGTTTGCAAATGCTGGGGATATTAAGTGGACATTCCAGGAGCAAACTGGGAAACAATAAGTGATCAGACAATATCGAGATAGAATTGAAGTTAATGCATGGCGTCCTGCAAAAAAAAAAACACTGTGAATGGGCAAACACTTATATAAATTGGACTCAGAATTGAAAGGGCACAAGAAATATTTTGGCATAAGTCCAAATTCAGTTTATTTGGTCCAGACGGCTACGCGGTGGTTCGCCAAAGACATCGTGAATGCTATTCAGATAAATGCATTTTACCGTTAAGCATTCCTTTTAAATTATGGTATATGGGGACAATAAGAATATTTGGTGTTGGATAAATTGTAATTCTTAGGGGATCAGCAAATGCCCAGAATACCAAACAATTATAGAAAACGATGTTGTGCCTGCTTTACAGCAACTTTACCAACACTGCGATAGTATGATTCTTCAGGACGATTCAGCTCCTGCCCATAGAGCAAAGTCAGTGAGTTTGTCTGTTGCGTATGATCTGTAAACTAACATTTTAGAAACTTCTTATTACTCAGATTTATGCTGATAGATATGTACATATGCACTTGTATATCTGCAGATATGAGTAAGTTCATACATATGTATGTTTTATGGTGCACAGCACATTTCAATACAATCAAATTCAGCACAATTTGCGAAAAATAAATTCAAATATGTACATATATGTATACATATCTATAACTGCAGATTCTACACAAATGTTAGAAACTTGATCAAATTACCTACGCATGCATGTTGTACTACTTTTTCGCGATAAAACCATTAAGGACACTGAGGATAGACTTAAAAAATATTATGGAGACTCTGCTCCCTCGCATGGCATGGAACAAAAGTGGTACGAGCTTAAAAGACGCTAAGCGCCCAGGACGTCCAAATGACGTTACAATGGAATAAATGGTCAAAAACTCCACGATATTGTGTTGGACGATTGCAAGTCAAGGTTCGTGAGATAGCTGAGACAGTAGCTATTTCAAATGATAGCTACATTCGAATCCTGCATGACCATTTGGACATGAAAAAATTATCGGCAAGATTTTTTTACATGTGATAAAATGAAAGGCAAACAATATTATATATATTTTATGGCGAAATAATTACAAACAAATAAACTGATAGCTGCCGTAAATTGATTGTACTAGTACAATACCTATACTAGTACAGTACCTTTATTGAACAAAAAAATCGAAAATTTCCCTAAATACTATTTTTTATAATTAAGTAGACTTTATTTGAATAAATATTGCTCATCTTATTGATTGTCTTTTAATTTTACCCAATACCTAGATTACTTGAATAATAATTCAAAACTAGTTTGGCCTAACACGCTTAGGATAAACTAGTTCGGCCTAGGCCGATATGCTTAGGATAAACTACAGTTCTGTGTAAAAAATTAAGACCAGTGGATAATTTTATCAAATATTGACTTTCGACTTTAACATATTCTTAATCCTTTTTCAAACTTAAAAGAGTAATAAGATTGTAGACTTATATTCGGCTGCATCAATTTAAAGACTTTTTTCAACTTAAGTACAAAACCATCATCTGAAAATAATAAGAACAAAAGTGAACAATTATCCTACCGGTCTTAATTTTTTACACAGGACTGTAGTTTGGCCTGAAATCGGATTTGGGCGGTAACATTTATATAGTTACTTAAATTCAATTCTACAGATGATTCGTGCATTATTTGAGTTCTCTTTGTTGTTTCGCTATTTTTATTAAAAAATTTGGTACACTATACAAAAAAAAAAATTCATTAATTCTAAAAAAAAAATTAAAAATCTTACCACTCGAATTTCACCGCGGTTAACAATGTACTATATTTAAATATTAACTGCCGCTCTCCGGATAGTAACTTAACACTCAAAATCACTACGAAGCTATTTTTCAGATACGAGTATCTCGCACTTCAGGTGCAGAATTGAAAATTTTGTTTCAATAAACAACGCGTTATCCTCGCAAGTGCAGCTTTATGGATTCACTACACAATCAAGTCACTTAAACCAGAAAAAGTTAAATAAATTTAATTGACACACTAAATCAAGTTACATATTACACACACTAAATCAAGTTACATATGTGACTTTTGGTCTACCGCCGTCGTCTGATCAATTGAAGCCTCAACGAAGAAGTGGCCCTTTAGCCGGTGGTGGATATGGATATGGTCTTCTTACCGTTGTTGATGACGACTTTTTCCATTCAGCTTTTTTTTTTATTACATGTATTTTATGGTTTCGATTCGTAAAGGAGTGATATGCCATTACAGCATCCATTTGAATTTGAATCCACAAGTAGATAAGCTAAGATGAATTAAATTACTGTCGACGAAAATGACTGGTAAACATTTTATAATTCAAAGCTATTCAATTATGGAGGAAACGTGAATTTACTGAAGCCAATTATGTACTATGTAAATATGAAACCATTAGTTGTTTTGGGGTGATATTGACTGGAAAAGTAAATTTTTTAGGGTTTTTTTATTACTCCTCCCCAAGTCGTCATATAAATACAAAAATATATTGAAAATAAAATACATACAAAACAATTAACACAATACAACCAACAAAAACTTTCGAAACTCATTTTATATACATACATACATAATTATAAAAAAAAACATAAAACAGATAACAAAAAATAATGAACATCTCATTTTAAAACAAATGTAAGTCTATAAATTTACTAAAACGCAGTTGGGAACTATACTTGATGTAACCATACTATGTTCCACCAAAATTGTCAATACAGGCCTTATGGGGGAAGCTTTTTTTTAAACACTGGTGCCTGTACGTGTACTTGTCTTTATAGCACTCAGATAGGAAAAATGCCACTGAACAAAAACCAAATTTTATTTTCCCCAAATTCGCATACATCATATCGATGGCCCCATGCAAAAAGATACTAAGTGCATTTTTGCTATTTTTCGGGAGAAGCGTTTAAAGTTTTTTGACTATAACTTCTTTATTTATTAACGGATTTTTAAGCTGAATGCTTTGTTACTCTCATAATTTTTATACAATTTTTTAGAGATGGAGTTAGGTCTGCAATATTGTAGCTTATTATGTTAAATTGCAGTTAGTATTATTTTGACTGTCTAATTCAAACTTTTGAATATACTATTCGATGTCAGTTCTGTTTAACACGGAACAAAACATGTCAAGAACTATTTTAAGTGCACTTAGTATTAGTGTGGCTGGAAGTCAATAGAAAAAGAGTATACTAAGTCACACTTAAGTGTCATCTTCTTTCTCTTGTGTACAGACAAAAGTATACTAAAAGGCACATTAGTGTATCCAACGTCCAAAAATTCCATGCAAAAAAATACTATGTCAACATAGTATACATGCGTTTATTGGAAAATTTAGTGATAAAAATATTAAGAGCGCTTAGTATGATTTTGCTTGGAATACATTATACTAAGTGCTATTATAGCTCTATTTTCAAGGTTTTTGGTTCGATTTACACGAAAAAAATTTGAAAAATAAAAGACAATGTGGGGATTCTTATGGTATACATAACTCAAAACTATACTAAGTGCACTTAGTATCTTTTTGCATGGGGCCATCGATATGTATAATGGACCAGCCTGCCACACAGCCAATGGCTAAATGGCATACTGTAATCAGAGACAATAATTGTATTAAAATTGTATATAAAAATACATACATACATATGTATATAATCCGGTTGGGGTCAATATCCCGGAACCAAAATCCTGAAAATCCAAAATCTCGAAAATCCAAAATTCCTTAAGTCCAAAATACGGAAAAGTCAAAATCCCAAAAAATTATATGAAATATAAAATTTGCCCAAAATTTCCATTTTATATAATTTTTTAGGTTTTCGTTTTCGGGACGTTTTCTTTAAGAAAAGTAGACAAATGTTTGTCCATTCCCGTTGGTGTTAGTGTTATAATATTTTACAATTTGCAATGTACATTATGTACTTATTTCGAAAATAATTTCCGGTGAAAACCAAAGAATAAGAAAATGTTACGTTATTAAAATAAGATTAAAAAAAATTCTCGCGGAACGTAACGAGCGTTCTGAAATAAGTTTTTAATGGTATTTGTGTTCGATATGAACTTGTATTAGATATTGTTTCGACAAAGAAAGATCATTTCTTAAATGTTTTTTTGTCAATAAGGCTTGAACTGCTTTGTTATGTTTTATTTATTTCTTCTATTTCTTTTTCCTTCAAACTAATTTTTATTTTCACTTTCGGGATTTTGGATTTTGGATCTTTGGGATTTTTAGGACTTCGGATTTTCGGGATTTTGGGCTTTTGGGATTTTGGTTTCCGTTATTATACATTCTGTCCGACTGCCTATACAATCGTATCTGCTGTAATCGTGAGGCCGTCATCAACCCTCGCTGTGTGTGTGGAAAATATGAACATCAAAGCAGTGTTACTAATACTAAATTAAAGCAAATCTTTACAGGTTTTTGCCAAACAGCTTTGGGATTTTGTGTTTGAGAACCAATAAATAAATTTCAGTAGGTGTTGCCGCTAATTTTTTGTTTTTTCCAGTTTCTTGTTTTTCTGGAGAAATCGTCCAAATGTAAACAACTAAACAATTTTCACGTATTGTGCTTTATACTGAAGGTTTGAAAGTTGAGTGCGGAAGCGAATAGTGAGTATGGAAGCGAATAGTGAGTTTTTTTTTTGGCTTTAAGCCTTTATTTCGTAAACTAATCGTTTCCGATATATGTATGTATATCATTCATACATCAACATACTACATACTCCAAAAAATTCCCTCTACAACATTCTTTAATTTCATAAAAATCGAGGTGGAGTCCACTATGTAAACAATTATCTTTATTTCGTTCAACAAATTGTATTGTTTTTAAATCAGCAGATGGTTACCCTAGATGGGTCTTGCTCTCCGATTTGCAGCGATTTGTTATGCATACTACGATAATCCAGTGTGAGCTTAAAATAGGGACAGGTTCATGCAAGCTATTGCAACCAGACTGAGAGGCAAACATCCTATCTTCCCTGTACCTGTACTGACAAGTTTTGTGGAACAGAGTATAGTGTAAAGGTATAAAAAACAATATTTTTTAACGTTTACGTAGCGGCTATAATATCTACTTTCCAGGGTATTGCTAAGAATTCTTTCTAAATAAAAGCCATTTACAGCTTTTGGAACTTAATTGGATAACACAGTTTATTCAACTCTCACTCGGTGAGCAGTAAATATAGGCCTGCTTTTTTTGTAACCTGTATGTAAGTATGTAAGTTAATATATGTACATATATTATACTATAAACGTTTGAGTGATAAAACTAATAAAATTTGCAAATCTAAAAGGTTATTCGTGTTCGCATTCGATTATTCACCAATGTTTTAAATCTGTAAACTAATAAAACTAGAAATAATAAAAGGAACGCTTTCAAAGAATGAAGTTAGAACGTAAATTAAGTAATCTATGTATAGGCGCGTTTTTTTTTCAAACCTATATAGACTTCGAAAAAGCTCTCCAAGCAAAAATAAGACTGGATAATTATCCAGATTAAGGTTTTGTTGTATTTTACATTAGGCGAGTTTTTTTTTCAAACCTACATAATATAGACTTCGAAAAATTGAAAACATGTTGTGGAAACATGTTTAGCCTATATACATAGGTGTGAAAAAAAACACGCCTATTGAAAACATGTTGCGGAAACATGTTTAGTTTTAGAAAAAAAAAAAAAAAACACGCCTTATGTATGTACTCTAATTTGGGTACAATATTATACATATCATAAAGTAACCCACTTTTATTTTTGCAGAGTTTGATTGTATCTGGAACGGATCATATCGCTTCCAATCTAACAAAATTAGTTTTCAGATTTAAGCTGATACATTTAATTATTTAAATCTTTTAAGGTTATCAGCATTCTATTTTTAATTAGCGATTTCAGATTTGTGTCGTTGTGTGCTTAATGCAACAACGACATGCAGAAATTTTCCAGGAAATAGTTTACATCAGTGTAAAGTTGTCAAAAGGTCAAAAGGTGATTAACTTGAAAAAGAAAATAACAGGTTGAGACTCGTATTTTGACATTAATATGTCTCACCGCTTGATCTTTGTACGAAAATGTCTGCGTTTCAAAATTGTTAGCAGAGAAACATATGTCGGCTTTTCATCTTATGGGTCCCTGGTTCGATTCTCGATGAGGGCGTTTTTTTTTGTTTCTTTTCTATTTTTCAATCGTGATGACAGAACAGAAAGTTGTTTCCTTTTGTTTTTTTTTTGTATCTTTTCTAATTTTACACGGCAAAACCAACAAACCCTGTGCGGGAAGGGTGGACAGACACTGCAGTCCTCACGGATTACTGCGCATGGAACCAGCTAAAAGTATCATTAAGTCTCCCGGATGGCTGCAGCGTCTTTTAGGCAGAGGTTCTAGCCGTACTTCCTGATAATGAAACTAATATTCAGCAAAGATATTGTTGATAACATTGACAGTCAGGCTGCACTTAAGGCGCTAGAATAGTTCACTACCAAACCGGCACTAGTTAGGAGCTGCCGAATATTGTATGGGCATAATGCATTATGCAGAACCAGGGAAGACTATGTATGTTGGGTGACTGGTCAGTCTGTTGTAGAAGGCAACGAGTTTGCCTATGAGTTGGCAAGGAAAGAAGGGGAATGGCCGACTACTAGAAAAACTAACTGAAAAGTGTGACACGAGATGAAGTGAAACGATGATGTTGAGAGTATAGCTCTGCTCTCAAATTTTCTCAAAATCTTTTACCATTATTTTAATAAATGTACTTCCGTGCAGCGGAGATTTTTGTCCTTTTTTTTTTTTGATTTTTTGGAAACGAATCACTGTTAATATAAAAGGGTTTTCAATAAGGACACACAAGAAAGTACCTACATACATACATACTTACACTCCATTTTTTCTAGGACATCCGTAATATAGCTAATTGTTGAACTGCATTACGAACACTATCTCCTGGGGATGTTTGAGTCTTACCCTGAAATACGGAGTATTTCGTGATTCGCGGGAAGTCCAGTTGTGAATTTCGTTTGCAAGTAGATGGTCAAGAAAATATGACCGTGATTATTTAAATCAAATTAATTTCTCCATAACAATTGATTTTATTCGTATAGGTAGGTACAATATACAGACAGATTTGTTATTTATATTTCAAAATAAATAAATATTAAAATAAAGTTATATCAGAAGGGATGTTAACCAAAATGGTTATGTATTTATTTCGTGGTACTTCATTAAGCCTGTCAAGTAATTGTAGTGAACTATTGAATCTCATTAAGGCTTGAATTATAGAACTTGATTATGTTCTCGGTTTGCGGGCCGCTACATTTTCTGTCATTGAGGAGATCATCGATTTTGCAAGCAATTACCCTAAAGTTGATTTCTGTTAGATTTAGTGTGCCCGCCGCCACTTTCTTTAAAAGGAAAAAAAAAGCGCTTTAAAAGATGTATAAATATACATAAAATAACTTTACTTACCTGGTACCTGCAAGTGGACACCCAAAGTTCCTCCTCACCAAGAGGATTTCTCACCGCCTTCATTCCACTGGCGAATTGCAACTGCTGTGGATTGTCGGCGACAAGTTTAAATGCGTTGTTGTAAATGTTCCAGGCGAACAGTGATAGTGGATCATGTGTGCTGGAGAAAAGGTTGCCTTTACTGTCCATCGCCTCCATTGCAGACTGTACACCACGATTGCCAATCACTTTGAATGCATTCGGCATTGCTGTAATGTTATTCTGCCAAATTGTTTGATTGTCGATTATCCGCAGAGGCACTGCAACTTCTTTATCACTTGCCACTGCATGGAAATAGAGGTACCGCTCAGCTGGATTGACCGCACCTGACGAAAAATCTGGTGTAAAAAGTGTTCCTGGATCTAAATGTGAGGTCATACCTTTTCTGTTACGCGGTGTCAAGTTGACAGAAAATATCCCATCTATCAGGTTGAAACTCTCGCCGGCAATGGTTTGGATGGCCCAGTCTGGGTCGGGATACATCAGATTGTTTTCAATGCGCCATGTGGCATTACGCTGCGAGTCATAGACCACTAGCCCGTGGTTCCAGACGTCCGATATGTAAACCATCGCCTTCTGACACCGTCCGTTCGGTGGAGGATCACGGATATCAACGGTGGGTACAATTAAGAGTGAAGCATTTGGTGTGTACACATCTTCGGTAAACTGAAAACGTTGAATTAACGTATCCGTATTCAGGTCGAAGGTAAGCAATTGGGGCCGACAGATCTGAACTCCGGCCAACCTTCCAGAATCGATCACCCACATTTGGTTGCATTCATCAATCTGTCGATAGAAAGAGTGAAATTAACCAGAAGTCATATTTGTATTAAAAACCACTAACCGTAACACGAAAGGCAGATGTTATGCCGGTGCATTGAGTAGTATTGGGGTTGTGCCATTCATAGGAAGGATACGCATTGATAACAGGTCCATTGGGACCAAGTTTATCTGAAACCGTCGCCAAACTATATGGAATACCGCCGGTGAAGCGCGGAATGGTTGTAAATATTCTTGCACTTCCGTTAGCTAAAAATAAATAAAAGTTAAAGTATCCTTGTGTGTTGCATGTGATAGGGCATCTTACCCCTGTACTCCACACCAACATCGATTGGAGTTCCAGCGTTCTCTGTATAAAGTCCACTGTCGATGGCATTTTGGCGATCATTTTCTGAAGGGAATCCATATTCAAGTGTTTTCCATCCTAGTATCTGATTGAGACTTTTATATGGATTGGCTGATACCCATGTGAAGAGGAGGAGCCAGAGTCCTAGAATTTTCCGAATCATTTCGGATTTAGGTATTCTGAAAATATAAGAAAAATATGATTTTTCCAAACAAAAAAGACGTTTGAACAGACCTAACGCTGAGACTGCATTGAAGCTCAAAATGGTTTAATGTGTTAAGCCAGTCAAAATTTATTAAAAAAATAAGAATTTCGGAAGATATTTAAATACACAATGCCAAAATCAACGATAAAAGTAAAATAATAAACATTTACATACATACATACATATTTGTATTCGAAATTTTATTTTTATATTTCATTTTCATCATATTTCATTTTTCCATCAACTGATTTACACCCGTGGACAAAAAAAACCCTCGCATTCGAAATAATTTGTATTCTCTCCTTTCCGATGGGAGCCAATTTATGTATGTTGGAATTATTTATAAGCATATATTTTTTTTAGTTATCACACTAATATTATAAATGCGAAAGTAACTCTGTCTGTCTATTACCTTTTCACGCCCAAACCGCGGAACCAATTATAATGTAATTTCGCAGAGAGATAGTCTGGGACCTGGGGAAGAACACAGGCGCAAAAGCCGCCCGCTAGGTGGCGCCAGTGATGGTACAAGAAAAAAAAAATAATTCCCTACTTCACCAAAAAAAAATCCCTACCGGAAGATAATTTTCCCTACACACTCTCCAAATAATGTTTTTACCAATAATTGATAAAATAACATGTTTCTTGTTTTTATTGGATTTTTGTTTTGTTTAAGAAAATCATTTACTTTTTTTGAATTCTTAATGGATGCAACATTTTTTTGTATAGCTTTGTTGTTGCATGTTGTAAAAGGTCAGATTTTCCACAAAATAAAATTTTGTCGCCTGCTTCGCATTTGCAACGAACCCTTGAAGCTCTCTTCTTCGAGTTAATCATCGTTAAATCTTTGTTTCCGATATTTTTCAAGTCTTTTTTTTGTTTTATTCCTGCTTCCACCAGAGGAAAATGATTTTTCCGACGAACTCTTGTTGGCTGGTTTTCGTCGTGAACAACGAAGAATAGATTCTATAACACAACACAAAGCTATTATCACAGATAGTATAGTTATTATCATATTATATTCCTCAAAAAGAATAAATAGAAGTAACTTGCCTTAAATGTTTCGAAATATATTTCATAATATATTTTTGAAAACAATTAAACTCGAACACGAGCAGAAACAATAAGACGAATTGAAAATAGCGACAATTCAACCCAAAACATATAAAGTACCCTTTTACCGTTATTTTGTTTGCCTGATACATACACTACACTATTGGTGTTCACTGCACACATGAAAGAGAAAAACTTAGTGACAGAACTGTCAGCGAAGTTCAGGCTCAGTAAGAAATCGAATTGTGAGGTTTGGAGACATATGTAAAGGTGAGAACACATGTAAATTAGGGCGTGGTTGCAGTTTTCGGAAAAAATAGTTTACGAAATAAAAAATCCCTACGCTTCAGGCCGAAAATTCTTAAAGAAGAAAAATCTGTCCTTTTTTCCCCACGGGGTCATTTTCACATCGAAAATCCCTACGTGTAGGGAATTTTCCCTACGTGTACCATCACTGGGTGGCGCTGGAGTCAAGTTATTAACAAAATCTTCTCACGCCTTAACCGCTGAACCAATTGTAATGTAATTTGGTATAGAGATAGTCTGGGACCTGGGGAAGGACATAGGTGGAAAATCCGCCTGCTAGGGTCCGCTGGCGTCAAGTTATTAATAAAACCTTTTCACGCCTAAACCGCTAAACCAATTGTAATGTAATTTAGCAGAGAGATAGTCTGGGACCTGGGGAAGAACATAGGCGGAAATACCGCTCGCTAGGGGGCGCTGGAGTCAAGTTATTAACAAAACCTTTTCACGCCTGAACCGCTGAAACAATTGTAATGTAATTTGGCAGAAAGATAGTCTGGGGCCTGAGGAAGAACATAGGCGAAAAAGCCGCCCGCTTGGTGGCGCTGGAGTCAAGTTATTAACAAAACCTTTTCACGCCTAAGCCGAGAGATAATCTGGGACCTGGAAAAGGACATAGGTGGAAATACCGCTCGCCAGGGGGTGCTGGAGTCAAGTTATTAACAAAACCTTTTCGTGCCTAAGCCGCTGAACCAATCATAATGAAATCGACATAAACAGTGCATGCAATGGCATGGAACGATACTATTACATGGCAATGCTAAATCCCATATCTCACGAGTAACAGTACAAAAGCTCTTTGTTCTTGGGATTGGGAATTCTTTGCCACCAACGGTACTGTCCTGATATTTCAGTCAGTCTGAAGTCATTTAGCCACCAGTCTTCCGATACCAAGCAAAAGGCCATGAAAACATTTAAAGATATCATTGCGTTGAAAATTCAGAAATTCTTAAAAAATTAATACTTGAGATTGGACGTCGGAAGACCGTTGTAGATACTCACGCCTCTTTATTTGATTAAAGATAAATGTATAAAAAGTATTATTAGCTTCTAATCTAAATGCTTGCTATTAAATCAAACATTTCATGGGGTACAACCAAATAACAGTAGACAAATGATGCTGATGCAGTAGTTGCCAATATATTAACTATGTGAATATGCTTCAAGACTACTGTTTTTTTATTTGGTAATAAGTCACAATGGGTTCGTTTTTTCAAAGATTTGAAATGGTGTTGACTCTTGATGAGAAGGCGTATTATTGTTGCTTTGCGTAAGGAAAAAAGTGTCAAATCGCAATTTGCTAGTCGACTGGGGTCTAATGAATGGAGTGTGCGAAACATTTTGAAAGCAATTTCAACTAGAGGGCTCCATTTCTTGGAAAGATGGAAGCGGAAGGCCCAGAAAGACATCTCTTGGAGATCAGCGTCTGATCCAGCGAATTTGCTTAAAAAACCGGTTTGCACATGCTGGGGATATTAACTGGTCATTCCAGAAGAAAAATGGGAAACAATAAATGATCGGACAGTATCGAGGTTGCTTAATGGAATGGGAGTTAATGTAAGTCGTCCTGCAAAAAAAAACCACTGTAAATACCGCGAATGAAAAAACTAAGGCTTGAATGGGCTAAAACCTATACCAATTGGACTCAGGCCGAAGAGGCTAGAATAAGAAAAAATTATAGAAAACGATGTTGTCCCTACTTTATAGCAACTTTACCGCAGTGTTGGTAGTGTGATTTTTCAGGACGATTCCGGTCTTGCATATAGAGCAAAATCGCTAAGCTTTTCTGCTGCGTATGGTAAACTAACATTTTTATAAATTTTTTTACTTTACTCTAATTTTGGGTATAAAACTACAATGATTCTTTGGGGATTCTTTCTCTTCCATGGGCTGGTGGTAGCCGGGATCTTAACCCTAGAGAAAACTGTTGGCATTACATGGGCAAAACAATTAGAGAGGCAAGGCCAACATCTGTAACTCAACTGGAAAGTATAATGAAAGACATCTGGTATAAAGGTTTAACAATTTTCCATATAAAAAAATTTGTTTGATTCGAATCCAAACAGGATTGATGACACCATTAAGAAAATCAGTGGCATAACCAAATATTGGGTTAATTGCACATTAAATGAATTCTTTTTTTATGTTATTTTATTATTTCAAGGTTGTATTCAATATTTACTTAAGTTTTTTTTAATAGTTGCACCTGTACGTAATGAAATTTTGATAAATCTGTTTGCCTAAATAAAACGTAAAATTCCCTTTTTTCATAAAAATGCAAATATATTTGAATTGTGTGGTCAAATTTCGACAAATATACAATATTTTTTTGTTACTCTAAAGTCTAAATCTAAACTAACAAGTTTTTCCATATTAAAGCCAAAAATAAAAATTAATTTTATAACATAAGAATAACTGTGATTTTTTCATGAAAATTGAAGAAAAGTAATGGTGCGAGGGTTTTTTCGTCCACGGGTGTAATTCAAATTCTTCTGCTTTTTTCTTCAAATTTAGATTTTTTATCTTGAATTTCCAATTCAAATTCTTTATTCTTTTTTTTCTTCGAAATTTCGGTTTTTTTTTTCTTGCAATCCGAGACGGAATCTCTTTTCCAAAAGTTTTTTTTATCACACACTTCTTTTTATTTAAAGGAATTTAATTAATTACGAGAACCAAATACATTGGACAAGCTGTCAGAAATGTACACTTAAAATTTACACTTTTACACTCTAGGTTACAATAGGGTTGGAGTATTGCAAAAGTGTAAAAGTGTAAAAGTATAAAAAAATGACAGCTATTGTATTTTGTTGTTAAATTGTGAGAAATCTTACAGTTTTACACTTTTGCACTTTTAGAATGTCAAATACACCGAAGCGTGAATAGCCCTAATGTGTTGGATAAAATTAGAAACAAAAATTTAAATTTTCAATTTCATACTCCGATTTTTTATTTTTTTTTGCTTCAATGAATCTAGATTCGATTTAATCTAACTAGGTATGTGCATTTTAATTGCTTAACAAACAAGGCTGAACTATCAGTGACTTGTATAAAAACATGTAACATATTTGACGTTAATTTTGAACTGGTATGATCATGTGGTCATTCATTTACTCGATGTGACTGAGAATTGCAAAATATGCTTTGAATGTTTTGTTTTATTAGAAAATTATACTTTTAGTGCAAGCATATTGGCAGAGAGATTTAACTTAGAAACGCAATATAAAATGTTCACCATACGGAATCATAAAACGAGTCAGAAGTGTTTAGAATTGCTCTTACATTAAAAAATCATTCTTTCACCGAAGTTAGAAGTAAAGACAGTTCAAGTACAAATAAACAAATTTCGATTTGGCTATAGGCTTGACCTCAGATAATGTGAATACTCTTCTGCCGACCGACATACAAAACTGCATGACCAATTTTTCGAGTTTTCCCGTGAAGCAGAGAGATCTAATTACATATTGTTAGTGCAAACGAGCTAGAAATATGTACCTATACGTGGAAGGTATTTAAATTTTAAAATTTCCAGAATTTCCACTATTTTTATTAAACAATTGATACACTATACAAAAAATGTTCATTCATTACAGAAAAGAGTTAAAAATCTTACCACGCGAATTTCTCCGAGGTAAACAATGTATTCAAATATTAACTGCCGCTCTCCGGATAGTAATTAAACACTCAAAATCACTGCGAAGCTATTTTCCAAGTACACGAGTATCTCGCACTTTAGGTGCAGAATTTAAAATTACATTCAATAAAAACGCGTTATCCTCGCTAGTGCAGCTTTATAGATTCACTATACAATAGAGCCACTTAAACCAAAAATAGTTAAATAAATTAAATTAACACAGAAAATCAAGCTAGCTAAAGAACAACTTTTGTTCTAACGCCGGCCGTCGTCTGATCAATTGAAGCTTCAACGGCGAAGTGACCCTTAATCCAGTGGTGGACATGGTCGTCTTATTACCGTTTTTGATGACGAGTTTTTCCATAACGCTTTTTTTTCGCATTAAATGTATTTTATGGTTTCGATTCGCGAAGGAGTGATATGCCATTAGAAGAGATCCATTTTAATTTGAATCCACAAGTAGATAAGCTCAAATAAATTTAATTAAAGTCGACGAAAATGAGCGGTATTCAACTATTAATATTTTATTTTGTACTTCATTGGCATTCAATCAAGGAAGAAACGTGAATTTACAGTAGCCAATATTTATGTATGTAATTTGAACAAGTAAGGTGTAAAATATAATTTTGCACTTACTGGCTTAGGTACTACTTTTGTTCTATGAGTTACTAAGTTGTGTTGGCTTTTCGCTTACTCATTCCTTAGTCGTGATATTTATAAAAATATATTGAAAATAAAATAAATAATATAAAAAACCGGGCAAGCGCGAGTCAGACTGGTGCTCAAAGGGTTGCGTAGTTTTAAAACTTGTTATATTGGCGCAAATTTATAGTCGGTTAAAGTACACTTTAAATTTATTTTAGCACGAAACTAAGTGTTTTCATAATAATTCGCCTATTTACTTTGGAATTAGACTTATGATTTTTTTTTTTTTTTTATTCAAACTGTCACTTTTATGTGTGTTCAACCGAAATTTCTTATGTACGTGGCGAAGTAGAAATTATTTAGCGGCATACTAAAAAGTGTATATTATTGAACAGAAGTTAAAATATGCTTTTAAGTTTAAAGTTGCGTATAGCTAGTACGGAGTTAAACTGATAAAGTGGAGTTGACTATAAATTTGCCCCATTTTGGGTAAATAACTGTTTCGTTAACACAAAAAAAACTAAAACGACACACCTCCATACTCGCTTTACAAACTTATAATAAGTAATATTTTTCACTATGAGAAATTGGATAAGCATTAAGAATGCGGCTGAGTGTGTAGCGCGTCCATTAACCTTTTTTGCGCTGGCTGTAGGTACTACTGAGTTCAGGGGTCGCAGGTTCATTGCCTGACAAAATCCGTATTTTTATTTATTTTTTTATTTTTTAGCCTTTAATTTTCCCAAAATTGTTGTTAATCGAATCGAATTGGTCCAGTAGTTTACGAGTTAATTGAGAAATTGAATTTTTCGACGTGAATTTCTCAAAATCTATACGACTTATGCTAGGTTTCCACTTGTCAATTTGAAATTGGTAAATTTTTACGTCAATTACAAATTTGGCAATTGGAAATAATGATAAGTAAGCAGTTTTTCATTATTTCCACTTGCCAATTGCAGTTTCAGAATTTGATAAAACTCCTGACCATTCAACATGAAAGAAACGGTGCTGTGCAATAACCCCCACGGAAATAAGGCCCGCGGGTCTTTTTTTTTTTTTTTTTTTTTTTTTTCAATATACATACATATATTTTAGAAAAAAAAAATAAAAAATCCAAACGATAGCATATTTTTAGTTTATGAAATTATAGAAATCAAAAGTTAAGCATAGACTTTACTTGAATTTGTAACAATTTTCCTGCAATGTGAATATAATATTTTTGAATTGCCATCTTTCATCGGGCACACGTTTTTGAGATATATGGTGGATGCTTATTGTTTCGACGAATCCTTGGCTTTGATTCTAGTTTTATAAGTGCCATGACATAAGGCCAAATTTTGAGCATGGTCCAGAAGTAAAGATTCGATTTAAAAATTAGATATTTAGTTTTCGAGCATAAAATAGAGCAATAGTAAAAAATTCGCACGAATTATAACTTACCATCCGATTGAGCTGAAACTTAGACAATATATTTTTTATGAAGCGAGATGTGCACGTAAATCAAAAGTTAGCTGTTAGCTGTCACCGTGCATTGCTGTAGTAATAATTTTGAGATTTCGGTTTTCATTGCCATCTATCGAAAAACTTGAAAACTTTTGATTTACAAATATTTCTCACTTCATAACAAATATATTCTGTAAGTTTCAGCTCAATCGGAGGGTTTCGAAATGTTGGTGCTCCAGCGCCATCTATCGAAAAACTTGAGAACTTGTGATGTACGAACATTTCTCAATTCATTACAAATATATTGTGTAAGTTTCAGCTTAATCGTACGATGAGTTCAAAATGTTTTGAGTTCCAGCGCCATCTACCGGAATGTACGAACACTTCAAAGATCAGAAAAAGTATATTGTGTAAGTTTTTATATATAAAGATTACAGTTCGCCTACCCTATAGAGTTTTTCACAATATTTTTGAGTGATATGTTGTCCATGTATGTAGACTATCGAAATGTATAAGTGTGCCAAATTTCAAGTTTCTAGGAAGAACGGTTCCTGAAGTTTTTATCGTGACAAACATTTTTGGGTTAGAGCGAACTTATAATGGTTCCGTATTACCATATGGGTACGGAACCCTAAAAATTAATGAACACAACACAACCAACAGAAATTTTCAAAACTCATTTTATATCAATAAAAGAAAAACATAAAAAAAATAATGAAAAATAGCGAACATCTAATTTTAAAGTTTAAAAGAAATGTTAGTCTATACATTTACTAAAATTAAGTTCGGACCTTCCGCCTACATACTATAACTGCCGATTTACCAAACCGGAAAGAACAACATCTACAAAATTCGATGTAAGCAGTGTAACCAATTTTTTAACATTTACCTAGCGGTCATGATGTTTACTTTCCAGAGTATTCCTAAGAGTTCTTTCTAAATAATATATATATATAATATATATACGATGTAGGTAGGATATACGATAAAATATTATATTGCTAACATAATGTTAAATAAAGTAAAGCTTAGAAGTAAAGATTAAGAGAGAATGTTTGCAGAAGAGAGTAAAAAAGAGGTTCAGTAAAATGACTGAGATATGTTAAGTAAAGAAGCAAAAAAATATAAAAGAGAAGTCGTAAAGATATTGTCAAGCAGTCAAGTGGTCAAGTTTTTTTTTGTAAAGTCAATGAAAAGTCATTTCATTTAATTTCGCTATTTTTTCTACATACTTTTTATAATTATTATTATTTAACTGAATTTTTTTAAATTGAATTAAAATCCGAATTAAACCAATCAAAGTACTGCGAGTTTGTTTTTTTGTTTATTTGATTCCACTACGGACTTTTAATCTTTGATATCGAGGAAAGTTTACCCGCCCCTCCACATATATAATATAGAGTTTATTCAACTCTCACTCGGTGAGAAGTAAACGTTTGAGTAATAAAACTATAAAAATTTGCAAATATAAAAGGTTATTCGTGCTTGCATTCGATTATTCTCTAATGTTTTAAATCCGCAAACTAATAAAACTAGAAATAATAAAAGAAGAACGCTTTCTAAGAATGAAGTTAAAATGTAAATTATATAATCCATGTATGTATGTAATACTACAATATTATTCATAAAGTAACCCACTTTTCTTTTTGCAGATATTGATAGTGTCTGGAACGGATCATATCGCTTCCAATCTAACAAAATTAGTTTCCAGAGTTAAATTGATACATCTATTTATAAACAGGGTGGTCCAGCTTGGGATACAGATATTTTGGGATAGATATCGCAGTTCTTCATCTTTCTTTTGGCTGGCTCATCCCATCGCACTTCCTGGATGACAGTTATATCTACCTTATATTTAGTAGTCTAGAGCCTCTGCTAGTTGTTCGGCTACCCGCGGTCTGTTCGTTGTCCTTATTTCGTTTAGCGTCGTTGTCAACCGTAAATCCGCCCGAGGAAAATGTTCATGTATCCGTTAGTTATGGGCCATCTCCCATAAGAATGTGTGTATTCTATCGAGCCATCACTTGAAAATGAAGGAGGAACGGATCGACGGATTCTATGGGTCGGAGCCTTTACTCTTCAGTTGGAGTCGCTAGCTGGACTCGATTCTGTAAGTGCTGATTGGTAGCGACTGGTGTATGTTTGGGTTTGTTTCTCTTGTTGTTAACTGTGGAGACTCATCCGTCTCGTACTGTTTTGTAGGCTTATTATTTTTGTCTGTCTCTGCTCGTTAAATGTTGTGTTGTGAAGGACCGCTCGTCACTACTGAGACCGCCCGCCTCCTCTTAGACAGTCAGTCTTTATTGTTGAGACCTTCTGTCTCTTCTCGGAGAAACCTGTTTTGATGCCAATTCAATATGCTAGGACAGTGGGCCTATGGCTGATGGGACCATAGCTGCCCTCCACTTTCCCAGAATATTAAAGGGGCACGGGGGTGCTGATTGGTAGCGACCAGCACTTACTATCCTTATTACAGAACCGATTACATTTACATGGGGATGTGCTAGGGTGGCAAGCACTTACAAACCGCCTTACAGGTAATGTCTTATGTATTTCCGCGGTTAATGATCTTTGCTGAAAACAGTTATTACTACATCCTGGCCTGTAAGCACTTACTATTGGCCTTACAGAGAATCAGTTAATTCAGCAGTGGAATGTAGTTATTGAATAATAACAATATTGAATTAAATTACTGTTATTATTAATAAATTAATTATAAAATTAGTAAAAGTGAAAAGTACTGTCACCGCTCAGTAGCAAACTTCAAATGATGCAACATCGATAAAACTCCCCACGGGGTTGTTCATGATTGGATTTGTCCGAGTCGAATAACTGTATTTTCATTCCAGGAATGCTTT
The DNA here is from genome assembly GCA_949775065.1 of Brachyopa scutellaris. Lineage (NCBI taxonomy): Eukaryota > Metazoa > Arthropoda > Insecta > Diptera > Syrphidae > Brachyopa > Brachyopa scutellaris. The sequence continues at coordinate 122,608,629 of OX459114.1, read as the reverse complement.
TGAGAAAAAAAACATCTTACAAATGTAACGCCTGGTAAGTAATGACATCGATGTAAAATTTCAATAATATCTAAAATTTTCGATGCGCTACATCTTCGCTTACTAGACGTTACTTTGGTAAGATCTTTAATTTTCAATATCCTCTTTAAAGGAATAGGCACTAACCATGGAAGCAGTTACAACTTTTCCCACTGGGTAAGTACAGACTGAACGCACTTTCCAAAAGAAACCGTGTCTGTCTTATGTAGGTTCCCGGTTACACAGGAATACCGGCAACGGAACAGCTGTTGAACTTGCGAAACTGGGCTCAGAATCTAATCCATTGAGTTTGGAACCTATTATTGGAACCAGAATTATATCCTGGAAATGAAGATACTACTGAACCTGCCTGCTTCTGCAAAACTTCGAGTTCGCATTTTGGGTTCTGATGGTATGGTGGTGAATACTGTTGATTTTCTCTCTCTAGCTGACTTTCTTTGGATAATTAAAGGGGCACAGAAATTCGACTTGGGATTTTCTAGGTGATAGACCGCATTAGTGTCTGAGTGCCCACCACCACAAACAACATCAGTACCTACCTTTGCAGGCATTGGAATAAAATAAACCGTCTTTCGCCTTTCATTGACAACAGTCGCAAATAAGTAGTTATATACCTATGTATGTACTTAATACACTTTTATTGAAATAAATAAATAAAATTAAAATAATTAAATGGTTACAAGTACGATCTGCACTCATCACCGCCGATAAGATCCGAGACCCTGCAGGACTGAACTCGGAAGTTAATTTCATTGTAGTCCATAGTCTTGCCATAATATTTCTGCAAAATAAATAATGTCAAACCACAATTCAAATCTTTAAATGTTAAAGCACCTCACCTGTAAACGATTAGAAAGCACCAGTACCTCCTCTTCACCATATTGATTACGAACCACCTTTAGCCCACTAACAAACTGGAGAGTCCGTGGATTGTGCGCTACCAAATAACGATTCGATCTACGATAGGGAGTCCTAATATCCCACGCAAAGATACCAATAGGATTGTTATATGCACAAAACTGATATCCATCAGAGCTTATAGCCTCCTGGGTGCATTGAGTGCCACGGGAACCAATCGTTTGGAATTGATTCGATCCCGGGTTCCATCCCTGCCAGATCCGGCGGTCATTCACAACATTTAATGGAACTGCAACTTCAGTGTCACTGGCCAGAGCATGGAAAAACAAAAACCGCTCAGCTGCAAATTATCATTCGACATTATTATCGGTGGAACACTTTCTACCGCACTTACTGTTCAAGGATCTAGGAGTTATGCTGATCCCAAAGACACCGTCCCCTAGCTCAAAACTTTCACCGGCAATTCTGTGTGTTGAGAATCGTCTATCAGGACCGGTGAATTGATTTTCGATTCTCCATGAAGTTCTGTCGATGCTGTCGTACACGATCATACCGTTCCCAGTGGAATCGGCAATGTACACCTTTGTCAGGGCGCATCTGCCCGGTGGAGGATCCAGAACATCAACTACCGGTGTCACCAGCAGGCTCCTGCCCGGCTTATACATGTTGTTTGGAATTACATAACGATCGATTTCGCTGTCGGTATTTAAGTCGATGACTATGAGTTGTGGAGAGCAAAGCTGCTGGAAGCCGATTGTGCCACTATCCAGAATCCACATGCGGTCGCATTCATCGATCTTTAACAAAAGAAACAGAAAACTATTGAAACCGTGGCGCCTTATAATAGAGTTTAAAACTCACAGCAAAGCGATAAGCTGACGTAATACCGTTGCAGTTACTTCCTCGGGAGTTATGCCATTCGTAGCTGGGATAAGGTATCAAAAGTGGACCATTCCTTCTGGTAACATTGGAAACTTCGGCCAAAGAATACGGAACACCTTCGCCGAATCGTGGAATTGAGATGAACCATCGTGCCTCCCCTCTGCCTCCTGCGAATGTACTTTGTGGATATAATTTACCGTAATAGAAATGGACACTTTCTTACCAGCGAAGGACACGTCAACATCTAGTGGAATCACCTTATCATTCTGCAGGAAACCATAGTAGGATGCTTCCCATTTTTCCTGTTTGCTTGGGAATCCAAACACAAGGTTTCGCCATTCCAATGGAGTTACCAATTCCTTTCTCCTATTCGACGCTTGACCAAACACAGATGCGGCAAAAAGGACCACAAGAAGTGATATTTTAATCCTGTGGGAAAAGATATTAATACTAATTTAGGGATTCTGTTTCTTAAAGACTTGCATGGCTCTAACTTAAGCTGTCGTTCGCTTGCGGATGTCTTGAAAGGCAAACCAAAACTGTTGGATGAATTCAAAGATTTAAACTTTAATGGGGTTCTCGACGCTCCTCTGTTTTCTCTACAGAGAAAGCCCATAAAACAAACAAATTAGAATATCGAATTTGAATACCAAATGTTTGCAAATACCTTATACCGATGGAAAGTTTATAAATTACTGTTCGTCTAATTTTGAACCATATCAGATCCAGGGTTCAACTGCTCGTGATTAAATAAATTCTAATTTAATTTAATTTAATAAATTTGCCTTCTCCAAGGAAGTATTTTAATTGCTGGTTGCCATCGTAGATTGGAAATCTGAAAAATCCATTTAGCTGAATTTACACTTAAGTTAGTTCATAAATCATTTATATGGGTCGCGTGAATATGTATACTTAAATATATGCATGATGGAGATTTTGGAATATTTTGTTGTGTGGGATGAGCATGAGACCAGAAGAATTGTTGCAGGTTACCAGTCAATCGGCACTCAAATGCTATAAATAATAATTTGGAAAACATAAAGTAAAATAATCATTAATGTAATTGTCTTTTTTGGCAACAAACATATTGCTGACTTGATCTGAGCTTTTGCAAAAATTTGTGCTGTTCTGATCTGCCTTTTTTCTCATTGAACAAACTATATATTTCAGTCAAAGGTTGGGGTTAAATCGACCAACCCACCACCGTTCGTTCAATAATTGAAATTTAAAATAGACCCTCCTCTGCCATACGATTTTTTGTTCGCTAGAAATCTCCAGTTTAAGGATTATATGTATATCTCTTAACTGGGACACCCTGTATGAATGTTATAATTAAATTAAATTGTGTGTTATTAATGTTGCTTTTATTTATTTATTTATTTATTTTTTTATAATAATTGTAATTTAAATATAAATTGTATCTTGAATGTAATAATATTCTGAATCTGTTAGAGTTAAACTCGGTAGATAATAAAGAGAGAGATTATTGATAAATAAATTACCGAGTCATTATAATTACTTTTATTAACACAAATGGCACATCTGTCAAATAGTAAAAGTGGAGGAAAATCCTCTCTTCGAATTTTCTTTTATTTTGTAAACAAGAAGTGATTGACATTCATCGAATTGTCAGATTGCTGTTTGAAGGATGTGCCTCGGTGACTCCATGAAAAAGATGTAGCACGAGGTCTGTTCGCGTACCCTCCCAAAACAACGAAAATCCACGAAAAATAACGAAAAACAACGAAAACCCGTTCGCGTACGCAAAAATTTCGTAGTTTTTCGTAGAACAAAGTGCTCACGAGAGAGTAAGAAAGTTCCCCATGCTACGAATTTTAGTCCAAAGAATTTCTTTGGGGTGTATTATCAAAACTGTCAAATCTGTCAAATCACATACATTCTTTATTTTTTGGTGCTTAATGCGTTCGATTACTTTTTTCGTGATTTTTCTGTATTGGAGAGAATTTTACCCCCACTCTTTGAGATTTGACAGAAAACCCATATTTAGTGCAAAAAGTACGCGAACGGACCTACGATTTTGCAAGAGGGAAAATTTTTTGACACTGTCATTTGGCTCTCTCTTTTCTTGAATTTTGACAGTTGGATGTAAATTTACGTAAACTAACAGGTTATTATTGGAATTCGATTTACTTTTACTATACTGTTTCATTTAACCTTACGTCTAGTTCACACCGAGTTCACTTAAAAACTAACTTAACATGCCCTGCTTGTGATTTCCCGTTCTCACGCCCATTCTTCGTGACACTCCAACGATGTGCTTACCTTACCGCCGCGCCGTCCAAAAAAGGGGTCCAGAAGCAAAAAAGGGGTCCCACTTATATTTGGATGAAAATGTAAAATTTGCGCAAATTGGGGGCTTTTTTTTCTAAAAGGAAAGTAGACAAATGTTTGTCTATTCTCGTTGGCATTAGTGTTGTAATATTTTACAATTCGCAATGTGCATTCATTTGTGTTGATTTCATTCAGTGTGATAGTTGATTGATTAGATTTTAGTTTCAGTTAACTCATTTTAGTTTGAAGAGCAAATCCGTGTGAAAACATGAACTTATATCGAAAATAACCTCCGGTGGAAACCAAAGAATAAGAAAACGTTACGTTATTAAGGAAAACAAAATTAAAAAGATTTACGCAGAACGTTAACGAGCGTTCTGAAGTAAGTTTTTTATGCGAATTGCGTTCGATATGAACTGAACTTGTATTAAATATTGTTTTGTCACAGACCGTTTCTTAAATGTTTTTTTGTGAATAAGACGTGAACTGTTTTGTTATGTTTTGTTTATTTTTTGTTTGTTTGTTATTACATATGTTAAATAAATTTTTGTTTAATTTTTTTTCATACAAACAAATTTTTATTTTCAATTTCGGGATTTTGGCCTTTCTGGATTTTCGGGATTCTGGGTTTTCGAGATTGTGGATTTTCGGGATTTTGGTTTTCGGGATTCTGTCCGACCCCCTTTCAAAATGCGTCAATATCGGCTTTTTTTTGAAAAGGGGGGTCCTCCTGGGTCGCTGAAAGCTGCCAAACGGCAACGCTGTTTACCGCTCGTGCAAGATCCCAGGTTGCGAGCTCACGTATTTATCTGTTGCTTTATTGATGTCATATTAGTTGCTGACGATGACGGTGATGATGATTACGGCTGATGGTTTGCCGTGTCAGCGGCCTGTGGCCGCTCTGAGTACATCGTGTTAACTTGTATCCCCGAACGTACACAATATTTCATAGCTAAGAAATTGTGTACTTAAAATGACTAACTGGATGACTAACTATATCAGAATTACATTTTGTAAAACATTTTGCTAGATATTCATATGTAAATGTATGTACCATATGTACATATGTATTTTGTCAGCTAAAGGCGACTAGTGACCAAGAAGAACAGAAACAGAAACACAGTCCAGTATATTTGCAAATCGTCGTTTGGCAGCAATAGTGCTCTTCAAATTTCCTTGTAGCCATGTTTTCTTTAATGTATTCTAATACACGATGCCTGTTTCCGTTTTGTGTGGCAGGCCTCTTTTGATGGGCCGAAAAATGGACACAAAAGATAAGTTTTTCATGGAAGAAAAATGCAAATTTATTGATTTCGTGAAAAATAATGAAATTTTGCATAATGTGCGTCATGCTGTTCCAAGTTTGTTCTCGCTAGTCATGTTTTTCTGGATCTCTTCCAATTTTATGTAGGCTGAGTAAGCAACGCAAACAGAATCAGAATTTATTACTAAACAAAGAAACTTTCTGTTTTGTTTCTGTTTCTTGCTAGCCGCTTTAACTCATCTATCAAAAGTCTTTAATTTTCAGTAAAGTTAGCAATTCTAGACAGAATCGAGGTCAGAATTAATAAGAACGTTATTAAAAATGTCAAGGGGCCGACTACTAGTTCCATTAATCTACTGCTCCTACTTTATCACACAGATAAATTTAATTTTTGCTAATTTTTATGGCTACATTGGGGACATAATATAGTTAACAAAACAGAAATCGACGCTTTCCGAAATTAGAACTAACTTATGTATATGTGATCATAAAGGACATAATACTTCTAGGACCCTAAACTATCCTGGCAATTTTCCTGGAGGCAGGCATCTGTGGGAAGTCGGCAGCATTTTTCCTATCACTCGGCAAAAAAGACTGTAGGCGTAGAGAATTCACTGGCGTTCTTAAGGGTCACTCCTCCTTTGCCCGGACTAGATTACAGGTTTTCGGTACTGACGTGGTAACTACCGGTTACGGAAAGACGAACAAATTAAAATGGGTATCTATCTGGTAGTACAATAAACCTGTCGACGAGTCTGAGGTCTGAGTACTCCAGTTAGTGGATGCCCGAAGTGATATGGAATCCGCCGGATCAGACGCGGCGGGAGTTGTCCTCAGTTTTTAGTTTTTCGTATTACTGAAAACGTCGGTAAGAAAGTGAACGGTTGTCGGTAAAAAAAAATTGCTATTACCGAAAACGCACTCCATACAAAGTTTGACGAATCGCATTCAAATGAAATGCAATCGAATGAATGCAATCAAAAATCACAAATGTCTTGTTCTAAACATGGGAAATAAATAAAAAAATAAATAAAAAGTTACTGGAAAATTAATGGGATGCTTCAATCGCTGTTAATTCAGTGAAGTGCAATCATGTTTTTTTTGTTTGGCTTAAGTTCCCTAATTAATAACTATGGACTCATTAGAATGAGACTCGTTTTGCACTTCTTGGTATGAATTGTCATTCAAAAAGTTGAAATTTTGACAGCGAATTGATAACGTGGTCTCACAATTGATAATGCAGTTTGCGGACCGATAAAGCAGTTCACCCGACGGACGGTTTCCATAATGGCCCTGGGATGATTGAGTTTTAGTCTGGACGTCTAGTTGTGAGTTGCGTTTACAATTTGATGGGCAAAAAGATATTGCTGTGTTGTCGGTTAAGTTTGTTTAAAACAAAATCAAATCTCCATAACAATTGGACTTATTTGTACGATTGAATAAATATGCACTATGTACAGACAAAATAATTATTTATATTTCAAAATTTATAATAATTATTGCTGTTCGCTTTTTTTATATAAATAAATAATATATTTTGAACTTTTAATTATTACAAACTGATTAAGCCTATGATGTACTAAATCTAATTTAGTATTAAATTACTGTACAACGAATTGGAGCTGGTTAAACTCTGCGTTTGCAGGCTGCTACATCCTCTGTTACTTAGGAGATCATCAATTTTGCAAGCCATTATCCTGAAGTTAATTTCATTTGGATTTAGTGTGCCCGCCGAAATTTTCTTTTGAAAAACAAAGCGCATTAAAAGATATATCAATATACATAAAATACCTTTTCTTACCTGAAACCTACAAGTGAACACCCAAAGTTCCTCCTCACCACGGGGGTTTTTCACCACCTTCATTCCACTGGTGAATTGCAGTTGCTCTGGATTGTTGGCAACAATTTTAAATGAATTGTACGTATATGGGGAGTTGTAGATGTTCCAGGCGAACACTGTAAGCGGATCATGTGTGCTGGAGAAAAGATTGCCTTTACTGTCCATCGCCTCCATTGCAGACTGTACGCCACGCTTGCCAATCACTCTGAACGCTCTTGGCATTGCACTATGGTTATCCTGCCAAATTGTTTGATTGTCGATGATCCGCAGAGGCACCGAGTTTTCTGTATCACTTGCCAGTGCATGGAAATAGAGGTACCTCTCGGCTGAGTTGGCTCCACCTGACGATAAAGGTGGTCTATTAAGTATTCTTGGATCTATATGTGACGTTATACCTCTTTTGTTACGCGGGGTCAAGTTGACAGCAAATATCCCATCCATCAGGTCGAAACTCTCGCCGGCAACGGTGTGGGTTCCCCAGTCCGGGTCGGGATACATCAGTTTATTTTCAACGCGCCATGCGGTATTACGCTGCGAGTCATAGACCACTAGCCCATGGCCGCTGACATCAGCTATGTACACCATTGCCTTCTGACACCGTCCGCTCGGCGGAGGATCACGGATATCAACGGCAGGCGTAATGAACAGCGAGCCAACCGGTATGAAAAGATCAGCAGTGAATTTGAAACGTTGGATAAGTTTGTCTGTATCCAGATCGAAGGTGAGCAATTGCGGCGGACAGATCTGAACTCCGGCAATTACTCCAGAATCAATTACCCACATGTGGTTGCATTCATCAATCTGGATAGGATAGGAAATGTGACTTTAATCTGAAGCTACTCATATTTTGGTATTTAAATTCGCTTACCGCAACACGAAAGGCTGATGTTATGCCTGTGCATTTAGCATCATTGGTGTTGTGCCATTCATAGGAAGGATACGCATTGATAACAGGTCCTTTGGGACCAAGTCTGCTTGAAACCGTCGCCAATGTAAATGGAATACCGCTGGTAAAGCGCGGAATGGTTGTAAATATTCTAGTATTTCCGTTAGCTAAAAATAAATAAAAGTTAAGTATATTTGTGTGTTGGATGTGCTATAGGGTTTCTTACCCTTGTACTCCACACCAACATCGAGTGGTGTTCCAGTGTTCTCAGTGTACAGTCCATTATCGATGGCATACTGACGATCATTGTCTGAAGGGAATCCATACTCAAGTGTTTTCCATGCTAGCATTTGATTAAGACTCTTATATTGTTGAGCTGACGCCCATGCGAAGAGGAGGAGACAAATTCCTAACACTTTCTGCAACATTTTGGATTTATTCTGAAAACATAAAAAAAACGATAAAAAATAAGAAAAAAACAGAATTCTTCAAAAGACCTAACGTTATCAATGCATTGAAACTGCATTTATTGTACTCATTATTCAGAAAATGATCCAAGTGTATAAAAAAATATTTGAAACGTGGCTCACCATCTGAAAATTTCATCAACATGATCTCTCAATCGGCGGATTTAAGATAAAACATAAGTTTTGCCGAAAATCAAATGATATTTTAATTTCAGAGTCACATTACGTATGTGTTTACATACATAATATGTACCTGTGTAGATTCTATTTTCTCTACACAGGATTTTTAACATACAGTCGAGCTTCGATAACTCGAACCACCACTTGCCACAAAAAAAATCTAGCTATCAAGTAGAATACAAAATTGATATAAATATGTATTTATTTGCGAACATATACAATACAAAAAACGTACAGGAACATAATTATTATTTAAAATAGACTTATACATACATGACTGAAGTGTGGATGTTTTATTTTGAATTTCAAAAAAAAATTCAATGGAATTTAAACCATTTATACAGAATCAGTTGTTTTTTCATTTGTCTTTAAATATAAACGCAAAATGATTAACGAATTTGCAACCAACTCGTTTGAAGGTGGCTGGATCAAATCGTCCTTCAAATTTTCCTCCATTACATCACTGTCGCTGTCATCGTTGCTGTCGATCTGTGCAGATTCGGATTCATATCTGAATATCTCGACAATATCTTCATCTGTTGGAAACTACGAAGTTCTTACTCACACATAACGAAATCACGATATTCTAGGTCATAGGACATACAAACACAGTGCCCCCGAAAGCGATGCATTATATGTAAAACGAACATGTAAAAATACGCAGAATTTGGGAATTCACCTTCAGAATTCGACTTATCGAGGGTGACGCCAAATAATCTCAAGTTATCAAGACATTCGAGTTATAGAGGTTCGACTTATCAAATAAAAATTACCAACCAATTTCATTCGAGTTATCAAATATTCGAGTTATCGAAGTTCGACTTATCGAAGTTCGACTTATCGAAGTTCGACTGTATTTTAAATTTTCTTAGCTACCTAAATTTAAAAAAAATGTTTGCTTTTCCGAATAAATTCCATAACCATTAATACATTTTCTTTCACTATCGATGATTTGATTAAATAAAAATCAACAAACAAAATTTTAATGTGACTCGCGCCTGTGTCAATACGAGTTGTTCTAAAGTCAATCCCGCTTTGCTACTCGTATATTAATTTATTACCTACTGGTATGACACAAGATTATGATGATCACAAATAAAATGAGTAAAACGTTATCACCATAAGCCATAACGTAACATTTGCCTGAGATGTTGGCAATCTCTATTTGTGGTTAATATTTATACACTTAATTTCATTTTCAATCAGAAACGGGTATGTACACTCGTACTAGAGGTCAATGTCAGTCTTGGTTATTCCTTATCATTTGACAGGAGAATAATCGTAAAATACTTATTCATTCATTGAATTTGAATAAAAACAATCAGGAAAGATACAATTTGTCAATTACAAATTATAAAATACCTTATAACAACTTAAGTTTTTAACGCTGGACTACTGTGAGTAGTAAATAAACGTTTACCTCAATCTTTAGGATTTAGGTGCTCGTATGTACAGTCCTGTGTAAACAATTAAGACCAGTAGGATAATTGTTCGCTTTTGTTCTAATTTTTTTCAAAAACAGTCTTTAAATTAATGCAGCTGAATATAACGGGCATATTATTCCAACCGGCCAAATTTAAACTGAAAATTAAACCCAACTCCATAACATTCACTCGTTCAACCCGCACATTAACCCAAAAAAAAATAAATTTTAAATCCGAATAAATTTAAACTGCCTCCGGCAACGAGTTTACATACTTTATTTAACCCGAGTTAAAAATCAATTTCATAATACTCTTTTCCGTTGTCAGTTCAAACATTCACATAATGAAGATCACGCCTTCACAAATTGAGATTATGCATTTTCATTGGTTGAAGCTTAGAGAGAGAATTCTTAGTTTTTAATTTAATTTCAACGGACATTTGTCATTTTATGAATTTCTAACACATCGTGTTTAATAAACGTTTTTGAACTTACGTTTAAATGTTCGCGTTTAAAAAATGCGGGTTAAAGATCGGGTTTAAAATTCATTCAAATTTGATTTAAGCCCGGAGTGAATAATATGGCCGTAAGTCTACAGGGTTCTTACTTTCGTAAGTTTGAACAAGAATTAAAAATATGTTTCAGTTGAGAGTAAATTTTTTTTTAAATTTATCCTACTGGTCTTCAATTTTTATACCGAACTGTACTTCAAAAGCAATCTCTGACTTTTACGACCATTTTACTTCCGAAGTAAATTGAAAATTGCTGTAATAATTTTTGTATGATGAAGTTGGTGATAAGGAAAGTACCTGGAAGTGGCATTAAAATAATTGACAGTTATTAATTTATTATTTTTTATTACTGTTTGGTAACTTTTTGTGATTAAAATGTGACAGTCGTCAAATAGTAAATAATTTGAAAAGTGGGAGAAAATCACCTCTTCTTCTTTTTTTAACCATTAAATATTTTCACGAAAAACTAATTCTCTTTTATTTCGCTAACGAATAGTGATTGACATTTCACAAATTGTGAGATTGCTGTTTGGTAAATGTTCCTCGGTCACTCCATAATATAGGTGTAGCACGATTGCGTAAAAGGGGACATTTTTTGACACTCTCATTCAATTTTTTGACACCTCATTTGGCTCTTTCTTCTCTTGATTTTTGGCAGTTTTAAGTATTTTTACGTAAAATTACCACTTACCAAACAGACCTGATATCAGTGTTCATCGCAATTGTGTCACTATTTAAGTTGTCAGCTTCTTCGAGGAAATTTAAATGTGGCTCGAAAAGTGCTTAAGCGGGGATTTTTGGAAAGCCTTTTTGAAGAAGCTTTACAAAAATATTTTAAATTAATTGTATTTTTAGCACCATTTACATATTAACAAGAGCAGCATACAAAGTGGTCGCCGTGGCCGTGGTGATTAGTGCGTTGGACTACCATGCAATGCTGCCCGGGTTCAACTCTTGGCCGGGTCTAACACCTAAAAGAGTTTTTTTCACGGTACCACCTCTTTCGAATGCCTGACAAGCATCAAAGAGCATCATATGTCACGATTGAGCTTCTCAACTCGCCGTTCGGAGGCGGCAAAAAACTGTAGGTCCCTTCCATTCGTGCAAAAATATAACACGCACACACAAATGGTTGCGAGAAGCAGGCCCAGGTTCACCTCGAGCTGTAGCGCCAACTAAGTAAGTAAGCATACAAAGGCGGCTGCTTCTATCCAGAAATTGATCACCCAAGAGCTAAACATTCAAGTAAGCTATGAGAGCATTTCAACAATACCAGTATTTTGCATCTTTTCTGAGCCAAGTGGTGTGTCTAGGTAGTTTTTGTCGAGGCATATAAAAATAATGCGACTACTCTTAATTGGAATCAGATTGCCCTTAAAGGATTGATTACTTACAGAAAGGTATACATTTTTTCAAATATTGTTAGCATTAGTAAAATATACTTCAAACTCGTAATTACGACTATATGTCGAAGTAGATATACATACCTATACCTACCTACATACATAATGCAGGTATAGGTAGATAAAGCTTAATATAATCAAGGTTAATGTTATCATTCGCTTAATATTATCATTTTGACACAGTCCCAAACAATTATATACAATTACACAGGATAAATTTCGTTTTTTGTAATCAGCACATCGGTTATTGTTATAATTTTTTATTAATTTTTGCCACATTTTGCCCTTGGAGATCCACACCCGGAATGATTGTATGTCACCAGTATTTGTGTGTCTCAGTACAACACACACTGGTCGCTGGCTTTGCGCAAAGCGAAGTATGAATTTCATGTAATTTAGTGTGTTGCGTCCCTGACAAATGAAATGTAAGCATTTATTAAGCCGAATCGAATTTTGGTAGACAAATCCACATATACATACATGGTTTTAAAATCTTATTTGTGTAAAATAAATATTTGATTAGAAAAGGCGCTAATCCTACTAATATATAAATGTGAAAGTTTGGATGTTTGGATGTTTGGATGTTTGGATGTTTGGATGTTTGGATGTTTGGATGTTTGTTGCTCTATAACACCTTAACGGTTTAACAGACTTGAATGAAACTTTCGGGAATAGATAGTCTACTTCCTGGATTAGAGATTAGGCTACTTTTTAAACAAAACATACAATTCCTTGATTCCATAATTCGAGTTATTCCAATTTCCGCTTTTATTATTTGGTCATTATATTTGGGTACACCATTGTCATTGATCGTCAGTCTGTTGGGAGAGGGTTGTTTTTTTAGATGTTATGCTCTTCTCTTCGCCACAAATCCATCGCTATCGCTTATTTTTTAATTTTCTTTCTACCCATACGCGCATTGAATGAGGGGTAAACCATTGCCATTGATCGTCATTCTGTTGAGAGAGGGTTGTTCGTGTTAATAATTAATGCTCCTTTTTGGGATTGTGACACAAAGTAGAGGAGGGATGATTTTGCTGATATTTGCTACCGACTTTAGTTAGTTGTGTTTCTGCTTCATCAGCGTGCGGATCTAGATCTACAGAAAGGGGGAAATGTACGATTTTTTTTACTTTCTTTTTTTTGTCACTTTACAGCGGTATTTGGTTACCTTAAGGTTAAGTCAGTGGACACCTTAGAATAAAGTTTTTCCTTTTTTTTAAATTCACAAATACATATTATATTGTAGTAGGGGTAGGCAGGCGATGTTGAGTCTTAAAATTAGTAAATAGTTGGTGATTTCAGACAAACCTCACCAGTTACTCCACGATCAATGCTTACAACAAAGCCTAATATCTTTGGCGTTTACATAATGCTATTGTACTTTAAATATGAACATTTAGTACAACTATTAAAGACAAGAAACCAGAAAGTACCATTGTTTGATGCTCATAAAATACATATTATTATGTACATATGTATGTGTGTAGACGTGTTTGTACACAGGTATATTACATTTCCATCAATTTTTTATGCAATCGTTTCATCTATAGGGAACAACCACTTAGTTCAGATAATAATGTATTGGCTTCAGAATTCTTTAGAATCTTAATTTAAATAATATCGCTTCCTACTACTTCCTTTCTATCATACTACAATCAAATGACGCGACTGATTTTTAGCACGGGCAACGCCGGGCAGGGAACAGCTAGTTAAAGAATAAATCTAAAACTTGATTGATATTTACACGTTCAACTACGGTCATATAACAGTGAATACTAATTACCTAATACATAGTTGACAATTATTTTCAACTGATTAGATGTTACGTATGTTTTTGTCGGGGAATTCCAGTTTTGTAATATTTACCAAATGACCTGAAATTCTAGAAATACATATATTTGACACATATTTCGTTGAATAAATTTAGATTGTAAGCGGGTATTCACTTGCTTTTCTTGTTTATTTAAAAAATTAATAATTATGCAATAGAATTAATTTACGATCTGTTATAAATGAATGCACACTTGAAAGCTATTAAAACCACTAAAGTGTGTTCATAATAAATGCTTCTGTCAGTTTAATCATTTCTCGAATTTGTTGTTATTATTTACGTGCGTGGATCTTTTTTTGTCTTATATTCCCAATTAAATTGGAATCAAAATATAAAAAAGCGTGAGTACCAATTACTCGTGAAATTTGATGTGTAAACACACGATTGTGTATGATAGTGGATAAACAAAGAATGCACTTATACTAAGAGAATCGTATACAGGGAACGCACTAATACTAAATTTGGTTACACGTGACGGACGACAACGAAAAATTTGCCCATACCGAGTACCGAGAGCTAAAATGTTTACACACCAACAGTTTTCTTACAGATTGTTGGCTATAAAAATTACGTACAACTTTATCGTGCACAACTGAACAATTTAAAGGAAACTGAGCAAATCTGTATTTTGGCCGCATGTTAATTCAGACCACCTAAACTATTATAAAAAGGTGTTGATTTCTACCTGTGTGAGGGGAAGTGATTTTAATTATCCCATCTGCAAGAAAAGTTTCCTGCTTCAACATTTAAAAAAGAGCATACGTACAGATGCATATATCTTTAATATAAGCCATGAGTTCGAGCGCGAACAATGGTGCTGGCAGGATGCCATCCAAAAATGTTCGCCAATATAAAAATTAAATCAAGCAGTGATAAATCTACATATACAGTCTCAGATCTAAATAGACAGACACCTATAATTTACAAACATCACAACATCAACTTTTTTTTTGTCTTTCAAACCGATGACTTACGAGTATAAGCCAAGCTTACTCACATAACTGAATAATTATTAAGTTAGCAAAACAAAAAAAGAAAAAAAAACAATAGCTAGAAACCAAATTTTACAACAATTTTGTTTTCAACGCAAATATTCGTAGTACCTACTATCGTCAATGGAGTATTGGGTTTTTCTTAGACTGACTCAAAATGTTAATCACGTTCAGATCTAAATTCTTTAAATCGGAATTTAATTCACTAACCGTTGAGTGTTGCGGTGACACTTCAAATAGTGAACATCGACGTGACTGCGTCTGGCTAGTATTTCAAATTTATCATATATTATGTATTATCAAAAATATAATATATTCAAATTTATTAGCGGTCAGCTGATGTCTAGTTATGATAAAGAGGTATAGAAATAGTAATACGACATAAATGAGACAAGACAATTATGCTCATGAAATTAAAAAAAAAGATCACCTTAAATGATGGAACATTTATTAGTTTTCAAGATAGGGTAACACCACCACTACACTGGGTAATACTATTTGCTGGACAGTTAGGTATGCAAATAAACAGAACGGGGTAGGAACTACTAACAAGAATGTCATTTTCTTCGCTTTAAATGGGTTGAGGACATGATTTGGAATGGTTCAACATTTTGCCCAGATGTTAACGTTATTAGTATTCGACTTTAGTAGAAAGCTGTATGAAGAACGTAAGTCCAAATCAATATGTATCTATCTATGTATGTATATAAAAATAGTTTGAAAAATGTATAGTAATTCATCAATTGAGAATGGCTTGGCCGATTTGGCTTAGTTGTTCGTAATTGCCAGGAGAAGGTTTTTACGACAGAAAATTTTTGGGAAAAGCCTCCGGAAAAGTCCGGAAATTAGAAAAATCGAAATGTATGGAATTTTGTGTGCAATTGTTCCGGAATGGCTTTTCGAATGGAAAAATATTAAGTTCTTAGTGGAAAACTCGGAAAATCCCGGAAAAACGCGAAAAACTTGAATATTTTTTTCATGATTTGATGTAAATGTGGAAAATTCGTTGTGAAGCTTCGAAAATTTCGGATAATTTTGAAATTCATTGTGATAAAAGAACTTTTGCGTGCATTTTGTGTGGAGAAGTTAACGAGATAAATAATAGATGGCGCTGTGCTGGGATCAATGCCACAACCCGATAGATGGCGTTATACGTTGACTTAGGCTGTGCGAAATTTGACAGGTATTCTTTTCGCATTGTGATTTTCTATTGAGCAAATGTGCTATTTTTATTACTGCATTTGGTTCGAGTTTTGCGTATTATTACACTGATTCCGGATAGTCGTATATCGCGCATCACATCCGCAAACGGTACAAGCATTACGATCAATTAAAATTCAATGCATATTGAGTTCTTTTGAATAGGATTATTCAAAAACAGCTGTTGTTTTTTAGACAGAGTTATTTGCTTGACTAATGCCTCCTATTAGATGATCAAACCTTGGACGACGTACGCGAGACGATTTGGTGGGGCTATGATATTGCTCTCCGGAAATTTCCGTCCAAGGCTTCCCGTCATCCTTAAATCTACTGCTGCCGATGAACTTAATGCATACCTGAAATCGTCGTCTTTGTGGCGGCATGTCAATAAGTTGAAATTAATCACGAACATGAGAGTCGCATTGCAGAACTACCCATCGGCTGCTGAACTCTCGAGACAACTGCTGGCGCTTGGCAATGGCCAAATTTCTGTTGATGTTTCGACTGGATTGATATCGTTCCTGGCAAATTTTTCCGGGAACTCTTCACCAAAGTGTTCCCCGGCATTGCATAAAATTATAAAAATCTCGATTGGATTAGTGAACGGACAGATAGACAGACAGACAGATAGACACCCAAGTAGATAGATAGACAGATAGATAGACAGACAGACACCTAGATAGACAGGCAGACAGGTAGGCAGACAGATAGACGGACACACAGATAGATAGATGAACAGACAGATATATAGATAGATAGATAGATAGACAAACAGACAGACAGACAAACAGACAGACATTTCATTTTGATTTTTGTACATTTAGGAAATTAATTCATTTTGAGTATTTAATTTACCTTAAGATTAAACTGAATTTAATTTAGCTTATAAGTTCACACAAAATTTATTAATTTTGAGGCGGTAAGAAGTTCACCGGATAAGTTAGTTATCTATAGAAAGTGGACATGACATTATAAAATTGTCTGTAAACTTTTACTAGTGATGGACTTAATAAATAAATAATTAAATAAAATTGCATACTTGACTCATTTTAAACATTCATCTTTCTTCATTATATTTTTTTTTGTGTACTATAAAAAGAACTATACGTATCTATGTACGATATATGTATAACTATATGTAATATACATTTGTCTAAATGTTTTTACCATTTATATTTTATGGGGATATAACATCGTTTATGGATATTCAAATATGTAATTAAAAGCTCAGTATAATTAGTTTTAAATTACTGGTACCTACATATGTACAATTTTTATTTTTGCACGGTTATTGAAGTAAGAGGTAAGTGTACCTTTGAATGTGTTAATTGCGAAGCTGTTCGAAATAGCAGTTGAGTATCGAACTGTTAATGCATATAACTTAATTTGTTTAATATTATTAGCGTTTTATGAAGTATATTGGCAGTTCGAACGAGCAGTTTATTTACAAACAAAATTGGATTTGATTTTTAAGGTTTTGCTTTGTACAATTTAAATTGGTCATCTTTTTCATCTTTTTTCCCGAAAGGGCACATTTTAAAAGGGAATACATTTTTAACTATTGCATGTCTTTCAATTTAGTTCTATGTGCCATAAGGACATACCGAAATCATTCTATTCTATTATATTCTATTAGAGTAGGTAGAGTATAACCATAAGCCTGGATAGACAAGAACTTTCTGGAATTCCACTTAAAGGGTGTCATCAAACCGAGTGATGATACTTAATTTTAGCGACATCACAAAGGTTGGTTCCTAGGTTAGGTTAGGTAAGGTTGCGAGGGGTTTAGAGGCTGAGCCATCCCAGAACACCGGGCACCAAAGTGGGTCCGTGGCGATCCCCTAGAATCCATCCAAGGATGGTACCTAAACTACCACAGTCTCCTCAAATTATTACCCTGCAAAAGGACGAGTCTATGGTTGATTCAGCCTATCTCTTCCAGGTTACTAAATAAGTAGAAGCCTAAAATGTTCCTGCGATTGCATGCTATGCCCTGACAGTCACACAGAATATGTGCGATATCATCTGCTACACCTATATTATTGCAGTATATGCATCCGTGTCTTTAACTGCCCGAACACAATGGCGAAGCTGTAGTGGAAGTAGGCAGCGCTGTCAACCCTATAGCGCGAACACAATGCGAAGCTGCTGCTGTAGTATGCATTGTATGGTGAAGCGCAAAGTTCAGCCAACTTCAATTTTCTACTTCCACTGCAGCTTCACCATTGTGTTCGGCCAGTAAGTCCGAGCCTCTTGGCGTTTTTGCCAAGAAGGCAATTCCCTGACACAATTCCTATGAAAGGTTCCTAACTTAATATTTACTTACCACGCAGAACATTTTGTCAACAGATATGTACATATGTAGCTCAACCCTAGAAAGTTAATAATATTTTGATGTATAAAATGACACTCGTGTATAAAATTTACTCATAGGGTTGTGACTTGTGAGTATTTCCAAATTGATGAGACTCAATGACACGTGAGTGTTCTACTCTGGATACCTACTGGCTGGAAAGTCAGGAACGCTCATCTCGTGATTCATAATAATTAGCAAAAGAGCGGTATATTTCGCTCGCGTATGAGTCATTTTGACGCTGCTCGGGTTCAATCCCAGCCCGGGTCTAACACCTTAGAAAGTTTTTCATGGTTGCCACCTCTTTTGAATGTCTGACAAGCAATCAAAGAGTATCATTTGTCATGAAAAGCTTCTCAACTCGCCGTTCGGAGTCGGCAAAAAACTGTAGGTCCCTTCCATTCGTGGAAAAAATAGCACGCACACACAAATGGTTGCGAGAAGCTTGGTTCTGTATAGGACTGCTGACGCCGTATATTTATTTATTTTAAAAGGGTAGTGTATATAAATGAAAAAAGTTATAAGATCTTACCTTTTCGTTCGATAACTTCTGTTGAAAGAGAAAACAAGAACGAGCATCATAAAATAAATGGTTAACAGCATTGATTTGTGGTTAAACAAATCAGGCGCTTTCTCTTTTCGTATTAAAATTAAATTAGTTTATTCAAATAATTTAGAAATTTTTAATTTATAAGAGTATCATTTTTTTACTTTTCTTTCTCTTCCTGTTTTCATAATCAAAGTAAAAGTAGTAGTCGAGTCACCGAAGTTGAAGTTTACGACACGTATCAGTACAAATTGCATGGGAACTATTGATTTTATTATGAAACTATTTTATTTATGTTTTTATTGATATTATTATTATTATTATTTTTGACCGTATTTTTATTCGAATAAAATGGGGATTTAATTTTCCCGGTAGCAATTGACTTTGAACCTGTAGTTCTTTGTTTGAAAACTTTTGTTGAAAATTTATATAATAACAATAAAAAAAACTACTAGGAAATACATAGGTATTGGTTATCATCAAATTCTTTTAGTTATCATTTAATCATTTTTTCATCTACAAAGCCACATGAAATATATTATGCGTCAATCTCATCCTCGAATCAGTCAATCAGGTATAAAAGCACTAGGGTCAAACCTGATTGACTCAAAACTGAACTTTATCAATACCTTCCAAGCCCCTCCCATAAAAAGCAAGGCAATCTTGAAATGGGGAACTGACTATAAAAAGTGCGGCTGATTCCTTTACAGACACTAAATCATTTTTCAAAATTCCGCACTTAAAAATTAAAAGTTGGGAATTCAAAATGTGTGTTTCTCATTAGGAACATATTCAGTGTCGCCAGGCTAAAAGAACCATTAAACCCTTCCAAAATAAATCCATCAGATACCTTTACTTTTCAGTAGGAATGATATCAATTCATTAGTTGGGTTTTTAACTGGACATTGCCATCTTTGATATCACATAAACAAAGTAGGTCTCCATCAGGAGCTGAATGTCATCATGGAAGATTACGAAACTGCGGAATACACATATGCATGTGCCATAATGAGACAATATGGTATTTCCTTAGAGGCATTTTAACCACTGACGAAATTCTTAAAGTCTCCACCAGAGAGATCCTCAATTTCATCACTCCGTTTGGTTTCCTAAAATGACTTTGTGGTGCAAAAGATATTTTAGGTCGCAGTGACCTCCGCAACTGGTGAGTAACACTAACAACATTAAAAAAAAATGAATACAAACAATTAGAAGCAAAGTTCTTGAATGTTGTGTAAATGATGAACACGTTTCTACAATTTTTTTTTGTAACTATACGAGTATAACAAAGCTTAATCAATTGGAACATCTAAATTTAACACATTCACAAAAACTTCACACTTTAGCTAGTGGATCGATTGTGAACCTCATTTTAGACAAATTTTTTTTATAATTTGTAATAATTACAAAGGCACACGTATTTGATATGACTGTGCGTGACTGATGTGGTTAGTGTTGTTCTTCCCTTTGAAATTTTAAATTACAGCCCCCATTAACTATTTATATTAAATGCGCTATTAATTTCTGAACCTTTTATAAGTATATACACACTATGTTCTATGTACTCGTACATGGATTAAATGGTGTCATTGGCACACAAAATATCATCTATGTATACAGTATACTATTTCTGTAGTATACATATGTAGGTACCATTTTCTGCTCTCACAGTTAACCAATCTTAACAAATAAGGTGTCAAAAGAAAGAGAGTTCCCTGCAGCAGTGATGGTTTAAGCTCTCACTTCATAAATTTTAACAAATTAAAAAAACGATCAAAACAAATATTCTACCCAAAATGAAATCTCAAACGAATAAAGACTTCCCGTATGATTTCCATCAGTTGCTGTTTGCACCCTGTAGTACCCTTTAGCACCCCCCCCCCCCCCCCCCTCCAATTTCATTGGAATAAAAACAAAAATGTCTGATTTGCGAGCTTCGCTTATCTGACAATATAAAATGAGCGTGCAAATGTCCGAAACGTCTGACAATGGTGTTCACACGATTGGTGGATGCCGGCAATAGTCTGACAATGCTTTTTCTGACAATATTGCCAGACTAAAATTGTCAATTCACACGCGACAAATTCTTCATTGGCAGACCTCACAGTGTTCGTCTGAACATCATATAGAATAGACGGACGGAAAATGTTCTTAATTTACGGAATAATAAAACGAGTCAGAAATGTAAAAGCTCAAAAGCCTAGAATTACTCGTACAATAGAAAATCATTCTTTAAGTTCAGTGTACAAAAATACAAGTTTTGATTTGGCTACAGATTTGACCCCAAAAGACCATCCGACCGCTTAGAAAAACCGCCGATGACAGGCAAAAGTGCGTAACTCCTTTTTCGAATTCTCCCGTGTGGCAGAGAAAGTTTAGTTTTCGGTATTTTTCGTAGATTTTCGTAGTTTTGGGAGCGTACGCGAATGCGAATCGAACCAGAAATGTTTTTATTTCTCCCACGCTGCTTCACGTTTTCCTTGTTGTTCGTTTTTTTTTTTATTAAAAGTTGTATAATATTGTAGTATAACACAAATTACTAATTCATTTAAAAACAAAACAAAAATTATTTACGCATCTAAAAAACTCACCATGCCAATATTTCTGCGTTAATTAATTTATTCAATACTTTTCCGCCACTCCACTGATAATAAATTATAACTTTAATCACTATAGAGATACAAGTATCTTCCACTTATGGTAAAAAATTTAAAAACAACGCGTAATCCTCGCATGCGCGTCACTTAAACAAAAATAAATTAAAATTAAACTAACACACAAAACCAAGTAAGCGAAAGAACCGATTTTTCTCTACCGCCGTCGTCTGATCGTCTGATCGATTGAAGCTTCAACGGCGAAGTGACCCTTTAGCCGGTAGTGGATATGGTATAGTCTATTCGCCGTTGATGGTAACTGAAACGAGTTTCTTCATGAAGCTTCTTTTCGCATTTCATGTATTTCATAGTTTCGATGTGTGCAGACGTGATAAGAACGATGATCGTACATCGTTCAGTCATATGTGATTGGAGCAGGTCTGTTGGAGAACTTGAATCCCCAAATCGATAAGCTTAGATTAATAAAATATATTTTGCATTGTCACTCAATTAAGAAAGGAACGGGAATTTACTATGAGCTAATTAGATTATGTGAACTTGAAAGTTTGTTTTGACCGATTCGGCAAATGTTTTTTTTTATATTTTCAAAATTATATGAAAGTGTATACATATGTACATGCAAACATACCTACTACACAAGGGTAAAAAAATGCAAGTTTTTGTTTGATGCGAAACAATTTCTAATCTTTTTTATCCGTAGAAGTTCACTGAGTCAGCATGCTGATTGGGGTGCAAGGGGATTTTTTTAAAGATTTTTTCTACTCCTTCCTATGTCGATACGTTTTTAGTGGGTTTATAATTGTATATCAAATTCTTAAAGTACAAAAATATTTTAAAAATTAAAAGAATATGTATGTACAAATGTTAATTACTAAACAAACAAAAACTTCGAAATCACTTATTCAAAATTTAAAAAAAACAGGAAAAAAAGTGGAAAACTTACAAAAAATATAAAAAATAAAAGAAATACTACAAAAAAATACAGAATCTTATTTTCAAATAATTAAAAAAAAACTAACTAGAAAACTAGTTAATATATTCTCGTTTCTGGTTGTTCTTACGTGTTATAATATAGCTGACGCGTGTTTTAGTCGCACGTTTAAGTTTAAGTTTAAGCAAAAGTAATTTTAAACAGACAAATTAGAATAAATCGGTGGGTAGTTGAACACATTAATGTGTTTAATTAAGTTTTAGTCAAATAGTCCCTCCTTTTTTTCCAACAACAACAGAAAATGCCTAGGGGAAAAGCACTGTCTGTGGACGAGAGGCTAGAAGTCCTAGATTTTAAAAGAAATGGCTTAACCATTAGGCAAATAGCGGATAAAATATGCAGGAATAAAAATACCGTCCATAACCTTTTAAAGGACCCTGGTAATTATGGGAAACAAAGCAGATCTGGTCGTCCATCAAAAGTCGATGAAAGAGTTAAAAAGCAAATTAAACGCTTAGGCATTAATTAGCAAATTAATCCTCTCCAAAACAGTCCCCTCCAAAAGGCTCCAGTTGTCCCTTCCAGTGACAACAAGAAGAGTCTAACAACTTTTAAAGGAGGATAAATCCATTATACATATGTTATATCAGAAGCGCTTAGCGACACCTAAGCTGCTCTTACGGCAGAAGGAGGTTAAGTTTTGCCGAGAAACACCAGTCTTAGATCACGGAATGGCAATCTGTCATCTCTAGTGATGAAAAAAAAATTTAATATGAATGGTCCTGACGGAGGACAGAAGTATTGGAGAAATATATGACGAGAGCATGAAACTCAGCACTCGAAACACTTCCAGTGAGGCTTTCTAATGGTATGGGCTGGTTTCGGGCAGAGAGGAAAAATGAATTGAAGAAAGATGTGGAATTAGCTGGACAGTGTGCTTATTGATATTGGTGAGACTATGTGGAAAGAAGACTGGACGTTTCTTCCAGCACGACTACGCTGCCATAGATGCATCGGTATATACAAACAACTTCTTCAAGTCGTTGGCCTGCAGAAAGTCCTGACTTAAACCTCATAGAGAACCTATGTGGCATACTGTCGAAGAGGGTTAACTCAGGTGGACGCCAGTTCGAATCACTTTTCCAGCTAAGAACCGCTATTTAGGAAGAATGGCTAAAAATTTACGTATCCACACTACAAAATTTAATGCCTCAACGCTTAGTTTTCACAAAAAAAAAGGAAGAACAACAAAATATTGAAATATTATTTTGAAAATATTTTACTTAAATTCTTACAGTAGAATTGACTTTTAATATCTTGTCTGTTATAGTTATTTCGTTTGGAGTTATACAAAATATACGTTCTGTTTTTCTAATTAATGATCAAATTTAATTTTATTTATGGAATTCTTCCCAGTGAACCGGGGCCTGCTTCTCGCAACCATTTGTGTGTGCGTGTTATATTTTTGCACGAATGAAAGGGACCTACAGTTTTTTGCCGACTCCGAACGGTGAGTTGAGAAGTACAATCGTCACAAATGATACTCTTTGATGCTTGTCAGACATTCGAAAGAGGTGGGACCGTAAAAAAACTCTTTTAGTTGTTAGACCCGGCCAGGAGTTGAACCCAAGCAGCATTGCGTGGCAGTCCAACGCACTAACCACCACGGCCACGGCGACCTATAATATAATGCCTATAATAAAAAAAAAGACCTTAAAATAATAATAATAAAAGTGTTTTTTGTTTTAAGTTTTTTACATATTTTTACATGTTTTTTTATAATCTGTTAGTTATCATTACATCCTTTTCAAAGTGAAGAAAACAACGAAGGCATTTCCAGTTTTAAAATAACGAGATGCTAAGCAGTACAATTACAATGTATGTACAAATACGCTTATTGAGTATGCTTATGCAGATTAAAATGAATTAAAGGCAGATATGATATCCTGTTTACTTAAATTACAGTACATACATATCTATGTACACATACTTATTTATTTATTTATTTATTTAATTTCATCGGGTGCTTAAACAAAGTAAGATATAATATCTTATAATTAATTGCTAAGCTCAATTTTAAGACAAATTTAGGAAAGAAAGCTACATATGTATAAAATATAAAAGTATAAAATTGAATTCGATCATATTAACATTTTTAGGAAAAAAGTACATATTTAATCCTCTTTTAAGTTGATAATACTACCTATTCTACTTATGTGTCTTGGGAGAGTATTCCACAGACGAATGGAGTGAATATGTTTGAACATGTTTAACAAATGGGAAGAAAAGCTAGAGACTCTATCGTACCTTCTCAATCGAAAAGTATAACGAATGATTTGGTTGAAGACAACAATTAGTTTTCTTTTACTAGCGTAGCTACAGTTTGAATATATTTCACAGCCATAGGTTAAAACAGGCATAATTAGAGATTTCGAAAGTATTATTCTTGTTTTTAGAGGTGTGAAATATTGTGTGGTCCATAATGCACGAAGTACGCCATAGGTTTTTCCAACTACATACTTTGTTTATGTGGTTGTCCCAGTTTAGGTATCTATTGAAAATCACTCCTAGGTTCTGTGCTGTTTCAACGAACTCAATTGGGTCGCTGTTTAAGGAAATAGTGGGAAAGTATGACACGTCAAGTACCTTTCTAGATATGGCTAGGCATTTTGATTTCGATGGGTTCAACAGGAGACCATTTTGCTGCGACCATTGGACTATTACTTCAAGATCATCGTTAATGCTTATGCTTATCATATCTATTTATTTTTACTTTGTGCGTTTTAAAAATGCACATTATGTATTACTAAATAGGTATAATGAAACTGTTTTGTGATTTTTTTTTTAATATAATTATTGGATACGCAAATTGTCTAAATCACCTTATTTTTAGTTCAACAAAAAGTTCCAGTTATGTGTGCCCTAAAATCCGAAAAAGCCTTGTTTTAATTAGTTCACATTATCGGTGTATTACTGTACATGAAGAAAAATAAGTCAGTTAATTAAGGGCCCTAACATTTACAAAACTATAACCAATATTTTTTTTTATGGAAATGTTTACAACTCATTTAGTTTAATTTCAAAAATTTGAATTCAAAATCTAAAAAAAGTAACCATCCATTTATCGGACCTTATCTTACATCTAACGATATACTGTTGAGTTCAAGTTATAAAATAAAAAAAGAGTTTGTGTACGGCAGAAGTTGTTCAATTGGAAATATCTGTTGGGAGCGCAGGCAAGGTTCATATTCGAAAATAGACCGGTGTTGTTACTTTGTCAGATATGAGATTAGAGCTAAAAAAGAATCTCTGCTAAGTACTAGTCATAAATATGTGTAATTTTGCTTACTCACTGGTCATGCCATCTTACGTGTATGCCGACATGAACTTAAACGATAATGATTACTCAACTCGTAAAGAAACAAAAAAAACGGTACGTGTATGAGAGCGAAAAGTTAAATAGTTAATTTTTTGTGTTGATTTTGGCTGTCGATGACATACATACCTACACACCGATATTTGGTAAAGAACGAAAGAAAGAGGACAAAATAAATTCAGTCTTACTCTCTTTTTGTACTTTCGGGACAAGATTTAGCACTTATTTTATTTTCACTGACAAGATGACCTCCTTAAATTTATTTTTCTCCTTCAGATTGACATTGGAGAGCTCATTTTTCACTGGAGTTTTTTATTTCCTCAAACGTACTTATCCTTAAGCAAATACAATAAATTCCAAGATTACAAGAGAAGTTGTAAATAATACTAATAAGTTTACATTTACCTGTGCCTTAATGCAGTTGACACAGATTTCGTGATTGAGGAAATTGTCGGTTTATTATCTTTCAGTAATAATTTCTTAAATAAATAATGAACATAAATTCTGGGTATGGCAGAGGTTTTTCTTGAGGGTTGAATTATATTCAATTGACTTTGAAAAATAACACTACTTCGTTTGCGATCCGAGAGACCCACTTTTAGATGACAATTTCATATAAATTGGAGTAGATCGCAGCAATATGGCTTGATTGCCGTAGTTCTCCAAGTTGTGACTTGAAATCAATACCAAACAGTTATTTTCCTTAATTACAAAAGATGGTGGATTGGCATCGTTCCAGATCTTACGAAGCTGGAAATGCATTTCGTCACTGGATATCAATTTCCACCAAAATTTGGCTTCCAAGGGTATTGTAGACATCAACTTTTAAAATGGAAAGGTTTCTTCATTCTCCTTCAATTATATAGAATTTCGCATTACAGTGGACGTCCAGTATAACAAATGATATAATGTTTGAGGTCATTCATTTTATAGAGCGCGTTCGTTATATCGATCGATTTTTTATACCTTTTTTTAGAAGAAACCATTAAAATAATATGTTCATTTAGACGTTTTTATTTAATGTTAAATTGAAAAAATGATGGACCTGGCATTTAAGTTTACAAATTTTGTAAATTACTTTGAAACAATAATTGTTTTACTGCAACAACTGCAAAGGTTTTTATTGAACCCGTCTCAACGTGAACATGTCAGCCATATCGACATTGACTTGTTGCCCGCATCGTAACACAGTGGCTAAGCATCATGGTTCATCATGCTTTATTGGAGCTCCAAAAATACTGATACCGTCACCTACCTCATCTTCGCTTTTAGAGTTTAGTTCAACGGTGTATGCTTGTTCTTGTAAAATGGTTTCAGTATCATTCCAAGTTTCAAGGTGTAATGGTAGCGCGGTGCTGAGCGAAAAATATGCGAATTAAATTTCGAAACTGATTTAAATAAATGAAAATACGGTTAACAAGACTGAAGGTACTCTGCATTGCCAAAACTTCGTCATCTTGCCGTAATAATGTAAGTGGAATTTCACCCTTCTGAGTCAGTACTCAAAATATTTCCCCAACATTTTTGAAGCATTAGACTCGAGAGTTTATATCGGGTATTTGTTATACTGGACGTCCACTGTACTTAAAATGTACGTATGTCCTTACAGAAAGAAATAAAGGAAGTGATTTATTTTTTTATCATGGTGTTGCGAGGCAGGTGTTTTTATTTTCATTTGCTTCTCGATTACTGTAATTAGAGGATAAAATACTTGAAGCATATTCTTTGCAAGGATAAATATCGGTTTAAAAAAACCCCCTTTCAGTCCAAAAACAAAAGTCATCACTGTATTTTTGGTAGCCTTAAAAAAGTATTTGCAAAAAAAAAAAAAAACGCTCGTCGGTGATTTGGCAGCACTTGGTTAATTGACATTTGACATTTAAACATCTGTTTTTTTTTTTTAAATGCGGGATACTCTATTTAATTATTTGCTTGAGGGAAATATCAATTAAAGATCTGAAAACATTTAAAAATAAAAGAATATATTTTCATTATTTATTTATTTATCAAAATAACTTACAAAACAAATTTATAAATTAGGTATTTGCTTTTAAGATATTAGGGCAGCAGGTGCCCTTTATAAAGAGATTGTTTTAATTTGCTTAATTTTAATTTTAACTAAAAATTACAATATTAAGGCAATACAGTTTTACTTAAATGTAGAAATAATATAATAATATAATTAATATATATTTTTTTATTAATTTTTTTTTTAAATTATGTCCTACATTGTTAATTATTTAAATGTCCTTAAATTAATTATGCAATGAAGTGGCTTCTTTTATACGTTGAATCGTTCCAGAATCGGATAGTGCAAGGATTTTCGCCAGCTGCTTCTGTTTCTCTCCAAGTGAGTCGGTGTTTTTTGTTTGGTGAGAAATTGGGCACTCAGCAAAGATGTCCAAAATCGAAAGAATCTCCCTACACTTTACGCACTCCTCTGGAGGCTCCTTTGTTGAGTAGTGCGGAACTGCGGACTAGTGAATAAAGTTTTTCCTAGTCTGATCCGAAATAGCGAAATACAATCTTCTCAAGTAAGGGTTTTGTTGTATGGAGTTCTGAGATGTGAATAATGATATGTTCAAGGGAAGTTCTGTTCATTCTACCAAGAGCTATCAAGCAATGAAAACCTTCCGGAGGAGCTGAGGGATATTTGGCAGTTCTTTTAAATATGGATATGGTGTTACTTTCTTGGCTGCGGTATCTGCAACCTCGTTCTCTTTGATGCCAACAGGACCTGGTATCTGGTCTGCCCAAATTTGACAATATGTATCTTAACAATTAAAATACTTCCGCAATAATTGCTCTAATAAATATAAATTAATCCGCTAACCAAACTACTAAGCTAAACTCGGTGGAGTAAATGATAAACGATCTCCCTTTTCCGTAAGTTGCAAATAATTGGCAAGTCTGCTCGATGAGTTATATAGAGAAGAACATTACCTTCATCTTGTCACATGGCAAAATATTTTTATTTTTTTTATTTTTCGCGCGCGCTAAAGGGGTTATGAATACCCTTAAAATGTCTTGCACAGCGCGGGCCAATGGAATTTTAGGGAGGATGAAAGAGGAGATACGGATGCGCATTGGTCGCAACTTTTTATGGTGATTCCTTAAGGAGCAGGTATTATGGTAAATTTCAAGCTATTTTATACAACCGGACTAGACCGGAAAACGAAACTTTTCCTTTATGAAACAAAAAAGTATATATTTTTTTTTAACTCCAAAGGATTTATCTTAGAGATCTTTTAAATCTGCATAAAACTTCAAAATACTTGAAAATTTTGCATGACAATTATTTAACTTGCCACTAGCTACAGATTCCATTCTTATTTATTTTATAAGTCTACACAGAAAATTAAAAAAAAAAAAACAAAGCAAATCGATCAGTTATCAAACACCAAACATGGTACCGCATGTGCTTCACAAAAGCTTCGACTTTCGAAGCATCAACTGACGAAATGATGGCAATAATTCAAGCGGGATCAATCAGATAATATGCTAAAATAATATGCTAACAAGTGAAAAAGAGCAACAAATTGCAATGTTTTTTGGAAAATCTGCCTGTGTGCATCGTTAGACTAGCTTATAAGTCATCCTCATCCTGCTCTTATTACGAGCATTTCTACATAAAAATCGTCTTATATACAAAACCTACACGACTATGTAAAAACAACAACTTCAGAAATTTAAATCATAAACAATAATTATAGGGTGCGCCAACTCCTAGGCGTCTTCTTAAGACGTAGGAAATGCCTACTTAAAAAAAACGACTGATCAACGAAACTAGTTCTTTCGTGAACAACCATTAGGGAAAAAACCTGAAGTCATCAGATTCTCCTCCGAGCATCTCAGCAGTTGTTCTGACGCGACGTTAACGTTAAAATCATCTATCTGACGTCCATACGAGTAGATTTTATTCTGTAAATTTCTGCCCATCGATGACAACACCCTTTCTATGGCTTTCCCAGAGTGTCTTCAATGAAGCTCCACTGTAGTTGTAACGTAATAAGTCGCATGTCAACAAATTAACCGTACATCATATTCCATTTAATTAACTAGTAGTTGCATCGCATCACAGATTGCTATTTATCTCTTCAACGGGCATTAAAAAAAACGACCTTAAGACCAGCGAATCTATAGATAGATACTCGTGAGTACGACGGGTGATATTTATTGCTTCAGTGAGTCATCGGAAAACACGCCTTTTCGGGTTTCTTCACATTTCACTCAATGAGAAGATAAATAATGAAGTGATGCTCAAAAGACTACAAACATTGAAAAGTAAAGAAATTAAAGATCGATCAGAATCGGATGTTAATATTTACTTTTTTTTTTGGTTTTAAAAAGATTGTGTCTTCATCTAAAAAAAAAACAATTATATAATAACCTTTCAATTACATAATATTTAAAAAGATTTACGAAATTTCGCTTTATAAATCATGTTTCGATTGTTAAACGAAGATGTTGTCAGGTTTGGAGTACGAGGCACGCGCACGTAGGACAGGACGCAAACGACCACACTGGCTAACAAATTAGCAGTTTATTATTCTGTTTATTTTTTGCTGAAAAGGAATTCCAGTTAGTAAAATAAAATAAATAAAGTATGAAACTTGGAAGGTGACAGTCTGACAGAAGATTACATTTTAAAAATGTATTATTCAGTAGAGGCGGGCACATGTAAGAGTATACAATACACCTCATCAGGAATTAACATTTATGACTTATTTGGTGGAAGTTTATGATGTTTTGCGGTTAAGGAACTCGGAAATACTTGTAGCTTGCTAGTATATTGGCCTGTTTTTGCGGTTTATAAGGTTGATGAATAAAATTAAAACTAACACTCGCAGAACGTGTTGAAATAGTGAAAATCTTCTTAATATATAAAAATCATGTGTCACTGTGTTCGTACACGCTAATCTCCGAAACCGCCCAACCGATTTCGATGAAATTTTGTGAATATGTGTAGTTGGTTCCAGCTTGAAAGACAGGATGGTTTTGGATCCAATAGGTGGCGCTGGGGTCAAGTCATTAACAAATTCTATATTTATTGACCAAAATGACATATTCACAAAATATGTTGGTTAAGTGCCAAAAGTATATTGCAAAATCTGGATCCGATAGGAGGCGCTAGGCTCAAGTCATTAAAAAATATGAACATGAATTAATTGAGAATGTCTTCCAAGCCATACTGAATAATTAGTTGAACCATAATTGGCTCAGTGAACCTGCAGCGAGAAATGTTGATGTTGATGAAATTCACTTTCAGATTCAATAGTCGTCGCCTTGCCAAGCGAACTGATGTATTTCAAATCAATCGACACTGTCGCTGATGAAAATGAAGCAGTAAATTATCCAACTGAATTTTTAAATTCACTAGATATGAGGATTGGTTCGCCGATAATTCTACTTCGTAATGTAAGCCCACACATTTTGTTATCAAACGGATCATCGAAAATATTATGAAGCATTAATCAATCAATTCGAACATGTTCGTTCGGCAATGTCAGCTGAAAATATCACCGGCCGTAGCGTGGCCGAGAGTGTAACTCAAAACCAATGTGCGTCCAGACGATCACGGGAATGCTTATAAGGTCTAGTGCACTTAAGCATCGAAGCCAGCAGACTACACACAATGCCGTACTTTTGCTATTGATTTAACCCTTTCGCCCCGCAATGATAAGAAATGATTTTATTTTTTTAATATGTCAGTTTAAACCCCCTGAAGTTATATTTGCAAAGATATCAACCCTCGGAGGCGGTGGTAGGGCGGGGCGGCCGGGTACAAAAATGTACCAGGTGGTAAAAATCGTCGCTATCAGAAGAAAAGTCTTCTCCGCTTGAAGCATCAGCCTCTTCATCAAGGGTCCAGGGTCATTCTGATTTGGTCTTCATCCATTGCAACAGATATGGTAGCTTAACTAAACTAACGCCAAAGCAGACGATTGGTATTACCACTATAAAATAACAAGTACATATATGACAAGCCGGAGAGCGATGGCAAATAAAGAGTAGCAATCGCAATGCATGTGGCGGCTGTGGTCGTGGTGGTTAGTGCGTTGGACTACTACGCATGGCTGCTCGGGTTCAATCCCAGCCCGGGTCTAACACCTAAGAAAGTTTTTCATGGTTGCCACCTCTTTCGAATGTCTGACAAGCAATCAAAGAGTATCATTTGTCATGAGAAGCTTCTCAACTCGCCGTTCGGAGTCGGCAAAAAACTGTAGGTCCCTTCCATTCGTGGAAAATGTGACACGCACACACAAATGGTTGCGAGAAGCTAGGCTTGGTTCTGTATAGGACT
This sequence comes from Brachyopa scutellaris, assembly GCA_949775065.1. Classification (NCBI taxonomy): domain Eukaryota; kingdom Metazoa; phylum Arthropoda; class Insecta; order Diptera; family Syrphidae; genus Brachyopa; species Brachyopa scutellaris. The sequence continues at coordinate 122,576,431 of OX459114.1, read as the reverse complement.
GCTGACGCCGTATATTTAATCGCAATGCAAATGCGAAGTTCCGTTAGTTACTGCTTAAGAGATAGTCAACCACGATTTGGTGCAAATTTGAACCAATTCCGATATATAAATAAGAGATTCTAGTGTTGTTTGAACTATTGCTGCGGGGCGAAAGGGTTAAGATGACACCTCTTGTTGGATGACCCACTTTTACATTGTCGTTGTCAGACTTGGAAAAATTGAATCCGCATTGCATTGAAAGTGATTATGTCAATACTAATTAACAACTTCAACTTTATATTCCCTATCTTAACTCTGATGATTATTTGAACTTTAATTTTATTTTCTTGCGTGACAACCAACTATTAAAGGTGTTATAAAAAAGTGTAAAATTTCTAAAATTCAAAATGTGTGTGCACAATAATTTTCCAATGAATTGGATTTCTAAACAATTTCAAAAGTTTTTCAAAGTTTTCCAAAATTCCCCATCACGGCTCTATCTTTAATAAACAAATTTTTTCTATGTGTGAACTTCAATAAGTTCATCCTTCAAATCCTTTATTTATAATAAGATTCATAATCTAATATTTATTTACTTTTATGTACATTCCATACAGCTTTTAAATTATTTTACATAGAATTAAAATACATAGGCTAGGTATCTTATCTTTACAGCAGGTTTCCAAGCGGCTGCATCCTACATTCTCTCATCCTGAGAAGATCATCTACTTTACAGGCCATTATACGAAAGTTTACTTCTTCGGGATTTAGTGTTCCCGTCGCAATTTTCTTAAAAGGAATAATGATAGACGAGTACATACAAATAATGTCCTTTCTTACCTGAAACCTACATGTTGACACCCAGAGCTCCTCCTGACCATGAGGGTTTCTCACCACCTTCATTCCACTGGCGAACTGCAACTGCTTTGGATTATTGACGACAATTTTAAATTTTTTGTACGAGTAGTTGTGGTTGTGGATGTCCCAAGCGAATATTGTAAGCGGATCATTTGTGTTGGCAAAAAGATTGCCTCTACTGTCCATGGCCTCCATGGGAGATTGAACACCTCGCCTGCCAAGCACTTTGAATGCATCGGGCAACGCCCGAGAATTATTCTGCCAAATTTTCTGATTGTTAATGAGGCTGAGAGGAACCGAGACTTCCTTATCACTGGCCAGCGCATGGAAGTAGAGGTTCCTTTTAGGAGGCTTTGCTCCATCTGACGGACAATGATAGGTTAATTTTTATAATTTTCTGGGATCAAGAGAGATCTCCAAGATCTTTTGTTTTCAAAGCAAAAGCTTCTTAAATTCGAAACAAAAGGTCTTTGGATACCCTCCCTGTACGTGTATGTTGGGTGTTTTACGTTTTTTTGTGCGCGGTGTCAAGTTGACAGCGAATATCCCATCCATTAGAACAAAACTCTCGCCGGCGACTGTATGGTTTCCCCAGTACTGTTCGGGTTCCATTAATTTGTTTTCAATGCGCCATGTGGTATTGGCCTGCGAGTCATAAACTATTAGCCCAGGATTATCGACATCGGCTATGTAAACCATTGCTCTCTGGCACCGTCCTCTTGGTGGAGGATCAAGGATATCAACGGCGGGTGTAATTAAGAGGGAAGCAGTTGGCGTATACACATCTTCGGGAAACTGAAAACGTTGGATTAAGGAGTCCGTATTCAGGTCAAAGGTGAGTAATTGAGGTGGACAGATCTGAGTTGCGCCAATTATACCAGAATCGATGACCCACATGTGATTGCATTCATCAATCTGTGAACAGGAATAACTAAGCTTATGGTTGTTTAGAATTTTTTGAGTGCTTACCGCTACACGAAAGGCGGATATAATGCCTGTGCAGTTACTGTTATTGGCATCGTGGAATTTATAGTTGGGATATGCGTTGATGAGTGGTCCATTACTGCCAACTTGATTGGTTACAGTTGCCAAAGTGTACGGTATACCGTCATCGAATCGAGGAATTGTTACAAATATTCTTTTACTTCCATTACCTAAAAGAAACGGATGTTAATACAATTGAATTTGATATGGAGATATGGTTTCGTACGCAAATATTCCACACCAACATCGATTGGTGTTCCAGTGTTCTCTACGTAAAGTCCATTGTCGATAGCATACTGCCGATCGTTGTCAGATGGAAATCCATAGTCAAGTGTTTTCCATGCCAACATCGGTTTTAGGCTTTTGAAGTGATGATGAGCTGAGCTCCACGCGAATAGTAGAAGACAAATTGGTATTTCTTTCAACCACATTTTCGATTTATCCTGCAAACACTGAGATGTCACTTATATTGTATTATCACTTTATTTATTTATTATCACTTTAAGGATTAATGGCTGAAGGTTTGTTAGATGTTTTTGGTCACTTCGCGCGATTTTAAATAAAATTCACAGATCATCTGTTTTAAAATAAATTTCCCCAGCACAATTTCCTTTAAATAAATTTAACGGTTTACAGAAATTGTATTGAAACACTACCGATTGCAAAACTACCGTCTCGTCGTCGAACCAACTGAAGCTCCAACGAACAAATGCACCTCTTTAGTCGATAGTGAATAAATTTTCTGTTTTGTTATAAAACAGAGTTTAATTAAGGCTTAAGAATAATAATTACCTTTAATCCGAAAAGCTGTGATAACATCATGTAATTATAAACGATAAACGCAGGCGGGTAACAGTCACGTTTGGCAGGTATCAGGTGATTTTTTGCCTGCAAAACAACTTACAGTGTTCAGGTAGTACCAACGATCTTGTTGATGTTACAAGCTGATTCTTAAACTCCACAGGGTAACCAAAGTGGCCACCGTGGCCATGGTGGTTAGTGCGTTGGACTATTACGCATGCTGCTCGGGTTCAATCCCAGCAAAAACACCTAAAAATAAGTTTTTTCATGGTGCCACCTCTTCCTCGAATGTCTGACAAGCAATCGGAGAGTATCATTTATCATGAGAAGCTTCTAAACCGCCGTTCGAAGTCGGTAAAAAACTTTAGGTCCCTTCCATTTCATGGAAAAAATAACACGCACACACAAATGGTTGCGAGAAGCTAGGCTTGTTCTGTATAGGACTGCTGACGCCGTATATTTAAGTACTAGCTGTCCCGCCCGGCTTCGCCCGTGTCTAAAAAATATAGTGTTACTTACAATACATACATTGCCATTTAGTTCGAAGAATCAAAGACAGTGCGAACGCACCCCAATCCACAAATGTGGATTGTAACTATTTGTAGTTTGAATAAGTGACATTTCGCAAGAAAGTGACATTTGTTAAAGTGTTTCTATTTTTGCATTAATTTAAATAAAATTGCAAATAAATTAATTTAAAAATCAGCACAGGATGTTAATGAACTGGAGTACGAAGTTTTACTTCATTGTGTGCATTAGTTTTTGTGTTTATCGAACCGTAAGATTGACAGGTAAGAGCGTCACATTGAGATTTATATATTAGTATGATATGATATGATATGATATGAAGTATGATTGCTGCCTGTATTTCCAACATCTGAGAAAAGGTCTAAAGTCATACCAATACCAAAAAATTCTAGATGAGCGAGTGCTGAAGATCCCATCAGTATTTTACCCTGCCTTTCCAGAGCGGACACAAATTGTAGGTACACATGGGAAGTGATAATTCTGACCCATTGATTGTGAACGCGGACGTTCTTCAAGGGTATATTTGCTGACCGCAATTATTCTCATTATTAATAAATGATCTGCCGCAAATCTGCAAAAGTGTTTCTATGCACATTTCTGCAGATATACCTTTCGTGTCGAAGTAGACTCAGCTGGCATCCATCCATTAACCAAAGCTTTCCGGGATTGCACAAAAAGTATAGCGTTTGGTTTTTACTTTTTGAAGCAATTTCATCGACGGAAATCCGTGATGAGCAGATAAAGAGGAAATTGCAATTTTCTGGTTTGGGTTCAAATAAAGTGTACATTGCCTCAGGCACAGGAACGTAATCTCTATATTGCGTAGCTGCCTATTAAATTCCAGCTCGAAAATACTTCCGTAGGATATCCTTTTGTTTTTTATCGGTTAATTGTTAGTGTACATGTAAGTGGCCTTGGGTTTGCTTGAACTATTTTTTTTTTTAAATTTTGTTACATCAACTTGTTTTGTTTTGTTAAATTATAATATAATTGAAAATAATTCATCGTGCTGTAGACAGAAAATGTTCTCAGTATATAATCATTAATAATAAGGCTTAACTATTATATATAATTTTATATTTCAAATATTAAGCGGTTTAAAGTACTTGTAAAACAACAACTAAGTCAACTGATTGCATTTTCTATCTAAATTAAATAAAATTACTATAATCCATTGGAAGATGCATCTACATATTTCGAGTGAAAATTACTATTTACCACAATTGTTACAGGGTGTCTCGACGGAAATTAAATACTACGATCAAATATATTCTTTATTTTGTAATCTCTATTAACAGTCCTTTTTCTATTCAGTAGTCGAACTCAAAATATTATTGTGTCGGACCCATACATCATGGTAGGTCTCATACTCACAGCCATCTTAAATACTTTGCCTTTTAGTTTTAGCGGTATTTTCTTACATATCACTGAGCTCCACCACTTCACGAAGCCAGTGTTTGCTCCATTTAGAACATCTGCATTGATTTTACTGTCAAAATTTATGTAGAACCTAGGTTTTGAATATTTTGAACTGAGTGTGTGGTTCTTTTAAAATGTAAACCATGTTATTTGGAACCGAACTCCTGAACATGTTTTTCCTATGGATTCCGTTTTGCGCACATTAGGTTATTGGTCTTCAGGCCCAGGTGGCATTTATCCAGTTACGGTTCTAGCGCCTGCGAATACTATATCATCGGCATATATTTCAGCGAATAGGTTTTTATTTAACTGATGTATGGCAGTTCACTTAAATTTTGAAACAAGAGGGCTTATTGCTTATCTCTAATGCACGCGAACTTGGACTCGGATTTCCCCTGTAGAGCTGCTAATACGCGTGGTTGTGCCAAGATATGTATATCCAGTATGTATCCGATGTAGTGTTCTGGCATCTTAAGCAAAGTACGTGTGTATAGAAGCTCGATCGAGTGCCGAGATATCTATAAATCCGATAGATATCTATATATTCGATATCTATAAATCCTATATACAGGGTTCACTTGGTACTTCGATACTTTTCAACTATTATGCGAACGCTTTGTATGGCGTCCATTATTGACTTTCCTGCCACAAATTCGCATTGACTTTGAGGATATGCGCACAATTTCGCTCTTAGCAGAGGGATAGAATTTTTGGTACTCATTTCACATTTCGTCAGGTTTTTTTTCAATGCTAATGGCGTGAAAAGGTATTGTTTTATGTCGGCGGTGCAAACTTGAGTTTGAACTATTTTATCTTTTCATGCCTTTGTATTTGTTCATGTTTTCTCATTTCAGCCACAACTAGTCTATCTTATTTGGTAAGTGGTTCTCATGGTAGTGCCTTAGCATCTGTGACAAAGGAAATTTAAATCATTCCTGCTGAGTAATTGACGTGCACAACTAAATATTTGTTTATTACAAGATTTTGTGATTGCTTTGAAAAAAAATGGCGAACATCGCTAGACTGTGTTGGTATCAGTCATGGTATCAGTGTTGCTCATACAGTCGACTCTCGATAAATTGAATCTGTTGGGACCTGGCAAAAAGTTCAAATTATTAAGAGTTTAATTTAACGAAAGTTGTAATTATCGACAGAAAATAAGAAACATTTTAAATTATCGAGAACTCGCACATTTTTTCACATATCATTGCATATTTATAATGTCGACTAATTTTTTTCAACAAATTTTAACCAATGCAACGTAGAGCCAAGCTACATACCTACATCATAGACTACGGTCAAATGCAAAATGAATTACGTAGAGAAAATAATGTATCATTTGTCAACAAAAATATGCAGATTCGAACAAGCAACTTATTCCTCTGATGTTTTGTTAACGTATACATTAGTTAGTTCAAATGATCGAAAAGTCGGCTTGTCTACTTAAATTTATTTATATATAATTCAGCACAACCGTTTCAAATTAACGAGTGTACATAAATTCATAGGATTTCTTCAATTTACCGAGAGATTTTCAAGGGACCAAAGAAAAACTTCAATTTGATGAGAGATTCATTTTATCGAGAGTCGACTGTAATTAGATCGATGTTCCGATGTGACCATTCATATCCTCACAGACTAGCTTCGTTTCACTATACGGAATGATCTCTATTAATTGATCCAGATTATCCCAGAAGTCTACTTTTTGTTTATTTGCTCGTTTGCTTGTCGCAACATTCTGGTATCCATCTCTGATGTTAGGAGATTTTAAGCCTTTCCACCTTGTATCCTGAATGCATGCTATCAATGAAAAAAAAATAACCTTTATAACTACATCGAAAAGTATACAACATATTATTGATACCAATTCCAGTTTATTTTACTGTGATGCTATTAGGCGCATCATTTGTAGTTCAATTTACAAAACGCTTGATTTGATAGGTATTTTTTTTTAGATTTACTGCTAAATAAAAGACAGATTACTTTTAATATTCTTCCAATAGAATATACGCAGCAAGCAGCCACAGATGGTTTTAAGGCGCAAGTATGTAGATAAATTGGAACTTTGGCCAATGTCTTGATAAATTGGTCCAAGTTCAATTCTGCAACATCGTTCATAATGAAGATCTTTTTCGACACCATATGTAAAAAAACCTTAATTGTCGACTTCAGCCGTTCAAAGTTCGAAAATATAACTCCTGTCGATCAATCAATATTATTTGTAATTGCAGGCTCAAGCGATGTCTCACGTTAATAAATGAAACGATAACTTGGTTGAGATTGGTTGCTTATCGAGTACAGTTCAGAGCTGCACAAATTGGAATACAAGTTTTTCAAAATAACCTGCAAGCTGCAACGAAATCTGCGTTAACTCACCCCCATACTAACCCACGACCGCCAGGCACAGACTAGAACCATTATACGCGCTGAACTAGTTGCAAAAGAACCCGAATCAACCTTCACTTAAATTACTATCAAATGTGAGAACTTACGTAAGCGTTCGTAGTACCTGGGAGAAATATTTGCCATCGATTCATGTTTCTCGGACAGCTGACATCGAATTTTATTTGTATTTTGTGTTTTTATAGCCTGAAGTGTTTTCTTTTAAATTTATTGCCTCGCCTAGTACGGTTAATTTTAATAATTATCATATGATATAATTATATGGCAACTCATGGGTGCAGTGGACGTAACCTGTTAAAATAATAAATCTTATTAGCGTCGCCGAATAGCTATTAAGTCACACCGTGACGGTTGATAAAGCAGACATTATTTAAATACCGAGCTTACCCAAGAAATCCAGCTGAATATCATACACATACTCCTTTTTGGTCCCTTTTTATCCATCCTAATCCATATCATAGTTCCCAGACCCCTACTCCTTTTGCAGAGAATCTTGTTTCGGGAACACTATGACCACCATTAATGGATAATGGACATCGTCCGTGAATACAGTAGTCATGTTCGACTTTGGAACTTATGCGATATGTCAGGAGCTGAGTACATCCTGGGCAAATATAATCGAATACTATGAGACCTAGGCCTTTGTTGTAGATTTTACAACTTACTGTAAGCTGGTAAGTATATATGTATAAGCAAGACGTTGTATATTCTTGGCTATGAACAAGTAAGCATTGCTCAAGTCAACTTAAGCAATGGATTTCTGTTACCATTGCTAATGCGATTAAGTTGACGTTCGTAATGATCCCTACTCTCTCCTGTTATAGTATTGGAAATTGCATTGGAGATCGTGGGCCGTCAATTGCTGAAGTAAATGGAGCTAGGAGATTCCGTGCAGTGATTAATGTTCAGTTATTATAAAAACAAAAATGTAAGAATTTGTAATATCATCACCACTTAGGTCCTTAGTCCTAAAACTACGATCGTATCTGTAAAATGGGGAAAAACTATGCACATTCTTCATTGATTTTAAGGCAGCTTTTGATTCGATTCCTAAGTAACCTAGGGCTGTCGTCAAAAATGCTAAAGGTCATCCGAAGTCTCTTATGAGAAAAACTTGAGTGCGGTGTGACATGAGAGGAACGTATCACCCTGACTCGAATCGAAGATGGGTTGTCTCCAAAGTCCACTTCTCTTTTCACTCTTTCTGGATGATCTGTCAGCCTCGCAACCGTATTATGTTCAATGGCGTCAGGATCAAGATACTATATTAACTGACCAAAATTATTCACATTCACATCTCACCTGAAATTAGGAAATTTTGTATGACAGGTCCTAAAAACACCGGTTCTTGAGTAACCGCACTGATGTATTCTATTGTTGTTTTCTATATTAAAAAAAAACTTACATACTCTGAAAATTTTACCGAAATTGGTTGGGTAGTTTCCGAGAGTATAAAAAAAAAACATACATTATGTACATACATTTTAATATAGATCTGTTTACTTGACTCCAGCGCCACCTCTGTCTGTCTCTCGTACTTGTTCTTCATGTGCTCGCGCTGTGTGTAAACATTATAAGGGTATTCATAACCCCTTTAGAGTGTGTAGATTATAAAAAAAAACCTATCGGGTCCAGATTTTATTATATAATTTTCTCTTTTGACAATGAACCAACATATGTTGTGAATATGAGCCTTTTTGCGCCATAAATATAGAAGTTTGGTAATAACTTAACTCCAGCGCCAGCTATTGGATTCAGATTTTATTATTTTCTCTTTTAGCAGTGAACCAACATATATTGTGAATATGTGCCTTTTTGGGCCATAAATGTAGAAGTTGTTAATAACTTGATTCCACCGCCACCTATCGGGTCCAGATTTTATAATTTTCTCTCTTGGTACTGAACCAACATACTATCACCCCTATCATTAAATCCGACGGATCTGAGATTCCCTTCACTCATTCGGTTCATATTCACCTATCGTCGTGATCATTAAATCCGCCGGATACGCTACTTTATCTACATCCTTTTTTATGTTTTCGAAATCAGCTGTTTTCTGATTTGACACTTGAAAAGGCGATTGTGGAGTGAAAACAAAAATCTAAGGAATAAAAAATAATAAATAAATACTTTTTTGGTTTTACTTTAAGCTTTTGTTTTGCAATATATCGCATTCCAATGTCGTGTTTCATTTATTTTATTTATAAAGTTCAACGTTTCTTGTACATATTTACATTTATATCCATTAAAATGTTCTTGTTTTGGTCGCATGTTTTGTCAAATGATCTGTGCATTCTACGTATGCCTGAAGTTTGTTCATCATTTGTTTGTTTCTGCACGTTCAACATGCAAAGTTTTTGGCAGTGACCAGGTCAACTCTGTGCCAATACCATTCTTTTGAACTTCTGCCGCCTGTTCCAGATCTTCCATCTTCAAACTACTCTTGGGGCTGATCTTGAAAAGCGGAGTTATACGACAACTTGATTCCGTTTACATAACTTTCGCGACTTTTGACGATACGCGTCGAGTCCACTTGAACATTTATACACACTTATCCTTCCCGATTTGTGACAACACCAGAGAAGATTGGAATTCTGTCTCGTTTGCAATGCATTGCATTGCATTCTGTCCCGTTTGGTTTTGGCCGAAAATAAGATCGATCCAATGGTGGATGTTATGCCGCACTATTTCCGATTCTATTTGTTTGTTTATGCACTTTCAACGTTCAAAGTTATTGGCAGTAACAAAAAATGCTAGCCAACCCCACAGCAAAAGCACCAGATGCGCAACGATTCCCTCGCGGATCTGAAACGTCAAACTTTATATGGAGAGATTCGATCCGTTCATTTTCAATGATCAAGTGAAAAGTTGTTCACATTACCGACAAGTGGACGATTCTCTTCGAACGGATTCAATGATACCGATTTTCGAATTTTCGTGAATCATTCCCCCCGGCGGATTTAATGATAGGGGTCATATTTGTTGTATACATACCTGGTATGTATATTGTGAAAGTGAGCGTTTTTGGGCCATAAATGTACAAGTTGATTAAAGCTTGACTCCACCGCCACTTATCTGGTCCAGATTTTACAATTTTCTCTTTTGGCACTGAACCAACATATGTTGTGAATATGAGCTTTTTTGGGCCATAAATATAGAAGTTGTTAATAACTTGACTCCAGCGCCACCTAGCGGGATGAAATATACTTTACGAAGATTACTCGTACCTGGCAAATATACACAAAAAAATTTATAAAAATCGGTCAAGCCGTTTCGGATGAGTTCGACCACAAACACCGTGACATGAGATTTTTATATACAGTGGACGCTCGATATAGTGAACATCGATATAGTCAACAATCAAATATAGTGAACACACAATACACAGCACAGCTTAAGTTTGTTGTATTTTTGTTTTTTTAAATACATGGAATGTATTATGTTTTTACGGAAGAGTTGTTTTTGTTAAAAATAAGATTTTCTTTCTTATAAATATTGGCTGGTTTTTTAGTAATCGCAAAGAAAAATTGTAATTATATTCTATTTTCGATGAATTGTACGTAAAAACATACACATTTTGATAAAATTTGCTTCAAGGAGTCCACGCTCGTTACGATGAACAATCTCGCTTCAGTGAACAGGCCTGGTTTTTATTAGTTTACTATATCGAGCGTCTACTGTATTAGAGATTATATGGACAGATTAGATTGGTTACATAAAGCATGCCTAAAAGTATCGTCAACAAATAGTAAACGAAGCATTTTAGTTAAGTTTTAAATATTTATTTTAGTACTATATACAATTGCATATCTAAGTTATGTAAATTTATCTGGCTGAAGGCAGAAGGCCATTGCTAAATAATAATTTGAGTTTTTTTTAAACAGCATATTAAATTGAATGAAAAGAAAGTTCTATCTAAAAACACAAAAAACACACGATTTTATTTTTATAACACCACGTTTTTTTTTTTTTGAATTGCTATTTGCATTAATTTTAATATTAAAATCGATGAAATGAAATCTGACAATTTCAGGGAACTTGAAAAAACAAGCAAATCAATTAATTTATAACTAGTTAAAGTAACACTATTTATCATTGGTTTAATTATTTGTATTATTATGTGATATCTGTTCAGTACCATAAGCACGTAAAAAACAATCATTTAAATAATATAAACAATGTTTTCCTGCAGACATACATATTATGTATTATAATATAAAAATGAATAAATGAAATGAATGAAAGTCAGTGGGCTCATTATTTTGTCTGTAACTGTATGGGCTGATGCTGATCTTAAAATATTCGTGGAGAAAGCTCTTCACTTTATGTTCATTCAAATACAAGGCGTAACTACCACCAGTCTACTTTCATACGATCGGTTATCAATTAATGTCCTTACCAAATTTCAAATATTGAAGCTGTTTTATCAAAAATATATATAAGACAAATTATTTTTCATATATTAATTTATAATTTTTTTATATTCGTATACTCAAAAAATAAACATAATAAAAATAAATTACAAAAAACAAGTACGATAACACAAAATAGTACTAAAAACAAAATTCCCTTAATTTAACATGGCATTGCTGCTCTTGGCAGTGCTTCGGGCAAACCTCCTGTACGTGTATCCTGTCGATGGCAGGTTGTCCAAAAATGAGTTCGCCGATGGTCTCCTTGTCAGTTTGGTTTGCAAAGCCTCACCTGAATTGAGGGGGGTAAAAGGGTTGCTGACTGTTTGCTTAGCGATTCCAAATGGTTCAAATTTAAATGGTTGACGGTTGGAAAATCCTGCTCCAGGACCAGTGAAGTAACTACTGCCACCTGCAAAGGTACCAAAAGGCGGTCGCTTGTCTAAGGTGTTACTGTGATAAAATCCGAAATTCGATGGCCTAGGTGGTGAGCTCAGCGATTGATCACCACGTCCAGTATTGAGATCGATGCGAAGAATGCGATTGTTGAACTCATTTCGATTGAGGTTCTTCAGGAAAAATCTATGGAACTTGGATGAGATCAGGTAGACTACTCCGGGGTCAAAACGAGGCGCCGTTATATCGGCTACGAACTGGAGGCGTTGTTCATCTGCAGCAAGGATGCTATGTGGGATGAAGGATAAAATAAAAGTCGGATAGTGAAAAAAAACCACAAGAATAATATGACAAACCTCTGTCGTCCTGTAGCTGGATTATATGATGCAAGTGCGGTCTCTGAAACTGGACTGAAGAGAAGACTACTGTCAATTGGGGACACTGCCAAACTAATACCTTGAGATGATTTTTTGCCGACTAGTTTGACTGGTAAAATTTGTGTGATTGGAATAGGTCCCGCGCGAAGGACCTCTCGACTAACTGAAAATACTCTAGAGTGACTTGTGTTAAGCGTTATTCATTTGTATAGTTTAAAAAGGAATAGTTACCGATCTGTAGCCAGAGGTTGATAGTAAAGAGTTCCGGAGTTGTGGTCAAATGCCAAGCCTACAACACCATCCATCAGAACAAAGCGGTCTCCAAGAATTTCTGACTGAGCAAAATCTGGATCAGGGTACATAGAAGGATGCGTCACCCTCCAAGTGACATCTTGTTGACTGTCGAACACAATGATACCTAGAAGGCAGCAAAATAGAAGCTTAAGAGCCCTCCTAAATAGATCAACTTACTTGGTTCCACAGTGTCCGAAATGTAGACAAAGACATCGTCACAGGTTCCCAGCTTCGCGGTGGTCTCATCGATAATGAGATTGGTGAAAAGAGATTCACCTCTAAGCACCTCCCTTGGAAAGTCAATTCTAGAAAGACGACAAAGAGTTAGCCACAAAAACAGTCAATTACGAGACCAGTTCCACCTTCTTACGACCTGATTCGAGTTCAGATCAATCACCAAAATCTTAGGTGGACAAGTCACCTCGTAGTCCTCCAAAGATCGAGATACGCCAGCGTCCAAAGCCCACAGTCGGTTACATGAATCAATCTTCATTCTATAGACAGAGATCAGCTTCAGGTCACTGCAGTTGAACTCGCTGCGATCGGTCACCGCGAAAGACCAATCCGGAAAGACCTTTACAATCAGAAGTTAAGTACTAAAAAAACTGGTTGGTGTTTATGACCGGCATACCTCTAAGACTGGACTATCGCCCAGACCAGCCTTGGGAATACTGCTTACTGCTGCCGGAATACCTGAAAACAGCTTTGGCGTGGCCACATAAATTCTGTCATAGCCAACAGCCAGGCCTGTGATCAAGACATTCTCCGGAGTGTAATAGCTGCGATCGCTTACGGGTGCACTCGATGGAAAATTATACGAAATTAGTTTCCACTGCTTGACGGTTTCCAGTACGTTCGCATCGAGTACTCCGCTGACCAAGTTCAAGACCGCCAAAACCACGCAAACCAGAGTTTCCAGGTGTGCTGCCATTATGCGAGCGAGCGGTGCGCGCTTGTTTCTTCTTGTGGCGCGCGTGGCAACCTGTGTAGAAGAGGAACAGATAAAAAAAGAAATTAATTAAATGCGATTGTACCGGCAGATTCGTTGCGAATATTGCCTTTGCGTTGGTAAATTGTGCGACGTCTTAGACTTAGACAGGTTGAGATGAAACTACGCGATGCGAGCGCGTGCCATCTGAACGGGGGAACAGGGAGTTTTGCGCGGTGACTGTCGCAAGAGAAACGGCGTTGATTGCCGACTCTCCGGAGTGCTGATGGAGCACGTCGTTTTTCGCATCGAAATTAGATTATTATCATTATCGTGGCGTAATGTGCACAAGTTATTTAATGTATGTAGGTATTCACATAGTGAATGATTTGATTGCGAAAAGAAGGTGTGAATACTTTTATGGAAACCATATCCACGATTTTAATTGCCCGGCATTTTGTAATTTATCGATGCGTTACGTTTTTGACAGATAACCTGTTATCTATAATCTATATCTATATCTATAATCTATAAATATTATAAAACTGTAGAGGTTTTTTGTTGGTTACCTAATGGCGTGAAAACCTCTAGACAGATTTCGATGAAACTTTTTTTGAAATGCTTCTTAAGTACCCGGGATGATCACAAGCTATGTAATTTTTTGCTCAGCCTACTGGGTCTTACATAGTAGTCAAAATAACTGTATATCGGAGAGGAATATTTTCATTATACAGTCCTAACTCAATAATGGCTTATCGGATTGAAAATCAAAAAAATAGGTGAAATTAGTAAATCTGTCGCTGATTCATTTGAGATGTAAAACATCCTCCTGCGTTATCCTGAAGCTGAGCAATGTTCAAAACATCGCCCACAATTTTCCTTCAGCGGAGACCACCGCCAGCAGTCGTGCAGCAGTGGGTATCGTTGCAATAGTGTGTGTGTGAGTATATGTGCGCGCTCTAACATGATCATATGCTTTGTACTTCAATGTATCACAATCATTATCACCATTTGCGGCTCTTACACTCAACCAATCTTAACAAATGAGGTGTCAAAAGAAAGAGAATTTTCTAGAGCAGTGAATTGCATTTTCAGTTTATAAATATTATTAATACATTTAAAAAAAAATTATCAAAAACAAATATTCTACCCAAAGTGGACTTCTGGATTTTTAAGAGTTAATTTTGGTTCATATATGTATGCACATATGTATTTGCTATGTGGAAGTCATCTGGGATGTTTGGTTTACAGTTCTTTTTTGCCGAGACTTTAGGCAAACGTTATCAGTAGTGCCACGAGGCACATCCGAACGCACAACATTTCTCTGATGTGTTATTTAAAATTGGTGGTTTAAAGTGATATATCACAACTAAAAAACCGAAAGAATTCTTAGCTTTGTGAGCGAGCTATTTTGTTGCCTTGGAATGAAAGCTCCAGCAATTAACAGCGAGATATATTCACGTGCTGAGAGTCAAAGTGCAGAATGTATTTCAATCACCCGGGTTGTGGACCAAGAAGTAACAACCAGATATCTGGTCGAATTTTTAAACTCTCGCTTTCGCTGCCATCACATAAATTAAAACTAAAAGTGGGTGTACCTACTATTCTTCTAAGAAACTTGAGCCCGCCTAAATAATGTAATGGCACCCGACCTAGAGTTACAATTTTGCAATGACATCTGGTAGAGGCGGAAGTGTTGACGGGCTACGGTGCGGTGCGGTTTTTGAGAACTATGAAATCTGCAGTTAGGGGCTGAAAGTTACTAATTGAAACGTTTTTGATAAAACGCAGTTAATCAACAAAATTTACTAAACAGTTTTTTGGACTAAGACAAATACTTTGATGTTTCTACGCTCCCACTGAAATTGCATATTTTTATGCATAAGAAAGCCCTTAGAATGCGAAGCAAGGCGAGCATGGGTTCAACTAGTAATATTAATAAAAGCAAAAGGTACAAACTTAATTGGCAAGGGTAACACTAGGGTAACTTCGGGCATTTATGGCGCACTTTTTTTGTTTCTCAAATAATTTCAACATGAAAAGTTTTTTTTTATTAAAAAACAAAAACAGTTACAAAATATAATAAAAACTGAACAAAAATACGTTAAAGAATTATAATAATTCCATGATTTAAACAAAGAAAAAGTTAAGTTAAAAATGTTTTACCAATGCCCTATGCATAAGGCAATATGGCGCATCCTCTTGGGCAATATGGCGTGATGCTGTAATCGTGGTTTGATTTGTCACAGCTATCCCAAGTGTTTTTGAATGAAGTACATGAGTCTTGGGGCCACCTACGACTAATTATAATTGTGACTTGACCTGTATTTGTCTGCCTGTTCAAAGCCCATTCAAAACAGCTCCTTTCTGTTACGAGCGAATCCATACGCTTGTAGTTTTCTTACACGAGCCACAGTTTTCTGCTCGTTTTCTACTCCTAGGCATGTGGGAGTACCTAAACATGCTTCCTGTCGTCATCGTTCTAGATTCTTAGTATAATTTTTTTTTTTGCATGCCTTACATGCGAACTCCATAAGGGCCAGAGTGTGCCATAATGCCCTTAAGGCAAGTGTGCCATATTACAAAAAAGACGCATTTGCACAAAACTTAAAAAACCGGCTAGATATTCTTTTACTGTTACTAATAAATGCCACCAAAGGAAAACTAATATGATTCACTTCACTTCGCTGTGTAGACTAACCCTGTGTGTTTTATACTTAAGGAGCCACACGCGAATGAAAAAGGGCCAAAAATATATGCAGATGACAAAAGTGGGGTATTTTTTTATTTATTATTTTTTTCACTTGTAAAAAAGATCGCAACAGCTTTACAACTGAACATGGCACTCTATCAAGGAAGACACAAGTTTTCCCATCGTTTTATTTTCTATAAGTAAACCGGAAATGTGGTACAGTGGACTCTCGTTAACTTGAACACGTACAAAACCAGGGCTGTTCAAGTTATTGGATTGTTCAAGTTACTGGATCAAAACAAAAAATCGTCCTTTTTTAAACATATTCAGTTTAAAAATATGTTTATTAACAAATAATAAGGTACACATTTGTTTTTAAGACAATTTTCAAAAAGAATTGTTATTTTAAATTCTTTGACCTTGCGCAGTACGTTTTGTAAAACAAATTCTCGAAAACTCTAGACAACTACTGTCAACTCCGGGAATGTGGTTCGATGGTTTCATCGAACAGTTCAACTGATTCCTTATTAATTTTTTGTTCGATAACGATATCAACAAGATCAGACTTTTTGATTCAAACACGCACTAAATTGACACATAAAAAAACTAAAAATCACTTGGAAAGTGATTAAGAGCTTTTAACTCGTATACGAATGAAATTCTACGGGATTCCCCCTTTTGAAAACCATTAATATTTGTGGCAACATACATACGTAGGTGCAAAGCGAATATTCAAATTAAAACAATTTTGGTTGTCACATAAAATTTGTTCAAGTTAAAGAGGTTTTCATTTATTAATTTGTTCAAGTTATAGAGTGCTTCATGGAAAAATTCAAGGTACCGAGTCTTAAAAATTGTCCGTTCAAGTTATAGAATACCTATAGGGGAAAAATAGCATGTTCAAGTTATTGGATTGTTCAAGTTATCGGATGTTCAAGCTACCGAGAGTCCACTGTATTTATGCGCCATAATGCCCGATTATTTTACCCTATGCATGCCGATTATGGCTGATTCAATAGGAGAAGATGGATTTTTAAATGTGCGACACCGGAATTCACAATTAGTTCATCACATAATTGCATCTTAATAGTCATACATAGTAGTTGTTCAGAAAATTTCTGATCCAACCTGAAATTAGAAAGAATATATGACTTTCTTTAGATGAGTACAATAGTGATCGAAGTTTCTTTGGAACTAGTGACTTACACAAGTATCTCATCAGGATCTAGACTCCCAAAATATGCAATTGATTCAATAACAGACTAATTACCAAAAAATTGTGAACACTGTCATGATTTATATCTTTTTTGCAGAATATGGTACAAAATAATGAACTAAACCAGTACATACGAGTACTTACTACGGGTTTTTCGACTTTAATTGCAAAGTATATAGGACAGACTAAACTTTTTTGTAGGATGGCGCTCCTTGCCACACTTAAAAAAAAGCTTTCCATATAATAAGTTCAAGAAATGCTAACATTCTTCCTTGGGTCGGAAATTTGCAAGACTTTCAAAAATTGTCGGCTCAATTAAAATCAAAAGTTTATTTTCGAAGGAATTGAACAATGCAGAAAGAAAATATTGAGGATGTTGTGGAAGAATGACAGTGGCATCAAAGATGTGATAAAAGCATGAATTGCGAGTTTGCCTTACAGAGTTCACAGTGTCTTAAAAAACAAAGGAAATTTGACAAAATACATTTTAAGCTTACGTACATTTACTAATAACAAAACAGAATTAAAAACTTCATCAAAGATGTAAAAAAAAAAACATTATTTTGATGTGGAATTTATAAAAGTTCAGACAAGTTTAAAATTGTAGCATTTCAACCGTGTTAATAATTTTTTGGCGGGGTATTGTAGGATCACGCTAAACTAAATTATTTAAGGTCTCGAAAAAATTCTATGAAGTGGATCTGAAGTAACAATTTTGCAGGCATTTATTATAAAATAGCTAAATTTTGTTCCCACGGAAGAGTCTGATTATCTTTGTTGTCACTGCTGCCTATCATTTTCGCTAATAAACTAATTATTCTATCTTTCCACTAAAGCTTTGCAATAAGTAGGTAAATATGGACGATCACTAGTAATCGTTACAAATGATATCACGTAGTCCAATATCGGAATTAAAATAATTAAATTATAAAAACATGTTCTTCAACTAGAAAGATCTTCAACCACAGAAATGTTTGACAGCGCATGATACAATAAATTTTGTGTCAAAGTCAAGGCGAGTATTCTCTTGTATTCTCTTTTTATCGACATATTTTCCATGGTATGAGTATATTCTATTTTACCTGGAATATTCCCGCTATTGGGCACGCATTTCCATTTTTTTTCTCATGATACATTCAATTTCAGTGCAATTCAAAAATTCCTTAAACCCAGAATATCTTAGAACCAATCAATACACATACATATGTATGTATGTATAGTATGTATGAAAATTGAAAATAATCAAAAAAAAAAAAAACGCTTAAGCAAAATTTCTGTTAATAGCTCTTGAATTTAAATAAGCGAATACATAATTAGATTTCCAAACCGTTATTTGTAAGCTTAGTTATATTACTAAGTAATGTGGTGGTAATGTGGTTAGTACGTCGGACTACTGAGCCAGCGCGCGGTCTTGGATTAGAATCTCGCCGCAAACACCTTAAAAAAAAGTTTTTCACAGTGCCCACCTCTTCCGAATGCCTGAAAAGCATTCAAGAGTATCATTTGTCATGTAAAGCTTCCCAACTCGCCGTTCGGAGACGACAGAAAACTGTAGGTCCCTTCCATTCGTGCAAAAATATAACGCGCACACACAAATGGTTGCGGGAACCTAGGCTTGGTTCTACCTAAGAGCTAACTTTTTTTTTTTTTAATTTACTTGTGATATACATTATGAACATATGTATGTAATCTACTAGCATTGATTTATCCATAATACGTTATTTCTTTACTGTAGTTAGAAAAATAGGTTCCTGCCAGTTGCATACTTTTTCACTGCAATAAGGCAGAACTGCTGCCTACATAGATGCAAAATCCGACTGTGAAAATGTAACATTTAATACAATTCTTTAAATGTTTCCCACGGCACTACCGTTAAAATGATGCCCAGCTGTTTCCCACTAATTATATACTATGTAATACCCACAATTTCAATCATTGAGAGTGAACGAAGTGTTCGGTTTAATCTGAAATACAGCGTGGTTTTTTTTAATTATTAAGTAGGTACCTAGATATGTATCTCACCATCTCGGTGGTCTAGTGAATATATGACTAGCTTACCACTCATAGGTCGTGTGTTCCATTAGCACCCAGTGCTTAGTTAGTTAAGAAATCCTGTTCGGCAGTACCAACAATGGACCAGTATTGAGAATGAGTTCTCCAAAAGACAAAATAGTACCCGAAATACAAAAAAAAAAAATATATATCTTCATACTTTATACGTACGTATCATATGGTTTGACAAATAAGTATGAACTAAAAATAAATCGTCTACCAAACGACTCCCGCATTCTTTTTCAATACTTAATTCAGTAATGTGTTCCAAATATTTATGTTACTAAATACCATTCATTTATAGAAAATATTGCAGTAGGTATATTGCTGGTCGTCAGCATTCTTTCAAGCTACTGCTGGGCTGGTTGAGCTATAATTTAAATGATTTCACATATCTACAAACATTATTTGGCGGGGGTAGCTTGAACCGCATACAGCTATAGTTTGCCAAAAAATGAAGCTTATAAGGCTAGGAAATAGTTCCGCCACTCTTGCCTAGTAAGAAAAAGAGCAACGAAAACTGATTGATATAAAATATTTACATTTGTTTACAAAATGGATTTGTAATTTTATATGTTCATATATGTATGTAACTATAGTATACTTTTAAATGACAATCGGTCTTACTAGGCTATAATGGGGCAGCGGAGGGGGGGGGGGGGGGGTGTATTTTAACCCCACTTCAAATTATAGCCCGTCGAAGTAAGGCACCTCCGATTTAATGGAAATACCACTTTAAATGATATGACTTCTGAACTACTATGTAGTTACAAAAATAGTTTTGTACATTTTGGAGAGATCAGAATCGCATACAAAATTTTGAAAATCCATTTTTTTTTATAAAACTCTTATCTTTGATCAATTCTCTAAAAATTATATTTTAATTAGGGTACTTTTTCACGTACGATTAAGAGAAGTTGTAGTGAAAAGCATTTTTTGTCAAACAAAAATGATAAAAAAACAATGCATTCGATTTTTTGTTCGATTTTTTGTTCGCTAGAAGTTCAGGAATCTCCAGTTAAAGGATTATACCTCTAAACTGGGACACCCTGTATATACGGACAGAAGAACAAAGCGTTGCTCTGCTTTGAAGTCCAATAAGACTTTTTCAGTTCAGTAGACCCCATCAAATGTCAAATGTAACTTACAAAGCAAATTTGCAATCAAACGCCATTTCTGTCTTAAAACACATCTTGCATACACTCAACACGCTAATTAACACCCCCTTGTTAATTCCTTATTTGATTAAAGTCTTCGTTTTATATTGGCACTAATGGCTTCGTAAATATTTTTTACACTCAATTCACGTAGCTTGCATAGAGCGGCCGGTAGATACAAACGTATACAGTACACATATTCCATACCTAATTATTAAACTAATTTACATGTGCAGTGTGCACATTTGTAAGTTGTTACTCTATTGACTGCGTTTTTATGCAAGCGAAAAATTGACGGAAGACAGACGCCTGCTTTGCTACTTCATTAATCCGACAAAGAAAAATCAACGCCGCTTTGCTTAGCTCAGCTCAACCGGTATAGTTGAGGTCACTGACATCTTGAAATGCATTTACAATACGAGTTTTACGAAAGTCCGTCTTCCTCTCCAACACGTACATACAATAATGTACTCGTATCTTTATATGCTAATGAGTTTGGAAATATTTCCATCTCAAATGACGTGATCT
The DNA here is from genome assembly GCA_949775065.1 of Brachyopa scutellaris. Taxonomy (NCBI): domain Eukaryota; kingdom Metazoa; phylum Arthropoda; class Insecta; order Diptera; family Syrphidae; genus Brachyopa; species Brachyopa scutellaris. The sequence continues at coordinate 122,555,407 of OX459114.1, read as the reverse complement.
AATGAGTGCTATACGATTTGAATTCATTCATTCGTGGATTAACGAAAACTGACAGATACGAGTATAACGTGATTAATAAACTGATTGGTAGTCTTAACTCAATTATTTGTGGTTTTGAAGTGAAATTACATATGTATCTATATCAAAATTATTTAAGTATTAAATGTCGAGTGTTAATCGTTTGTAATGCTAATAGAGTAATAGTAGCATTTAGTTTGTGGCAATAACCAATTGCGATTGACTCGGACATTTTGAATGTGATGTTTATTTGTAAAAGAAAATTAAACATCATAAAATGCTAAGTACAGGTTAAGTGTTGTAATTAAGTGATTAATCGTTTTGTTTTTAATCCGGAAAGCCAAATTACTCCAGCCAAATTAGAAGGCGTCAGTAGAAATGGACAGCCCAAATAACCTTGACTTGACACGAAATGAAGGTCGCACAAAAATATGATTGCCTACTTTTTCGGGTGATATATTAAGTTTGAACCAGAAACAGTGCTCTGCTTGTAATAAAAAAAATAATACATAGAATTTAAGAGGTCTGGAATTAGGAAGTGAGATCTTTTACAAGTCCACAATAAACAAATTACATATACATATGTATGTATGTATATGAGAAAAATCTACATTCACTTTTACTACTACTAATAGCCTCCTAAATAAAACCTTTATATTGCACTGACCAAAGCTGTCATTAGACATTTTCATTTCGTAAACATGTTCTGGATTAACTTTGTTATATGGGAATAGGAATCACTTAAGCACAAATTAATAAAGTCTGACATCGAAGACTAGAACTCAGACTTAAAGAAAATATCTGCAGGAGTTCCACAAGGAAGTGTCTTAGGGCCAATCATTTATCTCCTTTATACAAGAGACCTACCACAGCAGGAAGATGCCAGCTTGGCGACTTTTGCTGACGACGCTGCAATTTTGCCTATTGCGGACAATGCTGATGAGGCAGCGAAAAAGTTACAAAAGACCATTAAATCCGTAAGTAGTTGGACAAAAAAATGGAGAATAAAGCTTCATGAAACTAAATCTACCCATATTAACTTCACTAAAAGAATAATAAATACCGTAAGAGTTAATATCGATGGATTTTATAATCTACACACGCTAAAGGGGATATGAATACCCTTATAATGTTTACACACAGCGCCAGCACATGAATGACGAGAACGAGAGACAGACAGATCGACGTAGTGGTAGGAAACTCAGATGATAGGTTTCAATTTCAACTAACTCTATGGGTGGTGTCCAGGATAGCTGGAGAGTTGTATATTATTTTTGTACTTGCTTATGATTCACAGGAGTTTTTTCCAGATGTTTCTTATTATAGTTTGTGCGATCAATTTCTTCAGCCATACCCACCATCCTACTGTTAAATATTTGGGTATAACACTTAAAGCCAAGCTCATATGGAAGGACCATGTCAAAAAGAAAAAGGAGGAGCTAAATATTGGACTCAGACAAAAGCATTGGTTAATGGGAAGGAATTCTCAGCTATCAATTGACAACAAATTGCACAATGACAACCTACAAAGGGATTCACAAGTAGAGAATTTTAGCGAAATTATTAAAAAATATGCACATAGGCATAACCAAGAGTTTCGAGACCCTGTAATTCCTCAATTTCAACACATGTTGGAAGAAGACCACAACACTATTAGGTGACTTAAAGGATCAAGCCCGTTAATTTCCTAAAGAAAAGAAAATATAAAGAAATTATTACATATAGGAATGACATATCTATAATACATAAATAAAATTCAGGTAACAAAGTTAATTTCGGGGTCAGCTAATGTGCTTCACCACCCCTCCAGAAGAGAAACGTTACTGGATGAGAGTTGAGTTCCTCTCAGTTGCTTTTCTGCTTGGGATGCTTTCTCCTCACTATGAAGTCCACGGCTAAAAACCCGCCCTGTAGACGATATGCCTTCGGTAGCATCGTCGGGAAATGGGTTTGGACGTAGAGGTGGTTTTAGTAAGTGTAAAAGTCATACACTCTGTGGCTTTCGATGATTTCCACCTTCCTCACAAAAAAAAAACCTATACAGCAAAACCCGGTTAATAACCACCCTCTTAAGTGCAAAATACCGCAGAGCATCTTCGATTTTCGAAACCCTAAGTTTATAAAGAAATATTATTTTTAAAATCCCCCTTTAAAGTACATGTCGCCTAATTACATTCCCCGTTTAAGTAAGCATTGTTTTCCTTTTTTTCGTCATAATTTATATGAAATACCCTTATAAAGCACTAGAATTGAAACAAAACAAAAGGAAATAAACTTAATCTAGTACATAATTTGGTGAGTTCTAGAACTCTAATAAGACTTTGACGTTTTCTCTTGGATGTCAATTTTCGATTGTTGGTTGAGAAGATCTTTCGCCTTTCAGCGGACTTGTCTTGGTCGGGGATAAGTACCTCTGAGCAGCTAATCGGGTTTTCGTAACTATACATATATCCCGGATAAGTAACTCACGACATTGGACAATTCTACTTATGCACTTATTCGGATTTTACTGCAAACTCTTATAAGTGAAAGCTAAAGTAAACCGAGTTTTGTTGGGTGGTATTTGAGCTGAACGTCCTGAACTAATTCAAAGCTGAACGTACAAGGATGCCGGGTTAAACATTTGACGGCAAAGTGGAATTTCAATTTCAATTTTATTAAATTTCATTGGTTTGTAGTTTAGAATTGATTTTATATAATTTCAACTAATTTAAAAAAAAACGTAATCAAATTAAATTACAATCAATTTAAAAAGAGTTGGCGGAAGATAAGGAAGGATGAAAGGTAGTAAAAGGTATTAGATGCGAGAGATAGTCGATGAAAAATGAAGAAGAACAACACTTTTAAATCTTTTGAAATTAGAGATTGATTTGATACGGGTAGGCAAAAAGTTCCAAAGTCTGACAGCGTGAATGAAGAATAAACGTGACGAAGCCTTTACTAACTTTACTTGACTTGAAATCCAAGCGAAATCAAAGAAAGAATTCCAGCTAAATCCGGGTACAATAGTACAAGAAAGCTATCGTAGCACAATCTCTTAAGCTGTTTAAATTAATTGGTTCCAATCCGAAGTGAGAAATATGTCCACTTTTATGATGCAAAGTTATTTTCTACTGAAAGTGGAAAATAAATCCACTTTTTATGGGATTTAGTTTTATTTTTAATGTGGTTCTATGATTTTATTTTCTATGCTTCTGCATTCCATGGCATGTTTTTTTTTTAGCGCTTTTGCAAAGTAAAATAAAAATAAAATCCTGCAAGAAAATGGGGATATCCTTTTTACCCTCGAAGCAGACCACCGAAGTACTGTTTTGTAGATATTAACACACACACACACAAGGCACAAGAAATATTTCCAGTGTTATTGCTTTTCCATTATCATTGGTTGCTGTATCATAAATGAAAATCATGGCTCACTTTCAGTGGAATAAGTGCGATTACTTCCCACTTCAGGTGAAGTTTCCCAGTTAGATCACTGCTTATTTATTTCCCTGCACTGATTTTTCTAATGCCATTAATCAACACATTGATCGAATAACGGAATCGTTCCATGTTATTCTTCAAGGTCAATTGGGCCTTACAATCCAAGGTAGCTCACAAGTTTACTTCCAAGTTCCAAGAGTTGAATTCAAATCTGGCTTTAGCTCGTTATATTTTACGTTAGTTTAGTTTTTCCACACGAAAAGAAGGAACCGAGACCGGCAATCGAATTAAGAAGCCCGCAAAGACAAATTAATTGAATTGATCGCGTGAAAAAAAAAAATTGTCTCCGATTCAAACCTGTGCCCAGGCATGCTGAACAGTCCAACTTAACAAATTAGCTATTCACACCGTTGCGACCAGATACGAATCAGTTCGTTAAAGTGTTTTAATTATCACTTTGAGTGACAAGCGACTATATCTTTTAATTAGTACCGAATGCCATACTAAGAATAGGTTGCTTCCAAATTAGACTCATTATTTGAAATTCCAAATATAGTTAGGTACCAGAATGACTCAGCTGGTTACAAAAAGACACAGAAATACCATTTCAAGAACACACGAGTGCTCGTAAAATAAATCCAATTCAGTGAAAATAGTTGCCATGCAAGTCGCCTCCACCAACGATATGGTAACATAAAAGCTACATATCTTACGTAACCGATATGGTGCACTATATTCCAACAGTGAGAGAATGTGTCTACAGCAAGACTCTGCTCCAGCGTCAGCTACTGCAGCACCAACTGAAAAAGGATTGCAGTTGTATGTGACTTTTGGGTCGAGGCAAAAACCACTCCACTGTACGATTTATATGTATTCTTATTTCTCGGGGTCGCCATTGCTGTTGGTCTATGCCAGCCTCAGCTCAGTTCGGTTTTTTTTTTTTGACTAGAATGCGATACTTTGTTGCGCTGTAGAAACACTACTTGCCAAGTTTCAATCTGATATCGAACCTCAACAATCACCCCCCCTAAGTGTGTTTTAATTGCTGTCTAAAGGCACAAGCGCTGTTCCGTAAGTTGCGAAAGTTGCGAAAGTTGCGAAAGTGCCAGCCCGAGTTAAATTAACTATTTGTTTTATTTTCCTTCAGTTTCATGTGATCATGCGACCGCTTCCTTGATTTAAAAATAATGGAAAATTATTGGAAAGTTATCGTAGTATGCTCTCATAGGCATTCATTTGATCTATGGCACCTTGCAGACCATGTAGAGTTACTATTCATATTTTGCTAGTCGTATAATGGCATGAAGAAAATTTACAAATAAAATGCAATAAACAATTAAAAAATGTTCATCCTGCTTTTCATTAAGAAAATTTTGTTGAAAAATTACGACCAATTTATTGTCCACTTACCATAACGGTGCTGTTCGAGAGAGTGGTCTTCAAAATATCTCTAAGACCGTTATGGAGTTGCTGCGGGCTTACCGTTACCATAGATGTGAGGTTATGCAATACTATTGGTTTGGTGTTGCACAAATATTACATTTTTCATTTTAAATTTTCTTCTATAAACTGTAAACGCACATTCACTTTTATCGAAAAACAATCTGGATCTGGTCTGTTAAAACTAATGTTTAAACATGGTGACGCAAGATCAACGGGTTAGTTGGAATTAGTATAACTTTTTTTGTATTATGCATTTTAGCGTTGCAAGCGACTCTATTTCACAATAATTCAATAAAGATAAATCTTTATGCTTCACATATGTACATACTAGTAGATTATTGTGATAAATAAGGCATTTGCATACCTACATACAGTGGTTGAAATTCCCATAAAAACGATTAGATTTTTTATGTTTTTTTTTCAACTAAAACTTTGTTGCCCTTAAATCTGGATTGCAAATTCATTATTAATTAAAAATGCAAAAGTGCATGAAAATAAAAGACATAGGACATAAGTGAAAATTCCCATATAATCAGATTAAACGGTTTTAAAAGGGAAATCCATTTTTTTGAAGTTTAAATATTTAGTGGAACCTCCTTGTCACTTAAGGTAAGGTTTTCCAGCTCGGCTATCGAAATCGACATCCACTCCCCGATTATTTCGGGTTTTAGCTGCTATATAGTACAGTGTTGAATTGACGTCCATTGGCATAAACCCGCCTCGCAAGTAACATATTCCCCAAAGGTTCTTTACTGGATTTAAGTCAGGACTTCTTGTGGGACACTTTAAAGCTGTAATATTTTTCTCCTGAAACCAGTTCATCGTTTTTTTTTTTTTTTGGCAGCTTTCACTTGTTGGAATATGAAGTCTATACCACATAATTCCTCTGCTCTTCCGACCATCAATTCCTCTAAGACCTGAGCATAAATGTCCGAATTCAAACGAACCCAATGTCCTTTTTTCAACTCGTTGAAAAACCCGCCCAAATCATAAAGCGACTCATTCCTACATCTTCCGGAAGTCTTTTATCGTGCCAGTATGATTGAAAACCATCTGGATCATCTAAGTTAAATTTTTTAGCCCATGTTAGATGGACACATGGGCTTTCAGCAAGATTAAGATTTTCTGTCTTTGGAGCAATGGAGGGGGCTTTTGCATGTTTTTTTTGAATTTCTAGTTCGGATTAGCGTTTAAAATCTGTCGCACGCGTCTGCTTGTTACAGACAAATTTAATTAAGCGACAATCTAAGAAGAAACAATTTTTTATGTTGCTAAATCACAGCTAAATCAATCGGGCTGTTCAAAGCCCTAATTTTTTTATTTTGGACATGATTCGCATTTTTTCCCGTAGTTATCTCCTAATTTCAGCAAATTATGAATAACTGTATTGTATCTTCCGATTTTGCTGGCAATTTCGCGGAAAGAAAGCCTGCAATCTTTATAAGCAGTTATTTTAGCTTTCTATTCGTCCTAAAGGATTGCACCACGCGGTGTTATTGTTTTATTCTACAGAAAAAAAAACAATTTAAATCAATTGGCTAAGAAAAAATTAATAACTGCAACCTTTTATTATCACTTTGATAAATATTTTGGACGAACTTGATAATAAACTAAATCTGGCTTCACTGTTTTTATGAAAATTTCCACCAAAAAGTTCTAAAGTTTGAACTCCTATGCGAACAATAAAACATTTAAATTTACAGCTGTTGGAATGAGAGAGAAAAGATAACGGAATCTCCAGTTGATTTCGTAGATGATCTTAGCAAAACAAAAAAAAAAAATAAATTGTTTTGTCAACTTTGTGGTTTATACCTTCAAATGAACACAATGCATTGAAATGTTTTTATGGAAATTTCCATCACTGTATTTATGTCACGCAAAGGCGTTATTGAAGCGAGAACGTGCATTACTTATGCAATTTGTTAAGCAGTAAACGAGTGTAAAACGAAGTATATGCTGCCAACGAAAAGGCACACTCAACATCGACGAATTGGACAGAACGTCACAATAGATAGTTACAGCTTTGAGGTAGTAAAAGTCTTTGTCTATCTCGGCTCTGTTATAACATCACAAAATGGCATCTCGTCGGAAATCAAACGAAGGATAAATCTTGCCAATCACTGTTTCTTTGGTCTAAAAAGGCCATTGAGTAGTAAAGCCCTTTCCCGATCGTCTAAGTAGACTCCATATAGGACCCTTATTATGCAGTCTTGTTATATGGAACTTGAGCATGGAGTTTATCGAAAGCGGATAAGGATATCCTTGGTGGTTACACCATGGCAATGTTAGCCGTATAAGTAACTTTTTGGAACAGAATAATTCTACAACAAATTCAGCGTAAAACACAAACTCGCAATAACTCACATGACACGAGTTCAATATTCGGCTTTAAATCCTTCGGCAAATTTTGGGCGAAATGGAATGTTTGCTGTGATTTAAATTTTTGACTCGAAGCCAAATATTATTCTAAGTCTAGGGCTTCGACATCCTGATAAAAGTGGAAAATCCCGAAATTCTTCTTGGTATTGCGATCCAAAATCAAAATATTCGAATTAGAAAAATTTGTTCTTTCAAATTCGAATAGAATATATACATTTTTGAAATCGAACAAATAGGAGAAGAATATAAAGCCCAATTCACAATGTCGCGTTCGGGCGCTCTCGCGTTAATGGGCTTTATATCGACTTTACGATAACTTCTGTCCAACGCACGAAGTCGAAATTTGCAAAACTTAATACAGCTTCAAGCTTCAGGCGTTCATAGGTTAGGAGTATAACAAATAATATGTTCTATTTCCTCAACTCTCACGATAGAAAGAAGATTTGAAATATATTTAATTTTATTTGTATTATTTTATTAAAAAACACAAAATGTGAAAGTGAGACATAACTTTGCAAACAAGATTGTGCGAATATGTAGGTAAATTGAAAAAAGATCCCACACAATTAATTTATGTTAAAAAAAATTAATTTAGCCGTTTAAATCTTTTACACATATTAAATGTTAAAAAATTGTACTTTAATCGAACAGGCCATCGAATAGTATAATGTCAACAGCAGCTGTGAGTTGTCACAACGCACGCCATAGTAGAAAGTAGTTCTACTCGGCCGTTGCCCAGAATTTAACGATATCTACGATATAACGCATGAAGTCACATTTAAGAGCACCCCATATGTTTGCATTGTTTCTACTTTATCTGTCAACGCGAGAGCGCCCGAACGCGACATTGTAAATTGGGCTTAATGCAAAGCAGCTCGCCTGATAATTCTTTCTTTAAACCCACCAAGTGGAGCATAGAATCCATAGAATCCTGACCGGTTTAAATTGTGTATGCAATTATGCAAACGTCGCATCCTACCGCATTTGCATTGCCCACACACGTAGTTATTGCTTAATAATTATTTAGTGTTGTTATTGCTATCGCTAAAGTATTCAATTGAAAACCACTTTCACCTCCGCGAACATACTTCTTTATTAGGTGTGTCTCAAAGTCCGTTTTGTATCTTAAATCAAATTTGTTCGATGGTCATTTGCTTAACACTGCTCACCCCGAGCACTGTGATTAGAAATTACAAATAATTTCATCATTAGAATTGCGGGAAAGCATGCATGGTTTGGCACAGCGTGATCTTTCCGGTGAAATTATTAGTGAAGCGTCAAGTCTAGTCTTTACATTAAATGGTGCAATTTCCAATTTAAACTTCCGACAGGAGTGAAAATTTCGAAAGGTGACTATCCTATCCTGACAGACATGTATGAACATTTCACACATAGTGTAAATGTATGTAATGCAAAACTTTTGCTGCTCGTTATGCAAGATTAACTTGTTTAATCTCGACGTCTGCAACGTTAATCAAATAGAAAATCCTGCCATGCATATCATATTTAAAATAAAACTAACTACATACAGGTTGTATTGACAAATGACAGCTGCACATAAATCATGCGACATGTTTTCTTTTTCGGGATCGTGACTTGGGGTTAGGTAAGATTAGGTTGAGAGGGGTTGTGTGGCTGAGCCATCACAAAATTCTGGGCACCAGAGTTAGCAATGCGACAAATCCATTCTAGGATAGCACCTTAACCGACAAAATTTCAGTTAATTATACTGCAAAATTTAAGAATCGGTCTACGGGTGATTTGTCCTTAAATGTATTTATGCCCTGACATTCGCATTAAATATGTGCAATATCCTCTGCTATACCTAGATATGTACTTTTATCATTGTAGGATCTGAAAATATCCGTGACTGTGAGTTCGAGGCTAGTGGCGTGTTTGCCAAAAAGTCAATGCCCGGACATTTTTAAATCTGGTTCCATACCAGACCCTGTTTTAGACCCGTCGGTGAAGACTGCAATATCTGAAGCCCAAACTGTGTTGTTCCTGCACCAGGTAGAAAGTTTGGTACAGTGTGTTAAAGTAAGGAGTGAAAAGAGAATCGTGTGGCTTGGGGTTGAGTCAATTAAAAGTTTTCTTTTAGTTTAAATCATGTAGCTTTTCGCAAAAGAAATAAATCTCATCATACTCGTTCATACATACTTAGTCTTACCATAAATTCTGTTACAAATTCAAAACGCCATAAAAAAAATCCAGTGAACATGTTGCATTCAGTACTGTTTCATTTATTAGACCATAATATTGATAAGAAGAAAAAATAGGTTTCAGGCTTTCAAACGTTATAGCCATTGGGCTATAGCGGCACGCACATTTTCTTTGGACATTGTTGATGATGCTGCGGTTAGTACTGCTTTGAGCCTTCCCAAATTTCTGCGAGGAGTCTTGCAAGCAATGCCCTCCAATTCTGACCATTAAGAATAATTCAGGATTCAAATCTGGACTTCCTGATGAACAATCTTCTGCCAGAAATATTGAACCTGAGTCTATTCATAGAAACAGTTTTAAGCAAAGAGCGCTGGAAATTGTGTAAGGCAAGGATTACACTTGTAAGTTTTACTTATGACTTACGTAAGTCTTACAGAAGTTACTTACAGGACCGTTTACACTATAAATGACCTTACGGTAAGCAACACTTACGTAAGTTAAAAGTAAATAAAACTTACGTAAGCACTTACGAAACCATTTACACTATGTTACGAGGAAATTACGTGTTGACAGTTTGTTTGCGCATCAAAATAACACCAGTTAGGAACATAAATGTCCTTTGACCCGCTGCCACTTTTTTTATTTTTATTATTTTTTAACTCTTGAAGAAACTGGCCCTTTAAGTTGTGCACTTTTCTATTTATTTCTTCTGCACTAGTATCGAAAATGTTGGCGATTTCATTCAATGCACTGTTCCTTTTATATCTATCTTTATATTCACAGGATGTGTAATCCCACAAAACACTACTTGTTTCAAAATATTCAAATAATTTGAAATAATTAAATAATTTGAAATAATTTGAAACACGCTCAAATTCTATTTCTCGTAAGCAGAAAACTTACAGGCGCTGTCTGCGTAAGCTGTGAGAATTCCGTAAGTCATTGCGAACGCGTTTATACCGTTTAAATTTTCTCCCAACTTACAGCTTACGTAAGTTGGGAATATTTACTGTAAGTTACTTACAGAGCCGTTTACACTGGTAATTTTTTCACAAGTTACTGACGTAAGTAACTTACGGAAGTAAGACTTACAAGTGTAATTCTGGCCTAACAGAAGTAAGACTTACAAGTGTAATTCTGGCCTAACAGAATATACATACATATGTATATTATTTTTATTTATTTTGTCCTAGAAAGTTATTTCTAATTTGATGAAGTTATTAAAGCCCCTTATTCCTAGAACGAAAATCGTTGCGAGAAAAATAATCGTTGCGAAACAAAAATCGTAGCTTGTGGTGCGAGATTTTGAGGGTAAATTCCTAGAATTTCAAATCTCGCAACGAGATTTTTGACGTACGAGTTTTGACATTTTTCTTCGTCATTTGAGAACTTTATTTTTTGTGTTATTTTCCTCCTCTTATCACTCATATTGAATTAAAAGTATCTTGAACAACAAATTTAAATTTTTTTAAAAGAGGAAATGACGTTTAAAGAAGCGAAAATATGTAGTTTCTCTTTATGCTACTCAAAATTAATACAATTGTTTTCTCTATCATTGAAAACAATGTCAAAAAATCGTTGCGAGAAATAAATCGTTGCGAGAAAGAATGGTCCGGGCCGGGCCATTCATTTTCTCGTTGCGAGAAAGAATGGTTTCTCGCAGTGAAGGTGCGAGAATTTTGACGTTTTACGCTACGATTATTTTTCTCGCAACGATTTTTGTCCTAGGAATAAGGGGCTTAACAATTTCAAGACATTTGTACACTTTGAAACCAAAATTTGCATGGTTTGTTCGGAATCCGCCACGAGGCGTTTTTTGTGTTCGAATAGATTACTATGTGAATAAAAACAAAACCTTGTCATTATATGGAAGGGACCTACAGTTTTTTGCCGACTCCGAATGACGAGTTGAGAAGCCCCTCGTGTTCGCGACAAATGATACTCTTGAAAGTTTGGAAGACATTCGGAAGAGGTGGCTTCGTGAAAACAAAAATTTGGGTGTTTGCTGGGATTGAGCCCGACCAGCGTACGTAGTAGTTACAGAGTGTGTTGAATAAAGATATCAACTCGTTCGATTATTTTGAATACATTTATGTGCAACTATATGAGGACTCTTTGAAGCAAGCAGAATGTAATGGAGTTTGTTAAAACTCTACTCTTCCATAGGGTAACTTGGCGCATCTTGTAAATATCACATTTCCGATTTTCTTATAGAAAACAAAATGATGAGAAAACTTGAGTCTTCCTTGATAGGGTGCCGTGTCAAGTTGTAAAGCTATTGTGATTTTTTTACAAGTGAAAAAAATAATAACAAAAAAAAAATACTCCAGTTTTATCATCTGCACATATTTTTGTCTCTTTTTGAGTTGGGTGTAGCTCCGTTAGTATAGAAGTGAGTCATTTTGTTTTTCCGTTATTCATTAATAACAGTTAATGAAAATCTGCCTTTCTTTAAGTATTGTGCACACGCGTCTTTTTTGTAATATGGCGCACTTGCTGTGGACGCATTGTGGCGAGAGTGTTCCATAGGGACTCCAGAACGATGACGACAAGAAGTATGTTTTAGGTAGGTACTCCCACATGTCTAGAGGGAAAAAATGAGCAGTCAATTTTGGCTAGCAAATGGAAATTACACGCCCGCATGGATTCACTCCTAAACAGAATAGAGCTGTGCAATATTGCCTTTAATTGTTATTTAAAAGCTTTTATTTTATGTTAAATATACCATGGTACATAACTCCAACCAAACCATGACTTGAGAAATGTTTCAACATAAAACACTTTTAAGTGAAATCACTTGACTTTGAAGCCCTACAGATCGCCATAGAGTAAATAAACTCTTATAAAACAAATATATAAACAGAAGAACACACCTCCTCCCGCCAGCTATTAGGTTACATAACCTAAAGTGATTTTAATCTTAATTACTCTTTTTGACCCAAATATTTTCAAACCAATCTCCCATTCAACACCCTCATTTAACATTCCAAATTACAATAGCAACAATTTTTATTCTTTTCTATCACAATATACCCCATTGTGTGTTTGTTTATATAAAAAAATAATAAAAATAAAAGAAAATATCTATGTAAAGGCACTGTGCCGCGCCGAGCCGTTGGCAAAATGTAGTTTTATTACCATTTTTTATTCGTTTATTTTTTTGCTGCCATTGATTTGTTATAATGCTAACCCGATTGAGTATAAATGCGAACAATTTAGTTACTTAAACTTGTTACAGTGGTTTATTTTGCGTACCGCTGGCAATGTAATAGAAAAGAAACGTTTCACGCCAATCGTTTCGGACAAATGCTAGCCATGTGACTTCGCTGACCCGTATTGCATTACAGATAAATTCTTATAGATACTCGGTACATAAACTCGTAGCTACCTCAGCAAGCCATCATTGAATATACGAGAAGAGAATCGATTTTCAAATCAATGCATAATGTCGGTGTTTATGAGGTGAGTAGGTAAATTGCTACAGGTATTTTCACTTCTTTTTGTTTGTGGTTGGAGAAAGAAAAATTATCACATTCCAATTGCGTTGAAATAGTAATTTAGATTAAAATACAAGTATACATTAAGTGTGATGAAATATGAACGTTTTATAATAATTATGGCCAGGCAATGTATTTAAAATAGCTAATTTATCTCTGTACGAGTTTGTACATATGTAGAACTTTGAAGAGGTTAATCTTGAAATGCCAACCATGCAAATACAGTACTGCTTGTATAACACGTTTCCGTCGAACCAAATTGTGTAATTTAATTAAAACGCCCAAATTGTTAAATTTCGCAAGCCATACAATCTTTACTCAAGATAGATGAGCAAGTGTTAAGTTAGGTTAGGTAGCAGTAGCTGCCGGTAAAGAGTACCAGCACACTTAGCCCTGTAGAGTAGAGGCCCATTGTTATACTAATCTTGGGGATATTTGACTCCGCTACTCATGAGAATCATTTGGACTTTGGAGCTTTGTATAAACCGAAAAAGGCTTCCCACGTCTTTTTGTGCTAGGTCACTGAGATCGTCGATGAAGTATTCTCATAGATGTAGTGTTCTTCTACGGGAAAGAGCTGGGCATGAACAGAGGAGATGTGTTGGGCTTTCTTCCTCTTTTTCGTCTCTGCAACTTCTACAGAAGTCATTTGAAATGATGCCAAGCTTATAGTTGCATGCTTGCCAGTGTCGTGTAATGACACCGATAGTCGTGCTTTTATGTAGTCTTTTTAGGGACAGAATGTATTTGGAGCGGTCAAGATCTAGTCTAGGCCAGATCTGTTTGGTGGCAAAGCAGGTAGTTTCACTGTGTCAAGTGTGAGTACTATAGCTTGTAAGGAGCGAGGGGCATACCTATATTTTTCCTTATCAGCTAGAATCTATTGTATTTTTGTTCCTAGTTTAGCGAGTTCGTCAGCTTTACAATTCCCTGGAATGTCTCTGTGCCCCGGCACCCAACAAAGGTGAATATTAAACTGCTTAGCCGTCTCTATAAGAAATACCTCCAACGGAGGCAGTCTTAGAAGTGGATGAGACTGATTCTAGAGATTTCAAGGCCACCTCACTATCCGAGAAAGTGCTAATATTGTTAGTGGATATAACATTCCTCTTGATCCAGGACAGTGCTTCCGAAATCGCCATAACCTCCGCTTGAAATACGCTACAGTGATCAGGAAGGCGAAACAAGAGATTTAGTTTCAATATGCCTTAGAAAACAACTCCTCCATTGGGTTTGGAGCCATGAGTGTAGAAGTCTGTCGATTTGTCTGTAACAACTCCTAAATAATCCAAGAAGGATATCGGGGAAAAAGTGTTAAATGGAATTTAAGTTCAGTGGAAACTCTGTGAAATTTCAAAATTTAAATCGAGGGAAGAAAGAATCTAATTTAAAACACAGATGACATGTGTTAAATTCTATTTAATCTGGTTGAATTGAGTTCTACTCCTGATTTTGTTGAAAGCGGCCTTCAGTTGCGTAGGTTTAAATGACATTTCTTTTATGTTTTTTCTACTTTTTGCAGGATTAGAGCTATTGTGGATTCATGTCATTCGGGCCAAACAATGTAAAGCAAATATTCAATAATCCTCTGTACCTGTACTCATTGCGAACAATGCAAATAAAGAAGACATTGGGGAAAGTATGGCGGCTATTTTTGATGTGTAAACATCTAAGCGCGCGTTATCAAAATTTCTACTGGAGAAATTCCGGGATCTTACCATACGGCGACGGATAAGCAAACGGTTTATCTTATATACGTAATTTGCAACTCAAATTTCATAGCAGCGGTGGTGCTAAGGGTTTATTGTTTGGCTAAACATCTGCAAACAATATTTTAACTTAAGCAGTTTCGGTGTTGAAGGAGGAAATAGTATTTTACAAACATTTTTTGCATAACTTCCAAAGATTCTTCCAAGAATAAAAATATTTTTCTTTTTTTTGAAATCCCTGCTCCTTTCTAATGATATCTACTGTAAATGTCATATTTTTTCATGTTTTTTCCAAATATTTTGGAGTGGACCATCAAAATGTATAACTGTGTAAAATCTCAAGTTCCTGGGGCAAACAGTTTCTGAGATAAATACCTGTGAAGTGGTTCTTTACCAGCACTGAACCCTTCAACTTAGAAAATTGTTGTTACATATAAGAACCTTCTCATTATCTTTAGAAAGTTGTCTTTAAAAAAACCTGATCGGCAATAAATTTCGACATAACTACAAATAGAAAAGTGATGTATATACATAAAGTAGACCTAATAAACGTATTACCTACCAGGAAGGCTATTAATCGGACTTAACTTAAGATATACATATATGTTTGTAAAGGTAGGCGTATCATAAAAATGCCATGGGCGAATGGATAATTACTTCGTAACAAACAAGTGTATTGACCATGAGTGCTAGCTTACTCAACCTCATCTATAAGATAACGAAGTAAACATTATGCAAAAACAAACTCATGTCAAATTCTTAATATCACCACCCGAGATCTTAATTTGGTTAGTTACACACTAATTCAAAAAAAAAGTAAAAACTTCAGCATCAGATAAAAACTTTACTTATTTTTATTCAGCTCCGCATGTAGGCCAGAGGCCATAAAAGATAGCGAAGAAACATATCATCACAAATTTCTCGTTAAACACGTCACTAAACATACAGATTTATAAAGATGACAAGTCAAATGCTTCCAAAAAGTTTTTGCACTAAACAAGTATGTATCTTCCTATTTAATCTTAATTTTTAAATGTATGTATGTCGGTACGTTGCAGTGTACCACAAGGCGCTGCATTTGGTCCGCTTTCATTCGTTTGCGCATATTTCTCCTGTTGTTTTTTTTTTTTTGGAAAATTAACTTGGTATTTTTGGTCTGTTAATTTACTAAGATTTCGTAAAGTTTTTACCTTCATAATTTCTGGATATGTACCTACATAGTACCTCTACATATTTATTAAAGTAACACCGCATAGAGTGAAGTGATAAGTTTTCCTGATTTTTGTGCCAAAGCCTCTCGAATTTAGTCCAACAAAATCAGCAGAGCCCAAAGAACAGCAAGTATAGGCATCTCAGGTGTAATGAGGTCATGTGTAACTGATGCTCTCAGTGTGCTATTGCACTTTCTGCCACTTGATCTCCATATAAAAAGCACAGTGCTGTGCAGTGCAGTCCGACTACAGTAATCTGGGTACTGGACTGCTAAATCATATGGTCACAGTAAAAACCTGGACACACTACCAAATGGTCTGGTTATGTCTTCCACGGAATACAAACTTAACAGATTCACGATTCTTTGGATTCCAGCACATAGCGCCATTGAAGGGAACGAGAGAGCCGACGGGCTTGTCAGGCGAGGGTCAGCCCCTAACAGCTCACTAGCGGAATACGTTCATATGTCTATAGGTGCTGTAAAAGGGCAATATACTCTCACACTTCTTAAAACTAGCCGGTTTCAGGTGGACCGGTCCGGCGAGAAAAACTAAAAAAATAACATCCAGTTAAAAAAAAAAGTTTATTTTATTAAAAGAGTTGAAACTATACATATGTCACATATGCATTACGCTAGTTTTCCTTTTATCGCTTGTCCTACTAGCCATTGTACGCAATAAAATTCGAATGCATTGATACCACCCGTATATACGCTCACACGCTTTTGTTTGCGAAAAACAAAAAAAACTCTATAAGAACAACGGTTACCATCGGCGCTGCCGTTGATCCCCATGCACCGAATGGTTATTCTAGGAAAAACATGCAAAAACAAAAAAATACAAATTTTGGCGAAGGCTATCATGTCGCTGTGTGAGCGTATTAAGCGGGAAAAGAGCGTATTAACCGGATTTTTTTTCATGCGAATTCCAGTTAGAATGAAGGGACCGGAGAAAAAGAGCGTTAAAAGCGGGATAGCGTCTTAAGCGTAAGCTTTTTAAGCGGATTCTACTGTATCTCAAAATTACATCCAAATAAATGAGTCACCTGAGGTTGTGGTATCGGAACGGCGCGCTCTTTGCGTTATTTGGGTTTTCTTCCATTGAAACCACCACTTCTTCCTACCTACCTACATATGTCCCTACCTAACCCACATAATGAGGCTTAAACCCACACTCAAAATTCCATAAATTTGCAAACTAAAAACATTTGCATGAATAAAAAATTAACGAGCATAATGTAATGGTAATTAATTATCGCATACCGCTCTATTTTACCCACAACACATAAATCCAATGCAATAAGTTAAAACATAACCAAATGTTTTCCGTCAGATCACATTTATCATATTAATTCATTTATTATTAATTTGGCAGTATAACTTTGTTTTATAGCACACCGTAAAGCAGACGGAACCGAAATTACTTAATTCGCATAAATTTCCGTTCGACATCGACAGCGTAGAAAGCAAACAAACAAAGCGGTGAATGTGCCATAAGATTATCTCATATCTTTAAAATTGAAACAATTAATTTACTTGTTTTTTGTTTTTTTTTTTTTTTTGTTAAATTAACGAACCCAATCTCTGTTACTATACAAAGCCTATGACATAACCTGCACATTTTCTTGTCAAACCTTTCAAGGTGCCGTGAGTGGTGAACAAAACAAACGCGCGCAGCTGGCCCAAAAAGATTCGGAGCAATAATTAGCCTCATCATACGAGTAGAAAGTGGATATCACGTTCCGTATGCGTAAATGCGTCAAAAAGCCATTCCGAAGACTGCGTCATTTAATCCACCTGATGTGCATTGATGGAACAAAGTGCGAGTATCATGCAAAAAAGTCGTCAACAAAGCAACTCGTACTCGTATTAAAAAGCTAAATGTATCTCTGTATCTATAGACCTCTGATAATGATCTGTGCAGCGCGCATGGCGTACATCTTGGCGGCAATGAAGTAATTTGAAAATAACTCCGGTATCTGATCGACACAACAAAGAGACGAAGAAAAAAAAATAAGATTAAAATTTCATTTGGCCCCTCGAAGAAGTTACGTTTCGGGTATTGAGCCACTACCACCGACCGCCACCGGTGCCCGACGGGTAGTAAGTTTAAACCTAGTGTCTGTGTCCGATAGTCGGCGCGAATAAAATTGTCACAGGCAATCCGCCAAAGAAAATACCGCCACGAAATAAGTATTCGAAAATATTTGTACCCCTGTGGCATGCACTGCTGCACAGCAGGTTGTCGTCTGTCTTGTCAATTATATTTTCATTCAACAGGCCAAACTAAAGTGGATTATCACATCAACGCGGTTTTTTACGATTAATTGTAATATTTTACTATTATTGGCCCTTTTGAAAGACAACAATCACGTCAATCCATTTAGGGTTATTAGTTACAGCAGAATGGTCTAGTTTGAATTTATGATTTGTTTGTGTTTCTTTAGTGCATGATCGAAAGGTCTTGTGAGGGTTTATCTGTATTTATAACAAAGCTGGGCAAAGCTATGAACTTTTACTAAAATAAATTCAACGGTTTTAGCATTCTGACGAAACTCTACTTTGATACGCAAATAGATGTTGTTTTCAATTTAAGAATCGGTAGCTTTGTTCGATGCACCCTGCATATTTAGTGTTGTTAAAAAACTTCACTAGGAATTCTGTTAAATGTCAAACGTAAAGAAGTTAACGGAAATGTAAGCTTCCGCGTTTGCTTAATGGGTTACATGGGGGTCAAGGCTTCAAAAAATCTCTAGAATATTGTCCTAAATTTTCAAGTCGATCAGAGTAATAGTTTCGGAGATAGAGCCTTGGGAAGTTGCGCCCTCAACGCCAGTTGGGCTCAGTTTTATTGTCACTCAAAATTTAAAACGCGTCTTTCTCGAAACTGTATTTTCAAAGTCGGTTGTCAAGATTTCTCGAAAACTACTGAACCGACCATGATGAAATTTTTCACACGTATTTAAGGTATTATTGACAAGGACTTTGATGAAGGATTTTTTTTTAATGCAACTATTTTTAAAATAAAAATGTAGAGCAAATTTTACCGAAATGTTTAAATTTCTTGGAAAAATGTCTGCCAAAAATCTATTTTTTTTTTTTACAAAGTTGGCACAACCTAACCTAACCTAACATTATACATTGACTTAAAAATAAAAAATCCGGTCAAGTGCAAGTTATACTTGCGCAATAAGTGTTCCGTACTATGTATCAGTTATTTTAACTACATACATACATTTGCATGTCATAGATTTATGTTGATAGATCTATGAACACTTTTTTTATGATACGATACCTACTAAAGATACAATGATACTTAGTTCGATACTCACATATGTACATTGTACATCCATACAAACACATACATTACATAAACTAGCGGATACCCGGCGTGCGTTGCTACGCTTTATTTCACACTGATTTTATTCACTGTTCTTATCCCGATACAATGCTGCATGCGTTGATTATAATAATAACCAGACGAAACTTCTTAAACGAATAAGAATGAAGCTGCTCCGCTTATCTAGTTTCGTATGGAAATAAGAATCGCCAAAAAATGACAAACCTTGTTTAGAAACACGCTAAAAAACAAATACAGTAGAACCTCGATTATCCGTGTTCCGATAATCCAGATAATTCGCGTTCTCGCTTACCCGTTTGTACCAGGCATTTCGCTAATCCATGTAAAATCCCTTGATTTTTATTCAATTATCCGGGTCGAGTATGTATTTTACATGCAAAAGTCGGGGAATCCGTATTTGTAACAAACAGTATTATTTCCCAGTAACATGCGAAATGCAAAGGAATTGTTTTAACTATTGAAAATAAGCTCATACTTAAAGATATGTATATTTTTACTAAGTTTTCGATTTTCCGTGTTCTTAAATTTTCCAGCAACCGCTTCCCGGTCATTGTACCGGATAATCGAGGTTCTACTGTAAATACATGCATGTATTCTCGAGCCGTTCTCGAGTTTTAGCGAGACTAACGCACAGCAATTGATTTTTATATAGGTATATAGAAGATAATATGATTGAAATACCAATCGTTAGACAGCCTAAAACTTTAAAGACAAACTTTAAAAAATAAGAAAATCATTAACGATGTAATATTCTTGCGTAGGTTTTCTACCCCCGTGCGGGTAAAAATATCGATTTCATTTGGATAAAATCTTTTATTGCATCGAAATATTGAAACAGAAGTATTTTTCTTAGAATATTACCCTTTTTTAATCACTTATCGCTTCGATAGTCACATTACAATTCGCTTTAATTCTCTTTTTTACCACTGTTCCATCACTATTCGTACTCTATCAAGTTTCAAATAAAACTGGTAACTGAATGACTCCACGTGCTGTTGGGGTGTTCTATTTATACTCAAACCAATTCTAGGCGAGAACATTCTAGATTCGGAACTCCCCTCTGTGGAACTTGCATATCTACAGCAGATACACAAACAATTGTGGATACCAATAAGTCGATTCTCTCCGAGATGGCGCTATCCCTAATCGGTTCAGTACTGCATACAACAATATGGTATAATAATATTTGCAATTAAAGCTACCCTAAATGTTGAATCTTTTGCAATACGAAAATTTGCCATCTATGATAGTTATAGTATGTCATTTGTATTTTTCATAACAAGTTGCACGTAATAAGAGAAGATCAAATTGATAGTAAATAGCTGTCGAAACTTTTGAGCGGTAAAGGTCAAAGGTTTAATCATATAAATTGTGAGAAACTTGGGAAGATATGTTACCTTATTTTGTAGGTCAACTATAGGGCATAGTTTTAGTTAAGTTCGTTTTTGAATCTGCAATTTATACTTCGCAATAATCTATGACTTACTTTAATTTGTATATTGCGTGCGATTGCATGAGTTCGAGTATGTAAGAACTAAAATCCAATTATTCGAATGCAATACTTTACTTACCTACACCATCCAATGGTGCGTTAAACAAAGTATTTGTAACCATCTGAATTCTGTTAATGTCTCAATTGTTGTTCGTGTCGTTACCTGAATTTTAAACATACATATTGTAACATCAACACCTCACACGCTCTAAATCATTTTTGTGTTTCCGGCTGTTATTCGTACAAAACCACTTGCTCGGGAGGGATACATAAGATTCGAGACCATGAAATCACACCAATTTGATTGTGCTCAGCTGCGGCTGACTTAACAAAGCTATAGGCCATATAATTAAAACAAAGAAAGGGAAAGAAAAAACCACCAGCAACGGGTGAAAAAAAAAACCTGAAAACTTTTATGGCTAAAGCAGGAAATTCCGAATCCCAACTTAATGGAAATAGTTTTGGGGTTTTTTCTTTCTTTTTCTGCAGAACAGCATTTAGTAATTCAAGGTTAAATATGTGGTCAACATATGGCTGGGTCTTATGCAAAATTAGTAAGTTTTGAAATTTGTTCAAATAACCACCCTTCTCGCAACGATTTACAAGAGCAATGGTATTGCCATTGACATTAAAACAGTCAAAATGCAACAATTCTCGTAATCGATTTCACGTCGCATTGACCACACCTGTGTGCGCCAAACAGACGGCTGCGAACGCGCATGCGCAGGCTCACTGTGGGTAGTAAATTGCAATTTCTGAGTTACAATGCAAAACTCTGTTTACTGTTAAGACCTACTTTCACTTGTTGTCGGCAAATTGAGCATTTGTTGAAGTTTCACGAGATCTTGTGGCGAGCGTGTGCGCTTAAAGGATGTGGGTTAGAGTGTAATAAAGAAAAACAAGAAAATCCCGTCACGTAATGTGCATGCTATAATTATTTCAGATGTGCAGATCATGCAGATCGTAATTTATTGTTATTGTTGTTTGTTGGCATCACTAACAAGTTCAGAAAAATCATAACATCAAAAACCGAAAGGCCTTGGATTTATCCTTCTGCACAATGTCTGGCACCGCGGCAGCAGGGTGTCAATAACGGGTTATCTTATCTTTACGTGTATCTTAATTTAACAGATGGTGATTACATATGTAGATATTTTCACACTTTTACCGGACACGATCAGTAAATGCAGAACACGAATCTCTGGTATTTGATATTGGGACTGGCTCAAAATATGTACCTATTGCTGAATTCATATCAACATTCGTTAGTAAATTTGACTATCAAACAAGTTTGTTTTTAAGGAAATTTTATTGCAACCAAAAATGAGAAAGCTGCCTCATGTTCTGCACTTCCAGAGAAAGTTAAATACGTTAATTTCCTTTCGAATCCAAAGTTAACTTTTAATGCCATCGTGACCACCGTGGTCTTAAGCGCGTTCGGCTACTATGCAATGCTGCTCGGGTTCAATCCCAGCCCAGGTCCAACACCTAAAAGTTTTTTCACGATGCCACCTCCTTCGAATGTCTGCTGACAAGTAATCAAAGAGTATCATTTGTCACGATTAAGCTTCTCAACTCCGTTCGGAGTCGGCAAAAAAAACTATAGGTCCCTTCCATTCGTGCAAAAATACAAAACGCACACACAAAACGGTTACAAATGGTTCCACCCGAGCTGTGGCGCCACCTACGTAATGCCATCGTCCCGAAAATCCGTTTTTTTGTTTAAATAACGGATCCTGCAACCTTAAAGATCCACTGTATCAAGGATACTAATTGGTCCAAGAGGCAAATAATCTTTCTAATAATTGCAAGGACATACTTGCTGTTAACGATTTTTTTAATTCAGAAGGTCTAAGGAGTTCTTTGTGTAGGGTACGCCGTCTGACCTCGATAAGTGCCGGGAAATCACAAAGGACATGCTCGACTGTCTCGACCTCCTCTAAACTGAGTCGACAATCGGTCTCGCTAAACAGGCCTTAACCTGTTTAGGTGGTATCGTAATCGGCAATGACCGGAGAGGAAATTTTTTAGATATCTAATATCCTTCATATTGTGGTTTAGAAGTTCCCTGTGATGGATATAAGGCTTAATAAACAGTCTGGCTTACCTAAGCCCCTATATGAACTTCGAATTTTCTGCCAAAGCAGTATCCACTTATCATAACATCAGCGACGGTGCGGGCATGTCTTGATCGGGAATATTGTTGATAATGTTTAGGTGACCTGTAAGATTATCTGGTTTACACTTACGAATAAGTTGTAGTTTAATATTATCGTCACCCAACGCACATTATTTATATTTTGTATATTCAAGTGGATGACCGCCGTCATTCAACTTATGGTTTTTATTTATGTTTTTACTTTAAATGAACATTTTGAAACCGAAGATTTTGCTCTCTGCTTTGATACGTTCTTCAATGCAGGCAAGTGGTTTTACTTTGAGTAATTACTCATAGTGTCCGTGTGTATGATCGTTTGAAGTAACATGACTAATTTATGGCGTCTGCCATCTGGGTTCAATTTTCGTTATGAGGATTGAACAATGAAAATGTTGTATAAAAATATTATATTACTAGTGTGTCCGTGCGAGAATTCTCGCCTCGCAAGTATATCCAGCCCCAAAAATCCAAGCTCCCCAACCAACATCCAAACTTCCCATATGATTTCCGTCTGTCAGCTGATGGAAATCCCATGGAAATCATACGGGAAGTGTTCATTTTTTTGGAAATTCATTTTGGTTAAAATATTTGTTTTGATCGGTTTTTTAATTTGTGAAAATTTATAAATTGAAAGTACAATTCATCAGTGCTCCAGGAAATTATCTTTCTTTTGAAATCTCATTTCTTAAGATTGGTTAAGTATGGGCGCTGCAAATGGTACCTATACTACAGAAATAATACATACTTATGATATGATAACTATGTGGCCGGCCAATCAGAGTATATAGGTTATATAGGTTATAAAAAAAAACACGAATTCTGTCTCCTTTGCTTTTGTTTTGCAAAGCTTTTTTCTTGTATTTACAAATCTACTCCGCAAATTTTGGTTTTGGTCCGCTTTTTTATTTACCTAATCTACTCCCTAATTTTATTTCCGGGGTCCGAACCCTGGGCCCGGCCCAGTCACAATATACATAAACCGAACAAACTACCAACAAATGCAATCTACAAAATAAGAGTAGAATGTATTTGTATTTTAAATAAGTGACATTTCGCCAGAAATTGGAATTCGTCAGTGTTTTTATTTCTGAATTAATTTAAATATTATTACGTATAAATTAATTTAAAAAACGGCCCCACGCAGGATGTTAAAGAGCGGGAATACGAAGTTTTACTTCATTGTGTGTATTAGTTTTGGTGTTTACCGTGGCGGAAGATTAACAGGTAAAAGCGTGACATTCAGATTTATATACATATTAGTATGATATGAAATGAAGTATGATATGATATAATAAATCAGTTTAAGTAGCCACCCACCCGATAATCTATTTCATATAATACTGGAAAGATTAAACAAACCATTGATAAAACTGAAAATACTAATATTTTTTTATGACCACCATATTTAAATGATTTTTATTGCTTAACAGCTTTTACTGTATCCACAGTAAAATTTATTTATACATATATTTATATTATATTTATAACCATATATTTATGGAGCATATTTATATGCAAACCATTTTAAACCTGATTTGCACTAGCAAGTTCCCGCCCAATGGGAAGAGCTGTCAGTGGATAATGTTTCCTGTTTGTCTTTTTTTGTTTTTTGTTTTTTTGAAAATATAAATAAATATCTCTGTTATGGGGTAACAAAAAAAACTCGAAAGATAGGGGTCTCTCCATTCATTTACTAAAATAAATTGAAATAAAGATCCAGACAATGGGAATTACACTATATTCATGTGCCAACAGTTACTCTGAACGAATAAGAAGTTTACCGAAACTTCCCTTTTGATTTGGTTGGTGTACTTCAATATTCATTTTTTTTATTACTTAATTGATGAGTAAAAATTACTTGAATGGTTTGTTGTTCTGTGGCATACATTTGCACGAAGAGAATTTAAAACAAACTTTCAAAAATTTGATTTATGTGACTTTTTTCAAAACAAATATAAAGAAAAATTACTGCTAGATTGTTGCAGGTATATAAAAAGTGGGTCTCGCAATTCTGTCCGTCTGTCTGTCTGTACCACGGACTGGAGCCTAAACGGCTGGGCGGATTTGCTTGAAACCTCAGATCTGGAGTCTGTGGGCTTAAACCCTGAAGTGTAATCGGAATTTACTGTCCGATTTAGCAAAACGTCGTTTTTCTCGACAACGGCTCCAACGATTTTGTTCAAATTTCATATCTGGGTTAGCTTAAATTGCACACCAGGTTTTTGTGAAAAAAAGTCTCACACTTTTAACCGATTTTCTAAAATTGGCTATTTTTTTGACCGTTTCTCAGTTTTCCAGATATCGGGTCCAGATAAACATGAAAAAGAATTCACGGAAGAATGTGAAGTTCCCACTGTTGTTGTATTGGAGGAGGAGAATATTAAAGAAAATTTATAAATGCTGGCGTTGTTGTTGCCTCTTTCTTTCCTTCGGTTCTACCAATTGCAACATACCTTATTTTAAAAATTCAGACCCAATTTATACGGCTAGGAGTAGTAGGGGAGTTTCGATAAATCGGCTCCACGTGGTAACACAATGGACCTACTTTGGTCTAAGTGAATCCTACCGATTACGAGGGATAGCCACCCAACCCAACCTAACCTCTCAAAAACATGTGAAGGATAGCGAATTATTTTTCTACAGAGGTAGACTTTTAGTAAAGATAATCCACAAAGTTACATACTTTCACAAAGTAACATTCACCATTAAATCAAAAATTATTGTTAATTTACACCAAAAACGAGATTAAATAAAATGTTCACAAAAGGACACGGCGCACAGTGGTTCTTTTCTATGGAGCAGGCGGAAAAATGTAATGGATGGACCGATTCTTTTGAAATTTTATGCATGAAATAAGTATCATAGTCTCGCGAGTCGCGACTACTTTATACGCATTTTGAATTAATTTGCTTTCATTGCTTTAAAGAAAACCAATTTTTTGTTTTTGACTTAGACCTAAGATTTGTGATTTAAGGATCCGATGATATAAGCATAAGATGAATAACATCCTCATTAATTGCCAAACACGAACACTTCCTAGTGCTGTAAGGTCTATAGTATCTACAATCTTTATTTCAGCTTTCTTGGGCTTCCTCTGAAAGTGGTCCCATAGAGAGTGCTGCCGATTGTTTTATTTCTGCTCCGTACAATAAAACTTATGCACTGTTGCTGGCATATAAAACCAAGGATATATTTAATTTAAGGGCCGATATATGGAGATATGTCCTCCGTGTAAGCTCCCAATTTATATTCTATGATAAAATTAGTCATTTTAACACTTCTTAACTTAAATGTTACTCAATAAAAGCTCAAATTAAACTGTAACGATAGCTTGTTAATCTATTTATACTAATGTAGATAACAAATTTTACCAAAAATGCTGTGAAATTTGAAATGGTAATACCAGAAGTGGGTTTGAAGTGCTGTTTGTGCAACACGCACTGTTACACATAAAAGCCTCTTCCAGAAAAAGTGATCAAAACTGTCATTCGAATTTTGCATAATAAGTGCATGAGCTTTAAAAAAAGGTCAGATCCAGCGTGGAGCTCTTTTTTAATGAGCCAAAAAGAGCGTGAAACACTCGCTTCGGGGATAGCTCCAGTTAAGAGCTTTATTGCTAGTTTGATAGACAAATTTGAAAAATAGTAAATGTACTATTAAAGCCAAATATCAAATTAATAAAATTAAGGTTTTCTTTCATAAACATAAGTGCTGTAATTTAAGAAAATAATCGTATCAAAACTGCTAATAACAACCCCTAAATTTCGTGAATCTTTGAAATTGACAAACGACTTATTTTTAGGTCAATTAGAAAATTGGCAATTAGAAATAATGAAAAATAAGCAGTTTTTCATTATTTCCACTTGCAAATTTTCTAATTGACGAAAAAAATACGTCGTTTGTCAATTTCAAATCGACAAGTGGAAACCTAGCATAAAGCTTATCTAGTGTATCAGCTCATCTAAAATCATCTTAACAGTAAAAAATATTCATAATTGATTTTTCCTATTTTGTCCCGGTTTTGCTAAATTTATATTTGCTAAATCGCACACTGTGCGGCGTGTCAAAATTCGTTTCAGTTTCGGACAAACAGAAAACCCGATATCAGTCGGATGCGATAAATTAATTTGATGTGACAATTTGTGACTTTTTCATTCAATTTTAAATAAAGTTGTTCTCGATTAACTTTTAAATTAATGATTATACGACGGCAATTTTGCTTCGGTGTGGTTTTATTTTTTCTAAGATCTTCACCAAAAAAAATTAAAATTCACTGACCAATTCTCTAAATAACGACGGAAAAGTCGTTGCACATTCGTGAGCTCAAAATGTTATATCAGATTAATATTTGATACAAAATCGCAAAACCAGTTTGCTTTTTAAAATAATTCATTTTTATGTGTATACGTGTATTTTTAAATAAAGTTAGAAATTAATTTGATTAAACTTCATCCACATAAGTTCATAAAACACCTTTTGTTTACTATAGCCATTAAAAGATCATTAAGATTTTTTTTGTTCCTTTCGCGACAGGTGGCGGTTGTAAAAAAGATATGAATAACACTCTCCAGAATTAGTTGCTACACCTTGAATATGAGAAGCAAATGCAGACCTTGCCTTCTACCAAATCACAGGCTTGAATGACTCATGAATTGTTTCCTTCAAATTTATTTTAAATTTTTAGTCACGCAACGAATTTTCTGATTAAATGGAGCAAAGTAAATTATGCATACATAGGCATCTTTTTGAAGAAAAAAATAACACTAGGAAGTACCTTTTTATTACATTAAAATACTATCTATTATATCACAAGCAATTTATTTTGTATCCATCAAAAAAAAATTCACTCGCTAAGCCAAAAATATGAATAAAATAAATAATAATAAAAGGTAATCCATATTTAGTAATTTTTGTAATTCAATATTTATCGGCAATGTAAATCGAGGCGTTAAATTTAAATTAAATAAAAATGAATTCATCCACTCACTTGCTTGGCCTTCAAAACTTTAGCACTTGATAACAATAATTTTTATTTTATTTTTATTTAAATGTCTTTCTTTCTTTATTTCTCTACACTTCACTGTAATCCTATAATATGTATCCAACAAGCGAAATTAATTTTATAAATAAAATCCAAACATTAACCGAACCGACCGAACAATGCAAAGACCACAAATGGACTGTTTAGTAGCTGCAATCCGGAACAGTGCTATATAGTATTTGCGGCTTGATAGGTGACGAACCTTACTCCAGATACAAGATTGCCAGCAAAAGTCCACCTGGCGGTGTGGTGCATTCGCACCACTTGTTCGTTGTTCCAACTTTCAGTTTCATTTCAAGCGCTGGTGCGGCTCTTGTGTTAAGAGAGCCGAAAGCTTCCAGCTCTCCTACACATTTGGTGTGACCTCTCTTAAGTGGTTCTGTTTTGTGTTTACATTTCGTATGCTTGACGTGGAGCACTGTTTAATACCATTGAGCTAAATTGGAGATCTAATCTGTCTTGCAAAATGTCGTTCGAATCAAGACCATCCGTGCTGCTATTTTAAGACAGAGATGTGCTGCTGACATTTACCCAGTGATCTTTAAGACCCGTTTTGGGCTCATAACGGTAGGTCACTAATTGTTTTCGTCAACTATATCAGCCGAGGAATTTAGAAGTTTTGCTCACTTAAGTAGAGTCAAGGTAGGTTACTTGCATGTCCATCGAGATTCGTGGGCGTTTTACCAAAAACAATGGGGGACATTCACTTGTTAGTCATTTTCAAGTGCAGGTCCATGTGGACAGGAACCAACATATCGTTGTCGCCAGCGGCAAAAAATGCCAACAAAATATCGATTTCATAATAACTGAAAATGTTATAATTTCGTTTGAGTAAAAGTGAAAGTTAGTACCTACTAACGTATGGGGATAGAGGAAGCCTCGGTGTGCACCTGGCCTTCACTGGAATAAGGTTTATTGAAGGGTGTTCCCAAATGGTGATCGTCTTTGATTGTTGTGTAAACGAATTAAACCGATCGGTATAAGGAAGTAATACTATATTAAATCGATATGTTTTAATATTATAAGTCCTTTCACCACTGCAATTACGTATATATTACAATTTTCAGGTACTTTCTTTGCAGTCTGGAGGAATAGGCGAATTGGAAGCTTACGTTGTATTAAAAGTATTTTTATATAAATCGCAGTTACAAAGAAGGACCAATCAAAGCCAAAACTATTATGATTTTATGATTATGATGACTATGGGGTACGGTAGAAATGTCCTCTAGCACTGCGACCAGAGTTGGTCTATTGTGCCTCTTTTTATGTATCTAGGAATCATACAAAATCTTTTTAAATTTGATACTCCCTTTGATTTTAATGCTTTTGTAGTCTTCTTCCGCTAGTATGTATTTGCCTAGTGTTTTAGCTGTTCTTTTTGTTAGAAAGGAACACTCTGGGATCAGATGCTCCATAGTTTCTGTTTTAATACAGAATTTGCAGGTGTTGTTGCTATTGATTTTCATATTGTGGAGGTGGCTGTTGCAGATTGAATTGATGAACTCTTTTGAGTGCTTCAGTAACTTTTAGGTTGGTTTGTTGTCCGTTCTGTGATGACTTTGTTGGTGTCTTCTGTTGTGAAGCCATAGTGAGCGTCTGGTCCAACAAATGGACTGTTGGCTCTTTTTTTTGGCCAAGATAATCAGGCTTTCCGTTGCCCTTATGTCCTTCATGACTTGGTACCCATATGAGTTTAACTATGTTTTTCTTTGCCAGTGGGTTAAGGTTTGAGTGGTATTCGAATATGGCTTTTGATCTGTTGTACTCTGGGTTAGTGTTTCAGGCAACATTTTCTTAAGAACTATAAATGACGTTTGTTTAAAAGAATTCAAATTCACTAAAACGGTTTACAATCAATTTTATTTTATTATGGCAAATCAGAGAGGTGGTTCAAGTTGTTTCTTTGGATTGTGGTCAACACGCTATTTTTTGGCGTTGATAGGCTAGTTCACAATCTTTTTGTAGAGTGGTGTTTTTTATAGTTAATCAGTGGATATAATTACGTTCTACTTTGACATTCGATCTAAAGATCTATTTATGTAAAACAAAAATGAATAAATTTGAGTTTTAAATAAAATGTCCAAATAATTTTATTTTATTTCAAGCATGGTAGTCCCGAAGTGGCCAGCTTAAAAGTTAACCTGCTAAAGTTTTCAAAATTAGTCAGTTTTTCTCTCCTTAATTACCTCCAGAAACAATTGAACAGTACTTTTTTGAATTCTAAAAGCTATTAAATGTTTCCATTATCGTTGTGATTACTCAAAAGCACGATGATTTGTCTCATTTCCTGTTCAGATTTAGCCAAATACGGTCAAGCTTAATTTGTGGGCTGTATGAGTCGTCAGATAAATAGAGGGGAAAAACGTGTTATTCACGCCTTACGTAATTAACAGTTATCTTTAAGGGCTATTGCTGAATGACTTGGATGTAGCCATGTCAATATACAAAATGTTTCCAAGAATAGTAATAGTCGCCCCTTTTTATCAGGATGACTGTGCCATGGCATTGGGCCCGGGATATACATATATACATATTTTAATCTATCAAAAACAAAAGTTTGATGTTGATTTCTTAATCTTTTTTTCCCAAATGTAAAGCATTTTGTAAACAAAGTCGGACTTAAAACGTTAGATACGCCAGGAAACATCCCAGCAAGCAATTCTTAAACAGGGTAAAAGGGTAGAATTTAAATTTGAAATAACGGAGCCTGGGTAAATGATATAACCGTAGATTATTGCCGAAAGTTATTAAAATCCATGCCTTGCAGAATTAAGGCCGTTCTCAAGGCTAGAGGGGGCATACCAGATATTAAATTAAATAAAATGAACTTAGTCTTTTTTACTATGTATTTATACTTTGAATTTTCTAAAAATATTTATTTTGCTTATTGTTTTTTTAAAGTAAAAGAATAATTTCGCCAATATTTTCAATACATATATCCAATTTATCACGCCTAAACAACTTTTTTCCCTACTAAATTATTATTAACCTTATTTATTACAAAATAAATGGGGCACCGTAGCGCAAGTGGTTAGTGCGTCGGACTACTGAGCCAGCGGTCTTGGGTTCGAATCCCGCCGCAAACACCTAAAAAAAGTTTTTTTCAGTGCCCACCTCCTCCGAATGCCTGACAAGCATTCAAGAGTATCATTTGTCATGTAAAAAAGCTTCCCAACTCGCCGTTCGGAGACGGCAGAAAACTGTAGGTCCCTTCCATTCAAATAATATAACGCGCACACCAAAATGGTTGCGGGAAGCTAGGCTTGGTTCTACCTAGGACTGCTGAAGCCAATTATTATTATATATTATATTATTACAAAAAAGTATGCGTTTGTTAACGGAATTATTTTCAAAATTAAGCAAAAAAAAATTTAACAAAATGTGTATTCTCAATAATTCACAAAAAGCTGTTTTTTCGACTAATTCAAGGGTGTTAGCGTGTTTGTACTTATTCGGTTATTTATTATATTTTTCTTTTATTTTTATATTTTCTTTTTTGTTTTTTCCTTTTCTTAAGGTTTGCTTATTTTGAATTCGAATCTCGTTTAGCAACACATAACCACTGCCACAAACAATCTTTGCGAACATTCAGGTTTCATAATCGTAATTCTTTATCAAGTTTACCTTTTTGGAGGTGCGGTCTCGCAAAAGGCTTGTCTTAGCGTTTTCGTCATCGTTGGGCCATGACTAACACAAAACAAACTAAACGACGACGACATTAAATTAACCGAAATGGCACCAAACACAGTATTCGCCTGCATTAGATTTCGTGCAAAAATTCGTAGTGCAATGGATAGACAGACTTAAACGATAGTTGCAAGCATGTATAGGTTACAGAAAAAATTTAGAATTTCATCAAAAAGTCACAACAGTTCGCATTATACTTTTGTAGTTTTCCGTTTACCTTTCAACGTGTATAGAAGCAGAAACTAATTGCATGAAAGTAGGATAATATAAATTAATTTTGTTACCGGTTCATGTCGTTTGTTTTGTTTCAAGGTTATGCATAATTAATGCTGGAAAATGTTTTTAGCAAGTATTTGCGTAAGCCAAAGTAACTAGATATCTGTTGAACCCACTAACGATAAACTAGTTATTTTAAACAGAAAAAACTATCAAAGTCAATGTCAAGAACCGAAAAACATCCAGTTGACATTTATATATCTTAATTTATTACTTTTCCAATTGACTATTGCGCTGTGGTTGCTTTAGATTTATTTGAACTCAGTTGAGTTTGGAAATATTCAAACATACTGATTTAACCATAGATAACCGAGTCTGATGGATCAATGTATCACTGTCAGAGTATAATGTCTTCGTGATAAAAATAGAAAAGCGAACATGAGTGCGACTATGTTAGGTGAGACTCTATTTCAGATATCGAGAATTTTATTTATTTGTATTAGTTAATTAGGCTCTGCCCCACGCGTTAGGCGCCACCTGTAACGAAAGCTGGAGGATAGTGCACTCTGTACCCACGTACAGATGTCCTCCCGCAAATTCCTGTCAACCTTTCAACTCCTACGCTACACTTAAAGTTTAAACCCAGACCACAGGACTCCTTCGGAATATTTGGGCGGCTGAAAAAGACGGGTGCCTGAGTCCCAGAAGGTGAAGGCATGCTTGCTGCCGCCAGTAACTAGTTCATCGGAATAGGGTGGCTCTTGCTACAGTTACTTTGGACAGTTGTTTCGAAATTCCATGCCAGAGTGAGCTGGTTTTTCTCGAAAAATATTGGTATGTAGTGCAGTGACCTGAAATGTCATATAAGTTGTGGGAGTTGTCGTCTTTCTTTTCAATCGGTGGGAGAGCGAAAGATGTTGGTGCCGACACAACCATGGTCATCATGTTCGATGATCAACCGCACGCCATCCTTCGGTTTTGCCGAAGCCACTGCGCTATTATCAAATAACCATCCAATTTCTCATAACATTCTCTAGTTACAGTTTTAAAACCTACAATTTTCGTATATCTTAACATCCAGTATCCAGATGTAAGGTTAGGTACTATGTGGGCTGATGAGAATGGTTACACCCTCATCACACTTAGGTTCATGTGAACCCATTGTGGTTCCCATTATGTGCTCCCACTCATGATGTCAGTGTTTTGGTTCCAACCATCTGGACGTCTAGCAAACTTAAGCAGACCTGATGGTGATCGATCCGATAGCTCGTCGATATGTTCGAAAAAAAAAATTGCCCACTGTTCTATTTCTATGTTGGTAGAGGTTTGGGCAGTGACAGAGGAAATTGGCCGTGTCCTCATGAGCCTCTTCCTTACCGCATCCCCTGCATATGTCATCATCGTAAAGGCGTAGTTTCTTTGTGGGGTATCTTAGCATGTTGTGGCTAGTTAGCACACCTATCAGTATTGACAGCGATTTCGTATCATTTTGTAGGAGTTCTCTGGTTCTTGTTTTATCGTATTCTGGCCACAGCTTTCTTGATATTTCGCAGATGGTTTGTCTTTGTGATTTTCACCTGTTATTAGCTTCAGATAATGAGTTTTGTTCAATCTTGGTCTCGAGGTTACAGAGTGGTGGTTTAACCGTTCCATCTGCTTGCTCTCTGTCTTGGGCTTAGCCTTTTCTAGCCAATTCATCCGCGGCTTTATTACCTGGTATCCCGCTGTGACCAGGGACTCAGGTGAGTTTTATATTGTGCTGCGTACTAAGAATCTTAAGTGCAACACTTTACAAGCTTAGATGTTATTTACGTAGCAACTATTGCTTTTATGGCCGCCGCTGTCAATGTAAATTGTGAATTGTGATTTATCCTCTCGGGATATTGCAATCGTTGACACCACTTAGGCGCCCTTTGTCACTGCTAAAACCTCAGC
Organism: Brachyopa scutellaris; assembly: GCA_949775065.1. NCBI lineage: Eukaryota > Metazoa > Arthropoda > Insecta > Diptera > Syrphidae > Brachyopa > Brachyopa scutellaris. The sequence continues at coordinate 122,521,675 of OX459114.1, read as the reverse complement.
TTGGAAAACGCTGCTGTGGTCTGGGAGTCATATGGAGCTAAGTTCCTCCGAGAAGAAACCCGCCCCTATGCCCTATTTTCATTTTTGACCCATCGGTGTAGATGGACTTGGATTCTTTTAGTACTTCGTTTTTCCCCACTGTTCTTTGCTTGGAAAGACCCACGAGAAGGGTCTTTCGAAATCCAAGTATGGAGCAGTGTCATCTGAGTTCAAATTCTCTCTTAGTATCTTAGTGTCTCTTGTACCGTTTTCTTGAACAGCACTACATGGGTTTTCTGAGGGTTGACCTCCAGGCCACATCTTTTCGTTCTAACGTTAAGCATGTTCAAGGCCCTTTGCACTAGTTCGATAACACTGGTTAGGAATTTGCACATAGCAAGTAGCACTACATCATCTACGTATGCACTTGGTTTTCTTCCACTGTATCTGGCCTCACCAGTAGTTCATTCACAACTATGATGCAAAGAGGGGGGGGATATAACTCCTCCCTGCGACGTGCCTCTAGATGCTGTCACCCAAGTTCGACAATGATGTGCTGATTTAGGTCTTATCACGGTATGTTCAACATTGTTGTCTTCCACCGCTTTTTCAATGACATGTGTCTCGACATTGTTGCTCCTTCTGCAATAAGATAAAATTAAAATTATTTCGGGATATCGTTTAGCACAATTAAATCCGCATTGCAATCGCGACCAAGTAATTATACATACAGTAAAATATAAATAGATACTTCGCCTATAACCAATTTGATATCATGTTGTACTCATATAATATACACTATGTATGTAGGTGTTGTTTAAATGTTTACCTGCTGCACTTTACAGATAATAACCACAACTCCCCGGCTACTCCATCCAATCCAAGGTTTCTTACATACACTTCACTTCACTTCATTTATTGCTTGTCCAGTGTGCGGTCATTTCGAACGTTAAAGAAACGAGTATCTAAAGCGGTTGGGCAGCCCACCGGACCTATGAATAGATATGTGACTTTTTTTTCTTTGTCAAAGATACATAACGTATGTGTAGGGGAATGCAATATGTATTCATAAAATGGGCATCACTATACGGATCTGTAATTGGGCCAACATATGTCCTCCAAAATGTATCTATAATTACAAAGTTGGGTTAAGCCCAGTTTTATTTTAATGACCTAATTTCTTTCGCATGCATCTTCTGTTTTTCAGTCTCTCATGCTTGACTTCCTAATGAACTAATTTGTTGATAAAGGTTACGCTAGTTAAAAAGAATATTATATGTGGACACTCGTAATAGTACAATATGCAATAATAATTTTCTTGGAATTTATTTGCAATTTCATTAAAGGCCACAAATATTATTCGTAATTGAATAACCTCAATTGAAGTGAATTATTAGTTTTAAATATATGGATGGTTACCAACTTCGTGATACGAAATTTTACAAAACATCTAAAATATGTAGCATAAATAATTCGCTGCATTGAGTATCTATATGTATTTATTAAAAGTGATTTATTGTTTTATGAATTACCTAGACTAGATAACGCATTTTCGCTATAAATGATTTGTGTAAACAAAGTGGGTTTCCGCTTACCTATTCGTGTTTGCGTAAATTTACGCGCAGTTTTTTTTCTTAATCATTGAAACGCTCTGTTTCTGTAAATTGAAAGTAGTCGGCCAATTTGTCGAAAAAATTAATTATGAATCTTAGGAATTATGATACATAGAAGAGGATTGTGCAATTTGTGAACAAATACAATTAATTAATGTCGAAATAAAATGATACACAGGTCTGGATATCACAACAAGTGTAGCTATACACACTTAAAAACTTTAATTGGAATCAGGAAGCAATCACCCATGTCACAGCTTTTTAGAAAAAAAAAAACATTTTGTGCATTTTCCGAAAATGTGTTGCCGAGTACCTACATGTATACATTCTTTAACAGATTAGTTTTTTAAGGGTTTGTAAAAAATATAGTGTTACTTTCAATACAAACATACAATCAAAGGCAGTGCGAACGCACCCCAAGGTTTGCAATCTACTAAAAAATACAATCCACAAAAGAAGTTTGGATTGTATTTGTATTTTAAATAAAACTATGTTCTCACCGCGCTGAACTTTCTCCGAAACTTTAGTAACCCGTTCCCACCGAGTTGAAGAGATTTCAAATGTCATTACCTGTCAATTTTGAAGTGGCTAGCGAAACTAGCAATGGGCGAGTGAGGATGAATAAATTGACAATTGCTGAAAATGTTATTGTCGATTTATTCGGTATTAGCAGAAAACAATCTAATAACTAGGTCTGTTACTTCACTTGGGAATTGTTACTGATTCGTACCAATTTGAACGCATTCTAGACAAACTGCGTTGCTTTACAGTCACAAAAAAGTAGTAAAAGAGAGAGGCAATGAGAGAATAAACATTACCCCTCACTAAAAATTCTTACTCATTCTTGCTGGACAAATTTCAGCCGGTGGAAAGTGAACTTAGTGTCAAAGTCAGCTGATTTGTTTGTTTTGAAGTATTTGCATTTTTTTTTATTTTAATGCAAAAAGTAAAATAATAGAAAGAAAATGAACATAGTTGAAAGTTGAATGTTCTGAATGTTGAAATTAGTAATGCGCAATAATATTGGATCTGGGATATCATCAAGAGTGGACTCTGTTGTAAAATCTAAAATTGTACAACACCAGTTTGATTATGTTTCCTTCACATATGTTAATGATATTTCGTTTGTTGCAACTCTTGTGTTTAAATGGGTTCCTTAACTTTTTCGTAAGTTTGCATTACTCTGAGAGAATTTTACCCCCACTCCATGAAATTTAATAACTTACTATTTTTGGAGCAGAACGTAAAGGAACAGACCTACTTTCAAATCGTATTCTAGAAAATTTATTTTATTATACTCTTGTCAGTACAGGTTGCAAAAGCTTTCATAAATCTGTCCCTCTTTTAAGCTCTCACTGGGCTACCATAGTATGCATGACAAATCGCTACAGATCGGAAAGCTATATCCTTGGGGTTACCATTTGCTGATTTGCAAACAACACAATTTATTGAAAAATTGATAAAACGGAATTTCGTGTGTCAATGAAACACTGTTTTTTATGAAAAAAAATGCAGCTGATACCAAAAAGTGGCTTGATGAGTGTTATCCGGACTCTGCGTCAGGCGAAGCAACCATTCGTAAGTGGTTTGCTAAATTCCGTACAGGCCATATGAGCACCGAAGACCGAAGACGATGAACTCAGTGGACGTCCAAAAGAGGCTGTTATGGACGAAAACATAAAAAAAAAACAACAAAATGATTTCGGACTTGAAGTTGATCTAGATAGCTGACACTCTAGAGATATCAAAGGAACGTGTTGAACATATCGTTAATGAATATTTGGGTATGCGAAAGCTCTGTGCAAAGTGGGTTCCGCGCGAGCTCACAATCGACCAAAACAACAACGAATTGATGATTCTGAGCAGTGTTTGAAGCTGTTCAATCATAATAAACCCGAATTTTTGCGTCGATATGTGACAATGGACGAAATATGTCTCCACCATTTCACTTCGGAGTCCAATCGACAGTTTGCCGAGTGGACTGCACGCGATGAACCGAATCCAAAGCGTCGAAAGACTCAACAGTCAGCTGGCAAAGTGCGTGTAGAACAATTTTCATCGACTATCTTGAAAACTGGAAAACCATCAACCGCGACTATTACACAGCGTTATTGGAGCGTTTGAAGGACGAAATCGCGGAAAAGTGGCCCCATTTGAAGAAGAAGAAAGCACCATGTCACAAATTAATGAAAACGATGGCAAAATTGTATGAATTGGGTTTCGAATTGCTTTCGCATCCACCGTCTTATCCAGATCTGGCTCCAGCGACTTTTTCCTGTTCTCCTTAAGGGAATGCTCACTGGAAAGAAATTACCGATGAAGAGGTAATCGCCGAGACTGATGCCTATTTTGATGCAAAAGACAAATCGTACCTACTACAAAAATGGTATCGAAAAGCTGAAAGTTCGCTATAATCGGTGTATCGCCCTCGATGGCCGCACTATATTGAATAATAAAATCGAATTTTTCAAAAAAAATGTTATTTTTCTTTGAAACGATACGAACTTTTCAGCCGAACTGATACTAATGTCACTAAAGAGTTTCCGGTCCAATATCTTTCGGACTTGCAAAACCTATCTCGTTATTATGATTTTATATACTCATTTGCATATGTGTGTACATCTTTATATAACAAGTGTAAACACCGATGGAATTCATCAACAATTTACAGATATTGCCTACCTCATTAAAACAGGTTTGTTGGATTGCCCTTAAAAGTAAGAAATCAGCTAATAAAAATTAAGTCATTAAAAATGTTGAATGTATATAACTAAATAAACTCTTCGTTTTATGTTAAGTACATTAGCATCTTTTATGAGGCCAATACATTTTTTTTTTTAAATTCAGTTGTCTATTTAATTTAAATTTAACGATTAAACAAAATAAAATAAATAATTAAAGTGAGTGGTCTACCTACTAAAAGCTGTAATTTGTAGATTTTATCAGTTACCTCAATTTCTGACCGAGGTTCTAAAAGCATAGGAACGTATTTCTATTAAACTACGTGTTAATCTTTTTACGAGTAGTTAATCCACTTCTGCATTGAAGCCATACCATATATTGTTAGACAACACGTCAACGGTTTAACAAACGACTTATCTACCCCGCTATGACAAACGTGACTTTAAGACCGTAGTGTTTCCTGCAGATATCTAAGTGATCCGTTTCTGAGCTGTTATGACTACAGCCGTTGAGTCTAATTGCATTTGATTGCACAATTGAACATACCTACTACTATATAAATCCGATGAAATACAGTTTTAAAGGACATGTCATCGGCCGATTTCCCACCGGAGCTCAAAATTCTTGGTTACATGCTGATTGCTGGTCAATGATTGTTTTTGCTTTTTCACATGGTAATCAATTACACGAAACGAAAGGAGAAATAATATCGTAGACCAATAATAGATACCTACCTTCTATAGCCGCGACCCTGTCAAACAGAACAAGTTGTCTGAGTATTGAAAGTAAAAATAGAAAAAATCTTGCAATTACTGGCCCAAGAAAATAATAGACGTCCATCTGGCTGTATAGTCTAGCAGCAACAAGTTTCGCCTCAGAGTGAAGGCTGGCGCTCCTCGGACGGATGTGCACTGCATAATTTGAAACAGCGTTAGCGTTTAAATGTCAGAACTCCGCCCTACATCGTCAGATGGTGGCGAATACCAACGATGGCTCTACGTCTACAGGGTACATAATTCTTGTCTTAATTTCGTATTGTTCCAGATGATATTATAAGAGTGTGGTGGAGTTTTGAATGATTCATTTAAGCATCACGATATTTATGCATAGTTTACTGGACGTGAAATAGTTGTTGTTATATTAGATATAGTTATAAGCATAAAGCTTATGCAATAATGTGTGTAGATGCATACAGTGCACTCTCGATTTTATCAACTAATGAAAAGAGATTTAAGAATTTTATTTTTATTTAAAAAAAAAATTATGCATTTAAACATATGTATTTTCAGAAAAAAGACAATTTATACCAAACTTAAATGCAGGTAAATTAATAAGTTGTTATATTCAAGCCGTGAGCTTTCTATCCCCTGTGGATAGAAATATAGGATTCGTTTGGATAAAACCTTATTCTGTATAAATTAATTAAACACTATTCTTTTTCTTCACACCACTCTTTATTTATTACTTATCGCTTTTTTTTTCAATAATCACATTACAATTTACTTTAACACTTCTCACAATCTCTTTATTTTGTCTTGACCAATCGCTTTACAATTACTTTTCCTTTACTATCCAATACAACAACAATAACTTTTCGATCACTTACTATTTACAATGTATTGCTTACAAAGTAAAAACTGATTGACTGAATAACTAACTTATTTCGAACTCTCCAATGTACTCTTCATACGGGAATACTGAAATCATAGAATTATCTCCAGCAGATACTTCGATTCTCCCCTAGATGGCGTTATCCTCAATCGGTTCATTTGGGCTGCATACAACAGTATGTACATACGTATATTATTATATGATGTCCGCAGCGTAAGCACTGATGGCAAAATCTGTATTTAGTGCTGCTAACGTGCTTTAAAAGAAGGTAATGGGAAGCACTGACTCTACGATACCGTGCAAGTATATACATATGAAAGTTCTTACAAGCATCTTCCTCCGGATATGAAGGGCAAGCGCTTACACACTGCATCCCATATAAAGAAAAATAGAAATTTTGGTTTGTAGGAGATCGCTTCGCAACACAGCCTGATTTCTTTAATGCTGAGGTCAATTTGTTCTGCCTACTGCAAGCATGTGGTAAATCATGTAATTGCGTTTTCTTATTTTACTTTGGGTTGTGTAGGTTAGGTTAGGTTAGGGCTAGCTATCCCCATATTTGGTTGGATGCACTTAAACACTTAGCATGTCCATTGTGTTACCACATGAGTCGATTATTATCGGTACTCCTACTCCAACTCCTACTTCTACTCCTAGAATGCCAACAACACGCGGTATTCCCAAGCGGTCCTGTATCTAAGTACTAACCGCGCCCAACGCTGCTTGATTTCGGTGATCTAACGAGAATCGATTTCATTTTTTTTTCATTTTTGCTGCATTTTTATTCAAGAATTCAATAATAACTTACATGCTAGACAAAAAGTGCTTAAAACTAGCTTAACTAACTAACTGGCCCCACACGGGCACTCTAAGCTAAACTTAATACGTATAATATGTCTTTCGACGTAACCTAACTTATGCTATTCAATTTGAATTATATCTACAATTTTAATACTAAAAAAAATGTTTTTGGAAAAAAAAAAACAATAAATTTACATTTTTATTTTTTGCTTAAAACTACAAATAAAACCTACAAAGACTTATGCCCGGTTTCACCAACATTTACAAAAAGTGGTTTTAGCTAACAGGCCGTTAAAATATATCTATCCATTAAATTAAATTCTGTTTCACCAACCCCATTTATTGACCTCTTAACTTACTTTTAAGGCTGTTAGCGTATTTGGTAAAAAATTAGTTTTTAGTGTATTTCAAATTCTCATGGGGAAAGAGTGAAATAGATAGAATGTCAACTATATATAACAAATAAATAGAAAAAGTCAGCAAATCAATGAAGTAAGTTGTGAAAATGTTTGTGTCATGGGCTAAGGATTGTGTTCTGTGCCAGAGAATAAAATAATGAAAAAAAATTACATAATAATAAATAATAAGAACAGCTTAAAAATGGATAATAAAGAGGATAAAATGCTAAAACGAAAAAAGGGTGACATTTTACTGATAGCAAATTCACTTCCTTAACCCATTAGAGGCCAAAGCTAAAATACAGTGATTTTTATTTAAAAAAAAGTATTTTCCCGTTCATGTGTAAACTGTAACGCATTTCAGAAAAGAAAAAAAATTTTTTTTTTTAAAGTTGCATAGTCATGTGCCCACTGTACTCAAATGAGTACAGTAAGAAAAATTGCATACGGAAAAATGTCATTTTAAAATTAAACAGCCTGCTAAATATTTAAAAGTGGTTGGTGAAACCGGGCATTAGCCTATCTTAACTCTAGCTACGTAATTAAATACGTATTTTTTTTTTGTTTTTTGTTCTGTGTTATTTAATAGTATTTTTTTTTTGGTTTTATTTTTTTTTGTGTTTGCAAAGTGCTGTGATTTTTTTTTATTTTTTTTTTTTAAACCCAATAATACCTATGCTAACTTAAACCTATGTACATAAGTCGGCCACGGTATGTCTACATAAATAAACAAAGAATCGGCCAACTGTGCCTTGGGGTCTACCCCGGATCAATCGGAACCGACTATGGAGTTCCATCCTCCAACAGTCACCACAATTTTTGGTGTTGCTGTTCAACATAGTACCCATCGCTCCCCGAAACTGACCTACTAAATCGTTTGGCTCTTTGCGACGTCTCTGTCGTAGTTGAGCTGCCTATCCACAGTCGTGCGAGCAACATGGAAGATTAGCGGCACCGCTGATCTATCCTGGATCAGACAGACCCTGTTGGTCGAAATAAAGGAACGCTTCTAGTGGAACAAAGCCGTTAATGCGCACTCTTTCATGATACGTGAAATTGGGGTAGTAAACCTCGAAGATCAGGCTATCCATCGCGCTCATTGCTCTTGCAATGTGCCTTCGAGTCATCTTGATCAGACGAGAACCGATTTTTTCAGCTTGGTATGGTCATTGTGTATCAATAATATCAATTTCCGCACTTTTAACAGAAATTTCTTCTTCTCGGGCTTCTACATTAGGCAGATTCTCGAAGATCCATTCCGACATGTCATCGCTGCCAAAGTTCTCGTCTGGAAACATCGGGCTAAGCATTGTAATTTATGGCGATGGACCCTTTTTGTATACCAAAAATAAGTTGATCAGTTCAGGCATGACACTGGCAGTTGGGTGGTGGTATGGCTAAAGAAATTGATCGCACAAATAATAATAGGAAACATCTGGAAAAATCTTCTGTGAATTATAAAGAAAAGAAAAAAACCCACAATAATATCCAACTCATCAGTTATCGTGGACACCACCCATAGAGTTAGTTGAAAGGTAGCATTTGAGTTTCCTATGATCTGTCTGTCTCTCATTCTTGCCCTTCATGTGCTCGTGCTGTGTGTAAACATTATAACGGTATTAATATTTTCTTTAGCGTGTGTAAATCATAAAAAAACATACAAGAAAACAAAAGACTATTAAAAGTTCATTGACATTAAATTTTCTGAGCGGGCGGCAGTGCTACCACTACTTAATTATTCTGTCATTAAAACAATTTCCCAGAATAAATTATTCCCGCTAACTAACGCGCTATATGAGCAATCAAATAATTGCTACCATTAAGATGCTAAAGATAAGATCCTCAGCCACTTATTGCTGATTGTACTGTATACTTTCGGTTGTGCTTTAATTAAGTTCCACAAAAACAACTTGTACATGTGTATGTATGATTTATTGGCTTTTTTTGCAACTAAGTATTAGACTCCTTCAACTATTTTATTTTTATATTTAAACCCCGCAAAAGTAACCACCATATTTGATCGTTGGTGTTATAAGAAAACGCAGCAAATGACAGGTACATATCTCTTAAGGCCGGAATACAAGCTTATTCAAATGGTGATGTACGATATGCAGAGGCTCTGGCAGAGTGATAGGTTATAGCGCAGTCTCTATTTGAAGTACTGCTTGAGCCTTCATATACCACACTAACCCAAAAGCAATATAAGGACCACAAAATACGACCAAGACTTAAACCAGACGGGTCCCACTGAAAATCTGAATAGGTTACCCAGTGTTTCACTAGTAAAAGTGAATATGTAACATTAAAACCATTTTCAGCTGATTCTGTTCCAATCCAGGCTTTCTTTTGGTACTCTAAATTATCAGCTTCTCTACGTCTGTCCAATGGAGTGGGTGTACGAGTACCAGAAAAGTGTTGCGTATCGTATCGGTGCGCGTGCGGTGTTGAACCGAGAGTTGTTTTTACTAAAATCACTTTGCCACTTGTACACCAGTCTCAGGTAGATACTGGCTTACATACGATTTCATGCAGTACCAGATACTTGTACATGTACTGTACATGTCGGTATATAAAAGGAGTGACGAAACAAGATTTCGACTCTTCGGGTAATATAATATGTGACTTAAGCGTCGCTACAAAGAAAATTAATTTATTGCTTTATTGCTTAAAGATAATCGTTAAGAATTAACTACTTCGGATAAAGGATGGCAATTTATTCAATTATCTCTTTAACGTTAGTTGATTCCAATTGCAATTCGATTTAATATGTTACATTGCATTCGGAATCCAAATTTGTATTTTATTGCACGCTTCGAACTCAATTCCATTGACAAAGCAGTTCCTACTCTCTTTAATGTGATATAACCTCTAAATTAGAAATAGCATAAGTACGAGTATCTGTCTGTCTGATGGTCGAGTGTATGACCGGAAGGCATAGTACACGTAACGTATACATATGTCTACGAGACGTTAACTGAAATGCGTGAGATTTCAATCAATCACATCACCAAATATCGGCACAGGTAAACAAGCACTGTAACCATTGTAAAGGCTGTAAAGGTTTTTTTTTTTTGTTAGTAATTGCTAATGGTTTTAGGCATAGGTATTCATGGAAAGTAAAAGCGTTTCCCTCACATTGCTACGTACGTACGCTTTTAAACGAAATAATTGGTCTTTACACCGCATACAGATTTCTGGTGTAAGGAATATTATTTTTAATTCGATTTTCAGTAAGATTTTGGCATTGGCATTTTATGAAATCCTCTCTTATTATATAAAACTAGTGTGCCCGTGCGAGAACTCTTGCTAGAGAAAATCCAACCCCCAAAAATCCACCTTCCCATATGATTTCCATCTGTCAACTGATGGAAATCCCATGAAAATCAGACGGGAAGTGTTTATTCTTTTAGGAGTTCATTTTGTGAAGAATATTTGTTTTGATCGGTTTCTGAATTTGCTAAGATCTATAAAGTGAAAGTACAATTCGTCACTGCTCCAGGAAATTCTCTTTCTTTTGACACCTCATTTGTTAAAATTGGTTAAGTGTGAGAGCCGCAAATGGTACCTATACTACAGAAATAATATACATACATATATGATATGATGATTGTCAAGAAAAGTATAATTTTAGGAGCCATGATTTATTTGCATGAGTGAGGAACTGTTATTTCTAAACTGGATCAGTGTCGATTTGGATTAGCATAAAAATAGAACGGCAACCTTTATTATCTTACAAGGTTATATACATGTGTACATACTACATATATGTATACATATATGTATGTGAACTGAGTCGCAGATATAATATAAATACTCGAAGATGATGGTGTCCATAAAAGATTGATTTTATTGCTTTTTATTCCCGTGAGAATTGAAAGGTGACGAGTCGCATGAATATTTGCATATTAGATGTACTTTTTTTGTAACCTATGTAGGCTTAAAGAAAGCTTTCAATGTCAATTACAATAACAACGAAACCTATAGGTATAGAATTGTTATCAGTTAAGTCGCGATAAAACTTGTACTTCCAAATTACTTTCGGGCAAATTTGATCGAAAATAAGACGTCATGTCACTTATGAAAAAATGTCTGACGAAAAGGATGTCTTTAAAGGAAAAGATGTAAATAATCAGAAATAAAAGCTGAATTAACCCTCACCGACCCACAGGTGGTACCCGGGTACTTTTTAGACATTCAAACCTAAATAATTGTTTTTCCACTGTTCCGATTTTTTTAAGATTCCATGACATCTCTAGAAAATCATTTTTACGCAATAAAAACTAAAAGTTGTTTAAAAAAAGTGAAAAGAACATGTGTTTTTTTACCAATGGCGGAAGTGACCATGGGTGGTACCCGGGTTTATTTGAGATATTGTTAGTACAATCCAAGCAAATAACCAGAGCAAGTGTAATATATGCAGGTCGTAAACAGTATTCCAACAATTTTGGCAACGTTTCCGACACTTTCTCTCGATTCGGATATCATTAGAGCATTTTCTTGCAAATTTATTTATTTATTTATTTACATTGCATCTTCAAATACGACCGGTGCTATCTCATTCTTCGATTGGTCGTGGAAGCGAAATGGAAGTGCACACTTCCGATTTGCGAGCAGAGTACGCTCGCGTTGTCAGCGGATCTAGGATCCGAACTTAAATCGATGGCTAGCATATGTATGTCTCGAGCCAGTTATTTCAGCAAGAGTTTGCGGAGATGTTTTCGGACATTTTCTGGATCATGCTCTCAACAAGCAACATTAATTATATTGTAGAATAACGCCATATGCCTCCAATTAGTTCTACGTTTAGTCGTATAACTCCATTATATCTACTCCACCGTTAGTCGAGCTATACTCGAATATGATTTGTGGTTTTATAGATGCAATCGTTTACCCCATCGTGATGCATGCTGGAAATCAAAATTATGGCTGTCTTCTTCTTCTGGACATACGAATATATCGTTGCTTCGGCTCCAAAACTAAACAAAGTTGAATAGATTTCGCGGTCTTTTGATGACAACATCGCCATTGGGATATACGCTTCATTGTTCCGAAGCGTCTTAAGCAATGTCAATCCATTGCTCTTGGTGTTATTTAGCAGAGGTAATGATGTGAAGACATTCTCTGGTGTGCCATTCCGGCCAAAACATTCTAGTACAATTCACAAATTCATTCCTTCTTCACTTATAGACAATACAAACACGAAAGAAATTAAGAAATCTCTTACCGCAACACTGCAATCGACGATTAACAGTTCAAAACAAAGACTTGACTTTGACTCTCACCCTTTGATCGTTACTTACTTCGTTGGCGCTACAGCTCGAGGTGAACCTGGGCCTGCTTCTCGCAACCATTTGTGTGTGCGCGTGCTATATTTTTTGCACGAATGGAAGGGACCTACAGTTTTTTGCCGACTCCGAATGGCGAGTTGGGAAGCTCAATCATGACAAATGATACTCTTTGATGCTTGTCAGACATTCGAAAGAGGTGGCACCGTGAAAAAACTCTTTTAGGTGTTAAACCCGGCCAGGAGTTGAACCAGGGCAGCATTGCGTGGTAGTCCAACGCAATAACCACCACGGCCACGGCGAACACAATCGCGCCGACTACCACGCCCATTTGCCACACACATGCTAACACGCACTCCTTTGGTGTTCCTTTGAGTTACTTACACCCAACAATATCCTATCATATGAGTACTCAGCTAATCTCACGTATTACCAGTTACCAGAGTTGATCTGCTAGTACCTCCTGAAGCTATTGTAATTATCTTCTGAACAGTTGGTTAAACAAACACACCATTTACATCCATCAGAGTTAACCTACACACACAATTTAATTCCGTTAGCTTGCCTCTAGCAAGTGGCCAAGTGCTATAGACCACTGCGCACATCAAATTTAATTACATCACTCAAAATGTGAGCAGAACCAACAACCAAACAACATTATGATGTCATTACCTTTCAGCGGGGTAGTCATTTCAGACATAAATGAATAATCACAGGTTACGGTATCCTTTTGATTGCATTTTAATTGTATCTTTGTTATTTATTTAGGAAATTTGATAGAAATCCCTAGGGCTTCAACTCTGCGATTGAATAAAAGGACCCATCTGTCTCCAAATCGGTAGTTTTCGCTTCAGGATGCATCCAAGTCGTGCAGCTATCGGGAGCCTCTTGTTCACGCACATTTTTGTGCAAATCTCAAGTATTGAAACAAACTTAATCGCAGTACACGATAACGATGAACTACTCGTCCAGTGTACGTACAAACTTATAAAGAAGTACTTCCACTCCGGCGAGTCCCTATCTGGGTCAGTGCTGGCCGTGAGTATAACATCGGCTTCGCCGGACCTACAAAGCCATATGCTGCAGGCATTCCACCTAGATTTAGACTACACTTGGTCTATTATTGTCCGCTACCCCAGAGAGTTCATTTCATTGAAACCCTCCACCATAATCCTGCACCAGAAACCCCAAACGTACTTTGTGGTTCTTGAGAATTTGGACGATGACGAAATGGATAACGTTTTCGACGATTGGAAATCAATGGCCAATTGGAATCCGCTGGCACAATTCGTAGTGTACTTCTCAGCCATTGAGGACACAACCGAGGAGATGACCGAGTTGATGGTCGAGATCCTGTTGATATTTATGAGTAGAAAGATTTTCAATATAAATGTCATCGCGCTGACCCCTGAAGCTGGACATATCCGCTCTTTGACCGCTTTGCCATATGAACCTGAAAACCATTGTGGAACTCGGGTGGTTGCATTTCAAACGCTTGATGTTTGCGACTTTGAGGATGAGGAAGCAGGAACTGTGTTCGTGGAGGAACAGAGTCGGGGGCTGTTTTCGGATAAGATCCCAAAGGATTTGAGTGGATGTCTATTGATGGCCTATTCTAGATCATGGGAGCCATATGTGTTTGTGGAAGATGGACAAATGAAGGGAATCGAATGGTTGTTGGTGCAGACTATTGCCGATAGTTTGCATATGGGCATTCGAATCTTGATTCAGAACAGTACGATGTTCCACATATTCGAGGAACTTATCGATGGGTAAGACGGACTTCTTTTATTAACTGACAGTCAGTGGCATATTTTGTTCCTTGTTGTTGCAGTAACATCGACATAGTCATCGGAGGAATCGATGAAGATCCAAATCTGATTAATCTTGTCTCAGCCAGTGTACCGTATCTGCAAGATGACCTGACATGGTGTGTGACCAAAGCGAAGAAGACATTTCATTGGCTTAGTTTCCTGCAGGTCTTTACAGCTGGGACATATTTGACTTACATCGGTTTCATAGTTCTAAATGCAGCTGTCATTTACATGATACAACAATGGCCGTTTATTAAGGCAAAGCCCAGTGCTGATTTTGTAACCATATTCTTCATACTTGTAGGATGCGCCCTCAGTCAGTCAACTCGATCGAGAAACCTACAGTCAAGTATTCGTATTTGTTTGATGATGTCTCTTACCGCTTCTTTAGTACTAGGAAGTGTCTACAATTCCTTTCTTATAAGTTTCATTACCAGTCCTACCACTTTTCCGCAAATAAAGAAAACAACTGAGATCTTTGAAAATGAAATGTCAGTTACCGGAAGTGTGGATATCATCCGACATTTGGAAAAGGATGGAGATGTAAGTTGGGCTCAGTCTTCAAAAAAAAAAAAAAGAAACTCAATAATTCCTTTGACAGGTTTTCAAATACATTCGCCGTGAGTTTCTTATGTGCTACAACATCGAAGAATGCCTTCAGAGAGCTGCCTACGATCAGCATGTGGCGGTGGCCGTTTCCCGGCAGTATTCCCTTCATAATCCACGAATTCCCAGAAACAATCTGTATTGCTTCGTTCGTGATGAGAATATCTATACTTACTTAGTCACGATGCTAATGCCGAAGAAGTTTCATTTATTCCATCAGATCAATCCAATCATTCAGTATGTAATCGAGTCGGGACATTTTCTCAAATGGACAAGAGATTTGGAACTGCAGCGAGTACTTAAATCTACCAGAAACCTAGACAATGACGTTTTCATGAGTCTAAAAATGAATCAAATCATTGGACCACTTGCATTCAATGAAATGCTTTTATTGTTTGCTATTTTCGTTTTTATGCTGGAAAAAAAAGTATATCGAATGTATATGCGGGGAACAAGAGTTAAAATTGTTAAAATACTTCACAAGAACTTTGTAAAAAGAAAGTAAATTATTTTGAGAATGTTTTGTTCCATCTGCCATCAACATGTTGCATGGACAAATTATTTATTTTGTGTATTTAGTTCACAGTTGTCGGCAAGGAAGTAACGTTAGTGTTGCGATATCATAGTGCATACTCTTAGGATGACTATGACATTTGAAAAAGAAGCTTGTCAGTTGTTTTTTAGTTTAGTGCATTATTTTAGTGCTAGCTAAAATGTTAGCAATATTTTCAAGACTAAAAAGGATTTCAAGAAGTACGAAAAAAAGGTTGACTCATGTAGGTGACAGTGGGATTAGAAGTAACACTTTCTACTTAAGTTGATGGTGCTCCTAAGATGTTGCAAACTAGTCAGCCAAACCTCTTTCAAATCAAAAAGCAATATTTAACCAACAGAATTCACTAAAAACGTCCAATTGTCTGCCTGCTCAAAAGATATCTAAATATCGCATTTAAAAAGAAGGGTTGTTACAACTTACGCCGACTACGATGTAAGTTGTAACAAAAATAATGAAAACTTGTATCATGAGCGTTTTTAATAAAGAATATTAATTTATTAAGAAAACTTATTAAAAAAATTTAAAAGCTCTTAAAAACATATTCACAATTCACTTGATAAAAAAAACTAAAAAATAAATAGAATAAGGTCGTTAGGTAGAGTTGGTGGTTTCGGTGGAAAGAAACTCAAATAGCGCAAAAAGGATGCAGTTTGAATACCACAACCTCAGGTGATCCGCTTATTTGGATGTAAATAGTTTGAGATATTTATACCCACCCTCTCTTCTTAATCTCCAAAGAAGAGGATAAGTTCTCCAATGCTCGTCTCGGATATCTCTTTAAGGCCGTCAAAGAAGGGTTTGTCCAGTATGCGCTGCCTGGCTATCGCTTGTTTTAAGTACCTAGTGTGAGAATATACTGCCCTTAACAGCATCTATAAGAATATGAATATTTTCCTCTAGTGACCTGTTAAGGGCGGGCCCTCTCCTGGTTAGTTCGTCAGCTCTCTCGTTTCTGTCAATGGCGTGGGCATCATGTCCTGGAACCCAGAGAAGAGTGACTCCAGCCCGATTGCACGAGCGATGCAATTTCTCTTGGGATTGATCAACAATGATCAGGTAACAACTTGCACTGCAAAAATGTTACAACTCCGCCCCGCCATGAAATTTAACACAAAAAACACTATAAAAAAAACATAAATGCACATCTACAAAAAACAACTGGCACTATATCTCTTGCGTGTGAATAGGAATACCAAAAATACAAAAATAAAGTTTCAAATCTCTCAATTTCGTGGGCCCCACCCACAACTTTTTCCACTGACGAATGACGATCTATTCAAAACGGAAGTAAACATGTCGTTCGTTTTGGAAAAAACGAATATTTTTTTTCTTTCAGGCAACTTCTCATTTACAGGGGAACCCTTTATTTTATAGCTGTTAAACTAAACCCTGCTACTTTTAGCCCAATCTCCCCTACTTAGACACCAAAAGAGTAACAAACAAACCGAAAATAGTTCAATATAAAAAAAAAAAATCTAAATTTCGGCGTTAATATGAGTATTTTTAAGCAAATGATTTTACAAAGTACAACGACGCACATAGGGTTATTTGCCTCGAAAAACCGCTCAAAAATATATTATTGTCCTAGTGAAGTGATACTTGCCTGAAACACCACTTTAGAAGCGTTTTTAATTTTATTTAAGTCAAATACCTTAAACGTTCAATTTTAAGCCTAAAATCTTTAAGTTGTTCCTCCGTGTAAGACGCTTTATTGAGCAAATAGCTTTGAAAGTGATCCAGTTTAGCTTCAAAATTACAACTGTCTTTTAGTTAGAATGAATTCAGACAATTCTTCAAGCATAAGATTTTATTTTATGAAAGAAACAGATAAACAGAATTTTCATTAAACTAGACACACACCAGGGATGATAAAATCTAGAGGCTACCGAATAACACCGAATCATCGTATATAACAAAATGTCCATTAAAAAAAAAAAACAAGAAAAAAATGCCCGTTTGCATGCATTTCAAATAAATCCAATATCTATTAAATTAAAGCGCCAATAATCATAAAAATAGCTTCATAATAAAATACACACCTGCAGCTGATCCCTTCATAGCAAAAAACTTGGATTACAATATAAAAAAAATAAAAATGTAATTATTTAGCAGTGGGAATTTTTACACAAATCGATTTACAATGCAAGCTTACGACCGATGATTTTCAACTGATGCTGTGGCGAAGTGTGTGCATCGCTTCGGTCCTAATGCAATGCTAAATGTAATGCCTTTTTTACATGTGCTGTAACCGCGTTGAGAAGTAGTTCCGACTTCCTAGAAGTACTTAAACTAAAAGAAAACTACGGTACATTATTCCATGGGTATTTAGCTAGGAGAAAAACTGCTTCTTAACTCTGTATTTTGAAACATTGATTTTTGAGCGGTTTTTCGAGGCAAATATTCCTATGTGCGACGCAACGACAAACAAAGCCTAGTTGATGATTTGATGCTAAAAGGAAAGCACGGAATAAACCTAGAACGTATGTATTTTATTAGTAGTTGTTTAAATGTTATTTGTTTAGCAAAAAAAGCTAAACAATTTACAAATAATATTATAATATGGCCGAAAAGAGGTAGACACCATTTGAGAGATAAAAAATGCCTTTTTCTGAAAATCGCTTAAATATGGAATGACGTGGCGCAAGTGTGTTTAACAAGAATTATTTATCCAATTTTATCTATAAAATGTTCAACTCTTAGAAGATGAACAAAAACAAATAGATTGATGGAGTCTAACCTGTCACTTTTCGCTTTACAACATCAAAAAGATGAGAAAGATGACCTCCTACTTACACATGACATGTATTACTATGTACAGTACATTCGAACGCTCCACTAATTTGAACACCTATATTTGCTTACATTACGTATCTTGTAATTCGAACACTTGCGAAAATTGGTACTCTGTAATTCGAACTTTCTCCGTAGTGTCTTTGCTAAATGATTTTACAGTTTCAGAGTTATAAATATTATCCTAGAAATATTAGGAAATAACATTTATAAAGATAAATACGTATCGATTCCATTTCAGTAGGCTGTTAGCTAATTTTTGTTTTAGGAAAAAATATTGTAGGTAGGCCTGCAGTGAGCATTTTTGTGTCGACTGGCTTTGTGAATGGTTTGTTATTTTAAGAAATTACGATTTTAAGTTAAATTTCAAGCATTTTTGTCAGACAAGTATGAACCGTCTTCAAAAGCACCACAAGATTTTGTATTTTACTACCTGAAACTGCTTTTGTATCCGAAATATTGACTACGAAGAGAGTATCCAGTAGTTAGAAAACCTCCGTGGTTCGAACTTGGGAACGTCTCTAATAGTTCAGATTAGCGAGGTAGTACTGTATTTCAATTTCATGTATTTATTTATTACAAATGTATACATTAAAATATTAACTTTTTTAGTACAACAAGGAAAAGGTATTCAAGTAAAATTTAATAAATTGCAAAGTTAACGATAACGATAGTAATTCATAAATCTGAATAACTATAGCAATTAATATATAGGCTACTCAATACAAATATTTTGAACGAAAAAAGAAGAAGAAGAAGGAAAGAGGAAAGAAAGCTAGAAGAGAAGATAAGTGATAGGATTTTAGAATTGTAATAAATAAGTGTGAATATTAGTTTTCATTTTTAATGCTGAATTTAAAATTATAAGCATTATTTAGATTTTGTATACCAGGTTCTAAGGAGTTCCATAACCTAACAGCATTGATGAAGAAAAGCCGTAAGGAAATAAGGTATTGGTAGCTGTGTGTATTAATATTTTGAGTTCTTAGGGAGCGCGAACAAGTTTAGAGTACAGATATTGAGTTTTAATGTACTGCTATAGTGCGAACCCAAAAAAATTCTTCGAAAGTGTAAAGATACGATCATACCTATATTATCTGGTGAGCCAATCTGATTGAAAGCTAATTGAAGCTTCCGAAACGATAGTGAGTCAAGGCTATTGTAAACTACTTTAGCAAAGGCTATTATTGGCATAATGGGGGTCTGCACAAGTCTGCGACGTGTCTCGAGTGGAGTAAAACTAGCCGAAATCCACTATTTTCTCAAGCATCAATAAATACGATCAATTACGATATTAACATGATTGCAACAAGAAAAGTTCCGATTTATTGCAAAGCCAATACTTGTTGCAGTTTCGACCAACTTCATCTTAGTGTCTGATAGCAAAATATCGGGAACAGCAGAAAGAAGAAAGGTCGCAGGGCCTTTATGAAATTGGTATAGCTTGGCATTTTGTAATATACAGACGACCCTCCTATAACGCGGTACTTCAACAACG
Source organism: Brachyopa scutellaris (assembly GCA_949775065.1). Classification (NCBI taxonomy): domain Eukaryota; kingdom Metazoa; phylum Arthropoda; class Insecta; order Diptera; family Syrphidae; genus Brachyopa; species Brachyopa scutellaris. Next base: position 122,502,042 of record OX459114.1, on the reverse strand, counting down.
CGGATTCGTTATAACGCGGTTTTTAGTCATTTCTAACGCGAAAAATGTATGTACCTTACCTATAGCATTCCTGTGTTTCGGGGAAATTTTTTTTTAACACATTCACGTGTTCCATAGGTTATGCATGTACAGTGTAACACATCAAAATTCCCTTCAAATTACAATAACAAATATACATCAACCAAGCATTAGATTTGGCGGTTTATTTGGAGAAATACTTAGCAGGTATTGATCCCTCTATGGAACACTCGAACAATTTTAAAATGCATTTACAACGTTCTCCAGCTCCATATTTTGAAGTCCGAAAAGAGTTGCAGAAAAGTGCTCAGCAAACTCTTATAACGGATTTCTTTAAAAATTATGAAGCATGTCCAATATGTATGAAACATGAATTAAATCTGCAGTAAAGATTACGTTCTTCTTTTTTTAATTCTTAACATAATTGTTTTTATCATTGGTGTAGCCCTTTTTTTGAACATTGTAACAAATTAAGATGCATTTTTGTTTTGTCGAGAACATAACCTCAGTTTTAGTAAGTGGCCCAAGTATCGTATTACGCGATTTTGTATAACGCGTTGTTTCTTGGGAACCTAACTACCGCGTTATACGAGGGTTTACTGTATTTGAATAAAATATTCAAATACATACGTGTGTACAATATGCAATCTTCATTTATATAGCAAAAACAATATTTCTCTTGAATTTGAAATAAAAAAAAGCCTATCTTAGAATTTTGGATAGATAGATTTATAGCTATGTTAACAAAAATGTGTTTGATAAAGATAACTTTTACTACACCAAAAGTCATAAGACAACTTTACAATACAATCTATTGCCAACTGAACAAAGAAATCTCCTAAATATCACTCGTTTATGAACAAATTTATTATTCAAAATAAACAATAATTTTTGATTCTTAAAATCAAAATTTGTTGCATAAATCGTTAGTAGTATCTGATGATAAGTGGTATCTGGGTACTAGGTACTTAAGATTAAGCTTAATATGAAGATCTTATCAGCTCTGTGCTTATTTTGTTTGCAAAATTGGTACGGAGTTTGTAATTCGAGACTCGTATTGTGTATCCTAAACCAAGTTGCAACCTCGTGGAGAAACTGTTTGGTTACAACACATTTTTTCTGCAGATCTAGTTTAGATTTCATCTAAAAGTTGAGAAGTTGAAAACTCTTATCGTAGTATACAGGAAATAACAGGTGCTTAACTGACAATTTAGCGTAAATAAACACTAAAAAACAAACGTGTTGCTATATGTTATAAAAAAAAAACTGTCAAGATTGTCAACATAGCTATTGCTACAGCTCAATCAAGGAGACATCGTGGCGTATACGTAACTTGTTACAAGTTATTTTTAGAATAGAAACAAAATACCGAAGCTAGCGAGATGACGTTTTTGTTAAACTTGAAATAAATCAAACATATTTGATACTAAAAATGAAAGAAAACAATATTCAGAACCTAAACGATCTGGTCTAAAAAAGATTCACAATGTCAGAAATAAATGAGGAAGTATTGCATAGTAATTAACACATTTGTTGACATATTTATTTATTTTTGCTTTATTTTGGAAAATTTATTTTGTGTCTTATTTATTTTCTTTTGATCTTTTTATTGTTTTATGAATTTATATTGGTTTTATTTTTATCTGTTGCTTTTTTTACTTCTACCCAAATTGGATTCACTGAATTAATATATGACAAAATTCAATATCACATTTCAACAATAAATTAATTAAATAATAGTTAGTACGTACAAAAAAATTTTATTTTTTGATTTGATATTTGATTTTTATAAATAACAATTTTTATTTTATTTTCACCAACTTTTTTTTTTTTTTTTAAAATTCCCCTGTAAACAACCACTTTACTATTTGTTTAACACAAGCGTACACTCATTTGGTAATATTTTAAAAATAGCGATTTTGTTTAAATTACGTGTTTTTTGTTTATCGTAGATGTTTGTTCTGTTTCTGTTCGGGCTTTTAAAAATCTGATATCTAAACTATAGGTACAAACACTTTTTGAAATACACACGAAGCTTTTTATGGTTAGATCATTAGCACGCCAAAAAAGTATTTTTTTTGTTTTTGTAAAGAGGAAAGTTAGCTCGGACAGCAAACAAAAAAATCAAGAAACCGAAAAATCCTAAGACAATATTATTTCGGGTTAAATTTTTTTATAAATTAATTTAACGGTGTGCACATGATACTTTTTTCGCAAGCAAAGGGATTTTTTTTTTGTGCAGGAGGAATGCCATTAATTTTAATTAAAAATAATTTGGACCTTAAATGAAAATGCAAAAAAGGATAAGTAGTAAACGCTTATATCAAACCAACGGTCAACAATCAAATGAGCAGACAATCGAGCCAGCAGCCCACAAGTAACCACCGATGCTACCCAGCGGGGGTGTGTATTAACCATAAAGAAACCAATAAACAGTCAAAGTTGATATGGAATATCAAAAAAGAATTCAAAAAGAAGCAGAAAACTTATAATAATTCCACCAGCAACACATTCCAAGCAACTAAAAATAAACCGAAAATCAAAGTATCCGTTAGATACTCATACATACATTTGGAAGACACAATTGTGTAACTGCGCGTCCTGTGAAAGTGTATTGGACAACATTCTTTGGATCTCACAAGACAATATCAAAAAATCAGTACGAGAGTGCCGCATGCGCTGTTCAGGAAATACCACATCGTGGTAGCCTGAAATGGTTTCGATGGAGATTTGGATGATTAGAATGAGAGCAGGAGAATTCGAAATTTCAAGAATTCTAAAAATATTTTTTTTTTTTGAGAAATATTCATACGCATACGTATACCGCGTCCGCTGTCGATCTAAGGAACTCTCGAAGATTGAAGATTTTTGAGATATTTTTAACCCACTTGCTTCCTTCTGTGTGTGGATTTAAGTTCATTTATGGTCAGCCGAGGGCAGAATTCTGAATGAAATCACAACATCAGTATTCGTGTGCAGGAATTTCGCAAACCAATCTCGTGAAACTCATATGGAGAACACGCCAAGTGGCAACAACACACAAATAGACACGGAGAATGGAGGAATAAATAAATATGACTAACAAATTGCATGCACTTATTTTTATATCGTCAGATCGTCTTGTTCTTATTCTAATTTTTTGCTGACGTGAGCGATGTTTTGGCACAGCTCACGAAAGGTGAATGCATCCTTAAAAGGTGTGCACCACCTCTAACGGTTGAGAACGCACTCTCGAGAGTTTTAAAAATAAATTGATGGCAGACAATAATTATAATCGCATTAACAATCATAATTAGCGGGACATTTGAATTCATGTACGAGTATCTTAAAATTGTGATCCTCTCACCCGTGTCAGTGGAAGCATTGCCAAAAACCATTTCAAATTGAACATCTTTTTTGGCGCAGCATAGTGCATCTGCAACTGTATCTGCATGGGATGCTTCTACACTTAATAAACAATTAAACCTAATGGGATAATTTTATGTTAGCAAATTCATCTTTCGAATATTTGACAGGACAAGACAGCCAACAACAATCGATACCTTAGGAAAGATATTAAAAAAAAAAAGAAAATGTATCTCTGCGTGTTAGATTGGGTGAGAAAATCGAGGTCAACATTGATCGTAGGATGTTTTCTTGCTTTCGTTATTTTTATGCTGGACAGCTGAAAGCTAATGATTGTGAAGTATAGATGCGGTAGAAAACGGTTTCTATTTTTATATCAAAAAGGGGGTGGAGGTGGGTGGCTATTGAATGATGAGACGGATGTATCTGTATCTGTATAGCAGGAGAGAGAGATGAGCAAATTTGATAGTGCGCGTTCGCATCAAAGAAGAGGAAAACCAGAAGAAAAAAAGTTGTATGAGTATTTCCAGATCGATTGAGGGTGGTTTTGCTGTAAAATATATCGCTGATACCTATTTAAGCCAGATCGTTGCCTTGAAGTTCATTTCAATGGTGTGTTTGATTAATATGTATTTTCGTGGTTTATATTCAAGAAAACTAGAGAAAAAAGGCTTTTCCTACTAAATATACATTTTTGTAATGCAAAAAAATGTTTCGCCATACCGCACAAATTTTCTTGACATTTTATGAGCTCGTATAAATAACAAATTGGATTCTATTCACGGATTGTAATGAACAGAGATGTAAATGAAGAAGAGAAAATCAAAGATACTCGTATAAATTTACTTTCGACATTTTCTTTGAATATCTCGATTCGGTAATGACACTGTTATAGATTTATGGCTGAGAGAATACAGACATTGACCAATTCTATCGTTGCACTCAATTAGATTCAATTACCTGAATTAAAAGCGATTAACTAAATTGGAGTAAAAATATTGGTTTACACATTACTGAGAATTAGGATAATTTAGGAATCACTTAAAATAGGTTGCATGTACTTTAGTATACATTTGTACCAAAGTAAGAGTAACACATTTTTAAATCCGACACCCTTCAATATGTCAGCTTGTCAATAACCATAGCCATGATAAAGAAAAAAATACTTCGACTTACTCATCGGAGATATATTTAATTAAATCATGCGCCAAATACTTTGAATTCCTCAATTCGATTAAGGAGAGTATCTGTATCAGAATACTATAAGGCTTACATTTTAGACCATTTGTTAAGTACCGTGTAGTGGTAAGTGCGTTGGACTACTACGCAATATTGCCAGGGTTTAATCCCAGCAAAATACTTAAAAGTTTGTTCACGGTGCCACCTATTTCGAATGTCTGACAAGCATTCAAAGAGTATCATATGTCACGAGGATGTTCTCAACTCGCCGTTCGGAGTTGGCAAGAAACTTTAGGTCCCTTCCATTCGTGCAAACAAATATACCACGCACACACAAATGGTTACGAGAAGTAGGACCTGGTTCACTCCGAACTGTAGCGTCACCTAAAGAAAAAGAAAGAATAAGGTAAGGTACCGCCAAAACAAGTTTCACTGATCTGTCAGGACTGAGTCACTGAGTGTAGAATTTTTCGATAAGTGGACAGTCCTACTGAGCATATTCCCTACTATAGTGTCAGACACTCATAGGGAACAGATCCCTTAACCATGACCTCAAAAACTATATAAGACCGGATTCAGAGGATTCATGTACAAATGGTTTGAGTCTTATCTTAAAGATAGAATTCAACGCGTAAAAATGGGTTCAAAAACCAACAACTTGGGGTGCCACAAGGTTCTGTACTTGGCCCAATTTTATTTCTCATTTACATAAATTCCTTATTTTCGATTCCATTCTTGGGTTAAACTAAAGCTCTTGCCGACGACCTTGCGTATTGTTCAGCCAGTTCGTTAGATTTGATCGCTGACATAAACCATGTGTTTATACTAAGATGTTGGTTTGCCAGTCTCACTGGGCAGGAGTTCCCCGACTCAGATATAATATTTCATTCTCATTACTGCTCGAGTCACGACTTGCTAATCAACCAATGCAGAATACAAAGTGGCCAAACTTTCAATAAAAATGTTGACTGCAGAACTGATTCAAGATTGAAAGTGTAAATAGTTTTAAGTATCTTTGCGTTACCATTAATCAAAATTTGAACTCGTACAAACACATCTCTTCTTTCTGCTACTCGCCTCTCTTAACATCATGAAAAGGGTTCATTATGGTTTAGTTCAATCAAGATTGCAATATGGACTTTGCAGCTGGGGTAGTGCTTACCTTACAGCAATTAACTGTCACTCAAAAATCTGCAATAGGAAAAGTTTGTAATTCTCACCATTTGGTACACACAATGGACCTCTGCAGGGAAAAGTCTCCCTTTGCGTCATTTGTTTTATTTTAAGGTTCTAAAGGTTTTTTTCATAAGAGGAGGGTATATGGAAAGTCCAATTTCTTACACAAGCAGCTTACGTAGCTATTCAAACTTTGTTGTAAATGTTCCTGCTTTTCGCACTACAAGTTACAGAAACTTTTATTCTGTTGTATCATGCAAACTATTTGACACTCTTTCTGCCTTTGGAAGTTAGATCCATAAGAAATTTGTATGCGTACACAAAAATAATTAAATCTTGGCTTCTTGGTTTGAATCATCATGAAATCGAGAGCCTGTTGCATTATTCAGTTAAAAACAAATTATTTCCTTTAATAAAGTATGTATGTATGTGGCTATTCCTGCCATTTATAATAGCTTTTGTATTTATCATTTTATCATTTGTTAAAGATTATTTTCATCTTTTCCCTGGAATTTAAGAAAAAAAAATTGTAACCTTTGCTTACTTACCTTTGTACACCTCACACAATGTAACAATTTCGAAAATGTGGCATCATCTCTATTTTTTTTTCTTAAATAAAGATGCCACTAACTATTCAGTATGGGTTTACCACGATATCTCGAAAAAAAAAAATTTTGAAAAAAAGAATCTCGAAAACAAAAATCTCCAAAAAACATCTCGATTGCAAAGATCTGGAATTGATATTAATTTTTAAGACAACGGTAACAATCCGCGCGCGCGAATTAATCGAATTATCAAATCTAGATTTATTTGTATAGAAAAGTGTTTGATGTGTTCATGCATGCAAATGAGTTTACTCAATGCAAGCAGCTCTCCTAAAATCTGATCGACGTGGACATGGTTTTACAAAGAATTTATATAAACTAATAAATTTTCCTTCCTTTGGGCCATGTAAAGAACAAGCACAACTCAGCTTACCAATCATAAAATAAAGTTGACGCTAACAATTTTGGGGTGAAGTCCACACATTGAAAGAAAAGTGTTGTATGGGATATTTAAGCGGCAATTGAGTTTCAAATATTAATATAATATCAATATAATGTACATAATGTACATGGTTTGAGTAAACAAATGAGTTATTTTAGTATTTAGACATAAGCACATTTACACAATGTAATGTGCAGAATTATTCCTTGTATGAAGTAAAAACAGTACTACAGTAAATTTGGAAAAAAAAACAATTTTTTTGTTGCAAAAAGTTTGTTAAAATCTTATTTTTTCAAAAAAAAAAGTTACAGAATTTACATTTTAGACCCGTTTAATTGCTTTTACAGAAAAATGAAGAGATTTTAAGCGAATTTTTTTCGAGATAAAGTCTTTCGAGATATATTTGTATTTTCTAGATTTTGTCCATTCGAGATTTATCAAATAAATTTTCGAGATTTTTTTCGTTCGGGATTACGTGGTGATCCCATTTAGTATGCATGTCAGTGTTGCCAGACATGTTCAAATCGAATATGCCAAATTAAAAAATAAATATGCTAAATTATATGAGGGACTAAAACAAAATATGCCAAAATTAACAACAACAATGACTTAATTAAAAAGGTAAATTAAGTTAAACAAAATAATAAAAATATATAAACGCAAAATGATTTCTATTTAAGGAACACAACACATGTAATTGCTCTAAAGATTGTCAGTTCACCATCTTATCGGTCGTTTATTTTATTACTGACATCTACCGGTTAATGGCAGGACATGCAGCATTTATCCTCTAATCTTAACCCTTATCTAATATACAAGATACTATTAAGAAGCTTTGATCTCATTCTATATCGAAGCTTGCATTTTATAACGTACGTACAAAATGGTAAAACTATTAAAGAAATTACTTAAGATGTCAAAGCTCTATTCAATGAGAAAAAAAGTGATAGCAGAACAGCACACATTTGTGAAAAATGTCAGATCAAGTTAGAAGAGTAAATTACAGCCATAATGTAACATTTTTCCAAATTATTTATATTTAATATTTTTACAATAACTGGTAAACTTAAATCTCGTCGATACATTTTTCACTTTATACATATATCTAATCACAGCTCATTTTGACATTTCTTAAAATTTGTTCGACCTCAAGAGTAGGTGCAGAAAAACTGCTCAGAGCAGAGTCATAGAATACAAAGCGGAACAGTTTTGGACAGAAAATGTTCTTATTGAACACGGAAACCTTATATTTTTCTGCTATGAACTCATCGGAACAGCCTCATTGAACGAAGCTAGAGAAAAGTTTGATGGGTTCGGTATTTGTATAGCGCTAATAAAAATTTACACGAACATTAACAAAGGTTTGCGTTTTTATGAAAAATTAATTATATGCTAGATTGCATATAGCATATTTTATTTCCACTTATATGCAATTTAATATCCAAATATGCTAGATTTAGAATACAAATGCTGAAATGGCATCACTGGTATGTATTAACGTATTGAAAAAATGTATGCAAAATTGTTTTTTATACATATGAATAAAGAAAAATTTAATTGAATTGAATTGAACTCAACAACCAATGCCATCCCAACCTTCATTATGACGAACGTCTCTCGTTTAATGGTGTCATGTTACATGTCGGATGTCACACAATCATTATCCGATATAAGCAATAGATTTATAAAGACATTCATTTACGATTATTTAAACTCACTCAAAGAAGATCAATCCAATAGATTTGTCGAAGAGAAATCGATTCGAAACCAAGAAGTACACTCACAGCTCAGAGATTGAACGCATCTATATAAGACCAACCCAGCCAATATACATATATGTATTTACATACATACGATACATACATTATGTAGCATTGCACAAAACATATTGTGACGATTTTTATTACCTGTTTTTAATTCAGCAACGATACTCACTGAGGAATCTTAAATATGCGAGTATACATGTTTACTTGTTAATGTTGCAAAAGTTTAACTTCAAGTTATGTAATAGAGTTGGTATGGTAAAGGTTGGAAAATTGGAAAAATACGGTCTAACCGAATTTTATCTTAGTTTATTTTTATTAGTTGCAGGTGTTTTCAGATCTCAAATTCAAGGGAAAATTAAGAGAAAAAAGCAAAGTTGTCTAGCTAAATAAACAACAATAAACCTATTTTTGAATATCAGAAATTTCGAATGCCATGACATTCCAGTATGTATGTATATTATGTATGATCATAGTGATGTCCCAGGTAACTGTGAATGAGGTGAACTAACAAAAAGATACACTGGGGAACTTAACTACTAAAAGTGAACTCCACATACCCATAGAAACTTTGCGACTCAACATCTCTACGCAAGCTCTTACATACAAGGTATTTTAAATATAATTTGTTGACATCTCTCAACGGGACTCTTTTTACATTAAAATGACTGCAAAATTCGTGTTGTATCCTCACAATTGAAGAGTGGATGGAGACAAATTTAAGATTCGACCACAAATTTTTGTAGGGGAACGTTCATAATCGGAACATTTAATCTAAAAAGAGAAAACAAATTTTTTTTGTATTGCTTCGTTCCAAAGTTATGAATTTTTTAAATCCACTTAAAATGTGATTAGAGTCGCCAAATTTATTTAAAGTAAGTGTCGCACGTAAATAGCAAGATAAAGTACAAAATTGTTTGACAATTATCAATTACAGTGTTACCTCAATAAAAGCAACTATGTAATAGAAATTCTGGCAGTTACTTCTATTGAGGTTGTTGCAATAACCGAGTCAAAAAGTGTTGTTGTCAGAAGTGGAACAAAATGCTAAAAGAGGAGTTCTTCAACTGCATTTTGTCATCACTTTCGATGTCTTCGGCTTCCAGATTGCTGCAAATCTTTAATTGATGCAATTAATGGATACATCAAATGGTACCAGCACTTTCGAATTGCGCTAGATTGCACCTTGACCCATGCAATAGTTAAAAGGCATATATGGCACGCCTTAAATTAAACGCTTTAATTTTTCTTTCCAAATCTAACCCTTCACTTCCGACATAAAATTGCATAAAAATAATTAAAAAAGAAAGATGAGATGCAAATAAGAAAAGATGTGAGAATTTGCCAAATAAAAGTTGCGTTTATCGAGTCACATTTTATTTTAACCATTGAAATTACTAAGTCAATAATGGTAAGATTTTAAGTATTGCTTTTATGGAGGAGTTGCGCATATTGAGGGTTGATTTTCTTAAGGTCATAATGTGTATGCGGAGTATTGAATTTGTAATCGATTTAAAGGTTTGACCTCATAGTAGTTTATAAACCTAAAGCAAGCAGATTTGGAATGATTTATGTTTCTTTAAGCGAAAATATAATTTTATTTAGGTATATCGTGAGAAGTTGTAGTCCTGGAGCCGAATTACCGCGTCCGTTAACGAGTGAGTGAGTAGGACTCGTTATCGAATGATGGAGTAAATGATACGTAAAATGATACTCGATAACGTGAGCGGTAATGGCAAATGTAATCAAAGATATCTTGTAGTATGCAAGAATAAGCCTTCCAAACCAAAGTATGGTCTATCAATAATTTCGAACTACTATTCATCATTAACAATTAAATATCTAGAGAGCTTTGTTATAATAACACAAAATAAGTTTGCAAACCGAATAGTCCTGATTCGAGTTCATCTAAAAATAAATAATTTAAGGAAAATATGATCCTTCGCTGCTTACTGAAATTATCCTCAATTCAATGAGGTCTTTCAACTACGAGTATGTATTTACATACATATGTACGATAATTGTTTTTCTTATAAAAACGACCATTCTCCATGCCCTATCACTTATTTCCTGTTCATTGAAATGCAAGTGTATATAATAGTGGCACACTCTTAGAAGTAATAAGCCTTAAACACTTAATAATGCCACGGTGCACATTTATATAATTCAGTACGTCATAAACAAATCCAAAATAAAGTGCAACTGACATCGCCTTCCAAACCCCATTTCTTCGGGCCAATAACACTTGCTTCCTTAATATTCAAAATCAAATATAGAAACGTTCTAAAATATGTGTTTTCCTCCCCAATGTAAAAACCAGAAGAATTCCCCTTCCAAAAACGGCTTAAGACCATTTTTAGAAACTGTTTTCGACGTAATAAATAAGACCGAATTTCTGATGGCTGCAATTTATGCAACCGCGCTGCGCTCTGCTATTACAAAATATTATTCTTCCCACCTCATATATGGTATGAGGCCAATAAAATTAATAAAATTAAATAATTTTATTAACTTATTTTCTTTTATTTCTTTAATTCTGTACAAAATCTTTATAGTGGGAAAAATATCTATATTTAATTTTTTTGTGTATTTTCTAAATTTTTTCTATATTTTGTTTTTTTTTTTTTTTTTTGCAGAGATGGCCAGAGGGATGAAGAAAATTGTATTTTGTGTATTTTTCGTTTGCTTTTCCACCCAATCCATGTATGGGATGCTGAAAATTAATTTTCCCCGCCACTTGAATCCTACGGATACGAAATCTGTATCCGCCGTATATTAATTTGTGTCAGTGTATGGATACGCTCGTTCGTTTTTTTTTTTTTTTTCTATTTCAGAAACGCGATGCGCGCGCATACTAAATTGTACGATGGAATATGCTGTAAAATATGAACCACCTGCGTATGTATGAGTGTGTCTAGTTAGAAAATACTGCCCGACGAGGATTTTTTCAATTGGGTATAAATATTAGAACACGGGTGTCCAGTAGTCACTCGCAGTTCTACAGCGAAAGTGTTGATTAGTCTCTTAGATTTCTTTTTTGTGAAAACGGTTAGTATCTCTTAAGTGAAAATTAATTTTATTCTTTAAGAATTTCAAATTTTGAATTGTGAATAATTTTGAAAAAAAAAAACCATACAAATTATTTGGAAATCGGATACAAACTCGAACTACCTACACAAGGGATTATTAGTGGATACATCTTCTGTGGATTAACAAAAACGGATTTTTTTTTAAATTTCCTTTTTAAATTTTAACAAAAACGTGATCAGTGATCTTTTTGAAAAAAAAAATAATTTAAAATTTTGTGATTTGTCACACGTGAGACTAAATACTTTTGTCAAAAAAAAAAAATGCCTTGAATGAAAATCGATCACATTCGCTTCTAAGAATACACTCTCCACTTAAATTGGAAATATCTACAGTTTGTTTGGATAGATACTTCCGAAAATATCAATTTCGATGATACCTACTTCCACCGCCGCGTTTATAAATAGACTTTGTTATTTTATGGATACAAGATCTCTGCACGAGAGCCGCACGATACTAATAGATACTTTTTTATTTTGTTACGCAATTATCGTTTTTTTTTTGTTTGCCTTAACGGTGAATTTTTGAACGACGCACATATAGTATATACTAAACTAGAATAAAGATTCCTCCGGAGAGAATATTTTTTAACCAAAAACCCGTCTACCTTGTCTCACCCACAGAAACAACACAAAATCTAACAAAATGTGTGACGATGAGGTTGCTGCATTAGTCGTTGACAACGGCTCCGGTATGTGCAAAGCCGGTTTCGCTGGTGATGATGCACCACGTGCCGTCTTCCCATCGATTGTCGGTCGCCCAAGGCATCAAGGTGTCATGGTCGGTATGGGACAAAAGGACTCCTACGTAGGAGATGAAGCCCAAAGCAAAAGAGGTATCTTGACCCTCAAGTACCCAATTGAGCACGGCATCATCACCAACTGGGATGATATGGAAAAGATCTGGCATCACACTTTCTACAATGAATTGCGTGTCGCCCCAGAAGAGCACCCAGTTCTCTTGACTGAGGCCCCATTGAACCCAAAGGCTAACCGTGAGAAGATGACCCAAATCATGTTTGAAACCTTCAACGCTCCAGCCATGTATGTTGCCATCCAAGCTGTGCTCTCCCTGTACGCTTCCGGTCGTACCACCGGTATCGTCTTGGATTCTGGAGATGGTGTTTCCCACACCGTCCCAATCTATGAAGGTTATGCCCTTCCCCATGCCATCCTTCGTTTGGATTTGGCTGGTCGCGATTTGACCGATTACCTCATGAAGATCTTGACTGAACGTGGCTACTCATTCACCACCACCGCTGAGCGAGAAATTGTTCGTGACATCAAGGAGAAATTGTGCTATGTTGCTTTGGACTTTGAACAAGAAATGGCCACCGCTGCCGCTTCCACCTCATTGGAGAAATCCTATGAACTTCCCGATGGTCAAGTGATCACCATTGGTAATGAACGTTTCCGTTGCCCAGAATCTCTTTTCCAACCCTCATTCTTGGGTATGGAATCGTGCGGTATCCATGAAACCGTCTACAACTCCATCATGAAGTGCGATGTGGATATCAGGAAGGACTTGTACGCTAACATTGTCATGTCCGGTGGTACCACCATGTACCCAGGTATTGCTGATCGTATGCAAAAGGAAATCACCGCCTTGGCTCCATCTACCATCAAGATCAAGATCATTGCCCCACCAGAGCGTAAATACTCCGTCTGGATCGGTGGATCCATCTTGGCTTCCTTGTCCACCTTCCAACAGATGTGGATCTCCAAACAAGAATACGACGAATCCGGCCCAGGCATTGTCCACCGCAAGTGCTTCTAAGCATTCAATTGACTATTATAATACTATTATATTTTTAATAATTATTATTTTAATTTTTCTATTAAATAATAATATATAAAAGAAACCAAAAAAATGAAAAAGAAATTTATGTAATTCAACAACAATGTAATTTTTTTTTTTTAATTATACAATTTTAATTTTTAAAACACAAAAGAGAAATGAAACAACATCAAAACAATATCTTTGAAGAGCTAAAGAGAATAAAACAATCAACACCTTAAAATAAAAGTTTTTTTATTAAATAATTTATTTTTTTATAAAATTTTTCTCAGTCGTTACACATACATAATATACATACATAGGAAAGAAAATTAGATTTTTAAAAAATATATTTGCATATTTGAAATTCTTCATTAAAACGCACACGAACACAAATCAATTGCATTTCAATTTCAATTCAAATCCTTTGCCGACTTAGCCATTTCCAATGAAGTTTATAAAAAAACCAAATTCTTTTTCCTTCTTCGAAAATTGGGCCAAGATGATTTTGAATTTTTTTTTATAAATTTATTTCAAATAAGAAAAGTTGTGGGAGGGATGATTCGAATTTCATTTGCTGTCGTATTTTGAGAATTAAAAATAGTTTCCAGTTTTTTTTTTTTTTTTTTTTTTGGAACAAGATTGAGTTTCAACTATGGATTTGATGGTGATGCGATGATACTGGGTGTGCTCGTGGAGCATTTCCAAATTCATTTTTAGTTTCGTTTTAATTTTTGTTTTGGTTGTTTTTCCAAAATTAGCCGCTTGCCAGATTGTGTGCTCCCTTGGAGTGTGGCCGTACACGTTGGTTTGTAGTGTAAAGAAGCATATATGCGCTTTGGATATTTGCGGTTCTGTGTGGACTCAACTGGCAGATACATTCAGAGATGAATTTCAATTGAGCAATCGCCTTGCCTGTGAGAATGTTTTGTAATATTTCATTTTCTGTTCATTTGTACCTGTAGTTGATGGTGAATAGCAAGGAGCGTTGGTCCTCTCATGCCCGGGAGGTCATATGATGCTTGTTGTTAAGCGCACTTAAGTGGATTGTTCATGTGTGAGCATCACTTTTTGGAAAAGCGTTTGTCTACTTACAGGCATTATTGTTTCGGAGAACGACTTAAAATCATCGTTATTCGTAATTCAATCGTAAATTCAAGCATTACCGATTTGCTTCTTTCAACACTTATTCAATGTGGTGAATAAAACAAACTATTCTGAGTGAGGCGAAAATAAAACTTTGGTAAAGGAAAGGTGTCACAGCTATGTATTAACACTTAGCGCCTTTTTGATTTAAGATTCTTGGTTACTAGAAGTTCTCTTCGCATCTCGTCCGCAAGGATATCGATGGGGGTCATTCCTGCAATGACAAGGGCTGCTTCGTCTGAAATCGTTCTGAACCCACTGATTACCCTAGTGCGCCGAGTCGATATGTTGACGATAATTTTCGCCTTGTTTTATTTATCGCTAGGGCCCCCAACCAAACTGGGGCAGTGTATAACAGGACTGGGCTTACTACCTTAGATATTAGGTTTCTTCTAGCATAACCTGGGCCTCCAATGTTTGGCATGTACGTATGTACATTAGGGTGGTCCTTATTTTAAAAATTTCGAATTTGTTTTTGAGTACCCTTTTTTTTTGTACCTAAAAATATTACCCAATTTTTTTTTTTTTTACGACCACGTTAACACGTGCCGCACTGAGCTTAAAGTCAACATAGCGTCAATGCACAGCACCTGCATACGTAGATTACTTCTTTTGTACATCTTTATTTTTTTCATTGACTCTTTTGCTTGTATTTTTTGTTATTACATCACAGCTAGCGTTGGTGTCAAATTAGCTAAGTTCGCAGCTGACATATTGTCAATAAGAAATTGTAAAGCCAACAGTAAGTTTACTTAGAACATAATGACACGGGAAAAATTATTTTTGGTCGGTGCTATGAAAAATCAAATTCTCGGTTCTGAATTGCCTTCAAAACGCGATGTTTTAAGTGTTGTATTTTATAATATGAGAAAAGTGAAGTTAAGTTTACCGAATAGTGTGACGTTAGTTATAGACGAGTGTGCAATATTTTGGAAAAAGCCAAGAATTCCCCAACAAAAAAAAAATTCTCGACTTAAGTTTGGTTTTCACTGTTATACATTGGGAGTCTAAACTTCTCCCTGATATAACTGGTCAAAACAAAAGTAACAGACTTCCAATTATTGCAACTGCTCCAAACAGCTTCTTGGAGTACCAGAACTTTCAGCTGGAATTGATATTGAGGTATCGTCTGCCGTGCCGTGTATGAGCTATTGGCAGATTTTTCAATGCTCGATAAAGTTCAAGCTTTTGTTTTTGATACAACTGCATCTAATACCGGAAGTCTGAATGGAGTGTGTGTTCCTCTTGAAAGTAGAATTGGCAGAGATATATTTTACTCAGCTTGCAGACATCACATCTTTGAAATTGTTCTTCAAGGAGTATTTAACGGAGCAAACTTTGACCTTTCTTCTGGTCCTGATATTCTTTTATTTAAAAGATTTGGAAAAACATTGATAAACAACCACTGTGTGGTCAATTGACAAAAAATTTCTGAAAATCATAATCGAAGTAAGGCAAGAAACTCTTGTGTTTTCTATGAAAAAGCTGAGATGATTTTCGTCGAGATGATTACAAGGAGCTTCTTGAGCTAATTGTAATTTCTTTGGGGGGAACTCCCCCAGGTGGAACCCGATTTCGGACACCAGGAGCCTATCATCCGGCTCGGTGGATGTCAAAAGCAATATAGTATATTCAGCCCTATCGAGGTATTCGTTCGGAAGAAATTCCGAAACGAAATTTCGATCCGTTCGGAACTCAAATTACGTTCGAGGTATCCGTTTCGAAGCAAAATAAATGAAGCAGATAAACGCATTCATTTGACATAATGATCAGCTGTTTTAATTCCACAATAGTGTAAAAATTATTCTAACAAATTTCCATTTGTTATTAAAAACTTCCGAAGCAATTTGATGTCGGAAATATTCTGAAAAATATTAGCTGTGTAGCTGTCAAAACTTTTGAAATAACGCGGGAAATCGCTATGCGACGAAGCGCGCAATATGTCATCGGAGAATACTTCCGATAACTATGTCTGAACGGATACCTCGAATGCAAATTCTACGATTTCGTATAAATCGTAGAAAATTCCGTTCCGAACGGATACCTCGATAGGGCTGATTATATATTGCGTAAAATTAATGTTGTTCCAGCAACAAATTAAATTGAGCGCCAAGGAGAAAAGAGCTTTGTCGACGATATGCTGCTTTATTGTCAATTGCTACACTGAGTCTTGGTTTTTCTGCCCAGATGCCTTGCAAGCACCGTTAAATGACATACATTTTTTGAAAAAACTTAATTCACATAAAAACATGATAGGACTATAGCTGATATCGCACTTAATAAACTTTTGAACCATTTATGGTACTTAAATGAAGAATGTGCTGCTTTTTCCTATTTTGACAATAGACTAGATGTTGAACAAAAACGAAAAATTGCTTTAAAAGTATTGGAAGATGACGAAAAAAGGGAAGAAGAAGTCAAAAAGAAATTGCATCTAAGACCAGCTGAGGTCTCATATTTAATTGAAGAAAACGTTCCATCAGAGCTTTTGTCATCTAAATCAATGAGATTGTTTGAAAGGTTTGGCTTATCAACAGCCTTTTTACATTTGGATCCAATTCATCCAATCAGGAATCAGGCGAGGAAAGGAAATAATTGGATCACTTAGAGTAGTCCATTATACAGCTGAACGTGGTGTTAAGCTCATGGAGGAGTTCAAGGACAAAATAACAATAGACGGAGACCAAAAGCAATTCCTACTTCAATTGAGTATCTTTAACATTTAAATTTTAAGAACCTACCATGTTAACTTAAAAAAATGTTGCTCATTTTTCAATCATTTGACATTATCTGTTAATCAAATATCATTTTTTCAGACAGTGCGAAATTATCGCCAAAAGTATCGTAGATGTAACGGAGAAAATCTCAAAATACGTTACGATGACTAAGTTTACTTATTAATTTATGTATTTATAAAAAAAAAATATCTAATACGTTATTGATTACAATTATACTGTGTTTCTATTACTATTTTAAAAAAATTCACTTTGAAAATAAACATCAAACATTGATAAATGCCTGTTATCTTATTCGTTCAGCAGAGGATGATTTCATTGTCATTGCGTCCCGTTTTAATATATTCCGATTTAAATGAAACTTTTTTTTTATGCGTTTTTAACCTTAAGGACCAAAATAAACGGGTACTCAAAACAAAAAATATACCTTTTTTTTTCTTCATACAAATAAGGACCACCCTAATGTACATATATACATATGTATGACCATGCAATGATGCATAAAATAGGTGATTTCGTCGAAATATCGGAAATGCGTTCGCAAAAAAAGGCTATTCAACGACTATAGTTGGGACAAAATGAATTTTGTACAATTTGGAGGTTCCCCCAAATTGGTTCGCATTTTCTTGGTCCCCTGGAGTGCCCCAATTGGGAGGCTTTACTGTAACTCGTTCTCTATACAGAATTAAAAAGAAAAAAGAAAAAAAAACGACTTAAGCATCTTTAAAATATGTATATTTTAATAAGGCATCGTAGTGGTAATATTAATTTTGTTTTATTTTACCTAAGTACATTTACTATATGTGTATGGAAATGATTGTTTTACTTAAGTAAATATTTTCTTGTTTGTCTTTAAGATTAATATAACATTTTATAGATTAAAAGTGTTAAATGTTTACTTAAATAATATCAACATATAACTTTACAAAACAGTAAAAGAGAAATAAGAATAGAGTACTTTTAGAACACAGTTTTCAATTACCATAAATATGTATATATTACGTACAAAATATTAAATACTTTGTAAATGCACACAAAAATTATTCAAATAGGTATTTGTTTGCATTTCACTTAAGTTTATGGAAATGTTGCATTTATTTAGAATGTGTTTTATTATCAAACAACTTCATGGCACTACCTAGACGTGGTGGCCTTATCGTTCTTAAATGTTTTTTTTTTATTTAAAAAAAAACATTATTTTTCAATTCTATCTATTTAAAAAAGAACATTTCAAAATTGATTTTATATCAATTTAAAGGAACGTGTATTAGTTACAACAATTTTCTTTTTACTACGATTATTTTTGTTTTTCTGTAATAGAAAGTCAAAAAATTATTATGAATTATAAACTACCAAGTCTTAAGTCATTTTTTATTTTTTAATACATTGCAATGTCTCCCCAAAAATAACCTCAAAAAGTATGTAGAAAAAGGGAGAGACACACCAACGACAGTCGTTGTTATTGTCAATAAATATTTGTCATCTTCAATAGATCTCTGGAAGATATCACAAAAAATCTGGAAGTCTTTCTAAATTTAGATAAATTTGCGAAAAGATCACTCGCATTCTATGTATTGTCGTGTCTGGTTTTTGCAGACAATTTTCTTAATCCTCGATGTGTTTCTTTTTTTCTTCTTTTTCTTTTTTTGTATCATTAAAGAAAATATGTTGTGTCGAGTGTTGTTCTGCTTTTCCATGTTCCTTCTCTAAAGGCACGCATTTAGAATGAATTAAATTGAAAGTTAAAAATAGTTTTGGAGGGAATGTTGTTTCAATACGTTTCCGATGCCATTCTTGGCTACGCAATAGCGTTTTTTTTTTAAAGAAAAAAAAATGCAATCTTATAGTTTCTGTACTTTGAAGAATGTTTGGAGTGCGCTAAGAGTTCGAGTAGTTTAACCTCAGCATGTTTTTAATGTTAGAGGGCTAATTCTGTTTTTGAACTTTTCCACGCGATCTCGTCAGAAATCACTCTTGCGTTTTGTTTATTTCTTTTCTATTGAAAACGGATTGCAGTAGCTGATCGGTTTGCATGTGTGATTTATTTGAATTTTGTTGTTTAAGAGTAGTGAAGGGAATTAGTATGAAATAGAGATATGTACGAGTAGATCGATAAGGGGGAATTATAAAGAGATATATTTTAGGGTGTGGCTTTCAATTAAGTTTTTTTTTTGCTTGTTTATAAAAGCAAAACTGTTAATTCACTTTAATCGAGCGAGTAATTGCGAAACATGGACGAATTGGAGAACATATGATATTTCTCTTTCACAAGTATTCAATGAATTAGATTCAGAAAGCCTGTTCTAAAGCATTTTGTGTCTTATCTGAAATCTCTCTTTTGGTGTAAGTTTACCGCAGTAAAATCTGTAAAAATTTATGTACACAACTTGTGCAGCAGTCATGTCGCAGCCGTAGAACAAAATAAAATAAGCTGTAGATTTGCACATCAAAAGCAGTAATTGGAAACTTATAAACACGAGTCAATTTGTGAACTGCATTGCTGTCGTTTTTTTTACAATTATGAACTCACAAAGATCTCATTGAGGAACTTGGAACCACCGGGTGAAACTATGTCTATGCTAATTTTGAAAGTTGAATTATTTAAACTTTTCTTCTTTTAAAAAATAAATGTATAACAGTGAAGTCGCATTTTGTATAGCTGAGCTGTTATATATGTATTGCAACTTTATATTATACATATTAAAAAAAAGTTCTTATAAACTCTTATTGGAAAAATGAAACAAATTTGTAAAAAAAGAGTTGAATTCTGCCATCAGACGGGGGTCGCAAACGTGGTGCAGAACAAAACTAAAACGTGTTGCAGAGTTCCGAATGTTTATTGTTTACTTTTAGTTCATGTTCACTTCTCAAACCATTCGAATAATTTGGATGATCATAGAATATTATTTCATCTTCTTTACTCGATGGCCTGGGTGCTGGGTCTAGTCTCTCACAACCATTCGTTTGTGCGTGTTATTTTCATATTTTTCACGCTCATGGAATAGATCTACAATTTTTCGCTAGTTTCAAACGAAATGATACTCGAACACTTAAATCCTTGTAAAATAATTGACAAGTTGACACCGTGAAAATATTTTTTAGTGTTATCTGGGATTCGAGGATTGGATAGCGCGCTCAAAAGTCTAACGCTCTAACCATTTTTAGAATTTATTATTATTTATATACGTATATGATTATAAACATACTCGTACAAACATATGTAAGTACTAATTGTATCCAATGTCATTCAAAATAAATCACACATTTTCCCATTGCAAACTATTATCACCTTCATTCAATTGTAAGATAAATCTTTAAGTACACATATTGTTTGATTATTTTACTATTTAGTTTCTTTTTTTTTATTCGTTTAAGGCACTTTTATTGTTCCTAATATTTATTATAATTCATTTACAATCGAGTTATCTCTGTTCGCTGCAACACGTTCGATGTTCTATATATTTTTTAAATATTTTAAATACAAATATTACAGTTGCAGTTTTAATACTATTCAAATCTAATCTTAAAGTATGTAATTCAATATTTTTTTATGTATATAAACAGCCCTAAATAAAATAAATATTGTATATAAGATAAATGTAAATATTCCTTTTTCTTTTTTAATTATAATATAATAATATAATCGATTAAATATTGCGAATATTTCTTCTTCTTTTGATTGTATCTCATTGTGTGTATTAGATTAAGAGTAAATAATACCTAAAGTAGCTCCTAACAATTGCATTCTTAAACATTCACAATTGCGTTGTTATGACCGACTTACGAATAATGGTCGGCTCTTTTCCTTTGGGAGCCGACACAATCTCGGAGGATACCAGCCACGGTGAAACCATTTCATTGGGTGGGTTGATATGGTTTATTGAATTCTGAAAGTAAATTGAACGTGCCTATCAAAGTGAAATACATTAAAAACAATTTAGTTAGCAGGATTATAACGAAACAAGTGAAAACGTAAAAAGAGAAGAGAACAAAAACAGCATCGACAGAAGCATCACGAGCCAAAACTACAAACCAACTTACCTTCTTTTCCCGGTGGTTGTCATTTAGTTCCTTATTCTCCTTGTTCTCGTGATTTCGTTCTTCGTTCGAAATAGCGTTCGACGCATTACTAACCGGAATAGGCGAAAGTACGGCAACATCCTTGTGATCGTCGACATTACTGATATTATTGATGAATATCTCATTGATAAGTGACTCTGTCGTCGAGACAAGGGTCGGCGTTGGCGGTGGACTACTGGGCGTTGTAACAATTGTCGTTAGCGTTGTGGTGGCGAAAGCGTTTATGGGACTGCTGGGTGGTGTCGGTGAAGATGTGGCAGTAGTAGGCGATGATGATGGTTTTTGCTCGGTTATGCTAAGTGTGAGTTTGTCACCGCCCTTTTTATGCGGCAATGCAAATCAAAACATAAACAAACAAAAAATTGCAGGGACAAACAAAATATGTAAAAACAAAAGTGCAATGAAATAAATAAAATGTTATGAAACTAAAAGTGAGGTGATTGGTATGTGTAACAAGAAATTACGACTAGCATTAGTTTGTTGCACAATAAGTGAGTAAAAGCAAAAATGACGAGTAACTTACAACTGATATGTAGGTCGCGTTGATCGAGTCTGGCCCATCGGAATGATGAAGACTATTGTTCATAGATGAAGCAGCTGGAACGAACATCTGGTTTGTTAGCTTAGCGTTGTTTGCAACTCCCATTT
This sequence comes from Brachyopa scutellaris, assembly GCA_949775065.1. Classification (NCBI taxonomy): domain Eukaryota; kingdom Metazoa; phylum Arthropoda; class Insecta; order Diptera; family Syrphidae; genus Brachyopa; species Brachyopa scutellaris. The sequence continues at coordinate 122,480,102 of OX459114.1, read as the reverse complement.
CTTCTTCGACGCGGGCTAAAGAAAATACATACTTATTTAGATCTTGAAATAACTGCAATAGCGATAGATTATGTGTAGACAAGTGTACATAAATTTTTAAGTGTGATCCTGCAAATCGTTTGCTCCCAATCAAATGAGTAATTATTGACTAACGAAAGCGTATTCATAAGCAAAGCACGAGTGAACATTTTAATAATCAACAATCGCGAACATCCGCCTACAATCTACAAGTACATCCATTTAAAAGTAAACTGGCATCCGCAGAGTTCTCTATATAAGTTCCATAGGTTCGCATCTCGTGAACGAAAAATATAAATGAGATTCGAACATAAAAGCCTGCAGTGTCTCAGTTTGCGAACTAATTTGAGATGACCTCAATTTCCTTTGGGATCTAGCAAAACACAACACGGTTAATGATGCTTTGATACCCAGGGCCACAAGAGTTTGAGGTAACGTACACGATGGCGCTTATCACTCGATCATCGGTTCTAAATCCTGATTTGGGGTTACTTTGAAGATGACAACTCAGCTGAGCACTGGCCCAAATCCAAGACTCAAAGATAATCGAAGAGTTTCTAAAACCCAGCTTAAGACTCAGCTAGTTAGCACAACTCGCAGAAAATATAGACCATTGAACTGAGAAATGTATTGAGATTTATTAAGTGACATCATCATTCTAGCATTTAATTGAACGCCATTGCCAGAGTTTCACACTATCATCAGCCAAAAGCAATGATTTGACTGTGTATATGTTGAGTAAAAGACGTGATAAGCAACAAATAAAAAAACAATTAAAGTAGAAAATATGTCAACACAAGTGACCCATCTGAAGATACTCGTACTAGAGAAATAGTTGCCAGTTATTAAATGATAATTCGCATTTAATCTCTTCGCCGCTTAATGACTGACAATTATGTGCACGCTAATATCGCGTGCGTCTACTCATCATAACCCCAAAGCCTTCATAGCCCTCCACTAAGCAATCTTTTTCTGCGATCAAAATTATGTACATGTTGCATTTATTACATCGCGTACTTATAATAAATCAACTCACCTTTCAATATGTTACATTTGATGTGTCCAGGCGGCAGCGCACCAGGCCCAATATTGGCCATCTTCACTTGATTGTTTGGCTTTTCCACATTCGACAATCGCTTTAAAGTCTCCGTATTGTGCTCCATATCCGAGGTTTTATTAATCGTAACTCTGACGCAATAATTAAAAATATTTATTTATAACAAAAAGCGAATTAGTACAAATAGCACAAATATTATGATTGAAAGCGTTTTAGAAACAAAACAACATTAAATATTAAATGATTTTTGTATCTACCTGATACTGTTAGCATCATTAATTGCTTCGGTAGCTAGGATTGATGGGGATGGATCTTTAACAATGGACTTAAGCAATGAATCTAGCTCCTTATCTTTATCCGATAAGCCACTTTTTATGCTGTAAAAAACAGATTGTTTACCAGAGACAAAATAGAAAACAAAGTAAAAAAGAAGAAAAAAAAATTAAGAAAACTAAATAATCACTTAGCTACAAAATTGAAAAGACAAATTACAATATAATTATCTACGAAATTACACTTGTTATTATGTTAGACTACAAGACCAGAGAAGAGATAGATGTGCCACACTGTGGAGACAATTTGAATAGCTGCCAGATATGTGCGCACTTAGCAAGGCAGAACAAACGGTAAGATGCGAGTATTTAACATAAAGCGATCATCGGGTAAATTTGTCATGTAATTTTGTGTGTTTCCCGTGGCACTAAGTGTTTAACCAGCAGGGCGCAGTGAATAGAAGAGATAATGTCGCATCTAGATAGGACAATAAATCTATTCTGATTGTTTGCATGTTGATATTAGAACTTAACTTTGTGTAGCCAAAATCAATTTCACTTTTAGTTGTACGATCTTCTGATAGGGTATAAGATCCGGGGTATCGCTGAAAAAGTGATATTTTCAGTATTTGCTAGGAAACATGTGACAGCACGGTCAGTAGCCCCATCGATCGGACAATTCAACTCCACATTATCTCAAAGTCACAACCGAATTCCAAATATGAGATGTGATGGAAAAAATACGTACTACATTGCCTTTACATGGACAATATCATCATCATCGCACGTTCTAATTCACTTGTGATAAATTCGTGATAACATATAATTGTACATAAAATAAACTCTGAATTTAGTAAAGATCTGTGATCACACGGTTTTCCAGTCAGGTGCCATCGTGATTTTATTCAGATCCGAAAGTTTTACAGTTCAAGGCTTCTTTTTCTACGTTATATCGCTATCCTGACGTGTCATTTCTGTTATAAACCACGTTTAAGACTGCTCTGAAGAATTATAATTAACTTAGAATATCAACACAAAAGGATTGCTTTGGATCAGGTTGCGTAAAAGCATAGCATTATAGCACTGTTCACTTAGGCAGTGATCAGATCAATAGAACAAACAAATATAATTTGCTTTTGAATGTTACCTGAAACTCAATGAGTGTTCATTTAAAAACGATGCAACCCTGCTGTGGGTAAGAATACAAGTCGGGATTGAAGAAAATAAAATGGCGGACACCCTATCGAAGCAGGGGTAAACCTTGTAATTACTTCAGAACTATTCTCTGCAATTGGAATAGTAGAGCACCTGATCGAGGAATGGATCACGGCGGAACACGAAAGAAGGTAGTCAACCGTGAAGTAATGTATAGTCTAAAATGGCAGTAAATATACCGTCGGGCTCCACTCAGAGAAAAGCTATAAGCATTAAACGAGGAATATCTAAAAATTAAACAGTAAACTACGGTTGGGGGATGAAGGTGCAGTGGGGCACGCTGCCCTGTCTCAATGTCCGGCATTGACTAGCAGAATAATGGAAATCTTAGCATATTACTGTGTGGATAGTGGAAGGCATTTCATTAAACAGATGTTTGAGCTGACACGAGGAATAACAGCCAGCGAAGAACTATGGAGAAATTCAGTGAATCTTTAACACTAAGATGGATCGTTGAATTCAAACCAGAGTTTGGAGAACCAAGTGCGCGTATGTAGTGCCTTTATTAGCAGAACATATGAAATGACAAAAATAAATCTGATTGCAATTTCAATGTGATAGATCTCGTATTCCCTCTATACCCATTATTATCTGTTTATTTGAACATAAACTGCAACGCAACGCAAGGCATTTAGCTACGCATTCAATTACTTTATTATCACTCTCGTTTCTACCAATCTTTTCGTAATCTCATATTACTCCGTCCTGGTTAGAATTCGATTAAAAAAAAAATAATAATAAAATACTAAATACACGATTTTTCACACATTAGAAATGATGCATGTCTCTTTCAACGGACAACACAACAAACAAAGCAGAACTACAAACACAATAACAAAACAAAACAAAATGATAAAATGGCTAGCCCATATTTTTTTGCAACGTGTGTATATCTTTACATACCTAAATGATGAACTTATGGAAGCCTTTCCAAATGAACCGTGATGAGATTGTGTCCTAAAGGGATTAGTGTCTTCGAAGTTCTTCGCCACCATCGATGGGTGTGTTGTCTCAGGTTCCATTCTACAGCAGTTTACAAAAAGCACAGACAATGGACAGACAAGAAAAAGAGATGAAAACAAAATAAAAAGTTAATTAGTCTGCTCAATGTGTAGAGTTTTGCATTATCTCATCTTACTTTACAGTAAGTCCAGCTTTACCAAATGAACCAATTTTACTGTACCCAGGTTCTTCCGTGCTCGAGGTTGACTTCAAGGAGACGTGACCCAGCGACACGCACGTGTTCATATGGCCGGAGTTAATTGATGCCGCACAGGACGTGTCCGGTTCACAAATGGAATTGTGGATTACCGTTTGTACGGATGGTGATGGAGTGATGGTGGACATTGATGGAGAATCAATTTGAACCAGACTATTATTATCTGTTATTTGTGGTAATGGTGATGGTGAAAGACTCTCAATTGTGTGATCTACTGAGTTTCGGGCAGCTACTGCTGCTACGGCCGCTGCAGCCGAAGCCTTCTGGCGCTCGCGCAATAAATGCGATTGCCGACTGGCGAATCTCTGCGAAGGTCGACGTTCGAATTGCACAGTGCGGCGGGCTCGACTCTGTTGGGTTGTTTGAAATTCAGTTCGGCCGGAATATCGAAACCGGGAGCCCATTCGGAAAAAGTTCTGTCGCGCAGACGGACCTTTAACTGGGGCACGTAAGCGGAAAAATGTATGATGTTCTACGGCGCACTTCCAGAGGTGTTTACAAGCTTTCTCATTATACAATCGAAAGACAAATGTGTGCTCCTGTTCCCGACCCTCATCATCATCCTCGATGACCACCAGTGTCAACTTCTTTTTCTTGAAATCCAATTTACTTATTTTGGGCCAGAAAAAGAGACCGATTTTTTGATCCCGTTCGAATACCAATATGCCAGTGGGTGTCAATCCAAGATGGTACTCACAGCCGTCTTTCCCCTAGAAACAGAATCAGCGTATTCAAATACATATAAGATAGAAGTAAGAATCTTACCAAAACAGTATGCATATCGACGCCGTACATATCCAACCACTTGGCTTTGTTCAAGTACGCCGTCTCAGCTTGGGCAGGTGTCAAGCCGCGACAGCTTTTATATTCTTCCAGAATCGCAATTTCCAAATCTTCCGTTTGCTCCGGAACGAATCGAAATTCCGAAACTGTTGCTGCTGTGTGGACTTGTTCATCATAGTCACCCAACTCAGCTAAGGCAATTAAAGTAAACTCATAAAAACCGTCCGACGACGTAATAGGTCTTTCAACTTACATTGCAACGCCAAGGCACATAGTTCGGTGGCTTTATCATCTGGGCAATCCAAACGACCTTCCAGTAGATCTTGTTTCAATTGGAGGAAAAACAAATAACGGGTTAGCTCCTCTCGGAGGGTATTCGGCTCCGATGAGTAGAACTTAACTTTTAAACGGAATGTGTACGGTGGGCCAACTAAGTATCAAAATAAAATGTCAGTTTAATGACCCTTTCAGATTTTTTTTTTTTTTTTGTTTATGGAAGTGGAACAACTCACTTTTGACTTGTTTTTTGATGGCTTTTGTGGGATCCAACCAATGTTTCACATGATTAGCGTCGGTAAACTGCAGACCAAAGTAGTCCTTCTCGGTAAGGTCGAGAGCATAGAAAACCTGTTCGTATAGGTAGCTGCCCATGGCTTTTTTCTGGAAATACAAAAGTAATGTTTTTTGATTACGTTAAATGAATGAATGGTTGATCGTTTTGAAATGGATTCTAACATGAATGTCAACAATAACATCTAGCGATCGTGAAGTATTTTGTAATAATATTTTTAAAAAAAAATAGATGCTTGCAGACGAAACAGAAGGGCGCATTTCGTTTAGTACGGGATATGTACATACATTGTACCTAGTTTTTAAGAGTGAAATGGTACAGTTCATTTTTGATGGCATTTAGTTGTGAAATAATAGTCTCATGCCCAAGGCTGATACTGCGACCTAAAAGATCTATTGTATCAGAGGATACTAATAAGGTCCAAGGAGTTCTTTATGTACGCCAAAAAGTGCCGGGCAATCGCAAATGACGTGCTCGGCTGTCTCTCCTCGAGTCGACAATCGGTCGTCTAACCTGTTTAGGTGGTATCGTAACTGGCAACGACCGGAGAGGAAATTTGTAAGATATCTAATATCCTTCTTATTGTGGTTTAGAAGTTCCCTATGGTGGGTATAAGGTTTAATTCACAGTTTGGCTTGTCTAAGCCCTGGGACATTCCTCCAATAACAAAATCGGAGATTATGTTCCCATTTGTTAATTAAGGCTGAGATTGTTGCCCAGTTTATGCCACAAAAGGGTTCCGGGCCTGTGAATTTGGCAATAGTGCCTGAACGAGCTCGTCCGCAATCTCATTTCTTTTAATGCCTCTGTGACAAGGTACCCACCAAAGTTTGACCATATTGTGAGTAGCTAGGGGTTGGAGAGGATTGAAGCAGCACTTGACCAGTCTTAAGTTCAATGAGTAGGAGCTCAAATCTTTGAGTGCGGCTTGGCTGTCTGAAAAAACATTTATGTTAGCTCGCTTGATGCCTCTCTGTAGGTTAATCAAGGCGCAGATCTCAATGGTGTGGACCTCAACTTGAAACACGCTGGGGAATGATCCAAGAGGGACGAAGATTCTGGTATGGGGCTCGAAGATCCCAGCGCCAAAACCAGAGGCCATTTTCAATCCATCAGCGTATCATACTAGACATTTTGGGTCGCAACGTCAGCGAAGGTGCAAAGCATGTCCTGATCGGGGGTATTGTTGATAATGTTTTGGTGACCCTTAAGAAGGAATTACTGTTGCATCAATTTTATTTGAAGTAAGCAATTAGACCAGATTCCCATACTTGAATATAATTCTGGTGATCGCTTTATACAGACAGGTTATAACGTTTTTTTTTTTTGTTCGGAAAACTGCAAAAAGCAACCTGATAAGCATTTCTTGCAAGACGCGTATCTTGGGAAACCTGTTGAAGAATGCAACTGCCTATTTCACTGAGGAACTAATTCTAATAAAAAGTATATTAACCCAGCTAATGCTTCTATCGAATATTAGTTGATTTCATCACTAGATTTTGAATCTTGTCTTGTAGGCTTTGTTTTAGTAGCTTTTTACCAGACCAGATATGAGTATTTTAATCCAGCTTTGATTGTTGTGCGGTGTCTGTATTTTGCAACATTGCTGCTTCTTGTAAATTTATCTTTGTCTTATTTTTCATTTTTGTTTCATAAACTGCAAGATTCACCTTATAATTTCTAGAAAGGAAAGTGTACGCATTTCTTGACGGCTTTTTAGTTTCTACAATTCAAGAACCAAAATTCAAAGTACAATACTAAAACCTTTGCGCGATATTAAGGAAAAATCAAATTGCGGAATCAAATACTACGCAAAAGTTTCAAAATTATAGAGCAGGGGCATTAATCTGGAAACGAGCAAGAGAAGCTAAGTTGATATACTGGATTTAAATACAACTTTTCAGTCCAACTGATTTACTATTCAAGATCCTTATTCCTATTTAAAAGCATAAATACCTTTATCGGTTATATACGTTAGGTATAATTGCTGACCTTATTTCGCAGCAGAGAATATTGGCATTCTATTCTGGCTTGTGTTTTTCTTCTCCTTAAACTGTTATAAATTGCTTATGGTCTTATAGAGATGGTTAGCGTTAATGCAATGTAAGTGATGGAAACATTTAATTGATTTACAAAGTGAAAGCGCCGCTTACAGCCTCACCAATTAAATTGCTTTTAAATATCTACAATTAACCAAAATAATCAGTGCTTTCAATTGGAACGCCGAACATCGGTCCACACTTACTTTACCCAAATCGAGTAAGTAAATCATTTATTAGTTTTGAAATAGGTACATATATAAAATTTTGTGGAAATCGGAAGTGAAAATAAAACAAACCAAGCTGTGTAATCAAATTCACGGTCACTTGACCAGCAACTGGTTCAGTTCCCCATAGTTGCGTCGCGTCAGTAATAATTTAGTGCATAGTTAAAATCAGTCTAAAGAGCGAATAAACCAAAAGCAACAAAGAAGAATGATAGAAATGTGCAAAAATGCAAATTGTTAGACGACTTTTTCTTGTTTTTATTACGATATTTTAACGCGCCCATTCTCTTTGCCTCTGCATAAAGTGTTTTTACAGCATAATTACAAGCGGTGCCGTTGTGCTAGTACTCCAAACTGCATGTGTATACATTATTTCATTGTTTGTTTGTTGCTGTTACATAACTCACGTGTGGAAAACTGGAACTGACCCTTTTATACGGCTCGGTATTGGGATAGGAGAAGGCGTGTCATATCGAGTCACTCAAGTGTCAATATATTTCAAAGTCAGATATTGATAAGCGTTTGCAAGGTTATTAAATAACTTTAAAACACTAAGTACACCATTTGTTCGAAGTGTTCGAAGGGACGATATCGCATGTCGAAATGTATACTGATTACGAAATATTAAGACTGATTTGACATAATTGGTTTGCTTGGATAATTGAGTATAGAGTTTATCTACTTAATGTCACATGTTTAAATGGCATTACACGCATTAAAAATAACCACTGAAGTGTGAAAGTTATATCATCGGAAAAAACTACTAAGACTTTACGCTCATAATGTGGCATAATACGGACTGGGTTTAGTTTTAAAACGTTTACTAGATACTTTCTAAAACTGCAATCGACACACTTATGCAGCTGTTACTAACTGATTACCATTGTCTTTTTAAAGGTGCGGCATTGGAATAATAATATTCACTTCCACAATTTCACTGAGTTTTATTTTTTCATGGCCATTTCGTTGTTGAAACTATTTAGGGAAAAAACGTTGTTCTAGCTTTAAAAAAAAAGTTGACCACCACTCTAATGATGCGTTAAATATTATTAAATGTGAGATTAGCATTAGTGTTTGTTGTCGTTCATTTGCGAATAATTAGAATTCGTCGACCAGCGCTAGTCGTGTCTTAAAAGTTCTTTTTTACAGACTATGCTAATTGTAGTTAGACAAGGAACGCTAATTAGCATCTCTATATTTGGCAGTAGATATTTTTTACTTTGAAATGCATTCTGTTCATCTTTTAAGTGCTAATAAATACAGGCGAATCATTCTAAGCGAACGGAGGAACATACATAATGTGGCAAAAGCTTTGATGCATTATTTTATTGGTTTTTAACGAGTACAGTTATCGGTCACTTTGGTATGAAAACCACCCCGTTTTGCTGGGAATTAGCGCCTAACCTCGGATCTGTATGCTGCTCTTAACTGGATTTATGTTTTGTCTAAGTAGTTTACCTTAGCGGACGCTACAGCTCGGGGTGAACAGGGGACTGTTTCTCGCAACCATTTGTGTGTGCGTGTTATATTTTTGCACGAATGGAAGGGACCTACAGTTTTTTGCCGACGCGACGGCGAGTTGAGAAGCTCATTGACAAATGAGACTCTTTGTTTGTTTGTCAGACAATCGAACGAGGTGGCACCGTGAAAAAAACCTTTAAGGTGTTGGACCTAGACTGGGATTGAACCCGGGCAGCATTGCATAGTGGTCCAACGCTCTTATAACTACACAGCGGTACAGGAAATATTCAATATAAAAAAAAGTATGTACATATACATAGTAAGCTTTATTTATTTAGAGTACATTCTCTCTGTAAGGCGAAGTTTGAACATGATCCAACCTCTCTGCCTAGTGGTATAAAAAATTAATTCAACTTTCCTACACTCATAGAGTTCGTTGAAATCTAACATCTGAGTTTCCTATCATCGACATCAACATAAAGAGGAGACTTGATTTTGCGAAACTGCATATCCGAAAACCATTCGGATTCCGGAAAAAAGTGCTTTTGAGGATGCCTGAGCGACGAACCCGAGTTAATCGTGTTTAAATCCGTTGGTAAAGTGTATGTCAGGCGTCCTCCAAAGCACTTTTTTCCGGAATCCGAATGGTTTTCGGATATGCAGTTCGCAAAATCAAGTCTCCTCTTTATGTTCTCCGTTGACACATGCGGTTTTTTGCGGGTTATGCATCTA